>JAQFVV010012410.1:2447604-3785873 GCA_028023455.1 Epiperipatus broadwayi | reverse complement strand
AGAGAAATATAATACTAATAATGAAATGGAGATAATGTTAATGGTAAGGATAAATGAAGGAAAAGAAAAGAATTGAGGAGGAAAAGAAATGGGGAAAAGTAATAGAAATGATATATGTAATGGAGAGAGAAAAGAAATGAGATGATGGAAAGATATGAAAGAGAGATATAAGAAGAAGATGGAATAAAGGAGAGAGAAATGAAATGAGATGATAGAAGAAACTTTTAACGAGTGTTTTAAATGCCTGAGATGATAGAAAGATATGAGAAATGACATGAAAAGAAATGGAATAAAATTGAAATGAAATAAAATATAAATGAGAGACTCTAAACGACTCGGCTCAGTGGGGTTATAATAAATTTAAAGAAAAGAGATGATGATCCAGAGATGTATAATCAAATAAAGGTCAAATCCAATACTGATGAACTATAACTACTACAGCTTATTGATATTTTAATAAACCATACAAAAGATTATCTAAAATCACTAATCAATGCTTACCATATTAGTCCTACCAATAGATTATACACTCTCTGTATAAGACCTATGATGGTTTGCTTTAAAATATTATCTTAAAGAATTATATTTACTAAAACAACAAGAGTAAATAACCTCAGGGATTTTAAAACTAACACTCTTGTGTAAAATTAAAGTTTAAGTTAAGTTGCCTAATAAAGAATTACTGTGATTAATAAATAAATAAGTGACATCTTAGCTGACCATAAAATAATTATAATATGTCCAATCTTAAAATAATAAACAAAACAAATATTAATTCACAAAATTTAATGAATCAATTTAAATTTAATTAATAATGGCCTATAATCTAAGATTTTACTTGAGCAGAGAGCAGAGAAAAGAGCAAGGGTACTTTTAATGCCTTTCCATACTCACAGACAATTACTAAAGACCTCAAATGCAAATGAACTAGAATTCTTTAAATATATCAGATTTAGGATGATGATAGATGATGTGTAGTGAATATAAGATAAGGTGTAGCTTTTAAAATAATATTAATTAAAATATTCTTCTGAAGTAATTGTTAATCTGATATTGCATAATCTTCAGTCTGAAAGATATACTGATAATTAAAAAAAAAAAAAACTTTTAACTAAGTATTTAATTAGGTATCCGCTCTAATGCATTTATCTGTAATTATGATTCAATATGTGAATCATTTACTTTAACATAGCTTTTTTTTTAATTTTCAAGACGATATTAACTATATTTAATTAACTTAGAATATACTTGTAAATTTTTGAATTGAAGATTCAATAACTTTTACATTTTAAGATTTTGTGAACTTGGAACCCAAGACAATAATATATTCTCATATAAAAGCAAAACAAACAAAACGACACTTTTGAAATAATAATAATTTGATTTATTAATAATGAGAAGACATGTTTACAAATGTAGTAGAATACAAACAGTGCCAATACTGCATTAAGATTTAATATAATTATTTGGGCTCTTTAACAGTTTTATTTAACTTACACTAATACACTTAATAACCTACAAAGGTTATTCAGTATTACTTTCTTTTAATAATTAGATTTTTATCAAAAAATACCTTAAATTTTAATTATCCTATGTACTTAATAAGCACATTACTATTCTTCTTTATTAGACTAATTTATACCATTATTGTGTCATCTAATATCAGAATAACACACAGAACTAGGTTTATATTGAAAACCCTAAGCTTAATTTTATACTCCTAAACCTATTAAACGCTAAGTTGGAATAAGCATATTCAGCAATACTTTTGAAAAATATCACTAGTTTCACGGATATAAATAATATCATAGCTAGATATATGTTTAAATCAGATTAAGCTAATATTAAAATTAGACTAAATTAAGTGTATGGGACAATCATTCATCAGAGATCAGTTATATATTTTTTTAAAATAACTATAGTCCACATAAAATTATTCCCTCAATGTTTTAAAGATAATGATGTAACAGACTTACAAATCCAGCGGTGAAATTCTGGATGAAAATATTAAATTAGTATGTGTGGATTGCCACTTATACCATATGCATATTTAACATACTTTAAAATAAATATAACTTATTGTTGGTTAACTTGTGTGTGATAAAACTATCATAGCAACACAATTCAAACATTAATATACCTATGAGCCTTAAATTAGCTATAACTACCTGAAGAAATACATTTCCTCAAACAAGCATATCTTGTCATCACAAATACAAAACAAATGCAACATCACCTACTATGGTGGAATTAGCATTAAGTCATCATGAATGATAGGCAAAAATATAAAAATACTAGGCTCCTCAGAGCTGGAAAAGAATATGGTGGCTTTCAAAAATACCTAACTTCGAGGCAAAATGAAGATGTCTGGAATTCATCTACAGTACATCTGGGAATAAGAAAACACACCAGAAAAGCACAATCCTCTCATGGGATTTCCAGTGCTTATAAATGTGATCATCATCACTGAAAAAATACAATACAATAACCCTCTTTTGGGAACAAGCACTATCAAATCATGGAAATACAATACAATAAGGATGGAGGATTTTATCTACTCCATAAGCATATTCAAAAATTATTAACCAAGCCTAACTCTATGAGGCTACCAAATATTAACTAATAGCAAGATATCTATTTCACTTAAACTAAGTTATTTCTAAGAAGTCATAAAAATACAAAACTTATATCCAGTGTTTGAACCAACAAAGCAAACTATGTGTCAACTGACTACTGTAGAAAATACTTTGAAATTAAATGCATATAAAATTCTAGGCAAGGCACAATGCACACATAACAAAATATTAAATGCTAAAATATAGTAACTAGTGGACTTTTAAAATTGTAAATTAAATGCAAGAATATTTATTTCTCAATGAATATAAAATATTTATAGTTATTATTAATATAACATTCATAAAACAAATGAATGGATATTCACTGATAAACTTCTTTAGTAAATTTAAAATAAAAATTGAGTAAAACATCCCATTTATATGAAAATAAGACTGTGATATTTAAATCTCTATAATAAAATTATTAAATAGAAACTAGCTAGTGTAATACTTAATAAATAAACTAAATCTACTTACGAATGGCAAAGAAAGTTTGCTCATTAAATAAACCTATATTTATGCAAAAATGTTACAAAAAAAAAAAATTAGTAGCATAAATATTTTTATGTTTTTTTTTTAAACCAATAAAGTAGACCATAAAAAAAAAATACATTAAATCAAGTTCATATTTCGGCTCCGTAATGATTTTTCCACTTTGTAATGTGTAGACAATTTATCCAGGTTAAGATATTTATCCAAATTCGAAGCTTCAATTAATACATTTATACACATGGTAATCATTTCCAAATGAAAATGTTCAATAGTTCATTAATAATATTTTTTTTAAAAACAATTTTTTAAAAAAAACTTAAATAATAAGATTAAGCCGGCATGAAACAAAATAAATTCTTCAGCTGAACACACTTTAATTTATTTATAGGATCCCGAGTTCAAAATTGCATATTATAATAATAAGAATATCTTTCTATTTGAATTTCTTTATCCTCTTTTGGGAAAAACGCTTCTTTTGAAATATAGTTTTTCTTAAGTACTTTTCCTAATAATATTCCAAGACGTATTTATTTTTAAAATTGATTTCCTTTGCTTACTTTTAAATATGAGAGTAGAAATTTTTTTTTACTGTTCAAGACATTTCTCTGTTTATATGCTATAATTAATGCCATAAAGTTATTTTTAAATACTGGCAAGTATGACCATTTATAATGTACCCAATAACTATAAATTTATTATTAATCCTTACAAATTGCTTTAAAGTTTTATTTCCAAATATGTGTCCTTTTTTTATTGTGTAAATAAGAATTATCCTTTAAAATGTATATATTATCTGTTTGCGTTTAGCTAAGCAAATCATTTTCATATATGTCACGATATAATTAATAACTTTTCCTTTTTTAAAAAAAAAAAAAATCATTCTTTATAGTTTCACTGTAATCGAATGTAGCAGCTTCTTTATAATGTTCTTTTTAAATTTTTAAAAAAAAAAATTATTTTTTTTTACATATACTTTTAATCTAACAGGAAAAATAATTAGCATTTTATTTTCAAAATAGTTTAATACAATCGAACGCTTATCTATGGAAATGATTAATAGTTCATTCCTTAATCTTACTTCCAAGTAAAGAAAATTAAACAAGTTAAAGTCATATAATATGTGAGACGCTTCATTTATTCTAGACATTTTTTACTATAATTTCTATATCTCGACTGAAATTCAAATTGTCAGAAAAACGGATTACCTTTTCTTTTTAGCCCTCCATCACTACAGGGCAATTTTAAATATTTTAAACATACTTGTATTTTTTTAGAAAAAATCAAGCTTTTTTAAAAAATTACTTTTATTAACAAAATTTTAAGATCCAGCACCAGTTGAATCAAAACAAGATCAGCCCCTGGATGGTCCCTCGATCTCCGTTTTTCACAATTTTTTATCCACCTACAATTCATTTAAAAACCAATAAAAATTATTTTTTTATTAAATTTTAATATTCTGACAAACCAGCTGTGGAATCAATCTACTGACGTAATCAATATAATTTTCCCATATCACGTGACCTTCAGCTGCAAAGTCAAAATTTTAGTATTACAAATATTATGCAACAATTGTTTTTTTTAATATTTTATACAACACAATAGTAAGAAATATAAAATTTAAAGTTATACCCTTTATTAAACCCTTAAATATTTCATTTAAAATAATTTTATCCACACATTTGCTTTATTTATTTATTTTAAACAATATGAGAGTTAAATTATTTTTTTTATTCTTATGTTTCCATGTCTATGCATGCACATATTCTCACATATGTCTGGCTTTACATTAATTGTTTAAAATTATTTTTAGAATTACAACAATAATATGTTAATGATTATTTAATCTAAATAACTTTTACAACTGGAATGCTAAACTACAAAACTAATAACAAATATTCTTTTTTTTTTAATAAAACTTATATATCATTTTTTTAAAATGTATTACTTAATTATTCCAACTTAATAATAATATCTTATTATTATTCTTTAAACATTAGAATAGATTATATAGTAGTTATTTTCGAATATATTTATTATTTATCAATTCACCATTATTTTCTTTTTTTTAACATTTGCTTATGTTAAATTATTACCTAATATCCCTTATCAAACCAACTAATATTATTAAAAATATTTAGATTATCCTATTTTAATAATTAACTAGTTTAATTTCCATTTTTATCATCATTATTTTTTTTTAAAATCTGAAATTTTAAACAAAAGATTAAGCTAAGATAACCTTGAT
This sequence comes from Epiperipatus broadwayi, assembly GCA_028023455.1. Lineage (NCBI taxonomy): Eukaryota > Metazoa > Onychophora > Udeonychophora > Euonychophora > Peripatidae > Epiperipatus > Epiperipatus broadwayi. The sequence continues at coordinate 3,780,521 of JAQFVV010012410.1, read as the reverse complement.
TACCTCTTGGAACTAAGTGACACGTCAGTTAGGTACAATATATGTAATTTTGAAATTGAAAAGAATTGATGATTTCTGCTATAATTGTATAAGAAAAAAAATGTTTTAAAAAGCTAAAATCCTGTGATTAGTTTGATTACTGATTATATCCTTATTTTTAAGTTAAATGTAATTTATCAATAATAATCAATTTTGATTTCTGATTTTAGAAATGATATGTAGATTGATTGAAAATAAAAGTATTTTATATATAAAGATTAGAAATTAATATATGGGTGCTGCTTTATATGTGAAGGAGTTTTTAATTGTAAAATTGTCACCATTTAAATTCACTCTTCCTTTCAAGTAAACCTTAACCGAGTCCAAAAATAAGAAAAATTACAGTATCTATTTTTTTCAAAAAACAGAATCTAAAAATAATAATAATAAGTGAATGATTTGTTATTTGGGATTTCATATGCCGTTGGAACATAAGAAATGACAGAATTTAGCTGCTATCCACAGACCTTGAGTTCTCAAATTTGCCAATCTACCACTATTTTAAACAATGGAGACAGAAATCAAATGGCTTGTTGTTCAGGAGTTACATAAAGTTCAAGCAACAGAAGTGCCAGACTAGCTATGATCCATAGGCCATGAGCTTTAGAATTCACTACTTTTCACTATACTAAACTATATTAAATAAAAGAATCTAAATGTTACTTAAAAGATTGAATAAGTAGCATGAGAAAAGGCTAGCCAAACCATTCATTTTAAAGTAGACAAAGAATACTAAAATGTATGTTGTATTTTGTTCTGCTTAATGGGGAAATCTGGAATATTTCTTACATTTGAGCAATTTAGTCTTATTTAAACACTTGCACATTTATCAATTTTATTCCTATTAGCAGTTAGGCATTATTTCAATTTGCAGGATAAGCTGTGAGATTAATACTTTAGCTTGAATTATTGATTTCATACATTGTATTTTATGTGGGGGGGGGATGTTTGTCGATTTTGTGAGTTATTCACAATCAAAAACTTTTTTTTAGGAGATTTTATTGCTGCAAAGTTTAAAAGTATTTTATGTAGAGACTGGGAATTTTTTTTATATCAATTTATACTACAAGCATTTACTAAGTTTATCAATATTAATACTATATAATTTTTTTTTTAAAATTAAGACATTTTTTTAAAAATTGATTTGCCAAATAAATAAACATTGCTACAATTTATTTTATTCTGGTTATTTTAATTTAATAAATTGCTAATTCTAATAATCACATAAAAATAGTTTTTTTTTTCACACTTTTTAGGTAATTTTTTTTTTTTTAAACGAGATATCAGTATTGTATAGATTCATACAAATATGCAAATTTTCAATATGAGAGCTGACAATGCTCAGATTGGTTGCATTATAATACAAAGAAACTGACAGGGCCACTGATTGGTATATTATTTGACTTGAGGCAATCCGGAAAGTGTTTGTTTTTTGGTTTTATTATTTCAGAAGGAAAAAGTGTCATTTTTGGTAATTTATTTACCTCTTTAAGCATATTTATGCCACATTTATTTTAAATCAAAAAACTGTGTGATTACAATTAGATTTTATTTGAAAATATTTGATTTTAATAAGATAAGTTTTAAAAACATAGTTATAATAAAGCAGAAGCTGTTTTTATTGTCTAACAAGAATTGTTTTCATAAATGCTGATGAAGACATTTTTTTGTGAAATTTTAATATCAATTTCAATTTTGAAATTTAAGATACATTTTTATTTGTTTACAATGTCTCAACTAAAATTTGTTTTCATTTTTAAAATGGAATTCAAATAAATATTTTGTTCAATAATTTTATGAATATGTGAGATTTCAATCAAATATGAAAAGAAAAATATGACTGAAATTATTACTAGGGGTTTTTAAATAAGAATGGAAGGAGTTGGATTAAAAACGAGTTAAAAAGACAAAAGTGTTTGTAAAAGTGCAAAAAAAAAGAGTAGTAATAGTTTTGTATTAAATTGAACAATAAAAAATTAATGAAAACATTGAAGCACACATCTTTTTCCAAGTTGTCACTAAAAATGCATTAGTATATTTTTAAGGTGCTTAGCATTTATTAATTAGAAATTCAATATATCTCAATAGTTTTTTAAAAATCTGGCCATATGTTATGTTGATATATAAATTAAATGTATAAATAATAATGAAAAGTATTCAACTTGTATGAATCAACAAAGGTATTTAACAAATAAATATTTTTAAAAATGGTGATTATTTTTTCTATTAAGGCAGTTTAATCCTATAATAATTTTATATGATATTTAATCCTGCCTGCTCTTTTTTTTTTTATTTAATAAATATGTTTTTCATTAAAATAAAAGAAATACCAAATTGCTTTTTTTTAATTTTTTTTTATGAAAAATATTATTGGAAAGTATTTAAGCTTCTCTGTTTATCTCCAGTAATATCTTAAGATATCAAACTTATCTGTTTTAAGATACAGATGATACTTTCCAGATCATATTGTAACCAGTTGGATTACATAGCACACAGTAATATAGTGTCTGTGCCCAAATATATATAAAGTAAAGGAAAAGTAGAAATATACACAGATATAATTTTTTATAGATATTTTTCTACATTTCCTGGAATAATAATGACTGTAAAGGGTTAAATAACTCTGATTTAAAATAAAAAAAATTTATAAATTAAATTTTTAAAAAGGTCTGAAGAAATATAAATATTGTATTATTATTATTATTATTATTCTGATTTTGAAATTTAAAAACAAGTATGGTATTTTGAAAGTTTTCTATTTAATTGAACACAATTTTTGTCTATTAGAAATCCCCTAAGTAAAAACATGTATATAGATCACACCTTTGGTCAAATTCCAAAGGATTAAAGTTAATTGAAATCAATTTTTTTCCAATCACACTTTGATAAAAATTTCAAGCTTGTTTTCAAAAGGGATTAGAGAGATAAAAAAAACCCAACTGTTTTTAAATTTAGTGTTGTTATTGCCTTACCAAGACTGTAAAAGGATTGATAAAAATATCAGCTGCAGCCTGGATAGTGTTTTTTTAAGAAAAAAGTCTAGTTGGTGATTTTTGAAAAGAGCAGTTGGCAACATGTAGCTTATAGAAGTTTGCAGCAATTAGTGTTAGCTAGACAGATATATGGCTGGCAGATTTATACAGAGCTCCCATGAGATGTAGCTGAAGTCAAGGTAGGAAATCCAGCAGCAGTTTATTGATTCATGATAATGAAGTTTGAATTCACTTGGGGGAAATGAGTCATCTTTTTTTTTCATATGTCATAGCATCATCTAGGAGGCGAACCCACGACCGTCTGCAATCAACTACTTGCTTGCAAGGTGGCTGCGATGACCTCTTGGCTAACTACACTTGATGAAATGAGTCATCTTCCAGTGGTAAAAATTCATAGCTACAAATATGTTCTACAAGATAATTTCTTGCCTGGAACAATGCTAGACAGAAGGGAAACCAACTACAGACCAACATTTTACATGAATTATATTTTTCCTGATGATGACTCATCAAGAAAAAATTTTCAGCTTGCCCAGGGAACCCTAACTTGCTGAAGAAGTAAATTATATGTATGCTGATGTATCTAAAGGCAGAGAAGCACTATATGATAATGAAATTTTAAATAATTTCCTTAGTAAAATGACATTTCTATGACTGATAGATATATATAAAATCCTATTGGTTTAAAATCATTTATTAAAGAAGAAAATAAATTTGTATTTATAATTTTTTTTAAAAAAAGAAAATGTTATAATTAACTGTCAAGAAAAAGATTTCCCAAAAATCTTTTAGACTAGAAAAAAAAATGACATTTTAAATCAATCAACAATCAACTGTTAAAAATTTGATAGTACTTACTTATTTTAAAGAAAAAAGGAAACTATACCCATCAAAGTAAAACTTACCATAAAAAATATGTGAATGTTATAATATAATTTCAACAAAGAATTTAATTGTGAAAATGTATATTTTAATAACTTTATTATTGTAACAAATTAAAATAGGTAAATGTCAGTCTGTGTATATATGCACACAAGTATATGTAAATTTTAAATCTTTTATTGTATTTTATATAACAATTCAAATATGTTATGTAAATAAAATAATATATTTCACTGATATGCAGTTTAAATAAATCTAGCATAAAGTATTTGTATTATTAAAAATATAAGTTAAAAAGTTTAACCATTTTTTATTTTTATGTAACAAGTTAAATATGTTCAGAAATTTCATGCACATGCATATATGCAAGTGTATATCTGTCAATTGTATTGCAAATACCAAATGCTTGTCAACTATAACATAAGTAAAATTTAATCTTTTTTTTTAATAATTATTTTATGTTAATTGAAATGTTTTCATTGTATATTATAAAATGCGCATCTGTGTATTATATTGATTATATTTCATTTTGGAGAATAGGATATATATATGCATTTATGTAAACTCATTAAGTGACATTGTAAATCAATGTAATAACTTGAATTTTGTAGTAATCTTGTAAATCACAATGTTATTATTTTATTATTGTATATTATTCAAAATCAGAAGTTCTATCCTATAAGACCTTAATTTTGTTTTTTTATTGTTATCCAATTAACTTATTCAATTGTAAAAATTATTCCAGTGACTTAATTGTAAATAATTATAGAATATTATGTAAATCATCTCTTGGTCACCACAATTGTGTTCTCTGAGCTAAATTCAAGTATAGTGGATGAATATATGGCTGGGGATGTGTATTTAGTGCTTTTGGGCATCCAGAGATGATCAATCATCATCCTGGTTGACACAAAAGAGAATACTCTTTAAATCCCATGCACTACTTTTTATTTTTGTTTAGTATTATTAAAAATTTACGTTTATAGTTGGCCAGTACATTAATGGTACTTAATTGGCCAGAGCATTGATGGTGATCAGCATAATATCCCAGTATTATTGTTTAGATTTTTCAGGTTATGTATTCTAATGGATTCACACTTAGTTTGTGCCTCCAAATTAATGGTTAAATAATTGCCCCAAGCTGGCAAAGACTCAATAGTTAGCCTGGTCTACAGAAGACCCATTTCCAATTCAGCCATAAGGTTGTTTGTTGATTTATATTTTTTATTGTTTAAATTCAGTTATGAGATGGACTGTTGATTTTATAATATTTTATTGTGGATCATTTATGACAATGAATGATGTTTTGAGTAGTACTCATACTTACTTAGACTGATTTTTACTTTTTGATAATGCTGGTTGATATATGATTGGTGTATAATTATACTTTAGTTGCTCTAAGGATGAACTGGACTGATCATAAAGTATGATCTCTCATCTTTTTTAATATATCACATTGCTTATATATTTATGATTATTGAATATTACTTTGAATAATTAATTTGATATTTCATTTCAAATTGATTGGGAGTGATGATGATTTTGCAATCACCCCAGGTATGACTATGATCATTCACCCCTGGTATGACCACATCCTACCATTCCATCCCATTACAATATATTATGTCAGTGACCTGCCTTAAAGACTACTTGGGATAAAATATATGATACCCTTTCACCAGATTCTGAGCCAATCTCACTATTACTTGCTAACTTTTTTCTCAAAGTTTCTTTCTTGTTATTTATCTTACCATTTTCATTTTATTTGCCCTTTAGAGCATTAGATTTACATTCACATTTGACAAAAATTTATAAAAATATCCAAGCACAATCATTATTAATAAGTCTTAAGATAATAAGAAATTTTGACCAAAAATGGATCTCCATTGGATTCTAGAACAATGTTTATTCTAGAACAATGTTTATTTTTTTTTACACTTCCAAAAGTCTTTCTTGTTTGTCAAAGCATCATTATTATAATCTCTGAATATATGTAAAAATTATTGCCACATTTTCTCTGCTACCTACTGTGCATAAATCTTTATAAAGACCAAGGAAGTTACTATTGAAATATAGAAATATTCTTTTTTTTTTTTTTTTATCAGTAAGAAAATATTTTGGGAATCTGTGTATGTGATATATATAGAATTTTTTTTTTTTTAATATACTGGTTTAATTAATTTTTTTTTTTTTTAATATAGATTTATCATTTTATAAAAGATGTTTCTGCTTTTTTTTTTTTTAATATAGCATTATTATTTTTCCATTTAGAAAGTGTAATGAGTCATTAATAATGTGCTGGAGGATCCACATATTTTCTATATGCAAATGTGATCTTTTAAATCTGCTACTTTAAAAGAAAGGAGTCATTTTTAATAACATTTTTTTTTTATCAGTTGTGGACTAAAAATAATATTAAGTATAAAAAATATTGAATCACAGAATATAAAATGAAAGTATGATTGTTATAATATTGTCTTAAAATTATATATATATTTAAATAATCAGCTGTAATAAAAACTTTTTTTTTCATTGAAATATTAAATGATTTTTGAATATCGTAGGAACTGGTTCTATGATTCTCTTCTTAATTCATTTGGTACTGTATGTTTTGAGTGAATGGAATTATCAGACACCTATTCATAGTTTCTCTCATGACCCATCAAATAGAAATGATTCTAAATGATTTTGCTTAGTCTATTAATATATTCATTGGCATAGATATTTATCTTTAATAGGTCTTCTTGTTATGTAAAAGAATTTATGTTATCTAGTATTCTTCCTTTTTGTAAATCATTCTTAAAAATGACAAATAATTTCGAGAAGAGAAAAAACAATTGTCAAAGCTACTGTTAATTTTTCAAGTTTGATATTATTTTGATTAGTCATTTCCAATTAAAATTTGTTTTAGGGATTGGTTTTGACTAAATACTAGATTCAATTAGATTAATCATATTGTTAATAATATTTTGATTAGATGGTTTTAAAATTGGAAAGTAAATGCTAATAAAAGTAGATCCATCTTTATTAACATGATATTTGTTCAATCATTTATTCCACTGTCAAGTATGTTAAGATTTTATTTTAATGCCCATTAGAATATTCATGCAAATCAGCTATTGATCAAAAATATATTAAAATTTAGCTATAACATATTCTTCAAAAGAACAATTGTTTTGACCAAACTTAAAATATGTTGAAAAAAAAATTATATTTGAAAAGCATTTCAGTATGTAAGAATATTAATACTGTAATTTTATTAAATAAAATCCCATGTCTTTTTCCAATACCTAATTTTTCATTAAATCTGTACTTATTTTCGTGTTCTTTTCTCTAACAATTTTTTTTAAAGAAAGATTGCATTTTTTTTTTTTACCTTTTTTATTTTACATGCATTTTTTAAAATATCTTTTTATTAATATATATTGGGCTGTAGCAATACAGAATGTTGGCAGCGTTCATTATTGTTTTGAAACATCATGTAAAATTGTTTGGAAAAATGCAATCATAAATTAATTCTGTATACTATTTTGAAAATCACAAATAAAACAATGAATTTTTATTGCCAACTAATATGTCTCCAATTTGAAAGAATCTCAATTTTCTAATGAGGAAGAGAAAGGAATAATGTCTGATAGATGCAATTAGATTACAACCATTTGCAGAATATAAATCAAGGAAAATTCATTGTGACAAATATGAAAGTAGATTGCTTACTTATCGATGTTTAGGAAATATCAAAATACATTGGATTGGAAAATTTTACATTAGAAGAACCTACTTTTGTTACTTATACCTTGGGAAACAAACAAAATGATATGGTTTTTCTTTCTAGAAATCATTGTTTATAATTGTCTATAAAAGATTGATTGATTTTAATTTGATTTTGTGGATGGCTATTCAACATTATTGCATATTACAGGTTTATGTACTGACAACTCAAACATAAGAAGAAATTAAAAAAACAACAACATATGATTAGGAATGAATATAAATTGGTAAAATTTTCAGGCATGATATACTTCTAATGATTTGTAACTGGAACATCAAAAGTAAAAAAAAGATATGTAATTGATCATCAGTGTAAATTTGAAACCAGAAATGAATTAAAAGAATAACTAATTATCTTTTTTATAATTATCTTTTCATGAGTGTTATGATTTTTTTATTGTCAATGCTTTATTTAAAAAATTGAAGCTTTCACTATGATCATCATCAAATGGAATTTATAAGAATCATACAGATTTACATTTTTGACATCATCAATTTAAAATAAGCTTACAAAAGAATTACAAATTTGTCCAACAACCTAAACTTTAATGTAAAGAACATATTTATTATTTTTAGAAATAATTTAAAAAAGTGATTTGAAGTTTTGGATGTCATTGAAGATGATAAACGTGAACAGAGAATGGAAATGAATGAAACTAATGTTTTATCTTAGACAAATTTATCTAGGTCTTGTCTTTAATTATTTCTTATGAAAATCAGAATAGATGTTAGAAGAACCTAATGTTTTATCTTAGACAAATTTATCTAGGTCTTGTCTTTAATTATTTTTTATGAAAATCAGAATAGATGTTAGAAGATACTATCGTAATAACAAAAAAAAAAAGAAGTGAAGCCCAAAATTTTTTAAAAATTAGATCTTTTAATAGAAGTAAATAGAAAAGTCAAAAGAGAATTTAGGGAAAACAAAAATCAGTATCATTTTCAAAAACATTAAAAATAGAAACAAACTTTTAAAATAAATAGATATTTTGCAAATTAAAAGATGTTACAAAGATCAAACAAGGATAAAAGAAATATACAGAAGAATTATTTACCAAGTCATGTCATAAACGGCACCTTTAATGAAGTCAATGCCATTTACTAGAAAATCTTCATCAGGAGATAGGTCTATTAGGATTTACAATAGAATTTTATATGAATTGAAAATTGGATCAGTACAAGTCTTGATCACACTATATCCATTGATTTGGAAACCTGATCAATATAAATTGGCAAAAAAATTAATAATTTCTTTAGTAAAATAAATTTTTTTAACAGAATTTGCATGTTATCAATATTCTTATATCATACAACATTAAAAATCACACAACTTATTATATTAGGGCCTTACATTAAAAGAGAATTTCCAGATGTGCAGCTGGTTTTGGAAAAAGATTAGTAACTAGAGGATTTTACTGATAATGTTTATTGGATAATTGAAATGGCCTCTAGAGAGTACTAAAAAGAAATCCATAAGTATTTTATTGATTGTAAATCAATTATAGTTAGAGACAAATGGTACTAAATTATATATATATACACACAGTATGTATTTTATATTGGACTATTTCCATCATCTAATATATGTATTGAATGTCTTTAGAAAAATTTAACTTTATTTATATTCCAAATACATTCAGCTGTTAGTAATAGCACATCAAACAGGTTAGTATATGCACAACATTTCGAGAGGTATTAGTTTCCCTTCTTCTTCAGGTGTTGCTGGCCTGACCAGAGACAGTACTAGCATGGGATTCGAACCTGGGCCCTTAGATTGTGTTTTTAATTTTAAGGTAACACTCTAACCAACTGAGCTATCCTACAGACTTGCCTTTGGCAGGATGGGTCAGTTGGTTAGAGTGTTACCTTAAAATTCAAAACTCAATCTAAGGATCTATGTTCGAATCTTATGCTAGTACTGTCACTGGTCAGGCTAGCAACACCTGAAGAAGAGGGGGGACTAATACCTCTCAAAATGTTGTGCATATACTAACCTGTTTGATGTGCTATTACTTACAGCTGAATGTATTTGGAATATTTAAATAAAGTTAAATTTTTCTAAAGACATTCAATACATATGTTAGATAATGGAAATAGTCCAATATAAAAATATAACTAGAACACCATCATCACAAACCTTCAGGAAAACAATGCACATAGTATGTATTTATATTTTGAAAAACATACAGTTTAGTCTTTTGATCTTGTATTTTTAAAATTTTTATGGAGCATCCATAAATGAAACTTTTCTAACACTTTTATATTATGGTGTTGAAATATTTCAAGGAAAAATTTTATGCAAAAAAAATTAACAGCCAAGTATTCTGAAATATGAAATAAACAGAATAATGGATCACTGTTTTTACATTGACATATTTGTGACTCTCAGATTGGTTTATTTGTGAAACTTTTTTGTTATTATTTTGTTTTGTCTTTATTTCCAGAAATTAGAATGGCCATATTCATTTGCTGGGTGATTGGATTGAATAGATATTTATAATTTAATACATTATTAATTTCATATGCTTATATTGTTTATTAAATATATAAATCATTAAAAAATAGAATAATAAAAATAAATATGTTGAAAATTTCTCTTTGAAAAATTTTTCTAAATGAAAAAAAATATATACAACAGCTTGCAGCAGATGGTTTAAGGACATTTTTTATTTTGTTTGTATTTGATGTAACCTTTTTTTAAACTTTTCATTTTTTCTTTTAACTTAATAAAAATTCTCTTTTCTTCTTGGTTGTTTGTCATATCCATTGGTTAACTTTATAAAATTGATCTTGCTGAGAGGTTATAAAGAAAAAACAAGAAATTTAACTCAAATTTGTTTTATGTACCCAGCTGGAGATTTTATGGCATATATAGTTAAATTTTTTCATTCATTCTTGTCTGAAGACAATGTCATTAATTAAAAAAATTCTATTTGAAAGTTAAATAAATATTTTGTATATTTTGTAATGACCATTGTTAAAAGCATCAAAGTTTATTGAAAATGCCCTTAGTGATATATATATGTATGTAGGTTAATGTGAAGGGCATCACATTGCTGAAATAATACTGTCACCTGTTATCCCATAATCTATAGCTTGAATCTGGGCCAAAATTTTTTGTTAGATAATTAGCTCATAGTCAACTCATTTAACTATCATTGGTTAATAAATGGATATATCTTTAGATAGGTAGTAAAATAAGGATGGAAATTGCTCAAACCCTAACTACCTGACAATTGTCAAGAGTGGTATACAGTCATCTTCTTTATTGTTTTTCCATGGGGAGTTCTTAAAAGAGCCTTATCTGCTGTGGGATATTTATTTTAAGAAAAAAAGATCAGACCATAATCAATGGACACAAGAGTTTTGCAATTAGGGTTCAAGTATAGAAAGGATTTTTGAAATCTTAGAATTGCATTATTGTGATATCCTCACTACTAGGATTAATTCATTCATTAAGAATGGCAAATACAAGTAAGTTTTAAGTTATATTTTAAATAGTACTATAGATCAATGGTCTTCAACCACCGGGCCACAGAAGTTGTCTGTCGGTCCACAGCTAGACTGGCAAGAAAGTTTATAATAACAAAATAATAAGATTTTAAACTTTTAATTAATATGAACAATTTTTATTTATTTTTTCATCACATTTATTAAAAAAAAAGAAACAGAACAAAAATACCACAAAATCTAATCAATCATACATAAATTAATTTGTTTTTCTATTTATCACAGATGTTTATGGGGGGGGGGGGGGTAGAAAAAAGTTTTTTATTACACAAACTCCTGTTGTCTTTTGATAGCCAATCACGGCTGCTTGTCAGCATTGTTAAAACAATAAAATGTAACGTGACTTTTTTTGATCTCTTAAATTTTTTCTACTCTCTCTTTTAATATTTCATTTTTAGTGTTTTTTTTGGCTATAAGGCGATTTTTTTTTTTGGCTTTAACTTTTTATTTTGGAAATCAATTTTTATTACCTTTTTTTAAAAATAAAAACCAAAAAATAAGTTCTGTTTCTAACTTTTGCAAAGTATTTCTCAATACACCCCCACCACCCTAAAATAAAGTAAGATCAAAACTTTTGACTTTTTCAAGTTTCGTTTTTTTTTTTTTTTGTTTAAAAATACGCCCACTTTTTTTTGGCCTATAAGGCAATATTTTTTTTGGCTTTATTTGTATACCATTAAAATACTAAAACTTTTATTTTTAAAACCAATTTCTGTTACCTTTTTTTAAAAATAAAAACAAACAAAAAATAACTTTGGTGTCTATCTTTTGTCTCAGTGATGACAACGTATTTCTCAACCCCCCCCCCCCAATAAAAATTTATCTGTAAACTTCTGCTGGTCCGCGAAATCTTATTCTTACTTTTACCGGTCCGCAGGTGTGAAAAGGTTGAAGACCACTGCTATAGATCAATAAACAATTTAATTTTATAAACAATTGCATTCTATATATCATATTTGTGGCAATTGAAAAAATAAAAACTCATTATAAAATATTTTCTTATCCATTCTTATGATTTTTTTCTATATTACAAAAATTATAATAATTTATTTTTGTTATATTGGTATGAGTCATATTTATTTCAGAGAATTTAAGGTGAATTACATACAAATCATTTTAAAATGTTAAGACTTGCAAGATAAGATAATTTAGACTTGAACAAGATTAATGAGAAAATTTACATCTTTTATTTTATTTTATTTTATTTAATGCATTGATTTATTTTAGATAGATAAACTATTAACAAAATATTATAAAGGAATCTATAAAGATTATAATTGGGAAATATGACTCACTAATGACTTTATTCAAGTTCACCACTGTAACTATAGATTCAACAGTCATTAATTATGTAATTCAAGGTTTGTGGGCATCCATGTATATATCATTGGCTACTAAATTCTACTTATGAAGCACATGAACACAATGATTATGGATTGTGCTCAATCTGTTACTGAGATTCCAGTTATAACTAGGATAATCAAATTCCATTAGCTTTATTGTTGAATCTGAAAAAAGAAATTTGTTTGGAACTTCATAAGAATTCCCTTTTTTACAACATAATTCTTTCATTGTAGATTCTTGGTTGAACATCCTAAAATCTTGATTTGAGTTGAATCTTACATGATGAAAGTATTCTCTTGAAATATTGATGCAAAACTTAAACAACTTTTTATGCATTTTCTGTGAGGCAATTTGTGATATCTAATGGAGAAATATATTAAAGAACAGTAAGCCATTGCAAAGAAGTATATTTGAATGAGCCAGTAATATTTCTCAGGTTAATGAGTATCCAGGAGTTTAGTGTGGGGACTTTTTCTCCAAACTGAGATGTAATATTCCCCTCCAAAATTTATTAATGCCAAAAAAGCCCAAGTACTGCAGCCAGTTTATCAAAAAAGGATATTTATCAAAATTAATTTTGTTTTAATCTTAAATAAATGAAGAAACTAAATCAGGTTATTATCCAATAATATGGGTAGGATTGTGTTTTAGTCCATTATTGCAAAAAGTTATATTTATATTACCAGATATTTCCCTGATGTTTAAGTGATAAATGAGTATGCTTTTTATTGAGATAATTGAATAAAATAATTTCCAACTACCACTAGCAATGATTAAGAGCTATTACTTTTTAATAATATTCAGTTGCCTAGTTGCTCCTCCTGCATTTAGGTAGAGAATTTAAAAATGTATTTTTACTATATTTAGTTTGCAAATTAATTTGATTTGATGTAAAATGTAGATAATTAACTTTTTTAGATATATTTAAAACTTCCACCTGCAAAATGCATTTTATGCTTAAACTGTACTTTTCATTTGGCTCAAGTTAATAAATCTCTTACACGTCTTTATTATTTTTGTTTAATATTTATCAATATCAAATTATTATAATTTAATTTGCAAGTGTCAAACTTTCTGCATTCACAACTTCATTAGTGCTATACTTGTCTCATTTTCTACAAGAAACTGTTTTCTAGGCACTATTTACTTTCAAGCTTCTTTTAAAATTGGATTAATGCTTTTCTAAATTTCACTAATTTTTCCTGTTACTTTTTGGTTGTCATCTAGATGGAGCTGTATTTACTGATTGATACTTATTCATTGGATAGTCTTTTTTTTTCATTCGAATATAGATTGATCATGTGACTTAAGTAGTTTCTTAAATCTTTTCAGCCTATCCGTGTCTATAATATTTGAAATAAATTGCCTTCATTGTTTCTTCAGATTCTTCAAAATCATACATAAATAAGGTAACAGCTTTGTTTACATTTTTTTCAAATGAATTTTCTTTACTTTGCCCATTGCATCTCTGAGAGTTTACATCTATACTGATATTTAAAAAAAAAAAAAAACATTTTTTCAGAAAAGAGCTTATTTCTGTCATGATATTTACTATTGCTATAATTTTTGCAAATACCATTCTCACCTAATACCAATTTAATGATGCAATTAATCTTTGGTTGTAGATTGAAATGATTTGTTCAGAAGATGATAGCTCATATTGCAGGTGATTCTGTTATTCTTAAATTTTTTACAGTACTATTGGAAACTATTATATAGTTAAATGAAAAACCAAGAATATAAAAATAAATTGAAAATTATTTAAATCATTTCAGTTTTTTAGATGATGACATTTCAAAAAGTAATGCTTTACTGCTACAAAAAATGTTACAAGACCTATAAGATAAAAGCAAAAATGTAAAACATTAAATGCTAAAAAAATTTAAATGTCACTGAGTTTTCACAAAAAGATAAAAATAAAGACTGTTATTAACGACTTAGAAGATTATAAATAATATAAATAGTTAGTGTTTTCCTGAAGGTTTGTGATGATAGTATTTTAGTTGTATTTATATATTGAACTATTCTCCATCATCTAATATTAAGTATTGAGTGTCTTTAGAAAAATTAAACTTTATTTAAATATTCCAGATACATTAAACTGTTACTAATAGCACTTAGGTTAGTATATGCACAAAATTGTGAGAGATATTATACTCTTCTTCATGTGGTGCTGGTCTGGCCAATGATAGTACTAGCATGGGAATCGAACCTGGACCCTTAGATTTTTGAATTTTAAGAATAACACTCAGTTGGTTAGAGCATTACCTTAAAATTCAATACTCAGGAATCTAAGGGTCCAGGTTCGATTCCCATGCTAGTACTGTCAATGGTCCACTGGAAGAAGAAAGGAGTATAATATCTCTCAAAATTTTGTGCATATACTAACCTGTGTACTATTAGTAACAGTTGAATGTAATTGGAAAAATTTAAATAAAGTTCAATTTTTTTAAAGACATTCAATATTAAATATTAGAAGATGGGAATAGTTCAATATAAAAATATAACTAAAATACCATCATCACAAATCTTGAGGAAAATACTAAGTATTTGGTATGGACCCAACACTGTATCAAACTTTAGACATTATAAAAAATTATGTCTAAAGCTGGCCAAAATAGAAAATCATTTAACTTTTTTTAAGAAAATGTAAATCTGAAGGGATAGTTCCAAAGGTTTGCAATTAAAATCTCCAATTCACTCCCAGAGAGCTGAGAAAAATATACAGAGAGCAAGTGAAGGTCTGCTAAAAGAAACAATAAATACTCAAAGGTTTTCCAAGTATCAAACCTTGCCTTTTATTAATAATGTAAAATGTTTTCTTAAAAATAAATTTACTGATGAAGACTTTAGTTTTTCAAGCTGTAAGAAAATCATATTGTACATTATATGGAATAAAAAAGGTATGCCAAAAGAAAAAAAACTTGCAAATCTACTTGAGCATATCAAAAGTCATATTGTACCAGGCAGTGTACTGGTTTCATCTATTAAAAGTCTTAGTTCTAAATATCTAATAGATGCTGAAATTTCTGTCCTTGAAAAAGCATTAAATTTTGCCATCACATCATTTAATATCATTTATTAGATATAGTTGCAGCCACTGAGGAAGTCATCAAAAATTGCCTTTAGAAGAAGCAGCAGAATTGCACTGGAGAATAAAAAGAACACTCAAAAATCAACAAAAATTGAAGTCAAGCATATCCTGTGATGAGTGGAAAGCAATTAAATCTCTGAAAGTAGATAAATCTATAATTATTCTCTCTAAAGGCAATGTAACAGCTGTAATTGATACAATTGATTATGATAACAAAATATAAGAACTCTTCACAGTATGCCAATACAGAAAATTGACAAAAATCCAATACTAAGTACAGAAATAAAGTTACAAGAATTACTTAGAAAGCATCACAGGTACTTCAGTGATAAAGAAAAAAGTAAACTAACATCATATTTCAGCAAAATTCCTCATCTTTATAGTCTACTTAAAATCCTAAGGATCATGTTCCATTAAGATCTATTATTAATTCTAGAAATTCACCTTGCCAAAATTGCTCAAGATTTTTTCTCAGAATTCTTAGTCCTTTGGCATACAAGACCCAGTCCTTTGTCAGGGATTCTAGACCCTTTGTGGAATTAATCAAGAACTGATGTACTAGTAAGTTTTGATAGGGAAAGTTTATTCACAAGTGCCCCATAAGATTAAATGATGATAATAAACTTACAAACCAGAATAACTTTTCCTATTGATAGGATAATGGAACTATTAACATTCTGCCTAACAACAATGCAACACCAAATATTTCCAACAAAATCAAGGAATGGCTATGGGCTCACCATTGGCACTCCTGATTAGCAATATTTACACGAAAGAACATAAAACCACATTCATAAAGACTTCCATATCCACCTAAAAATTGGCTTTGCTATGTTGATGATACATTTGATGTATGGCCACATGAAGGAGCACTACTACAAACTTTATTGGTATTCTTAGATGTTCGTGTGACAAGGAAAAATCAAAAACAGTTTATATGTAGCATATGCATCCAATCACACCAGAAACACCAAACATGGAGTTATACTATTATTATAAAACAGCAAAAGAAGTTTGTTCAGAAACCAGTGATTTGAAAAAAGAAAAGATCTATAAAACTTATGAAACATGATTATTCATCAGCTGTTATTAAGAAAACTTAATGGACAACAAAAAGAACCATAAAAAAAACAATTATTGGTAATATGCTATATCCATACATACCAAAAAATAGCACTGTCACAATATTATATCCATACAGACCAAAAATAGCAGACAAATTAAGGAAAATATGCAGTCAGTATAATATCAGAATCAGAAAAGCTTTCCAAAGCCATACTACAACTACGAGGAATTCTAATATCAACAAAACCTACGGTTGAAGTGCTGAAAAGGAAAAACTGCATCTATGAAATAACACGTGAATGTGGAATGAACATATATTAGTGAGAGTAGCTCCTCATTGAAAAGTGATTGCAGGAGCACAAACTGATGATTGGAAGGGATAAAACAGATGTGTCTAAGATGGCAGACCATCTATGTATCAGTGAAGATATGTTCAATTGGGGAAATACAAAAATATTGGATAGAAAGAAAAGGTAGAAAGAAGAAAATTCAAAGAAGCTCCTCACATGGCAATGGTGAATAATCCCATATGTCAGTGTTATGTGACTATGCATAATGTTTGGAAACCATTAATCCACTTTGCTCTTAGGAAAAAGTGGAGAAGTCAGAAGAAACATCATAGATAAATATATGAAATTTCTATTGAGTGTTGTCTTTGACAGGATGGCTCAGTTGGTTAAAGTGTTATTTTAAAATTCAATATTCCAAGAATCTAAGAGTCCAGGTTTGATTCCCATGCTAGTACTGTCATTGGTCAGGCCAGCAACACATGCAGAAGATAGGAGAATAATACTATACCTCTCGAAATGTTCATATACTAAAACTGTGTGCTATTACTAATAATTGAATGTATTTGGAAAATTTAAATAAAGTTTAATTTTTCTAAAGGCATTCAATACTTAATATTAGATTATGGAAAATCCAGTATATAAATACAAAATAAATATTTTTTTCAAATTATTAATGTAGATAGATGAACACATACTTATTGAAATTGAACATAGAATTAAGATTGAGTAGAGAACTTTTGGTTAAAATAATGTTAATTGGAAATATGCCCGTGTGGCTGAAAAGTCTTAATGAATATATTCTACCAGTGTTTTTACTTGTGTATGACACATTTGAGTAAATGAAATTGTGCAGACAATGCAGATATTATAATTGGGAAAATAATGTTGGGATTAACAAGAAAAAATTGAAAGCTTGATATATATTTGAAAAATACTTGTCTTTAACATCATTGAAAATATTAAGAATTGTAAATTGAGTTTTGTTTGGCATTTTACTAGAAAAGATATTGTAATAAATGGACAGTTGAAATCCTAAATTGAATTCTAAAATAAATTAAAAAGTCTAGGGAAAAAACTGTATGCAAGAAGGATAGGTGACACAAGCAAGTTTATAAAAGTGATGTTATCAAAAAGAAAGTATGGAATGGAAATAATAAGAGATATCTTTATCTTGTAGTAGACTGATGGCAAATGAAAAAGGTAATTAAAAATTATTTTTTGATGATTAATAATTGTATTTTATATGTTTAAAAGAAAATGTCTATTGAAACAAAAATATTTAATAGAATTTTAATATTTATGATGTTTATTATATCAGTAAGAATACCTATCGTTTAATAATATTGATTATACAAGCTTGCAATGGATGATCTAAAGTGCATATATATTTTTTATGTCCAAGATCTCAAATGACTTTATTGCTTGGAAATTCATAATAAGTTCAAATATTAAAAGTAATTAGAGTTGGCCAGCAACCCATGGATTTTAATCTCTAGAGCAGGGGTCCCCAACCTTTTTGCACTTAAGAGAACATTTTATAATACCGGCCAGGTGGCGGGCACAATTTATTTTTTTCAACCAGATGGCGGGCACCATTTATTTTTTCAATGTAAATATATAGTTGGATATTGTTAATAAATATATATATATATTTATTTCAAAAATAAAATTTTAACATATAATTAATGTTTATATTTTTACGCTGTAAAAGTATAGTATGCCCTACAATTTGATTACAATATAATACAATAATTTATAAGAAATTTTAAAAATTAAATTTATTTGTATCAGATAAATAATTTTTTATCGTGTTCGGATAGTGTTCGGATAGTGGCGGGCACATGTAAAACGGTCTGCGGTCGCCATGGTGCCCGCGGGCATAGGGTTAGGGACTCCTGCTCTAGAGTTTCTTACTCTACCATTGCATCAAACCACACTGGTTTAGTTTATTGCAATTAAAGATTGGTGGACTCTAATGATCTGCATGTTGTGGTTCCATTTTATCACTCCCAGTACTCAAGTTTCATATGAATTCCAAAGCAATAAAGCATTCCATTTTAGATATTGAATTTAGTAAGCCGGCAGGATACCGAAGCGAAATGATAGATAATTCTTGATCATCTTTATTGGCAATTTGCTTTTGTCTGCCTCTCCTATAATATAATTAAAATTTTAGAGCTAAGTCATAAATTTTTATAACATCTTGAATATCATGTTTGGAAACGAAAATCTTTTTTTTTTTAATGACATTTTCTAAAAATAGTTTTTACTTCTTATTTATCTTCATTAATTAATTCTTTACATACCCACGAATTTTCTAATACTATTTTTAACTTTATTTTTCAAACATTTTAAATGAAATGATATTTATTAACGGTTAAATTTCTACTTTTGATTGATTTTGTTAAATGTTTTGAAGGCACTGTTTGAATTTTTTTTTTCCTCACAAAGGCATAAAATAGTTTTAAATGTTTTACAAATTACTTTTTTAACTGAAAATAATATAAAAATTGATATAACAAAGGTACCTGTAAGTAGAACATTAAATTGTTTTATGACCGTTGTTAAATACAAATAAAGGTATGCACTCATTTTGGTTTTTAAATATTTGCTTTGTATCCTTTAAATTTGTAGTTTCTAAAAAGAATCAATATTGAATTGTAAGATTAATGGGCCTCTTGGTTAAAAATTCTTTGCTGTTTTTTTTAAAAAAAAAAAAAAAAAAACGAATTTTGTTTTTCTTTTGAAATCAAAACATTTAGTCTTATTCATTATAAAAATGTTATATAAACACACATGTATTAAGTAGATTCGCGATCATATTAATACACTAGGTATAATAATAATATCAGTCTTTAATTTTAACCAAATTGTATTATTAATTAAAAAGTTAATACGGTACTTATGTATTAGTTTGGTGGTGATGGAAGTCACCGGCATAAACAAATGTGTATATGAAGTCCGAATTAAACACATTTATTATAATCTTCTAAAAAGGAAATTGTAAGTGAATATTATTTAGCCAAAATTTAGCTGCTAGTTTTACGATTTAAACCAATGGTTCTGAACCTGTGGGTCGCGATCTCTTTGAGGGTCAAATAACCCTTTCGCATGGGTCGCCTAAGACTATTTGAAAACACATTTTCGATTCATAACAGTAGCAAAATTAAAGATTAGGGGTAACCACAACATAAGGAACTGTAATAAAGGGGCATGGCATTAGGAAGGTTGAGAACCATTGATTTAAACTATGCTGTGATATCATAAAAGTATGCTGGCATGAGTAATTGATGATCTGGCAAAAGGAAAGGAACGTGTGCATGTAATGTATTGTCCATCTTTAATTTTTGTCAAAGTTAATATGCATAGTACTATTTTCAAAATTGTGGCATTCTACCCTCACAAAAAAATTGCATAAATGGCCATGAGATCACACTTTATGTCTATAGTTCGGACAAACAATGGTGCTGTTTTGTTCAAGACTGTCAAAAAAGAGTAGCATTCATAACGGAACTTGGTTCGAGATAAGAAACTTCAGTCTGTCACTACAGCGATGCTAAGAAACATTTTGTAAATGGATAGAATTCCATGGTTAAATGTATATGTTTATGTTTTTGGGTTGATTACTAGTAATAAATGTAGATTGTTATAAGTTACTTGTTGAAAGATCATTTCTTTCAAAAAATGTAAATGCCTGTTTGTTTCATTTCCACTAAATAAAGTTATAGGTGGCTATTTTCCAAACTAAAAAATCTTTATAAATTTTAGATAGTGGAAGATGATTTCTCACAAAAAAATGTAAATGTGTTTGTAAAGGTTTGTATCATTTCCAGTAAATAAAGTTATAGGTTGACATTTTTCTAAATAAAGCTTTAATTGATTAATCGACTCAGTTTTGGTCGGACATTTCCATGTAGTTGTTATTTTCCAAGATTGCAGGATTAGAAAATTATCACTGGGCTAATACATATGTGAAATCTCACTACCGGACTAATATGTAAGTTATGGGTTAATACTATTTAAATAGATAGAAATACATAAATCTTTAATTTGTATTTATATGTCGGACTATTTCCATCATCTAATATGAGCATTGAATGTCTTTAAAAAAATTTAACATTACTTAAATATTCCAAATACATTCAACTGTTAGTAATAGCATACAGGTTAGTATTTGCACAACATTTCGAGATGTATTATTCTCCCTCTTCGGGTGTTGCTGGCCTGACCAGTGACAGTACTAGCATGGGAATCGAACTTGGATCCTTAGATTCTTTGACTATTTAATTTTAAGGTAATGCTCTAACCAACTGAACTACTTAATATTCATATTAGATGATGGAAATAGTTCGACAAATAAATACAACTAAAATGCATAGAAGACTTCTATCAATAATTATATAATAATAAAGAACAAGTACCTTCTATATCTATTATATCTTCCAAATTGCTGAGAATTTTAAATGAAGAAGTGAGACATGCAATTACATTTATGAAGAAAGGAAAAGCTCCAGGTAATGATGGAATTATAATTGATAAATTAAAAGAAGCAGGTGAAGAAATAGAATTTTTTTTAGCAAAGTTATATACCAAATGTCTAAATAATAAAGATGTATCAGATGATTGGAATAATGCAGTATTAATATTAATATTTAAAAAAGGTGATAAAGAAGATATTAGAAATTACGGACCTATCAGCTTTTTATCAGTTTTATACCAAATTTTTGCCAAGATAAATACAACTCGCCAACAGAGAACGTTGGATTTCTACCAATCAAGAGAACAAGCTGGATTTAAAAGTGGTTTTAGTACAGTAGACCATATCCAGGTATTGAGAGAAGTTATAGAAAGGACAAATGAATATGAGTTGCCATTATGCTTTGAATTTGTAGATTATGAAAAGGCATTTGATTCTATAAACATTTCTTCAGTGCTTAAAGCATTGGATTATCAAGGTATAAATCCAGGATATTGTCATATTTTGAAGAATATTTATAAAAATGCAACAACAATTAGATTACATAATGATACTAGGAAAGTCAACATTGAGAAGGGTATAAGACAGGGTGACTCCATATCTCCAAAACGTTGTACAGCAGTGCTGCAAGAAGTATTTTGTGGATTAAAATGGGAAGCTAAAGAAGTGAAAGTAAATGGAGATCATTTAAGTCATTTAGATTTTGCAGATGATGTAGTTGTTTTTGCATATAATGCTTTAGAGCTGCAAGAAATGTTGCAGGAGTTATCAGATGAAAGTAGGAAAGTAGAACTAAAGATAAGTGTTAAAAAGATAAAAGTAATGTTCACTGGATTTTCTCAAAATATGAAAATAAAGATTGATTATGATGATTTAGAGGAAGTTAACAGATACAAATACCTTGGTTAGATTATTAATACAGATTGAAACATAATGGATGTGCTTTTGGTAGAACAAAATAAATATGCCTGTGTTTGAAAAGGAAAATTTTTAATAAATGTATTTTACCAGTTCTTACTTATGGATCTGATACTTGGACACTTAATAAAAGAGCAATATAGAGAATTCAGACCACTCAAAGAAGTATGGAGAGATACATGTTATTTGTAACAAGACAAGATTGAAAACACAATATATGGGTAAAAGAACAAACAGGTGTTACTGACCTCATTGAAAAAATTAAAAGACTGAAATGGAGTTGGGCTGGACATATTGCTAGAAGAGATGATGATAGACAATTGAAATCTTAAACTGGATTTCAAGAGATTGTAAAAGACCCAGAAAGAGACCACATGTGAGATGGTTGGATGAAATAAAGTATGCAGGGATGATATGGAGAAGAGAAGAAGCTAAAGATCAGAGAAGATGGTTTGAACTTGGAGAGACCTTCATTCTGCAGTGGATTGATAATGGTTGATGATGATGATGATGATGATACCATCATCACAAACCTTCAGGAAAACACATAAATGTTCATTGTATAATACTAATTGGAGAAAATATAGAAAACAGATTCCAGCAACATAACAATAAAACAATCCAGTTTGACTACAACCTCCACTTAATTATTGTTGTTAACAATAAATCGAAACGAATGAGTCATCTTAAATTAGCTTTATTTTTATACATAATTTTATGAATTGTCTAACTTTTTATTTTTTTATGAAACGCCATTAAGTATTGTGAAAATTGCATCTTCAGCAGGTGCTTACAAAAGTTAATATATTTTCAGTAGTTAACAAGAGTTAAGCTGTTATTCATATTTTTTTGATTATTCCTAAACAGTTATAAATAAATGGCATTGTAGTTAAACTGAATTATTTTATCAATATATGGTTATGATAATTTTTTATATATTTATATGTAACAAACTCTTGTTTTGTTTATGCTTTTAATTTGGATAAAATTACAAAGTCTTTCAAATTCTCTTAAATGATAAATCTTAGGATAGGTTAAGATTTATTTACCATTTTAGTATTCAATATTATATTTAGAAAGTAATAATAAACACAATGCAATAATAAATTTCAAAGTGTGTACAAAAGGCAAAAAAAACAACATAGTTTACTTAAACATATATGTATTAAGAAATTTAACTAATGTAATTACCATATTTTGTATTTTTTAATATAATAAGCAGCTAAAAACTTTAATTACTAAGTTTTTTTTATCTTTTAGATGATCTTTTCCATAACAGACTCCTATCTAGTGTATAATCTTTTATTTTCCATATTGGGGAGGGGGTAGCTCTTAAACAAAAAAAAATATTTTTTTATTTTTCAATTTTTTACAAATTTTATTTTAAAACAAATTTTTCAGAAAAAAAAATTAGTCAAAAAAATAAAATATCAACTTTACAAATAAAAAAAAAGGGCAAAATAAATAGATGTAAACAATCAAAACAAAAGATTTTTAATAATTTTTATTAATGGAATAATATTTCTATAATGTATTTTTTACTACTTCACTCTCATACAAGATAGGGATTGGTTTCTAATCACTTTTAACACCTTGTGGAAATATGTAATCATAAACATATGACTAAAGACATGAAAAAGATCTATGATCCCCAAGATGCACAATTAGCATTCATCAGTTGGCTCAGACCTCAATCTCTTACATATATTTTTTTATCATTGCTCAGTATATATAGATAGCAAATTCCTACAGTTTAATTGATGTGTCAAATGTGCTGCCCTCACAACTCAAGTCACTTAATGAAAGTATATTAATAATTTTTGTTGGTCATTCATTAGACTAGAGATTATCCAATAATTAATAATATTTCTGTAGAATAATTTTCACTATACTACTTTCACACAAGGTAGGGGCTGGTTTCTATCAACGTTTGGCTTTTAGTTTAAAAAATAAATTTTAATAAAATTATTCTCTGATACATCTCTGTATTTAAGATATACAGTATTTCATTAAAGAATAACTTAAATAACAAAACATTTGTTGAAATATTAATATTCAACTTTTAATTATAAAAAAAAATCATAAAAAAATACATTAGTAAATTTATAGTTTATTAATTTTGTACTAAAAAGTTAATTTATTTAAATAAAATGTAATTATAAATATATATTTATTATGAAAACATATTTAATCATAATACAAAAAATAATAAGAAATATAAATTAATTGTAAAGTTTTTATTTTATTATAATTTAAACAAAATTATATTGCACACATGCAGAAATACATTTTCATATCTGCACAGAATAAGTAACACTTAATTGTCTTTACAGTGGTAGTTATATGTTGGGCTATTTCTATCATCTAATATTAATCCTCCAGCAATGCACCAGCACTGTGACAGTTTTAATTGTTTTGGGTGGGAGAAAGCTTTCAACTTTAGTTTTAATATTACATTGTTATTATTTGTCAGAATATAATAAATTTGACTTTTTCAGATACATATTTTTGTTTACAAATGAAAGGAATTCTAAAAAATCACATTTGACTTTGGTAAGTATTAAAAAATTACATTTTATAAACCAAACAATAAACATGTTTCGTCATCTACTGTCAGGAGGAGCAGTTTTATTTCAGAAAATGAGCAAAATCTTTATTATTTGACATTTGTATTTAAAATATGAACAAAAAATATCAATATCCGATAAATGTATAAAATTATGTTTTAAAAGTTTAAATTATTTTAATAATTATTACAATATTGTTTTAGCAAACTGTCACTGACGATGTGTAATTAGCAAGCTACCCCCCTCCAATTTGACTTAATCAAAAGACACTAGAAATTCATCAAGATGGGATTTAAAAGCGAGTCAACTTGCCAGATTTTCAGTTATCCTGACATCTATAGAATTTTTTTAGAATTAAAATATTAGAATAAAATATAAGTAATTGTAGCAATTTCTCTCAATAGATTCTCATACAAAATGCCTCATTGAGAAAACTAAGGAAGTTAATTGTTAAATGTTTTCAGAAAAATTCAAACTTTGTTTCAACTTTCCAAATACATTCTATTATTACCATAGATTATTATATAACAAAAGATTTGGAGTGTTATATATTTATCTGCATGCTATTACTAACAGTTAGTTTGAATTAAAAAAAAAACATTTTACAGTTAATATTAGATGATTGAAATAATCTAACTTGTAATTATAATTACTATACCATCATTACAAATTTTCAGATAAAAATAAATTATCTTTATACTCTTTCTATTAATTTTCTAATACTGATAGCAGTTCACATGTAGTGCTGTTGGAATTAAATCTTATCATTAAAATCATATAATGTTTTTTTTTAATTAAAATTTTTAACATCAAATGATTAAAAAGATTCCTGCCTAATTAAAGTCACTTATCTTCATTTGTAGTGTTAACAAAAGATTTGCATGAAAAGTCCTTAAAATATCAACAGCAAAAAACAGCACTTTATCTAAACTCTATAGAAAAGCAAATGTTAATTGTTAAATCTTGCAGTATAGTGTTGGAAATGAGCAAAAGAAAAATGCCAAATAATTGTCAAGAATATATTAATAGACATAAAAATCAGATTGTTATTTAATATTTATATTTAATTAAGTAAAGAAGAAATGACTAATTAGTATTTTTTTGACAGGCATTATTTCTATATAAACAAAATTTAGTGTAAATTTATATTCAAGGGTGTTGAATGACTGTTTTCAATTATGACAGTTTATGGTGTTTTAGACTATAATGAATTATAATGAGTAAGTAAGAAATGTGTTGTTGTATTATTGATATTTATATTTATAATGTCACAAAATTATTCTGGGAATGTTGATAACCAACTATGCAGGATTAATAGTTTTACATGTTTATATTATTTTAATTGTAAAAAAACTAATATATCATTATTTGAACTCTATTCTTTTTGATTTAGAAAATTTATGGATATGGAATTACCCAAGTACCCTATAATAATAAAAAGGGGAAATGCTTAAAAAATAAATATAATGCATTAGCATAATTTAAATGTGACTTATTAGTGAATATTGATTATAAAAATATTAATTAAAAACAAATAGAATAAGTAAATTTAAATACATTACATACAGTTACTTAATCATGGGAAAAAATTGCATTGCTATTTGGTAGAAATTTGATACTGTAATAAAATGTTACTGTATTGTTTTGTGAATTGCAGTTTATATAAAATTGACTGATAAAAGTATTTGTTGTTGTCAGACTCAAAATTACGTTGTACAAAAGTATTTATTAAAATATTTTTGTTTAAAGAAAATTAAAATTTAATTAATTTTTAGTCTTTTCTGCTAGTAATTCCATTCAAGTAATATCCTTTTGAAAGAAAACATTTTAAGTGGGTTTGAAAATAAGTCTAATTTTTTAGTATATTTGATTTTAAAAATGATGTATCTTTTGAAATTAAAATAGAATTAAAAAATTATATTTTGAAGCATTTTCAAATGAAATAAAAATTTTGAATATAGACTATCTTTTTATATTGATAATGTAATGAATATCTATGTTTATATACTGTTAAACCTATTTAAAAATGTGAAATAAATAATTAATTCATTATACTTAGTAAATAATATTTAAATTTATTTTTTTACTTAATTATTTTTTTATGCAGTATTTATTTTTAAAATGCACATTATATTTAATTTCATTCGATAAAATTAACTCTTTTACTTTGGATCTTTCTATAGTCAATAATATATTTGTTGTTGTTTTTTTATCTTTTCAATTCCAAATAATTTATATGCATATATTTGTTATACCAAGACATAAATTTCAGAACAATTTTAGCAAAAGAAGGAGTCATATCTGGGGGAAAAAATGACACAAATAGTTGCTAAAAATCTGATTTTAATAGTAAGTAGTTGATTTTTTTTCCCAGCTAGATTTGTCTGCTTCAGCTGGATTTTTAAAATGCAATTTTATAAAATTAAGTAACTTCAATTATTGTTAGTATTTATTAATAATTTTTATCTTGTGAAGTTTAATTCAGTAGCTGAATGGTTGACTGGAGCTCAGTGCACACGAATCATGACTCTAGCTTTGTCATTTCTAGCATTCAAACTGTTTTAAGTATTTCCAAGCAATAAACCATTATTATTATTATTATTATTATTATTATTATTATTATTATTATTATTATTATTATTATTATTATTATTATTATTATTATTATTATTATTATTATTATTATTATTATTATTATTATTATTATTATTATTATTATTATTGTTATTATTATTGTTATTGTTGTTGTTGTTATTATTGTTATTATTGTTATTGTTATTATTGTTATTATTGTTATTATTGTTGTTGTTATTGTTATTGTTGTTATTATTATTATTGTTGTTGTTGTTGTTGTTGTTATGTTGTTGTTGTTGTTGTTGTTGTTGTTGTTGTTGTTGTTGTTGTTGTTGTTGTTGTTGTTGTTGTTGTTGTTGTTGTTGTTGTTGTTGTTGTTGTTGTTGTTGTTGTTGTTGTTGTTGTTGTTGTTGTTGTTGTTGCTGCTGTTGCTGTTGCTGCTGCTACGTATTAATTATAAGGATATCTTTCTTTGAAATATATTTATAAGAATATAGTGCAACTTTTAATTCATTATGTTTTAAGATACTGGAAAAAATAAATGATAGCTATAGAATGTACAATGGACAAACTCACTATATATATTGCCACACACAGCAAACTAGAGTAATCAATGGATGCCAGAAGGCTTGTGCATAAAATCACAATCTAGTGCCTACTCATCCAATATCCCCAGACTAGTTTCTGGCTTATGGCCTTCATCAGTGAGGAGCCTTGGATCTGAGAGCACTGCACCTAGATCTTAGGATCTAATGTAACCCTCCAGCAACCATATTTTATCTCCATTTAACTACAAAATTATGAGTCTTAAACTGAAAACACCTTAATGTTTTCAATCTAAGCCCATTATTTTATATGATTATATGGGTCTGAACCCAGTTCAGTACCCATACATTTTGGTGTCTTTGGTTATTTAATAACCATACCGACCACTATCCTATTAGGCAGGATTGGTTTTAAGCCAATAAACATCACATGACCATCACCTCTTATGCTTGTGTATAATTGTTGTTAAAACAGGCAAAACTCACTATATATATATTGCCACACAATATATATAGTGAGTTTTGCCTGTTTTAACAACAGTTATACACAAGCATAAGAGATGGTGGTCATGTAATGTACACTGGAATGATTATTCACTAAAATACTTAATTTTGATTTTATAATTCAAAATATTTCGCATTTATTATTTATAAAATTTGTGTATATACATACATGCATGTAACTTTAATATTATAGTGATTATACATGCATAAAAATGGGAATATTTATTTAAAAAATTAATAATCTTGTTTCATTTTGTTTAATTTTACAAATAAAAGAAAATTTAAAATCTCTTATTGACATTTGCTTAATTTCAAATAAGAAGTTTAGTGTATTTGGAGTCAATCCAAGATGTTAACAATATTTGACATATTTGTTCCAGGATTTTTTTTAATGTCTTATTTGTTCAAATAGTAATGCTAACTGATTTAATTATAAAATCATCATATACTAATTTAAGATACTTAGAGCATTATCACAGAGAGAAAAATGAACAGTGATAAATGTGTTCAGCACAAAATGTACACCTTGGGAATCATACATCTTTTCTCATATCTTTGGTCATATGTTTATGATTACATGCCTCCCCAATATGTTAAAAGTGGGTAGAAACCAATTCCTACCTTGCCTGAGAGCGGTGTAGTGAAAATTACACTACTGAAATATTATTCATTATAAAGATAATCTCTAATTTAACGTATGATTAATAGAAAAGAAGAAGGTTTGGGAATGCAAATATTGTGTTTTTACTTTGAGAATAATATTGCAACTGATTTTTGAAACATGTAAGTAAAATTGAATTATCTGTTTTTTGATACTAAGATATATATATATTAATAAGTGAAAATATCTATTATATTTTCATTTTAGAATAACCACAGTTAGATGTTAATAAACAATAATCAATCAAAATAGTATACTGTAAATGCTTTCAAAAGAGTACCCTTTTTTTAGCACAAATTACTGTTTACTATTTTCATTATTTACTGTCTATTAACATCTGACAATAATTATTCTAATATAAAAATATAATAGATATTTCCACATATTAAAATATTTCAACAATAACATATGTTAAAAATTATTAATTTATATATATATATTTCTAAATAATATTCTAGGTGGAATGAAATTTGAAAAGAATTTATTGAATAAGCAATGAAGTCTTAAAAATGTTTTTAGAAAATTATTATTTCTAATAATTTTAATAAACCTGTAAATAAATCACAATTATTGAATATATAACAATGTGACTATAAACTTATTTATGATTTATGTAAGTCCAGTTTGTCAAAAATGATTTTTTTAAAAAAAATCTCGACTTTGATTTAGTTGGTCCATGAATAGGTCTATATTTTGTTATTTATAATTAGCAGTAATATAGGACTTGTAAATAAAGACTAAATGATAATAATCCATTGTTGTTGTTTTTTTTTTTGCATACTGTTGGGCAAATAAAATGGTAGATTGTTGTAGACTTAAGATTTAAATGTAGTTTTTAATTTAACTTTTTATTGAGAGATTTTTTTCCAGATATGACAAACAGAAATGGGAGTTAATAAATTAATCATATTAAACCAGACAAGAAAAAAAAAATTAAATAAAAAAATAATTTCTTAATGTCTTACATATTTAATAGTCATTATTTATCTATGGGGTATATCTTAATTTCTATTTGAAGCTGTGACCCAGCTTGATAGAGATTTTATAAATATTACTGCTAGTTTCACACCTAGTATTAATGATTGATTTACTATTTATATAGCAGCATATTAGATAAAAATGAACACTACTTGCAAGCTTTTTAAAATAATTTGTCTTGTGAATTATTATTATTATGATATGCACATTTAAAGTTTATTAAGTACTCTAAATTTATAGTAAGATAGTCTTAGTATTACACATTTAATGACCAATTGATTATTTATGGGATTTTAAAAGTATTACAATATCAGCAATTTTTTTAATCAACTATGGGAAAGAAAAATAGTGTTTTATTTGTTTTGCCTGGCATTTCTAAATTTACTCTTCCTAAAGTATCTAAGTAAAATTCCTTATTATTTACATCATTAAAAAAGATAATAAAGGCATAAAATGTATTTATTCTTTATATATTTAATTAGTAGACAACTAATTTACATACAATTATTATAAACTTAACATCATGATTGATAGATTCCTGCAAAATATGCTGGACTAATTGAGCCACATAAACATAGAATTTTTTGTAATAATTTTTGAGAACATAATAGAATAAAATTGTGGTACTTACTTTTAATGTAAGCAATGTATAATTTTTATTATTGTACTGTATTGTGTATATAAAATCATTATAAACCAGTCAACACTTAGACAATTCTAATATCAGTAACAATCAACAATTTCAAGCTGTTGTCAAGACAACCTCCTTTTAACAATAAAAAATATATAAAAGTATACAAAGTTAAAGAAAGCAAGCACAAATGTTAAAAATTTTACATGAAAAATAATAGAAACAAAC
The DNA here is from genome assembly GCA_028023455.1 of Epiperipatus broadwayi. Lineage (NCBI taxonomy): Eukaryota > Metazoa > Onychophora > Udeonychophora > Euonychophora > Peripatidae > Epiperipatus > Epiperipatus broadwayi. The sequence goes on along the minus strand of JAQFVV010012410.1, from coordinate 3,749,450 downwards.
TATAAATTTAAAATAAAAAAAATTACCGACTCCCTCCAAACACTTCAAAATAAGAATATGAAGGGGGGTGGGTGACCACAACTTTATGTTTTATGTAATTTTGCTATTGACAATGACAATTTAAGATTTGAAGCAATCTTAGAAAATGGCTCATTTTCTATAAATGATTAAGGTTGACTTTTTTATTAGATTCACAAGTAATTGATGGATAAGATTTGTTAATATTTTTCAGCAAAAAAAAAATTAAGTATATCACACTCAATACAATGCTATGTCTTAATTAAATTCCCCAATCCAGGTGTAAATACACAATACATAAACAAAAAACATTTGTTTTTTTTTTTTTAATTAATGCTAGGACATTTTTCATATCATTTCTTCCTGTCAAAATTAAAAATTTGCTTTAGAATATAATCACACTCAGTAATCAAATTCATTTTGCCTAGATAAATTTTTGTGAAATTTTTATTGACAAGTTGCACTTTTTATTTTATTTTATCTAATCACTAGTTCTTATGAAAATTTTAATTTTGGCCATAGGGCATTGCAGTGAATCTAGAGCTCAAACGGCATGAAATGCTTGCATTTTCTTTATGTTTGATAGATTTTACTTTTTTATTTAAATTATATTAAAACAATTTTTGCTATTACAGAATTAATATTATCAAATACTTTAGGCAATATTTTTTACCTGAACAGATTTGAAAGAAGATATGTATATTGCAAATGATATGAATAATATTTATGTAGTAGGGAATGTTTTCTTTTTCTTTTTCATTTTTAACACCTTGTGCGGATGTATATATAATCACAAACATATTCATTAAGTGGATAATCTCTAGTCCAATGAATGATTAATATAAGTCATATATTTGTTTGAAATATGATGACAGGAAAAATATTTTATGTATAGGACTTAACATTTTGCAGCATATTAATGGGCACTTACTTTTGCATGTTTGTTTTTTTTTTTTTAGTGTTTTATTACATTATAAAAATTATTACTGTTCAAAGTATATATATCTGTTCATTCAAGTTGAGTTTTTCCATTAATTTAAGATTTTATATTAAGCCTTTATATTTTCTTAAGAAATTGCAAACTGGACCGTGTATGTGGTCTTGTAACGTTTTGGATTCACAGAACTATGTATTAGGTTTTGTATACATTAATCTGATTATTTATAATGATATTATTTATCATCAAGTCTATCAACATTATGATATTTTAGATATGTAATCATTCAAGAATTTATAATAAATTCAAGCAAGAATTTATAATAAATTCAAACACTGGAAGTGTCAAAGCTCAATCATGATCAAGAGTTCTTGAGCTCAAGTATTTACCACTCCATCCAATACATCAAATCATGCAGGACATTGTGTATCTGTTATATATAAAATGCAGTGCTATAATATCCATATATAATAATATATTAATAGTGAAATTTTATTCTGGATTGAAATATTACAAGGGAGAAAAATATTTTTTAATTTAATGTGGGGGGGGGGGCATACTTTTTTTAGTGGGATTGCAATTTAATTTTTTTATTGAGTAAAAGATGTTTTACTGTTATATTTGCATAAATTACTAGCAGTACTCCAAGGCAACTAAAGGAGGAGGTTATTCCTGAAATGCATAAATATTGCAGAGAAATTGTCAAATTTTTTGTTTTTGTAGTAAAGCAGTTGCATAAAATGGAGCTGGCATCTTGCCATATTTATTTAATAATGTTGATAGAATATATCTTTTTATTTACTAGTACTTTTTTAATTTGTAAACAATTTTTTTAAAAAAAATCACATCCAGTATATCCCAATCTGTGATTAAAAATAATGATAATTATTTAAAATTCAATTTCATTTAGGAAATTTAAATAGCACTTTTAATAGAATGCTTTCATTTTTAAGAAAATAAATCCCATATATTTATTTATTGTAAAACTTTGCAAATTTGTTAATAATTTTTATTAGTCATTCATTAGACTAGAGATTATCCAATAATGAGTAATATTTCTGTAGTGTAATTTTCTTTGCATCACTCTCATGCAAAGTAAGGATTGGTTTTTATCCACTTTTAACACTTTGTGGAGGGATGTAATCATAAATACATGATTAAAGAAATGTGAAAAAGATCTGTGATCCCCAAGATGCACATTTCTTGCTGAACCAGCACTCATCAGTGGGCCCAGATCACAATCTCTTACATATCTGGGCCCACTGATGAGTGCTGGATCAACACAAAATGTGCATTTGGGGGATCATAGATCTTTTTCACATGTATTTAGTCATATGATTATGATTACATCCCTCCACAAGCTGTTAAAAATGGCTAGAAATCATGTCCTGCATTGCATGAGAATGGTGTATTGAAATTGCATTATAGAAATATTATTTGCAAATTGTTATTTCTATTTCTGATTGTTATATTTTTTGGTTTTTATTGTCCATATTTAGAAGGAAAAAAATTGCTAGCACTGATGTGATGGTAATTTTTTTTTTAAAAACATTTAATCTAGTGACTATTGCTGGATGATATTTAGGAATTGAATAAATTTTTTAATATCTTTTAAATGACTTTTGCTCATTGTTTGCCTGAAATTTCTCTGAATCATTTATGTTACTATTACTACTGTAATTAAACAATTAACCACGTGACCAATAGCGGTAAGATATATGGAATATTATATATGTATCAAAAAGAGCCTCATTTTATAGACATAGTGTAACTTGGCCTATTGACTTCTTTTCAATAGGCTTAAGATTTTTCTCTTAGGTAGCTGACCTTTAGCTAATCCAGTTAACATCCAATCTTGGTAAATAAATGTGTATCTAATTGTTTTTAGTTAGAAGATGAAATGAAGTTGGAATATTATTCAAATTCTCATTTTCCAGTAATTGAAACAGCTTGTTTGTTTTGTTTTTTTTTCGATATTTTTTTAATCTAGAGGTTTTAGAACTATCTTTGGCCTTGATTGAGTTATGATTATTTTACTTTTTAAGTTTACCATTAACTTAAATGTTATGTATCTATTTGTATTGATAAGTTGTTTTTTTTTAAATATTTCAAAAATTTAAGTTTATATACTGAATTTTATTTTCGCTTTTAATTAATTGATCATTATCTCTATATATACATTTTCTATTTACACTTCAATCAATAATCGTATTTAGAATATTGCTTGCAGTTTAGAGTGGTATTTTTAATTATTCTGAAGTTATTGAATTTTTCTATTTCTATAGTAACTCGGAAATAAACATTTTAAAATAAGACAGCAAAACTTTAAATAGCCACCAATGGAAAAACTTACAAATTCTTGCAACATCCTGAAACCTTTTTTGTCTTATTGCACTCACAAGCAAAAACTCATATCTGAAAATTATGAGAAGAGTTTTTTTTAAAAAAAAAAATTAATCTTACATGATTAAATGACTAAAGATTGGCTAGAAACACAAATTTATTTAACTAGTGTACTAAATTTAACAAACAAAAAAATATATAAACAAAACTGTAAATCAGCAAATTATAATTCAATTGTGTTACAGCAGCAATTTACTATTTTTTACTTGTAAGTTTGAATAATTAAAGACTATTATGTCACCACCTATTGATTGTTTAAACTTTCAATAAATAATTGGAGTAGATTATATAATGAAAATTACTGTTCCTAAAGCAGATGTAATTAGAAAAAACCATATGATGCTTTAGAACAGGCAAAATTCTCCATACAGTAGTGCCACCCTGTGCCAAACAGTGTAATCAATGGATGCCAGAAGGCTTGTGCATAAAATCCCCATCTAGTGCCTACTCATTCAATATCTCCAGACTAGTTTCTGGATTGTGGCCTTCATCAGTGAGGAGCCTTGGACCTGAGAGCACTGCACCTAGATCTTAGGATCTAATGTAACCCTGCAGCAGCCACCTTTTATCTCTACTTAACTACAAAACTATGAGAATGAAATTGAAAATGCAATAATATTTTCAAGCTAAGCACAATAGCTTATATAGTAATATGGGCCTGAACTCAGTTCAGCACCCATACATTTTGGTGTCTTTGGCTCTTTAATAACCATAGCCACCACTATCCTATTAGGCAGGATTGGTTTTAAACCACTAAACATCACATGATCACCTCTTATGCTAGCACATAACTGTTATTAAATAGGCAAAACTCCCCATACAGTAGTGCCACCCTGTGCCAACCAGAGTAATCAATGGATGCCAGAAGGCTTGTGCATAAAATCCCCATCTACTGCCTACTCATCCAATAGTCCCAAACTAGTTTCTGGCTTGTGGCCTTCGTCAGTGAGGAGCCTTGGACCTGAGAGCACTGCACCTAGATCTTAGGATCAGACCCATATGACTATATAAGCTATTGAGCTTAAATTAAAAATATTATTGTTTTCAATTTCATTCTCATAGTTTTGTAGTTAAGTAAAGATAAAAGGTGGCTGCTGGAGGGTTGTATTAGATCCTAAAATCTAGGTGCAGTGCTTTCAGGTCCAAGGCTCCTCACTGACAAAGGCCACAAGCCAGAAACTAGTCTGAGAATATTGGATAAGTAGGTGCTAGATGGGGATTTTGTGCACAAGCCTTCTGGCATCCATTGATTACTCTGGTTGGCACAGGGTGGCACTACTGTATGGAGAGTTTTTCCTGTTTGAAATTATCATGTTGATTAGGAGTATTCAGAACTTATACATTCAAAGCTGAAAGTTAATCAAACAATCAGAAATAAATTAGCAATTCCACTGTATCCATCCTCAATCTAATTCAAAGCATAATTGATATAAAAACTAAATTAATTAAATGAATAAATTGTTATAAATGATTACATTTAAAAATTGTTCGCATTTCTGTTTTTTGCTATTCTTGTACATCAATTATTTGTTAAATCCTTCAGACAATTTTAAAATACAATCAATTATGGAAACTTATCATTGCATGAGCAAACTAACTCTATTTTTCTGCCTTATAATTTGAACAACTTTTTCTGTAATTTGCAATATTTTATGTCTCAGAATTAAAAGATTTCTACTATAATTATTATGACAATGGTGTATAGTTAAGTAAATATAATATAATAAAATATAAAATAAATCCTATAATAAATAGTGGGCACAAAATAAATAGAAAGAAGCAGAAGCAAATTAAGTAATAATATATAGACAAAAAAAATTAATTGAAATAAAAAGAACAATTACATTTGAAAAGAAAATTAATGGGGAAATTTAAAGTAGACAGAAAGAAAAGGCAGGAATGAACAAATGTTTTTTACCTATTATGAATAAGAAGCTCTCAAAAATTAGCAAATGTAAATGAATAATACTAACACACTCCTCTGTGTACATTGCTCAATGCAAATTCCTTACTTCAAAAAATAGCTGACTCTTTTGATTGTCCAATAGTCTTCTTAAAAGCTCTTTTTATCATTAACAAAAAAAAGTTAAAGAAAAAATGAAAATGAAAAACTTTGAAGAAAAAAGATAAATTATATATAAAAAGGGAAAAAAAACTAATAAATACAAGAAATTAAAGACTGGTCTAAAAAAAATATTACAATTTAATCTACAAGTGTAATCCTTCTAAACACTTTTCTTCTTCCTTTTTTTTTTTGCTGAAAAAAGTGTAAAAAGAATTATTTGAATTGTAATATTATAATCTACAAGTGCCAAATTTTTTATACTCTTACATTTGCCAACATCCACTTTAGATTAAATATTATTAATGATTATGACTAATCACTAGAGATTAAATTATTTTCAACCAAGATATAAATTTCACACTTAATTAAAGATTAATACATATATTCTGATTAAACATAACCACATGGTATTAATAATCTAATATTTCCCATTTTCCCCCATATTTGTTATCTTACATTATATTTAAAACTTGCATTTCACCAGCTACTTTTTAAATGCATGAATAAAGTCATTTGAAAAAGGCAATAATACTCAAGGTACATTTCTAGCCAACCCAGCTTTCCTCAGATAACTCAGGTCATAATCATTCACATGTTTTCATTAAAAATGTTCATTATTTGTTGTTGTACATAAACATCAATTATGTGTATTTGTACACTTGGGTCTCATTTTACGCGGATTTATTTAACGCGATTTTGAAGTTACACGATTCATGTTTCATCTTAATATTTTTGTATGTGGTTTTCTTTTATGCATTAACACTGTATTAGATCGGAAGTCAAACTCCGATAATGCGCTATTACTTTAAATAATAAATTTTGCGCACTTACATCATATTTAAAGTAATAGCACATTATTGGAAGTCGACTTTCATCTTAATAATTTCAATATATTCAGTGCTTTATAATAGTAAGATTTTATGCAATAATGAAATTAAAATCATGATTTCCACATTTTATGTACACACATTAAATTTTACAAGATTATAATGTAAATTTGTTCAAACATTGTGCGTGTTAATTTTGCATTTTAAATCACATTCTGTTTTTGCTTTTTAAAAAAGAACGTAATCAATTATTAATCATTTAGTGTCCCCAAGTTTATTTTTAAAAGGTGAGTAATAGCAGTGGGTACAATTAAATTTGACAATTAAAAATTAAAACCTAATTTTTAATTGTAATTAACAATTTAAAAATTACTTAAGGCGACCTGAAATTAATGTGATGTGAAACGAAATTTGATTTTTAAATGGAATTGAAAATTAAAAAATTAAAGACAAAAATAAGAATTTAATTTTTAGTTGTGGGTTTTAATTAAATTTTTCACAGCAGTGTAGAAAAAGATAATGAAACAGAAGTGAAACCTGTTCCTTTCACTGCAAAAATGATTCAAGAAGGTCTTCAACTTTGTAATCAGTTGGCAAATTATTTTCTTATTAATGACACTAATCACGAACGTGCTCTTAAATTCCAACGATAGCTAAATGGTTGTATGTCCGGATATCACAAGCTTCATAAACAATTAATAAAGTCATTGTCTCAAAGATTAATTACTAATTACGTTGTCACCAGAAAACCATTAACACAATATGAGAGTGAAGTTGGCGCTAGTTGTATTTCCTCTTGTGAAGAATCTGATTTTTTACCAGTTTGCAAACGAACTTGTTTAGCGGCAAATAGCGATAATAATTAAAACATGTATAAAAAATGTAAATTACTGTACTGTAAATTATGCATAAAAATATATTGTTTTGAATAAAATTAAATATTATAGTTAAAAAAAGTTTGTCTTGTATCAATTTTTTTAAATTTGAAATTTTTTATTAGTCATATTTTATTTCCTTATTTTTTTTTTGCGCGAATTTTAAAGTAATTTTATGTTGGTGCTTTGCTTTTATGCGATTTTTGAAAAATCACAGTCCGTATCGCCCCTTTTTCAAGGTAAGTTACGTCTTTTTTTGTGCGATTTCTTTTGCGCGTGTTTTCTGAGGAACCTATCTATCATGTAAAATGAGACCCAGGTATATATTGTTTAATTTTATATATATAAATAGTATGATTCTTTTAAAACTTTAATACTAGTAATAGAAAAAAACTTGCAGAATTGATGTGTTATTGTAGAAAATTACATATTTACATCTATAGATTAAAATAACGTGAAAGCTAAACACCTTCAAACAGATACGCTTTAAACAAGCTTACGTGACAGCCAATCAGATGGAATAATGACATCACATGGGACTCTAAATTCTAAAACACAAGCCAGAACTATTAGAAAAAGATGGGACCCATCTTAATCTATGCCTCAATTATATTTAAATAAGCCAGACTCAAGCATTTTGAACTAAGAGTGTGAAGCTTAAATACCTTCACATTTAATCCAATAAATATTATATATATAAATTAACAATGCAAAGTCATCCGATTTACAACGAAGCAATATTTTTAAATCTAATGAAATGATATTAATAAATGTAAATATATTAAATTTAAGCGTAAACAGATAATATTATAATAACGTGAAAGCTTTTACGTTATTATAATATTATCTGTTTACGCTTAAATTTAATATATCTATTGTAACGGAATAGCGTTACATAGGGTTTGAACCTAGGAAAGTTAAATATATATTGATGACGAAATAAATGACAGGTACAAAACTTTTTAACAAAGCGATCTTGTTTTGAGAATAAACGAGAAACAGCCGTGTCTAAAGCAGATCGCAGCTATACATGAGTACCTGTCAGATTTATTGAAATAAAATTAAAAGAGTTTTTATTTTTTGAGGAATTAATTTATTATAATCATTATTTGTCAAGTTTGCTTTTTTTTGTCATTTCGTTTTAAAAGAAACAGGGAATGTTCGAGAACAAATTAGAAAATTTATTAAATCATTTTGAACAAAAGGGAAGGAAAAAAAAAAAAAATAAGTAAATTAATTAATCTGTAATAGGTAAAAAAAAAATTCCAAGCGATCTAAGATATTTTGAATGGGGGGCAATTAGTAGAGTCAAATTTAGAGAAGTTGAAACAATAAGCAGGATGTATGTTGGTAAAGTCTAGATAACAATCCAAATTTAGAAGCAGAGGTGATAAAAAGTGTACACTGCTATTGTACTACTTAGACTTCTATGTAAGAAAAATGGAAAAACTAAATTAAATTCCCACGTGGTGCAAATGTCACAGAAACTATTAAATAAAGAGGATCCTTGATTAGCAAATAAGAACTAATGACTTATGAGTGCATGATAGAGATTGGAGGAAAAATTCAAGGTGTCATGGCGGGAAAGAGGAGAGAAGAAAAAGGCAAGACGGAACCGAAAAAGGACACTAAATTGAAAGTTGTTGAAGGCGAAATGAAGTTGAATTGTAGCGGAAAGTATTATTAATTTTTTTGCGGAGCTTCCGATTAAGTACTTGGACTTCCTAACCTACACTTGTGTAATATCGTAGCCGAAATGCGTTGCTGAATCCAAAATTCGCGGCTTGGCCGCCGAACCTTCGCACCTGGCACTTCTGATCGTCCTAGAATGCTCTCAACCTCGGAGAAAATGAACTCAAGGACCACACACACCCTGGAAGCCTCACCCAGAACCGACATGCGGAATTAATAAAATATCGCTCAGGATCCCATTACAGTCTTCTCGTCCCACAGGTAGTTATTTTTAACATTTGCTTACACATTCATGCACCAGATAAATACTTTAAAGTGGAGAACGATTTACAAACATTAAGTATAAAATGATTAAATTGCTAATGACCAACCGAACCACTAAAGAACTCAACCAGTATAATATGTACAATTAATACTCAGCAAAGATCTATGTAAGTTAATATTCGCTTCCGTAATTGTGTTATCTAGACTTACTAAATTATATATCTGCATAATAATTTTATTTACCCAGTTTACAAATAAATCATTCACTTAATTAATGTTTCTTTTATTGATCGCTTGGAATTTCAAATTTATTTAACCAATGTTGAATGAGTGCGGGAGTAATCTATTTTATATAATTTGAATGGGTGCATTTAATATGTTAGTTAAGCGTTAAGTATATTTATAGCATTTATAATTGTCGTACCATTCTTAGGTTAAGGTTAAGTTTTGGGAGATTTATTCTGGGGATATAGGGCGGGCCTAACCATGATAAAGGCATGTCAATAGTGTGTTAAGAGTAATGAGCGATATAGTTCGGAAATAGTGGCTGTGTTCATTTCTTGCTGTCCGCTGGAGCGATGCTTGGGCATGTTCTGTGATATAGTTGAGTGAGCGTGTGCACGTGCGTGGCGAGCTTGAAAGGGTTCTCCTGGCGCCTATTACTCGGATTCAATCTGAATCTAGGTATGAAACAAATAAAACATACGTGTATATGTGTTTGAAACTATTTTCACAAAACATTATGTAACCCCGGACGACAGAACACAGCGGGTTCATAAAAAGGGAATCGTCAATAGAAAGCCAGAAGGAGAACTAGTGTCCGCAGATATATAGACGAGGGTTCGGGTTACATTTGGCGCGTCAACGTGCGGCGAAACTGTTGTTTCAAAGGGCAGAACCGACGTGAAAATAACTGACGTTTCTAATAACGAAAGTCAATTTAAATAAAGAGACCCTGAGAAGGAAAGACGTTTAGCGACATAAATAAGGCGCTCGGAACAACAGAATAAATTATCTATTAAAGCGGGGGGGAAATTTTATAATCACTAAAAGTCAAATTATTAAACATTGCTTGAGAGAGTGGGAAGGGGATTTAGTTTTTGTCATTATTAAAATAATCAAGCAGTCGAATATACCTGATATTTGTAGAAAGCTGTGGAATAGCGGGATTCCGTGGAAGAAATATCGGAAGTAATTCATAAATTAATTTCTATATTAGCAAGTTAACCGCAAATAAATTTAATCAAAAAAAAATATATATATACATCGTTAAAAGACGCATTGTAATATTATTATATTCTTGCACAAAGGAACGAACTGTAACCGGGATCTTGTTAGGAGTTGTGTGTTACTTAAAAATAAAAGGGACGTTGAGCGTAAACAACACATATATATAAATAACCACCGAAAAAAAAAAATTATTATAAAGGATAAATAAAGGATAGCGTATCTACATATGTAACGACGCGTGTGACAGTATATAGGTATAACCGCACATATACCGATAGCTACTGAATATAAATAAAGGGGAACAGTGGGAACTGGGATAATCTGAGCGATAGAAACTAAACTTGAGGGCTTACTGTGGGAATTTTAAGAGCAAGGAGCATCTGAAAATAGGACAAGGCAGTCAGGGGGACCAGCGGAGTAGTAGGTGACGAGCCGTGGATTAGTATAATCACATCACAAAGCAAGTAAATAACGATGGAAGAAATCCAAAATGAAAGCATGTGGGAACAGACGGGGGAGAGTCCGATACAGTTTAAGAGACGGGATGCGGAGAGCGAAGGGGACATCAAAGTATTAATAAGGATGATGACTCAAATGATGGCCGAAATGAGGGCAGATAGGGAAGAGCGTAGGAGAGATAGGGAAGAGTGGAAAGAGGAAACAAGGCAATTGCTCCGGGGAAAGGGAGTGAAGTCAGAGGAGTGCAAAGGGGAAGATAGTACTTTTTCCAAAGTTGAGGAAGAGATAGATCAGAATGGGATGGAGATGGATAGAACGAAGTCAGACCTGAATGATCTAAAGGAAAGGGTAGAGATCCTAACTGATGATATAGAGAGGGGAAGTAAGCACCAAGAGGGGATGAAGGAAGCAATAAGGCAGACAGAAGAGTCGTGTCACGAAATAAGACAGCGCCAGGATGAAATCCGAGAGGAACTGGGAGAGTGGGGACAGAGAATCCAAAGGATGGAAGCAGACCAGGGACGTGGGAACCTGAGTAGTCGGATAGAAGAGATGGAGAAGAGATGGGGAAAGCAGAGCTCGCAGCAGGACACAAATAGGGTATGGGCGGAGAGACAGATGAAGATAGAAATATATAGGGCAGGAGAGAATGAAAACCCGATGGACCACCTCGAAAGCGTCAGGAATCTGTTTGGAGAACCAACGGCGAGAGAACCTGACCGGGTAAACATCGCAAGCATCTACCTACAGGGCCCGGCGAGAGATTGGTGGAGGACACTTGAATTTAAACCCGGTCATATGAGGAATATAAGGAGGAGGTTTTGCGGTGTTTCTGAGCACAGCCCGCCAAGAAGGGATTTATTTTAGGATCACCAGAGAGAAATATGGGGGGAGGCCCGGTGAGACAGCTACTCAGTTTTATTATAGGCAGGTGGCGAGCCTCCAACAATTGCCTGCGTACCCCATGACAGAAATGCAGATTATCTCGATAATAAGGCACAATATGCCGACCACCCTCAGACACATGATGCTGGGAAGAGATCATAAAGGGATCCATGAGAAGGGGGAAATGGTCGCAAAATTTGAACAAGAAGGGATAGGAGTGCAAATAGAGAGGGCCGGTAATGAACAACTCAGAAAACGAGTGCCACCGGACCGATACTAATTTAAAGGATGGAGGAAAGTAAAGGGATGACCCTGGACATCACAAAGATAGATGTTGAAAAGGAATTCACCTGGGAAATAGACGCCACGAAATGGAAGTGACCCGTGAGATGAAATGGTATTGGAGATGGAGTTCATTAATACTGTAGTAAGAAAGAGAGGGGGGGGATGACTAAGATAAAGCCTAGGGTGTAACATCTGAAACAAACAAGCCAACCGATCGCGAAGCAGCCTGTAGTGTGTAGAGCCTAAAAAAAAAAAAAAAAAGAGGGGGGGTAATGAGTGAATGCTGCGAGATGGAATAGAGTGCCTACCCTCCAGAGAAGGTGGGTGAATTGGTCGGGGAGTACCTTGCAGGACCCGGAGAAGGCTGGCACAGGATGCTGGCCCAACTTAATGGCGGAAAGTCCCGCAACCTATTTGAGAGTTCTTACCGACTCACTGCCCAAAACTTCGTTATTGCTGAGCGGGTCAGACTTTCCTAAAATCTTAGTTAGAGATTGATCGTATTCTGCATCGGGGACTTCGGAAAGGTCCATCCCCATGCCTCCTGTCAGGGATACACGAGACCCATTGGTCGTTGACGTCAATCGTGGCATCCCCTAGATGTCCATATAGGTATAAGCCTGAGAGTTAAAGTCGAGTTCAAGTTTTTTCCGTTAACAGTGTTTAAGGGGAAGTCTGACCGCAGAGCGCCTGATTCAAATCTAAGGGGGAGACAGAGTCATGGTAAGAGCAAATCCGGTCAGTCGACCGGAGCAGCACATATTCAAGAAATTCCTCGACATCTATGAGGGTCCATATGAGATCGTCCGGGCATATGGGAATAATGCCTTTGTACTGGGCCAAGGAAAGGGAACATTTAATGCGAGGGCACTGAAGAGGGCCGAATAACTTGGCTCCTTCTCAGAGCTAAAATCCGCAATCCTCGGATTTTACTCTACACCAGGTGGGGAGATATGTAACGGAATAGCGTTACATAGGGTTTGAACCTAGGAAAGTTAAATATATATTGATGACGAAATAAATGACAGGTACAAAACTTTTTAACAAAGCGATCTTGTTTTGAGAATAAACGAGAAACAGCTGTGTCTAAAGCAGATCGCAGCTATACATGAGTACCTGTCAGATTTATTGAAATAAAATTAAAAGAGTTTTTATTTTTTGAGGAATTAATTTATTATAATCATTATTTGTCAAGTTTGCTTTTTTTTGTCATTTCGTTTTAAAAGAAACAGGGAATGTTCGAGAACAAATTAGAAAATTTATTAAATCATTTTGAACAAAAGGGAAGGAAAAAAAAAATAAGTAAATTAATTAATCTGTAATAGGTAAAAAAAATTCCAAGCGATCTAAGATATTTTGAATGGGGGCAATTAGTAGAGTCAAATTTAGAGAAGTTGAAACAATAAGCAGGATGTATGTTGGTAAAGTCTAGATAACAATCCAAATTTAGAAGCAGAGGTGATAAAAAGTGTACACTGCTATTGTACTACTTAGACTTCTGACTCCGGCTAAAACAATATGTAAGAAAAAATGGAAAAACTAAATTAAATTCCCACGTGGTGCAAATGTCACAGAAACTATTAAATAAAGAGGATCCTTGATTAGCAAATAAGAACTAATGACTTATGAGTGCATGATAGAGATTGGAGGAAAAATTCAAGGTGTCATGGCGGGAAAGAGGAGAGAAGAAAAAGGCAAGACGGAACCGAAAAAGGACACTAAATTGAAAGTTGTTGAAGGCGAAATGAAGTTGAATTGTAGCGGAAAGTATTATTAATTTTTTTGCGGAGCTTCCGATTAAGTACTTGGACTTCCTAACCTACACTTGTGTAATATCGTAGCCGAAATGCGTTGCTGAATCCAAAATTCGCGGCTTGGCCGCCGAACCTTCGCACCTGGCATTTCTGATCGTCCTAGAATGCTCTCAACCTCGGAGAAAATGAACTCAAGGACCACACACACCCTGGAAGCCTCACCCAGAACCGACATGCGGAATTAATAAAATATCGCTCAGGATCCCATTACAGTCTTCTCGCCCCACAGGTAGTTATTTTTAACATTTGCTTACACATTCATGCACCAGATAAATACTTTAAAGTGGAGAACGATTTACAAACATTAAGTATAAAATGATTAAATTGCTAATGACCAACCGAACCACTAAAGAACTCAACCAGTATAATATGTACAATTAATACTCAGCAAAGATCTATGTAAGTTAATATTCGCTAGATCGGAATTGCGTTATCTAGACTTACTAAATTATATATCTGCATAATAATTTTATTTACCCAGTTTACAAATAAATCATTCACTTAATTAATGTTTCTTTTATTGATCGCTTGGAATTTCAAATTTATTTAACCAATGTTGAATGAGTGCGGGAGTGATCTATTTTATATAATTTGAATGGGTGCATTTAATATGTTAGTTAAGCGTTAAGTATATTTATAGCATTTATAATTGTCGTACTATTCTTAGGTTAAGGTTAAGTTTTGGGAGATTTATTCTGGGGGATATAGGGCGAGCCTAACCATGATAAAGGCATGTCAATAGTGTGTTAAGAGTAATGAGCGATATAGTTCGGAAATAGTGGCTGTGTTCATTTCTTGCTGTCCGCTGGAGCGATGCTTGGGCATGTTCTGTGATATAGTTGAGTGAGCGTGTGCACGTGCGTGGCAAGCTTGAAAGGGTTCTCCTGGCGCCTATTACTCGGATTCAATCTGAATCTAGGTATGAAACAAATAAAACGTACGTGTATATGTGTTTGAAACTATTTTCACAAAACATTATGTAACCCCGGACGACAGAACACAGCGGGTTCATAAAAAGGGAATCGTCAATAGAAAGCCAGAAGGAGAACTAGTGTCCGCAGATATATAGACGAGGGTTCGGGTTACACTATAGATTAATTAAAAGAGCACAAAGTAATGATTAGAAATGAAAAATTAATGTTCTAAAGTAGCAGACCTTGTATTTATTAATGAATATCAATTAAGAAAAAAAAGATATTGGCAAGAGAGGAAATAGTAAAATTAATAAAAATTTAAAGAAGCTGCTCACATGATAATGATAACTCCATAAATCAACCTGGCATGATAATTCCTAATATTTGCAAAACATTCATTGACTTTGTATTTTTATATTGGACTATTTCCATCATCTAATATAAATATTGAATGTCTTTAGAAAAATTTAACTTTATTTAAATATTTCAAATACATTCAACTGTTAGTAATAGCACATCAAACAAATTATTATATGCTCAACATTTTGACAGGTATTATTCTCTCTTCTTCAGATGTTGCTGGACTGACCAGTGACAGTACTAGCATGGGATTCAAACCTGGACCCTTACATTCTTGAGTATTGAAATTTTAAGGTAACACTCTAACCAACTGTTCCTCCTGATTTTTTTCCACTTTTTCCTATGAGCAAAATATATTAGTGATTACCCTATATTAAGTATAGTCATACTAGGTTGGCTTATGGAATGTTTTGCCATTATCATGTGAGCAGCTTCTTTAAATTTTCTTCTTTGTAGCTTTTCTTCTCTATCCAATATTTTTGTATTTTCCCAATTGAACATATGTTCATTGGTACATACATTGTCTGCTACCTTAAACACATCTGTTTTCGCACTTCTAATCATCAGTTTGTGTTCTTGCAAGCGCTTTTCAATGGGATGACTGGTCTCACCAATATATGTTTTTCCACATTCAGCATTTCAAGTTTAGGCTTTGTAGGTGTTAGAATTTCTTATAGTGTGGTATGTCTCTGGAAAGCTGTTAAGATGTTATACAGATTGTAGATGTTCTTTAATTTGTCTGCTATTTTTAGATTGTATGGCACTATAGTACCAATAATTCAATACGCATATTAGATGATGGAAATAGTCTAATATAAAAATACTACTAGAACACCACCATCATAAACCTTCAGGAAAATACTCATTGACTTTGTTCTTAAAAAATGAAATTAGTAAACTCTTATGAATAATTATATAAGATTTCTATGATTGTTGGTTGATAGGGTTGTCTAGTTGGTTGAAGTGTTATCTTAAATTCAATATTCATGAATAGTTCAATTTCCATGCTAATACTTTCATTTGTCAGGCCAGTAACATTGAAAAAGGAAGGACAATAATACCACTCAAATATTTTATACACTAATTTGTGTGCTATTGCTAACAGCTAAATGCATTTGGAAAAGTTTTAAAAAAATTTGAATTTTTCTAAAAACATTTAAGAATTAAAATTATATGATAGAAATAGTCCAACATGTAATTACAAATATCTATAGTGTAACAGTCAGCTGAGTCTCTGTAGGTATGGCCAATATGCATTATCAGATGGCACCACTAGATTTACCATCTAGAATTTCTTATATCAAAACATCAGCCTTCATTAAATGTTTAATTACTGATATCTATATAAGAATATTATAATTTACTGGTGAAGAGGTCTACTGTAGATCCCTACAAAGCCCTCCACCACTCCTTTGAATATCCCTTTGACAGCAGATAATAGTACAAATAACAATAATGATTAATAAATTAAAAAACCTACTGAAATGAACAAAATAAATTTATTATAGCTCTTAGATAAAAAAAACAACAACTTATGCTGTAATGATTCTATCTATTATATTTGTTGCTAAGTAGGATATATAACAACTGTTTCATCTATTTGTATTAAAATTACCTCAATGATGGGTATTAACTCTAAACCTTAGATGATATATATACACTATATAACATATCTAATATTCTTCTGAATACCATTATGGATCATAGATCAATAGTAAATCAATAATATTAGTTATTTAATTACTTGGTTAGTTAAGTTTAATATGTGCATGCATATGTATTGCTTTGGAATATTCCTTACTGGCCCACGCTAACACAGATTTCAATCATTGTATTGTTAGTTGTACAAATGTTTCACACTATTACCCTTGACAGTATGGATTCAGTATGGCACAAGATTACCATCATATAAAGCAATAATATAACTGCATATCTAATTTGTAAAATATTTGAAATACCTCATATCTACTTCAAAATTTAGAGAATAGACATGGCAATTATCGCTAAGTAGTAGGTGTGTGTCAAAATATAAAGTGCATAAAATTTTTAGAAAATACTTTACTAAAATCGTATAACTATATCAATATCTTCTTTAATGTATAAATATTTATGTGATATATATGTATATTATAATAAAAACTAGAATCTATTTAAAACTTTTATCAACAAGTCAAGCCTACTTTGACAAATCGATAAATAAAGGTAATTCTAACATCAACTTCAACAGGCTATCAATAAATCCCTTAATTTTCTCCCCCCCCCCTTCCTTTTTTAAATAAAATATTTATATATTGGTCTTAATAAAATATTTAAAATCTGATAGTATTCAGAGGTATTGGTTTTTTAGTATTACTGCCCATTGATCTATGTGTTCTCATTTATACTTTATATGATTTACATAAGTAAAATTATTTTCTAACAATTTAAGTAAGTATTAGGAGGATTTGTGTATGCCAAACTATTGATTCTGATTAAATATTTTAAATAAACACTTAGCTGTTTGGGTTTAATCTGCACAAATAGTTTTTTTTAAAAAAAAAAAAAAAAACTATCAACACAATATATAATTCACAATATTTGTTAGTTTAAAATGAATAAAAAAAAAAAGAAGAAAAGAAATGATGGTAAAATAGATAAACAAAAGAAATTCAGTTTAGAATTTAAATCAAGTTCATGAAATGTCTGTAAATTAAAATGGCTTATCTAGTTACATCAGAGCAGTCTTTACATAGCAATCAGCAAAGTTCATCAGTAATAATAATATTTATTTATTTTACACAGTTTTTTTATTTTATTTTAAAAGATCTCTTTATTGAACTTCTCAGTTTAAATTGCCATTGGAGGATCTTGTGTTTTCTGCAATTGAATTTAAACATTTGGTCATCCACATGTGTTTAAGGTATTTATTAGTTTTTTTTTTTTTTTCAAGTGTCATAGCATCGGCCGGGACGCGAACCCGCAACCCGGGCAACTGCTTGTAAGGCAGTGGCGCTGATCTCTCGACCACCAATGCAAGACTAGGTATTTACTAGTTCATAATTGATTCTCCATGAATTTGAATTGTAGATCTTTGATAGTTTTAGTTTTATATAGTTAACACATGGTTAATTTAACTACTTCAGGAACAAAGAACATTCCAATAAGCTGGTTCTATACACTTAAGAAGGAGTTCCTATGTGTAAATTAACAATGGATGGGAACTTTTCTTAGAGTATGGGAAATATTCTTGTTAGTTGCACATTAGTTGGAAGGTAAGTTCTCTATTGATAATTACCATGGCACAGGAACAAGATTAAAGAAAAAGAAAAGACAAACTGATTTCTGCTGTCTGCTCTTTATACTCAAGTTTTTTTTGTCAAGAATTAATTAATGACAGACTTTAAAATTCTTCTATTTTTAAACAAACTAAAAATTTTGAGTCAAGGAAATAAAATGTATAACAAAGTTTCGTCACAAATCAAAAAATAATATCATTTTATGAGTAATTAATTATGATAACAGAACAATACAATACTAATTTTACCTCTGATTTCAATTGATTTTATGTAAAATCTTTATTTAATATCCAGTCGTTTTCTTTTTTTACTTGGACTTTGTTGATTAAAACTTTATTTAAATAAAGAATTTACTCATAAGAAAGAAAACTTTTTATTTCTTGTCTAAAATTAAACTAAAAACATTTTATTTAACTTAAAAGAATTGTTACAATATTAGATTGTTTTCTTAAAAGTAATTTGAAATTGACCACATAAAGTTCTTGTAATGCAGAAGGATTTTAAAAAAATGCTGACTTTTTAACTATCTCGCCAACTTAAAAATCTGTTTCACATAGCATATTTGTATATAAATTAAGTAATAATAGTAAAAGTAATTTATTAATAGTAAATCATGAAATTTATTTTAAAATTGTTAATAATCATAAGTTAACTGAAAATAATTATCATTTGATGTTCTGAACATTCTGTCTATGGCATGAAAATTATCTAATTAGTTAAAACAGGAGGACTACCATTATTTCCTTAAAAGCATTAAATTAATTCTAAAATGAGCTTATTAATACTTAACATCTAGCTAGTGAAATAATTATAAAGGTAGAACTCAAGCATATTAGCCTAATTATTTCCCTCATGCACTGCCTCAGGAAGCATCAGTTTGAATGACATTAGACCCCCCTCCCTCTTATATGGTCTTTTACAGAATTAAAAGACAGAAGAAAGGCATTAAAATAACATTGTTACATTGTTATGAAGAAAGAAAAAAATAGTTATTTGTTATTTTACTGTCTAGAATTGCTAGTAATATCATTAGATAAAGTTCTTCATTTTCAGATGTATAAATTGAAAATATGTATAGACATGCATATATTTGAATGCAAGTATAATTTATATATTTGAGTTTAGATGAGATAGAGTGGATAGCTGAAAGAAGCTTGAAAGTCTGTGTTCAAATCCCCTATAAGACATGCATATTAATAAATGGATGATAGATATATTTGGCTGGAATTCTATATCTAAAAAAGTAGAAAAGTTGAACTTTTAAACTCAATGGCAACAAGAATTTACTATTTTTATAGCTTAAGTTTGACATGAAAATGCTAAGAATATTCTTTATAAAATTTATATATATATATGTTTAGTTCTGTACCTAAAGGCACAGGATGGACATAAATAAGCAGAAGATTCCTCAGAAAATGGCTTGGCAATAAACATACCTTATTCATAAGCAGAAGATCCTGGTTTTCGGAAAAGGATTGAAGGTGATTATATCTAACAAAGTTTATAAGAAGTACTGAACATTGTTGTGAAAATTAAAGTGGTTACCTAAAGAGATAGTGCATTAAATAAATTGTGTATATGTGAATAGTATTAATAAAAAGAAATAAAGAAATCCTGATGTAATTCTCCAATATTTTTTAAAAAAAAGTAAGTTTAAGGTATTAATGCCAAGTCGTACCATTTGACTATTATTACTGATTGTTTGTCATTGTTTATTATTCTCTTAACAAAGTTTATTTAAACTTTATAACATTAGAGTTTCATTATAAATTATATACTGATTTTTTTAACCAACATTAAGATGCTTTTCTTGTATGTACACATACACATATGCATCTGTGGTTTAGTTTGTGACTTGAATTAAGTTTATCTATATTCTGAAACATCAATGACTTTAAATCACACAGTACAGCAAAATTTTAATCCTTACTTAGAATTACAGCAATACTGGTTTGTTTGATTAACAGATACATCACATTAAATTTCACATACATGTCAATTTTATAGATTTTAGATCTATTTGTAATGTTGCTTAAATATTTTAGCATTATTTTATTTATCATTTTAAATCATCTAACATTATGTATAAAAGGTGTAAAGAAAAAAAAAACGCAATCCTGAAACCTAAACTAAATAATGATATATTTGGAAATTACAAACTATTATGCATTAAGATATTAGGAAAGTACTGAGTTAATTGCATATACATATTATTATTATTATGGTATAGTAAATAGCACAATTTAATTTTTCTGTTAAAGTCTTTTGCAATAACTATTTATAAAATTGTAAAAACACCATATTGTCCTCTTTTTTTAAAAAAAAATGAAAATTTTTTTTTATTATATTTGATGTTTTGTCTAAATCTAGTCAGTTATCATTAGAAATAACTAAAAAGAAAAATTGAAAATGAAGATATTAAGCAAATAATTACCATTTCCTATTCTTACACAAGCTGGTAAAACAACGACAAACTCCATATAGTATTGCAAGCCATAGTAATCAATGGATGCAAGAAGATTTTTTCATAAAATCCCTGTCTAGTGCTTACTCGTCTAATATCACCAGATTAGTTTCTAGCTTGTGGCTTTCATCAGCGAGGAGCCTTGGATCTAAGAGCACTGCACCTAGAACTTAGGATCTAATGCAACCCTCTATTTTGCTCTGAGATCAAAGACTCCTTACTGATGGATGCCACATTGGATGAGTAGGCACTAGATAGAAATTTTGTGCAAAAATCTTGCATCTCTTGTGATTACTATGGCTTGCATGGAGTGGCACTACTGTATGGAGAGTTTGTCATTGTTTTAAACAAATAATATTAGCACTATTATATAGGTCTATGTATCATAGAAACTATGCTAGATTAGTAATGACTAATTCAGATTGATAAATGTAATTTCTTTTTGGTTAAGTTAGTAATTATTAAGTATCATAGTGACATTGAACTTCTGATGATCACATTCAAGTTCTTCAGTAATACTTTTATTATTGTGATGATGAAGTTCTTCCTACTGTCACTGGTCATTCTTTTTTTTTATTGTCAACTTTTCTAATGAGTAATAAGTAAATAATCAAATATTTGAAGCTCAGGAGATTATACGTTTTAAGCACCAGAAGGAATCCATCATTCTTTTACTGCACTGATCCAAACAAAGCATTTCTAATAAATTGTATCAACTTGTAATATGATGAACAACTCTCCGCTGTACTGCCACCTACTAAAATATTGAGTAAATCCCCAACCTCAGACAGTTTTTAGGTTTTGTCATTACCAATAAAACTTGGAATTCAAACTTGAAAGTAAAATATCAGCCACTTTTAATTTCATTTTACCTGTCAAGCTAAAAATATGAAATACATATCAACTTGATTAAACAGTTATTATAGAATTGATTCTAATTTAGTAATTATAAATTTTTATATCCTCATTTATTCATTAATGATAAGCACCTTTTTTTGTCTAGCTTGGAAGAACCAAATAGTTTACAATATAAGGTTATTGAACTGGAGTAGATCTTATAACTATTAAAGCATATTGATTTTGATTCAAAACTTTAGATTGATTGACGTTCAGGTTTTTAATTAAAGAAACATAAAGGTAATTGCTAGATGTATAAATGTATTATATCAAGTTTTGAATCCCAAGCCTTATTGTTAAAGTCAAAAGTCAGAAGTAGATATAAGGATGGGGATTTAAATGTATCTGATAATCACTGATAACTCAAGCTTACAGTAAATGATACTAGAATGGAGAATTGTTTTTGTTTTTTATCTACCGTGTTATCAGGGGAATTAACTGATTTATTCTTGATTTAAAATAACATATTTTTAGCCTGTCAAGTCTAATCTAAATTTTGCCTATCCGATTGTTGTTTTAGTTTGATTTTACATTGTATTTTTAAAAATCTTCACTAGCACCATTATTTAATTTTTTTTATTTTAAATCTTTGTACTTCATTTGTAAAGAAATTCAGGAAATATATAACTTTCAATATCTTTATGACTAAAGTTATTTTCATTCCAAACTTCCTTAATATCAGTCTGTAACAAGTTTTTTTGACTGTTGTTTGTTTTGATAAATGTTCCAAGGAGCTGAAATTGATAATGATTTTTGCTTGTTTAGCATCAATGTCAAGTCACTAGTTGATTTTTTATCTTGCCTTATTAAAACTTAGCTATAATGTGATTTTTCAATGTTTTTTTTTTTTAGTTTCTCATGTCTTCAGATTTTTTTAAATTTTCAATTATAGATATGTGATTAGCATATTTATCATTGGTTGTTGTTTCAATAATCATGAATTCACAATTGTGTTTTTTTCATTTGTCTTTTCTTGCTTATTTAGCATGAAATCAATGTCTTTTATCATAGACTCTTTCAATTGTAATTTTCAGTATGATATAAAGATTCCTCATAAGGACAATAAGATGCTTTACTATATACATTTTTCTAAGAACATTTTATAATTTATTTGTTCATTGAATTAAAAACTTTGTAATTTATAAGACAAGTTGATTCTTTCTAGCATTTTCTGATCTTTTTCATAATCCAGCACATATCAGCAATGATAATCTTGCATTATTATATTTTCTTTGAAACCAGCTTTTAAATCTGTTTGATCATTCTTAATATAATACTCGAGCACATGCAGAATGATTTTTTTTTTGTAATTATATGTGTGGCTAGTGCAAAATATTATGATAATTTGGGCATTGTCAAAACTTTTTACTTTTTGTACAAGAATGTAAATTAAGGACCATTAAGTAAAGACATTTTTCTGGTTAATTACATAATTTAATCAACATTTTTGGGGATTTATTTTTAAGTTTCCTATTATGTTTGACATAATACCACTAATTCCTATTATCTTTTAGGAATGATTTCAAGGTTAGTCTAACTATCTTTTAATATTGAGGATTCTTTTTTATAAATGATTATAGCAAAACGTGTTCTGGTTGAGGTGTTATATATTTCTTCTGTATGTTTGCATCATCTCAGTTTGATATTTGTTATTCTAGTTAGAATCTAGTCAGGGATATCTTCTAGCAAATTTACGTAAAGATTGAAACGTGAATTACTTTTCCCCAAGTTTGTTTTATTTCAGTATCTTTGCAAATTTTGTTGTAATATTGTTATTTATTTTTCTTTTTTTATAATTCTTTTTGAAATTACCCCTTCCCATCCTTTATTATTTTTAATTTGGGCATTATTTTTTTTTGGTTTCATCTTTGTCATGCCTTTTTCTGATTTGTATATATAAAGAAAAATATTTTAGTACACACTATTGTTTTATTTTTCTTTTATTTGAAACATTATATGATATCAAATCTTTAATATTCTCCTTCCCCAGTAAAGAAAAAAACCCAGAAACTATTGAATCAGTGGTAGAGAAAACTATGATTTTGTAGAAAATGATTAAAACATAAAAAAATTATATTTTTATAAATATTGTTTGTCCTTTGATCTGAGATCATTGGCTTATAAATGAGCAGTTAAATTAATTTAATGTATAATTATTTTTTTGACTCCCAATTGTAATTCATTTACTCAAATCTCAATTATTTTTTAATGATATTCCTAAAAACAATGGAAATTATTGTTGAATATTGAGTAAATTTTAGAGTTTTTTTTTTTTTTTTTTGCAATCTATTTTTAGGCAGTATTTATTATTATTGGGCATTAAAAATATAGTCTATTCTGTAAATTATAACTTTGTATATAATTGGAATTTCATCTGCTTAAAAAAAAAAAAATGAAAATAAAAAATGCCATTCGGCTTCTATAAAAAAAAAAAACAGATCTTAATCATTCTCAATGTTTTATTTCTGTTTCATGTTCATAATATCAAACTAGATGTGATAATATGTTGGACTATTTCCATCTTCTACCAGTAAATGTTGAATGTATAGAAAATTTTAAACTTTATTTAAACTTCAAATATAAACAACTTGTTAGTAATAACACACAAATGGAGAAAACAGGTGTTTGTATTTGAAAAGTTTACATAAAGTTTAAAATTTTCTATACATTCAACATTTACTGATAGATAATGGAAATAGTCCTACATATTATCACATTTAATATACCATCATCAACTGTTTTTTTAAAAAAATAATGTCATAAATGTAAACATCAATACATTGCTAGTCTAATTTTTATTTAATTCGGTTGTCTTTGGTCACTAGAAATAATTACACTATTACCCTTCATATATGGTTTTATTGTACGAAGATTTGCCATAATAATCATCATAATTTATATCCATTATTTTGATCATCAAACAACTATTTGCTATAGCAATTATTTTTCATATAAACTTTGGTGAAAAAGTCTACTTCAAAAATAGATTGGAAAATGTATGCTGAACAATACATTGCATTTATTAATTTAATTTTTATTTAATTGGTCTGCATTTTCATAGTTACACTAGAGTTTTATATATATACTCAAGATGTTTAATGTAACATCTCAGTTTACAGTAAAAAAAATAAATTAGAAAAAATATTGGTCCCATTTAAAGCACCAAAAATAAATTACAGAATATATATTATATTAATATGAATCTTTGTACATGCTTTAATTTAACAAATTATAATTCAAAGGGAATAATAATCTTGATGTTACTTCAAAATGGCTACTGCAACCAAGAAAATGTTTGAAATTATCATTGTCAAAAGCATAGCAGTTGTATTGTATATTAATAAACAATTTATAAATTATATTTACATACATTAGTGATTTTTTTATATATTAATAATTATTTTATAAAACATTCACTAATTATCAATTTTTCCATTAAAAAAAACATATCATATTCAAAGTTTATGAAACCTTATATGGTTTAACATAATGATAGGGTGTCAGATTCTGGAGTCCAAGATTCTTGGATCAATTCAATTTTGGCTCTTCTTATACTCAAACTTCTCATGAACTTCTAGGCAAAAAAAACAAACAAACAAACTATTTGATTGTTTATTTAAAGTTTATAGAATATTTTGAATCCATGATAACAAGTTGCTTTTTTTTTAATCTTAGGAGATTATTACAGCAATTTTTTTTTTTATATGAGGTTTTTTTTATTTACAATGAATTTTAAATAACCAAATGCCCTCACTTTGATAAAAAGATGTTTGTAGAACAAATTATAAAATTTAAATGATTTATATTAAATTTTATTCATCATATATAAATACATTAGAAACACCTACTTGTTATAAAAGTATTTATGTTAGCGATGGGGTCCTTGATCTGGGATTCAAATTTAAGGTGGATTAACAATGAGAATTTTTTTAAGGCACATATAATAAGTGGGTTTTTTTTTTTTTAGGCAGTTGTCATATAGACAATCCAGATATTTGTCTCGTAGTGGTGTTAGTAAATGAGTACACTGTAAAGGTTTCAGATTAATCTGGGTTGGTCAGATATCAATATGTATTGATTGGTGGAAGATACTATTCTCCTGTGTGCTTAATCTATGGTTTACTTTTACCTGATACTAACGAAATTAGTGTTTGTTTTTTTAATCAACTTCTTTTAATATTCAGAAATTGTTTATTCCTAAAAAGTAAGTTTTGCTTTCTCATAGTACTATACTTATTTAAGGTGAAACAACAGAAGTGACTTCATTTTCTGTGTGCTGTTAGTATCAATTATACCATCCCCTTCTTTTTGCAAAATATCTGCAAGTACAAAACCCATTGTTTACACTTGCAATCTCAGATCTTAGAGCAGTTTTCTAACAATTCAGATTAAAATTTAAATTCACTCCCCAAATATAAATAGTTTCATTTAATATAGATATTGCTAGTACATACGAAAAGGAACTTTTAAGTTTAATTTGAAAATGCTGTATTTAGTAATAATTATTTATTTAAATATATATTGATGCTTCATTCTAGCTGTTAATTACTAATTTGCTGTAATATAATTTTGATTACCTATTTAATTATTGTTTTATATGCAAAATGTTGCAATTTATCACAACTTACTTTAGCTTTATATACAAGAGTTTGATTTTAAATCCTAGTATAGAAAGGCTTCCTATAAGCGTTCTTTTTAG
This sequence comes from Epiperipatus broadwayi, assembly GCA_028023455.1. Taxonomy (NCBI): domain Eukaryota; kingdom Metazoa; phylum Onychophora; class Udeonychophora; order Euonychophora; family Peripatidae; genus Epiperipatus; species Epiperipatus broadwayi. The sequence goes on along the minus strand of JAQFVV010012410.1, from coordinate 3,723,087 downwards.
AAATTGCTAAATGAATTTTTGAAACTCATAATTTGGGAAGAGTCTCTGACGATTGCAAGTATGGTAAATGGTTTTATTTGTATAATAAAAGTTATTTCTTGTATATTACTAGCTTTTAAAGTTATGCTATAATTTTCTGTTTAGTAGAAAATTTATTTATTTAAATTAAAACTGAATAATTTATTTAACAAAATTATTAAGGTGTGAATTTTAAATACGATAAAATATATATATATATTTTTTTTATCAAGAAAAAGAAAACATCATTTGAGAAACATTAGTTTTTAATGAAATGTTGTCATCTTGTTTATATCCATTAAAAAGCTCCCAGCTATTTTTTATATTTTAAACTTATGAATTTGTTTTCCTTTATGCAATATTTTTTTCTTCTTTTCAGATTTAGTATATTAACTCCCCACCCCAATTTATTTATTGCATATGAAGAATATACATACATGTGCACGTTTATGTATAACATTTATTGTTTTTTTTTTTATTTTGTTATAAATCTTGGAAAGTAATGTTATAATGAGTTTAAGGATGGAATAAATCATTTTATTATGGTTTATTATGATTTATTAGATATATTTATACTAATGTACAGATATTTACTTCCAAGCTGTTCTAATCAGCTTTTTATACCCCCCTCCCACATTTGTATAGAAGTCGCAGTGTTGGGGTGTGTATATTTTTTAATTGCTATAAAAACATTTAGAGCTCTGGGTAATGAACTGACAAGCTGCTACAAAGCCCTGTGGATAAATAATTAGTGCTTGCCATTCCTTATTATTTAAAATATAATTATTAAACTTATATATATATATATATACATGTAAATGTATTTTAATAGATAGTGTTTATATATGACAAAATAATGGATATGATGTAGTTAAACTACACAGTTAATATATATGATGTTAAAAGGAAATAAAAGATATTAAGATAAATCTTTTTAACAATGTATCCTTAAAAATATTAATATTTATGTTTGAAAATTATTGTTTCAAATTCTTTGGTTCAAATATACTTGAGCAAAATTACATAGATAAAATAAATACTTCATAATTTACATGAATCAATATTAACAAAGCAAAGCATAACTCCATATAGTAGTGCCACCTGTGGTAAACAGAGTAATCAATGGATGCCAGAAGGCTTGTGCATAAAATCCCTATCTAATGCCTACTCATCCAATATCCCCAGACTAGTTTCTGGCTTGTGGCCTTCGTCAGTGAGGAGCTTTGGATCTGAGAGCACTGCACCTAGATCTTAGGATCTAATGCAACCCTTTAGCAACCACCTTTTATCTCTACTTAACTACAAAACTATGAGCATGAAATTGAAAACACAAAAAATATTTTCAATCTAAGACCAATAACTGACGAAGACCACAAGCCAGAAACTAGTCTGGGGATATTGGATGAGTAGGCATTAGATAGGGATTTTATGCACAAGCCTTCTGGCATCCATTGATTACTCTGTTTAGCACAGGTGGCACTACTATATGGAGTTTTGCTTTGCTTTGTTTATAAACAATTATGTGCTAGTATTGGAGATGTGATCATGTGATGCTTGCTGATGAATCAATATTATATAACCCATATTATTCTATTTGAATTGTTCTTATAGCTCTGCTTTCACAGAACTAAAGGTTTGATCTCTGATTATTTATAAGCGACCATGCATCCACAAAAATTTCTAGTGAATCATTCTTCTTGTCCCTCAGTCTTATTTGGTCTACTTTATTAGAAAAAATATGTTGGTGTCATCTATTATCATTATATATGTGCATCTGGTGCTGTATATGGAGTAAGTTACAAATGTTGTAGCATGATTGCTGCAAAAACAACCCCTAACATAAGTTTCACAAGAGATTGAATGGAAATATTCAGGTTTCTGTACATTGTTAGTATTAAAGAATGTATATGATCAAGAGCCTGACAGTTATAGAATAAGTGAGATAAAGTTTTATCTCTGTAACAAGGGAAACATCTTGCATCTCTATTATTAAATGTATCTTTTATACTTGATGAAATGTAAAGCAGGCAATGCCCACACAAGTTCTTCATTTCCATTTTCAAACTTTCTAAGCAATTTTCTATTAAAAATTCTACATTGCTAAGTAATTTGTGAGCTTACCAGTATTTACATTTTTGTTAAGAAGGTACAAATGTTAGATCTTTAATACTTATTAGGATCTCTATAATAACTGTAACAAACTCTTTATTTGGTGGTTAGCCAATCCATGGGAGTAATTGTTGCTTTGTGAGGGAAAAATTGAAGAGAGTGATGGTAAGAGATTTAGTGTTTTTTGTGTTTAAAAAGAATATAATAAATAAAGATGAAGATCATTAAGTGAATTTTGTATTTGCATATGCTTTAGTGATATTTTGCAACAATTTATTTTTCCACAATAGTTATCTGCATTGTAAATATAAAACTAAGATGAATAATTTAATAAATGTTTTTGTAAATAAATAAAAAGCAATTTTTGTAATGATTAGATTATTAATGAATTGCCTTTAAAATATAATAAGAGATACAATTTTTGAGGGTTTTTCATATGGCTGAAAAACTCATGTGAAATGGAAAACTCAAGAACTTAACTCTTAAACCCCCAAGCCACCAACTTTAATCAAAAAAAAAAAATTACAACAAATACTATTTATAACATATCTTCGGTGTGAATATAGTAAATATAAAAGTATATACATTGTTAGAACCAGCAAATGTGAAAGAATGTAATAAAACTCATAAAATAATCATTACCTAAAAAAAAGAGAGATTTTTAATGCTTTTAAACATGTTTATTTTTACATTGGTTCACAAATATTAAATTTTGAAAGTTAAATGTTAAAATGACAATTTCATAGCTTCATCACATTTGTCATATAATGCTCAAAAAATTGATATTCTACTGATCGATTCACATGAACATACAACAAGATCTAGAATCTAAGCACAAGTACCTCAAGTCCAATTATGCGCAAGATACACATGTCAGGAGCACTCATGAACTCTGCCCTGTATGCCCAGTTTCCAGGCCCAACAACTTATGAGCAGCAGCTCAAATAGTACCCGATCGTTTTAATTATTTCCAGCCGACATCTCACAGCAGAGTAACAAAGAGACTATTGAAAATCATGATAGGGTGTTCATACATACGGCAAAGACAGATATATATTCTTAATTAGCAGGTTCTTATGACTTTAGCCTCATCATGACATTAACAACTTGATAATTATATATTAAAACTAACTAAATAAATTTAATAAATGAAATTGCAACGATCAGACATACTTAGTTCTATATAATATTTAATAATAAACATAAAGAAAAGAATGGAACTTTATACATTAATTCATTATATGCTCAGTTCGTACATAGACACGAATATATACATATAAATTTACGTATTACATTAGTTTTGGTGTGGTTTAATGATATATCAATAATTATGCTAGCGCTATTATATAATGTACAATTTAATAATTCACCCTTAATGTAAGATGGAAGCACATCCTCGATCGTTTTTAGAATGATTTACATATATGTCGATTAAATATCCTTTCAATTTAAACATTAGCTTATTACGTATGTGAAATATATGCAATAAAGATTTTATTCATTTTATTTGATGAACTAACATATGTGGAAGTAGTTATTCTAAGTAACAACAATCTAGAGTCAATAAGCGACGCATTAAAAAAAAAATTAATTAAATTAAGAACTAAATTTAGCTGGTTCATAACATTGCATCTTACAGATATTTATAGGTTTATGTTTTAAAAGAGAGGAATATAATACAAATAAAAATTGCGGTGCTAACATGAAGGTCAATTAGGATTTCGGACCCACTCCTAGGAATTTGAGTATTTCATCGTTTGATTAATAGAATGCCGTCTTGCCATACCCACAATTTTCATGAGATCGGCTTTTTGAAGTTGAGGGTCTCAGACGGAGTTGCTATGGGCTGGACTTTCCAGAATTATCCCTTGCAGAGCTCTCATTGCATATGTATATGGTCCAGGATCACTTGTCACCCTGTTTAATGACCGAAAATGTAGATATGGCTTGGACTTTCTGACGCACATCTATGATAAAGCTTGATTAATGAAGAACTTTAGTTAGCAATGCTTGGGATATTCAATAATTGTTCAAGGTATATATAGTTAAACTAATTACCTATAACAATAATACATCAACCAGGATGGTATGACCGAATTACTAAATGTAGGTTATAAAGCATTATTTTAGAATTATATTTAAACTTAACGTTAACTAAATTCCCCCCCCCCTCATTTTATTCTTCATATAACCTCCACATACGTTTAATATAGATAAACTTTACGGCCTAGGGTGTGCTTCAATTAATAAAGTATACACATAATTTGAGTGGGCTAGGATTAAGAGGCATAGAAAGAAATACACCTGGGTCTCATTTTACGCTAGAGATAGGTTCCTCAGAAAATCCGCGCAAACGAAATCGTGCAAAAATAGGTGTAACTTACCTTGAAAAAGGGGGATACGGACTGTGGTTTTTCAAAGATCGTGTAAAAGCAAAGCACCAACGTAAAATTACTTTAAAATTCACACACAAAAAAAATAAGGAAATGAAATATGACTAATAAAAAATTTCAAATTTGAAAAAAATCGACACAGGACAAACTTTTTAACTATAATATTTAATTTTATTCAAAACAATATATTTTTAAGCATAATTTACAGTAAATTACATTTTTTATACACGTTTTAATTATCGCTATTTGCCATTAAACAGGTTCATTTGCAAACTGGTAAAAAATCAGATTCTTCACAAGAGGAAATACAACTAGCACCAATGTCACTCTCATGTTGTGTTAATGGTTTTCTGGTGATAACGTAATTAGTAATTAATCTAACAACTAAAAATTAAATTCTTATTTTTGTCTTTAATTTTTTAATTTTCAATTTTAATTGTGCCCACTGCTATTACTCACCTTTTAAAAATAAACTTGCGGACACTAAATGATTAATAATTGATTATGCTCTTTTTTAAAAAGCAAAAACAATGTGATTTAAAATGCAAAATGAACACGCACAATGTTTGAACAAATTTACATTATAATCTTGTAAAATTTAATGTGTGTATACATAAAATGTGGAAATCATGATTTTAATTTCATTATTGCAAAAAATCGTACTATTATAAAGCACCGAAAATATTGAAATTACTAAGATGAAAGTCGAATTCCAATAATGTGCTATTACTTTCAATATGATGTAAGTGTGCAAAATTTATTATTTAAAGTAATAGCGCATTATCGGAGTTCGACTTCCGGAGAAACGTGAATTGTGTAACTTCAAAATCGCGTTAAATAAATCCGCGTAAAAAAAGACCCAGGTATATATAATTAATATATTTGGGTACTTGTGACTTTTGACCCATGTGGCCACCAGAGGCGCTGGTCAGGATCAACCACAGAAATACTTAGAGTAGGGGCCCCAAATGCAGCATTGCAAATTCCAGCCGAAAGGTGGCGCTGTTCACAATGCGTAAGCACAGGAACATTCCACCAGCTGGCTGGCAGCAAAGCTGCCCGCTTGGTGGCGCTGGTCACAGTGCGTAAGCCCATTTAGCTTACATCGTCTGCTACCAGCAGATACCAAGAACCTAGGTGGCGCTGATTGCCGTAAACACATCTAGCTTATGTGTCGTCTGCTAACAGCGACTACCAAGATTCTAGCCCACTACGTGGCGCTGTTTCTCCACGGTTACACACGGAAAAACTACGCACTGATAGAGTTTATGTACATACTACTTAAAATATGAATGGCGTATAATGTACAGGTGTGATTAATTAAGAAGCTACAACTATTTAAATATTCTTTCAAACTTAATAGTATCACATGCTATTTCACAGTTTTATAAATGGATGTATTTTTAAATTATTTTTTTTTAAAAATCGATCTTTTTTTTTTTAATTATTTACTCTATGTCAAAATGTTATATATAAGTCGAGCGGTGAAATTTGCTATCATGGCCGCTTGAATGGCATCATAGATTTACATACGAAAGTACGCTATAATTAGACAGGTTTGATAAAATTATCGCGTAGAAATCCTCATAATTATTCATAAAATATTTTATTAATCTATAAGTCAATTCTAAATTTAAAAATCGATCTTTTTTTTTTAATTATTTACTCTAAAAGTGGTTTTTTTTTTTTTAAATTAAAAAAAATGTAATTTTTACGACAATCGGTTTTTTTTTTAAAAAAAAAAAAGCTAATTTTTCCCCCCTTCTTTCAAAACTAGAGACATTCCAAAGATAAAATCTAATATATTTAATTAATAGGGGCTTTACTAATGAATAGCTATGGTCAATTAGTGAATTGGATTGATTTAATGAGACAGAAACTGATATATGATGAATTATATTTATTGACAATTTCATATATACTTGATATAACCCATTACTTAGCATTGGATAATGCACGCAGGCATTTTATTTACTAAACAACATTACTCTAGGCCATTTAGCAAAATAAATTTGTGGCTATTATTTAATTGCGCTAATTTTATGCTATATAATAAATCACTACATTCCACTTATTAGTTATGCCCTTTCATCATCAGTTCGAGTGGCTATTATACATGTAATCAAACCAAGTCTGGAGTGAAGTTTAATAATACATCCGATTATGATAAATTTATATATTAAATATGGGCATATAAAGCCTCACAGATAGCTTTAGATCGAACGGGTTTTCAAGAATGCTTCTGTTCAACGCCGAAGATTGCATATTATGGAGGTAGAGTTGGCTATAAAGATTTTACTAATATGCTACGCACAAGTAAAATATAATAATAAAGTGGCTCCATCTATATATATATATAAAAAACAGCACAACGATAAAATATTGATAAATTTCACATCCGCCAAGCCGAAGTATATTATAAATTAAATACCATACATTAAATGAACACTAGTTTTGTCAGCTTGATTAAAAGAGCCAACTCTTCTGTAGCATGAGAAATACATATATGCTACTGACGGGATATATATATATATATACACACAAACTTTACTTTATCCCATTCAATCTCTTAGTTATGTATAATTAATAAACTTTTAAAGGGAGAAAGTATATTTAAGGGACTTACGAATACTTTAATAAGAAAAATATACTTATGATTACACTCCAGGCTAGTTTAATCTTTAGTAACATAATAATTAAAGGTTGAAAGTTTGGATTTATAAGCCACATTTTATATTTACATTAATTATTTACTAAATGACAAAATAATAACGAGCACAAAGGGTCGCCATTATTTATAAATTAGGGGTTCGAAACGGAGCGCTAAATGATGCTATAATTAATACAATACGAAGATTTTAAATAATATCTTCAAAAAGTATATATTTCGTAACTAAATGCGCGCCGTTTCGAGACAGGCATAATTAATAATAACTAAAATAAGCAAGAGAGAAATAAATATAACTGCAGTGATTAAGTTATATAGCAAAACAAGAAGTTAATAAAGGAAATTAACAAAAGTATGTCATTTATAGAATTGAAATATTATTGATAAGACAATTTAGAAAGAGTTTACAATATAGTTAGCTAACCTGATTTTGAAGCAATAATGATTATTTTGAATTTTACACAGAGCTCTGCGATTTTAATAATTTTAAAACAGATACTCGAGCTGGAACGAAGGTGAGTTCTTTGGTGGCTTATGGCATCTTCTCTTTAGTTGGGAGACGATTTAAGATGGTATTCCTATAGCTGGAGTTGGGGTAGTTGAATTTGAATGAAGGTGAGTTCTTTTAACGGCTTATGGCATCTTCTATTTATTATAAGCTTGTTAAGGCAACGTTGGTTGTTGCTCCGGCCTTGGATGGATCAAATTCCGATGTTCCATCACGGCAAAGGCAACAAATTCTTGCCTGACTAGCAGGCCATAGATAAATTAACAAATTTTCAGCTTCTCGTAGTAACAGCTCTTCAAAAGCAAGATGGAGTATCTTTTCCGCTAGCCTATTTATATATTTCCACCTTTTTGGAATTTCGTTTGCCTCAGGACCAATCGACTTTTAATTAAACAAAATCATATAATCTAATTTCTACTACTGATAAAGTCTCCGAGGTGTTATTTTTAATTTACTTAAAAAAATTATTAAAATATATAAATTATATAATTTTGATTCCGATTTCATTAATTAAATTTCTTTTTAGGTGTTATAAAATGTTATGGCTTAGCAGATAGTAACGGTATTATGATTTAATGATAACATCTTTTGTTGAAACAAATTCAATCAGTAAACTAGATTTTACTTTTACCCCAGGTGCGGTCACTAATTGATTTCTTGTTTACACAAAATTCCCATTTTTAATTATAAACCGATGACTTTTATTTTAACTAGATATAAATAACTTTTAACATATTTTCTTTATATTGTTTATTTTAAAAAAAGCAAATTTGACAGATCTTATAAAAAAATACTTTAGTTTCAGTTATATCTATTAAACTTTAAATCAGAAAACCGTAAATATATTATAAAGAAAACATTTTACATTATTTTTATTTAATCTTAAATATTATATGTACAAATCATTATGCCATAATTTCATGGTTTAAATTATCCATCCACATATGAATATAATACAAATATAACATACAAATATAAAATTTAAATTTTCCATCCATATATGAATATAATACAAATATAAAATTTAGAATTGCTGAGCCATAACATTTTATAACACCTAAAAAGAAATTAATTAATGAAATTGGAATCAAAATTATATAATTTATATATTTTAATAATTTTTTTAAGTAAATTAAAAATAAATGGAGACTTATCAGTAGTAGAAATTAGATTATATGATTTTGTTTAATTAAAAGTCGATTGTCTGAGAAAGAAATTAAAAGGTGGAAATATATAAATAGGCTAGGGAAAAGATACTCCATCTTGTTTTGAAGAGTGTTACTAAAGAAGTGAAAATTTGTTAATTTATCTATGGCCTGCTAGTAGGAAGAATTTGTTGCTTTGGTGATGGAATGGAATTTGATCCATCAAGGGGAGAACAACCAACATTGCCTTAACAAGCATAATAAATAGAAGATGCCATAAGCCGTTAAAAGAACTCACCTTCGTTCAAATTCAACTACCCCAACTCCAGCTATAGGAATACCATCTTAAATCGTCTCCCAACTAAAGAGAAGATGCCATAAGCCGCCAAAGAACTCACCTTCGTTCCAGCTCGAGTATCTGTTTTAAAATTATTAAAATCGCAGAGCTCTGTGTAAAATTCAAAATAATCATTATTGCTTCAAAATCAGGTTAGCTAACTATATTGTAAACTCTTTCTAAATTGTCTTATCAATAATATTTCAATTCTATAAATGACATACTTTTGTTAATTTTCTTTATTAACTTCTTGTTTTGCTATATAACTTAATCACTGCAGTTATATTTATTTCTCTCTTGCTTATTTTAGTTATTATTAATTATGCCTGTCTCGAAACGGCGCACATTTAGTTACGAAATATATACTTTTTGAAGATATTATTTAAAATCTTCGTATTGTATTAATTATAGCGTCATTTAGCGCTCCGTTTCGAACCCCTAATTTATAAATAATGGCGACCCTTTGTGCTCGTTATTATTTTGTCATTTAGTAAATAATTAATGTAAATATAAAATGTGGCTTATAAATCCAAACTTTCAACCTTTAATTATTATGTTACTAAAGATTAAACTAGCCTGGAGTGTAATCATAAGTATATTTTTCTTATTAAAGTATTCGTAAGTCCCTTAAATATACTTTCTCCCTTTAAAAGTTTATTAATTATACATAACTAAGAGATTGAATGGGATAAAGTAAAGTTTGTGTGTATATATATATATTCCCGTCAGTAGCATATATGTATTTCTCATGCTACAGAAGAGTTGGCTCTTTTAATCAAGCTGACAAAACTAGTGTTCATTTAATGTATGGTATTTAATTTATAATATACTTCGGCTTGGCGGATGTGAAATTTATCAATATTTTATCGTTGTGCTGTTTTTTTATATATATATAAGATGGAGCCACTTTATTATTATATTTTACTTGTGCGTAGCATATTAGTAAAATCTTTATAGCCAACTCTACCTCCATAATATGCAATCTTCGGCGTTGAACAGAAGCATTCTTGAAAACCCGTTCGATCTAAAGCTATCTGTGAGGCTTTATATGCCCATATTTAATATATAAATTTATCATAATCGGATGTATTATTAAACTTCACTCCAGACTTGGTTTGATTACATGTATAATAGCCACTCGAACTGATGATGAAAGGGCATAACTAATAAGTGGAATGTAGTGATTTATTATATAGCATAAAATTAGCGCAATTAAATAATAGCCACAAATTTATTTTGCTAAATGGCCTAGAGTAATGTTGTTTAGTAAATAAAATGCCTGTGTGCATTATCCAACGCTAAGTAATGGGTTATATCAAGTATATATGAAATTGTCAATAAATATAATTCATCATATATCAGTTTCTGTCTCATTAAATCAATCCAATTCACTAATTGACCATAGCTATTCATTAGTAAAGCCCCTATTAATTAAATATATTAGATTTTATCTTTGGAATGTCTCTAGTTTTGAAAGAAGGGGGGGAAAATTAGCTTTTTTTAAAAAAAAAAAACCCGATTGTCGTAAAAATTACATTTTTTTTAATTTAAAAAAAAAAAAAAAACACTTTTAGAGTAAATAATTAAAAAAAAAAGATCGATTTTTAAATTTAGAATTGACTTATAGATTAATAAAATATTTTATGAATAATTATGAGGATTTCTACGCGATAATTTTATCAAACCTGTCTAATTATAGCGTACTTTCGTATGTAAATCTATGATGCCATTCAAGCGGCCATGATAGCAAATTTCACCGCTCGACTTATATATAACATTTTGACATAGAGTAAATAATTAAAAAAAAAAAAGATCGATTTTTAAAAAAAAAAAAATTTAAAAATACATCCATTTATAAAACTGTGAAATAGCATGTGATACTATTAAGTTTGAAAGAATATTTAAATAGTTGTAGCTTCTTAATTAATCACACCTGTACATTATACACCATTCATATTTTAAGTAGTATGTACATAAACTCTATCAGTGCGTAGTTTTTCCGTGTGTAACTGTGGAGAAACAGCACCATGTAGTGGGCTAGAATCTTGGTAGTCGCTGTTAGCAGACGACACATAAGCTAGATGTGTTTACGGCAATCAGCGCCACCTAGGTTCTTGGTATCTGCTGGTAGCAGACGATGTAAGCTAAATGGGCTTACGCACTGTGACCAGCGCCACCAAGCAGGCAGCTTTGCTGCCAGCCAGCTGGTGGAATGTTCCTGTGCTTACGCATTGTGAACAGCGCCACCTTTCGGCTGGAATTTGCAATGCTGCATTTGGGGCCCCTACTCTAAGTCATTCTGTGGTTGACCCTGACCAGCGCCTCTGGTGGCCACATGGGTCAAAAGTCACAAGTACCGATATTTGTTTTAAAATTAAGATTGCGCTAGTGAATAATTATGAAGAGATTAAGAATTGTATAACTAGTAAACTGATCCAAAGATGGACTTTATTTTCTCCTCTGTTGTTTATGCAAAATATATAATTTAAAAAAAAACCACACATTTGAATTCTTTCCCCAACCTAGCAAGTGTCCATAGATTAAAGTAAAAACAAAACCTTTAGTAAATTGGTGTTCCCCTTTAATGGTGAGGAACTAAGCTAAATTAATTATACTTGTGAGGGTGGAAGTTTATTGGCATATCATATTGAATTTAAAATATGTATTATATATATATAAAACAGTAAGTAAAAGATGTGCCGCACCAAATTATATTTAAATTAAATTAGAAGACTAATAAGGATTATTTAGAAAGTGTTATAGAGAGTCAATTACATTGGAAGGATCAAATATTATTTTAAGATTAATAAATTTACTGAGAAACAATAGGTTACATAAATTCATAAGGCATTAAATATTAAATTCTGGATTATATTTGATAATTACTGGAGAGAAAGATTAGAATCTATGAGGGTGACATTTCAATGGTTTACCTTCAGTGTTTATGATTTTTGATTGGTTATGAAGTCTATATTTCACCATGACTCATTTCAAGTATGAATGTCCTTCACAATCATATTTGGGAGCAGGTAGCAGATTTCCATGATCAGACTTTAAAGCATAACAGATCAGGTCATGGATATTCAAAGATAGAGCAGCATGCTGGCAGAAGCTGGTTCAGGAAAGATCGGAAAAGGGTGCATTTTTTTCTACTACTCGGCAGTTGACATACTAATGATTTGAGTGATGTGAGTTTTTTAGACCGACGCTTCAAAAATTTAGGTACTGAACACAACTAAATTTTAGTCCTATTTATTTGATTCCTGGTTATCTTAGGAATGCTTTTACAATCCATTTCCTGAGGCTTTGTATGATGCTGCTACAGATGGTTTTACTTGTAGGAATTCACCTTTTGTTCTGGAGGTAGTACGAAACAGTGCAATCTGGTTGATAAGTTTCTAAATGATTGTGCTGATTTTAAGAAATATGAGGCTATAATAAGTCTTATTTAATGAATTTACAAAAAGATTTAATGATTTTCAGAAATTTTTTAAAGATTTATCTTTAGTTAGCCTACCATTTAATTTTAGTGTCAGTGATCAAATTTAATATTACAGAATCAATCTGCTGAAAAACAATAATGGACTTTTGTGCCTCATTAAATGCAGAAATGTTTAAAAATATTCTGAATAATGCACAGAAATATTTGACATTCTTTGGATCAACATACCTATACGAGAACTATATTTTCTTTATTGAAAAATCCACAGAGTAAAATTAGATCACAAATAACAGCTGAAAATTTAGGAGCAGTTCTACAAATTGCCACTAGTGAATTGAATCCCAATTTTGATGAAATCAGAAATTAGGAACATCTACTGAAATCAGTAATGTATTATTTTATGCAGATATATTCATTGATTCTTTCACAAAAGGAATTATTGAAATTGGGTATATTTTCTTTGATAAAAAATTGACAAGATTTTATATGTATGCTATTATAAATTTATATAAGTATGTAAAGACAAATTTAGGTATCTCGTTCTAGGATGGCATGAGTTAAGCATGCTTGACATCTTTAATTCAAGGATCATTTGAGAACAGCTCATCATCTGGGCCACTAAGGAAATTTGAATAAAGGCTGGAATGCTTTATCTTGTTGAATTAATCTTGAAATATAAATAAAAGGGGCTCTAGCATGTTATTTCCTGTGATAACTGTATTCCCATTGTCAGTAGCTGAGACAACCACTATGATAAAAGGTAACCCAGTGCCCAGTGAATATACTGTCTTGTCTAGGTATGAGAATGAGCTAAATAGATTTTTTTGTTGTTGCTAAGTAGTCTTTTAGTGTCTCATATGTATCATAGACTCTCCCCAATTTTTTAATGCTCGAGATTGTAAAAAAAAAAAAGGAATCTTTAGTTGGTGTGCATTGGGTTACTCGTTTCTACAAACTGTCTGCCAAAGTTAAGAGGCTAGATAGTAGAGGCAATTGTCATGTAATGTGATCTATAGTAAATAATATAACATTAAGATGGTTAATTCATGCTTATTCTGGATCTAAATTCATATCTTTTAATTTAAAAACCAAGATATAAATTTTTGTAAAAAAAAATTGTGTGTGTATAATCATAGAAGAAGTACTCTTATTGTTTTACCAAGTGAAATATTGTATAATGACGCTATGACTGCTGACTGATCTGAGAAAGAAACAGGACTTAGTGATAAGTTGATTAAATGATATAGCATAGGAGAACCTACCATTATCGCATGATACTGTGTCAGAAAATCTCTATTCATTAATGGAAAGGATAATTGATGCAATCATTTTGATTCAAATGACTGATATGATATGTTGAAATCAGTATGTAACAGGATTGGGTTTTATAATGATGTAAATAACAAATTCAAAGTAAAAATGATTATAAGTTGTGTAGGATAATATTGACTCTTACTATATTCATTGTGATTGTATATTATTAAAAAGTGATAATTATGAAATTGTTGTCTATATATCAAAATTTTAAATGATTGGAATGAGTATACCTCCTGAAGGAGGGGTGGAGCTTCTAGGCAAAAACTGTATCTATTGAAGTATATTACAGGATCAAAGTTATGAGCAACTCATTGTATGTTTTTTTTTTTCTAATAGACCTACATATGACTGAACTATCTCTAATATTAAAAGATTCAATTTTTATTTTCATAGTTATTTATTTCTGGTATTGTTCTAAAGATTTTAATTTTCCATTTCCATTCTTGTATCTTTGTGTCTGTAGTTGTTGATATGCAAAAGAGAATGAATTTGTGTTATCACATCTTACAATTTCAAAGATCCTGTTGCATTTTTTAAAATATATATTGTACCGGTATAAATTCACCACGCTTACTCATACACAGTACCCGAATTCAAACCCAGCCCACGTTTAAGAATAAACTCCAAAACGCCAACTGAATTCAAACCCAAACCCCGGTATGACTAACCGATGATGACTTTATAACAGCACGGGGTTATCCCTTTTCTATCTCAGCTCAGAACATAGACTAAATTCTTACAGTTAATGATATATAGATTTATTAGACTCTAGATACTGGAACGGTCATTCATGTAACGTATATATTTAAGTTGCCAATACAGACAGTAAGTGACTAAATAGACTTAGAGAGTAATAAGGTGGAGGACACAAAGATTAAGATTAAATAAAGTGTTTAATAAGCAAAATATAAAGCATATAAATATAGTGTTAAATAAGACAAATAGAAAGCCATGAATATAGTGTTATATAATAGAAATATACAGCATATAAATATAGTGTTATACAGTACGGTAAGACTTCATACATCCTCTTGTATTTGGCTACTAGTCTTTAGTAACGTTTTATTTAGTAAACAAACTTTGCCAAAGCTGGGTAGTTAAATGATTGACGGGTGGTTAAGAGAATCAGAGTATTTGAGCACTGGAAAAATATTTCTCTAAAGTTTTTATTAACTTATTTTATTAGAATGGCTCGAGCCGTTACGTAGCGAACAGTTGGAGAATGGTTTATAGAAAGCGACAAAGGATAGATGTGCGGTGGTTTTATAAAGACGACAGGAAGATAGATGAACGGTGGTTTTATATAAATACGACATGGAAGATAGATGAACTGGTGGTTTTATATAAATACGACATGGAAGATAGATGAACTGGTGGTTTTATATAAATACGACATGGAAGATCGATGAACTGGTGGTTTTATATAATTACGACATGGAAGATATGATGAACTGGTGGTTTTATATAATTACGACATGGAAGATAGACGAACTGGTGGTTGCCTATATTCAAGAGCCCTACAGTAATCAATTGCGGTGCATTAACGGAATACCGGGCGGCTTGTACTTTGACAAGGCTTAATGCCCCCAAGTAGCTCCGGGACACGACAACCAGCCGGGGTCATTTCGAACCCCGGTGATCCAAGAGATTACCGGGAACGAAAAACCGCTTTCATTCCCCAATGGTAGAATGGCGAGACGCTAACTTCAGCGAAGGGAAGGCATTGCCACAGACATCACGGACGAGAACTTGAAATGGATTTTTTTAAAGAAATTATATAAAACCTGGAAACTATTAGTCTGTTTCTACGCCACAGGCTGAGATCCTTATCCCAATAAAAACATAGCGAAATTAAACTGAAGGTGAAAAACAATAATTAGTTAATTTTACTCTGGGACTCTTAACCCTTCAGGTTGACAGGCGGTAGCGACAGTATCAAATTATACAGGGAGTTATTTCTCAGATCAGACATGACATTAAGATAACACTTTGAAACTATTATATTGAAACGAAGATCGGTTCTCCGATCTAAATATTGAAACTTAGATTGTAATTTTATACCAACTTAACATAGAATAATAAAGTGATTTAACATTTACTAACTCGGAATGTGAAAGAATATTTAATTCAGAACATGAAATTACTTTTAAATTAAATTGATCATTATTACACACTAGTTTACACAGAGTTGGAAATATTACTATTGGCAATGTTTGTTTATGAAATAAGCAACATCAGAAAATATAAATGCATTCAGTTGAAATATTATTACTATTAATTACAATTTTATAAAAGATTTCTAAAGACTAGAGCAGAGGATTAAAAAAAAGAAAAGAAAATTTACTGACAGGTTAAATAATAGCATTATAAATGGTATAAAAACTTACATATGATTCACTTGATTGATAACATTAAGCACGGAAGAAAATTAAAGTTCGTGTAACCAAGTTCTCTTCTTTCTTCATCCAGCTTGGCTTGTGACGAACGTAGGCGCGCATTTTTGAAAGTTATTTGTAAGGCATAGTAAATTTTGAGATTGGAAGTTGGAAATTCTGAAGTATATGAAACATGATCAAACAGCGGCACGAGGATCCATATTGGCGGGGCAAAGACCAGCTCCTGGCACTTAGCCCATCAACATTGCGACTCACTGGTAAACTTCTTAATAAAATATGTTTGAATTATACTCAACTGCTGTGTTGTCTCGAGACTACCTCTCTCACACACGACAAAAAATAGAATGTTAGTTTTTCTCTAAAGTAGCCACTGCTGACCTTTCCGACTTGTTTTTGTTTTAGGCTCCGCCTACTTTCTCTAGCCTCTAGCGATGCAGCTTGACCAACAATCAATTATCTGTTTTTAGCAATCTTTTAATTTAATATGCCATTTTTAAATCGATACATTAATTACATATAAAAATTCCTTACTAATTTTGAATACAACTTAATTGCTCTGAACATTTGTGCAATTAGATTTTAATTAAAAACACTGATCAAAGGAATGTGATTTTTGATCAGTATTTTTAGACGACTTTATACAATTTTAAAACTAAAATTTAAAACAAATACGCCCGCACTGAAACTTTAAATTAAATGATATAAATTCGCAAACCATGCACACACAAATATTATTTCATGGTTTGCGACATTTATATACGGCATCTTTACACATTGACTGATAAACTATAAAATATATAACTAATTTTTATTATAAATTAACATAGACAAAATCTCACTGCGGGCGAACAGTGGTTCGAATTACCGTACATAAAAACCCCTGAAACGAAGATCGGTTCTCCGATCTGTCCGTTTCAATATATATATAATGATGATATTGATATTTGAATGATCTGAAAAATCAATACTTCCTTTATTAAAAGCAATATGTTTTATCCTTTTGTTGTTATCTGCCCTTCAGTTTTATCATCTTGAATAATTGTCTCTCTCCTCCCATGCTTTTTCCTAGTTGGTCTGCCAGTTTTTTTTTTGTTTTTTTTTTTGATTGGTTCACTTATAGCAGGAATTATTGGGAGTATATTTAGCACTCTATTTTTCAAAATAGCAGAGGCTGTTTTATTCATAACCAGTAGATTATCCAGTTCTTTAAAGTAAGTTGTTGTTTGTATATTATCTAATGTCACACTTGCTTATTTCAATTTCTGGCTATCTCTTCGAAGTATTTATGTATTCACTAAAATCTTACATTGTTCTAAGGTCTTTATATACTTTCATATAAGAAATCTTTGAGAAAGTTAATATTATCTTGAATTATTGAGAATTAATGTTTATAGATTTCTCACCATTCTACAGTGCTGGCATTGTTTACAAGGTCAATCTCATATATCCAGTTTTTGCACAGGGGAAGCATTGTGATTTAAGACTATAAATTAAAAGGAAAAATGTGGTTTCTTAATCAACAATTTGCATTGATATTTTATAAAAATTAATGCCTTTATGGAGTATAGACTTGAATTCAAAGCTATTATTAAAAACTGATATTAGTGTAGCTTTAACAAATTCAGCTTGACAATGATTAATAGTACTAAATGGTAACATTAATTAATATTGAAAATTAGTTTAAAGTTACTATTAAATAAAAACAACAATATAGACAAGGTTAATGATTAAATTGTTACCTAATATTCTGCAATGTTCAATGCAATTGTAGAGTTGAGATTCTGGGATTCATGATTCATCGTTGTCCAGCTGTCATTTCCGATGCTCGAACTTTTTATGAAATCAAGAACTTTGGCTTTTTTTTTAATCGATTAGGAAGAAATAAATGTTAAAATAGCTTATTTTGTGTTTTTTTAATTTTATTTCAAATCCTGATTTTAATATTTATAGCAATGGATTATACAACAGTGAAAGTATTCAGAATAGCATGCTTTCAAAAAAATGTTTTCTTTTACTTTTCATTAATCAGTAAAAAGTTATTTGTAAAATTAATCTTCACGTATATATTTTGTTCAATATTTTTTAATAATAATTATTGTTGTTATTATTATTATTTATCAATTTGAAGTATGGATTTCGATGGTTTTTTTTTCATATGTTATAGCATCGGCCGGGACGCGAACCCACAACCGTCTGCAATCAACTACTTGCTTGCAAGGCTGCTGCATGTTGTTGTTTTTTTTATTGACAAATTGTTCATTTTTAATAACTGAAATATTTTTATTAATTTATTAAAAAAGTATGGATATAAACCATCAAAAAAATGAAAATAATTTTTACTTAAAAAACATTTTGAAGTTTATTAAATGAAGTAATAATTCTTCGATTTTTTTTCTCTTCAAAAGCAAAATAAAACTACTATACTGTCTTTAGATTCTCTATGAAATAATAAAATATAATGTGATAGTTAGATAGTAAGTTTAGTTTTAAATTAACTTTATTAGGTTTAAATATATGCCTTGGAGATTATTTACAAGTCTTATTGAAACAAGTAGGAAAGTAGTAAAATAGATGTTCATTTAATTGAGCAATAGTCAATATATATCTATAATGCATCTCAATTAGTATATTCAGTGGCCAAGTCACAAGTTGTTAATGAGATCAGATTCCAGGTAGCTGAATTTGGTATTAAAATATACATATCAAGATGTATCTCTTTAATTAAACCATTTTGTGAGGGTAAAAATGCAAAATATATGAGATGGCTGTCAAAAAGCAATGGCTTGAAAAGAAACTATTTGATATTAGCATATTTGTAAAAATTCAATCTGAAATTAACTGTCTGTTATGTATATGTTGGCAGACATTTTTTAAAAACAGAACAAATGTATTATCCTTTATGTTCAAAGACCAAGAAATATTTGGAATTAATATCAAATTAATATTTTTGCAAAAAAAAAAAAGTATATTATTGCATTGGTTATGAGGTATTATTGTGGATCATTTGAAAATACTGACATGATTTTAATGTCAGATTTTCAAATTTAAAAGAAATGTATTTTTCATTTTAGTTAATTCAACCATTGTTAGTGGATTAATCTATTTGAAATAATCATGAAATTCTTGAGAAAAATTGATTGAATTGTGAAATTATGATTGCTTAAACTTTATTCAAAGTAAAAAATAAAATGTTGTAGTAACATATTTGGGGAAAAGATTGTTTATATTATTTTCATCTTTACATTCACTAGAATATGGTTTTATTACTGGGACTTAACTTTATATATATATATAAAAATTAAATCTGATTAGATAAATCCAAAATGATGGGACTTTAAACTCCCTAATTAAATTAGTATCAGAAATCGAAACTAGTGTATGTGAAACTCAAAAATCTCATCAACTTAAGATTCTCTAAATGTGAAGGATCTTAGTAAGCATTAGCATAATTCATTACTAAAATAAATTTGAAGTTGCTGTATTGTAATTTTTATCCGAAATTATAACTTCAGTGTCCATATTTGTTTTTATGTCAATGGAGTATATAATTTTTGAGGTGTTAAGATGGGTCATGGTGCAAAAAAAAATTGTTGAATATGTATTATATCTTGATTGCATATAATACTTTTAGGATATTCTGAAGTCAACATTTTGTAGAAATTATTAAAAATACTTGAAGTCAATAACATGAAATTATTTAAAATAAATGCGAGTTAGATAAAATTTGATTTTTTTTAAATAGGATGGTATATTAATTTATTTCTTTAATTTATTATAGCATAATAAATAATTAGTGGTTATATTACTTTGCTATTAGTAATTGCAAAAACATGTTTTTTATACGAAGATCGTGAAACCAGACTCATTTAGCTTATGAGTTTCATTTCCAGATTGTCTAATTTGTTCTTAATAGTAACAATTTTGATATTAAAATACCTACCAATTAATTACAATATTTCAATCATTTTTGTTTATTAATGAGGATATTATTTGAATTTTATCATTCATAAATAGTATGCCATGAACTAACTACACATTAACGATCATTATATATATATTATTCTAAGACACACACTTAGATATACATAATATGTCCAAGATATTTTTCAAAACATGCTTAAATAAAAAATAAACCTTTATAAAAATGTTGTTATTGTGTGTATAATTAATATCGAGAATTTTTTTTTTTTTTTTTCATGTTTAAGCAAGTTATTTTAATAAAACTAATAAATTTTAAACTCAGATTTGTTACTATAGTGACAAAATTTTATAAAAGATTATAAAATTTAATTAACATTTATAATATGTTTACAATAAAGCTGTAATAATGTCACTTATCATACTTAATCTTAGTCTTGGGATAAAGAAAACTTCTCATTTCAATATTGAAGAATGGTTTTGTTTTGAATCTTAGCTTAAATGCTGTTATAAGATTTCTTAAATTTCCTAATGATCTAGGCACCCTGAGTGGAAATTTTGCTGACACCTACTTAATGAACATTGACAGTTAAAATGGGTGTTAGAAAGAGGTCTTTCCCCCTCAACTATAGTTACTCCCATGACAAATGTCCTCTGCATTCTCATGACCTCAGTCTTGTCATGTCTGTCCAAACATATCAGCCTCAGGGGCCAAGCGGCCTTCCTACTTTTTATCATTTCCCGTCACCTGTTCCTGACCTTTAACTGTCATCACCTCACCTGAGAGAAAATATTCTTTCTTAGCTAGGACACCCTAGTGCTCCTCTGATTAAAAAAATGGTAATTTTCCAACATTTTAAAACTATGTAGTTATTATTATTTAAAATAGTTTTAAAGTTTGTATGTTGTTTTATATATTTGTGATTGTTTAGTAGTAGTATTTTTTATAAAAACCTTCATTTATGAGAAAGAAATTAATCAAGAAGATATTGTTTATTAAAAAAAAATGTTTATCAGTTTTTACAGTTTTTTATATATAACAAAGAACTGAACGAAACTAATTGTGCATCAGTCTATCATTTCTATGACCTCAGTCTCAAATCTGGATTAAATATTTTTTTCACCAGCTTGGAATTTTTTTTTTCAGATAGCTGATCCATAGTCAACCAGTTAACATTTAATGTCATTGACTAAATATAGAGAGTTAATCAAGGATAGATAACTGCTCAATCCCTCTCTTCCCATCATTTGTAAGACTGCTGCCTTGGGATATTTTTTACATTATTTCCACTGAGTCTGGTAAACCAGTATTAATATATTAGTGCTTCCAATATTTTTAATATCAAAACCAAACATTAAATCTAATATAGATAGTTTTAATATATCATCTTTTCTGACAAATGATCTAGTTGAATTGTTTTCTATGATTGACCAAGCAAGTTAGCTTGAATGTAAATTCTGAGGATCATGAAATTTTCATGTCAAATTCTGATGATGGTCATTTTGTTTATGGTGCTTATGCTGTTAGCTAGTCAGTAAGTTGCACAAGGGGATAATATAGAGCATCCTCCATGATAGCAAATTATTTATTAAAAAGTAATCAAAATATTTAAAGCCTTTAATTTATACATATAAGATTTAGATATCTTTATATCAGTATAAATAATTACATTCTCTAATAGTTTGCAGAGTTTTCTAAACATTTAAAAATGAATGTATTTATTTGTAGGGTCAATATTTTATATTTTCAAAAATTTTGCTACATCCCTGGATGCCACTTATGAATACTACCCACCTCACCTCCCACAAATTATTTTAGTTAGATCAAAGCAGAACATTTTCTGATATAGTTTTTAATCCAGATACAGCAGGAATAGATAAATCTATCTTGAAAATTGCATATAGCATGTGATATTTTCGCATGAGATATTAGACTTCACTATTTTGTGACAAAAAATTTAATAAAAAAAAAAAAAAAAGATGGCAGCATCAAATTAGACAACAAAAACATATCCATAATCTCGCCAATGCTAGTATTGCCAAAATGAAAAGTAATTCACATGGTGTTACATCTATAAAAAATTTTAATTGCAATATATGCCCTCTACAAAGAAATCATCTAACTATAACATGTTCCAAAATTTTTTACTAATCATAGCAGATATTTCAAGTCAGAAAGACAAATCCTTTTCAAAATAATACAAAGTTGAATTGTTTATAAGTGATTCTCCATTTTTTTAAATAGTCATTCCTAAAGTTCAAAGCTGTTTATAAGACTCTATATTTCTCAGTACCTTAAATAAGTTTATTTGGTTAATCAAATTATTATAGTTGTTTTTTGAGGTTATGCAACTTTAAACTAAATAGCCCAAAACAGTATGAGCATACTTTAAATGCTAATTAAGAAGGAGCTTTTTATTCAGGCAGATAGAGCATGAAGATAACTCTATCTATGTTTTGCATTTTTGATTGACAATTTACTATAAGATATTGATTCTACTCTTGAATTTTTTTTTCTTATAACATCATATACTTATCCATACCTATAATTGAAAGCCACCAAAAAATTGAAATGGGTTTTAAAGAAAGGTGATAATAAGCAATATATATCTTATCCCAGTTAGTGACACATCTTTATGCAAGAATTTCCCATAGCAATTTTCATCAACTTGTAGCCACTATTTTGATTTATGGTTGATTTTTTGCTATTACAATCTTTAAAAAAAAAAAAAATTGATTTAAAAAAAAACAAAACATCAGCCTTTTTTTTTTCAAAATGGCAGTTATTTTGGAAAATTGGTGATGACATAGAATAGTGACTTCACTAATGCTACATTATCTGAAAGTATTGACTTTGATGCAAAATATGTACAGTACTTTATAAAATTTATTCATTATAAAATATCCAGAATTAAGTTTTTGTTATAGAATTTAAATATGATTAAGGAATTTTTTCTGATTTTAATCAGTGTTCTTGCAAGAGTTTTCATTTGTGATATCCAAAGTAAAGAAGATGTTCATTAATAATGACTATAAATACAAAAAAAGAATGTCACTTTCATTCAATACAATAAATATTTAAAATGTATTTTCATCATATATAACTACAATGTATTATTATTAAATTTTAATATGTGTACATTAGATAAAATATATTCACCTTTATACTAGCATCAAAAACAAAAAAAATTTAATAATGTAAGAGTCATATTTGTACATTCATGCAACAAAATCCAGAATTTTGGCAATGTAACGGATGGGGGGGAAACCTGGAAACTATGATACAATGTGCTGTGATTGGCTGCCCCAGGTGAAACAGTCTGTGGTATTCTACTGGGCTGGGAAAGGGAAAAAGTCGCATCTAACTACAGTTGAACTTTGGATCTTCGGGTAGTATGCTGATGAAAACTTAATGAAATGCCTGACCAATGATTGCATATACTTTTAATGGACTAGCTCTATACATATTTAATAATATCAGATGCAATTTAGGTTAGTTCATTCACTTCTCACCCCTTTTTGATTCTGTTATGCCCTAATATTCAAACTCATAGAGAATATTGCCTTTGAGTCTCTTAACAGGTATGATCAGATACATGAAGCAACTTCCACACCTCTATATAGGTTACAACTAGCTTTTAAAATACTTAATTTATCACAAAACATTATATAAAATGAATAGACCAAACTCTCTTCATACAGTAGTGCCATTCTAAGCAAGACAGAGTAATCAATGGATACCAGAAGGCTTGTGCATAAAATCCCTATCTAGTGCCTACTCATTCAATATCCCCAAACTAGTTTCTGGCTTATGGCCTTCGTCAGTGAGGAGCCTTGGATCTGAGAGCACTATACTTAGATCTTAGGATCTAATGCAACCCTCTAGCAGCCACCTTTTAACTCTACATAACTACTAAACTATGAGAATAAAATTGAAAACACACAGATATTTTCAATCTAAGTTCAATAGCTCAAATAGTCATATGGGTCTGAAACCAGTTTAGCACCCATACATTTTGGTGTCTTTGGCTCTTTTACAACCATAGCCACCACCTTCCTGTAAGGCAGGATATTAAACCTTAAAACATCACATGATCATTATCTTCCATGCTTGTTCATAACTGTTGTTATAATAGGCAAAACTCTCTGAAAGGGATTTTATGCACAAGCCGTCTGGCATCCATTGATTACTCTGTCTTGCTTAGAGTGGCACTACTGTATGGAGATAGTTTTGCCTACTATAATAACAGTTATGAGCAAGCATGGAAGATAGTGATCATGTGATGTTTTAAGGTTATATAAAATGAAATAGGTGGGTGTGCATATATGATTATTAGTTGATAGTTGAATGCCATGATAATTCAATAAACTAGAGACCAGAATAATGTAAACTATTTAACGTTTATTAACAATGATAATATGAATTTAGAAATAAAGTATTTTAAACAATAATAATAAACAATATATATACATGTGCCAATATGAATCTCTACCATTCTATCAGTTAATAATTCTATAAATCCATACTCTTTACCCTATGGTAGAAATCCATTTATGACACTCATTATTTACAAAATCATAAAATACTCACAAAAAATAAATGAATATTAATGGTTTAAAATGATTGTGATTCTAACTTACTAAATTAAACATCCATTGTCTTGTTTATAATAATATTAATTTATTCCTGCAGAAAATGATTTATTTGATTGAAGTCCCCCCAATCTAAATTTAAATACATATATGATAAATAAAAGAATTTATACTAGTTAATTAGTCATGCACATAGATAAAAGAATTTATATTCATTAATTAGTCATTCACACTGAAATAACTTTTAACAATGGTTAATCAACAATATATGACATATAAGATGAATTCTGTAATCTACCAACTGTTGTAATTTAATCAATGTAAAAATAGATGGAAATCTTACCCCAATATATACATAGATAACCTGATGTTAAGCAGCTAGAAATTCGATGAGCTAACTTAAATTTTATTTGCAATTATAAAAAAGAAAATAATTAAGTTAACCATCCCCCCTCTTCCTCTCTACTAACTCTGCTCACTATATCATTCTCTTTGGCAAAGGATTGGTCATGCAGTGATGTCTCCTGGCATCGTTTAAAATAAACACATCGATCCTTAGCTGATTCATCTCTAAATAATCCTGTGCATGTTTCTTTTGGACAGTAGGCATCTTCTTGGGTGTTATAATAAAATAGAAAAAAAATTAGGAGTCTTATGCAAACATGTTGGGAAAGAAAGCGATCACACCATAGCACATTTTCTTTTACCCCATTTGCATCTAAATAACTGTTAATAATCATAAATTGCTTATAAAAGAATTTTTATACATATACATTAAATAAATTATTCCATTTTTGCTTTAATTATTAAGAGAATTAGTTTTCCTTTTCTGACACGATTTTAAAATATCAAAAATTTTCCACTCATGATCAGAAAATAATCTAGTTACTACGAAAATCTATAAATTGTTTTTAATTTTCATTTCATAACCCTTTCTGCTAAATTTGATAAAATTTATAATACAGTATTTGATTTAAAGAAAACTCCTGTAATTCAAATAAAAGACTCCATTTTAGTGTTCTAAATTTTAACTCAATTGCTGTTAGTTCATGATAGCATATGTATTGTTGTCAAGAAGAAAGGTTTTTAAAGATTTTTGCTTTTATACAATCCCTGCTTATGTCTTGCGGTACAGTAAGATCTTCATTTCCTGTTAGATTGACTTGGCTGCCCATTGTTAAGTACATTTCATTAATAAAAAATAAAATAATAATAAAATCATAGTTTTATTTTCATACTCTGTTTTTAGCTACTCAACCTGACATCATGTCATCTCCAAGTTACTTAACTTTAACTTGCGTCACAATATTCAGTTCAGGATGCATAACAATCTATTAAAACTTATCAAATAGTGTTTATATATATATCGTTTTCTATAATATTTCATTGTACTGAATGATTCATTATAAAAACAATAATTTATCATAACTTATTTGATTAAATGCTCATATAAATAAACATGTGTCGTACATAAACATACGTGTTAATTATAATTAAATAATATCCTCATTATTAGTGCAAGTTTCACAAATGAACTTAATTTAATGTGGGCCAATCTTGGCAGGAATGATTGAGTTGTAAGCTATCCCTTACAGCAAATTATCCCAAAGCTGATCTAGGTGAGGGATTGAGACCTCGAATCGATTGCCCCTCAATTCCTTCACCAATGCTCCTTGATTTTCTACCCTATAGTCTAGATTAGGGATTGAGACCTCAAATCAGATTGCACCTCAGTTCATTCACCAATGCTCCCTGATTTACTATCCTATGGAAGACATGTATGAGGTTACACTCTGTCACTTTTAATTCACATGTCGGCAGTACAAAGGATGGAGTATGAGACTCAAGGGAATTATTGATGTTAGCAATTGATTAAATAAACACATACACACATGGCTCACTGAGATAATGTGTATACTAATAATTAACACAAATGTAATAGATTGGAATAAGATTTGGGATAGATGGTGAATAACACACTAAACATTTTATAAGTTTTAAGATATTTAATTATTAAAATAAATTAATTACTACAAATGGAAGTGCATTGGGATTTACACTCACAAGTGTCTTACAATGATGAGCTAAGTTAGATACAAGATCTCATCTTTATGCACTTTAAGTCATTTAATTTCAAGTTTATTTCAATTATTATCTACGTTTTATACTCATGCCTGAATTATGCTATACCATTATTATGAGGTTTGCTAAGAGTTAAGTTTACAAGAATGACAAATATAACTTATTTATTTAAAATTACATACTGAGCA
The DNA here is from genome assembly GCA_028023455.1 of Epiperipatus broadwayi. Taxonomy (NCBI): domain Eukaryota; kingdom Metazoa; phylum Onychophora; class Udeonychophora; order Euonychophora; family Peripatidae; genus Epiperipatus; species Epiperipatus broadwayi. The sequence goes on along the minus strand of JAQFVV010012410.1, from coordinate 3,695,973 downwards.
ATAAATCAAATCCATGCTGAACTGAATAATGATATGGAGGGTGAACCAGTGATTTGTAGCCTAACTTCAGAGACTAAGGCACTTCATAAACTAAATAAAGGTTGTGGCCCGAATGTGTAATTACTCATGGATTCAGCACCAAGTACTCAGTCCTTGTGGACTGTACTACTTGCTATTACAAAATATAAAGAACCTTTAATTCTGAGGTCGGAGCAATTTAAAAATACGGTTCTGGATCCTCCTGTTCCAGTTCTAAAACAGAGCCATCCGAACTAATACTAATGGAATGTCCTTAAACCAGAACCCCATTTTAAAGAACATTTAGTTCAGAAGATCGGAGCAGCTTAAAATATGGTTGTGGACCCTTGTGTTCCAGTTCTAGAAAAGAGCTGTTCGAACAAATACTAATGGGATGGTCTTAAACCAGAAAATATATATAGTAAAACATATCACATGTATCTGCTTTATAAGGACACATTTATAGCGCTTACTAAAATAATATTAATATTAAAATTAATAAAGTGCTAACTCTGTAGTTTTCATCTGCGAAACTGCTATATACCAGTTCATGGATTAGCATACATAAAACATGCTAAAAAGGGTTAACTAAAGTGATCTAGTTTACAGATTAAATCTGAGTAGTTTATATCATAAACTAGGGCGGAATAAAGCATATTTGGGACTTACTTAATTATTTATAATATTCTTTATAATATCATTCTTGCGATTATTAACTAGATATAATTCATTAATGTGCAAATCTTAATTGTAATAAGATAAAACATAACATAGTAGCTTAACTAAATATATATGGAGATTTATGGGCACATTAAAGAACATCATAAATTCATTATATGAGAGCTTCTAATCATCTCTCTCAATTATTAATATTAATAATCTCTGTTTTGACTTATGGCATATCATAAATCAATGAACATCATAAATTCATTATACGAGAGCTTCTAATCATCTCTCTCAATTATTAATATTAATAATCTCTGTTTTGACTTATGGCATACCATAAATCAATGAAATAAATAAAATGAAATAAGATAGGCATGACTACAGATTAGGACAGTATAGATACAAGAACTGATTTCAGTTATTATAATTTAGGAGAATTAATAAATTGTAAATATTCATTTAAGTAGGCAAGATTCTTACAATTATTATTATTATTACAATAGGCAAAACTCCATACAGTAGTGCCACTCAGTGCAAGCCACAGTAATCAATGGATGCCGGGAAGCTTATTCATAAAATCCCTATCTAGTACCTACTCATCCAATATCAGATTGGGCTTTCATCAGTGAGAAGCCTTGGATCTGAGAGCACTTCGCCTACATCTTAAGATCTAATGGAACCCTCCAGCATCCACCTTTTATCTCTACTTAACTACAAAACTATGAGAATAAAATTGAAAACAATATTTTTATTCCAAGCTCATTAGTTTGTATCGTCATATAGGTCTGAACTCAGTTCAGTACCCATACATATTGCAGTACCCATACATATTGTTGTCTTTGGTTCTTTAATAACCATAGCCACCACTATCCTATTAGACAGGATTGGTATTAAACCACCAAACATCACATGATCATCATTTCTTATGCTTGTTCATAACTTATTAAAATTGGTAAAACTCTCCATACAGTAGTGCCACTCAGCACAAGCCAGAGTAATCAATGAATGCCAGAAGGCTTATGTATAAAGATGTTTGGTAGTTTAATACCCATCCTGCCTAATAGGATCGTGGTGGCTATGGTTATTAAAGAACCAAAGACATCAAAATGTATGTGTACTGAAATAAGTTCAGACCTATATGACTATCTTGGATTGAAAATATTATTGTATTTTCAATTTTATTCTTATAGTTTTGCAGTTAAGTAGAGATAAAAGGTGGCTGCTGGAGAGTTGCTTTAGATCCTAAGATCTGATCCAAGACTTGGGATATTGGGTGAGTAGGCACTAGATAGGGATTTTATGCATAAGCCTTCTGGCAGCCATGTGTGTATTCTAAAAATCAGATATATTGGTTTAAAATTTATATCTGTGCTAGAGAAAATCTCTAGTTCAATAAATGATTAGTAATAATCATTACATGTTTATCAAAAAATTGATAATGTAAAAGTTGAGAGTGGAGTAAATTGACACTTGAAAATAAAAACGAGACAATTTGCTCTACATAAATACTCTTCTTGTAATAAAGATATATATGAGAGATGATGACCTGACCCAACTGATAAATGCTGGTTTAGCACGAAATGCATCTTGGGGGTTATTTGTCTTTTATTGTATCTTTATTTGTATGAAATTATTTATAAAATAAAAAAAGAGTGGAGAAATATGGAAGTTGTTTAATCTATAAAAAAAGAACAATTTCTTACATTCTTCATTTAAAGATTTCGGTTCATCTATTGTGGAGAAAAGAAAGGTAAGGGGAATTAACCAGTATAAAATGAAAATGACACTGCCTTTGATTTTTTTTTATAGATGTGAAGTCAAAAAGTAAACAGTTTTCAGATGTGCAGTGGTAATCCAAAGAAATAGTAAAATTTTAAACTTTTTTGTTGTTGTTGTTGTTAATTTGTGGTTGTTTCAAAGCCAACCATTTTATTTTTACTTAGATTGTTTAATTTGATTTGTATTTTGTATTGAATGTAATTAACAATTATTGTTTTTATCTTCCTTTTTTCCCCTCACTTTTTAAAAAGCCAATAAGAAAGAAGAAAATTTAAAGTTTTTAAAAAGACAAAAAAATAATAAAATTTTCAAAACAAATCTGTCAATCACAAATCAGAAGAATTTATTTGAAATTCTATATCACTTAATTTTATATATCATTTAATTTTGTAAGTCAATATTAGGTAATATATTATGATTATGAGAAATCCAAAGAAACTTTAAAACTTCTAATTGACCTCATTTCCCTTTCTTTCTCTTGCTCTCCCTCCCTTTCTCACATTTTTTGGTATTTGTAAACTATTAACTATGCAGCCTTTGATGGCACTGTTTCTAGTTAAAAACAGAGTGATATAACATTACCGGGCCGCTAGATTTTTTTTTTTTTTTTATAGATCGTATTTTGACATACGGCTGTAATTTTTTTCTTTTTAATATATTGTTGTTGTTTGTTTTGGACATAATTATTTTTTTTTTTGTTTTCATTTGATAAATTTAAAACTATAATGGACACTTTGACCTTTTTTTTTTGGATCTCAAAAGTACATAATTTTTGACATATGCCTTTATTTGGGGGGGGGGGGATCCATTCTAAATCTACTGTTTCTTTTTTACAGACGTCTTTTTTTTTTGGTTTTGGATTCGATACATTTCAAAGTATAAGGGGCAGTTTTAACTTTTTTTTGGAATAGCTCAAATATACACAATTTGCTTTACATACGACTTTCTTTTTTTTTTTGTTATTTAAAATTAGAATCGACACTTTCTTTTTGAATTTGTTAAAAATGCCGGGTGTTGCTGTTGATTGATTTAGCAAAAAAAATTCAAACCTGTCTGACAAACTCCCCTCAGATGTCCATATTTGCTTATAAATGAAAAGAATTGTTTGGTATTTTATCTTACATTTATAAATACGGGTTGTTGTTTTTTGGGCGGCGGGTTTTTATTTTTTTTTATTTTTTTTTTTAATTATAACAAATAAAATGGGGTTTTGATTTTTTCATTTTTTTAATAATAATAAATAAAACGGGACTTCTTTTTTCTCTTAGATTTATAAATACGGGTTTTTTTTTTTTTGGGCGGCGGGGGTTTTTTTTTTTAATAAGAAATAAAACGTCAAAAACAAAAAAGTCAATCGCGGTATTGTTTTTTTAACCAAAAAAATATGTATATTAACTGGTTTTGTTACATTCTGTGGATTTATTTATTTATCTTTTTTAGGAGTCGTACAAGTTTGTTAAAGATTTTTTGTTTTCATAACAAATAAAACGTTCGTACGTTTTTTTTCTTTTTTAACAACAAAAATTAGGTCGGGTTCATTTTTAAAATATACTTAACATGCTGTTTATTGATTTAGAACAACAACAACAAAAAACATATTTTTGCTTCTAAACGAGACGAATAGATATGTCAAAAGAAGAAGTATTTTTTTTACACACACACACAAAAAAAACAGTCAATCAAGAGATTTCCAACAACCTCTGCCGCCCCTTTTTAACACTGTCATTCTGGGTGTTAATTACATGATTTACAGATCCAAATAATCACAAACAAAACACAAATTCTTTCCAGAAAATAAATTTATTAACCATATATGACTAAACTAAATCAACTGTAACGAATGTTCCAACATTTTAAAAAGTCATACAACTTGTTACTGAGGGTGTACAATTATTTCCTTTAAAATGGCTTGGAAAATGTCCTCGTCTTTGTGAAGATGCCTTCAAATGATCTCAGCTGAATAATTTTGGAGGTATTAGCATGCTGTGCTGCGGTGTTTTCTATTCTGCCACTTAAGTAGACCCCAAAACCTCTCGATGGTCTGAGTGTGAGCTCCTGTTGTGGGGTCCACGAAATTGTAATGATGGTTAACAGTGACATGTGTAAAGCCTGCCACCTTAAGATCAGTAGGTCTATAACCCTTCCAACAGTTTGAGTAGATGGTAGATCCGGACTTGATAACAAATAAAAGGGGTTTTGATTATTTAATAATAACAAATAAAACATGTCAACCGGTTTTGTTACATTCTGTGGATTTATTTATTTATATTTTTTTAAGAATTGTACAACTTTGTTAAAGATTTTTTTTTTTCATAATGAAAATAAAACGTCGGTATTTTTATTCTTTTTTAACAACAAAAATTAGCTCGGGTTCATTTTTAAAATCTACTTAATGTGCTGTTTATTGATTTAAAACAACAACAACAAAAAACCTCTTTTTGCTTCTAAATGGAATGAATAGGTATGTCAAAAGAAGTATTTAAAAAAAAAATCAATCAATCAAGAGATGTCCAACAAACTACGCCATCCCTTTTTAATACTGTCATTCTGGGTGTTAATTACATGATTTACAGATAAAAATAATTGCAAACAAAACACAAATTCTTTCCAGAAAATAAATTTATTAACCACATATGACTGAACTAAATCAACTGTAACGAATGGCAGGATGTTTTGGGCTTGCAACTGCCTCACTTTCTCTGTTTGGGACGTCCCACAAATGTAATAACGTGATAGACATTTTGTTATTCTTTTTCAACTCTATTTTTCCGCAAACAACTCCAATCGTCTGCCAGAGAACTTGAGAAATTTTATTTTGTCTTTTTTGACCCCCAAAAAACCCAAAATTAGCAAAAAAATTTTTGATAAATATCAATAATACGCTACGCTGAAAATTACTAGTACGCAAAAATCTTTCAGTTGGGAAATACAGAAAATCATAAACATCAACAAATAAACACTTGAAAAAGATGACAATGCTCACACTCTCATCTTAAGTTTTAGTGACAATCCAAATTTTGTCAATATGCATAGGATTTCAACCCGCAATGAAACCAATGGCAAACTATACGATCATAGTATTGTTAGTAGACGTAGTTTTATTGATACGTGGAAGTAATTGGCCGCTTATTATAACCACTACATATGATCTACTCGTATATTAATGATCACTCGTATATTAGCCATAGGTTCAGCCGTGAAAATGGTATAATTCTGTGTTTTTACACAGAAACAGCGCCAACACAGGCTGTACAGTGAATAGTTTACGAATACCCATTTTTTTAAAACCAAAAAAGAAATTGAAAACACAATACTAATAAATGTTTGCAAAAAATAAAAAGTAGAACTGTCAATGAAAAGTAATAAGAGGTATTAGAATTCCAAAAAATCCAGAGAAATCTTCAATACTTACAATTGACCATATTTCCCACTTCTCTCCCACTTTTCCCTCTCTCTCCCATTTTCTCAAACAAAAGAAGAAATTGAAAAGACAATTAATACTAAAAGTTCACAAAAAAAAAAAAAGAAAAACAACAACAGACCTGTTAATGAAAAGTAATAAGAGGTTTTAGATTGGACTTTGAATTTATCAATTACAATAAATTATTTTCTTCAAATCCAAAGATTCTTCAATTGAATCCCAATATTCTTTCATGATATCAGAACAATGTTTTAAAGAAACAGAGAAAATGGAATGTAGATGGCCAACTAGCTTGGTAATATATACAATGATGTAGTTAAGTGGCCTGTAGACATTAGCTGGAATAAAATCTGCAACTAAAGAGGTGTATGTTACAAGGTGCATATTTCTTTAAATATTTGTTGTATTGTAATATTATAGCAAATAATGAACTGATATTGATTGGCTACTTTTAGACAGGAATTTAAAAGCTCAAGAAGTTCCATATCAACTTAAATGCCAAAAAAGGTAGTGTCATTCTTTAATAAAAAAAGGAATGCCAAAAGCATGAGATGGAATAGATCTTGCATAATTTGTAATGGTCCTTAGCAGCTTTGAGAAATTTGTTTTTTATTTTTTTAAGTCTAAGCTTTTATCACATTCTATTTGTAAGGTATGTTCAACTGATTTAATTCTGTCTTGCATTGGTGGTCGAGAGGTCAGCGCGATTGCCTTACAAGCAGTTGCCCGGGTTGCGGGTTCGCGTCCCGGCCGATGCTATGACACTTGAAAAAAAAATTTGATTTAATTCATTTTGCAGTTTATAGATAAGAGCTTTGGCATCATTCATTTGCAAAATGGCTTAAGGAATTATGTGATTGTATTCAATATGTTGTTTTGTGTGATTATCTGAATGATGGTTTGTTAATCTATTGGAGAAGTAATTGTTTAAAATTTTTTTGAAGTCTATCTGAATTCTATCTGCTGGAGAGAGGTTTCTGTAGCTGATAATAATGATTTGCAATGATTATGTTAGAAAAATAATCTAAGATTAATTTAATTTTGGGGGAATCTTGTTTAAATGTAAACATAGAATGGTTTGTTATTTGAAATTGTATAATTTGAGTCACACAAGCACAATCTGAAGTGAGAAACTGGATAGCTAGATTGAAGTTTTAAAAAAAAGAACAGTGAAAGATGAACCTAATCCTTCGATGAAAGAAACTGCACTAGAAGGATGCAAGGATGATAGTGATAGCAAAGAGTATTGATTAAGTTTAGATTATAATGTGAATGTAGTTTATTGTAAGAGCAGTTGAAGTCACCACACAGATTTGTTATTCCTGGTCTGTGCAAGATTTTTCTCTGGGCAATGAGGAGTGTATTGGTTACAACTTTGGTTTTTGACTTCACTATATTGCTATGAAATAAATATTGATATGTGTACTTATGAATACTATGCTTTGTTTTATTAATGAAATTTTTTGTACTTATCAGAATTTAGGTTTATGTAAAGACATGGTTCTTATTTAAAGCATTGATAATAGTTTGTTGAGTTAATGATAGAATTTTTATTTTTGTTAAAGTCAATATGTACAATGGTGATTCTTTAGAAATTTGAGTTAGCTGTCTAGGTCTTTTGGATGATTTAGACCATGCACGTTGATCGTAGCAATGTTTATTTCGTTCATATTATGTATTTGAGTTATTGAATCAGTACTTTTTGTTAACATGTTTAAAGCCAAGATCGAGGATTTTTTTTATTATTGTTTTTGGAGGCTGAAAAAATGATTTGATCAATTGCATTACATGTAGTTTTTATTTTAGTAGTGGAAAATTTTCTGTATATGCCACATCGTGATTTTTGGGTTAAGAACTGGATCCTTGTGTGTCGATCTCAGATTTGTTCATGGCTTTATGAAACTTTACTTCTTATGGGTGACTTTTGGGATTGGACTTTAAGAGCTATATAGGTTTATTGAAAATATTTGTTTTGTTGTAAATTAATGTATTGGCTTGTCTACCCTATGCTTAGTCCATTTTTCATTAAATGCTGCCAATAAACTGATGGGGTGTATATTCATGTGAGTGGGTGAAGTGTTTTTATAGATGCCATTTGCCCATGAGCTAGATTCCAATCATTACTGCATAGGTGGTGCCATGTATTAATCTTGTGACATTGCTGTAATTCACTAGCATTACATTGAGAAGAAATGTAGCCCTATCTGGAATATCTGAAACACAGGGGTACATGGTGATGTTGATTGGGATGGAGTACATAAAGATACAATGAGAAAATTATTTGGGAAGTGACTGCATCATCATAATGGTAACTTTTCATTATTTTGTGGAAATTTCAAATGATTTATTTTGTATGACTTCCCTCGATATATTTAATATTGAAATACAAGTATAATATATATATACTTACCCTAGATATAATTAAAGATGATATGAACCCAGATTTTCAAGCTCCCTATAGTCATTCACTCCATCCATGTGAAAAAGCTAAATGATCTCCGATATACATATTTCATGCTGAACCAGCAGTCATCTATTCATCTGGATCATCATCTTCCACACATATATAATCAGTGCTCAATTTATATTAGGGTAGCAAATCTACACACTTTAATAAACAGGCTTTAATCTTTTCCATTCTCCAACTCTTAGCCATCACTGAAATTCTGATGATGGAATGCTTAAAGCCCTTGATGATGCCAATATTATAGTTATATCTATGTTGACCTTAAGTCAAAATATTTAGTAGCTGAGCTACATTTGCAATTATTTTCTATAGAACATCACCTGTAAAATCAAGTGCAGTATGTGTAAATTGCCGTGGATTTGCATCTTTGATTGTATAATAGACTTTTTTATGTTTAAGTTGTCTAAGAATATTATCATCCTTTTCTTGCTACTGCTTAATAAATTATTCTAATTCTGTGAATAATCTGGCTGTGATAGTAGCAATATAATTGTGTTTTTGCAGCTCTGAAAGAGACAGATAGTGATGGATATGATAATAGTGACTGCCTAGTAGATAAATCATAATTTCCAATGATATTGATGTGGTAGGAGAGAAGTTGATTGCAAATATTTTATGCCAGTATTCATTTCATTATTTGCAGTTGGTTTTAAATGGTTTTTATTTTATTAGCCGTAATGAGATTGCTAGCGCATTAATTTCTTGTGTTATGATTTGGGAATTTGAATTCAGGGGTGAGCTGGAATATTTTCTAATAAATAAATGTCTTCTCAATTTTTTTCACATATTTGGCCTTTGACAGGTAGAAATGCAAATATCAAATTTATGCCAATATTGCTTTTTTTTTTCACATGGAGTAAATCTGTAATTTTATATTCATTACTTTAATCGATCAAAAAGTAGTATTATCTACTTGCTTTTTAAAAATTATAATTATTATCTATACATTTATATATACAGTATATGTATTTTTTTAATAATTAAATCCAGATGTGCTCATCACATGCATTTGTATTTTTTTTTACTGTTTATAAATCAGTTGTTTTAAATTGTATTATAGATTTTAGTGTGCAGGTTTGTGATTTCCAAATACATTTTATTTTGAAAGGCAATGTACTATAACTGTGAAAAAGGCTGTCCGTTTGCTGCCTTTCTTATCTGACTAGCCCTATTTATCTAGGCAGAAAATCGTGGTAATTTAACTTGCTAATATAACACATTACCCCTCCCATCTCCTTGGTGTTACTTCTTTATATATGATAAAAATAAAAAAAAATAATGTAGTAAGTAATCTTTACTGTAGAAATTAATGGTAGTCACTTATAATGAAGATAAATAATGTATAGACCAGCTGGAAAGGCTAGGCTTTGAATTAATATTGACTGTTTGAGATAAAGACATTCTATTAGAAGTAACTGTAATTGTTAATTATGTGTATATGGCTAAGGTTTGTTAATGAATTATTTACAAATCTGATATTCTAATAATATAAGAAAAAAGTGCGTTTTTTAACAATAACATAAAAGTCAGTTTTGGAAGAAAAAGGTGGAGTTTCTGATCTGTTATTTAATAACTAATTTGTATTAGAATAGTTGCGGTAAAAAAAAAAACTACTTTTAATTTTTTTACACGTTTATTAATTTTAATTAAATTCTTACTATGCACAAATTTTGATATTGTATATTATTTTACAAAGATTTCTTTTTTTTTTTCAGCATTTGAAATTAAACAAATAAAAAGCACATTTTCTTAGAAATATAAAGAATTTGATTTCCAATGTACAGTTTAATGAAGAAATATTGGAAATGTTTTTTATCTTGTAAAAAAGAGAGAATGAAAAGTTGACGCAGTGCCAAATTTTAAGTTTTTAGATCATGATTTTATAATACAATCACATAATTGAAATACAGGATAAACCGGGACCGCATTTCGGAGCCATCTGACATATCAGTGAAATCTTGACTGTTCTGTAATAGTTGATTTATTGCATATGAAACATATTACATTTTTAAAGTGGACTTAATTAGTGAAGTATTGAATAGATTCACACTCTCAGATCGAACCGCTTCAGCTTCACCTATTTAAGTAGAAAGTAGGTTGAAATAAAGAAGGTTCCCCTCTTTTCTTCCAAAGAGTAAGCTTGTGGTTTAAGACCTCCCTACTATCGCATTTTTATACGCATGTGCTTGAAGCTACAGCCTTAATAAATATTACTTACGTAATCAATGTGCGTTTAAATAAATTTATAATTAATTCATTCATATAATAAAATATAACAAAGTTAGTTTGCATATAATATTTCATTTTTGTCAGGGAGTTTTTTGTTAAATCTCTTTCTGGTACAATTTATTCTAGCATCCTATCTTTAGAGATGCAATGTAAACTTTAATTGAGACAAGGTATAGGGAAATAGATGTGAAACAAGCATGAAAAAGATTTTTTATTTTTATTCAACAATTGAATATGTCACATTCATTATTACAGAATAATATATCACAGAAACCCGTTTTTGCTTACATTTATTTTTTTTTTCTGCATTCTTTTTTTCAATTAAAGATATATAAATAAAATATTCTTAATTAAAAAAATATATATATTCTTAATTAAAACAAAATTGTAATTATAATTGTAATGCGATGACTTATGATAAATTATAGGAATTGGCTATTTCGGAATTTAAACAGAGGTTGAAGAGTGATAATATATGTTTGAAATAAAATAAAGGCTGCAAATGTGTTTAATGACGAAATGTCAATATAATGATAAAGTACAAATGGAGTAGATTGAGGCCTGTCCATTAACGTATGAAGATTTGCTATCTTAATATAAACTGAGCACTGATTATATATATATGTGAAAGATGATAATCTGGACCAATATATTGGTGATTATTTATCTTTTCTATATGGGTATGGTCATGTGTATCAGTTGTATGAGATAGTGTGGGTAGTTGAAGGATACTTGAAAGCCTGCGTTAAAATCCCCTATATATTCCCTATATTTCTAGTTTTTCCAATCTAATTCATTATTTTCTTCTTTACTATCATTATTATATTTTTTTTTCCTCATTATTGATTTACTATTTTTTTTATTTCATATATATTTATATCAAATGTTTCTGAGTTTTTTTGCTATTGATCTTGTTGATAATTGTCTATATCTTTGGTATTTAAAGTATCACATATGATCGGATTTGAATATATAATTATACTCTTTGTATGTTTTTAAATTTCTCTGACATTGTAGTTAATTAATTTGTAATGGATATTTGTTTAAAAATGCATATTTATGCTCAAAAAATGTTTTGCTGATTTTTTAATTTAGATAGCTTTAAGAAAACTTTGGTAAAAAGACATGGTTTAAGAAATGTGTGTAATGCAATTTGTTGGTACAATGATGGAATATGAGTATGAAATTTAAATTTTATGGCTTGTGATAATTTGTTGTTGTTTTTTTTTTTTAAAAAAAAAAACAAGTTGGTTTCAAGACTGTTTTTCTGCATAATAATGTATATCACATATTACTGCATTGTTTGAGCTGGTATAGAGAAAGAAAAACTCTTATAATACGGTAATAAGTTGAAAGACACATTGTGTTGGTATTCCTAAAAGTATCTATAAAGGATTCAGATGCACTTTTTGACTATTTCATTTTCTAAATATCTTATGAGTGCAGCATGTATATGATTTTGTTGGATAGTGGCTGGGAAATATCTTTTCAACTTGACAATCTGTAAGATGCAGTTAGAAATTCATAATACTTTATGCATCATTGTATGTTTGTCTTGAAATATAAAGAATTAATCAAAAGACTAATTTTTTATCAGGTCACTGAGAAATTTAGATAATGTTTCATAATCATCATATTTATGATGTCTCGCTGAAATGAGTGCAGATAATAAAAAAGATTTAAAATTGATAAGTTTTTGTTAGTGATCATGTTAGTAGGGCTACTACAGGATTATCTGCCTAAAACCAAGTTAGTTGTCAGACTACAAGATATAACCAATCCCTGTCTTTATTATTGATTGTTTGCTGTTACTTATCTTTTCCATAATGGAAAAATATTGAATTCTGGCATAGAAATTTAAATGTTTGATGCCTTTAACTTACCTGCCGAGTGATGAATGTTCACAAAATGCATACATAATGAGAGAGAATGGTCTGATGAGTTTTTATATTGATGGATAATTGTGGTATGTTTGAGTTTCAATAAGAGAGGCATTGGCAAAACCAGAAGAGAATTACCAATAAAATGTATCAAATAAATTAGATGAAGTAAAAAAAAAAAGAGTTAGAAATGGAGTAAAGTACTCCAGTAATATTAATAATATTTAAAATGGTAATATCTCATTAAGGTTATATAAGAATTTTATACTGGGAGATTAAACTTTTAATACATATAGCAAATAAATAATGAATAATGATGAGGACATGTGAAAGAATTTAATGATTTTGACCAAAATAATAAATTCAATTCTTCAGAAATGCATTTTGGAGATTATTTATTGTCTTTTGACATCTTTATGCATTTATTTGAAGGAGAATAATATTAAACAGTAAATTTACAGATATATATTTAATAATAAGCATACGTGAAAAAAGAAAGGAAATTAAAATGTCTTGCATAATAGTAGTTTATAACAGTACACATGTGAATATTAATATAACCATCTCTAGTCTAATAAACAGTTGTAAATGGCATTGATATATTTATCCAAAACATGGCAAATCCTTATTAAAATTGTAAATTAAGTCATGATATTGTTTTATCATTACTAATGAAATGTCAAATAGCAAAAAAATTATTTCTAAATTTATTCAGTGGAAGAAAAAAGATTATGTGGATAATTTTACCTTCAAAGTGTAAAAAAAATATACATAAATCTTGTATCCAGTAAAAAAAACAGAAAGGCACATCACTTTTGGTTGAGTGAACTCAAAACTTTACCCCTATATTATTTTTTCAATACTTCTTAATAACCAAAACCAATGAACTTGAGGTGTTTTTAAACAGTGATATGGTTATTCATGAAAAAAATTTCCAATGAAATTTTTTAGCTGAAAAATCTACATTTATATGTATATATACATAATTAGAAGGGACTTGAACTTAGACCTTCAAGCTCCCTACAGCCATTCAATCCATCTTATAATTGATACACATGGACCACATACATGTAAAAAAGATAAACGATCTCCAATATAGTATTTCGTATGGAAACCGCACTCATCAGTTGGTTCAGATCACCATCTCTCACACATATATACAATCAGTATTCAGTTTATGTTAAGATAGCAAATCTTCAAATTTTAATTAAGAAATATGTATATTGGAGATCATTTATTTTTTTCACATGTATGTGGTCATGTGTATCAGTTGTATAAGTTGGAGAGGATGGCTTTAGGGAGGTTGAGTATCTGAATTCAAATCCCTTCTAATTGCATTAGGTTTAATATAGACAATATACATGTATTTAAATATTATATATATATATATATGTATAGGATGTGATTATTTTACTGTCATCTTACATCAAAGAAGGTCTATTCAATTATTAATTTATTTATTTTTTACCTAATCATTTTCAATTGCAGATTATTAAACTATAATATATATATTAATTACACTAATTGAATTTATTTTTATAATAATTTCATATCTAAACTTGCTAAATGTTCAAGAATTTAAATACTAACGATTCACCCTCACTTCATATATTCCTCTAACTATTTTAGAAAGTTTTAATTAATTATAACTTTGACAATTTCAGTGATTAATTGTTATTATTATTATTTTTATATATAGGAAACTCAGTAATTGTAGTACAAAAGAAAAGTCATGACTAGGGGTTGCAACAGCAGAATTATTTAATAATAGCAGATTCTTACATAAATTCTCTATAAGTTAATAACAGCAAATCATTTAACAATAAATAATCAAACAATCTTCTAAAATTGATTTAATCAATGATTATCAAACATAACATTTTAAATACTCATTTCCAGACTTGTTTTGGGGATAGGGGTTTAAATGCACTAACATTCCATAGTTACTTATAATTCAACCTTTACTATAGATGGCACTAAAATAGAGAACTGCTTCTTTTATCATATAATTAACAAGCTCATATCATTTTGATTTGGGATATTAAAAAAAAAGAGAGGAATATGAATCATTATTCGGTGTGAAAACTTTTTATCATAATGTCATTTGCTAAGAAAGTCAAGAAGTGTTGGTTACAGTCCATCCCCTGTCCCCCACATTTTTTCAGTTAAGGATTGATTCAGAAACTTTTAATTCTACATTAATTCTTTTATTATTGAACCAGGATTGCAGTCAGATCTATAAATAAAATATTCCTTATCACCCTCCCTCCTCATTTTTGTCATTACATGTTTTGTGTAGCTGAATAACTTTTTTGTTGTTAATATTTCATCTTTATGTAAATGTCATTCATGTTAAATGTTCTTGCATAATGTTCAGTTCCAGATAATGCTTGAAATTGTTTTCACACAGTTGAAGTCCCATGCAGACTCAATTTTTTTTTTTTTCCAGATAGCTAACTGTCCAATATTGATCGCTTAATGAAAATCTAGTTGTTTTTACATGAAGGATAAATCTTCCAATATAATCAGCCATTTTACAAATATTGTTATGCTCATCATATCTGAAGATATATGATGATGGTATTTTAAATTGTAAATGCTTGACTAATTCTGTCATCTAGTTGATTTGTTAAATTTTTTTTTTTAGAAAAATTTAAATTTTATTTATACTTTTCCAAATACATCCAACTATCAGTAATAACATATAGATTAATATATAACACAGTGTTTTGAGTAGTAGTGTTTTTCTTTTTCAGATGTTACATGCTTGACCAATGTCAGTACTAGCATAGGAATTGTATGACTAACCTTTAGATTCATGAACGCTGAATTTAATATGATATTCTAAGGCAATTAGACTATTCTTTCAAAAGCAGTTAAACATTTTATATAGTTATCTATGAAAGTTCTGATTTTTTGTATTATGGTTTTATCATTACATTGACTTATGAGATTTTACTTTAATGTGAGCAGCTTTTTAAATTTTCTTTTCTTTTTTTTCATCTTCCTTTTGATTAATAGTCTTTTGTTTTTCCAATCAAACATATTAATTGATACATACTAAAGCTGTTCCTTTCACACACATATTTGTTTTCTTTATAATTCTAACCTATGTGTTATTACTAATAATTAAATGTATTTGGAAAAGTATAAAGTTGAAAATTCTTGTTTGAATTGGTATTTTTTACATGTTCTTGTCACAAGATTCCCTTGTAACAAAATCAAACTACAATTTGTAGAAACTTCCTCTACCTAAGAAAATGCATACAACATATTCGCAAAAAGTAGAATTATACCATAATATGAAACAGAGCAAAAGAAGTTTATTCAATAGCCAGTTATTTGAAAAAAAGTCCCATAAAGAAAAAATTCTCATGACATATAATTATCCGTTAGCTTAAATAGACACACACATACACAAAAGAATATTCAGTTGTAGGTACTGAATTATATTCATATATATCAGAAATTGTAATCAAAATTAATAAAATCTATAATCAATATAATATCAGAGCAACCTTCCAAAGCCACAATACCCTGAGAAAAATCCTAAATTCTATAAAACTTAAACTTGAAATGTTAATAACAAAAACTCTTACTATGGAATATTATGTGAATATTTAAAAAACATATATTGGTGAAACCAGTTGATCTTTTGGAAAATGATTAAATGTGCACAAAGTAATGATTCGAGAAGAAAAAATAGATTTACCTGAAATAGTCGACCATGCATGTATTAATGAATCTGTGTTTACTTGGGAAAAGACAAGAATATTAGCCAGAAAGAAGAAAGTATATAAAAATGAAAATTTAAATAAAACTGATTGCATGATAATGGCAATAATTCTCTAAGTCAGGGATTAACAACCTTTTAGTAATGTTATGCTGAACCTTTGTTATTCTGCACTCCGAAATGATTCTACTAATCTTATTATATATAGTATCAAAATTAGTCCAGTTATAATGGGCTTCAAAATTATATATTGTATACTTTTAAATTCATTATAACCATATCGTATATTATTGGTCATTTAATATTTTAAAATACATAGCATCATATGTGAAAAGTATGTTTTGTTCAATTATATTGCATTCTGAAGACATATTTAAAATTTTCCTTAGCATGGAGATTCATCTCATTGGCACTTTAAAAAATGTGTTTTGTTTACAAAATTGCCATTAATATAGTGATTCAGAATAGGCAAAGCACATTTAGCTTTCCATGGTTTAATTTAATAAACTGATTAGTAAATTGTAACAAAATAAAACAAGGATTTTTCTTAAAAAACAATTCATTTTTGTGATATAAAAAGTCAATTTGCAATTAGAAGTTTTTCATAAAAACTTCTTTGAGATCAGAATGATATTACTCACGACTATTACTAATTATAAACTTTTTTTTTTTCAAGGAAACTCACCAAAACTTAAAATGTTTATTATATAATTATTAATAAAAATTTCCAAATGAATTAAGTGATATAATACTTTGTTTGAATATAAATTTACTCTAAACTTGCAGTTGCATTCAAAAGTATCAAAGGTCATTTGACTGTGAAAAAAAAATCCAGACAAAATTAATCCTCCCTGAGGAAAAATATATTTCCATCCCACTTAGCTCTTATCTTTATTGAAAATAACAAAGATGGAATGAATGTTTATTATGCAAAATAATTAATAAATTAAACTAAATCATGGTTTCCATTTACATATGAGTCACATATGCAAAATGTAGATGATGGTGCAAATGCATGTGCTATAATTAAAATATATATTTTTTATTATTTCAATTTAACCAGAGTGCCATTGAATATTGTTCTGTATGCCATACTTGGCACACATGCCCTAGTTTGCTACCCCTGCTCTAAGTCAATCTAGTATGATTTTGCCTAATGTTTGGAAATCATTCACTAACTTTACCCTTAAGAAAATATGGAGAGGTCAGGAATCTTTGTAGATAAGCATATAAAATTTCTCCTGTTACCTTTGACAAAACAGCTTAATTGGTTAGACTGTTATACTTAAATTTGATACTCATGAAGCTAAAGTTCATCAGTTTAACTTCTATGCTACTGACAAGCCTAGCAACACATCAAAAAGAGTGGAAAATAATACCACTCAAAATGTTATGCCAACTATTTTTCTGTGTGTTATTGCTAAAAATTGAATGTATTTGTGAAAATTTGAATTTTTCTTTTGTAGAAACATTTAACTACTAAAACTAGATAAAGGAAATAATCTATCACCTAATTACAAATAAAGCTTGAGCTTGATTGTTCCTAAAGCCAATTCACTAAGATGGTATAAATAACTACAAATGTTTGTAGTCTGACGTCGATGTCACAACCTATATTTGTAAAGCGTAATTCTATACTTTTGTTTGATAAACCTATAATTTATCATCACTATCAGTTAATTTGTTTTTTTTTTTAATGTAAATTAATAATTCACAAATCAAATTGGTTAAAAAAATATATGTACATACATGTAAAAAAAACTAATACACACATTTTCTTTTAGATGTTTTTTTTATATTTCCAGTTTAATGACTTAATTAAACATTAATTACTTGTATTTTTAAAACCTGCATTCTCAAGAAGATAGTTATATCAAGTAGTAAATTGTTTAAGTAAAGGAAGAAAAACTACTGTGGTTAAATTAATCCACTTAAAAATAAACAACACTTGCAAATAAACCAGAATAAGCTGTTAAAACTACCAATATAGGCAGAAAATCATATATGAGCTGCATCCAAGAGATAATGGCAAATCAGCTAAATGGACAATGTAAGTGAGAACTTGTCACAGCTTATGCAAGAACCAAAGATGTTTTTGAAACCTTTCTGTCTATCTCATCAGGAAATGAATACACTTTACAGAGAAATAGTTCATCATGTATATAAGAATACGATTATGATCTTAGAAAATTATCAATACTCTTAGAGGAACAGATGTAAGCAATAGGACATGCATAACACTACTGCAGTGCATATTTTCTGTACCATGATAGTTAACATCATCATCATGAATTGAGAAAGTATTCAGTATTGAGATAGAGATGAGCTCTTGGAAGATGTCATTATGATTACAAGGCATCACTAAACTTTAAGGGTATGATTTAACAGCAGAGATACATTTGAAAGAAAGAATCTGCAATGAGGTCATTCATTTAAGCATATGTCCAATAATATGGCCATAGGATTATTTTTGATGTTGTTTGTAAAGAGCATCCTGATTTGCTAACAAATATATTGTAATAATATAGCCATTCATTTCTGGGATCCATTATGGCAAGTTGGCAAAATGCTGTTGATGTCACTTTTTTTGACAACTCTGAAATGTTTTTCTGTTAAAGTAACATTTTCAGGAATATTTAAAAGAAATTCAGGGTCAACTTAATCTCTAAATTTCATTCATAAGCATGTATAAAGTTAATAAGATAATGTGAGTATTTTTTTCAAAAATGGTATAGTATTATGTAGTTATGAAACAGTAAACATTCAAGTGGTCACTTATATCCCAAGGATCTCATTTAAAAATGTTTATCATTTTATATTACATATTGCACATTATTATAGTCATACAAATTATATATAATTCTGTATTTTCATTTATTGAGCAAAATACAAGACTTCTTTAAAAAAGATATTTTATGATGAAGATCAGCATAGTTCTCAATCATAATAGCTACATTCATTTACATTACAAAGATTATCTTAAATACACTAAAGAAATGTAGTATAGATTGTTTTCATTAAGAAGATATGATTGAAAATAGAATATAATAAAGAGCTGCAATTAGATGAGTTTTTAAATATCAGTTAAACAGATTAATAAAACAATTTATTTTATATGTGGGTATATTTTTGCTTCGTGGATTGGTTTGTATAGTTACTACATCACAAATCTCATCTCTGTTTTGAAATTTTTTTTACTTGGAAGTGAAATGGCCATATTTATTTCTGAATATAGAAGTTAAGTGTTTTTATTACTCACATGCTGTTTTCTATATTGGTTAAGTTTCACACTAGTCAAATGTTTTTTTTTCTGTTTTTGACGCTATGTTGCATATTTGTTATCGTTTGTGCTGTCTAATTAATTTGTATTTGGATTAAAAAAAATTTTCCATGTTTTTCTTTCTTAATTTTTCATTTTATTTTCAATAATCACATACTTAAATTTTCATAAAGATATCCGATAATAAATCATTGAATCTTTTGAGACTATAATAGTAATGCAATTATCCTCCCTCATCTAAGATTTTAATATAAATAATTTCATTTATTTATGTTTTGAAAAAAATATTAAATAAATTTTTAAACAATATAAAATAATAAAAGTAAGCTTTTAATTTTCTAAATTTTAATTTTTTTATTTACATTGTAATCACTGAGCAATGTGATTCTAAATTATCATAATCTCAATAATGTTTTCTGAATTTTCTAATTTAATATCACTTTCCTTAATTTACATTAATTTCTTTCCCATCTTTTTAAATTTTGTTTTAAGAACTTATTGATTCAAAATAATATAAAATCAAAAGGAAAATAATATCAATATGTAAATGTATATTTTTTTTATAATAATTGTCAAGGTTAACAAGTATTTTCAAAAATATCTAAAAATTGTAACTTTTTATTAAAGAAAGTATTTTTTTTTTATTCATGATAAAAAATAGGG
Organism: Epiperipatus broadwayi; assembly: GCA_028023455.1. Classification (NCBI taxonomy): domain Eukaryota; kingdom Metazoa; phylum Onychophora; class Udeonychophora; order Euonychophora; family Peripatidae; genus Epiperipatus; species Epiperipatus broadwayi. The sequence continues at coordinate 3,675,837 of JAQFVV010012410.1, read as the reverse complement.
ATATTCTTTCAATTGTTAGCAGAAAAGATTTTTAAAAAAAAGTAAATTAGCTTTTAACTAACTTTACCTTTTTAAGTTCTTTTATTTTTTTAACTTTAGCAATTATAAAACTGCTAATTGTAGTTTTTGTTTTTTTTTTGTCCAATTATTTTTGATGTTTTAATTGTATAACTTTTATTAAATTTGTATTATAGTTATGTATACATGCTAATGATGTCTGCATTATATGTGTGTGTGTTATAAATGTATATTGTATATACTCACCATTATTTATAAATTTTAATAACCACAAGATTTTAATCCACTTATTACAGGTGTGGTATAACTATTGTTTTTAAAACTTTGATAATTATTATGTTTACATATAAGTGATTAAATTTTTATACTCTTAATATCATTTGATAATATTAAATATCAGTACAATGCTTTACCCACTAAATAGAAATATATTAACAAATATTCATACTAGTTATATAAATGTAATACAGAGAGTGCTAGATCTAGATCTGAAAATTCTAGCTCCTCACTGAGGTGAGCCAAAAGCTCGAAACCAATTGGTCTGGGGATAAGAGTTTTTTGAATAGAGATTTTAAATATTTTCTCTTACCATATTTATCAATTAAGAGCTTGTTTGAGCTATTGATAGACTCTCTGTATTACATTTTTGTAAATACAAGCTTATAAAAGCAATGTCACGTTATATAAGACTTGCTTTATTGATAATTAATACTATTTATATGTAGATAATCTAGTAATTATCATTTGTTGTTTAATCTATTAAAGTTTTTTAACCCCTATTTAGAGATTTATAAGTAATTAAAATATTATTTATTATACTGATATTTTTTTTATATAGCATATTATTTTTTTTTTTACAGATATGTTGTTATAGCTATGGAGGCATTAGACCAATTGCTTGTCGCTTGCCATGCTCAGACATTAAATTTATTTGTAGAAAGTTTTCTGAAAATGGTGCAAAAGTTACTTGAATGCCATGAACCAGATCTTCAAGTTCTTGCTACACAATCGGTAAATGATAAATCCATTTGAATTTTTAATATATGTATATCTTAATTTTCAAAAATAATTTTTGCTTGTATCTTTCACAAACATTAAATAATAATAGAATATTTTTAAAAAAAGAAAGAAAAAGAAAGTATATTTCTAAAAATAAAATTATTGATCTGTTTCAAGATTGTGGAATGTTCTTCCTCCTCTTAATCTGATTATTGTTTATTAAAGAATAAAAGATTGAATTGCAATAACTATAAAAAAATATTTATTTGAATTGAAACTTGCTTTACTGTTTTTTTTAAAATTAATAATGTTTAAATATCTTTTGAAATAAAACACTTTTTTTTTAATTTTTTTTTTTTTTATAAGCAATTTTTAATGAATCAAAAATTTCTAATGTTTAAAGATTTTATACCTGATTTTATTAATTAATTAAACTAAAATAGAAAAAATAAAATCACAATCTTAGTAATTAATTGAATAAAAGTGTAAAAATGAAAATAAAACTGAAATGAATAAATGAGTAAAATAAACCATTTATGTACATTTAAATTGTAATATAATATTCATCCATATCCATGATATCAATAATCCATTGTCAAAAAATAAAAAAATTAATAAAATCTAAAATTATTATAAATTAATAATAAAGTAAATTTAGTTTTCTATGTTTTAATTTTTTATTCACAGTACAGGTATAAAATGTATAACCATTCTTTTTTACTTGTGTGTTAAAACAATATGACACAATTTGCTATTATCAAGAAATTTTGATATCCTCATCATAGCTTGGAAGCAAATATTGCTGATGCAAGAGAATTACAGTACAATGCCATTAATCTTATAAATGTAAACATGAAATTACTGCAAGCAAAAAAGCATAATAATATGAAAGTAGAATTTTATTTGTAACATAATCTTTGAAAAAGCCAGAAATTAATAAATAAAATAACAAATTCTTCTTAAAGTTTTTGTAAGGCACTCTTCCATTAAAAAGGATTTTTTGAATGAAAGTAGGTTTTTTTTAGTCAGTATAATAAATGTATTTGAATTTTAATCAAATCTTCATCATTTGCTTAAAAATATGCCTTTCATCATCAGTTCATTATAAAAACCCTCCTTTTTCAAGAAGATATTGAAAGCACTAAGCTCACGTAAATACTAATCTTTTCTTATCGTAGCATCCCAGTGCTAGAAAGTCAATTTACATTATTGAAGACAAGTTATTACTCAGAGAATTGTATTTTATATGGTAAATACATGCAGATTTTTTTTTATATATAAAATACATAAAAATATTCTCTCTCTTTTCTCTTTCTAAAATAAATGTATGTTAAGTCCTCTGTTTGGTAATAGATTAAAGTAAACCAGTCAATAAGATATTATGAAATATTTGATCATCTATGTCTATCATCTTTCGTTCAGAGCTAAGTCATGCAATAATGGTATTCTTAGAATTAAATATTCTCCTAAAGTATTCGATTACTTATTATACATTAAAAAAACCATATTAATCAATCCCAGTATGGCCATTCTAAAAAACATAAAATGAACTAATATCAATAATATCACATCACTTTTTCATATGCTTTTAAAATCAGTTTGTTTATCCTACTATAAAACCATCTACTATAAGCTTGAATAACCTCATTTTGTGGAATGTATTGTAACAGGATGGAGTGGAGTCCAACTGGAAATGAATAGTGGTCGTAACTGGAGTGATGGCAAATCATCATCATTCCCAAACTTAAATTTAAAATTTACAAAATATTCAAGATTTATGTAAGATATTAAAGATATTAATGTTAAAGTAAGATATTATTATTTAAATATGGGATGATTATTAAATAGAGCATGAGATCCTGCAACTATAAGTATAATTATAAATTCACCAGCATTATCAATAAATAAAAGTAAGTATAAGTAATACTCAAAAGAAATAATCATCCATCATCATGAATAATCCATCAATCAAACTACATCAAAATAAAATTAACAATCAATCTAGTGACTGGATTTGAACAATACAAAATATAAATCAATCAATCTGGTGACTGGATTGGAAATGGGTCTTCTGTAGGCCAGGCTAACTATTGAATGTTTGTCATCTTGGGCAATTATTTAAACTTAACTTTGGTTGCACTAACGTAGTGCTCATCCAATAAAATACATAATAATCAGAACATAATGCTGGGACATTAAAACATGCTGATCATTAATGTTCTGGCCACTTATACCATTAATATGCTGGTCAACTATAAATGTAATTTCTAATAGACTAAGCTAAATAAAATATGCAGGGGCATTAAAGAATATTCTTGCACCAAATCAGGACATTGTTATACTGGAATGACCCTTATGCACTAAAAATACATCCCCATTTACATATCAGACCATTATGCATAAATCTAGCTCAGAAGAACACAAGCTTAAATATTGTTATGGTGATCAAGAGATGATGCAATACAAATTTTAAGAATTGAATTCAAGTTTATTAATAACAATAAAAAATTAATGAAATTAAGGTCTCTAGAATAAGGCTATACACATATCAATTAAGCCTTCTGATTTTGAGTAATATATAATAATAAAAAATTATCACATTGTGATTTACATAGATGTGATTTACAAAATTCAAATTATTATATTGATTTACATATATGTTTCGATAGGTTTATTTTAAACCAGACAGCACATAGGCATGTGACTTAATATAAAAAATGAATATTTTTGAATTGACATTTAATACTAATAAAAATGATTAAAATTTACATATAAGTGACTATTTGACACTTCTTGATATATGCTCAGACATATGCAGTACAATTGATTTATATTTCAATTATCATATAAATACAATAAATGATTAAAATGTACCTATATGTGTTAATTAATATAAAAACAAAATTAATTTTATTACATTGTGGTTTTCAATCCCTCCTTAATGAGTTAATTTACAATACACCTGGGTCTCTTTTTACGCGGACTTTTTAACACGATTTTGAAGTTACGCGATTCATGTTTCACCGGAAGTCGAACTCTGATAATGCGCTATTACTTTAAATAATAAATTTTGTGCACTTACATTATATTGAAAATAATAGCACATTATTGGAATTCGACTTTCATCTTAGTAATTTCAATATTTTCAGTGCTTTATAATAGTAAGATTTTATGCAATAATGAAATTAAAATCATGATTTACACATTTTATGTATACACGCATTAAATTTTACAAGATTATAATGTAAATTTGTTCAAACATTGTGTGTGTTAATTTTGCATTTTAAATCACATTCTGTTTTTGCTTTTTAAAAAAGAACATAATCAATTATTAATCATTTAGTGTCCACAAGTTTATTTTTAAAAGGTGAGTAATAGCAGTGGGCACAATTAAATTTGACAATTAAAAATTAAAATCTGATTTTTAATTGTAATTAACAATTTAAAAATTACTTATGGTGACTTGAAATTAATGTGATGTGAAATTTGATTTTTAAACGGAATTGAAAATTAAAAACAAAAATAAGAATTTAATTTTTAGTTGTTAGTTTCATAAACAATTAATAAAATCATCATCTCAAAGATTAATTATTAATTATATTGTCACCAGAAAACCATTGACACAACATGAGTGTGAAGTTGGCGCTAGTTGTATTTTTTCTTATGAAAAATTTGATTGTTTACCAATTTGCAAACGAACATGTTTTTCGGCAAATAGCGATAATAATTAAAATGTGTATAAAAAATGTAAATTACTGTACTGTAAATTATGCATTAAAATTTATTATTTTGAATAAAATTAAATATTATAGTTAAAAAAAGTTTGTCTTGTATCAATTTTTTTTTAAATTTGAAATTTTTTATTAGTCATATTTTATTTCCTTATTTTTTTTTTTTTGCGCGAATTTTAAAGTAATTTTACGTTGGTGTTTTGCTTTTACGCGAATTTTGAAAAATCACAGACCGCATCCCCCCTTTTTCAATGTAAGTTGCGTCTATTTTTGCACGATTTCATTTGCACGTGTTTTCTGAGGAACCTATCTATCGTGTAAAATGAGACCGAGGTGTATATATATATTACCACACAGATGTGCATTCTTTAATATACAATGAATATATTCCAATTTATATTTAATAATGACCAAAAATATGATTAAATTTTACATGTTTACTTGACACTCATTGATATGTATACACACATATACATGTGACATTACAATTTCTAAACATAGTTCAATTGTCATATACAAACAAAATTTAATTGAAAATTGCATATATATGTATGTGGATTCACACACTGATGTTTACATTATATTTTAATTTAACACAATAAAGTTGTTCAAAATATACTTCCCTTAAATTAATTCCCTGGTTAAAATATATTAAGAGTATGTAAAATTAACATATGCATGTGTAATATATAAAATATAATTTGTATTAGATATTAAACTTTATTACAGTTTTTTTTTTTCTTAAAAAAAGTATTATCAACTTTTTTTTTCTTTTAAAAATATAAAATCAATTTTTGTTTGATAGGTTCTTGTTGATTGATTAATTATCAATGGATTTTAAATGTCTTTCTTTCCTTTTTTTTTTTGTCTAAAATATTTTTGAAATCTGTTTTTTAATTTTAAGACATAAATTCTAGATAATTTTTTCTGTATCATCACAGATCACTCTTAATTATAATGTTTTTTAGAATTTAAAATATAAATTTCAAAAGGTCTTTTTGTTTTCTCAATAAATAATTTTAAACAAAATCGTTCTATATTATATATTTCACTTTTTAGAATGTTATTTTTAAAAATGAATTATTTAAAACAACTCATATTATATATATATATGTAATGCAATGCATTTGTCTGTAATTCATTGCATGCGTACATAGCAGCATATGTCATAATAACTTCATCAACTGATGGGATTCCCTTGTGAGTTTGTCTTGGCAAGACTGGTCAATTATTAGCATCGAGATAAAGTCCAGGTAAGTTGGTCTGTAATGATATCCCTTCTGTCCAGGATTGTTCTAGGTGAGCAGCTGCCTATCCACATTTAAGCAGGCTAGTGAATAGAAGTAGGTCAGGAGGCTTCATGATTCAAAACTTCAGCATAGTAAATTAGTAGACTACTGCTTTCTTACATTCTTACATCTTCATGGCAGTTCTCTATATAATTTTGCTAGCCATCTCTCTGGCCAGTTAATTGCTACCACCTCTGCACCTAGCTATTCTAACTACTTCCAGAAATTTAACTAGCAAAAACTGAACTGATATTTTTTATTAGCTCTTCTTATAAGAATCATCTGAGGTGATAAAAACACCTTGATTGAAAATAGTGTTTTTTTCTTATCTTTGCTTTCAAAAGCAACTTTGAAATTTTACCAAAGGTGTGATCTACATGTTTTCATTTAGATAGAGAATTAATTAAAAGACTTCAAAATAAATAATAAAATTTTTTACAATTATCAGAATCATGCTTGTTTTTAAATTCAAAATCAGAATACAGTATTAATTTATTTAGACCCTTTTAAATGTTTTAATTTATAATAAAATTCTATTTTAAATTCAGAGTTATTTAATTCTACTTTATATATATATATATAATATTATTATTATATATATATATATATATGCACACATATAACTATGTTGCTGAGTACCATGTAATTCAACCAGTTACAGTATATTTGTTAAGTTCTTGGCTTGATAGCTGTCTTGAGTAACCAATCAATAGAATGCTATGACTATTTGATCATGGATGGTTGGTGATTGTTAACATTTTTTGCCAATCTTTAATGTAATTTAGAGCTAAATCATAAATTAATAATCCTCTAAGATAAGATAAAAAGATCCACCTAACGTATTTAATTAATTACTATTCTAAAAATATAAAGTGAACCATATATTATTAATAACTTGGCCTTCTCATATTCTTCCAAGAGCAGGATTCATGTACTGTAAACTTGAGGAATAAATGGACACCAGATCTGCATTTTTCGTTTGTCACTTTTAATGCCATTGGATTTAATAAGCCCTATACTATCTGATGATTGCTTATAAAAGTTCACAATAGTTTTACATTACTATGAAAATAATTAGTCTTTCATCTATTATTGTAAATTATGATTTTGATTTTTAAAATAATAAAAAACATATTCAAAACCATCTAAATAAACTTTTTTCACTTATACAATTATCATAGGAAACATGTTTGTTATGTTTTAATATAAAAGCATTGATATATACAAATAAAAAAAAATTAATCCCATGTGTTGACAATACCTGCAATAATGAACTTCAAATAAAAGTTGATTATTTAAATAACTAGAGAATCATAATTATTAAAAAAATATAGTTGAAGTTAACATGTAATTCAAAAATCATAGACTCGATTTTAAAAAAAATCATATAATAATTTACATTTTTTATGTTAGGTATCATTAATAAAATTGTAGATTATGTAAATGAAGCACATTAACATAAACTATAGATGTAGCAAAAGCTGCCAATAAACAGAAAGGAGAATCTGTGATACAAAATAAATGCCATTTTAAGGATGAGTGGATACTCATCTTTCAACTCATCTTGCACATAATATGTTAATTCATATTTGTAAGCCCAATTTTTTTTTATGAAGAACTCCTGGTTACATTGAATTATGAAATCAAACAATGAATATAAAATTATTAATTCAAAGAATATTATGTGAGATATCTTTACTAGGACTACAGAAGTGAAAATTGTAAGTTCTCATAATGGAAAATGTATATAATATTGACAATCATGAAACTTTTCATTTGCCTTGTAAATCCTAGGCAGAATGACCTTTTTTTCATTTAGGAAATAGTATAAAATTATTTTAATAAAACATTGAAAGATATCTAAATCAAAAATGGAGAGCCTCAAGGAAAGTACTGCATAAAGTTGATGTAATTATCCTTCATTTTTCTTATAATGTGCTTCTTAAAATCCCTGCTTTCTTTGATTTTTGACTGAATGTATATTAAATATGATTTGATTACTTTTGTTTCATATCTCCTAGCAAAACAAAATCCTTATTGAAAGTAGCACAAATGATATAGAAATCACCATGTGAATAAATAATCATTATGTATACAATGTTTATAAACTTTCTATTGATTCTCCCTTTCTCAATTGTATTCAACTTTTATGTTCATGAGAATCCTTTGAAAATATGTACCTGAGAATAAAGTAGGCTCTTATTTTTTAGAATAGATGACTTTAAATAACATGCAATTATTTTGTGGTGCTAATTAAGGAGAAATTGCAAAAGGATCACATACAATCCCTGACTTCCATTTTGTTTTTACAAAAAAGTATGCTGATCTACGATTAGGTCATTTGATTCATAGTCAATACTTTTGTGTATTCACATTTCCATAATTAAAAACAACCAATTGCAAGATGGAATATTAATAATTTTTATTAGTCATTCATAGGATTAGAAATTATCCAATTATTAATATACTTTCATTAAGTGATTTGTATCAAAATTGTGAGGGCAGCACATTTGACACTTATCAATTAAACTGTAGTAATTTGCTAACTATATATTTACTGAACAATGCTAAAGATATACGTAAAAGATTGCGGTCTGAGCCGACTGATGAATCTTGGTTCAGCATGAAATATGCATCTTGGGGATGTCTTTGGTCATATATTTATGATTACATCCCTCCACAAGGTAGTGAAAGTGTATAGAAATAAATTCCTACTTTGCATGAGAGTGATATAATGAAAATTACACCAGAAATATTATTAATTCCAAGATAGGGATTTGAAAAAACATGGATTCAATATTTTGTACATTTTGAAAGCAAAATTAATAGAATTCCATCTTGCCATGATAGATTTAACAAATTTACAACATTAACTGCTAAAGAGTCAGTCGCTTGATAGATGTTTAATGCTAGGAAAGAAAGATGAAGAAATAAAAGCAAAATTTGAAAGATCTAGTTGAAAGACCTAATCCTTTCTCCATAAAGTTTGATGGGTATGACCTACTGTTGTCATTGCTAGTAAGATTGTCAAGCTTATTGATGTTCTAAATCCAGAATTGATAGAACCAGACAAAGCATCTTGAGAATAGACTATAACTTTTACAACTTTCCTCTAATTTAAACTAATAAAATCCATAGGTATTAGTGAACTACAATTTATTATTAATTGTCTTAAATTAGAAAAATCCTTAGGAACAGATGCCATACTTCCAGAATTTTTCATTAATTTAGAACTTATTGATGTTTTAAATCCAGAATTGACTGAACTAGACAAAGCATCTTTAGAATAGAGTATAAGTTTTACAACTTTCATTTAATTTAAATTAATAAAATCCATAGGTATTAGTGAACTACAATTTACCATTGATTGTCTTAAATTAGAAAAATCTTCAGGAACAGATGCCATACTTCCAGAGTTTTTCATAAATTTAGAACTTAAGGCCAAAAAAAAATGTTTGATAACATTATTCACACAGAAACTATTTAAAAAATTTGAAATGAACTTGAATCTATAATTAGCTTAAAACCTAACAGTGTTTTTAAAAAAAATATCAGCAAATGATCATTATTATATGTTTTAGACAAGCTCTTGGCAAGAATGATTCTAATTATGTTCATAATTGAGAATCTTCTATCTTTAAAAATATTAGTCTGGTTTAGTTTTACTCCTATTGAAAATGACTTTTAACATAAATGACTTGTGCTATAGTTTTGGATCTATCATCTGTTTGGAAAAAAAATTTATGTGCAAAAAAACCATTTATTTGTAATAAATATAGTTTTACTTCTGAATATTATGTAAACAAAACACTTATTTATAAGTAAGTTTTAGTGGAGAAGATATAAATTAAATGTTAATATCGATAGGCTTAATGTTTTCGAGGATCCATGGCTATCATGCCACATAATCATAGCCATCATAAAAAGTGTATAATTTTGGCTCATATACGATCAACTCTTCTCTCCTATTCATCTCTAAAATCAAAAATACTCCACTCACTCAAACTTCCATTATGGCTACAATGGATGTGAAGGAATTATACGGATCCATCCAAATAGTGCACGAAGAGTTACTATGAGCACATTGTCCTAGTGAAAGAATTAAATTCATTATTGCTCTCCACATTCTTTGAAAACAAATGGTATACTATGCAAGATGGATAGCTTATGGGTCTTCCTATTAATGGCATTCTATCTAGTATCTACTTAAATAAATTTGAGCTCTCAATTATTCCAAAATATCACAATATCACCCAAGACTTTACATATATTCATTATGTAGACAATATTTTTATCATAGCCTTTAAAGGTAATATTTTAAATATAGAACATGACCTTCAAAAGCTATTCAAACTGTCACCATTACATATGAAAACTTCAACAAAGAACTCAAATACCTCGGCCTATCATTATCAAGAAACCGCCACTTGAGAGATTATAAAATGATAGTCAAGCCATTTGAAATTCGAAACTGCATTCATCCTAACTCCAACTCACCCACATCACATAAATTTGCTGGCTTAAATGCATTTTTATTTAGAAACTTGCTTCTCTGTAAATACGAAGCAGACAGGAAAGAAAATATAAACAACTACATTAAAGATCTGAGAGCAGCAGGTTTTAAATTTAAAGCTATTAAAAATAAAATTACAAAATTCCACAATAGAATAAACAATAATGTACCCCACACCAATCTCCCTAGAATAACAATCCCCTACATTCCCAAAATATCTAACAAACTAACTAAAGCATTAACTGCTATAGCATTTAGAACTCCACCTAATTCTAATAGACTGATTAACAACTCTAAAAATCACATTGATTGATTGTTCATCCCACATGTGGTATAATCCATTGCATGCTGTCAGGCCAGATGCCACGCTATATATTACAGTCACACTAAAGCTACAAATCAACACTAGACTTGCTCAACTCCTGTACACTTACAACAGAGCTCAGAAGAACAATAATACATCCTCTGTATTTTTGGAGCATGACAAGCAATCCAGACATAACTTCACACCTACCAATCCCATAATCTTATGCTCAGAATCAAACGATCATAAGAGAAAAATAAAAGCATTCTATATTAAAGGAAACATCCATGCTATCAATAGAAAAAATACTTGCTTCGAGATCTCGAAGAAATGGGCTACATAACACTGGCTTATTTTAATATCTTTGCATATATTTTATTATACATTTTTTATGATGGCTATATCTTTGCATATATTTTATTATATATTTTTTATGATGGCTATGATTATGAGGCATGGATCCTAGAAAATGTTAAGGCTATCGATATTAACATTTAATTTATATCTTCTCCACTAAAACTTACTTAACAATTTATTTGATAAAATAAATTTGAATGTTTTTGAATGATAATCATAGCAAATACAAAATTTTAAAAAATTATTTCCCATAGAGTTTGGTTTTATTACCTTACTTAGTATATTCATCAGTACTTTTTTTTTTGCCATGGAATGAAGGAAGTTTATTAGTAGTAATGACAATATCTTGATATAAAAGAAAAAAAATCCCAATATATATATATATTTTGAAATAATATGAAAAATTTGGAAGTCTTATTTGAATAAGATTTTGTCTTTAATTCTGTGCCGATGTTATGTTCAATTTTTCATCTAAATAACAGATCAAATCATTTTATGAATATAGCTTTCTGCAACAATAGACTGAACATGACTCTTCATTATGCTGTTTAAGAGTAATCTTGAATTAGGTGCAGGACATATTCTCTACAGAATGATTTTTTTATTTATTAATATCTATGAGAAAATATAAAAATTACTTATTTAAACATTGTCATCATCATCATCAACCATTATCAATCCACTGCAGGATGAAGGTCTCTCCAAGTTTAATCCATCTTCTCCGATCTTTAGCTTCTCTTTTCCACAACACCCCTGCACATTTTCTTATTTCATCCATCCATCTCACATGTGGTCTCTTTCTGGGTCTTTTACAATCTCTTGGAATCCAGTTTAAAATTTCAATTGTCCATCTATTATCATTTCTTCTAGCAATATGTCCAGCCCAACTACATTTCAATCTTTTAATTTTTTCAATAAGGTCAGTAACACCTGTTTGTTGTCTTACCCATACATTGCATTTTCGATCTCTTCTTGTTACTCCCAACATACATCTCTCCATACTCCTTTGAGTGGTCTGAAGTCTCTGTATTGCTCTTCTATTAAGTGTCCAAGTCTCAGATCCATAAGTAAGAACTGGTAAAACACATTTGTTAAAAACCATTCTTTTCAAACACATAGGCATATTTCCTTTTAGTATCAAGTTATTTCTACCAAAAGCACTCCAACCAAGTTTAATTCTATGATTAATTTCCTCCATTATGTTTCCATCTGTATTAATAATCTGACCTAGGTATTTGTAACTGTTAACTTCTTCTAATTCTTTATAATCAATCTTTATTTTCATATTTTGAGCAAATCGATTAAACATTACTTTAGTCTTTTTAACATTTATCTTTAGTCCTACTTTTCTACTTTCATCTGCTAACTCCTGCAACATTTCCTGCAGCTCTGAAGCATTATTTGCAAAAACAACTACATCATCTGCAAAATCTAAATGACTTAAATACTCTCCATTTACTTTCATTCCTTTAGTTTCCCATTTTAATCCACAAAATACTTCTTGCAGCACTGCTGTAAAAAGTTTTGGAGATATGGAGTCACCTTGCCTTACACCTTTCTCAATGTTGATTTTTCCAGTATCATTATGTAATCTAATTGTTGCTGTTGCATTTTTATAAATATTCTTTAAAATATGACAATATCCTGGATCTATACCTTGATGATCCAATGCTTTAATCACTGAAGAAATGTGTATAGAATCAAATGCCTTTTCATAATCTACAAATCCAAAACATAATGACAACTCATATTCATTTGTCCTTTCTATGACTTCTCTCAATACCTGGATATGATCTATTGTACTAAAACCACTTTTAAATCCAGCTTGTTCTCTTGGTTGGTGGAAATCCAAAGTTCTCTGTAGACGAGTTGTAATTATCTTGGTAAAAATTTTATATAAAACTGATAAAAGGCTGATAGGTCTGTAATTTCTAATATCTTCTTTATCACCTTTTTTAAATATTAATATTATTACTGCATTCTTCCAATCTTCCGGTACATCTTTATCATTTAGACATTTGGTATATAACTTTGCTAAAATTGTTTCTATTTCTTCACCTCCTTCTTTAAATATATCAATTATAATTCCATCATTTCCTGGAGCCTTTCCTTTCTTCATACATTTAATTGCATGTCTCACTTCTTCATTTAAAATTCTGGGCAATTCGGAAGATGTAATAGATATAGGAGGTACTTGTTCTTTATTACTATATAATTCTTGATAAAAATCTTCTACAAATTTCATGATGTCATCTCTCTTTTTAGTAATAATTCCATCTTTTTTTCTTATTGCAGATATAAATTTCCTACCAATACCAAAATGTTGTTTAACATTCTTGAGACTTTTATTTTCTTCTACAGCTTTCCTTGCTATTTCACAGTTATACTTTCTTATATCATTTTCAACTCTTTTCCGTACCATTTTACAAAATTCGAGATATTCAATTCTTTTTAATACATCATTTTTGTATATCTTCATATTCCTTCTTTTCTTCATAAATTCTCTAGTCTCAGTAGAAATTTTATTAGTCAATTGCTGCTTTTTTCTACCAGCTATCTTTGTTGCAGTTTTTAAAAGTGTATCAGTTATTTTCATATTAATTTCATTCAAATCTGAATCCTGTTCAAAATCTCCTAACACTTGAAACCTATTTGTAAGTTCTAATTTAAATTCATTAGAATGTTTCTGAAGATTAGGAATATCAACTGTAAATATTGTTTTTCTCAATAATTTTTGTCTCTCTAGTTTTACATTAACACGTAACTTACACCTTACTAATCGATGATCACTTCCTGTGTTAAGTTTATTAAGAACATTACAATCTTGAAATATGTATTTCCTGTTAGTCAAAATATAATCCAATTCTGCTGTACCTTCATTTGGATGCTTCCATGTCCATTTCCTTTTAACATTTTTTTCAAATAATGAATTCATAATATAAAGTTTTTCTTTTTCTGCAAACTCCACAAGTCTATGTCCTCTCTCATTTCTATTACCATAACCAAAATTACCTACAGCAATTTCATCTTTCATTTGTCTACCAATTCTAGCATTAAAGTCTCCCATAACAATTTTAAAATGTTGTTTACTCTGATCAAAAGCCTTTTGTACATCCATATAAAAATCTTCTACTACTTCATCACTATGAGAACTTGTTGGGGCATAAACCTGAATTATCTGCATTTGGTATCTGCTATTAAGTTGTATAACTAATCTTGCAACTCTGTCCGATACACCATCAATCTCCACAATATTGTTCTTCCACTTTTTATTTATAATGAATCCTACTCCACTTGTATTTCCAATATGTGTGCCTTTATAATAGAGTATATGTCCACTTTTTAAATCAATTGTTTCTTCACCTTTTCTTCTAACTTCACAAAGTCCAATAATGTCCCATTTAATATAAGACAATTCTTCTTCTAATTCTTGCAATCTTCCTTCACTTGAAAGTGATCTGCAGTTGTAAGTACCTAAATAAAAAGTCGTCATCAAATGGCAGCCTGGGTCCACAATCAGGGGATTCTTAGCACCCTCTGCCTTCGGCCACCAACCGCTGCCTTGGTTGGTGACTTTACAGCCTCCTGGGAATAAGGGCCATGCTTTATTTTTGTCTGTCATAATTGTATATATGTATTGGAAAAATATTTATCATTTACACAAACATTCATTCTGCCTTATCAGGCACTGAGAAGAAAGACCATGGTGTTTCTTGATCTTAAACTCAGAGGTAAAAAGCCAATAAACTCACCACGCTGGCTAATGCGTGTTGGTGAGCAGCCCATCCATGTTCGTATACTATATGAATAATCACATAGTAATAACAGCTGCAACGACAAGAACGTATGGAGTGGACATTAGGAATTTGCCCTGCTTGGTTCCTTTAAGGCCTCCAAGAGGAATCAAAGGGTCTCCTTTCAGTTAATAGCAAACTCCTTTCTGCAGCCTTAAACATTGTAGATATATCTAAAATCAAAAATGGATATCTCTACAAAATAATAAAATAAAGTTGATATGTTTATTCTTAATTCCTTTACTAATGTACATTTTAAACCTTTGCTTTACTCTAACTTTTTGATCAAATGCATATTAAATATGATTTAGCCATTTTTCTGTCACATCTTTTAAAAAAGCAAATAACCTATTGAAGCTATCTCAAATAATATGGAAATCATCATTTGAATAAATAGTTTGGTACTCTTCTGATAGCCAGGCATGGCCACTTGTTTGCGTTGTTTATGTGCATAAACACATAAAAATGCCATTTGCAGCTAATACAACAGGTTTGTTGTATTAGACATTGTGGGTCGCTTGGTGGCACTGCACAGGATTATTACAGCCTGTTTGGTGCTTCACGACACTTGATGCGAATTCGCACAATTCACAGTTGGCTACCATATCATCTGAGGATGGCTGGATTTCAAGTAGCCACAAACTTTGAAACCTCCATAGAGAATAAATTTCATTTCTACTTAAATTATACAGTCTGATTTATTAAGAATTATCATACCATAGTATGGCGGCGAATCCATGAAACTACATTTGGAAAACCTCGTAATTCCGATGTCAGTCACACTCCTGCAAGTGAAGTTATTCGATTCACATAGTTTTCAAAACAAAAGATTGTGATTCTATGACATAAATCGTCAATAAAAAGAAAATAAAAGTTGAAAAAGTCAAGAGTTTTGGTCTTATTTGACTTTTAGGGGAGGAGTTGTCGTCACTGAGACAAAAGTTATTTTTTGTTTGTTTTTATTTAAAAAAAGGTAGAACAAGATTTTATTTAAAAAAAGGTAATACATATAAAATGTAATGAAAATTGGTTTTTAAAATAAAAGTTTTATCAGCGGTAAAGATGTGTTTGTGTATTGTTTTTGTTATTGTAATTTATTAGTAGGAAGAAAAAAACCTTTTCCAAAAGTAAAAAAGATTGGATTCTATGACATAAATCAATAACAAAAAAGAAAATATTTTTGTGTTGTTTTTATTATATAAAAAAAGATAGAACAAGATTTTATTAAAACAAAAAAAGTAATAGAAATAAAATGTAATAAAAAATTTGTTTTAATAATGAAAGTTTTATTATATCAATGGTAAAGATGTGTTTGTGTGTAAGGCACAAAAATTTAAAGACATAGTAGAAAAAAATTGCTCGCAGCCCGGGAACGTTACTTTTGATTGTTTTTGCATAGAAACAATGACATCAAGCGGCTATGCCTAGCTATCAGAAGAGTACCAATAGTTTTTATGTAAACAATGTTACAAAGCTCCAATAGGCCTTTCTTCTGGAAAAACTTGTGTATTTTTAAGAGATTTCAAATCTTATAGTAACCTTTGGGGGATACTGTTGAGTATAAACAGGTTCTCAAATTTTAATGGATAGCTTTGAGCAACATCCACATATTTCATGATGCCAAGCAAGGACAAACTTTCTATTTAGGTAGATAAAATCCAGAGATAACCCCTTATTTAGATTTTATTTCTGAAAAAAAAAAAAAAGATTCATTATTATTAGGTTATGTTCTATGTAGCTGACACAAACAATTATTATTTGTGAAAATTCATATTGCCATAATTGAAGTCAATCAGCCCCAAGATGGAATTTAAGATTGTCTGGAATCATTTTATCAGTTATTTTTAAAGAGATATTAAAAGAATTCCATATATCCATTTTTTCATGATTTACCTAACAAACCCATAAAACAATTGCCAAAGTTAGTCAAGATGGTATATCAGAAGCAGTTTAATCTAGGGTGAAACAAAACTGGCAATGTTCAGAATATGCTGCCTCATTGATAATATCTTTTGATATTGCTAGTGGAGAGAGAGGCCATGGAAAAATGAAATTTCTTATTATCTAATTGAAAGGCTTTATTTCTTCTATGTATGCAGGTTCGATGGATGCATAAATACTTATAAAAGAACTACCATTGTCATTAATAATGACATTGTCAGCTTTATATATTAAATTTCTGAGTCTAAGATTGATAGAACTAGATAAAGCATTATCACATGACCTTTCATATGCTCACATATACATGCTTCCAATAGCAGTTAACTATAAATTTCTCTTTGACAATATTTATTTTATATATAATTTTAATGCGCAAATACGCGCACAACAACCGAGCTTCATCAGGATTAAATAACAATATATTATAAACTCAAAATAATTATAATATCTAAAGAATAATGCCTGAGCGCTTTCAAGAGAACTTAGCTCTCATAATCATGGGCAACAAAGAATAAGCATAGCGTGTTGGTATATGCTAAAATATGCTGATATATGTAAATTAGTTGAAAATAAATGCGTCAGCTCTAAATGATCCATTTCTTAGAGAAGTTCTCTTGAAAGCACTCGGGCATTATTCTTTAGATATTATAATTATTTTGAGTTTATAATATATTGTTATTTAATCCTGATGAAGCTCGGTTGTTGTGCGCGTATTTGCGCATTAAAATTATATATATGTATAGTAAGCACCTGAGTTTAATAATTTCTTTTTATAATATTTATTTTAATTTAAATTTAATAAAATCAATGGTCATTGTTTATTTTAAATCGGGAAAAACTGTAACAGTAGATAGCATATTTTCAGAATTTTTAATAAATTATGCCCTAAACTAAAGCATGATTAGTAAAATTATTTATATGAAAATTCTTAATCTCAATTTAATTGAAACCAGAAATATAGCAATCTTAAAACTTTATAAGCTTAACAATCGAAAATATTATTGCCCAGTATTGTTATTATGCATTCCTTTCAAGCTTTTTGCAACAATGATCTTATCAAAAATTACATTGATAGTTGAGAATCATCTATTTGTAGAAGAATCTGTTTTTAGGTCAGAGATAAGTTATATCCCTATTATGAAGCAACAAAACAAGTTAAATCACTATTATGATGCAACAATTTTTAGTTTATTTTGAATGTCCTTTGTAATGCAAATAAATGTAGAACTTGAGCCATAGTGGCTTTCAGTTTGAACTATTTGGGTAAAATGATTTTCTTCTAAAAGCATCTAAAAGTTATACAATGCAAGAAAACCATTGACTTACTTGATAAAATACTCTTCAACAAAAAAATTCAAATCATAGTAAATACAAAATTTTATAGAATGACCTCTGACATGTTTCTGTTCTCTCAGTTTATTAACATATCCATCAGTGATTTTCTCCAACTAGAAAACAGGAAATTTATTTGAGCTGATAATATTGCCTTGACTTAACAAAAAAAAAATCTTCCAGAAATGCAATTTTTTTTAAAATAAGAATATGAAAAGTTTGGAGATCTGAAGCCTTGTCCCAATCTTATTAAGACACTTTCTTTTACAATAATCTGATACACGATTCGTCCCTGTGTTAGTTAGGAGTAATCTTGGAATGAGGCTTAACCTGTCTTCTTCATTTGTAAAAATTAGATGTAAAAATAATGGCTGGTTTTTTTTTTTTTTTTATGGTTGTAAAACAAATATTTGGGGTAGAAGTTTCTTAGAATTGGCATGATCTACTGATTAATATTGTGGCCATATTGGAGAAAAATTGCTCATATTAAACTTTTGATTATACAATTAAATATTACCATAATCCTCCTCTAAATATTAGAAGAGAAATTTATTAACAAAAAATATAAAAAAAGCTATTAGGCAGTTTAGATTTACCATCATTCTAAGACACAGTTTCACCATCTAAAAAAGAAGAATTGTAGTGTCTAATTGGCAAAAATTATGGATTTCTTGAGAGGTCTCAAACACTCTCCCAGATTCAGCTATGAAAATAACTGGATTTGATCTATTTAGATGTTAGTTGAATCTCATTGACCAATTCAGAAGTAATCATAATCAAGATTTTTTTTTTTTTTGTCTTTCATAATTAGAATTTAAAAGCTATAACTTAACTTAGTGGTTGTGAACATTCACAAATTATGACCAACATAATAACTTTCTAATGTACTTATGCTTAAAATGGCAGAATTAAACTGATTGGAAATTTCACCAGATTTCTTTATAATACTTATGAATACTTAATTGTCTTTAAAAAAATCTATATACTAAATAAATAAATTGTCATTTTATAAAAGAGGAAACACTTTTATGTGCAAATCAAAAGAAAAATAACTAAAAATAATATAAACATATATTTTACTTAAAAGTTCTTTAGAAAATTATAGACAACTGCTGAGTTTTTTAAATTGTAGATTTAAGTAATAATTATATTGCATTCAGAAATATATTAAGTATTGCTGATTATTACTTTTTTAAAATATTACTCTTTTTATGACCAAAGCTGCCCATTGGTAAACCACTATAAAGGTGCAATATCTTGTGATCTAAATCTCCACCACACACTATCAATGATAATGATCTAACCATACATGCCTTCAGAAGAAAAAAATATTTGTAATAAGCACAACTTCTCAACAAGTTCTATTATGATATCCTGTAATACTGTATCTGTGTAAAATAATAACTGTATTACAAAGCTGAAAACTCTTATGAATTCAAATAATATAGAATATAGATTTGTTATTTACAAACCAAAATTGATAATTGTAATTGTCCAAAATTTTGATATGATTCCAAAGATATAGTATAACTTCAGATTGATTATTGCATTCAGAAAATAAATTAAATCTGAATGTAAGAAACATTTATTTAAGTGGGTTAGAAATTTTGACTGAAATTATGGAATATTTTGAAAATATTATTATGTTTTTTTATTTTGGTGGGCAGCATGATCCAAAAACCACTGAAAGAAAACTAATAAAAAAATCTAAAATTAAATTGACCAAGAATATTAATATGCCCTACTGCAAAGTACGTGAGGATGATTCTGCTGGGGAAAAATAGAGCTGAATTTTAAAGAACTCATTTTGTAAAATATCTAAACAGATTTTTGTTCTTAAATAAGTGAGAAAATATTAGGACAACTTACATTTAAGACAATGCAATTGAGAGGTTAATAAGTAGCATTAATTGATAACAAATGAAAGAAGGTTCTTCAGATTTATGACTTGGTGATAGAATTTAACTTTTAAAATTAAGTTTGTTATCGGAGACTGTAAACAAATGAGAAGTTAATTGTACATAATGTAAGATATATTTTTAGCCTAAAAGACATTATTACTATACTATTATTTTAGGAAGGATTTGGATTGATTTGCATGGAAGTTGATTCTGATCAATCGTGAAAACTCTAAAAATAGACATCTTCATTCTTTAATTTTTCACAGATGAATTATTTTATAAAATACAGTATTAATATATTTTAAAGTGTAACCATTAAAAATAATCTAATAGTTTATCTTTTGGAAGTTCATAATAAGTTTTGAGCAACCAGAAGTTACAGATCTGGGTCATGATTCATAGACCTTAAGATATGCAGTAAATGATGTCATGGAGTATAACCATTAAGTAAGCATAATAATTATTGTTTATTTATCTGAGGTTTTTTTTTTTTTTTTTAACAAAGATTGTCTATATTCTAGAATTAAGTATAATGTTAATTATTATGCATAACACTGAAGTCTGTAAATTTGTTATAACTATGTATATATTCTGATAATTCTTTTGCTTAGTAAACCAAGTATTTGTCATATTTTATTGTCAGAAGTCATTAATTTGGTTAATTTTGCATTCACTTGAACAACTTAAAATTTATTAACATATAGGAAAATTACAATAATACTGATATATCCAGACTTGGATTCAATAGTCCATAATTTAAATTTAAAAAAATTAGAAATTTGAATTCATAAATTTAGATTATTGCTGTTGTTGTTGATGATATCTTAATGTGTATAATTTTTACATTAAATTTCATAGGAATATTAAATTAGATTTGGTTTTAAGAATTTGCATATGGTTTGATATCTAATGCTGTGGATATTTCAAGAGTATTGTTTATTATTTTTAAATTACCTGTAAAAATGTCAAAAATTATATATTATTGGACTATGAATACATATAAATTTAGAAAATCATAAAATGCCAACTGTTAATTGGTGATCATATGCAAATTGCATCACCACAACCCTCATGCTTTAATAAACCAATAAAATATCCACAATCTGTTGACAAGGCAATACTGCAATAAATAGAATCCTTAATAGCAGATATATATATATATGTACGTATTTACAAAGCCACACTTTCAGATAATCTTTTTCAAATGTTCTGCACTTTTGAGGTATTACAGTAGAAAATAAAAAATTGTTTCAGAATGGTTATTTATTCTATTATATACATCCCTTTTTTTAAAAAAATATTTGTCTTCATCATAATAATGAATGTTGAAATTAATTTAAAAATTTTAAAATCACAAATAATAGAAAAAGAAGAAATGATTATTCATTGAATTACCTAATATAAATAATTTTTTATCACTTGCTATTACTTTAATTAAAGAACACACTTTCCTTTATGAAAAAAATAAGGAAAATTTAACAGCAAATGAGTTTTTGATTTTGCATAAATCCCATTTTATGTTTGGAAAGTATTAATTTAAAAGTCACTTCTCAGTTGAAACTGAAATTAATGACTGTAATGAAAAATAATTTGTACTGATAATAATCATAGTGATCCAGAAAATGAAAAGTAAAGTGGAAGATAACAATAAAAGTCGGATTTATATCTAAAAGAAAGTAAATCTTATTACATTGCTCTTTCATTTAAAGATTAAACTGAAAAAATCGTTGCTATTGGGGACGATCTTGTTTCATAACTTGTTGGAACTTTAAACAAACATTCACCAGTAATCTCTTTATTAATAAAGTTAATAGAGATTTATAAATTTTCTATTTAGAATTATATTAAATCAACATCTCACGGTCAACCCCTAACTGTTCCTCAGATAATAATTTTATGTAGATGAGGGATGCATAATACAATGTATATAATTAAAATCTAAATATTAAAAACAGCATTTTATTTATCTTTACTTTAAAATTTTTCATTTCGGAAACTTAGATGATAATAAACTGTATATATATATTTCTGTTGATTATAGTTTTATTTATTCTAATGTTTTTATTAGTAAAATTAATTATAATAAGATTTTCATGTAGTCCATAAATATATAAAAAAAAAAACTTTTTAAAATTAAGGGATTCAATTAGTTTTCAAATATATAACTTGGACTTTTTTAGTTTTTAAAGTTTCAAGAGATATTTTTCAGACATGATTTGCTCAATTATTTATTAATATAAAAGTTCATTTTTACTTGAACTTGCTCAATGCTAAATCTGTTTTAAACTGATTGAATCCATATGCAAATTTGGAATGGAATATTGATCATCTAAATGCGTATAGAATTCTGTTACTTACATCTAAATTTTTTCACATATGTAAAATAAAAAGTTTTATATAGCTTCTTTTTTTTGTGAACAGCTTTGGATCTGATATTTAACCATAAATTTTAGATCATTATCTATTGTGTAATAATTAAAATGATATTTTAGGAAGCTAAATAAGGCTGTAATATTTAAAAGATATCAAGAAATTTTCCATTTGATATTTTCGCTTTATACTAATATGTTACCTTTTTTTTAATACAATATTCAATACAAGAGCAGTCTTTACTCTAACACCACCTAGTGTAAGCTTGAGAAATCAGTAATTACTAGATGATATGATAAAAAGGAGAGTTTGCAGAAGAATGAAGTATCATTGATTATTCAATTTTTTTATAGAAGCCTCTAAAGTAGCAGGCTGCTCTTATTTTTATTTTATATATTTTAAGTTTGACAGAATATAGAATACTATTATTATTAGGTAAATTTCTTAGATGAGATCAGTCTTACAGAGAATTTATCCAATGCTGAATATCTAAATTCAGGTTAAATTGCTTCAAATAATTATGAAGCCAGTATCGAATAATACTAATAGCTGATTGTTATAGCAATAAGAGAATTTGATTTTTTTTTTCCTGAACCTATTTTATTTTTCACTTAATTGCAACTTATAAGTTATCTAAAGAAATGGTGTTAAATTTTCAAAACTTTTGATTGGGTACTGTTTAAATGGAATAATTGCAAATGTACAAATATTTCATTTAATAAAAGTTAAACTGTGTGTGTGTGTGTGATTTCTTTTAAAATAATAATAAATTGAATGATTATTGCTCAGGAATTCAAGTTTGAAAATACTGGAAGTGACAAGTGGAGTCATAATCCATGGTCTTGAACTCTAGAGTGCAGCATTCTACTATTGTACCAAATCATAAAGTTGAAGCATTCACATAATAGCTAAATATAATTGAATGATTTATTGCTTAGAAGTTCATAAAAAATTTGAGCACCAGAAGGGACAATGGAGTTACTATCTGAGGATATTGATCTCCAAATCCTGTCACTTTAACACTAAAAAATAATTGAATAGTTTATTGCTCAGTAGTTTATAAGAATATTGAGCTAAATTATTTATATTAAATATTATATATTAGCTGTGATTCATTCACTTATTAATATACTTTAATCTTTTTTTTTTTTTTAGTTTATCAAATTCGCTAATATTGAAGAAGACACACCATCATATCATAGAAGATATGACTTTTTTGTTTCCAAATTTAGTTCCATGTGTCACAACAACAGCTCTGATCCTGAAACATGCATAAGGTAAAAAATTTATAATGTTGTTTAAATTTTGATCAGCATTTATGTTATTGATTTTTTCCCCCCTCTTCTAGGGTTCGAGTAGCTGGATTGAAAGGAATTCAAGGTGTCGTTCGAAAAACTGTTAGTGATGATTTGCAAGCGAATATTTGGGACCAATCGCATATGGATAAAATTGTACCCTCTCTTCTTTTTAATATGCATGAAGCCAAGTAAGCATTTTTATAAGTAGATTTATTAATTCAAATATGGTTAAGTAAATATATTAATGGATGTTAGATAGGTAAAAAAAGAAAGATAAAACAATTTTTTGTAATATCCACTATAGGATAAAAGCCTCTTAACTAGCTCTCTCATATGGATGTTAGATATGAAAAAAGGAAAGGTAAAACAATTTTTTTGTAAACTATAGGGTAAAAGCTTCTTAAGTAACTCCCTCATAGATGAATAATTAAGAAGATACCATTCAGCAAGGTTAATAATTAATGAGTGGTGAGGATTTGAGTGGATTTTTCATTCTTGTTGTAGCCTCTAGTTAAAGTTAATTAGATACCCATTTATGATAAATATTGGTTGTTTATGAACTGGTTACTACCCGAGAGAAAAATTCTAAACTTATTTTATGATTATCTCTATTGTAAAATAAATGGCTACAATTGTGTGTGAAAGTAAAATAATTATGCAGTAATTTAAAATTGACATATTTTTAATTATAATTTAAATTATTTTTCATATTATATATCCTTTGCTCAAGCTTAATCATCAATAGTAGTTTATCATTGCTATAGGAAAATTCAAAATTTGAAACAAATAAAATTATGTTTTGAAGTTCTCTGCATTCTTTTAAAAACAGTTATAACTCAGTTATATTAAAAGTTGATCAGTATACATACATACATATACTTTTATTTGGAAGAAACTGATTTGCAGATGCTAAGAAAATACAGCACAATATTTTAGTAATAAACATTTTTAAAATTTTCTTATTTTTTTAAGTTTCATTTGAAAGTTCACTTGAAAATTTTTAATGAAGAATGTCACATAATATTATAATGCCCCCCCCCCCCCCGTGAATTAATTGATTAGTGAAAATTTTAAAATTGTATTTGGCATCTACACAATGTATGAAAGTACAAAGATCAAATAGAAAAGAAGCATGGGTGCCCTATCTTTTCCATCCTAATAGCTGAGTTGTAATAAAAGAGAATGAATGTTTTTATTGCATAGTTACTAACAGGAGATGGAAGATATCTAATCTTAAAGACAAATAATAAACTTTCAAAAGATCTCGGAGATGTGTTACCAAAGGTAGAAGATGAGAATATAAAATAATTATAATTTTATAAAAAAATGTCTTCTATTCACATTATTATAATGATTTTTCAGTGTTCTATATTTAATATATCAGAAATGTGATCTGAAATTATGAGGCAATTGAATTGAGGCTTTGCTAAAATCCTTGCTAGTATAACATTTTGTCCCTATGACATATCAATGGTTGATCTACTATCCATATAAAATCTTGGAAATCAGATGAAAATAGATTCATTTTTCATGTGATTGATGAATTGCATTGATATGAGAGGGAGTTATTTACAAGAGCATTAAAATTATAAAATCTGATTTGTGAAGGATTCTTGTAGAATAAGCATTTAAAGCTTATTACTTCATATATGTTATTAAATAAAATGTATATATAAAAGTTTTTTTTAAAAAAATATTCTTTATGCCATTAGACATTTTCAGTTTTGAGTAATCTTTTTTTTAACCTATAATTATGTATTTGACTAGTTTTGAATATAAACTTTACATCTGCTTTTCTACTTTTTAAATAAGAAATAACTCAATTTCTTAATTAAAAAAATAAATAATAAATTTAAATGCATACAAGTCTAGTTTTTCAAGTGTTCAACATTTTTGGGATTATAAACACAAATTGTATGATATTCTTTTGACACTTTATTCAATATTTAGTGTAACTGCTATGATAGTTATTAACGCAAGATAAAATATTGTTCATACTAATAAATATATACAGATAGATGGATGATGGAATTTACAACTAACAGAAATGACTGATAAAGTAAAATAAAAATCAAGTCACAATAAAGAAGGAGAATAACATAAAATTAAAACTTCTATGAATTAGATTTGAAAATCCAAATTAAATTTGATAGTATCACAAGCCTTTCTGATTATGAGATTAACACAAGGGAGTGATGAGATTTTTGAATAAAAATATTAAACATTTTAAGAAAGAAAGAAAATTTTCAGAAATTTCACAGAAGAAAAAAGGTAAGTCTGATCTGATTTTAATGGCATTTGCCTTTATTATAAAAAAGAGTCAGCCCCTCATCAATTCCATGCTTTTATTATTAACGAGGATCCTCATGCACTTCCCTCATTGTTATATTATTTTTATTAATAATGAGAATCTTTATTATTAAGAGGAATTCTTATGCATCATTTATCACATGTCTAGTAATAAGTAGAACTCTCATGCATGCCCCTCTTTAGTCACATACCTTTGTTAATAGAGAGTCTTCATATCACTCATTTGTTAAACATTATTAAGGATAATCCCCATGAATGTGGATTCTTCTTAATAATACTTTCATTAATCATATACTTTTATTAATAGAGAGGGCCCTCATGTTACCTGCATTTATTATTAAAGAAAATCATCAAGCATTCCCTCTTACTTACACATCTATAAGGAGAGCCTTCGTGCATTCATTGGTTACATGCCTTCATTATTAAGGAGAGTCATCTTTCATGTCCTTCATTAGTCACATATTTATTAATGATAACTTTTATGTATATCATTCATTGGTTACACATTTTTAAGGAGAGACTTCATGCATGCTCCTCATTATCATTTGTTTTTATTAATAAGAAGAGTCTCCATGCTCATCATTCATTAATTACATGCCTTTATTTTTAAGGAGAGTTCTCATACATGACCTTTTGATCATATCTAATTTGAAATAAATTTTTATCTTTATACATTGCTTTGAACTTACACAAATGGAGATAATTATTAGTAATTAAACACATAGAAAGAAGGACATGTTTACAAATTTAGTTAACCTTTTTTTATTTTTGAATATAAACATGTCTATATAAAATTCCTAAATTACAAGATACTATATTACTAACAGTTTAAATTTAAGATTCTATACATTTCTATTTTTTTCATATTTAGAAACCATGAGTACTTTTTAGCACTGGCAAAATTTAGTAGTCATCATTTACCAATGTGATGCATATTATAATTCCAGGAATGATCAAAATGACCCATTTCTAATTTTAGAAGCTTATTGTTATAATACTTGTTATCTTATCAAGTCTTAATACGATTGTTTTCAAAAGTTTTTCATGTTGTCAATCTTAAACCAGATCTGCTTCTGCATGTTATGATTTATGAATTATGAACAATTTACGAGTGGCAAAACTTTAACTTTAGTTGATATAAATAGTAAATTTAGACAGTTATTTAATTTTTTACAATGTTGTTTGTAAAGAAAAACACATATATTTTACTGCAAAAAAATATGATTAAACTTTTGAATATCTGTTATATTAAAAATAACTTTAGTATTAAATTGTACGAAAGTTATAAAATTGATATTCAATGATTACGATCTGGAAAATGAAATAGCTTTGAAACCCTCTTGCATAGTAAAGAAAAATGAACATGTTTGCAAAATATGGATTTAGCATAAAAGGAATATTTGCATAAGAGATGATTCAAATCTTTTGGTTATTGCATAACTAAATATATATATATATTAAATGTAAAGTATAATACTCATTATAACAAATATTATATATAATATATAAACAAACAATTTAACGGTAAAAATATATATATATTATATTTTAAATTCTTTAGTAACGCTTTCAATTATGTAGTAATCCTCATCAGCTTTAACTGGATTTCAAATTTTAATGTTACGTAAATTTCCATAAGCTGTGTAAGGCCATATTTGCAACTTGCCTATTAATAACATCTTTATATTTATCTATTAAAATTGCCTTTTTAATTTTCCTCTTTTTATGATTCCTTTCTTCAATTAATATTTTTATTTCATTAATATTAAATGTAAACCTATAATTACAATTTTTCATGGTCAAAGAATACTGAAGCTGTATTAAATTGACTATTTACATTATTTTTAATCCGATTATATAATAATTGATGCTCCTTTAATCTTTTTTTCCACAGAACATCTTGATTCACCGATATATAATTTTTACATCCATATGAAATCTGATAAATTATATTACTTCTTTGCAATTTAGGAATTATACTCTTAGAATTATTAATCAATCGATTAACATTCGGAGGAACACAAAATGAAATATTATACTTTTCTTTAAATATATTCTTAATTAATTTAGATTGCATGTTATTTACAAATGGCATAGATATCTATTTTTTATTATCTAAAGTAACATTGCAAACCCTCTTCTTATTATTAAATGAATTTACTGTACACAAAATTTCGTTTTTATCATAACCAACCTTTAAAAGTTCATTAGCAAAGAGTTCAATATTTAAAATTTTATCACTCATATATTTACATAATTTATCATTACGATGCAAAAACGATTTCAGACTTGCCATTTTATGTATCATTGGAACACGTGATTTAAATTGAATATATCCTTTCTTCAGTAGGTTTAAAAATTAATTTATAATTTAAATCAGTAGCATCTCTAAATATTTGTATTCTCAATAGTCCATTTTGAATTGTTTAAATTATTCAGTTTATATAAAAAAAACATCGATAATGTCTTGAGGACCACAAACAAAAACATCATCAACATATCTAGTATAAATTTTAATATATTTATCTAACGAGATATTGTTGAATGTATAAGCAAAAGAAATTTGGTATTTATAGATTAAATTATAGTAATTTAACGTTGATAAAATATTGAGCAAAGATAATGAAATCATATAAGAGATTATGACCTGAGCCATCTAAAGAATAATAATTTTTGTGTGTTTAAACTGTGTGCATGATATTGAAGTATCAGATGCATTTGTTTATTTTGCTGTTGATAGTTTCACAAAGAATGGATTAATAATTTTAATTGTGTAGCATATTGTATATATCATATGTATATACATATGTAAATGCAAAGAAAAAATAGTATTATAAACACAATTTATAGTTTCTGCAGTCAATCTGTTCTTTTTTATAATTATTTTGAAGTACAGTGTACTTAATGATGTAAAAGTCTCATAAAATTTATGATATAATTGTGTCAAGAACTCAATCTGTTTCCAGACAGGAAATGTCATGCATCTCAAGTGAAAAACAGTTCTTTCCTAGATCACAAAGTGGGTGTATTTCAATTAAGTTCTGGTATTCTTGAAATTTGATTCATATAATCAAGTAATAATGAAAAATCCAATAATGTGTATTTATCTACCCAGTCTATATATAAAGAGCTCATGACATAGTGATAGCATATCTGCTCATTTTGCTTACAATTTTGGAATTTGAATCTAGGCCAGGTAAAAAATTTAAAATTTGTTCAGAATATAATCTGGCTTAAGATCTTTTAGCAGCTAGCTAGGCTATAACCAAACTCAGTTAAACATCCAATATTGGACAGTAAAATTTATCAAGTTATTCAGAAAAGAATATAAATTAAGAATAAACAAATGTTACTACCCACTATTTGGTAGGCAAATATCATCTTCGACAGTGTTTCTTTATGAGAGAGATGCCTTTGACATTGCAATGGCAGTTTTAAAAAAATGTTATTTAACACTGTCAAACTTCAATAGATACATTAGCAAAAAGTCAGCTGCCTCTTCCACACACACACACACTTACCCAGCATGCATACATTTTTGTTGAGTAAATGTTTTCATTTAGCATTAGTCACCATACCTTCTGAAATAATGTCATTGTCATCATTAATTATTTAGCATGTTTTATCATGTCTTAATCTACAAGTATATAACTCATGCATAGTCTTAATAAAAACTGCCATTTTTTAGATAAATACATCACTTTTAACTTTTATTAATAATTATTAGATATAGTTATATTATTATTAGTTCAGAGATAAACTTTGAACTTAATTAAAGGTGAATTTTTTCTTTATCTTAAATGACATCCATCATGTTAAGCTATCAGGTAACACTGATTCAGTAGAAATTCATCTTGAGAATTATTTGCTTTTTTCTGATGTTTTAATTCATTAATTTGAAGAATGATAGTGTTAAACTTAAGTTTTTAAATATATATATTTAATATTCTGCATGCCTGAAAAAGGAGAGTGATGTTAAATAATACATTTCATTTATGTGGTTTATAATAAGAAA
Source organism: Epiperipatus broadwayi (assembly GCA_028023455.1). Taxonomy (NCBI): domain Eukaryota; kingdom Metazoa; phylum Onychophora; class Udeonychophora; order Euonychophora; family Peripatidae; genus Epiperipatus; species Epiperipatus broadwayi. The sequence goes on along the minus strand of JAQFVV010012410.1, from coordinate 3,645,665 downwards.
TACATTGACCTTTAACTAAATTTAAAGCTTCTGTATAGATTAATAATAATAATAAAAGGAATCTCTGGCTAATAAATAATTAGTAATAAAATTGATATGTCTATCTGAAAAAGTGATTATTAAAGTTATGCAAGAAACTTGAGTTTGGGTTATGACAATATATATAATTATATGTATAAACACACAGTCAATTTAACTTCTTTTTTTTTTTCTTGTTATATATATATATATAAGCATAAATGAAACAAAACTTTTTTAATGAATTAACATTATTGTGTGTATGTTTTTTAATGTAGTAGTAATGAGCTTAATGAAACTCCTGAAAGCCCTCATGAAGATGAACATCCTGCTTCCTTGGCAGAATCCTGTCTTCGAGATCTTATGTGTAGGGCTGCCTTTGGAAATATCAAATATGTTCTAAGACCAGTTCTCAAACATTTGGATCTTCACGAACTATGGGTGCCTAATGATTTTGCCATCAAATGTTTCAAAATAATTATGTATTCTGTGCAGGTAAATATGTTATTATTTTAAATCAAACATTTAAATTGTTTTAGAAATATCACCTTCAGCTATTGAGTTCTATCAATTAATTATTCACCTTTATTTGCTGCATTGATAATGTTGCATTCTTATTTAAACAGATAACCATCTCAAAAAATATATATTTAATAATTTATTTTGAAATCAGTAAATAAGATGATGTCATTGCTGCTATGTAATACAGTATTTTAATTTTGTGTTAATATTTAATGAATTCGAAATAAATTAATATATATATATTTACAGTTCTGACATTGTTTTTAAAGTGAGTCATAAAACAAATTTATTTGACAATTTAAAAATTTGTTAAATAAACAATACAAAAATCCATTTTTTTATTGTATTATCATATGTTTTATGGATTTATCTTCTTTTTTATTATATTATATAACCATATATGAATTAAATAAAATAAACTTAAAACAGGCAAAACTCTCTATACGTATGGCCACTTCCTGCAAGCCAGAGTAATCAATGGATGCCAGAAGGCTTTTGCATAAAATCCCTTTCTTGTGCCTATTTATTCAATATCCCCAGAGTAGTTTCTGGCTTGTGGCCTTCGTCAGTGAAGAGCCTTGGATCTGAGGGCATTGTACCTAGATCTTAGGATCTAATGCAACCCTCTAGCAGCTACCTTTAATCTCTCCTTAACTACAAAACTATAAATCTTAAATTGAAAACACCATTATATTTTCAATCCAAGCTCATCAGCTTATATAGTCATATAGGTCTGAACTCAGTTCAATGTCTATACATTTTGGTGTCTTTGGTTCTTTAATAACTATAGCCACCACTATCCTATTGTGCAGAATTGGTTTTAAGTCACTATATATCACATGATCACCATTTTTTATGATTGCATATAACTCTTATTAAAACAGGCAAAATAAGGAAAATATGGATTGAATTTGTATCCCACGACATCTGTATGATGGTCAGAAGGAAATTAGGCATGATTTGATAGTTAGAAAATGTGATAAGGTTTTCCATCTGAAGTGCTTAAATAAAAGTTGGAAAGATATAAAAGTGTATGGGTGTGTAGATCATGTATAAATGTGATAAAAGAGATGAAAAAAAAAGGTTTTTAAGTGCAGATAATTTAAAGAGAGTGTCGGGACAATAGAATGCAATATATATTTAGTGGAGTGATAAGAGATATGGATAACAAAATAAGTAATGCAATGGGGATAGTTGGGCAAATAATAAGCTCGATGAAGAGTTAGAAGATGTAGAAGTAAAATTAAAATGCAAGGTGGAACCGAATGTTACAGTTGAAGTAGAGAATGTAAACTATGAGACAGTCTTGATAAGTGACTCACTAATTAGAGAATGTGGTGATGTAATTACAAGGGAAAATAAAGGTAGGTATGTAAGAGTATATTTGCCTGGAGCCAGAATTAGGGATGCTACAGATAAGGTAAAGACATGGGATTAGAGATGTTTATGTTATGGTAGGGACAAATAATTTGCCAGAGTCATTGGAGAAAGTAATCGATGAGTACAAAGGATTGATTAGTAATTTGAATAAGGTTAAAGTAACAGTAGGAGTAATTGGATTACTATCAAGTTTCAACAATAGATATATATATGTCAGATGGGGCATGTTCTATAAATGAGAGATTGAAAAAATTATGTGAGAGAAATAATATGTTTATGGATTATGGGGGTTGATTTATGAAAAATATTATAGATCGGGAAACTTATACAGTATTATCAAAAAGATGTTTAAAATGGGATATAAAAAGTAACAAAGAGTAGCTGATCTAGATATAAATATAGATGTGGAGAGGGAATGGGTTTGTAAAACTAATGATAAACAAACTAACTACAAATAAAAAAAAAGAAAAAAGGAGTGGTTGTATAGGAGTTATGTCAACAATATTTATGGTTTAAGATAAGGTTATGAAGACAAGAATGAATGGTAGCTATAATGTATATAACCATTGGAGATAGTCAAACTATAATGGAGTGGAACAGGAGCATATATGACAGCCTAGTTAAGGATATACAGAGTTTTAAAAAAGGGGAAGAAAATAATAGTTATAGGGGATAAAAATGGGCACATTGAAGAAATTGATGACATGGATAACAAGAATAGATAGCTTTTGAAAAAATTTTGTCAGAGAGTGAACTTGAGCATTGAAAATTTTATCAAATATTAATGAGAAGTAATACCCCTGGTCTAAAAATAATATATTTCACACAATAGATTATGTATTAGTAGACATAGAGGAAATGAATAAAGTACGGAAAATTAATCTGTTTGGTAAGAAGCGAGGGTATATAATAGTGATCATAATGTGATAGAGAATAATAATAAAAGCAGAAATAATAGTGAAAGATGTGAATGGAGAGTGAATGGTAAGAATAAGTTAGAAGAATATAAAATTAAAGTAGAAGAAATAATGGAAATAAATATAAGGACTGGTGTGGTAATAGAAAAAGTGACAAATTGCGTTTTAGCTGACAATATTCAGAAGAATAAAAATAATAGAAAGGTGAGAATTAATAAAAGTGGAAAAGGGAGAGAAAAAGCATGCCGGGAATATAAATGTGCTATTAAAAACAAAGAAAGTGAAAAAGATGTTAATATTAAATGGGAAAACTATTTGTAAATAAACAAGTTGGCTAAAATAGATAATTATAGAGAGAGAATGAAATGAAATAGCAAATTATTGGAGGATATTAATAAAAGCGGAAAAGTTGGGAGTAAAATACATTTTGGAAATGTATTAAAAGAGGAATATAAGGGAGAGAAAAATAGTTTTACTAAATGATAAGAAAAAAATGTGTAGCTCTAAAATCACATGATCATCTTTTTTTATGCTTGCTCATAATTGTTATTAAAAGAAGCAAAACTCTCCATACAGTATTGCCACTCGTGCAAGCTAGAGCAATCAATGGATACCAGAAGGCTTGTACATAAAATCCCTAGCTAATGCCTACTCATCCAATATCCCCCTGACTAGTTTCTAGCTTGTGGCTTTCATCAATGAGGAGCCTTGGACCTGAGATCACTGCATCTTAGATCTTGGGATCTAATGCAACCCTCCAGAATCTATTTAACTACAAAACAATAGGTCCAAAATTTGAAAACACAATATTTTCAATCCAAGCCCATTAGCTTATATAGTCATATAGGTCTGAATTCAGTTCAGTGTCCTTGGTTCTTTAATAACCATAGCCACCACTATTCTATTAGGCAGGATTGATATTAAACCACTAAACATCACATGAAGGCTCCTCACTAATGAAAGCCACAAGCTAGAAACTAGTCTGGGAATATTGGATGAGTAGGCACAAGATAGGGATTTTATGCACAAGCCTTCTGGCATCCATTGGTTACTCTGGCTTGCACTGAGTAGCATTACTGTACAGAGAGTTTTGCCTGTTTTAATAACAGTTATGAGCAAGCGTAAGAAAAGGTGATCATGTGATGTGTAGTGGTTTAATACTAATCCTGCCTAATAAGATAGTGATGGCTATGGTTATTAAAGAATCAAAGACACCAAAATGTATGGGTACTTAACGGAGTCGAGACCTATATGACTATATAAGCTAATGAGCTTGGATTGAAAATATTAGTGTGTTTCAATTTTGGACTCATTGTTTTGTAGTTAAGTAGAGATAAAAGGTGGCTGCTGGAGGGTTGCATTAGATCCTAAGATCTAGGTGCGGTGCCCTCAGATCCAAGGCTCCTCACTGATGAAAGCAACAAGCTAGAAACTAGTCTGGGGATATTGGAGAGTAGTCACTAGATAGGGATTTTATACACAAACCTTCTGGCATTCATTGATTACTCTGGCTTGCACTGAGTGGCATTACTATATGGAGAGATTTGCCTGTTTTAATTGAGTGTAGCTCTAGAGAAGAATTAGAGATAATATTAAATAAGTATGTAATGGATATAGAAAAGATGTTAAATGTGTAAGGACAGAGTGATAATAAACATAAAAGCATATAGAATAGAAATATTTAGTTTCACAGAAAGTGAAATGAATGAGTCAGGGAAGAAATAGAAAAGTGGAAAGGCAAGAGATTTAGATGGATGGATTGCAATGATAGTGATGAATGTGGAGCAATAGGACAAAATCTATGCTTTAATAAATGGCCCAGAAGAGAGAATTTCCTGATAGCTGGAATAATGCAAAAGTGAGGCTTTTATTTAAAGGAAAGGGTAAAGACCATAGAAAGATAAACACTTATAGACTAGTAACAATAATGTCAGTGTTATATAAAGTTTTTGCATATATGGTGATTGGAAAGGTGGCAAAGTGAATCTAAGAAAATAATATAGTGGGAGAAATGCAAGGAGGTCTTAGAATGGATAGGCATATAGGAGATAGTTTACTTGTAGTCACACAACTTATAGATATGAGTAGGAATACACATAGGCAGATAGAGTAAATAGAAATAGATTATGGATAAGTTTAGTAAATTTGAGAATGAATGGAGTTTTATGTTATTGGCTTTTTACTCTGAGTTTAAGATCAAAAAACACCATGGACTTTCTTCTCAATTGCATGATAAAGCAGAATGAAGGTATGTGTAAAGGATAAATATTTTCCCAATAGATATATGCAATCATGTCAGACAAAAATAAATCATGGCTCTTATTTCCATACTGTAAAGTCACCAACCAAGCAGCGGTTGGTGGCCAAAGGCTGATTGGGAACTCAGGCTGCCATTTGACGATGAGTTTTTATTTAGGTACTTACAACTGCAGATCACTTTCAAGTGAAGGAAGATTGCAAGAATTAGAAGAACTGTCTTGCTTTAAGTGGGACATTATTAGACTTTGTGATGTTAGAAGAATAAAGGCACCAATATTGGAAATACAAGTGGAGTAGAAGTCATTGTAAATAAAACATTGTGGAGATTGATGGTATATCGGACAGAGTGGCAAGATTAGTTATACAACTTAATAGCAGATAACAAATGCAGATAATTCAGGTTTATGCCCCAACAAGTTCTCATAGTGATGAAGTAGTAGTAGATTTTTATGTGGATGTACAAAAGGCTTTTGATCAGAGTAAACAACATTTTAAAATTGTTATGGGAGACTTTAATGCTAGAATTGATAAACAGATGAAAGATGAAAGTGCTGTAGGTAATTTTGGTTATGGTAATAGAAATGAGAGAGGACATAGACTTGTGGAGTTTGCAGAAAAAGAAAAACTTTATATTAGGAATTCTTTTTTTGAGGGAGAATGTTAAGAGGAAATGAACATGGAAGCATCAAAATGAAGGTACAGCAGAATTTTGGATTATATTTTGACTAACAGAAAATACATATTTCAATCTCTGAGGAGAATGTTAAAAGGAAAAGGACATGGAAGCATCAAAATGAAGGTACAGCAGAATTTTGGATTATATTTTGACTAACAGAAAATACATGTTTCAAGATTGAAATATTCTTAATAAATTTAACACAGAAACAAAAATTATTAAGAAAAACAATCGGCTTCAAGTATTAGTTGATTTTGAATATGATTCAGATTTGAATGAAATTAATGTGAAAATAACTGACACACTTTTAAAAACTGCAACAAAGATAGCTGGTAGAAAAAAGCAGCAATTAACCAATAAAATTTCTACTGAGACTAGAGAATTTATGATGAAAAGAATGAATATGAAGATATACAAAAATGATGTGTTAAAAAGAATTGAATACCTCGAATTTTGTAAAATTGTGCAGAAAGGAGTTGAAAATGATTACTGTGAACTAACAAGAAAATCTGTAGAAGAGAATAAAAGTTATTTTGGTATTGGTAGGAAATTTATATCTGCAATAAGGAAAAAGGATGGAATTATTACTAAAAAAAGAGATGACATCATACAATGGGTAGAAGACTTCTATCAAGAATTATATAGTAATAAAGAACAAGTACCTCGTATATCTATCATTTCTTCCCAGTTGCCCAGAATTTTAAATGAAGAAATGAAACATGCAATTAAATTTATGAAGAAAGGAAAGGCTCCAGCTAATGATGGAATTATAATTGATATATTAAAAGAAGCAGGTGAAGAAATAGGAAAATTTTTAGCAAAGTTATATATCAAATGTTTAAATGATAAAGATGTACCAGATAATCGGAAGAATGCAGTATTAATATTAATATTTAAAAAAGATGATAAAGAAGATATTAGAAATTACAGACCTATCAGCCTTTTATCAGTCTTATACAAAATCTTTACTAAAATAATTACAACTCGTCTACAGAGAACATTGGATTTTCACCAACCAAGACAGCAAGCTGGATTTAAAAATGGTTTTAGTATAGTAGATCATATCCAGGAATTGAGAGAAGTTATAGAAAGGACAAATGAATATGAGTTGCCATTATGCTTTGGATTTGTAGATTATGAAAAGGCATTTGATTCTATAAACATTTCTTCAGTGATTAAAGCATTGGATCATCAAGGTATAGATCCAGGATATTGTCATATTTTAAAGAATATTTATAAAAATGCAACAGCAACAATTAGATTATATAATGATACTAGGAAAGTCAACATTGAGAAAGGTGTAAGACAGGGTGACTCCATATCTCCAAAACTTTTTACAGTAGTGCTGGAAGAAATATTTGTAGATTAAAATGGGAAGCTAAAGGAATGAAAGTAAATGGGGATTATTTAAGTCATTTAGATTTTGCAGATGATGTAGTTGTTTTTGCAAATAATGTTTTAGGGCTTCTGGAAATGTTGCAGGAGTTATCAAATGAAAGTAGCAAAGTAGAACTAAAGATAAATTTTAAAAAGATTAAAGTAATGTTCAATGAATTTTCTCAAAATATGAAAATAAAGATTGATTATGATGAATTAGAAAAAGTTAACAGCTAAAATTCCTTGGTCAGATTATTAATACAGATGGAAACATAATGGATGAAATTAATCATAGAATTAAATTTGTTTGGAGTGCTTTTAATAGAAATAACTTGATACTAAAAGGAAATGGATATTCTCAAAATATGAAAATAAAGATTGATTATGATGAATTAGAAAAAGTTAGCAGCTTAAATTTCTTGGTCAAATTATTAATACAGATGAAACATAATGGATGAAATTAATCATAGAATTAAATTTGGTTGGAGTGCTTTTAATAGAAATAACTTGATACTAAAAGGAAATATGCGTATGTTTCTGAAAAGGAATGTTTTTAATAAATGTATTTTACCAATTCTTACTTATGGATCTGAAACTTGGAAGCTTAATAGCAGAGCAATACAGAGACTTCAGACCACTCAAAGAAGTTTGGAGACAATGATGTTATGAGTAACAAGAAGCAATCAAAAACGCAATATATGGGTAAGAGAACAAACAGGTGTTACTGACCTCATTGAAAAAATTAAATGACCGAAGTGGAGTTAGGCTGGACATTTTGCTAGAAGAGATGATAATAGATAGAGAATTGAAATCTTAAATTGGATTCCAAGAGATTTTAAAAGACCCAGAAAGAGACCACCGTGAGATGGAATGGATGAAATAAGAAAGTGTGCCGGAGTGATGTGGAGAAGAGAAGCTATAGATCAAAGATGAATTGAAATTGTAGAGAGCAATAGATAGACTAGTTGAAGGGGTAGAGATACCATTAATAAATGGCAAGGGAATGTATACATTATCAGATTTATTGATGTCTTTTTGTGCACAGAAAGTAGGGAAGATATGGAAGTTATGCTGAAGACTTGTGCAAGCATAGATAAAGAAATGGGGATTAAATTTATTGAAGAAAAATCAAAAGTAATGATGATAAATGCTGGGGAAAGAGAAGAGAAAATTTTTATTGGAGATATATAAAGTTAAATGTGGTGAATATGTATAACCATTTGGGAATTGTCTTAAGTAATCAGAGGAATTTCTTGAATGAATGGGAGAAAAAAATGATAAATGAATAACAGAAAAGAAAGAGACTGATAAACAAATTAACAGTGTTTGTATATAATAAATATGATGTAGCAAGAATTGTATGGAAGGGAATGGCAGTAGCCATGTTAACTTATGGTAATGATGTATTATATGTTAGTAAAGTAGTGCTAGATTACTTAGAAAATGTACAAAGAGAAATAGGAAGACAAGCATTAGATTCAGATGTGTAGACAACAAAAATGGCAATTCAAGGAGAAATGACTGGTCAAGTTTTTATATGAGAGATGCAAAAAGCAAATGAAAATATTTGATAGATTGCATCTGGATCTTTGGATCTAATGCTTCTCTCCATCAGTCGTCTTTAACGTTTATTTAACTTTAAAACTATTAACCCAAATTGAAAATATACTAATGTTTTCAATTTAAGTTAATTTGTCTTTAGTCATACTGATCTAAAACCAGTTCAATATCTGATATTTTGGTATTTTTTATTTTATTTATTAACCATACTTACTATTATCCTCTGGCTAGCATTAAATTATTAAAATATCACATGATCAACTTTTCTTACGCTTACACAAACTGTTAAAAAGAGTAGTAAATTTCTTCACACATTACACTATGTGGAATAAATATTTCCACTTGTTATGAAAAGTATAGATAATAATGAGTCAAACCATATGAATATTTCCTGTCATAAATGGACCCATTTTTATGCTTTCATTTATATTATAGAATTCACTCTAAAACTAGTGGTTTTGAAATGGCATCTAGACTGTTTTTTGTAAATATTTGTGGATGTTTGAAACAAATATTCTAAATTTATGAGATAAGAATGTAAGTGTGATGACTAAATAGTAAAATTAATTCACATAGAAAGTCTTATTTATATAAATAATAAATCTTTTCCAAAAATATAGCAAACAAATATAACACTATTTTTTCATTGTATATAGACTGAACCAATCACTCCAAGTGGCCTAGAATTGATTACATCTCTAATATCCTTGGGCATTTGTTTCTAAATATTTAAGCAAATTCATATTGTAACACATTATCTAAACTGTTGAAGATGTTGCATTTCAAATGATAACACATAATTTCTTATAAATTTTAAAATTAAGAAAAATTTAAAAGAAACTGTTGTGCTATAGATAAGATAAAGAACAGAATACTGTAGCCCTATAGAAAAAAAGAGGATATATGTAATGTAATTGAAAATAAGGCTGAAAAAGCTGGCTGATCTGCAAATGCTCCACACTTGGACAGCCCTAAATATAACTAGTAAACAGATAACTGAATAAGCTAATCCACAAATGGATTTATAATAATTTAGATCTACATTATAATAGATTCATGAATTTGTAAAGCACCAATGAGTCCAAAGAAAAATATTTTTGCTTGGCAAAGAAAATAAAATTCAATAAATAAATAGCTTATTTTGTTAATGAGGTGGAATATGGAGTGTATGATTAAATGTTTTATTAATAAAATAAATAGTGTAATAAAACATTGTGGAATAATTTGTGTAATAGGTAAATCAAATTATGCCGAGATTAATAATAAAAATATAAATTTATTAAGATAAACATCAACTCATTGAGATAGTTAAGATAAATAACACAACTTTAATTTTAATATTTGCAATCTAATATAATTCATTATATATTTATAAACCATCTCTGCCATATTATAATTGCCAGATATAATCTACATCTAAAGATCATTAACATGCATAGTTATAAAAGGATTAAATACATAATCTTTCACAAAAGAAAATTTAATACATATATTTTAAATATCTCCTATTCTTTAAATCAAGTAATGCTTATATTATAATAATTGACATATATATTTAAACTAAATCTTAAATATTAGCTATGTTTTTAAATTTTGATTTGTTTTCTAAAAATTATGTCAATGATCAACTTAGTTGGATCTGTATCAAATATTAAATAGATTGCATTAATAATTAAAATTATTAAAAATGAAGAAAAATTAGATAGATGTTTTATCAGTTTGCTATTATTTCTTTGATTAATAAAATAAGTCAAAGTTATTTGATTAGATAGTTTTAGAGATTTATTTTTTAGCATTCATTATTAAGTTCAGCATTTAATTTGAGATTATAGTTCTATTCTCCTGTGGTAATCTTCATTAATATTTCCATGATGGCAAGTGAAGACATAGTATTCAGTAGGCATTGTAATTATTAGGTAATATCCAACTATTTCTTTCACAATCCATGGCAAATCCAATGGTTCGATGACTTCACTCATTTAGCATAGCATTTGTTGATATTCATTTCATTTGTTTTTATAGACACCAATTGAGGAGAATTTATGTTCTTCCCTTCCCACATGAATTTTACTCACAGTACATTATATTATCCATCAAAAATCTATAAACTGTTGATGAAAAGTAAGTAAATAAAACAAAAAATTGAAGAAAAATAAAGTATATGTGTTCTTTTTCCTGAGCTTGTTTTTGTTACTTAGTAATGATGATGATGATGATGTGGTCTTTTAAACATTAGCTTGTAAAACATGAGATCTTCCTTTTTTTAATCTTAGTAAAATCATTGTTATTATTCGATACGACTTAAAAAAATATTTTATTTTTAATTTTAATAAATAAACCATTCATTCACTCAAAATTCAAATATATTTATTAAACATAGAATGTTTGATTGTTTTCTAGAAAGAGTGGTTAAAAATAAAGTAAGAGAATGAGAGGAATTAACAAAGAAAAATAGATTTGATTTAATGGGAATGTAATACTAATTTAAGCAAGAAAGGATAAATTATTTGTAGCGAAAATGGATATCATAAAAAGAGAGAAAATAACAAGCCTTCAACTATATTTTAAAAAAAATAAAATCAAGTATTCAAGGATGAAGTAGATAATAATGTAATATCTAAAGTTGAAAAAAAAAGTGATAACACTTATGGAATTGATGAAATTTCATTTGATTTTCTGAAGACCAGGAAATATGAGGAGTGAAATGAGAGAATTTGTTGATGTTTGTAATGTAATTTATAACTCAGAAGAGTGTTCAGTAGAATTTCTTTCAATAATTATAATTCCATTTATTAAAAAGATTAATGCAGCAAAATGTTTGGATTTTGATACAATAAATTGAAGCTCTGTGTAGCTCATGTTTTGTTGAATAGTTTGAATGTCTCTGACTTAACAGCAATTTGGATTTATAAATATGGAAAAATATGAAATGTACTTTGTAGTAGTGAGGATTATTGCTGGGAAGTATATAGAAAATAAAGGAATTTAATATTTGTTTCATTGTTCTTGAAAAAGCATTTAATGGAGAGAAATGAATTATTTCAAAGAGAAAGCTTAGATTTGAGGAAGTTAGTAAATTTACATTTGACACAGAAGACAATAGTAAGACAAGATAGTCATTTAACCAGAAAAAATGTAAGCAATGGTGTAAACCAGATATTTTCTATCTCTCACTTTAATATTTTTTTAAATCAGATAAATTGCTAAATGATAACAGTTATTTAGACAAAGATAGAATTACTGTTGAAAGGAGAAGAAAAATTAACTGGATTAAAATTGCTGATAATTAGGGCAGTGTTAGCAAGTAGAGATTGAACTTAATAAAATATTAAATAGACTGATGAAGTTTGTAGAAAATTTGGAGGAAAAGTAATTCAACTAAATGAGTGAAGAAAGATGGAAAAATAAAACATTAAGCTGGAAAGAAGTAATAGAATGTATTGCGCCTTTTAAATATGTTGTATAGTGGTATTTCAATAAGAGTACTTAAGTTATCCTGTAGTATATTGATGTTAGATTTGATGGTCATGGATATTGTTAAATGCTTTATTTGAAACATGCAGATATATAGAATAGCGTCTAGGATAATTAAGAAAAGATTAGTTACTTTAAAATTGTGGATTTGAAGAGAGTAGAGATAATCTAGAAATATTAAATTAATAATATAAATAAAAAAAAGAAAGAAAAATTGGGCTGAAAATTTGCTTTAGATAAAGGAATTATGGAGGTTGCAATGAAAGCACTGAGAAGATTGGTGCAAAAGAGATGAAAGACATCTTTGGAAAATCTTAAAGAGAATAAGAAGTATGAGTTTTTAAAAAGAAAATAACGAAAAAAATAAATGGAGAAAATTGTTGGCTTAAGTGTGGGACCTATTTTTTGTCTCACAACCAGCAATTGGGTTAATAATTATCATATAAAATATTAGATAATTAGTGATACAATTGTACTCATATAATATTTCTACCGGAAAAGATATTTTCCAGAACAAAATATAGTATTTATTATGATTATTATTTTTGTGCTTATTCTAATACTCCTAGTAGTTATATTATTGCATAAAACTCTAGACAGCATACATGTAGTAATAGACAAATATTGTTTTATGAGCATAATTATAGTGATTTTTTTTCAGTTGCCATATATGTTTATTATATTCTTTGCATTATCATATTAACAATATTTATATAATTGTTTTTATTGTTGATTTTTCAGGCACAGTATTCCTATCTTGTAGTTCAAATGCTAATTAGTCATTTGGATGAGCATTCTAAAGATGAAGCGACTATCAGAGCCAGCATTGTAAATGTTTTATTACAAACTGTTCTCATTGCTGCTGGAGGATCTATTGGTAAATAAACCATACATAATAATTGGGTCTACATACACAATATACACATGCAGATATTTACGTAGAAGGGAATACCTAAAAGATTGTATTAAGCTTTATCCAATTAATTATCTGACAGTTTTGACTATCTAACATAACAGTCTTTTTCAGAATTTTTTTTTATTTTTATTTACATTCAGTCTTTATGTTAAACATGTTCAGCAAAATTATAAGGATTTTTATATTTAAATTTTAGTAGTGGTTAGCATGTTATATCTCTATGTCTCTGACATGGGATTCATGTGGAATCAATAATTGTTTAAAATTGAATAAATGTTAGTCAAGCTTAGTATATTTTCTGATATCTGGCTCATAGCCAAATTCTATTATTATTCTGTATTGGATAGATTAGACTGACAATTGTCACTGGGTAATGTGAAGAAAAAAGATAATATACAAATTTCGTCCTTAGTAGTGGGAAGAGTGAATGTCATATTCACACATAGGTTGAGATATTGTTAATATTACTTAGGTGACATTTATTCTTTAAAAATTCTATTATTGATATTTTTTTACTTAGCAGAAATGGCTCTATTAAAAATAAACATTTGATACTTTATGAAAAAAATATACATCTTTAAAGTTTTAAGTAATTTGATCAACTCCTCAAACAGAAAATAATTATAACTTAAACACCAAATTTAATTTAATTATCAAAGTCATAGCTTTAAAGAAATGTAAGTGAAAATTTTAATTACTTATCAACTATGTTCATTTAGTAATTTTTATTTAGTTTAGAAAAGCTAATTTTTCATGATTGTTCAGGGGATCATTAATCTAAATAGACTAATATTTGGTATCTTATTTTCTCATTTTTAATCTTTTGTATTTGCAGAGATTTTTTATTAATAGGTAGTTGTTTAGATTAGTTCACTTTTTGAGATAACAAAAATTATACTATCATTTGCACCACTGAATTATCAATTCATTTGTAACAAATAACTATATGTCTATAACTTATGTCAATAGAAGCATTCTGATAAATAATTTTTTTTAATTAAAAAAATTATAATTATAAAACAATTATTTTTGAAATGTATTAAAAAATAATTCTAGGCCCTTCAGTTCTGGAAGTTTTCAATACAATGCTCCGCCATTTACGTTTATCGGTATCACTGAAGACGACCGACGAGAAGGAACTTAATGATGAAAAATTATTCCAGGAAGCATTAGTTAATACTTTAGGTAAAAATCTTTTGTTTTTTAATTATTATTGAATTTACTATTTATTTTGACTCTTTTAACCTATTCATTTAAATATGATCTATTATTTTAGGTGAATTTGCAAATAATTTACCTGATTATCAGAAAATTGAAATTATGATGTTTGTGATGAATAAAATCCCTCTTCCATCAGATGAAGTGCCAAGGTAAGTTTTTGTCTCTATTAGTTTTATTCTTATTGCTTGTTTTTAAACATCATGCGACATTTTGATTAATATTTTCATATTATATAAATATTTATCATTTTCAATCATACTATATAATTTTAAAGATTGGGGGGTAATCCAGTTTTTTCAATCCTTAGCTTCTTATCAATTCAGTATACTTGTTTATCTAATCCATCTATCTCACATTTTTTTTACTTCTTATACATGGTTTAGGACTTATGTTATCCACCTATTGTCTGCTTTTTTTACCAATTTATTTAGCTAGATATGTTCTACTCCATTCTTTCAATGATTTTAATGACATCATATGATCACTATCTCTTATGCTTGCTCTTATGGCTGCTGGAGGATTGCATTAGATCCTAAGATCTAGGTGCAGTGCTCTCAGATCCAAAGCTCCTCACTGATGAAGGCCACAAGCCAGAAACTAGTCTGAGGATAATGGATGAGTAGGCACTAGATGGGGATTTTATGCACAAGCCTTCTGGCATCCATTGATTACTCTGGCTTGCACTGAGTGGCAATACGTGTGGAGAGTTTTGCTGATTTTAATGACACCGATTTATTCTTGCATTTGTGCTTTCTTTCCCTTTTTGATTATTCTGTATATATATATTACGACATTGTGAAACTTACACAAATCATTCTCTTAATTTAATAATTGCAGTATTTGTTATGTAAAAGTATCATATTCTAAAAAAAAAAAAACGTGCTGATGCTAAATATGTTACATTAATATTGTCATGGAAAACTTTGGAAGCAAAAGTATACTGATTCATAATTTTATAGATATTATTATTTTTCTACAAAAGTATAACTATGATCAACCAAAGTGAAAATATCTTACATCCTGTTTGAATTATATTACAACTGCTATTCTTTAGATTAATAATTACTACAAATAAAAAATAACAATTGAATGGTTTATTAATTGGGAGCACCAGAAGTGCCAAAACTGGGTCAAGATCCATGGACCTTGAGCTTCAACTGCTACTCTCCCACTGCATCAAACAATGCAAACCAGTAATTACTATGTTTCTTATACATAATAAATTGAAGTGGATTAAATATTTTGGATAGGAATGAAGTGCTTTGTCTTTAAATAATATGATGAATTAAAAAATTCTTCAAAATTTTATAGTGACGGAAATTAAAAGACATGTAAAAAGGGTAATATTGATCTATATTTTAATTTGTATTTTCATAATTAATGTTTCCTATTTATGTTATATTTTTTATTCAAAGATGTCACTGTTTATTTGTCTGTCAATATTTTAAATATTAATTTTCTAGTTGGTAATTAGTTGTTATTAATATAAGCACTTATTTCTGGAAAATAGCATTATCGTCAATTCATACGAGAACAACTGCCAAGATGTTTATAAAAATTAAACTTGCAAAAGAATTTTGATGATAAATACACATCTTGATATATAAAAATTAGAATAAACACAGTAAAAGCAAAATTGAATAAAAACTCTTAAAACTTAAAGGGATAGAATGATAAATAATTTATTAAGGGAAAAAGTAAAAATGTTATAGAAATTAAAGATGAATAATAATAATAATAATGATGATGATGATGATAATAATGATGATGGATGATGATATAAAAAAAACATTAATATGATATCAAAATATCAGTATTGAGCTGCTGATATTTATAGTAAAGTTATTTGGTGACAAATGAGCATGTTAAGATATAGAAAAAAATTGTAAATTTATTATGCATTATGGGTATAGGATAAAATATGTGGAGGATTTTTTATTAGAATATAATAATTATGAATACTATAAAGAATCAGTAGTATCGATATATATATATCGATAGAAAAACTGCACTAAAAAAGATTTGATAAGAATTAATTTAGTGTGATGTGAAATATGACAATGAAATAAGAAATTAAGTAATGGAGAAAACATAAAAAAATTTTAAAAATAAGTTACAAAAATAGATAAAAATTAAGGATATTTAATTATATGTATATATATTTTTCTTTAATACTTTAATTTTTTTTTTTATGTAGTAAAAATAGCCCCGAAGATGTCTGTTGCATATTTGAAAGTCAGCTATTTTTGAAAGTTTTTGATATAATAAAATACTATATTGGCATTGTGTAAAATGCATAGATGATTGCTCTAGTATTGTTTATATTAGTATTTATGTATAGAAATAAATCGAAATGATATTACATTTTTGAAACTCCATCTACCACAATTTCCCATTTTGTTCTGTACATTGCTACATGATAAAAAAATTGAACAAATCTTGGCAAAATGTGTAATGTATAAACACAGTGAAATGTAGCTAATATCCTTTTGTACAGACTTGTTATGGAGAGACTAGTTTTTAATATATTTCAGTATATCAGTTTTATTATTAAAATAAATCTTTTTTTTTGTACTAACAAAATCAGAAGGGCTGCAATAACAATTTATTTTCTGGAAAGAGACAATGTGATAGAATTTACTAATGAGAATATCATTTGAAGATATAGGATGAGAAAAATTACATCAAAAGTTTACTAAGATAAAAACTTTTATAAGCAAAGATACTATAGAAATAGAGTATGTGGTATGTAGAACTTTTGTAAGGAGATGTAAAATTATTGCTGAAATGAAAAATGTGGTGTGGAAAAGAAAAAAAGAATATAAGCGACAAGTTTAAATTAATAAACATCACATGACCGCCTCCTTTTATGCTTGTGTATAATTGTTGTTAAACAGGAAAAACTCACGATATATATTGCCACACACAGCAAGCTAGAGAAATCAATGGATGGTAGAAGGCTTGTGCATAAAATCCCCATCTAGTGCCTAACAACTGTCATACACAAGCATAAGAGGAGGTGGTCATGTGATGTTTATTGGCTTAAAACCAATCCTGCCTAATAGGATAGTGGTGGCTATGGTTATTAAAGAACCAAAGACACCAAAATGTATGGGTACTGAATTGGGTTCAGACCCATATGACTATATAAGCTAATGGGCTTGGATTGAAAACATTAAGGGGTTTTCAATTTAAGACTCATAGTTTTGTAGTTAAATGGAGATAAAAGGTGGTTGCTGGAGGGTTGCATTAGATCCTAAGATCTAGATGCAGTGCTGTCAGATCCAAGGCTCCTCACTGACGAAGGCCATAAGCCAGAAACTAGTCTGGGGATATTGGATGAGTATGCACTAGATGGGAATTTTAGCACAAGCCTTCTGGGATCCATTGATTTCTCTAGCTTGCTGTGTGTGGCAATATATCTAATGAGTTTTGCCTGTTTTAACAAGTTTAAATTACTGAATAAAAAATCTAAATACTAGTCTAAGAAATAGCTAGAAATTGAAAAAGAAGACTTATTAGATTACAATCAGAAAAAGTAATCTAGATACTATTGAGAAACTCTTTAATTAGGGAAATATGAGATATATGTTGCAGAATTATCAGAAAACAGATAGGGAGGGTTTGCTTGTTGGTGGCAGTTATTATGGATATTCCAAAATATGTAAAAAAAAAAAAACTAATATAACTTTATATATGAGATGTTAATGCAATGTTGTGTGAGAAGAATAGTAATTCTCTTCTTGGAATGAGGGATAAGAATTGATAATAAATAAGTTAGCCTCATTAAGTAGATTATATTCTTTGTGTAATGATTATGGCATATAATTTATATATTGAATAGAATAAATTAAGTAAATTTATAGGTTGTTCTGACTTATGCCCAATGTGGCCACTTGATGGCATTGTTGCTTGCAAAAATAATGAAATGTTATGTTACTGGCCCAATAATTTTTTGCTTTCTGTTCTCTGACAATTTTTCAAAGTATTTTTAAAAAATTTACAAACCAACATTATTTTCTAAATTACATTTTTAATTACATTATACATTTCAGTGCATTGCGCAAACCAAGCTTTCAGTGTGTAGCACTGGAATGTGCGGGGGGTACTCTGAACAAACTAAGCTTTCAGGGCATAGCACTGGAATTGGGGGGTGGGACATTGGTTTTGACGATCCAAAGGATCAGCCAGTACATGCACTAGTCTGAGAAAACAAAGATTATGATTTCCAAAACAACATACAATGATAGCCATTTCATTACTCTGTTTTCCTGCAAATGTGCCTTTTCGTATGACTTATGTGAAATGGTTCTGGGACATATCCTTTTGCAATTGTTTTCGACCTTCCAAGATGTGTAGGGAAATGTGTGATGGGCTTATAATTATTAGTATGTAACAGTATGTCAGGTAAGATGAAATTTCATTACTTCCAATGCACATAAAAATACTTAAGGCCAGTTGAATTACATAGATCCTCACATCCTATGGTAGCGATTTGTGCACTATTTCCATAGTGACACGAAGCACAGTGTGCAACACCATCTAAGCCTGCTAACAGTTAATATGAACAGAACTGTTCTATAGGCTGTAAGTTAGGCCGTGTAAACGGCATGTTTCTGTGCTTTTGCAGAGAAACAATGCTATCAAGCGGCCACACTGGGCATAACTCACAACTACCAATTTATATATAGATTTGGGGGAGGGGGATTATGATACATATCTTTACTGATATGATTTCACAAAAACAAAAAGTTGTCTTAAAATATTTTGTATTATTAAAAATAATTTGAGTAAAGGTTTGGAATTTTGTGAAGATGAGATAACAGGAATTTTTTTTTTTAATGAATTTTGATTGGTGAATACGAATTGAAATTAAGATTGATGCTAATATCTGCATTAGTAGTGTCTCTGAAGCAATTGTGATAAAGAGGACATTATTGAAGATATAGAATTAAATGATTTTAATAAAAACGATTGTTTTGATGTAAGAGTTAAGAGAAAATGTGTTTGTTGGATATATGGTTGAAAAGGGGATTTTGCAAAGAAATGATAAGAATATAGTATTGGGAAAAAAGAAATGAGAAATAAAGAACTGGAATAATTTAGGGAGGTGATTTTAAATATATCAAGATTTTAAAGTTGAAAATTGAGAAAATTTTACTGAATATAGTAGATGAGGTTTGGATGGAGATTTTAGGAATAACAGAAATACATTTAAAGGTTATTGAGGAAATATATTGTTGAATAGACTTTGATGGGACAGAAAGGGATATTAAAAAAACGAGATAGAATTGATATTATGCAAAAAGAGATTAATACTAATTTAAATGTGCATGTAAGTTTATTGAATTTTCATTGAATGAAAATAAATAGATGTTTGGCTTTGTGTATATTTCTATGGATGACAGTACAGATAGATTTTTGCAGATAATCTATTTAGCCTAAGATTGTCAACTAAATCTTTTAGCATTGTTATCTAGAACTTATAGCTCATCATTCCTTTTATACAAATGGTTATAAAATAGGACTACAGAGGTCGCTAGTATTTGATACATGATTTCGTTTGTATTGTATTTGAGTGAAATGGAAAGAGCAATAGAAAGATTAGGAAGAGGGATAGAGATACCGTTAATAGGTATTAAGGGAGTATATATTTTGTCAGGTCTTTTTTCTGCAGATGATATTTTTTGTGTGCAGAAAGAAGAGAAGATATGGAAGTTATGTTGAGAACATGTGCAAGGGTGGTAAAGAGATGGGGATTAAATTTAGAGAAGAAAAATCAAATATAATGATGGTTAATACTGGGGAAAGAGAAGATGTGGAATTTTTGTTGGGGAATATTAAGTTAAGTGTGGTGAATAGATATAGTTATTTGGGAATTATTTTAAGTAATCAGAAAAATTGTTTGGATGAATGGGAGAAAAAATTGATAAATGAAGCAAAGAAAAGAAAGGGATTGATAAAGAAATTAACAGTGTGTTTATATAATAAATATGATGTAGCTAGAATTATATGGAAAGGAGTTGCAGTAGCAGGGTTAACATATGGTAATGATGCATTATATGTTAGTAATGGGGTATTAAATTACTTAGAAAAAGTTCAAAGGGAAGTAGGAAGACATGCATTGGATGCAGATGTATGGACAGCAAGGGAGGCAATTCAAGGAGAAATGGGATGATCAAGTTTTCATATGAGAGATGCAAAAAGTAAAATGAAAATGTTTGGTAGATTGCAGTTTATGGATAATAAAAGAATAGCTAAAATAGTATTTAATTGGGTTATGAGTAAAGGGCAGGTAACAAGATGGCTGAGAAAGGTAATACGGTATGCAAAAGATTTGGATAAAGAATTTATATTTGTATAAAAGATGGGAAGATTGTGTTAGGAGGATTGTTAAGTGTTATAGTGGTAAGGAATGGGATAAAAGAATTGATTTACTAATAAAGAATAGGGAGTTAAAGAGATGGAGAACTAGTATGGAGAGTAAAAAGAGTTTAAATATATATAGAAATAAACAGAATATTAGGTATGAATTAATTTATGATAATAGTAAGGAAAGTAGTTTATTGTTTAAAGCTCGAACAGGTTCTTTAGCAACAAGTGAATATACACGTAAATGGAAAAATATGGGTGATTTAGTCTGTAAATTATGTAAGGAAGGAATAGAAAATATTAGGCATTTGTTAATTGAATGTAAATGCTTGAAAACAGAAAGGGCACATATAATGAAGCTATGGGAAAATAAATATGAAAAAAGTGATTATACAGAAAGTAGATTATTGGTTTTTATGCTGGGCTTGGAAAAAGATAAGGGGGATTTAAATATAAAGGCTGTAGAGTTGACAAAGATTATGTTGTGAAAATGGGATGGAGCAGAATATGGGGAAAATTAGACTGGGGAATATAAAATTAAGTAGCTAACAAGTTTTTCTTGGTATAATTGCTGAGAGATTCTTGACTTCATTTAGGAATAGCTACAGTACATCACATTCACATTAATATAAGAAATTGTATAATTGTATAGTGAAAGTATTACAGGTACATAATTATGAGGAATAGGATAGGATGGGGTGGATAAATTAACTAGAGAAAAATAATTAGTTATGATAAAAGAATATGAATAATAATAAGAAATAGTTTGAAGTTCTATAAGAATGTAAATGTGAAAAAAAAAAAAATAATGCTAAAGAAAGTTCATTATTATTGATGTAATTGCAGGAGCTTTAGATATTAGAAGAAAAAATGGAATAAAGATTTAGATTGTAGATGTAGTTTATGTAAAGATTGAAGAGAGGATATTGAATATTATTTTTGAAATGTAGAATGAGGATCAAAATAAATTGTATAAAAAATAGGAGAATTTTAAAAGTTGAATGAAAGGGACAAGATTTTATTTATTTATTTTCAAATCTTTATAATGAAACTGAAAAATATGAGGATAGAATAACAAAACCATTAGAACAGCTTTTATTAAAATGGGATAGGATGGAGGGAAAAAAATGAATCAAGGCTAGAGAAATATTTGGACAATAATGAGTAAGAACATGAGCATATTTGTGTGTATAAGGAGTTCAGGAGGGAGAAATGTTTAACTTGTATAACAGTTTCTGGGCATATAGCCCAAGCACAGAAATTTCCAACTTTAAGGAGAAGCTATTTTACATCACATCTCATCATTTTTGAAATGTGATGAGAGTACTTGAGTAAATATGTGAAAATAAGTGATTAACTTATTGAGTCAATTTACATAACTTACATATGTTATTTTCATTTCATGCTTTTGTTTAAATTTATAAATTAGTATTTCTTATGACTTTCATTAATTGTAATTAGTGATTTTAATTTTTGTATCTATTTTGTTTTCAGTGAATATGGCGATGTGCTCTTGCAAAACATGTTACTGCAAAGTGTTCTTAAAGTAAGTAATACATATAGGACTGTATATATATGGGTAAATATTAATATACTTTTTTTTTATGTATTATTCTTTTTCTGGATTTTATAGGTTGCAACAAAATATTCAACTGTTCACATGACAACTGCCTTTCCCTATGCCTTCCTAGATCCACTTCTGCGTATGTCAGTTGCTCCAGATCCTGGTATCCGAATTCTAGTTCAGCATATTCTTCATACCCTGATCGATCGACATAGTAATTTGCCAAAACTTCAAATTCCAAGGTTAGTTGTAATTGTCTGTGATATACAAATTATATTTCAATTAACTCATTTTATTTTCTGTAATTTTTATTTATAATGTAGCTTGTTTTTTTTGTTTTTTTTAGTTAAGTGTTAGATAGAATGATGAGACTCTCTTATAAATTTTATACATAGTTTATATATTAAAAATATAGGGGGGACAGGACTGGATATATATAATATATTATATTTAGTTTATCTTACAAGTATTATTATAAGACATAGTATTTTCTATAAAATCTTGTTATCTCAAGTATGAAATAAAGAAAATATTTGAAATATAGTGTAAATATTAAAACAAAATGATAAGCAATTGCATTTATACTTTATTCCAAATCTAGTAATTCTTCATCCATTGCTTCATTCAAATCGAACCTATCACCTGAATAATTAATCTTGCCATTTAGGTATTCATTTTTTCAATATCTCCATCTCTTTTTACATCAAAATTATCATTTGAAATATTCTAATCATCTGTTTTCCATTTATTAAAATCAACTTTTAAAAAAACCAATGAGCTTTGGTGTATTTTTTTATATTTTGATTTCTTTGAATTCATCAAAAAATTCAGTTATATTTCTGTAATCTTTACTATTAGTAGTACTTTTTCTTTTAAAGTATAACTTGTCAGTTTTTAATTTAATAGTTGGATTTTTTACAATCTTCTAACTGAAGTATGAAATATTTTGCTTCTAAGTTCCGTCACATCATATTGTAGAGGTGGAATAGACTGCACTATCATTCAAATAAACAGATCCATTAAGTCAAGATAGCCAATTTCTACAAAATACCAAACCAAAATTCAATAAAAATAATTGGTCAGTATAAGATGGTAACTAAAACAAACAAAATATTTGTATCAATTATTAATTAGCTATATTTATTCCTTTATTATTTCCTTTGACATTTTTTTTTATATGTCTAAAAACAACTTTATTTTTAAAAATGTTTATATATTAAAAACAAAGCAGAGAAAAAATATCTTTCCAGATAATTCTAGCAATTTTATGAGTATTTTTATTTATGAATATTTTAAATCTTTAAATGGTAAGATTTTTTGCAATTCGATTTTTTCCAACTGTCTTTTTTTTTTTTTTTTCCAAAATTAGATTTAATTGCTCATTGCAAAACAATTTCTGAAATAAAATATTAAATTAGGTAAATAATTATAGTTTTCATAGTATATTTCTGAAAAGAGCTATATGTGTTGTACTTAGTGCATACCATGTTCTTAAAATGGAGCTGAGATTTTTTTTATCTAGAGATTGTGTACCTCTGAATCATGCCAATAAAACAACCTTGGTTTTTTTCTTTGGAAGAAATCATCAGGCTTAAAAGAGGGAAGTGAAACATACATGAGATATATTTATATGTTTATCACTTGGGTAAAGCAGGAAATAGAGTTAAATAAAGAAAACTAACTCCTGATATTTATTCATGAATTCTTTGAAACATTGATAAAAATGATATGGATTATATATAAATAAATATATATTTGACAATTCTTTACAATGATTTTTATCTCTTCATTCTTGAACCATTTTGTAAATAAAAAACTTATATGTATTGTACCGGTCAGAATTGTATGCTCATCTAACAAGATTTAGAATCTAAGTAAAAGTATCCTAAATCCACTCATGCCCGAGATACACAGGTCAGGAGCAATCATGGATTCTGCCCTATTTGCCCTTCTCTAAAACTATAACATTATGAACAACCCTTCTGGTGATAACAGAAGAATTTTATTTATTCCAGTCCCGCAGACACAGTGGAGAGATATGATATCTACAGAGTAATTATTATAAACAAAGAATATCAAATCTTAGCTCAATCAGATACTTTAAGTGTAAAGAAAATATATAAATTTAGATGAATTGCAAATAGCTAGCGTCGCGAAAGAAACATGAATTATAAGGTAGTATCCATCCACAATGAATAAGAATAGAACAACCCAGGGATAAATATCATTTAAAGTAATCGGTAATAACTTTTAAATACTAGTACTATTATAACGAACATGTGAGATTCAGTAAAACACGAATGCATGAGTAATTATCAACACAAAATAATTTAATGAACATAAACAAGTTAATTTATACAAAAAACATAGCACAGATTGCATGCGGTTAATGATTTGCATAGACAAATGGCTTAGTACGCCAATGAGTTACAAATGACAATAGATTGGTGCTGTAAACGCTATGATAAGCCCAACAGAGGCCATGATTATTATTTTAAAGTTACACGAAAAGACATTTGTAAATTAACCTCCAAAAGAGGTTTACTCTTGATATGATAGTCAAAGAACTTGAGACATTAAGAGAAATTATTTTATTAGCATTATTGTTATTAATAACTGACATGAATACCATTCATTTGCGAAATTAGCTGAACAGTTTGGCTTAACAACTCTATTGTCCATGAGCGCATTTAGGCCTGTAAAAATGAGGAGGAGGTTAGCTTAAATAAGCTTTATACTGTGACAATCCTAAAATATTCTATTAATTATCAAGAGAATGGTTTACAAACATCACTGCACCACGTCTTATAGATAATATGGGATTATACGTAATAAAGAGAACTCGCAGTGCTGACTACAATGATAGTGTTAGAAATGGAATTTAGGTCCGTCTTTGGACTGAAAGGCTTTATCATATATAAGAGTCTGTTTGTATTTATAACAGGGTGGTATTTGAAGAGATGAGTGGTAAGGTTGCCATGATCTGGATTTGCCGACATTATCCCATGCAGAGCCTCAACAAGCTAACATTTGTCCTGAGGTCGGGCTACCAAACCTCATTCTTGGACAAATTACATAAAGAAAATCCGAGACTTCCAGAGAATAAGTATGACAAAGCAAAATACGAATTCTTTAAAATGCTATCATGAGTAAGCAACACGAATATATCTTAAATCTTAAATGACTGATATATTAATTTAGACTTCAAATAAAGTAATAATATCGCACGTAACGCAATGACAAAATATTACCCACTCAGCGACAT
This sequence comes from Epiperipatus broadwayi, assembly GCA_028023455.1. Lineage (NCBI taxonomy): Eukaryota > Metazoa > Onychophora > Udeonychophora > Euonychophora > Peripatidae > Epiperipatus > Epiperipatus broadwayi. The sequence continues at coordinate 3,620,144 of JAQFVV010012410.1, read as the reverse complement.
AGTATAACCTTGGCAAATTAGGATGTTAAATATAAAAGAGGGGATATATTATTCCTCCTATTTAACAAGCCCAAGTATTCTCGAACGATAGTACACCTGGGTCTCGTTTTACGCGATAGATAGGTTCCTCAGAAAACATGCACAAACGAAATCGCGCAAAAATAGACGTAACTTACATTCAAAAAGGGGGTGTGTGGTCTGTGATTTTTCAAAATTCGTGTAAAAGCAAAGCACCAATGTAAAATTACTTTAAAATTCGCGCGCAAAAAAAATAAGGAAATAAAATATGACTAATAAAAAATTTCAAATTTGAAAAAAATTGATACAAGACAAACTTTTTTAAACTATAATATTTAATTTTATTCAAAATAATATATTTTTGTGCATAATTTACAGTACAGTAATTTACATTTTTTTTATACACGTTTTAATTATTATTGCTATTTGCCGAAATACACGTTCGTTTGCAAACTGGTAAAAAATCAGATTCTCACAAGAGGAAATACAACTAGCACCAAGTTCACTCTCATGTTGTGTTAATGGTTTTCTGTTGACAACGTAATTAGTAATTAATCTTTGAGATGATGATTTTATTAATTGTTTATGAACTTAGACTTATGATAATAAAAAGGCATTTAATCACCACTGCTGGGAAAAATTTAATTAAAACTAACAACTAAAAATTAAATTCTTATTTTTGTCTTTAATTTTCAATTCCATTTAAAAATCAAATTTCGTTTCACTTCTATTACTCATCTTTTAAAAATAAACTTGCGGACACTAAATGATTAATAATTGATTACGTTCCTTTTTAAAAAGCAAAAACAGAATGTGATTTAAAATGCAAAATTAACACGCGCAATGTAATGTGGAAATCATGATTTTAATTTCATTATTGCATAAAATCTTAGTATTATAAAGCACTGAAAATATTGAAATTACTAAGATGAAAGTCGAGTTCCAATAATGTGCTATTACTTTCAATATAACATAAGTCTGCGAAATTTATTATTTAAAGTAATAGCGCATTATCGGAGTTCGACTTCCAGTGAAACATAAATCGCGTAACTTCAAAATCGTGTTAAATAAGTCCGCATAAAAAGAGACCCAGGTGTATATTAAAAACAAGTTAGAACGCACAATGACGTGAAAAGCAAATGAATAATTATTAAAATAAATTAATAATCAAATTTATTTAGAGAACATAAAATGCATTTAAAATTCATAGCGCTAACAACAAATGCTTATCATATCCCATAATATGACGGTTTTAAAGTCCGCCATTAAGCATATATATTTAAATATTCAATCGAGCGAACTGCATTCAGTAAGAAATTTTACATTCAAGTATTTAAACATCCCAAAATATCAGGAAGGTAGTTGCAATGATATAAGTTCGCTAGATTGAGATATTAGCATACTAAAAATTAACTCTATGGAAATACATAGTTTAAAATAAGTTTTGCTGCATGAAAATAAAATAACTGGAGCATGAAATTTAAGAGGTAATGGCAGTTTTAAAATGTATAATTCTGTGCTAATGTTTAGATAATGATTTAAAACTTTAGAGAGAAAATCATTAAAACTTAACAAATATGATAACTAGGTTTATAGTCAGTTATCAGATAGATGGAAGATTATATTGTGAGTATAAATAGAATTTACAGTGAAATGAGGAATATTACGGATCCATTCAGTGGCAAAACGGATTACCTTTTAGACATTATGGCGGTCATTTAGAATAACATATGTGAAGTTTAGACATGAAAGCACGGTCAGCAATGTACAGAACGAACAAAATAATGGTGGCATCTTCCAATTGTTCTTTCACAATTCAAACAGAACAGTTTTCAAGTGGCAAAGGCATAGCAGAAAGGCAGCACAAAGGTGACCTAAGATCAGGAAAGGCGAATTTCTTCCCTCTACTCAGAGTTCATTTTATTTTCACTCTCTAAAAGAACAAGTGATGAGTGACCTGAGTTCATTTTGCGCGTGCCTAGAACTCTTATTTCTTTTATACTCGAAATTTGGTAAAAGTCGTAAACAGGTAAATTCCAGAAAGCATTATTTAAATCTATTTTTTTTAAAATTGGAAATAGCTTTAAGGATATGATTTTGTTAATTTGAAACTGTTAAATAGTGAAATGAGATTGCAATAATCGCTTTCTAGAACTTTCTGGCATTGCTTTAGCTTTACATTAATATTATTAATTTCCATATCTGTAATATATATGTGTGTGTGTGTGTGTATACACAATTGTCTAAGTGAAGGGAATTTACAAGCTTAGAAATAAAATCTAATTAAGTTAGAATAATAATACAATTGGTTAAACATAACCATTTTGAATAAACAGGGTGGAAGTCATACATGTATGTGTGCGCCAAACATTCCTTGATGATGAAATAAACATTTATAAAACGGTTCAAACCTTACTTTAAATTTTCTACTGTCATCAGGCAATGAAGCAAAATGTGTACTACAGATTTACCACTTCAGTACTTTATTAAATATATTTAAAAAAAGCTATAATAATCTTATCAAATAAAATATAATAAATTAAAGTCACACTAATACTGCTGTGTTTTCAATTATGATCAGGCGGCCAGAAAATATGGATGCACAATTGACGTTGACAGATAACAACATATATAGTAGTATTAAAACAATTTATTAACAATTAAAACAACTAATTAAATCTTCAATATACATATAAGTTTGCACTTATGCAAGCATAACTCATCAAGCCAAAAAACGAATAATTGAATAAAAATGTTCAAACAGTCTAGGTAAACTGATAGGATACTTTGCCTTCACCATACAGTCTATATCTTTTAAAACATAAAACTCTCAATGAGCTTCTTGAGGCATTACACAAAATAATAATAAGACCAGGATTGTCTGCTAAAACTCCTAATTCGCTTGATTATCTACAGGAGCCGAGATCCTGGTAATGTAGACTACTGATGATGATCTTTACTGCGAGTTCTGAGTGAAATCAGAACAACAGGCAACCACCAAGAGAGCTCAGTCCTTTCTTTAATTTATATACTCCCCTCTTCTTTTTTCTTTACTTTTTTTTCTGGAGTAATTAATTTATTTTTCCCCTCATCATCCGGTGTGTGTGTGTGTGTGTGGGGGGGGGTCTTGACTTTTACTTTAATTAGTTCTACTTAAAACATTTTACTATTAATAAACTTAGACTTTTGCTATCTTCCCATATATCAATAGTTATTATACAATGAAATTTCTCTTAACTTTAATTATTAATTCCCTGTTTATCCTAGGAATTTTTTTCTACTATAATCTAACTTTTCCGATCTACAAAATCAATTAATATATGCATTTATTTTATTTGTCTCTATTCAAAGCTTTAATTTTTTTAACTTAGTTTAATTAAACATTTTTCTTTTAACAATTTTTTAAGCAGCACTATAAGCAAATTTATTAAATATAATGAATGTTTTACAAATTCCACTTCCTATTCAGAGAAAACATTGAAAATTTTAAATACATCTTCAGTGCATTTTGCTCTTTGTCAAGCACATTGATTATATAACAATTGTTTTTGACAAGAGTGCTCAGTATTGAAAATGTATTAAGATTGTATAATATTTTCAACTTTTCTCTGAGTGTGAAACAGTATTAATATTGTTTTTAATTTATTACATTTCAATGACAGGATTATCTTAATTTTTTTTTAGATATTTTGGCAAGTAAATGAGTGGAGCCTTGCATTTAAACATGATACTAAGAAATAGATATAGGTTTTTTGTTTTTTTTTGTCATCTCATTTTGGCAACATAAGATCTTTTATTCATTATAAATTATTGTCTGATGTGTTCATAATAGCTATTGCCTATCAAAAACAACTTTCATTTCGAATTCATGTTGGATATTTTATTTTTATGAGAGATCAAACAATTTTATAATTTATTTATTAATATTCTAAACTTAACAAGAATTTTAAAAGTTTATGTAAAAACACTGATGATTCATTGAAGCTAAGATTTTATATCAATACATCATTGCAACATCCTTCTTTATAAATCAAATTCACATGTTAAATCATTATTAGTCCATTTGATTTATTAAAAATACCCTCTCAAGCAGTGAGTATATTCTAAATAGTGATTATGTTTTACAGACCTTTTAATTGATAATATAAACATGAAGGTCTGTCAGTGTATAAAGCAATGGGTTAAATATTATATATGGTAACATATGTCATTTAAAATTAAGAGATGGAGACTATTTGAATGTGGTTAGTGTTGAATTATAAAAAATGAGATTTGACTCATAACACTGCTAATGAAAAATTAGAAATCACAATACTGTTCTCATTTTAATTTCTCTGTTAATTATATTAGAATGTTAATAGTAAAAGATTTATAATGTTGATATGCCATCTTTTATAATATCACATCCAATTTTTTTTTTTTTTTCATTGGCAAATTTTTTGATTTAAATATATGAGCGCATTAACATTTATGATGCTATTCTAAAATTACATCATAATACTAAAAAAATTGGTAAACAAAATAAGACTACTATCAATGATAATTAAATGTCATTGTTTGGTCATAGTATTCTGTTGCTTAATTGCTCTAAGAGAAGTTAACTTATACATATATATATGTGTATATACATGTTATAATCTTTCTTCTTTTTTTAAGTATTCCAGATGATATTTCTGACTTAGATTTGACAATAGAAAAATGCAATCATCAAGATGTAATGTTCATTAAAAAGGTAAGTCAGATTTGTAACTACAACGAATGCATTCGTTATTATATATGAATACACATCTTGTGATATGCTTGTATAGTTTAGTGAAATATATTTCTGGTATGTAATTTGTAATCTTAAATTAAATAATGGCAACTGAAATAATCTGCTAAACAGATTGAGAATTATTAATAAAAACAAGTGATTGGTATAATGTTCTTGTAAAGATGAAATGAATTAATCAAAAGATAAGCCATAGGATTTATTTCAAGTAAACATTATGGATTCCTATATTATTGCTTAATCCAGCAAATGTAGAAAGATAACTATATTGTCTAATAGAGCTGTATGAGAAGTAAATCTTATATTCCAGGGTAACCACCATTGTAAGTCAATAATTGGATGGAGGAAAAAACAGTAGCAGATCATAAAGATCTTAAATATTATTTGAATAAAACTTCAAACGTATATTTATTAGTAAAGTATTGAAATTATACTTGGTTGTATTAAAAATATAATGCTTTATGTACTTATCATACTGTTTACTGAATGTGAGATCCTTATCCTTTCATAATTACACACCTCAGCTACAATAAAGGTTAGCCCATTGTACAAGGTGGCTGATAGTCACATGATTAGTTCTTCTTTTGTAGTTTTTTGATTTTTAATTCATAAGATCAATTTAGAAAGTGAAATTTATTAAATCATATAAATCTTTTTATGTATTTAGATATTAGTTTTTTTTCATGTGAGATTTTTAAATGTATTGGGAAGTAAAAATAATATCATGAAGATAAACAGTAAATTTAGTTAAGCAAAATTTTCAGTATATTTTTTTTAAAATATAAATTATTTTATTCTTATGCATTTTGATATTGAAAATTGTACCCAATTCTATTACTTGTTCATAATATACTAGTTTTAATTTTCTATTTGAAAATGTTTACAATATTAAAATTGGAATTCTAATATTAAGCAGATTTTGCTATCATTTCAACTATCAGTTTTTGTAAACAGACTGAATTTTCTTAGATAAATAATTTATTACATTGGAAGACTTGAACAAATAATAAATTTTTTTGAGACAATTATTTAGACAGATAACTTATTTTTATCTAAGATTTTTTTTCTCCCTCACTTTTATTAAATTTACTGAATAAATTTATTATTTATTAAATTTAGTACTAAAATTATATTGCATTAAATAAAATAATGTTATATTATTATTATAATTTTATTAATAAAGTTTTATTAGTATCATTAAAAGAATTATTACATTTTTTAAATATAAAATAATTAGTTTTAATTATATGCAAACATTGTTTCAATATATATTGCATATATTTAAATTAGAAGATTGATTGTATTTATAGAAGTTTTTAAAATTAATAAATCTATATTATTCATATATGATTATAATATGAACAAAAATAATTATTTATATTTTATGAAAATGGTTTAAAGTTATGAATAATATAAAATTTCAAATGTCAATATTTCTTAGAGCTGTTCTTTATATATCTATCAGAAATTATGCTTGGTAATCAAATTCAGATTTAATTGGATATTAAATATTTTATTCTTTGATTCATGGTTTGACATATTAGTCTCAATTACTCAATCTTCCACAATCTGGTTAATTTCATCTCTTAACTTTCTATATTTCTGGTCTTCTTCAGCCATATTTATCTTTAAATTATTTTAGAATAATTTCTTTCTATTAGTAGAATCGTTCTTGCTGTCAATATTTTTTGTTTTTTGCAATATCATTTCACCAATATCTGTGATAGCCAATCTTCAATCAGATAAGTTTTATACAGTTTATATCTATAATTTTTTATTTGATATTTCACATGACTTGATCTTTCTATCTGCTACAAACCAATAACAGAACACATTGCTAACTTTATTTGGTTTAGGCATATTAATTAATACATGAGATCTCACTGAAAATTTGAAGAAAAAAACCCCAGGTAATATGTTTTTTTTAATTTTTTAATAAGATTAAAGGAAGTTAAAAAGTAGTTCTAATTTCAAATCTAAACTGGTATGTCAAAATCTTATTATATTTTGTTTAGAAAGAAATTTTAATGCAAATATTAATCAACTAAGTATACACATAAGTTTTGCCCTAAAAGATGATTGAGTAAATTCATCAATAGGTATTGCTACTAAGTGCTAACATTTTATCATCATCAATATTGTCATCAGTTTTGACTTTCTTAGCATAGTGTAGCATCTTATTATTATTCAGAATTGAACTTTAATGAGCTTTTTTATCATATTGGCATGCTTTAACCATGAATAGTTTAGAGTAGGTTACAACAATAAGCTACGTTTTTAAAAATCTTTCAATATATCATGTTTATATATATATATATAGTTATTACAATAGTTTTTCATTGATGGACATCTTTATTTGTATTACATGTATATATAATCATTAAAAACCAGTCAACACTTAGACAATCCCAATATCAATAACAATCAACAATTTCAAAATGTTGTCAAGGCAATCTCCTTTTAACAATAAAGGTGGAATACCAAATCATCGAATTCATATAAATATTTTTTCAGCCTGATTCAAATATTACTATTTAATGTCAAATTGAATCAAAGCTGTAAAATTATCTCTATGAATTTGATGTTGAATGTTTAAAAGTCAATTATCCATGCTTGCTTTTCTAATAAATAACTTGGGCTATATATTGAAATTGGTTCCATTTTTGTTGCTTTGCAATTGGTTACTGACTTAAGTAAAATGTTTCATTAAATTTAATGTAGATAATATTTGGAGGTTTCATCGCCTCTTATATGATATAAATTTTATCATCTCCTAAAATATTGTATAGAAATGTGTATGTGGTGTTTTGAAGTGAATGTGTAAATGACATTTGGAACTGATTGCATTATTTGTGACATATAATTTTCAGTTAAAATGTAATTCAAATACAGTGCCTGTATATCTTAAATTTATGGAAATAAGGCAGACTACAAGTTTTGGCTATTATTTACTTAAATTTTGTATTAAAAAAATACTGTTGTTATTCTACACATGGTTTCCAATTTTGAAAAAGATGGAAGACGATTGAAGTGTGAAAATGAACTTTTACATTTTAGTGATTTTTTTAATATTGTGTTATTTAATATTCATTTAATTAAGCATGATATAAAATAATTTTTCCTTAAAGTTCAAAGGTTTCTTTACATAAGCTATTTGCCCTGAAATTCTGTTAGTCTAATTAAACATTTCTTCCCTTCAAAACCATTATATGTTAAAATAATCTTATTTACTGTTTATTATCCAAACATTTTTACAGTTCTGATGTATCCTCTTGCCTCAATTCCATTTTTATAAACTTGTTTTGTTAGTTCAACTATTTTACTCTCATATTCTCTAATTTTATTATAAAGATCCAACTAATAATTTTAAAATTTTTATTTTTTTCCTGCCCTTTACCATTAAATTCTCCCTCTCTCCATACAAGTTACTCCTGGTCCTCTTTCAATATTCTACAGTCCAAATCCTTATTCCATTTTTGCCTTCTTTCCATGATATCTAAAGCTCCTAATTTTGCACCAATAACAGTAAGCTCTCTTTAGTGTTACCACACATATCTTACTTATTTTATATAATTTGTATTTTTATATAATTCTAAACTCTTTATTCATCACAAGAGCACTCTCTATTAACATCATTTATTGCAAGTTTCAGTAATCAATTATTACCATACGGTAGTGCATTTAAACTTCCAAATCTAATTTTAAACTTTTGTTTGTATCAATAAGCACTGGTGATTTAAATGCAATATCATCCAGTAAATAGATGGTGCTAGAATAGAATGCTGCTCTTATTTATATAATACTGTAGCTAAAAAATCAAATGATGTAATAGTGATATTTGTTTAGGTATTTAATATTTTCAGAAAAACTCCCTCTGCATTCCACCCAGCAGTTAAGAATAATAAATGCAGTTTTTATTATTTTGTACTGGAAGTGGCCACTCCTGTTGCTGTTACCATTCATTACATGTAGCAACTTAATTCTAAAATATGATGAAAAATAATAGTATTGTATTTTGTAATATGAAAAAAAAAAAAAAAAAAGAACAAATCCTATCAATAAAATATAAACTTAAGCAAGAGGGTAGTTTTTTAATTAGTTATACCCACTTCCTATGTGAATGATTTTCCCCTTATCCTAATACAGCATTTTAGATCACTGTCATTTACTAATGTAATGTGATTTACTCAATTAGCTGATGGACAGTGACATCAGAGACACAGAAACCAACTAAGATTGAATTATTCATTACCAGCCATCAATGAAGAGTCATCAGCCATCAATGAAGAAGCATCAGATATCAATGAAGAGTCACCATCCAACAGTGATGAATCTTCAAAATTCAAAGTTTCTAGATTTATCAATGAAGATGTTGGAACTACTGATGAAGTCATTGAACCTGATGTAACCGGAAACTGATGTAGACATCCACCAAAACATCTGAATAACTATGCTCTCCAGAGCTAATTTTAATTGGGGGAGGGGAGAAAATGTTATATCTCACCTTATCTTCAAATAATGGAATAGTCCACATTCCATCTTATTTTGATTGAATTGAGCATCCATTGCTGTGGACCAATGTATATACAAATAGATAATATATGTCCAATAACAAGAAAGGATCAATAGGCAATAATACTCACTGAATCTGATTGCTGTCAATAGAGAAAGGGATCTGGCTATAAATATTCAATCCATTTGAAGATGGGATGAGATAACAACTTTCAAAGTTGAACAGCAGTATACATCTCCACTATATGGCTAAGCGGTAAGGCAAGTTTGCATTAGAACTAAAAGTTGCTAGACATAAACCAGACAGGAGGCAAACTGTCAGTATACAGCTGGAAATGTTACCATACCTACTTATAAGGCAGGAAATGTTAGATAAACTTATAAGGGTACTAAAGCCCTTCTACAGTTGCAAGGCAAGTAGCAGCTATATCTTGCCAATGGTTAGCAGGTGGAGGTATAAGATTTTATATATAGTATAAATACACAATTGTATATTTGTTTCATTAAAAATATATTAATCATATTTTAGGTGTTTGTGTTTATATATAATCATGCAGTAAACACAACAGTTTATGTATTAAATCTTATTTGATTATTATAATGAAGGTGTTTAAAGAGAGATTCTATCTCCAGCTTTATACAATTTATTATTAGTTTAATAAATATTAAGTTCCACATTCCATCTGGATGATATATTAATTTTACTCTGAAGTACCAACAGTGTTGACAAAGCTGTGCACATAAACATCAGTGATCCGTGATTAGATGGATTCATTCTATTCTTAATTCTTTGTTTAACATTTAGAGTGCTTTTAATTCATAGCCTGAAGGATGGTGATTTATTCTCTTTGTTTACTTATATATACACACATACATTTGTGTTTTATAAATAGCTGTGTGGAATTTATATAATTTTATCATAGGAATAATAATGAAATTTGTAAAATGATAGTAAAACTATGAATAAGAAATTACATAATTTGGAATTCTATCTTGGAAGTACAGTATATATATATTTTTTGACTTTAAAAAATATATAAAATTGTGGGTACTATTAACAATTATTCATTTTAGCTGTCCTGGAAATATCTCACTAATTTAGATAAAAGTAAATTATGGTGATTCATCAAAGGTCAATAACTTGCATGGTTTAATGCAATAATAGAATGGCGGATTCACGGATTGTAACTCAGTTTGTTACATTGCTGGTAAGTCTTATCTCCCAAGCAACAGACCATTTAATTTTTTTTATTTATTAAAAGTCAGTTTGTTTGTTTAATTACAAATTTATTGATACCATTTCACTTATATCAAAAATATTTGGATGATATTGATAATAAATTGCAACAGTATTATTAACTGCCTTATAATATGTGCTATATAAATTTATTGACTGTTTAATATTTTCCAGAATGGAGCAGAAATATTTTGGCATTTGTATGATAATTTGCAACAATCAAATAACAAACTGGAAAATTTTGAAGCTGTTTATTCCACTCTGGCCTTACTATGTGTAGAACTGGGCAATGAAGAAATCATGTGTGAATTATTAAGACTGACTTTTGGCTTACAAGTAAGTATGGGTGTATATATATTAGTAATTACATTTTTTAATTTATTCCAAATATTCTGGAATGTTACTTACTGTTTGTTTGTTTATTTATTTATTCATTTTAATATTTTAGGACATGGCAAACAATAATACTTGCTTAACATCAGAACATCGATGTATAATTCATGCCATTATAGCCTGCTATTTGAACCTCATTTGCCAGTTGACTGCTATTCCAACCCTTGTTCAACATGTGAAGGAGGTGAGTACTTGATTTGGTACTTTCTTTATTAAATTATAGAAAAATATTTTAAATATTATTTTTACCACAATCAACAACATCTATGACAGTCATCAATAAATTTAAATAAATAAAAATAGGTTTAAACATCAACAAAATGCCAATATCAAGATGATGCCTCAAACTCAAAATGATGATTTTTAGATAATAATAACTCCCTCCAATAATAGCATGTAACTCATGAAACCATAGGGCAAAAAAAAAAGTTGTTCCATCAACTGAATCAGAAATTGAAAATCCTGGTTTGTAATACTCCATTTCTTGGAGAAATATAATCCTAATAAAAATGTTTACATTCACAGATATGTTTTACAAGTCTAAAAGGTCTACTAATACTATGATTAAATTATAATATTATCTTTCATGCAATAAACAATGATATAATGAAGGACATACGAGCTAAGGATTCATGGATCAAAATTTGATCTGTTCACTTCTGGGGTTCAACTTCTTCAGTGATTGATCATTTGATTATTTTACATTATTGTTTGATATAATTTAATAATAAAAAAGAGAATATTATAATTAATACTAATACATATAATTTTAAAAGTTGTTTAAAGATAACTTGATTATTTGTAAATAATTCTTTTACTAAGCATCTATTTCATTAGCCTCCTATAGGTGACACTGTCTCACAACATGCATACAATTTTTTTAATCTAATGAGCCACAATTATCATTAAGTAGTAATAATAATAGTAAGCAGACATTCAAAAAAGAGTATGGACCTTTTAACTCTTAAAAAAAAGGAGAGAGAAACACTACTCTAGAAATGAGTTTTGTGATGATTATACAAACCAATCTGTGAACCACAAATACTTTCACATATGGAACATGTTGATCCATTTTTCTGTTTACTTAATATTTTACATTGTTATCTTTTAGTTTCCTCAGTATCAAACTTTTTTTTTCGAAACACTTCATCACCGTATCAATTGTAGCTCTCCAATGCATTCTATTCTCGGCCACATCCTCCCAGTAGAAAAAATTGACATTGAACTCTTTAGAATGCCTTTGATATAGTCCTTATAACATAGGTGGGATCTACATTCTCCTACAAAATCCATGTTCAAATTCCCCACAAAACATCTTTTTAGGAAGTCTTTAATTATTCATTCGTTTTACATGTCCAATCCAAGGAAGGTATGATTTCACAATAATGGGCTCAATAGTATCACATCAGATGGTTTTATGATCTTTCCATTGTATTTTTAAAATTTTATGTATTCACTGATAGGATATTCGCATTTTACTTCCATATAGTAAATTCGTTAAAATAACAATTCTTATAATGCAGCTAACGCAGCTACAATAATTATTTCCCTGTGATGAAATACTCTTATCTTTTAGATTATTAAAAACAGCAGCAGCATATTGGAGTCTGTGCTAGAACTCAGCATTTTAGTTCACCTTTCTACTTATAAAACCACCAAGGTATTTAAATTGATTTACATTCTCAAGTTAATAACCATCTAAGCTAAAAGTTGATGAAGATTTTTCTTCCATCAATGACTGATAAAGAACTTCAGTTTTATCGAACATTAATTAAGAAAACCAAAATCTTTATAAGTTGCATTCAAAACATTAAGAACATTCTGTAAATCATCATTTGAACTGGCAAAAATAGCACAATCATCAGCATTCTCTAAATCCAGAATCCAAGAAAAAAAATTGTTTTCACTTTTAGTCAATGCAAATTAAAATTTTCACCATTAATCCTGTAGTGTGTCTTGATTCCTGTTTGATTAAGTCACCTATTATCTATTCCAAATATCACTGTCATAAAAATTGAAACACTGTAAGAGCAAATATACACCTTTGTTTAACATTAGTTTCAAATGCTCAAATTTTCCATCTATAGTAATAAACACTTCCTCTCATTCCATCATGTAGAAAGAAGCTGTACAATATGAATAAATTTTTATGGACAGCTAATTAATTTCAAACAATATATAAATCGCTCCTTTGAACCAGACACTTTTCTTGTATTTTCCTGGCAACAAAAATCATATCTGTAATGCTTCTTGATTCTCTAAAACTACATTGAGTATCTGGTAACCATTCATCTATAACTGAAAGCAACCTATTCAACAACTTCGTGGAATTACTTTTGCTATAGTGGATAATAATGATATTCTATGATAATTACTACAATCTTGTCTAGTCTCTTTGTTTTTAAAATTGGAACAATAAAAGCATCCTTGAGATCGGATGGCATAACTTCTTGGGTCCAAATAATCCTAGAAAATTCCAATATTTTTGAAGATAGTATATCACCATTATATTTTAAAACTTATCCCAATATTTCCTTAGGATTTGTAGTCTTTACATTTTTAATATTACAAAGAGTTGTTTTGACTTCATTAATCTGAATATTTGTGTTTACATCTAAATGAGTAGATAAAATGAATAAATACTCAATTCTTGTATCATTATTCAAAAGCTGATCACATACTCTTTCCACCTGTTCAAAATCTCATTATCATTATATAAAAATCCCATTGCTAGATTTAATAGGATTGTGATACTATCATTTAAGTCCATTTGTTGCTTTCAATGTATCAAAAAAAAAAGGATCTAGAATAGTTGATCAGTAAATGTTATTACCTTCTTTACAGTTTTAATTCACTGAACATTTTTAAATTTTCATGCAGTCATTGAATTTCTGCCTTCAGATCTTTAAATCTATTACAAAGTTCCACATTTAATATATTATTCTATCGAGCATAAAATGCCACACATTTCCTTTTAGGTAACTAATCACTAGTAAAGAGAATCTTTTCAAGAAATCATTCGTGATTCTTCTTTTTAGTGAACCCAAGAATAGATTTACTTGCATTTATAACACATTTTTTAAGAGAATTCTGTGCTTCAGCAATATGACAACCCTGAAGATTCAAATTATCATTTTTAATGTCTAGTAGCTGTTGAAATTTAATATGTAGATTTTTTTAAAGAAGGAACATCAATTTTTTTTTTGTGAATATGATTAGAATCATATCCATTTTTTAATGTAACTATTATTTTAATCTTGAATATACTAATCTAAAATCTGTCCAACAATCTAAATTTGTAAGATGCCTATGTAATATGGACTTCTGTTCTGGATCCTGACTTTATTATAATCAATTAAATGCTATGTGAATGCATCCATGTTCCTTTATTGCAATTTTTCTGTCTAAATAAAGTATTTGTGATTGTTGATCCATGTGTTGTCTATAAATTTAATAATAACAAATCATTTGAATATACAGCTCCAATATCATTATTTCTAATTACTTTTGACCAAAGTCTACTATTTGTATCATCATATGCATTAAAGTCTCCAAAAAGAAAAAAAAAAAGATCTTTTAATGATATTACTATAATAATGCTATTAAACAAATAATAAAAGCTTTCATTCTCTGAATTTAAAGTTAGATAATAGGTACTAATAAATTGAGCGCTAGTACCATTATGCAAGACAAGGTTTAAGATTCTTAGCTTTTCATTGATACAATAAGGAATTTTAATAATAGAAGATACTAAATTAGATTTTACAGCAAGTCCAATACCATGCACTCTTCTTTCATTGACTGATCTACTTTTCCAAAAAAAAATTGTATCCTTCCTCTGGGAGACTACTTCCACTAAAAGCAGATATATTGATCTTAAATCTTGATAGTTCTTGAACCACAAGTGCAATCCTCTGTTCTGATCTAGAAGAGTTTGTATCAAATAAAGTTTGCACATTCCACATTATTATTTCTATTGCTGAAATGAGTAATCTTCCAAACATGACAACCTAGTCATACGTGAGACAGACCATTTTTAGATAAAGTTTTTTATGCTTTAATCTTTGCCAGCTGAAACTCCTGTTTTACTTAAGTCCAGTTCCAGAATTATTCATTAGTGATTGTACTGCCTTGAATAAAGAATACATCCAAAGACTGCCAGCTTACTAAGCGTATTCCCATCATCGCTTTCATAATTCTTGAGGGTTTGAGTCAAAAGAAGATATAAAATAAATAAAAGAAATTGGAGTCATAAGTGTTACGCATGTAGTTAAAGATTGCAAATGTTGTTGTACAAACATACAATTCTATGGCATGAGAGACTCATGACAACTGGACCCTACAATAACTTAAGTGACTGGAAAAGAGGAAGATAAGAAAAGACTTTGTATTTAATGACCCAATATCCTATCCTACAATGCAGCAAGGAGTTTTTGGGTGGACTCTAAACATTGGTCTTTATATCTAAGTGCTATTTCATTATGGAAACATTGATAGCTTGAGCCAGGCAACCAAATATCAGGTTATAAATACTATTAAAACATATAAATACTCTTTTTTTTTAAATCTTAAACAAAATTGCTTAAATCTCTAAAAAGAGTTACAACTAGAATCATAAAATAATTGATTAGCTATTACATACTGTTTTAAAGTGTTGATAGAGAGATAGATAGACAGATAAATAGATGGATAGATAGATTCTTCCTTAAATAGATTGAAAAATTATCTCAGAATTTTGATTGGTTAATGAATCCAAGAAAGCAGTTTTTTAAATTTAAGATTGCATCCAATGTTTATAACTTGTTTGACTAAAATTAACTGAGTACAATATTTGTTTATTGACTATTATAATTTATTAATAATAATAATCAAAAGAGTTTATTGATTGGGAATTTATAAGAAGTTTAAGTGCTGGAATTGATAAAACTGAGTGATCCATGGGCCTAAAGTTCCAGAATCTGTCACTGCACCAAAGCATGCAAGGTAATTTATTTATTTAAAGTAAGGAAAACAAAGAGTGGCACTATTTAAAATGTCACTGTTAATATTAGTAAGAAATAATGATTTCTGTAAGTATATGAGAGTTTTTTGATCAAAGTTTTACAAGTTGTATTTTTTTTTTTTTTAATATTTTATTGATTTTGGAAAATTGTTTTGTTTGTTTGTTAACTTTTGATCTTTTTCAAGTTAGAATGAAATTTTAAAATCAAGGTTTTTTATGTCAACTAGTTTAATAAATATGGAATAGAGTGGGGAAAATATGAAAAATATTTAATAACTTCAAATGTATCAGTTAACAATTATTCTAGAACTTTCATTTGTTATAAATAATGATCAGGAAAAGGCAGTAAAAATTTTTTCTTTCCAATTAATATTTTTTTAACTATTTTAAATTCTTAATGTATATATCATATTTAGTATGTGTACATAATTATATATGTATAATAAATCGGTAATTAAGTTTTCTATTTAAAATTGTTTATAGTTTCTATTTTTATTTTAACACAATAGATTTTTTTAAAAAATTAAAGTAGGCAACTCACATTATTTAAAATGATCACAAAAAGCTAAAGAAAAAGAAAACTGTTATAATTATTTAAAACAATGATGCAAATTTTCTTCTTTAACTTTTTAAAAACAATTGTAACAATTTAATTAGAAGGTATTCAAACTCAGACTTTCAAGCTCTTTATAGCTATCTACTCCATCTCATACAACCAATACGCATGACCACATACATGTGAAAAAGATAAATGGTTTCCAATAAATGTATTTCATGCTGATCCAGTATTCATCAGTTGATTCAGCATGAAATGCATATATTGGAGATCATATGTGTATCAGTCATATAAGATAGAGTGGATAGCTGTAGAGAGCTTGAAAGTCTGAGTTCAAATTCTTTCTAATTACATGAAGTTCAGTATAGATAATATACTTGTATGTAAATGGTAACAATTGTTTTAAAATATAAATTTAAAATGCCAAACATTTTAAAATAGAAAACTTAGTTACTGATTTATTATACATGTATAATTATGGATACATATTAACTTATTGCAAGTGATGTTCATTTACAATATATACACATGTTATTATGTACACATATTAAATATGATATATATAAGGGATATATATTTCAACTTACAGCAGAAATATCTAATAATATATATGGTAAAAGCTTGAAATCCGGGCAAAGCTGCTTGGAGCGTTGATGCTAGACAAAATCAATGAAATATAACGTTTATTTCGCCACAACTTTTTCTTTTTTTTGATGCTAGACAAAATGATTAAACGAATAATTTTTATTTCATTTAGAACATGATTTCTTTATTATTAAACAAATTTTGATATTCATTTTCGTTACTTTTTCTGGGTTTTTTGGAACCTGACATTTTTTCAACAAATTTTGCTAATTGTATTTTTTTCTTTTTATCATTTGAAAACTTTGGACCATTTCACGACGTCAAAAAATTTGTTTGAATCCCACCACCGAAAAAATAGAATACAATTATTTGCGACTTGTTTAGAACTTAATTCTACCTTTCTTTTTTTTGGCTTGACTAAATGGTTTTTCTTATTATTATTAATTTTCCTTTTTTTTTAAACACAACTTGTTTTCACTTTGATTTAGATTATGTTTGAATTAGCCTTTTTTTTTGGCTACTACAAAAAACAGCTTTTTGAGCGGAGAATCAACTTTGGGAATTCGTACTGTTATTATTAACAAACAAAAAACAGCTTTTTGAGCGGAGAATCAACTTTGGGACTTGTTTCGAATTTTGATTTCTTTTTGGTTGACGTAATTGTTTTTCTTAATATTAAATCAAAATTTACTTTTGTGTTTTTGCCGATTAAAAAATTGTTTTCAAACACCCACCCCCCACACACTCGAAAAAAGAATTGGAACCAAAAAGTCAAGAATTTAACTTTTTTTCTTTTTTTTAAACAACTTTTTCTGACTTTTTACTTTGATTTCTATTTCGTTCAAATTACCTTTTTTATATATATTTTTTAGCCTTCTACAATAAACTGCTTTTGGGGGTGGGGGTAGGGGGTATTTCATAATTTGTTATTCTTAACAAAAAGTCAATCAAAGTCGTCATTTATTTTAACCCCGCTGCAAAAAATTGAATCCAAATACTTGTCAATTTCTAATGAAATAAAAAACAACAAAAAAGGACACAAACTTTGGACTTTTTACAATTATTTATTCGATTTTATTGCTGTAATAAAAAGTGGACATTACGTGTGCCTGACAAAAAAAAAAAAACACAATCTCACACACTTTCTGTACTCAGCAATTCTGAAGAAAAGTTTCAAAATTGCACGTTCATCTCAGACCTTTTAGTGGTCTCGAATATTTTCCCCACGCTGAAACGTGACTTAGCGTGTGAGCTTTGTCGAAGCTTGTTCGAACATATACTTTGCCAATTTTTTACATATTAACCTTTTTTTCGGGAAGGGTGGGGACCATATGACAATTATTAATAATTAACATTTTTTAAATCGAAATGACATTACTCTAATACGAAGATTTTAAAAAGTCGTACCGCCTTAAAGTTTAAACACCCTCAAGCAATTCGGTAATCAGCTATGAATAGAACGAATACACGTAAATAGCTTCGAAGCACAAAACAGGCCGTAATATTTTTGTGCAATGTCATGTAAAGCGGCCTAGCTCAATGGGTTAATACAATGCATAAATGTTGTATTAGCCTGTAAGGCCACGGCTGCCGTAAACAGCATTTTTATGTGTTTTGATACGTAAACAATGCCCCAAGCGGCCGTGCCCGGATTTCAGGCTTTTACCATATATATGTATCAACTATAAGTGTGCAGTCAGTTTAAAGTACAATGTAGTTTTACATTTTCATTTACTGTGCCAGTACTAAAAACTTAAAAATAAGTGTTTTTTTTTTTTTTATCAACTGTGCAAAAAAAAGAACTAAAATAATTGTTTCTTCAATCATAATTGGAGTTTTTAGATTTAACTTGAAATAAAAGCTTGGGGAAGGGAGTCCAGAAATTAATTAAGTCAATCTTTATTTTTTATAACGAAGGATTGATTTAATTAATTTCTGAACACACACACACCCTATTTTTAAGTTAAACCTAAAAACTCCAATTGTGGTTGAAGAAACAGTTATTTTATTTCTTTTTAGTGCACAATCAATAAAAGAATTTAATATAAAAAAATTTTTTATCTCTATTATTACTATTTAATTTTTACTGAATTTTTTTTAATTGTCATTATCAGTCTGAAAAAAGAATAAAAATGCAAATTTAAAAAAAGTTTTCAAAAAGTATTTAAATTATTTCTGTAAAAGTATTTAAATTATTTCTGTATAGAAAAATGTATATTTAAACATGCAGATCAACAGTATAATGTTATAAGAATGTCCAAATTAAAAAAAGGTGTAGATTTTTGCACCAGTTTTCAAGGTTTTCATTGAGGGAATAATGAAAAAAGAATTAATAAAGCAAGGAAATAGAGTAATTTTAGTTAAATAAGTTTATTCCAAATCTGCAAAAGATAATTTTTAAAAAAATGTTTTATAAAAGTGTTCATCTACATTCGTATATAATTATTGAATGAATACATAAAAAAGTTTTTTTTTTTTTTCATATTTTTTGTAAAAATCGATTTATTGGAAAAATTGTATTTTAATTTGTTGATTTGTACTAGGCATCAGAAAATAGTTAAGGTAGGAAAAACTTTAATAAAGAGTTTTAAAAGGGACTTTTGAAAATGAATTATTGGAATGAACACAAACCTGTAACTAACTCAAAATTCAGAAGACAACTATTTCAGTCATTTGATTAAATTTAAAAAAAAAAAATATTATGTGAATTTTATATTATTCTGAAAAAAATTATTCCATAACAGTTCCTAGAACTGTCAAAAACATCTGCAGCCACACATTACAAATTAAAGGGGCTAGGCCAACTAGCTTTCAGTAAAAAAATATTTCATTTGGAAAGATCCGAAATCATCTCAATATGTGTTGATCTGTTTATACATTATATGAGGTAAAATAAAAAGCATATCTGCATATTGTAAAAAGTAGATGCACTGACGATACAAGTATTTAAAATTGTGTGTAAATAAAGTTTAATTAAACTATATCAATTGTACCAACAGTATTGGTATTTTTTCACCCAGAACGATCACTAGAAAAAAGTGTTAATCCGAGATTCTTAGTGCACTGTAATTGAAACAGCTACCGGGAGTAAAATAATGTATTCTCAAAAGTGTTAAAAGATAATGCTGAACAAAATTAGTTTTAGTAAATTGCTTATTATTAAAGTTCAGATGGAAAAAAATTTGTATAGACTTTAATTATAAGAGTAAACAAACTATTGGAAGATTAATGAACTGTGTAATTATCAGCAGTGTGTGAAATAAAATATTTTCATATGCTAAATATACCTTATTTAAATTCCCAAAAGTTAATGGGATAAATTACCATTCAATAATTTAATTTTATTGTATTTGTTATATTGTTAAATTAATGCCTCAGCAAACAGAAAGAAACTTCTGATATATATATATTTAGGTTTTGTGTGTATTTATTTATTTTCACTGAGATGGCTAGAATTACTCTCACCATGAACACAGTAGATAGTGTAGATAGCAGTTCCTACTCATAACTTGCGAGAATTTGATGTCAGTAATCCCTCAATGTGGAATATATATGTGGAACATATAGATCATTATCTGAGGGTTAGTAAAATTGAAGAAGATAAGCTTAAAGTTTCAACACTGTTGTTTTTTGTTGGTATTGCTATTCTATAAATTGCTAAGTGATTATGTGATCCCAAGATTCCAAAAGTTGTACTATATAGTGAACTAATAGAAAATGTGACTACAGAGTTACCAAGATTACAATCTGGCATTACTAGCATTGGACAGACATTGTGAATTTTCAACGGATTTAGAGAACATCCTCCTGGATCAATACTATATGGGATGTTGAACCACAATCTTAGGATAATTCTACTAAGTGAAGTGGATATAATATACAGAATTTAGCTATCGCAAAATGTATAGCACACAAAATAATAACAGATAATGTGTAGGAATATCAAATAATAACAAATGAATTTAAAAATACCACAAGTATATACTGAGCTAAGATGAACAAATCATCTAAAAAATTTGAAAAAAAAATGAATTAACATACTATTGCTACGGTATTGTGGGTCACACAAAAAGGGAATTCAAATTGGAAAAATGTCATGTTTTTGGGATTAAAGAATACTTAGCTTGCATTTGCAGGAAAAAGGAAAATAATGAAAAAGACAAGCCATACCGGACTTTAAATCTGGGTTGGGCAAAGCTTAAAGAAAAGTAGAGATAAAGACATTAAGTGATTCAAACAATGGCTGAATTATACTGGATGAAACCATTTATGGAATTATGGTCAATAAGGAGATTGTCAGGGGTGCTTATCGATTTTGTCTCTGAAAGAATGGAATAAGATTAATGTTAAATGCAAGAGTTGAAATTGGATAAGAAAAATATAGTGGCCACAGACGTGAATGGAAACAGAATTCTCATTTGTAAAAAAGTTTCTGTTCCAATGAAAGTAAATCAAAAACTAAGAGTTTTACCATTGCTTATTGTAAAAAGAGACAGTAATTCATTGATCAGCCAAAACTGATTCCACCCATTAAGAATATAATTAAGAAGGTCAAATTAAAAATGGAAGTTAGAATCAAAGTTTCCCCAGCTGTTTAAACAGGAAATAGCTAAATTAAGTATGCGGCTAATAGATGTAGAATTAACTAAAGGTGCACAACCTACCATGTGTAGATCATGGAAAGTTTTCTGTACCCTGAGGGTAAAGGTTGAAGAGACAATAGCAGATATAGTAATAAAAGGGGTGCTATCACCTGTGGAAAACTCATCATGAGCTACTCTTGTGGTCGTAATTGTTAAACCAGATAGAACTATTTATCTATGCAAAGACTATTGAGTTACTGTAAATAAATATATAAATAAGAGTGCTTATCCAGTGTCAAGTGTATCTGAAGTGGTTGGCATATTTCCATAGAGTCTCGCTCTTTGCAAAGATAGATTTAAAGTCCACGTTCTACCAAATACTGGTTATGTCGATCTGTTTAAGTGTAATAAATTACCCTATGGATAACAATGGCCTCAAACATCTTTCAAGCAAAGATGGACGTGTTATGCAAAATATAGATAGAGTTATTCCTTATTTAGGCAATATATTTAATTACTGCTAGTCTGAGGAAAAGCTGGAAAAATTTATGGAAGTGTGCTCAAAGCTAAATAAAGTGGAAACTAGATTAAATGCCAAGTGCATTTCGGAAACTTCAGAGATAAAAATTTTTGAGGCGTGTGATAAATAAGGATGGAAAGAACCCTAATCCTGAGAAAGTGAAGTAAAAGAAGCACTCCAAAGAATATAAAAGATTTACAAGCTTTTCTGGGACTGTTGAATTTCTACAAAAGATTCTTATAGGATAAATCACATGTACTAACATCATTGTACGATTTATTATGTAAGGGAAAACACTGGAAATGGACTGAAGAGCACAAAATAGCATTCTAGAAAGCCAAAGACTTATTGATGTCCGAGAAACTCTTAATGCATTACCAGAGTGATCTGAAAGTAATGATTACTACAGTATGGTGAAGGTAAATGTCCAATTGCTTATATCTCCAGAACTAATCAATTAGATAAAGCAGCCCTGGCTATAATATTTGCAATAAAGCAATTCCATGAATACATATATGGATGTAATTTTACAGTATCTACGAAACATCACCCTTTATTCTGAAGTTTTGGATAGGGTAAAAAAAATGCATGAATATTCAAGCCAGAGACTTTTAAAGTGAAATAATATTTTAGCAATCTCTAACTATGAAATAATTTATAAGCCAGGAAAAAAGATTATGCATGTGGATCCATTATCATGACTACCTATGAGAAATAGAGTTCAGTGAAAATTTACCGAAGTAAACATGTTGGACGTAATAAATATTATAGAAAATCTAAATAATTCTAAAGTTGCTGAATGGACAAACAGAGACTCTGCCAAAAAATTAATCAAATTTTGTTACTGTGGTAAGATTTGGAATGCTTGTCAGAGTTTGTCAATCTGTAACAGATGTATCCTGATGATTGATCGAGTGCTCATGTCAGTGGAAGGATGGAAATAAATGTTAAAGTTGTTAAATAAGGACATCCAGGAGTGGTGCAAATGAAGATGCTCATATGTATGGTGGCCTAAAATAAATAACGAAATTGAACAGACAGTAAAAACTTACCATGATTGCCAATCTATGGCTGATTTACTGAGGAAAATTTATAAACTATGAGAACATATCCATATGGATTATGCAGGACCTATGAACAGACATCTATTATTAATAATAGTAGATCCAAACTCCTAATGGGTCAACTATAAACTTGTGAAAACTATGAGTACTAAATGTCCTATAACATGTATATTCTGAGATCCTGGTATCCAATAATGGAACAGGGTTCATTTCTCCAGATTTCAAAAACTACTTAACAGATAAAAGCATTTATCATCTTCTTACTCCACCCAGCCTCTAATGGACTTGCGGAGAAGACAGTCTAAAGTTTAAAATCTGTCTTGAGGAATATAAAAATTACAAATATGGATAAAAATCATATTCTACCAACATTTTATCTCTAGTGCAACAAACCATAAAGCACCTGCACAGTTGCTGATTGGTCAAAAATATCATACTCATTTATTTAAGCTTTTACCTGTAAAAAAAAAGAAATGAGAAAAAATAATTCTAGCAAAGAAAAATACAATGCAAACTGCAAAATTTATAGTTGGCGAAGCTGTATGGGTTCAAGACATATTAAATAAGAAGTGGACGCCTGGTAACATAGTTCAAAGTTATACAAATGATTAAGCTTGAAAATGGATTGCACATCAGGGGTATAAATAATTTTCATGAGCAATTCTCTTATAAATTGATAGTGATAAATAAAAAGCCTATAGTAACTAATCCTAAATTGGAATTTTTGACAAATGATGAACTTGACAGTTTACCCTTTATTGAGCAGTATGATGTATTGCCTATTGAGCAGAATACAGGGAATGAATTTAAGGCAGATCAAGATATGGCTGACTTGAGTAAAGATAAACAGTTATTTAGATCTGAAGAATCAAATGGATATAAACACTGATTCTGATGAAAATAGAAATACTTCTACTCCTGAAGTCGAAGAAATTGGAGAAAGCCTGTCAGTTATAGAGATTATTTTTTAGACTGAGAGGAGGTACAGTACAAGTATTTAAAATTGTGTGTAAATAAAGTTTAATTAAACTATGTAAATAGTACTGACAGTACTAGTATTTTTTTACCCAAATAGATCACTAGAAAAAATATATTGTAAAAAGAACTTTTAAATATAAATTATGCAAATTAGCATAGCTTATAAAAAAAGTCTAAAATTCTTATTGCACAGCAGTCAGTCCCAGTTAAGTGGAGGAAATGGTTGCGAAGAGTAAAATAATGCATTCTTGAAAGAGAGAAAAGATGATACGAAATGAAGTTAAGTTAGTTTTAGTAAATTGCTTTCTATTAAAGTTCAGATGGAAAGAAATTCGCATAAACTTTAGTTATAAGAGTAAACAAATCATTAAAAGATTAATGAACTGTGTAATTATCACCAATGTGTGAACTAAGACATTTTTACACTAAATATTTTATCTAAATTCCCAAAATTTAATGGGATAAGCTATCAATCAGTAAATTAATTTTATTGTATTTGTTATATTGTTAAATTAATGCCTCAGCAAACAGAAATAAACTTATTGATATATATATATTTAAGTTTTGTATTTATTTTCACTAACATGGCTATGATTATTCTCCCCATGATCAAAGCAGTAATTTGAAAAAAGGACATTTGATTCTTTGATTATCTTCATGAAAATTGTCTATGACAAATATTCTAATGATTTATGGATTGAACATTCAAAGTTTCTATTATCTTAGATCTAATTCAATTCTTTTTTTTTCTCCATGTAAAGATTAAAACAAGTTGCTGGTAATTTTAAATATTTAAATTATTATGAAAATTTTATTTTAAATTAATACATTCAGTGATTTATTTACTTTAATATTAGAAATCTTTTAGTCATTTTTTCCCCCTCTCTCTTAACACTATTTATTTAAAATAAATTATTTCTTATAAATAGTTTAAATAATGTACTTACTTAAATTTATACTCTACTAGATATGATTTTTTTCTTTAAAATTATCATTGATTCTTGTATTAGATTAAATACTAATACGTGGTCAATTTTATAATTTAGTTTTACTATCATTTAGATTGGTTTTAAAGTTATTTTTATTTAGTTTGTATAACTTTAGATAAATAATTATATATTAATTTTAATACTTTCATGAATAAAAGATAATTATTTACATATATTTAACTAGGAAACTCCAGGTACATGGTTTAAAATATTTCATTAATCTTATTAAATATCTGAAAGAAATATTGGTCTACTCTATATTCTTACTGTGCTTTATAGGCCTGATCAGAAACGCTTCTAATAAAATTCATGTTGGAATGAAATAATTTTTAGACAAATTTAAATTGAAAATGTAGTTGACATTTTGGTTCAATTGCAAAACCCCCCCACTTTTTATTATTAAATTATGTGTTGTTTGTTTAATTTACAGAAATGTCAGCTATATTTTTTTAATTTTTTTCTATAATACTGTCTTATTAGTTGGGTTCATAAAGCACAGCAAGGAAATTAAATAAAGCAATATTTCTTTCAGGTATTTCGTAAGTCTAATCGAGATAATTTTAAACAATATACCTGTCAAATAATCATAATCAATCATATATATATATATTACAGATAATTAATAAAAGAAGTGAAACAGCTCCATATTTGTTACCTGACTTTTGTTTTGGTGAAAAAGCATCTCCAGAAAGGTAAATTTGATGTTTGCTAAGAAATTTTATTCTGTTTGTGACATTTACACTATTCATTAATGTAATAAAAAAAAAATTAAAATTCCTGCAATGCAGTTTATCCTAAATGCCTCTTTTTTTAAATATTAGTTTCTCTAAGGAACTGAATTTTAGTGAAAACTTGTTATTTGATAAGAATGTAATCAATGAAACTCTCCGAAATACTGGTCATGACACTACTAGACTGATGAATCCTTTCGTTCCTAATCGCTCAGGTAATTGTATTGCTAATTGAGCTTACTAATCCATTTTTATAATAATGTTTATCATTCAGATAAAAATTCACTATTATCAATTATTACATTCAAATATCAGCCTTTCAAGCTAATTGTGCATGCGCTTTGCGGGTGTTAATAATAAATGAATACTTTCCTTTCCAATACAAGATATAGTATTTATGAATGTAATACAATTGTAAACATAGCGCTATATAAAAATAAATGCTTATTTACATATTATCAATTATGTAATTGTGCCATTTACAAGTACACTATATAGAATTGTTTATCTGATATGAAATTATATATAAGATGGTATAAATTAGCATCCATAATACAGTGAGTAACTTTATGAAAACATTAATATCTAAATGCTGAATTTGTAATATTCATGTTTTAACTATAAGCTTCTCTTGTCAGGTACATCAGCTATACTAAAGCTGGAACAATAATCACTCGATGATTCAAATTTTAATGAATAATTTTTATGAGCCCATACAAATCTTTTTTTTTTTTTGTGGTGTAACAGTTATTATGAATTATGCATACACTAAACTTATGATTTATTGATGATAAGCAATTCAATTTTTTATATCCAGTATGTCAGAACATATGAATAAAGAAAACTAAAAAAAGGTTATACAATAATATTGTAGTATTTAATACCAAAAAAAAAAAAAAGGCTTATTTTAGCTGTGTTTATCGTCCTCTTCAGTGTACCATATATATTATTGTGAATATTTACTATGGTGACATTCCCTCTCCTCTGCTTTTTTATTATTATTAAATAATAAATACAATATTTATTGTTATATAATCTTTGTTAGTTGTATTCATATGCAAAACTAATAATAATAACAATAAATTTTCATCTCTTTCCATTTTATGATAATTTATGTTAATGTTTTTATATATGTATATATTATGAATACACTTGTTTAAATATTATTACCTCTTTATTGCAGATATCAGCCAAGCCAAGAGTATAAGTGATATCCATTCGATTAGTTTAGATGTGGATAGTGTCCATTCTTCACCAGGTGTTGCTCGAGTAAGTATTTTAAGTTCGCTATGTCACACTTTTTTTTTTTTATTGGATACCTTATTGCTTTATAACTAAATAGGCTTTTAATAAAGGCATTAGATTATTTTGTGAAAATCATTAAATTTGGAATTAATAAATAGACTGGAAAATATTTTGTGTAACTTTATACAGAGCAGTAACTCTATTATGTGAGCATTTATAGGTGTGGAATGTTGAAAGATAATAGATTAATATACTTACAGGTAAAATGATTAATAGTTGAAAAAAGTAACTCTTATTCTAAAGAAATAATGCCTTAATATACTTGCCGATATCGTCACGTGTTAATAACATTATACCAGCTTTTTTTTTTTTACAAAAAGAAGACTGTAGGCTGACCAATATAAAGTGCAGAAATTAGATCTCTCACAATCATTGAAAAAGAATTTTGAACCATGTTAAAATTTAAAATATTTGAATTCATTGTTTTAAAAAGATTGTTAAGCAATAATAAGTAAAATCAAATTTTTAAACAGCAGCAGTTAGATAATTCAAGGATTATCATAGTAATCAGATTCTTCACTTTAGTGAAATTACGGTGACGATTATAAAAGAATGGTAAAACTTTTCAATTTTCTCTTAATATTTGTAACCAAGGACCATGGCAGTTTAATAGAGTAAAATAAAATCACTCACATGGGTATGCAGTAATTGAAGCAAACAACCTATGCAATTCAGATGAGTTCAAATCTGATAGCTACAGATCTACCAACACATATGTTAGAACAAAATAATTCATATATCAACAATAAATCTGTTGGTCATTGGGTCATTATCGATATCAAATTCAGAGTACACAACTTTTAGCTGGTAATATAAAATTTTCATTCTAAAAGAAAAATTGGCCATTCAGGCAAATAACTAATAGTCAATGATGCTTTTTCTTATGGCTCAAGGTAAATGATATAACATAACCCCATGCTATGAAACCTTGAGAAAACTGTTGGTAATCATGACATTACTAAAATTTTGTCAAATATTGAATCATCATTCACAACAAAGACTTATTACTATTATGAGTAATCACTTCTAATGAATACTTCCAAACTAAATGTTACTATTTAAACTTTATCCAAGTTATTCTTAAATTACTAATTTCTATTTCCAGTTTCAATGTCAAACTACTCTGTATGTAAGTAAAGATTTGTAACTTAAGCTATAATTAATTATGAATGTTTAATACTATGCTAGTAATTTTAATATTTTCTGCATCTTTTTTTTTAAATGGAATTGGTTGAACTGGATCATCTGATAGGAAATGCAGAGAACAAACATGCACAGATGTTGAGATATAAAAAAGAGAAATCAGGAAATAATTATTAATGTGTGTATTGAAATTCTTACTGAAATTTTTTGAATGGATTTTATTTCACTATTTTAAATCAGTTAATTGATTTTTTTTTTATCGTTTCAAATATCTGAACAAAAGTTATTTATCGCACTACTATCCTAAAGTTTATATTTAACTGGCTCATCGTGCAGTAAATCACAGAAAAATACGATCTATTTTTAAAAGGAAATCAACAGGCATTGGAAGCATTTGTTTATTTTGTTCTTACTTTAAAATCATTAATTTGAACTTTGACTGCAATAATTGTTTTCAACACTTTAATTAATATTTTATACTAATTTTATTTATTAATGAAGTACTTATTACATGTTTAATGAAACTCTGACCTAAAGATGAATAATTTTATGAAAGACAATCACTCTTAATTTGTTTTGGAAATACATACAAAAATCATTATATTTGTGTCAAATTAAAAGTATAATAATGACAAATTATCATAGAAGCATTTTAAAGAAAGAGAAATGATTTAAACGTATGTCATACTTAATATCATTAAATGTGTGAACTTTATAATATGGAACTTTACAAAGAACTGTTATTACTTAATATCCTGATTAACTGACCTAATATTTTATTATCAAATTGCTGGTGGAATCAGTTTTACATTTATTTAAAAGGGTGCCAAAGTCTAGACTCACTAATCCGTTGCATCACAGTCAATTCGTAACTAATAACTAAAAATAAGATCGGGATTGTGTTTTCTCATAGATTTGCAGCAAATAACTACAACACAATATTTTAGAAATTTCGCTTTCTTGTCACTTTAATCTTTTATATGAATTTTTTTACGAATTTGTTCCGGGATTAACTGTTAAACAAACATGTTGGCAAAGGTAATTTATACATAATAAATTCTTCTAACTAAAACTAAAATTAAGAATGTACAAAGAAAAGTTGATCTTAAAGATAGATATTTTATTACGATAAATTAAAATATTTAAACAATAAATTATTAATAAAATGGAAAGAACATACACATGCTCATCCAGATAATATTGGCTAAATAATTAAAGCAGTTGCGAATGTCTATATTGGTATTAGAAACTTTTTAGTTAAGATTAGTTTGCAAACACTTAATGAGTCACACACAAATCAGGGTATGAATAATAGTAGCTTACCGGTAAGTTTATGTACATTCTTGTAGCATTTTTTTTTTCTTGGGTTGAAAGAGCTAGTTGGTAAGTTAACTTTGATTTCTTTCGACATTTTTACATTCCTGATCCGCTTTAAGGCTGAGCTTGAAGGCTTTTTTGAGTGATCTCTTCATGACGAAAGGTGTCTGCAAACACTCCGCTTTCCATTTCCACATGAAAACTTAGTTCAGCAATATGAGTAGTCCTGAATAATAGCATATAACTGCCATTGTGAGAACAAGGCAACCATGATTATCCCCTTGTCCCTCTATCCAGGTCTTATGGAAAACTGCCAACACAAGACAATTCCATCTCGAAAGTATTTTCTTCCTTTTATACTCTACCAGTTTTCAGATTTCTGCACATATGTCCTTATCTTTTTTTATCATAAGACAAGTTTTGTAATCTTGTACAATTATTATAATTTTTTTGTTACAAAGTCTTTTTTATAAAATATTTCCACCATCTTTAATTAACATAATGTCTTTTATTTATCTGGATAAACAATCTATGCACGTACGTTCTTTCCAATTTTAATTTTAATTAAATAGTTCATTTTAAACATAAATACCTTTCATTGTACGTATCTAAAATAAATTATATTAGTTTAACAAAAAAACTAAATTTTGTCCATTGACGATTTTTTAACATTTTACTTTTTAGCTTTTTAAATATTACAGATGTCAAAGCATTCATGAACTATATGTATTTTAATACATTTCATTATCACCGGGCCAGCAAACGAGAATAAAATATGGGTTTGAACTTATTTTATTCTTAATAAGTTTTTAAGTATAACTTCTTTATTATTATTATTATTATTATGTATTAGTGTTACTGATGTATTTCTGTAGACTATTCACTTATGGCATGCAGCTTTAAAACTCATGTTTTTGGGTATAACACAGCAGGAACAAGAAATATTTTCACATTCACCTGTATTCCTACAACACAGGCATAGGTCTACTGATAAGAAACCCAAGTTTAAGCATATTGGAGCATTGCTCATCCTTTTGGAACTTATAGTCTCATGGTGACTTGGTCTGTCCACCTTTTCCTGGGACCCTGCTACTATTAGACTGATGGGCATTTAAAGAATGGTCTTATCATACTTAGTAGTGTGTAAGGAGTCAGGGCTATGATTTTTCCCCTTTTCAGTATCTGCCTACCCGATCATTCCCCTGTAACTTAGTCTACATCAGCTGCGATTGTGTTTACCTGCTATAGACATATAAAAAAATATATATTTTTATAGTTGTATAATCCGGTTTAAAGTTGTTGTTTTTTTAATTACAACTTATCTCAGGTTGTGGTTGTTGTATTGAAGCCTCACATTAGATGCCATTATAGCATTCACATTGGATTTAGACCTTGTATTTTGCACATTAGAAAGTGTAAGTTAATCAAACTATAGAAAAAGAATATTCTATTCATATATGAGTTCGGATATTTCAAGAACATATTTATTTTTCATGATTAACTGACCTAATATTTTATTTATTATGATTTTCACTGCCAGCAGAATCAGTTTTATATTTATTTAAAAGGGCGCCAGGATCGTGAACCCACTGATATCTATCGCATCACATATCTTTGTAATAATTAACCAAATGTAATTTGTTTCACTTTCTTGTCAAGTAATATTTAAGAATTTTTTCTGGTATTCGTAAATTAACATTAATATGTTGGCATAGATAATTATACATTTCTTAAAATAATCTTTTGTAATAGTAAAATTTAATAAATTAAAATTAATAGCATACAATGAAAAGTTGATTTTAAAGATAAATATTTTATTACCAGAAATTAAAAATATTTAAACAATAAATTATTAATAACATGGAAAGAATATACACATGCTCATCCAGATAATATTGGTCAAATAATTAAAACAGTTCATATTACATTTAACAACTTCGTCATCAAAGCAGCCATATTGAATATTTAAAAAATTATGTTAAGCCTCAAATTTTATAATAATTTAAGTTTGTATTATTCAAAAATTACATAATATATATTGTTTGAAATGTAAACACCAAATAATGTAATGAAGCTAAAAAAATATAGCCATTGATATTCAAAATAATAAAAAAAAAGAACACAATTTTAATATTTCTAAAAATTATTTTCATATTATTTCATAAATTTTCATGCATTAATTTGAAAACTATACTTTTGTTAATAAATTATTTGCATTTGTCATTAAATTTCCAATAAATTGATATATAATAACACTTATCTAAAGTAATCCATCACTTGAACACTTCATAAAATGAAGATATTAGTTACTTTCATTTTTCCTAATAGCTCTTCAAAGTGTTTTTCCATATAGGGGTTTGCAATGAATATATCATCCCTAATAACAAGTAGTTAATATTGATCTATAATTAGTATAATTTGAATATTATAATAAAGAACTTCAATAAAGTTTGTAATTTATTAAAAATTACTACTAAAATAGTCACTATATACAAAATAAAATAATAAAACAAAATAAAAAGTGAATGAAATGCTAAATTCATTATAGAGTTAAACTTGAGGTACATAAGTTAGTGGTTTAGAGTCAGTGCAATGTAGTATTATTATATATCCTACCTGTCATCTTGTGGCAAACATTTCATCTTGTTAGATAGAATTTACCTAAAATATAAAATCAAGTGATTACTACAAAATGATAGCTTACAATTAAAATAATACTACAACCAAATGCAAATACAACTTACTGATTAGAGCTACTGATGAGCATCTACATGGGGAGTTCTTGGCCGAACTGGCATGATATTTGCCACTCCTACAAAAGAGTTGTGATGTCTGAGATGTGTTAGCTATCACACTTTCACTGTGATAAATAGTACCCTGAACATTGGCCAGCATCTGAAG
Organism: Epiperipatus broadwayi; assembly: GCA_028023455.1. Taxonomy (NCBI): domain Eukaryota; kingdom Metazoa; phylum Onychophora; class Udeonychophora; order Euonychophora; family Peripatidae; genus Epiperipatus; species Epiperipatus broadwayi. Next base: position 3,587,539 of record JAQFVV010012410.1, on the reverse strand, counting down.
TTGTATCTTTACCTGTATACAACTCCATATTGGGCACATTCTGTATGGCTATCTGCACCCATCCACCATTTGAATTCTCGCTTTATAGATTTTGAGGGCTCATATTGCTTCATGCTACTACGACCAGTAAATTTAGTAATAGCTTCATCAACTGCTACCTCTCTTATGCATTTGATATGCAGTTAAAATTTACATTGCAGTAGTCTATAATCAGCCTAAGTTTATATACTCTGTCAAAATCTTTACATTTAGTATTTGGCATATTTTTATTATTATTAAAATGTAAACAAGACAATATTGAATAAAATATAAATCGAGTCATAATATTTTCAAAATATGATTATCTTAGTCTCATGTCAGAACTCTAAATATCACCTAATTCATGTACGAGATATATGGAGGAAATGCCCACTATCATGCCAAAAAATGCAGATAATTCATGATATGCCAAATTTACATAATTGTGAGCTTTTTTTTTTGTTCAGTATATGTGTTAGTTTCAATAATAATTTTTTCATATATTTTCTTATCAAATAATAATTTTAAGAAATCTAAAATTGAATGAATACTCATTAGTGGTGGAAAGCTTGAGTTCAGGAGACTTAGTAAAATTTGACTTAATAATGTTCATTGGCAACTCATTCAGATCTAATTGGGAAGATGGGCCTGAAGTAGGCAGCGCTGCAACACTTGTATTCACACATTTCTTGTTTAGTCTTCTTTTTTTTTCAGATATTACTTTTAATTCTAAATCATTGGCAGATAATTAGGAAAATTACTGTCTTCGCTAGAATTGGTAAAATCTTGCATTTTTTTCCATTATAAATTTCAGGATAAACACAATTCTGTTAAAAATGAAAAAAACTGAGAGAAAGAAATTCAAGTTAATTGATTACAAAAATTATCATAAAATTGTCAATTTTTATTTCTGAAAAATAAAACTTACATTTTCTGAAACTAGAAAAAAAGATGGAAACAAAGATGTAAAAAGCACAAATGCAGACCACGTAGATTTCCAGCAATTTTGAACTGAAACCAGATATTGCAAATTTGAAAATTCAAAACCACTGTGAGGGCGCAATGACGAAGTGGTTAAGTTTCTCCTTGGCGAATGTCTATATTAATATTAGAAGCTTCTTAGTTAAGGTTAGTTTGCGAACATTTAATGAGTCACAAATCAGGGTAAGAATAATAATAGCTTACAGGTAAGTTTATGTAGACCATAGATTCTTGTAGCATATATGTACTTCTTGGATTGAAAGCGCTCGTTGGTAAGTTAACTTTGATTTCTGTCAACATTTTTCATTCCTGGTCAGCTTTAAGCTAGGTTTGAAGGCTTTTTTGAGTGACCTCTTTGTGATGAAAGAAAGTGTCTGCAAACCGTCCGGTTTTCACTCGTGCATGAAAACAATTCAGCAATATGGATAGTCCTGGATAGAAGCATCTAACTGCCATTGTGAGAACAAGACAATCACGATTAGCTTATCCCTCCATCCAGGATGTACTGACAACACAAAACAAGACCATGCTCCAAGTTATTTGTTTCTTTTCTATTCTGATCAGTTTTATATTTCTGTCGATATATATTTCTCTTTTGTTTTTGTTATCAGAATACAAGTTGAAATGGTGATCATGTGAAGTTGATAATGTTGTACATTTATTACTTTTTAGTTACAAAATATTATATATATATATATAAATTATTTCTACCATCTTTAATTATCATTAAAACTGATTGAAATCTTTTGCATTTGAAATTTCTTCCTTTATTTATGTGGATTAGTAATCTGCATGTATTTTTATTTCTTCCAATTTTAACTTTTATTTTTAATTAAATAGATAATATTAAATGCACAAATAACACTCATTGTATGTTTCCAATAATAAATCATATTAACCAAAAAAAAAAAAAAGAAAACTAAATTATGTCTTTTGAATGATCTTTATTTATTTTATTTTTTTTCGCTTTTTAAATAATATAAATGCCAAAATACTCATGAACTATATGTATTTTAATGTGGTTCAATACTATAGTGAATAAGTTTAATAAAATTATAAAAAAAGATTAATAAAAAATGCAAAAGAATAATTAATACAAAAATAGTTAAAAGAAAAAAGAGAAAACCTATTAAATTTAATGGATAACAAATGTAGATATAATAATGAAATAGTTAATGGAGTATATGTGATAAATGCAAACAATGTTTAGATAGTGGAATTGATAATAAATATGTGGAAAAACTAAAAATTCTATAAAAACAAGATTAAAAGAACATCTCAGATAATAATTCACCGATATATATATATATATATACATATGAAGGAAACAGGACATGACAATATTAAGGAAAGAAAAATAAAAGAAGCAATACTAATAAGAAAGATACAACCAAAATTTAATACGGATTCTGGAATTAGGATGACATTGATATAAATATAGTTCTTAAGAAAGATATAAAGAGAAAATTATTTACAAATGAATTATGAGTTGGAAAATAATAATAAAAAATGGTTACATAGGAGTATAAACATGAATATATTTATAGATATTATATATTAATGTAATAAAAAAAAAAACTTAGCATAGTATTATATATAAAACAGTATAATATAAATTTATGAGTTATATAATAAAAATTAAAGTGTATATATATATAAAGTATTGTAATGATTATAGATATAGTTAGTTTAAGTAATATGTAATAGAGGGAGTTAGTGTATAAGATATATTAAAAGGAGAAATTTAAGGCTGAGAGAGATAGTATTACTGGATAAGGAGGGAATAGAGTGTAGCTCTAGAGAAGAATTAGAGAGAATATTGAATAGTTATGTAATGGATATAGAAAAGATGTTAGATGTGAAGGACAGAGTGATAGAAAATATGAAAGCATATAGTAATGGGAATATTAGGTTTACAGAAAATGAACTGAATGAGGCAGGAAAGAAATTGATAAGTGGTAAGGCAAGAGGGTTAGATGGATGTGCAGCAGAGATAGTAATGAATTTAGGGCAAAAGTAAAGTTACTATCATGTTTTAATATGTTGGCACAGAAGAGAGTTTTTCCAGGTAGTTGGAGTAATACGAGAGTAAGATTATTATTTAAATGAAAAGGTAAGGATCATAGAAAGTTAAATAATTATAGACCGATAGCGGTAACATCAGTTTTATATAAAAAAATTTCATATATGGTGGCTGGAAGAATTGCAAAATGGATGGAAGAAAATAATGTAATGGGGGAAATGCAAGGAGGTTTTAGGTCAGATAGGCGTTTAGGAGATAGTTTATTTGTAGTTATATATGAGTTTTATAGATATAGAGAAGGCATATGATAGAGTGAATAGAAATAGATTATGGATAAGTTTAGCAAGTCTGGGAATGGATGAAGCTTTAGTGGATATTATTAAGAAATTATATGAAAATAATTACTATACATATCTATTAGGGGATATAGGATCAGTTAAAGTTAAAAATGGGGTAGGACTGAGGCAAGGATGCCCTATGTCACCTATTTTGTTTGTGTTGTATTTGAGTGAAATGGAGAGAACAATAGAAAGACTAGGAAGAGGGATAGAGATACCGTTAATAGGTTGTAAGAGAGTATATACATTGTCGGGTCTTTTTTTTTTTTTGCGGATGATGTCTTTTTGTGTGCAGAAAAAAGAGAAGATATGAAAGTTATGCTGAGGACATGCGCAAGGGCGGGTAAAGATATGGGGATTAAATTTAGTGAAGAAAATCAAATATAATGATGGTGAATACTGGGGAAAGAGAAGACAAAGATTTCTTATTGGGGGATATAAAATTAAGTGTGGTGAATAGATATAGTTATTTGGGAATTATCTTGAGTAAAAATTGTTTGGATGAATGGGAGAAAAAATTGATAAATGAAACAAAGAAAATAAAGGGATTGATAAAGAAATTAACAGTGTTTTCATATAATAAATATGATGTAGCTAGAATTGTATGGGAGTGGCAGTAGCAAGGTTAACTTATGGCAATGATGTATTATATGTTAGTAAAGGGTTATTAGATTACTTATAAAAAGTACAAAGGGAAGTAGGAAGACATGCATTAGATGCAAAAGTGTGGACAGCAAAGGAGACAATTCAAGGAGAAATAGGGATGGTCAAGTTTTTATATGAGGGATGCAAAAAGCAAATTGAAAATGTTCAGTAGATTGCAGTTTATGGATAATAAAAGAATAGCCAAAATAGTATTTAATTGTGTTACAAGTAAAGGGCAGGCAACAAGATGGGTGAGAAAGGTAATGCAGTATGCAGAAGATTTGGATAAAGAATTTATTTCAGTATACTTGTACAAAAGATGGGATGATTGTGTTAGGAGGATTGTTGAGTGTTATAGTGGTAAGGAGTGGGATAGAAGAATAGATGCATTAATAAAGAATAGGGAGTTGGAGAACTAGTATGGAGAGTAAAACGAGTTTAAATATATAATAGAAGTAAACGGAACATTGGGTGTGAGTTAATTTATGATAATAGTAAGGAAAATAGTTTATTGTTTAAGGCTCGAACGGGATCTTTAGCAACAAGGGAATAGATGAAATACACGTAATTGGAAAAATATGGGTGATTAAGTCTGCAAGTTGTGTAAGGAAGGTATAGAAAATATTGGGCATCTTTTACTTCAATGTAAATGCTTGGAAGCAGAAAGGATACAAATAATGAAGTTATGGAAGATTAAATATGAACAAAGTGATTGTACAGAAAGTGAGTTATTGGTATTTATGCTAGGTTTGGGAAAAGATAAGGGGGATTTAGATATGAAGGTCATGGCATTGACAAAGATTATGTTGTGGAAATGGAATGGAGCAGATTATAGGAAAACTTAAGAGTTGAGAATGGAAAGGGAAGGTAAAGTTGCTAACAGGTTTCTCTGGGCATAACTGCTGAGAGATTCCTGACTCCGTTTAAGGAGAAGTTACAGTGCATCACATCACAATATATATATAAAGTGTTATAGTGATTATAGATATAGATAATAATAGAGGGAATTAGGGTGTAAGATAATTTTTTTAAAAAAACGTTTTTTTAATTTAAAAAAAAATTAAAAGTAGATTAAAAAATAATAATAATAAAAGATAAAATATTAATGACAGAAGAATGAATAAGAAAATAATAGATATATGATTTAAATATTAAAAAGAATATATTAAATGAATTAAGGTTGAACTAAGAATTTTATGGTAATAAAATTATTAAAAAAGTATTTTATTAAAATGGAATTAATAAAACTAAAGTTTAAGTTTATAAGGAATAGAAGTAATTAGAAGATTATAAATATATATAAATTAATAGTTGTTCATGAATATGTATGTATATACACATGTATAATTTATATTCATATTTTATATTAACTGGATTATTTTATTTGGGTTTGATTATATTTATTTCAGTTTTATTATGTTTTGTTATATTTTTATTGTTTAAATTTTTTATGGTATTATTTATATAATTATATATTTTATTTTATATTGTTCATTATATCATATCTCTGAAGAATACTGAAAGACAGTCGAAACATAAGATTGAGCATGAATATAGGTCAATAAAAAGTTTTTGCTAAAAAGTGTTTATAGTGGATAAATTGTATTAATATAAAATGGAATGTTATTATAGTTATGCAATTATGATTTATCAGCGTACAGTGTTAAGCCGAATGGATGCATTGTATGCCTTTATGTGTGTGCAAGACATTTAATTCTTTATTAACATTATCACATCCATGCCTTCTACTGTGATATCCATTTGGACAATTTTATATGGATAGTATATTACTTTTATATGCATTCAGCCTATCCATGAGTGAGAGTGTGGCTTGCTTATTTATCTGCACTGCCTGCATATAGTTAGTGGGTACCTATTTGTATTTTTCTTATTCATATTTTTCTATTACCACTTTGCCTGGAATTTCAATATTAACGAGTATTTTAGTATGTTATAATAGCTGAAGGCATGTCTATCTTTAAAATATATTATTAGTTCTGCTACAACTTAAATTTAAAATGCATTGTATTGAGCATATTTATTTCCTCACCCCATAGTAATATATTCGTGTTACTATTTTTTCATAATATTTTTGCTATCTTTGTAAATCTATAAAAAGTGTCTCCACATCAATTTTCAAATCCAGTTTCACTGTGTAAAATTTATATCTTACTGGTGGCCTAAATATAGGCATATAGATATATTGTTTTACTCTGCATATATAATATTAAAGAAAGACCGGATTAGATAAAAGTGAGAACTTTTGGATGATGATAATTGTTTGTATTGTAAATTATTTTTAGGAATGTTTTTATGGGAAGAGATATTTATGTATAAAGTTTATTAATATTTTGTTAGTCTAATTTATTAAATTTAAAAATTATGCTTATTGTAAATAAATATTTTTATTCTTAATTAAATACATATGTTTCGTTGCCATTATTACTTTATCATCTTCGTTACTCAGAAAATCTTAATAAAATTTTATTACTAATTATTTTATAAGAGTACATTTTAAAGGGTCACTGAATTTATTTATTTACTTTGCTTATTGTTCATTTTTATCTGCATTAGAAGAAGATAAATACTATGTTTATTTCAAATGAACTTCTAATATAGCTGGTAGCATAAAATATATTCTTCCTCCTTGCTGCATTATCCCATGCTGGTACTTATTGAAAGTTATAACAGAAAATATAAAATTTAGAAATGTTTATAGGTAGTAGAAATGAAATAGTTACATTTAAAGAATTTTAAAATATTTAGAAATATCTTAATATGCTAGCCATATGTTGTTTAAGTATTTAAATACTTCATTATTATTTATTCACATTTCTGCTTACTTAAAATACACGTTTAATGACAAAGCTTAGAGAATATAAAATGTTTAGAGGGTAACTTGAATAATTGTCACATTTTAGAGATTTAAAGTATATTACTATTATCATTTTTTTCTTATGCCAAATGCATTTTTATTTTGAACCCAGAGATATAGACATTTTAGAACCTGATATGAGATTTTTTAAAAACTGTAAGAAGCTGGTGGAAAATCCATAGGTATTATGATACCCATATGATTTGTCCTGTGAATGACCCTGCATCACGTTTTGACTTGTTACAATATATATTATTTACATTTAAAAATTATATTTCTAAAAAGAAAGAAGATATTTTGTATTACTCCTAAGGTAAAAATTGCATAATATACACAAAGAAATTTTAGGTTTACTTACCATTCCAATTCTTGGTAATTGGTTCATTGTTGTTTTACTGATGGTTGTTTTTATTATTATTACAGTTGAATTTTAAATACTTGAATTGATGATTTGTTCTCTTTTGGCACCAATTAATCATTATCTACTGCATATTCATTTTTAATTTTGAAATTAAAATCTTATCAAAATATTTTAACATAGATATACATCATCTATATCTAATTATTTTCTTTACAGGCTCATTTCAGTAATATTTATAAAACATCTCAGATGATGTTGCAACCACTTATCTTATACCACATTCAAGTTATTATCCCCACTTGTCAATCTAATGAAATACACCCATATTTATTGATTGCTATCAAATATTTTTCTGTCATATACACTATAATATTGTATATAGGTATCTATCATCTTATAAATTTGAAAAGTTTCCCTCATTTTTATTAACATACATCTTTGTTCTCTAACTCACAACTTCAATCCTTTTTACTATCATGGCATCTATTAATATTGTATTAAATCTTTGTTATATTTCCTTTTTTAAAGTTTAAATTAGCCTCCCCACTCCAAGATGTTTAGTCATTCAGCTTCAACAATGGCCAATGGGTATAATTGATTTTCTTGCACCTCACCTATATTTGATATTCTGCTATATCATTTAAGCATTCCTGTCAAAACTTTTATTCATTGGATCATATTTAATATCTATATATACTGAGTGTATATGCACAGATTCAAACAGGTTTAATTGTAAATATGTAATCATTTTAATTTATATAACTTCTAAATATTTCTTATTTCAATGTTTTAAAAAATTATTTTTCTTTTTCTCTCCAAAGAAACATCCTGAGGAAGAAGTTACATTTGAATCTTTGAAGAAAATTATGAGTAAGTAAAAAAGATTAATATATTTATTGTTATTATTATAACTGCTCACAACTTATTTTTAATGTATAATCTATCAGTTTATAATGTTTTCTTTTAATTTATATGCTTTTTTTTTTTTATACAAGTGCAATAAGTATTTGTAAGATATCTAAACAAGCAAATAATAAAATAGTATTTTTAAATAATCATTATTTATATATTGCAAATCATTTTTTTGATATAATTTTATATTATTAATATAGCAGAATCCTCCGAGAAAAACAAGGAAGCTGAAAAAGAGAAGCGAATGCAGATTTTGGAAACTTTCCGAACAGCACCATTTGAAGATTTAGTAGCCCGATCAGAATCTAAAGTAAATAATAATAATGTGTGTCTGTAAATGTAAAACATTTGTTCAAAAGTGTTAATAATTCATGCAATATTATTAACCATTTTGAAGTAGTAGATATTGTCAATTATTGATATTTTTATGTATAACAGAGACATAGTGAGCTATAATTAAGCATTTATTTTTGTCTTGTATATTCTACTATGAATGAATGCATTTTAAACAGCGCATTCTTTAACTATAAAGAGTAACACATTTAATAATGTATTTAATTTTTCTTACATTGAAATAAAGCAGTCAGATCTGCCATTACAAGCTTATTCTGATTTGTAGTTAATAATGTTAGAGTTGATCATAAATAATTAAAGGCTCTCCTTGAAACTGCTTCTATGAGCCTTATATTGTCATTGTTCATATTTCAGAATTTGACTTCTATATAACAGTTAACAGAAAGCACTAAAAATGTAGTTACTCATAGTAGTATTATAAGATACAAGTCTATAATGTCTTAATTACATAATTGGATAGGTTCTGTATTTATGCGCATAGTATATATATTTTTGAAAATTTAAGAAAATACAATTTTTTTAACCATATTAGTTACATTACCAAAAATGTTTCTTTGTATGAATTTTCTGAAATGTCATTTAGACATGCAAAATATCTTTAAATTTGTTTGTATATCATTGTTGCGTGTTGTTATGCTGGGATTTGGTAAAATATTCTGATCTTCCCAAATAGATTGCTTTAAGATTGGGCAGTAGTAATAAATAACTGATATGAACTATAATATTGTCGAAGTGATAGGCCTTGACAATATTGCATACACAGAAATTTGATTGAACAAGCTTCAATAATTGTATTAAGTTTACCCTATCATTGCATTTTATTTATGTTGTTAAATTGGAGATAATTGAGGAGTATGTCTTATTGCCTTTCTTTTGGTAGTAATATTTTGTAAAAATACTTCTAAATTACAAGTGCTTTTTATCTTTGCTTATTTAATGTAAATCATATTTGTTTTGCTGTTTGCACAGAGATTTTATGATTCATTATAGCTTAAATGGGCGCCTTTGATCATATCTTGTTCTTATCAAGATTATATACCATTAATTATAGAAATATATTTATCTGATAAAAATAAGAAAAAATGAAACTTGTAAAATACATCATTGATCATAATAATCTTATGCTATATTATTTTCGTTATTTTTAAATGCTTTTATTGAAGTTGAAAAATTTGTTTGTTTGTAAATTAGGAGTGGAAATCTTTTTAGGATCAATTATCTTCATTCTATTTCAGTTATCATCTGGTATAAGTTGAATAATCATTAGATTCTTCACAAATATCACTGAAATAATAATAACTCTGCAGACTGCAGGACAGTCGAAATGTCAGATTGTGTATACTTATTGAACGACAAATAGAAATATAAAATACTCTTCCTTCCTTACTAAACCATCTAATCTTTGAAAGTGTTTGGTCCTCATGTAACGTGAATAATATCATTGGCAGCAAGCTACCAATAATATAAACACTCGGCTATTAGACAAATACTGACTAAATAAACACTTTATTTTAAGGTAAGCCCTTTAGGCGCCAATTAATCACATAGTAATTAACATGTTTACCTGATCAGCAACGAATCCAGTACCTGAGACCCCAGCTAGCTCATCGAATTGTAGCTGCCTTAAAAAAAAAGAAACCTCCGTCCAATCTAAAAATTCTATTTTACATAATAATGACGATTTACCGTATGTTAAACTTGGCATCCTTAAAAAAAAAACAAATCCTCATTTTAAAAGAAAAATTCTCTTTATTCTTTTGTGTGTAACTTAATCATTTTTCAATAACAATTAAGTCTTTTCTCTTCCCACTTTACTAAAAATATTGTTTCATTATAAATATGTATATTCATTTACTAATATAAATATTTCAAACAACAATTTAAATCTTTTTTTTTTTAAACAATCGTTTTGTTTTATAATTCAACTACACACATTCTTTCATTAACATAAATGTTTTAATACATTATAAACAATTAGAGATATGCATAATATATTGAATTAAAATTCACACACACATACAATTAATGTTTATGAATAAAGTTGAACACAAAAGCCGATATCATTTATATTTTCCAGGTACTACTTGGTAAAGTTGAAAGTTTTATTTATCAGTTTTTTTAAAAAAAAAATCAAGAATTAGAGAATATGAAAATTAAACATTACCTAGGATTTGAAATCTGAATTGACGTACATACAGCACACTGTAATTTCTATAAATGTTATCTCTGACTGGTTAGCGCTAACCTCCAGTAAATCTTCCCTGAATTTGTGATGTTACATGGCCTTCATAGATTTTCAGCATAAACACTTCCCTTACTCTGTTGGCTTTATCTGAACATGGTTTGCCCTCCGAACTATCTGCTGATGGTATTTGCAGTGAAGGCTCCAGTTAGTTGCACAATACAATAAATTTAACAATGCATCATTTTGTCAGTATAACAATTTATATAATTTTCTTTTGATTCTTTGATTTTATGAAATTTTTTTTTTTTAAAAAAAAAAATAATAATGGAATGTTGAAATTAAAACTGTCTTAAACAATGAATGACAAAGTTTTCTTATATCCAGCGTTTATTATCTCGTGAAATTATTGTACTTTTACTTCACTCTGATTGGGCTTCTGTATTTTTTTTTTTTTTCAAAATTTTACACACACATTTAATTATAAAACAAAACTATTTTTTCTTTATTACGAATTAATAAAAAGTAATATTAAATCATTTTTATTTCACTCTCTTTTCTTTTTTAAATGAAAAAATTTTTTACCCTCCTTTTAAAATCGTTTATTACTTATTTTTCTTTAACAATACCCCCCCCCTACCCTACTCTTTTGTTTTTAATTTTCTTTTCCTTCAACTTTTATTTTAACTTAATTTTCCCACTTTATTTTTTTAAAGGCTAGATTTATTAAATATTACTACTTTTAAATAATACTACATATTCGATAACAATGTATCTCGGTACATTTTATATATGCAATAATTTTTTTTTGCTACAGTGTTTGAAGTAAATGTTTAAATTGTATTTATAATCATTAGACATTATATAAATATAGTAGATTTAATAAACACTCTTATCTAGTACATTTTGATTATTCAAACTTTATAATAAATAACAGCACTAAAGTCAAACGAATATTATTCATGAAAAAACTTGTAATCATGTAATGAAGTTTTCTATATCGACTAGTGCTGTATTTTTATTCATTCTTAAGTGACTTTCTTATCATAGGTAGCAATAGATATCACTTTTTTATTTAAAAAAAAAAGAAAAATCAGTTTATTGTTTGGGAATTTGTAAAAAATTTGAGCATCAGAAATGAGAGCCGTTTTGTAATCCGTGGATCTTGAGTTTCAGTCTGCTATTCTACTACTACATCAAATCATGTAGGGTGTTAATGATGTGAAACAGCAACTCTCAATTCACAGCTTTTGTGAAATATGTGAAAGTAAAACTGTGGAATGCTTGGGTCATATTTTAGTCATGGAACAGATTGAGGATGATGATGATAGTGCTTCTATGTGAACTGTGAGGAATGCAGGGAAACAATTCTTTTAATTTCTGAATTCTGTTATGAACAAAGAAAATGTATTTCTTGATTTAAAGCAGTTTTCTATGTCTTATTCAAAAAATAACAAGAAAGATGACAGATATTTAAAAAAATGATTAGCTACAAAAAGAATTTAATTGCTCAAGAAAAAATAAAGCAATCTTTGTAATAAGTTCTTTATGAATTATCTGGAAATCAACTTTTGTAAAAAACAACAAAAAGTTGTAAAAAAGATTACCCACAGTTTTATGAAAGCCAACAGTTGACTTAATTTTTTAAAAAAATGTACTTCATGTAAATATTTATCAATGAATTAAATTTATGAATAAAAAGAAATAATAAGTATACACAAATATTTTCACAAGATTTAAGTTTTTCTGTTTTATTTAATAAAATATCATCATATAAGCTTAAGTAATTTATTTCATATAAGTTTTTTTTTACAATCACAATACATAATTTATCATCGTATTTGGTTTTTATAAGATTCTTATACTTAAATAATAATAATAAAAAACAATTTAATAATTTACAGGTAATATTAATTTCTTACATTAATCTAAGTTTTTAATTATTATCTCTCTCTCTTTTTTGATAAATGTTTTTATTTATTTTAAGAATATTTCCATTCCTCTTTACTGTAGTTCATGTCCATTTGCTGCAGGTTATTATTTATATTATACTGCCAAGTTATTAAAATATTGATTTAATAAATATTCATTTATCACCAAGGGATCACATTTTTCATTGTACTGCATGATACTGCTAATTATAATTTATTTTGCATTAAAAAAATATTGAAAGAAGACTGTGTAAAGTAATTAGAACATCATATAATTATAATTTAGCTTCCATCAAATTGATACCAATTTCTGGCAATCATAGCTTTATTTTTAAAAAGATTTCTGTTCCTCTCTATATAAGTCATATTTAGCATATTTTTTGTTACAGTACTCTCGGAATATTACTTTAATAAATATTTAATAAATATACTGAGAAATCAGACTTCTCTGACTTTCTAATGCATGTAATTACTGCCAATTATGATTTATTCTGCATTAAGAAAATCTTGAATAAAGTATTAAAATATTGTAATTATTATAATTAGGTGCTGTCACCAACAACTGATAATCATATGAGTATCATTTCTCCAGAATGCTTGTCATCTATTTGTCTTTTCAGATACTTCAAGAGCACATTCATTGTTGTGATAGTGAAATATATCCATCTCATTGTTAGTTATCCGCTTCTTTTATTACTAATGTTCTTGAGCATAGGACAAAAATATGTAGGTCTCAATCTAGTTATCTGTTCTTCAAGTTAAGTTTTTTGTTATCCATTGTTATTATCAAAACTTGATGTCCAATTTTTATATCCTTATATGTTCACAGTAAATATACAACTTAAACAATTCTGATCTTCATTTTTAAAAATGTGTCCTCACACCTAAAAATCTTATCCAGGTTTTTCATCATTGCAACTCTAGCTACTGTTAATCCATTATGAACTTGGTTTCTAGATCCATTGTTTTGATGAATGATTTAAAATCAAATCTTCAATCACTTCTATATCTTCAACGGCAATTTTGAAGTCACCTATTGCCCTTGTCATCTTAACTTTATCTCCATTATATTTAATTTTATTTTTTCATTCTGTTCTTTAATTTTACTAGTAAGTCTTAAGATTTCTTAATGTCATCAGCATATCTAAGATTGATGTTTCTTCCATAAATTCTAAATCCACATTTGTTCTACTCTAGCTTCTTATTACATATTCAGTATGCAAGTTGCATAGATAGGAAAACAGTATGCAATTTTATATAATTCCTATATCAATGTAAAACCAATGTTTTAATTGTACATTGTAATTCCATATAGAAATTCCACATAATAGGAATGAAGTTTTCTGGTCCATCCATTTTTCTAAAAACATTCCAAAATTTAACGATTTTAATGATCAACCAAAGACCTTGTAATCAATAGATCACATATAAACTTTTTTTTTTTATATTCCTTAACTTTTTCAATTATTAAATGAATGTCAGGAGTAACTTATTTTGCCTTACATCTCTTCTAAAATTCTTTTGTATATCTTCCAATTCGTTTTTCAATGTAAGATTTTGATCAGTGCTGAATGATTTCAGCATAATCATATGTGAATGTGGTATAAGAATTATACTGTGTGATACATTATTCACTTTGTCCAAACTCCTTTCTTAGACACAGGAATATAAACTACCTTCTGTCTAAAGACTATAATTGATATAATGTGGCCACATTATTGTTAAACAGATTTAAATTAGTAAACATTTTTTTCTATTAAGTTCATAGTAATTATACAGCTTTTCACTAAAGTTAGTAAACAATTAATTATCTTAATTATTTTTAATTCATTAATCAATAAATACAATTTCTAATCAAATATTTTTTTATAAATGAATACATATTTTTGTATATATTATATAATCGTTTATGTAATTAGAAAATAATAATTTTTCAATAAATAAATAAAATTTACAATGTGAATACATATATATATTTACATAATTTTATTAACATTTTCAATAAGTCTTACTTATTTATCATTTATTTTATTTATTGATTTTTATCCAATAAATAAAAAAAAATTGTAATCTTATAATTCAAATATTTAGTTTCCTTTTTTTAAACTTTTTACTCTTCATCTTTCATTAGAGACTTATTTATGAGTTAATACGTTATCTTTCCTTTTCCAAGTATTCAGTTTTTTTATTAATATTTAAGTTAACATTTCTATTATTCTTATCCTACACAAATATGCATGCGGTGATATAAATAAAATTTAACTATAGTTAATTAGCATTTCATTTATTTTAGTATATATATTTATTTGTTTCATTTCAGGCTCTTCAATTCCAAAACAAACTTAATGAAATATTTTCTCGCTTACCATTTGGTGTTAAGGAATATGATCTGAGAGAAAGCTCTTCTCTAGATAAGTGTCAACCAAACTCGACAACTCTTTACGAAGTACAGTTTCCAGACCTATTTGTCTTTTAATATGATATCAGTTTGCTTCCTTTTGTGATTGCTACATAAATCACAGCATATATTTTTTTCATTCAATATATGTATTAGTCAGTCTCTTAGATATTTGGTAGAAACAGTGTGCATAAGAAGTTCAGTAAAATATAATCATGACAACTGGGTGTCCGAATACATAATTTCTGTCAGATTTTTTTCCCCACAATGTTATTTTTATTTATCTGACAATTTCCACACTACATCACTAATCGGAGGATCAAGAGTTGTCAAAGCATACAAACTACTATCAGGGACGTTTTTCTAATTAATAAAAAAAAAAAAGGTAAATATCATTTTTGGTGCTTTTAGAAAAAATATAATAATCATCACATCCACGTTGCAATAATATTAATGTTCAAGCTTTGAAATAATTTTTAAAAAATTACTTATTTATTAAATAAGGACACTCACTGTTCTCGCAATAAGGTAACATCTAAAATGAAAAAGGAATTTCTTTAGTACTTTCAGTAGTTGCCTTGTTATCATCTATACATGTTAGGTTTGATTGTTGTCTTTAAAACCACTTTAAAAAACTTGTGGTCCATAATGATTATACTTTTGTAGATATATATTTTTTTTATCTAGTGATATGTTATTGTTACATAAAATTATTTCAGATAATATTTTAATAAGTAATTTGAGCCAATGTGTAGTTTTGTTTCTCATTTTTGATTGCTCCCGTTCTAAATGTTGCATGGTATTAACTGCAAGTTAATTTCCAACTTGCTGTTTACTTTGTGCCAAGTCATATCAAGGGCAGCTGAAATTTTTATTTTATTTTTAGTCGAGCCTTTTATTAAGGTTCAGAATAAGAAAATTGTTAAAAAATAAGTAAGTCTTGCTGTGTTGTTTCAATTTTAACTGTTGTCTCAAACATCTTAGAATTTGTGGTCAATTTTTTTGCTTAGAAAAATACATTTTTTAAAAATTGTTGAAACAGCAATAATTATTGTTTACAAGGTCTTAAGCGTTTGTTTGTTTAACAGGCAATGTATAGTAGACACGGGATCAAGAAGAATAGAAGTTACTAAAATGTTTGGAAAGTTATTTACAGAATGTTAAAATTCTAAAAGAAATATGTATCGTATCAATTACATAATGAAATATCTGTTTGTTTTCAATATTATATATATAGTATTGTATTTTTGCATAAGACATTTCTATTTTTTTTTCTTGTAAATATGTAGCCTATAAATGCAATAAAATAAATAAGTGACTTAGCTCTGATATATATAAATAGTGAAATATGTTAAAGAATTGGTGCCATAGCACTTGTAAATCAAGATACCATTATAAATAAATTATTTAACAACTTGTTGGTTTACTTTATTTGTGATTAACTCATTATATATGAAATAAAATAATTCACTGAAAATACTGAAATAAAAATTGGGGAAAAAATGTTTTGAAAGTTAATACATTTTAGATTAATAATTAAAAGATGTAATTGATGCATAATATTACACACATTAAGCACACCTTTTATTATTATTTTGTTTCTCCATCAATCTTAATCTTTAGACATGTGCTCTAAATTATCATCTCTAGACATGCACTCTGAAATAAATATAAAAATTCTTAAAACAGAAGAAATTCAATAAATAATCTCTTATTAATTTCCAAGATATAGATCACAAAGATAATTAAAGCAGAAAAACATTTTTATATTACACATTAATATTACTACAGATACAGAACTTAATTTAAGTTCACAAAAATGTTTTTATATACATGATCAAGCTATTCAAGTTTTTTAAAAATTGAAATGAAAAATATCATTACCACATTATTAAATTTTTATATTTTAAAACATTTTTTTTCTCATAAATATTAAACAATTACATTTTTCAAAGGTGACAAAAACAAATTTATTTAAAAATACTGCACAGGGGCCCAACAAGAAATAAACAATAGTGAATTTTGTTTGTTTGATTCTAATGTTATTTATTGGAAATTCTTTTATTTCACATTGTTAAATATAACTTTAAAGTAAATAAAACATTTTTTTTATAAATATTAAATTATTACATTTTTTAAAATTGAGTATAGCGAATTGTAAACCTACTACAATTAAAAATATTGCATATAATAGCCAAATTCTGAATTATGTATTTTAAGGATGCAATGCTCACAGGATTGGTTTCTAGGGAGACCCCCTTTATTGAAATGTGCCAAGCCCAGTATTACCTCAAATCAGAATAGACTTGATTTTTATTTATATTATGAAATTTTCATTTGTTTTATTTCAAAATGTGAAAGCTCTAAAATACATAACTATTAAATATGATATTCTTCAAAATTTACAAGCATGTGTGTAATTATAATCAGGTTAGACAATAATTATAATCAATTTCTTTTTTTTTTACAAATCTTGCTATTAATATATATATATTTGTAAAGAAGGTGTTATTTACTTTATGAAATTCCCAACTGTTAATGTTTTGCATTTAATACAATTAATAAGCACATACACAAATACATCATAAATGTTCTGTAAAATAGATTAATAGGCCTATGTTCTGTTTATATTTAAATCTAATTAGTTTACAAATTATTTTCTGGAATCTTTTTATTTCAAAAGAATAAGGAAACTCTTTTATCCCTATAGCATTTAAATATCAAGAAGTAATATTTATAACAAGTGTTAAGAAAAAAATAATAATTTAAAATTTATATGGCAATAAGAATGCTTTCAGCAGAACACTTCCAGAATCATAGAGCTGTCTTATTTTGCAATTAAAAAGTTGGGACCTTAAATTACTTCAATATGTAAATGAGTTATTTAAATATTCTGGTTTTTTTTGAAACGGAACACATGATTCGCACAAACCACTTCATGTTAATCCAACTAACATGAAGAAGTTTTGTGCTGAAAGAGTTGATAAAAAATGAAAATATAAAGTAGCATGGTCAATTGCAAATGATCCACATAAAATTAATAAAAAAGAATCATGTGTTACATTGTCAAAAAAATGGAATATTTAAATGTTTCATTTAATTATGAAGTAAATTTATTTAAGGACGCAACTTTTTAACTGCAAAATAAAACAGTGCTATGATTCTGACAATATTCTATCAAATAGCGCAATATAAAATTTAAATTATTTTACTTTTTCTTATGCATTTATAATGAGTTTATAAATATTACAATAAGTAAAAAAAAAGTGAAGTAAATACCATTTGCAGATGAAGGAAGTGGTAATTTGTTTGTCTGGATGATATAATCCAAATCCTGATACTGGCTATCTAAACAATATGTAGTATCAGAGCATACAGATTTTCTCTTAAACAAGTTCTGCTTTTATAAAGTAGAGTACTGTGGAGATTCAAACTTTATTGATATTAAGAATTCTTTTAACACAAAAAGCATAAAGAATTTCTTTTTTTTTTTCTAACAAGTGTAAAATAAAAATGTTTATCTTTTATGTCCTTATTATATATCTGACATTATTTATTTTTATACTAAGAATTTTAATACTGATATACAAAGGAGAAATGAAGTAGGCCAACAACTATTTTCAAAATTATTATTGTCTGGACAGTACACATTGGTCCTTGGCTACATTGATTAATAGTATATAAAAAGTATAGAAATTTTGATAATTGAAAATTTTAAAACTTTTACAGCTGCAAATTTTATCATATCTTTTAAAAAATTTGTTCCAATTGATAATCAACCCAACCTTTTCTGAGTGACTATAGACTTTAAATAAGTTTTGCTAATTTTAATTTAGAAAAATATTCTGTGAAGATATTTTGAATGAATAAACAATCCACTTCAATCATCAAGTGAATAGTGAATTTTAATATAAATTACCATTTTGAACAAAAAATTATTGTTTTAATGTCATTAATTTTTCTGTTTGATTAAATTGAATACTTTATTTTAAATTTTTTTATGAAACATGCCATATTTTTATTTCATTCATATATCAATGTATATTGATTGATATACACATCTGTATGAAATGTGTATATATATATAGTAATTGATGGTTGCACTACAGAAAGAAATCATATAGAGATCAAAACACATCTTCATAGAACCCTTGTATGAAATGAGAATGATTACAATCAGTCTTATAATACTTTGTAGAACAATTAAATATTAATGCATCGTAATGAATATATAATTAATGGAGCGCTATGAATATATGTAATCAAACAGATTTCAAATTTTATAAGCGCCATCTCTTATCTCAAAACCCATTATGTTGCAACTACACACTAATGTATTAAAGTTTCAAGCTTACATTTCATCGACAATCTTAACTCAGGTAAGCTAATGCTTGAAACGTCTGGATCTCAACATCCATATAGTTAGTCTAATATTTATGCGCATATTAAATGTGATCAGTTTTATTTTGAACTTGAATCTAAACATTCATTTCTGGTATCCACATTGCATTTACACAAGATGGGGAATTTTTAAGGACCATATTATACTTTATGGACAGTAATTCACTTGCAGCAAAGTATGTATTGGTAGTAAAAGATAAAACAGCCTTGATGTAGTTATTGCAGGATAAGATCTCTCAAGCCTTCTCCACATAAACAATAATTGAAAAGGTATTATTCATTATACTAGTTATCTTCTGATGGTGAGAATTTTTAACATTTTTCTTTCTGTTTTATCTGCTACCTAAAAATAACTAAATATCACTTTACTAAGTTTGATATAGACTGGCTCCTATAAAAAATTTAAACTTGCTCAAAAATTTGTAACTGTCTAAAAAAAATTCTAAATTCCAGTCAGATTTTAACTAGATTTATAAGTAGGATAAGCTGATGTGCCAACCAATGTACTACAAAAACGTTTGAGTATACATATTATTCTGAATTTTATACATTTTATTTAATACATTGACACCTCTTATATTTACTGTGTCTTATCCTTAAAGCCAGCTCTGATTATAATTTATGATGTCTCTTTTTTTTCCACACTAATATTAAATGTGTGTGCCAATAAAAATAAAAAAACAATATACAAAACATTTTATTTAAATATCTTTTTTAACATTTTATTATCTTTTGAAACTCCTGTATTTGAATTCTTGCAAACTCATCTTTTATTTACTTTCAATCAAGTTTAAATCTTTAGCCACACAAGTAGCAGTAATAGAATGCATGTACTTTTCATTTTTTTTATATGCATCAATAATCAAACTTCTTGATTTCTCCCAAGAGTATAAATCCCTAAATTAAATAAAAGTATTATATATATATATATTGAATTAGACAGTTTTACTTGCATAGTTAAATGTAAAAATTCATCAATGAGTAGTAGGAACATTTTATAATACAATTATCCAATTAAAAATATTCTTTTATAATTA
The DNA here is from genome assembly GCA_028023455.1 of Epiperipatus broadwayi. Lineage (NCBI taxonomy): Eukaryota > Metazoa > Onychophora > Udeonychophora > Euonychophora > Peripatidae > Epiperipatus > Epiperipatus broadwayi. The sequence continues at coordinate 3,567,083 of JAQFVV010012410.1, read as the reverse complement.
TAAATAATAAAGATCATATGGAATTAATGGTAATTTTTAAATGTAAAATTAACATCTTTCTTACCTGAATATTGGCCGAGTAAACTTCATTCTTCCTTGACTGGTAGCAAAGTCAATAGCTAATGGAATTGCGTCTTCCCATTTAGCTCGTAAACATAATCTTAACCATCTAAAAAAATAAAGTTTTAATCATCAAAAACATGAGGCTTTTAAGTGCAGATTAGACTAATACAAATGAAGACACATATTTAGAAAATACATTGCCAATTTTTTTCTGTGACATTTTTGATTTGAAAATTACAGACAGATTAACATTATTCGAAAATCTCTAGTACCAGGGATTTTTTTTGTACTTGTTAATTCTTCAAATTTCAATAATGAACTTGTATTAGATATTATTTATCTCAACTGATGTGAAAAATAACAAAGACAGAAATGATGTACAGATAGACATTTATGAACGTGGAAATGGTATTTTCTGGAAAGACTAGATCCAAATTACAGAAGCAAATATAAATACATATATAAGGCTTTAGCCTTAACACTATGTGCCTTGTGTGCTTAATTTTACCACGAGAGGGACCTCTACAAATCTTAACACAAGATTACGACTTTATAAAGATAAGAGCGACTTTTATCTTCAACCTACTGCACATAGTGTTAAGATTAAAGCCTTATATATGTATTTATGTGTTGACTCTGCACTTAATAAGAATTAATGTTTACAACTTTAAATTGATTCGAAATATTTCTAATTATAAGATCTAAATATGAATTCGCTGTGAATCAAAAGATTTTGTGAATGTTGATTTCTAAACGAGGTGGTGGACTTAATTAGTGAAGAACTTATTAGCTTCACACTCTCAAATTGAAATGCTTTAAATTTGCCTATATAATTAGAAGGTAGGTTAAAGATAAGAACTGCTCTTTTTTTATAAAGTCATAATCTTGTGTCAAGATTTGTAGAGGTCCCTCTTGGTAAAATTAAGCACGTACGGCGCATAGTGTTATGATTAAAGCCTTATATACCTATTTATGTGTTGGCTCTATGCCTAATAAGAATTAATGTTTAGAAGCAAATATAATAAAAGAAAATGCTCCAACTGTAAGATCCTCGAGACAGTTTCAGAGAAGAGTATTCATATAAATTTATAATTTCATTTCTCATAGATTTATTTCACATTACAATGCTGAAAAAATCTTAGACAAGTTGGAGGAGATACTTTACATTGTCTTCAACAAGAACACCTCCCTGAGTAAGTAATACACACTGAATACTCCTTTCAAAATAATTAATGTAAGATGCATGAAACAGCAAGCTTGCAATAAATGCTGAATTCATCATCAAAGAACAAGTCTGAAATGAAATACTTTTAACATAAAAACAAAAAAATCTTCAATGGTTTCTAGGCTGTACCTTTCTATATATATAGTATGTGCATAAAAATATGTGTATATATAGTGATAATAATATTTAGGGAAATTTTTAAATATAGATAACAGATTGGGTGAAGTTTGTCTGATATGGATTTCCAAAAGACCTTAATATACAAAGTACCTGTAATTAAAAAATAGTCAAGTATTTAATATTGATCTAACTGTTCTTTATGCCATTAATTTTTCTGAGGAAATTTAAAAGAACAAATAGATGACTTAGTTCAGACATTGGATTTGGGAGTAAAGGATTTACTGTGGGATCCTAGGGATATTGATAAATAACCAATAAGACTAAGAATTGTTTTTCACAATGATATTATGTGAAATGTTAATGCCTGTTTCAATGATAGATTTGGAAAGAATATTGCTTGTTAGATAGTTTTATTAAAAATAATAGAGTAGTTCTTAGCTTAGGAGGTGGCACGCTGAGCTGCAATCCATTGATATTTAGCTTTCAAGTCTGTCACTCCATCAGTGCATTAAAGTACATGGTCTTTTGCATCAATGCTAATAAGATCAAATATTTCTTTTTGAAAACTTAAAAAAGCCTGTGTTGATAAAATTAAATTGGGCCAAAGTTGTTGAAAATAATGATATTAACTTGATAAACTCAAAAGATCTTATTGAAATTTTATATAACATGAAATAACCACAAGAAGCACTTTAAAGGGAACTTTGCTGCACCCACACTCAATATAACGCCACTTGAGGATTATATTTAGGAGTCAAATGTAAAAGACTTCAATATTATTCGAACACTTGTAGGTGTAGATCATACCTTATAAACTCCTGCTCATAGTAAGTTTTTAATGGCTATTAACATTAAAATTATCAATTTGGATTTTTGAATTAGTAAAATTACTACTTGAAAAAATATAAAAATGGAAAACTAGTACTGTCATCATCTCTGGTTTTCAGCAATTGCCTACATTGGAAGCAATTATTTATTCCAGAGCCTCTATTGTAAGCTTAAAAAGATATTTAATACCAAATTCTAAAACTAATGCATATATTATCTTTATAGTGCAAAAAATGATCTAAATTGATTATTATTAAACAACTGTATTTCCTTTGCAGATATTAAGTATTAGTGTCAAAGTGAAAGTCTGGATATAATCTGCAACAAGTGTAATATATAATATTAATCAATTCTACAAGTCATTTTGTAGTTTGAAAGATTTGATGGAGGTGAATTTTGCTTTGAGAAATGTAAGAATTTCAAACTTGATCATTACTATTAAGATTCCAATGTTTAACAAAGTAGCAACATATGATCAACCCAAGAGAAGAATGGGAGGCAGTAGTGATAGTGTTTATGAAATTAGACAGATTCAGAATATTTATGCATTATCTTAACTTAAACCACTAATTCTTTTTGTCAGTTTTATGAACTTATTTCATTAAATCCCTACACTGCTTATGAAACTCCGCATTTCATTATTCAACTAAGCAGAGAATGCTTTTATTCATATTACTAATAGTACATTAATTATCAAAGTAACCAAGAGTAGATCTATTTGTATCTTATTTGTGTAGTGTCGATACAGATGGAAGTTTTATTGAATTCACAAAAATTAAAAATCTAATCTAGTATTATTAATGATATGAATAAAGGGAACTATAGCATTCTCTTTTCAGCAAAATAACTAAATGAATGTGGGTTTCACAAGGAGATTTAAACAAATAAGTTCATAATACTGACAAGAATGAATAGGGGATTAAAACTGTAAAGGAAATACTGCCATTTAATAACCATCATTTTTTGATACATTAAAAGCATATTCAACATCTATGTTTGGAGATTTATATGGCACTAAGATCTAATAGTCTATTGATTCTTATGATTATAATAAATGGCTACAGAATGAACAAAATGAATTACTCTTTCCCAATGTGGGAAATATAAGTGAAAATTTGAAGTGCTGAAACTTAGTTTTCCATTTTTGTGATAGTGGTCTTTGGAACAGTTTAGACACATATGAAGATGCATGTAGGCTTGACAGTGAAAATTTTTAATTTGAAATGATTTAAAAACAAGAAATTCTGTATTTGACTTTTAGATTTATAATAGGTTGATGATTTTGTTATTCTTAATAATTTATAAGATTTTCCGAATATTTTGAAAGCAACCTATAAAGAATGCTTCACAGATCAATGATGGGTGAAAATCCTGATAACTTTTTAGGTGAGGTGCAACACTGATTCCAAAGTAATGCTTCTTCATTTAACAATTCTATGATTCTATAAAATTTACAAAAGTAAGATGCAGACTTCTCCCATCAATATGTCACAAAGGCATTTTAAAGATAACAAGCCAATCAATATTTCTTGATGTGATAAGATATTGAATCTACAATTATAGGATATACATCTCTTTTAGAATGGTATGAGAATAAATGAAAACTAAAAGACAAATACTTTATGGTAAAAAACTGTTAGCCTTAGTTTACATTATAAAGATAAGATTTTTCAAAAAAGAGCAATATCATGGCTGAGTACAGAATACAATCCTGATGACTTTGCTTTAATTTCATAAAAAATATCCAGAAATAAGAGGTTTCTTAGTAAGAACATGAGAAGTTTAGAAATCTTTTCTAAAGACTGGAATCATATTCAGAATCCAACAAAGATAATACGCTCAATTTTTTTTATCAAAATATCTAGCAATCTGAATATAATTTTTTGCAACAAAAGACAAACATAATTCTGTTACCATACTATTTAGACTTTACATGGTAATATTACTTATTTTCGTCCTTTATCTAAGGTTAGATCTAAAATCATTTTTAGTGATAACTTTGGAATACTGCTTGGCACTATTTGTGTTCTGATAGAAGTACTTCTCAGGACTGTGCTCTTGCTTGGAAAGAGTTTTCTTCATAGTAAACTTTCGGATACTTAATTAAATATTATTGGCATTTTTAAATCTACTTCTTTGCACAGTATATTTCTATTCTTTCACATATTCCTCACCAGATATCAGAAGAGAAGTTGCCTCGCAGAAAATGCATAAAAAGCTATTAAATAGATCAGATCTGCCACTGACTCAAGATATAGTTTCATTAACTAAAAGTAATTTCAAATCAAAATCCTCTTCCTGCACTGATTTTTTATGAAATTCTAAAAAAAATGTCTTTTTTTTTTGATTCAACTAAAAGCCAGATGAATGATTTCCAGGGGATTATTGGCACCTCATTAACAGATCCAGGCCAAATCACAATCATTGAGCTCATCTATTTCATTAAAGGAATTTAGATCACATACCTATATAGCTACTGTCAAATACAAACCATGAATAAATATAATTAATGACTCAAATGTATGAATACAGTGGCAGAATCAATGGATGCAATAAAGCCAATAATAATCTCGTGGATGGAATTTTTTCTTAATACTTGATCTATCTAAAAAAAAAACCTTTAAGTTTAAATAAAATAGTAGAGAATTGCAATTAGGAATGGTATTCGAATTTTTCAAAAAGAAGAATGTGTCATTGCAAAACTCATCTTTAACTTTTTAATCTCTTGTTTTTTTTTTTTTTTTAGTGGAAGTAAAATGCTAAAAATAATGATGATGATGATGACTTTAACATATTCAGGTTCATTATCAAAATAATTTGAACTTACCGAAAACGAATTTCTGAATTATGGCGATCATTAAGTTTGTAAATTTGTTCCATAGCCTGTATTTTGATTAATGAAAGGGGATCCTAAAATATACCGAAATGAAAATTCTCATTATTTGTACATAAGTAATTATACAGAAGATAATCATCCATCCTCACTAGCACCATTAAACAGTGATATTAAAACTGCAAGAATATTCTTGCCCCAACCACAAGATTGAGACTTTGAGAAAATATCTACCGTCTCATGTTTTAACATCACTTTAACAGCGTTAATGAGAACAAATGATTACCTTTATAATTGCACTTGTAAAATTTATTGATTATTATATATTATACATGAGTAGTAAAAATAATTGTGTGGGTGTGTATATACATATAATTTAAGAAAAATGTAACTGCCTTGAAATTGCTGTAAGAAAAATTTTTGTTATCTTAAATAGTCACTTTAAAATCTACAAAAATATATCCATAATATAAATAATATTTTTTCTAAAAAGTATCCTATTCATCTAGCATTATAAAAGCAAGAAAGGATGAATTTAAATAACTCTATTCATAGGAAACTGAAATTAAGGGGAAGCTGATGTGAAATTAAATAGTTTGTATTTAGACCATGAACCAGAAACAAACAGGATTCATATACAATTAATCACTCAATGAAATCTTCAAGATTAAGTGATGATGATGGCATAATGATTACTAGGCCTGCTCATCTTATAAAGTCTAAAATATCTTTTCACCAATTATTTTTTTCCTATGGTATTTAAATTATGAGACATCCTATAAAATGATTCATGTGTACAAAATGCCTATATATATTTAATTTTTACATATATTAATAATACCAATAGCCGTAACATCAGAACTATCATAAATTCACTAGGACAAGAAAACTTTACTTTCAAACTTAAGACAAAAGATAAAGACTATCAGCTATCATGATATGGGATTGAGATCGTACTTCTTGTAATGATTTCACAAAGGCCCTAACCTTAATCAAGAAACCTATAAAAAGCTTTTTTTATTTGGTTACAAAGAGGCAGCTGAATATTATAATATTCAGACAAAGTTTAATATCTTACCATTTCTCTTATTGTCCACTATATCCTTAAATTCTTATCTCAAAGTATATACCCAATCTAATTCATAATTTTCTCATTAAGTCCTCTTTATTCTTTAATATTTTTTCAACTTATTAGTTTTATTCTCTTTCAAATTCAATATTCTCTATTTCTTCATTTTTTCTGCTTATCATATTAAAAAAAATAGGTATTTAGAACTCAATTTTTTTTATTCATACAAATATTTTAAACACTAATAATTAAAAGTCTAAATATCTTACAAAATATAGAAACTTTAAAATATTGGCATATTTTTTAGAAGTTATTTTATATATCAAAGTTATAATCTGGAAGCCTGAAAAAATAAATGTGTACAGTACTTGTGTATGTGTTTATTTGAACATAAATGTGTATATGCATCATAGACTATGGCTAAAATCCCAGCTTCATAAATTAATATCTTCATGAAACTTCAAACATTCATTTTGTAGTATATGAAGTCAGAAGTAACTTTTTTAAAAATAAACTATATTGGACGAGTGACCAGCTGTCAAAGTTTGCTGGGGGGGGGGGGGTTAATGATTATAATTCGTATTTCCATTTTTAAACAAATGCTATTTATTTGTAAAATATTTATTTCATTATCATCATTAGCTATCTATCAATAGTCAGATTCTACATATCTGACAATTTTCTATAAGCCTTTCTGTCTATTATTTAGTTTTCCAACAGTCATAGTGATTGTTTTTTAGATCATCCTACCACTATTTCTCATAGTGTCCACAGACCCAATAATATTCTTTGTAATCCTGTTATCTCAAACATATGCCCAATTCATTTCTGCTTCATTATTTTCTTCATCAATTCTTCCATTTATTCTTCAATATTATCTTTTCAATTTAATCATTTTATTGTCTTACAAATCTAATATTTTCTGCTTTCTTTTTCCTAATTATCTGATCTACATACAGTTGAACTTTAGATTAAGCATTTAATAAACATCTTTTTAATTGTAAGTTCACAAAATAAAATTACACTTATTAAAAATGATTCACTATTTCTATAATCTTCAAAAGCACTAATCTACTTACTGTCCTGTTCCACCTATGATTATCTTAGATTTAGATATATACATAATTATAATTTAGATTGAATGGTTCATCCTGACAAACAAAATTGGCAGAGCAGTATTGCGTTTCATTCCCTTATATCTCTTAACATTGATATTCCTGAAATATGAAAAAAAACAAGGAGCATGTATTGATAAGTAAATAGAGATCTTTATTTTTAAAAGAGATCATGAAGGAATTGTACATATGGTTAAACATAAAAGGAAAGATTTTGGGCATTATAAACAACTTGAATGAGAGATGACATACATACAAAAATAGCATTGGAAGAGCATTGACTTGGTTTTTGTGTAAAAACTTTCCTGTAGAAAAAATTATTTTACAGTCTGTAATATCAAATTGGTTGTAATTAATATATTAAAGTTGTGTTATTTTTTTCATTTTGGAGACATAATCTCTAGTACTTCTAAAGTTTTTGCAAAATGAAGGGAGTGAACTTCTGAGGTCTCCCTTGTTATCAAAGATTTACATCATATATTATAGGAAATGAACTAATAGTACTAAATAAAGGTTTCAACTTTTTTTTCACTTATCAAAATTATTAATTGATATTATTTAGAAAGTTAGTGTCACAATTGGGCTTGGAATGGCTCTGCAGTGTTCATTTGACTGCTGTGTGTTTAGTTGATGGCAAAATCTTGAACTAAAATGTATAAATGATTACTTTAATTCTAGCTAAAATATCAAGATATCAATATCATTCAGTGAAAAGTAAATCAAATAGGTTTTTTTTTTGTATTTGAAAGTATTCATTGTACTTGCACAATCCTTTATTAAAAATCTTGCACAATTCTTTATTAAAAATCTTGAAATCAAAAACAAGTTTACACAATTTGTTTACTTGTTTATTTTTGTTTTTATAAAATTAAATTAAATATTTGGTTTTTGATATTTACATTCAAATTTTATCTCATTGTTTATAACAAAATATATCAAGTAAAAATTTACTACCATGAAACAGTAAGTGAAATTTTTAATTTAGATAACACTTAAAAATTTCATATTTTAAATAAAAATTATATGATTCAAATTTATTTATTAAGTACATAGATCATATGAAATTAAAGAGATAGGATTTCATCTTTTTAACATATGTACCATATTGATTTTTATAATAGCACAATGATGCTGTGTTGAGTACAGAGGAAACTCAAACACAAGACAGAGACTTTATAAAGATGACTGACCATCTTATATTTAACCTAATTCCTGATTTCTATAGGCCAATCTGAAGCATCTTGGTTTGAGAGAATGAAGATGTTACTCTGTTCGCTCTTACGTCCATTACTTTCTCACGTACATTAAATCGGAATTTAGATTAAAAATAAGATGGTCACTCTTACCTTTATGAAGTATCTATTTTGTGTTTGGGTTCGAGAGTTTCCTCTGTACTCAACACAGCATCATTGAGCTAGGCATATATATTAAAAAGATGAAATCTTATCTTTAATTTTGTATGATCTATATGTTTAATAAATAAATTTGAATGTTATATAATTTATATTAATCATAATAGTAACACATAGTAAATTGGAAAATTTCATGCATTTTAATGTATGTAAGAGTAATGGGTGTAAAAGTGAACAGAGTAGCATCTTCACTCTGTCAAACCAAGGCATTCAGATTGGCCTATATAAATCAGAATTTAGATTAAAGATAAGACAGCCACTCTTATCTTTATAAAGTCTCTATCTTGTGTTTGAGAGGTTTCACTGTACTCAACACAGCATTGTTGAGCTATTATAAAAATCAGTAAAGCGGATATGAATCTCTAATATCATATAATTACAAAAATTAGAATTTTAAATATAAACCATCTTCCCAAACAAAAAGATTGTAAATTATTCCACAACATAAAAATGATGTATTTTAATTAAAATAAAAATATAATTTGAATAAATACTGTATATACATGTTGAAAAAGTCTATACTAAAAATATACATTTTAATCATTATTTGCGACAAAGTTTGGAAAATATCGTATATATTTTTTTTAACAAAAAATAAAAATATAATTTAATAATAGTGCATAGCATATAATGTTAATATATATATATATTTCCAGAATGTGCTTATATAATCATAGTGACTGGATGCTTTGTGGAAATATATATCATTTATTCATAAAAATTATTGAATAATCATGATAATATACAGTGCATAGTGATAACATGTACATATAGTCACAATTTATATATTGTTTCAATAAAGTAACATGCAATAATAATTTAAGAATAAATTATTTGGAATATTTAACACAGTTTATCAAAGGTGCTTAACATTAGATAAAAGTGAGCTCTGGCTCCTTTTAATTCATTATATAGAACTGTCTATAATTAGTTCTAATTTTTCTGTCTTAGTAAGCCCAGACTTGTTCAATAAAGGATTTCCTATCTTTATTAAGTATTCACACTATATATACATAAAAAAAAAAAAAAACTACTGCAAAGTTATTCTTTCTAGTTCAGAAATATTTCTCATTTGATACATCATTTCTAAAAGCATATGTGATATTACTTCTATTTTATTATCAAGATTTTTAAAAGTCATATTTGGCTTTTATATTCATAGTAAACCATCAGTTCAAGAAGATTCTTAAAAATTTTGAGATATTTCATTTGATTTCTTTCTTTTTTTTTTGCATTTAAATATTTTTTCCAACAACAATCTTATTATAAATTTGTAATAATAGTGATATTTTACAAGCTAAAATAACTCCAACTTTTAAAATAGAGTAAACTCAATGTTAAGCTTCATGAATATTTTTTACATTGCCTTATTTCAAATACAAGTCATTTACCTTCCAGCTTTCAGATCACACCAAATATCATCCAGACACCAAAAATGGTAGAAAAATTTCCCCCTTCTATTGCTACTATATCAGAAATAATTTTAAAACTGGTCTATTATGTATTGTGTGTGTGTGTAAAAAATTCACTTGTATATGCATACATATGAGAGAACAAAAAAAGAATAATAATGACCTTTTGTAAAAGTAATGCTAAAAATTCCTCCACTTGTCTAGAATTCATATTATCAATATCATATTTGGAGAACTGGGAAATGCTTTCAATATCACTTTTCATCCAATTCTCCACCAGATTAACACATACATCTTGTAAAGATGTATCATATCTAAAATAAAAAGGATATAACTCAATTCTGATGATACATATTAAATAAAATATATAAATGTTAGTTTATTACTTAGGTTTAACAGGAGGCATCCCTGGAGTATTGAACCAAGCATTCCAATCCACAGTGTTGAGAATATCAGTTTTATCCTGCAATACAGCATAAAAGAATTTTATGACAAAATCAAAAATATGGTAGCAGTTCAAAAATTATGTTTTTAAATATATGTGTATATTTGCATGTAAGATGTTGCAACAAAGATTTTCACTGATAAAACATGAATTGAAAATATACACTATGGAAACTCTTGATAAGAATAATTTTTCTCTATTAGAAATCTTTTATTTTCTTTTAATATTAGATTATTTCTGACAAAAGTACCCATCTAAGTTTAATTATTCAATTATTAATTTCATCTATTATGATTCCATCAATATTAATGATCTAACCAAAATACTTCTGATTGTTAATTTCTAATTCACAATTATTAAGCTTTATTTTTTTTTCCTTTTGTGAGAATTCTTATAACATTCCTGACCAACAAGTATGAGAGAACAAACATGTTATTGATATTATTGAAAGAATGAAGCAGTTGAAGTGAAGTTGGACTGTATACATTGCTAGAAAAGATGATAACAGATAGACAGTTGAAGTCTTAAACTGTATTCCAAGAGATTGTAAAAGACTCCATATATCATGTAACTGGATGAGAGAAGAAAGTTTGCTGGTGTAGGATGAAAAAAACAAGCTATGGATTAAAAAAAATAGATTAAACTTAAGAAAGATTTTCATCCTATAGTCAACTAATAATGGTTGAACATGATATATAATGTTACTTATATTCTATTTTATTTCCCTGACATCCACATAAAATATTGTCCATTAATGAAGAAATTACGTATATTTCTTAAAATCATCTAATAGGTAAATGGGACTCTCCTCTAAATTGTTTTCTAACAATATTTTAATCAATCATTTGTTCTAGCACCTTAAGGTCGTCCTAGCAACAATTAAAGAATATTGACTATTAATTTGAATGAGAACTATGGATTTAACGAAGATAATCTGATCACAAATTTATCCTCAAAAAAACATTGTTGTGGCAATATTCCTTTAATTAAACAGTAATCCAAAAACTATAGTAAGCTATATTTAAAAATGGAAGATTATTTCCTAAATTGAATTACCATGCAAGTAACTTATTGAAAGATATTAAAGATCTCACAATTTAAATTTGATTACAGCTGTTTACTTGTGTACTATTACAGTAATAGATTCGAGAGCTTTTCTTCACTGATTCCTATTGCGCTCAACCTGTCATCTCATTACTCAAACAGTTAATATATTATCAAATATTACACTGGAGAAATAAATGCAACCAATAAAATTAATGTAATGAAAAACAATATCAGATGGAAATCTCTTGCTATAAATGTACTTCTCAAAACAAATCTTGAATTATGAATTAGAAGTTTAAACACTTGAATTTCTCTATACACACACAAATATTTAGACTACATCACGGATAAAACTCGACTAAGATTTTATCCAAAAAAAAAAAATGCTAATATTAAAAATTGATTCTTTAAAGAATTTATATGAAGAACAACTCTGCTAATAATGGAAAGCCACAAGTTATATCATGGTATGATAAAGAGATAAAAAATTTTCTAAGTAATTTCTAAAATGATTTCCTATTAAATTGTCTTTGTTATCATGTAAGAGGCTTCATTATTTACTGATGCAGTTCAAAATATGAGGTCCTAAAATAAATTACCTTAAATAATATGAACAGTAACAAATTGCAATCAGTGATAATTAAATGTTATCACTTATTCTTGGAATCCTATTGCTTAGTTATGTTAATGAGTAGGAAGTTATAACAACTATCAAGAGTGGTGATTAAATGTCATTACTTGGTCTTAGCACTATTGCCTAGTTACCCTAATTTATCTTTGAACATATACACACATAATAACGTTAATTGATTTTAACAATGGTGCCGTACTGTTGCAAGCTACTAACTTTCATATCAATAAATTTCACTTTATTTTAGTTGATTGAAATCTTCATAACATGTTCCATATATATATACTTTCTCTTTTTTATTGTATTATTTTCTCAAATTATTAATGTATTGCCTTTTATGGAATCACCAGATGTAACCCAGTCTTTTGAAGGGCTGTCGTTTGGAAATGTTTTTTTTTTTTGATATTGTTACTTCCTTCGCATTAAATTCTTCATAAAAATTATATATTATTAAATCTAATGTTTGTAATTTTTTTTTTAATTGGTTGCTTTACTAAATTTTTTTTTAAGATTTAATGTAAATATGTTTCTTTATTAAACATTGCTGAGTATGTCATTCATCTGAACTATATTAGAGGATTGATAGACAATGGTGTGTCTTAATGCCAAATTGTGAATAGGCATTTTGGCTATTCTTGCAGCTGGCTGGCGACCTTTACCACAAGATATACAAACAATAGCCAATCCAGCTCACTTGTTATCTGTTCTATTTGATATGTGAATTTGACAGTGTTATTATGGTTTAATGGCAGCACAAATAATTTTTTTCGTTGACAAATACATCTCATGAATTTGACATGTGCCATGGACAAACATTCATAAATTCACCAATCAGACAATAGAGAAAATAGGGATTTTATATGTAAGATACCTACCGAAAAATGTAGTTTACTTTAGAAAGTTTATGTGCATATAGTTATATTACTATTATTATTATTAAATGTTTCAATTACAAAAAAAAAATTTTTTTTTTGTTATTGGAAACATTATATGACTTCTTTTATGGAGTGTATTCAGTGTGTTCAATTCCATTTAATTTATGAAGTACAGATTGTATTTTTTTTATTCTGTTTTCAATACAGTAACAATCATTAAATCTTTACGAATATAGATTTAGGTCATCATCATTTTCAACCACAATTGATCCACTGTGGGATAAAAGTCTCAAAGTTTAATCCAATTTCTCTGATCCATAGCCTCTCTTTTCCACAATACAGTAATAAACTGTCTTACATCATCTACCCATCCCTCATGCAGTCTTTTATAATCTCTAGAATGTGGTTTAACATTTCAATCATATTTTCTGTCAGTATGTCTCATTTCAGTGTCCAAATTCTTTCAATGATGGTAGTCATATCTGTTTATTCTCTCACCCAGGTATTATACACTTGATTCTTTCTTGTTATTCCCAATATACATATATCTATTCTTCATTGCTTTCCAAGTCTCAGGTCCATCAATCTTCCTTTTCAAACAGATGAGCATATTTGCTTTTAGTATTAAATTATTTCTATCAAAAACAATCCATCCAAGTTTAATTTTATGATTAGTTTCATCCATTACATTCCCATCTATATCAACAATTTAAGCAAGATATTTGTATTGGATACATAAACTGAATGCAATGTCTATATATATATATTTAATGATTGGATTTGCTTTCCATTTAAAAACAGGCATAAATCGATCTAAAATAATATTGTCTCAACAATCAAATAAAGCTTTAAATTTGTACCAAAAGTCCAAAAATAGTTTTTTTCTAAACATATAATATTTTGTAAGTTTAACAAAATTGTTGAATAATTTAAGCCTTTTTCTTGAGATTCATATTTGATTATGTAGACTGTAGGTATAAATACTAAGATGCTAGTAAAAATTGTGGCAATGGTTGCTTGATGTTAGTATTCCATTACCTAATTATTTAATCTGCATTCAGGGAAAAAGCTTATATTTCCCCAAATTTACTTTAGAAATATGTAAGATTAAGTTATTAATTACACATATACAATAGTTAGTTAAAGATATGATAATCAATACTTATTAAGAATTTAATATAATTTAGTACTGTAATAGCTTAATGATAACAAGATGCATTTCTTCTCTCTCTACTTTAGCCCTATCTATAGTAAGCTTGATTATCAATTGTTACCAGAAAGAAGTGCAATTTAATCCCTAGACTAGTTTCTGGTTTTTGTTTTTTATCAATAAGGACTTGAGATTTAAAGATGGAACCAAAGTAATTATGCATGTGGCAGTCACTCATGCCAACTGGAGATAGAAATTAAATTGTGCTATCTGTTAACCATATAGCTCCAACTTATAATAAATAGTACTAGAGTAGAGAAAATAAGAAACACTCTTGTTAATATAATAAGCTTAGAGAATCAAGTAATGTTATCTTGTTTATTGCTCAATGATCTATTATAAATAATACCATTAAGAAGAGCCCATAGACATTCTAAGGTGAAAATCAAATAAATCTGATTTCAAAAATTTTATTTTCTGCTAATGAATAGAAATCAAGGAAGTCGTGATTTTATTTTTGGTTATTCTATGGCTGCTTTTGAATAATACATAATTGCCTTAAAAAAATTTGGCTGAAAGTGTGGTAAATTTTACTGAATTTTCCAATCTAAATAATTTCAAATGAAATGCAAAAAGGATTTCGGAAAAAAGTTCAGTAATATTTGAATCAAAAGATTTGATCAGCACATTGCCAAGGTCATGTTAGACATAAGGAAGTATATTTCCTCCAAAAGGGGATTGCACTGATCAATAGAAAAGGACACTTTCTTAAAAAAGCTTTTTTTTATAACTTTCTGTAAGCAATGAACAGGATAATTATTTCTTTAATATTTCTTGCTTATAATAGCATCCTCATTATTAATAAATTTTAAATTCCATGGCATCTTGACAAATAGTTCATTTGAAATTCTAATCTTCATCTTAATCAACAATTGAAAATTACTCTTGATTTTATTCAAGAATTAAAATTTCAGGATACATGTAATCTGAAAATCCATAATAAATTTTCATTTTGTAAAATGTTTATGATCTCAGAAAGTTTAAATAACCAATCTCTCCTTCTAAAACTATAGCAACCATTTTGTCATTTTCAAACTTGAAGGCTGACACATTCTAAAAAATGGCATCTTTGTTTTTTCCTATAATGTCAAAGTTATGAAATACCTTGAAAGACTATATATATATATTGTACCTATATCGATATAGGCACATATAATTTTATCTAAAATTATATTATTAAAATAATCGTTCATAAAAGAAAACAAAATTAAACGTTGAAGAGTGTATTGCAGTTTGTTTTAGAAAAAAGATAAGAATTATATAGTTTTCTAGCGTTAGTTTTTGAAATAAAAAAAAGCTACAATTAATTAATCAAAAGGGGGGAGGGGGAGTCTTGGTTTGAGAAATGAAACTAAGGGTTATAAAAGGAAGTAAAGAGTTTTTATTAGTATTCGTAAAAATATAATTTAAAAAAGTTAAAACATACAAATCTCTTTTCATTCAAGTTTAATTAAAGAAAAAATAATGTTAAAACTAAATAGTAAATTGTATTAAAAATATATGTGCAACTTGTAAATAAATAAAATGTATGCGAAATAAAAGAAGATTATCATTAAAAACACGGCAATGGCTATTAATAAAATAAAACAACACGTTTTATTGCATGGCTATTACTAATTAAGCAATCTTCCAAAACACGTTTATCAAATGATTATCACTGGAATTTGATAACAGATCTTTGCTGGAGATATTAGAAAGACAACAAGGCGCAGGTATAAATAGACCCTTTTTTTTATCGGACGGTAGTCAGTTCACAAATTAGTTGAGTGAGTAGAGTTCACAAATTAATTGAGTGAGTGCAGTTCACCAATTAATTGAATCAGTTAAGTTAATGGTATTCAGAAACAAAATGCAGTGCTGAGAAGATTTTGGGAACGCACATTTATCTCCAGCCCAGATGTCCGATGAAAACAGCAGATCTGCCCGTGAAATAATGTCAGCTTAACATCTTACAAAATCTCCGTCAGGATCTAATTGTCTCCAATAGAAATAATCGTGAAACTCATCCAGGAAAAGTCCCAGCCGGCTGGTAAGCATTCATAATGGAAATATTCTCACCGAAAGCAGACACCAAAGAGAACAAAATTCTACGTCTACATTCAAAAGCCTAGGTAAAAACATTTGCTTATTTCGTTTATACTGTAATAGCCATTGCATTGCATTAATTCGTACGAATCTTTCAAGAGTCTAATTATATGAACTCTATATCATACATAAAGGAACTATTGATGTGTGTGATTAAATTTCAAATGCTATGTAGTCCTTTATTATCATTATTATGTGTGTGCATGAGTTAATATGTGTGTGATCATTATATCAATATTTATTAGTTAAATTAGAGTGTTCTGTTATTAAATCTATAGGAATATTTAAACTATTTAGAAATGTTAATTTAAAATATGCGTGTGTTTTATTAGAATTATAAAATGTTTAAATTTAGTAAATAAATGTTAGTTAATAAATTATCTTTAAAATTAAACTTTATTTGTCGGTCAATTCCTTTTATCAAATTTTTTATCAATTCTTTTACAATTCTTTTTATAAATTCTTTTACAATTCTTTACCAAGTCTTTTAACCATTAATTATGTCTAATCTATTAGTGATTACAAACAGCTGAGATAGTCGTGGATTTAGGCGTTGAGTTAGTGGCCATTGCTCAAAGTGCGTTATTTATTCATCCTTGAATAGATAGCTGGTGCCCGTGTTTATACATAAACAAAAAAGGTGCTTTGAACTTGGTGTTCAACTCAACAGCCGAGAAGAAGCTATGTCCTGGAAATGTAACATTAGTTATATACTTCATAGCTATCGTTTGGGCATACATACTCTCCAAGTATGTTCTTCTCTGCCTAAGAGACCGGTGTTTCGAATCAACAGATTCGAACACGGTTCAAATGGTGCCCAACATGGGGCCGAACTTGTCATAAATGACAGTTAATTAAATACTTTGTTCTTGTTGAAATATAAATTACGTTTGTAAAAGTGTTTTAATTTTAAAAAAAAAAGAATTGACCGAAAACTTTTTTTTTTTCGAAATGAAAAGAGATTTTGACATTTATGCTATCAAATCAGAGACAGTTGATATTTGGGTGGATTTAAAGCATTAGATCGGGTAGAGAAAAGGACTAAAAGGGTGGAGTTAGCGTGAGTTTCCGTCTTAGTAAGAAAAATAAATAAATAAGTTGTATTTAAATTTAGTTTAACGTAAGCAGTTTGAAATAAAAAATAAAATACATGGTGTCAAAATGGGAAAAGATATAGAGCTGCAGGAAGTAATAAAAAGAGTAGAGGCATTAGAAAGAGAACATGAGAATGGGAAAACTGGGTGCACACATAAAATGGAGGCAGTAAATCAGCTGCTAAAGATAAAAGCATTCTCAGGGAACAGAGGGGAGAATCCGAGTGATCACTTAGAGAGCTTGGAACGTTACTGCACTTTGAATAGTTTAAGCGAGGGAGCAAGAATTGCTTTAGCTTACAGTCACATACAGGGAGAAACCCAAATCTGGTGGAATTCATTACGTGTAAAACCGAAAACATTCGGTGAATACAACTGTTCATTGTTGGCAAACTATTGGGGGGAAGAGCTGCAGGAAAAGGTTAAGTTTCAAGTAGAGCAGGACAGGTGGCAGATGGGGCAGTTATTTATTACATTTTTTCGTAGACAAATAGCGAAATTGAGATCAATCACAGCATACAAATTATCGGAGCAGCATATTATGCGTATAGTTAGGCGTGGTTTACCTGAGAAGGTGGAACAAATGATGATTGGCAAGCAAACGGTAGAGCAGATGGCCGAAATACTAATGGCATTGGACAACAATAGGGGGATGGTGGGTCAAGATGATGATGGAAACGCAGAAGTTGATTGTATGCAAGTAGCAAATCTGGTATGTAGTGGAGACAAAAGCATGCCTGTGATGGCACCTCAGAGCTGTCCGAAGACAGAGATAAAGGTAGGGGGTTGCAACTAGTGCATTGTTTGATTCGGGGAGTCAGGTATCGGTAATGTCACAGGAAATGTTTAATAAAATAAGTGACATTGACCCGAAAATTAAAATATTGCCTTTAAAAACAGTATATGTTTTGTTGGCTAATGGTAAGAAGGCGAAGTTGGCATCCAAACAGGCATGGGTGAAATTACACATAGCAGAGGGAGAATATATGCATGTTCTGTTGATTTTGGAGGGACTGATTCATGAGGTTATATTAGGCTCAGATTTTATGTACAAAACAGGCTGTGTATTGGATTATAAACGAAGCCGGGCAGAAATAAACAACGTAATAATTCCATTTACAAAACACCAGAAGGATGAGATAAATAGACAGAGTGATGCACAAAGTGCAGTAATGGAAATAGAGATAGGGGAAAAGGTGGATGAGTCAAAATGCATAAATGACAATCAAAGAGACCAACTGAAGAAACTATTCAATAGATATGAAAGCGTATTTTCCGAGGTTCCGGGGGTAATCCAAGGGTATGAACACAGGATAAGGCTTATGAAAGACCAACCATATCAAGCCCGTGCATATCCCATACCTCATCAATATAGATGTGAAGTAGAAGAACAAATAGACAAAATGCTTAAATGGGGGATTATATCTAAATGTTCGTCTCCTTTTTTATAACCCCATCGTAACTGTAAAAAAAAAAGATGGATCAATTCGGTTATGTTTAGACGCACGGCAGTTAAATAAGATAACAATAGCTGATACTAATGCTCCACCGCCTATGAGCGAAATGTTATTGAAATTTCAAAATAAGAAAATATTTTCGACGTTCGACTTAACTGCCAGCTACTGGCAAATCAAACTTCATCCAGAGGATCGGAAATATACGGCATTTAAATATAACGGACGTGCATATAATTTTAACTGGATTCCCTTCGGGCTAAAAAATAGTGGGGCAGGGCTTATACAATGTCTGGATCAAGTATTGTCAGATGATATTAAGAATTTAGTTATAATGTATGTAGACGACATTGTGGTGGCGTCGGAAAGTATAGATGAGCACTTTGCGCATTTAGAAATGTTGCTAGGGGAGTGTGAGAGAAAGGGAATTCAAATTAATTTAAATAAGAGTAAGATAATGACTGACGAGGTTAAGTTTTTAGGTCATATAATTACAGAAAGAGGGATATTACCTAATCCTGAAAAAATCCGAGCAATACAGGAACTCCCCACACCCCGGAATAAAAAACATATTAAATCTTTTCTCGGACTCTGTAATTTCTATAATCGATTTTATAGAAATTTTTCACTTGACATGGAGCCGTTATTGCAGTTATTAAGAAAAGGGAAATCGTGGGTGTGGAATGAACAGCATGATCGCAGTTTTCAGAGCGAGAAGGCAGGATTTTTAAATAAAGTTATGCTGTCATATCCCGATTTCGACAAACCATTCTTTGTACAAACGGACAGCAGCGGGTTTGGATTGGGGGCTGCGCTATTTCAGATACAGGACAAGGGACAGCACAGAGTTCTTTGTTTCATTAGCCATTTACTAAGGGGACCGGAAGTGAACTACACTGTAACCGAGAAGGAAGCCTTGGCTATTGTGTGGGCATTCAAGAAATTCAGGCAGTATTTAGTAGGCTCTGAAGTGGTAGTAGTCACTGAACATAAGAGCCTTGAATTTATTAATCACAGCTTCTTGAATAATAGCAGGCTAATAAGGTGGAGCTTATTCCTGCAAGAATTTAATTACAAAGTGGCTTACTGTCGTGGTAAAGAGAATATTGTGGCAGACACCTTAAGCCGATATCTGGTAGCTCAAGAACAACACTTGAGTTGCGACAGAGCGTATATAGCTGCCGCCAAAATATATAAAAGAAATGGGATAGAAGACGAGTTGCACAGATTAAAGGAGCAGCAAGAGGAAGATAACGATTGCAAACAAATAATAGAGTATTTACGTAATCAGCCTGTAATGAAAACAGCCAATAATCCGCTGTGGAGGGACCGAAATCACTGTTGTTTAAAGGGAGGACTTTTACAGCGTGTGTTACGAAAAAACAAACACGCATTATTTTTCCGGTCACCATGAGAGAGCAAATGATTAAATATGCGCATAACACTTTCGGACATTATGGGGCAAATAAAGTGGAAGGATGGCTGAGTCATTGGTTTTACTGGCCAGGAATGAATGCCAATATTACAGACGTGATTGGTAGATGCACCATATGTTCAGCAACCAAGCCTGCTAACACATCAGGAGTCGGGCTGCTGCAACCTATATATGCCCAACGCCCGAACAGCTTACTAGCGATAGACTTCTACAGACCTCTGCCTCCATTCAATAAAATGAAGTATCTCATGGTAACATATGACGTGTTTTCGAAGCTGGTAGTGGCATATCCAGTAGCCCAAGCGAACGCAAGACAGACTATTCGAGATTTGGAGCAACAATACTTTAAAACTGTAGGAATTCCAGACAGATTCTGTCGGATCATGGAACGCCCTTTATATCTAGCAAATGGAAGAAATGGACGGACAGACGTGGGATAAGACATATACTTACGTCGATTCGTAACCCTCAGTCTAATCCGAGTGAACGGGTTATGAGGGAGTTGGGGCGTCTATTTCGGGTTTATATACAGGATGATCATCGCAAATGGGTGAAAGAAACATCACGAATAATCAACATGATAAACTGGTCAAGAAATGAGTCTACAGGATTCGAACCTGTTCGGCTACATTTTGGAAGAAATATTCCGTATCCGTTTGAGACTAAATTGCCAGTGGGGATAAATCCAATCAACCAGAGAAGAGATGCTAAGCAAGCGCTCAACCGGTTAAGAAAAATGGGCAGGCTACAGCAGCAGAGGCAGGGAAGACCTAAGGCTATATTCAGGAGGGGAGATGAGGTCATGGTGAGAGTTCATCCGGTGAGTCATCCTGAAAAACATATATACAAGAAATTCCAGCCAATATAAGACGGCCCTTATATCATCAAACGGCAATACGGTAATAACGCGTTTGTGATAGCACAAGGAATAGAGGAAAAAGGAACATATAATGCCCGGTCATTGAGGTTAGTGAAAAGAGAAAAACAACCACCGGACAGGCGGTAATAATACTAAATGAAATTTAGTAATAATACTAATAACAAG
This sequence comes from Epiperipatus broadwayi, assembly GCA_028023455.1. NCBI lineage: Eukaryota > Metazoa > Onychophora > Udeonychophora > Euonychophora > Peripatidae > Epiperipatus > Epiperipatus broadwayi. Next base: position 3,545,685 of record JAQFVV010012410.1, on the reverse strand, counting down.
GAGGCATTATTGAATAAAAGATTTTTTCCCCACGCACATATTATGTAAGAAGAAATCCTTGTAAATAAACAGTTAAAAATCAATAAAATCAAGTTAAATAAGTAGGTCAAATGAATGATTTAAGAATAACAATTATAGGATTAAATAAATGAATAAAATAAAGGGTTTGATTAAAGTGATCGAATTAAACAAATAAATAACATGTCAATAAAATAAAAAAATAAATAAATTAAGATTTAATGTTGACAGAGATAAAATGGTCAAAAATGATGCATTTTACTCTCAAAAAGGAGGAGCGGTGTAATGTACCTATATCGATATAGGCACATATAATTTTATCTAAAATTATATTATTAAAATAATCGTTCATAAAAGAAAACATAAAATTAAACGTTGAAGAGTTTATTGCAGTTTGTTTTAGAAAAAAGATAAGAATTAAATAGTTTTCTAGCGTTAGTTTTTGAAATAAAAAAAAGCTACAATTAATTAATCAAAAGGGGGGAGGGGGAGTCTTGGTTTGAGAAATGAAACTAAGGGTTATAAAAGGAAGTAAAGAGTTTTTATTAGTATTCGTAAAAATATAATTTAAAAAAGTTAAAACATACAAATCTCTTTTCATTCAAGTTTAATTAAAGAAAAAATAATGTTAAAACTAAATAGTAAATTGTATTAAAAATATATGTGCGTATATATGTGCGATTTGTAAATAAATAAAATGTATGCGAAATAAAAGAAGATTATCATTAAAAACACGGCAATGGCTATTAATAAAATAAAACAACACGTTTTATTGCATGGCTATTACTAATTAAGCAATCTTCCAAAACACGTTTATCAAATGATTATCACTGGAATTTGATAACAGATCTTTGCCGGAGATATTAGAAAGACAACAAGGCGCAGGTATAAATAGACCCTTTTTTTTATCGGACGGTAGTCAGTTCACAAATTAGTTGAGTGAGTAGAGTTCACAAATTAATTGAGTGAGTGCAGTTCACCAATTAATTGAATCAGTTAAGTTAATGGTATTCAGAAACAAAATGCAGTGCTGAGAAGATTTTGGGAACGCACGTTTATCTCCAGCCCAGATGTCCGATGAAAACAGCAGATCTGCCCGTGAAATAATGTCAGCTTAACATCTTACAAAATCTCCGTCAGGATCTAATTGTCTCCAATAGAAATAATCGTGAAACTCATCCAGGAAAAGTCCTAGCTGGCTGGTAAGCATTCATAATGGAAATATTCTCACCGAAAGCAGACACCAAAGAGAACAAAATTCTACGTCTACATTCAAAAGACTAGGTAAAAACATTTGCTTATTTCGTTTATACTGTAATAGCCATTGCATTGCATTAATTCATACGAATCTTTCAAGAGTCTAATTATATGAACTCTATATCATACATAAAGGAACTATTGATGTGTGTGATTAAATTTCAAATGCTATGCAGTCCTTTATTATCATTATTATGTGTGTGCATGATCATTATATCAATATTTATTAGTTAAGTTAGAGTGTTCTGTTATTAAATCTATAGGAATATTTAAACTATTTAGAAATGTTAATTTAAAATATGCGTGTGTTTTATTAGAATTATAAAATGTTTAAATTTAGTAAATAAATGTTAGTTAATAAATTATCTTTAAAATTAAACTTTATTTGTCGGTCGATTCTTTTTATCAATTCCTTTTATCAAATTTTTTATCAATTCTTTTACAATTCTTTTTATAAATTCTTTTACAATTCTTTATCAAGTCTTTTAACCATTAATTATGTCTAATCTATTAGTGATTACAAACAGCTGAGCTAATCGTGGATTTAGGCGTTGAGTTAGTGGCCATTGCTCAAAGTGCGTTATTTATTCATCCTTGAATAGATAGCTGGCGCCTGTGTTTATACATAAACAAAAAAAAGTGCTTTGAACTTGGTGTTCAACTCAACAGCCGAGAAGAAGCTATGTCCTGGAAATGTAACGTTAGTTATATACTTCATAGCTATCGTTTGGGCATACATACTCTCCGAGTAGGTTCTTCTCTGCCTAAGAGACCGGTGTTTCGAATCAACAGATTCGAACACGGTTCAATATATATATATACAAATAAGAATCTACTAATGTGATGGATAGTATGTCTGCCAGTGTCACAACCATGGGCTTTGATTCTGATCAAGTTCAGCTTAAACATTTTTTCAGGTTCCTGATAGAAAGTAAAAAAAATTTTTTTAGCTTTCCAGCCCAGACATCCAATGCAGATCAGTAAATAGATATTTTGCTAGTCTTAGCTAAATGTAAACAAATATAATTGTAAAGTCCCATATAAATGGCAATTGACTACCTTCTCTTTCATTATTCTGATAGGGTGGGTGGAGCCATGCAGCAGGCTATGTAAGGCTTACTATTTATATATATGAGATTAATACAAAAGATTTAGATGATTTCAAAGTTGTATTAATTGCATAAAAGATACTTAAATAGAATGAGAAGCCCATTGTTAAAAGATGCAATATTTATATCCATGGTGATGACTCATTAGCAAATCTGATAAGCAATTATGATTTCTTGTACAGCTACACAGAAAATAATGTTTGTGTCACCTTTAACTGTGAGTTTCGCATGATCTAAAGATGTGGCTAAATATGATTTATTCATCTATTCGCAGTACTATACTCAAATAGGTGATATACAATTGTATTGAAAATCTTAAATTTTTCTAATCTTTTACATGGTTTCCATGACTGTATTTATAAGATAAATGTATATGTATAAAATACATAAAGAAATTTCTTTAAAATTATTAATAATTAATTTATAACTAAAAATCCTTGAAATCTTTAATTATATATTTATAATAAACAATAGCAGCATTGTAAATAACTTGAAACAAACTGAAAGCGATATTAAATCTTCAAAGTGCTGTCTCTAAACTTTATAATACTTTAACCATTGTAGCACCACTACAAGATATACGCTTTTGATTCAGAAGTTCTTGCTGATATGCCATTAGAGATGACAAATCCTTCATCAAAAATAGCAACTTCATTTTCTATTTGAATATCTCCACTAATATATCCATTTGTTGTTAAAAATTGCATATTTCAACTTGGCAATTATTTTTTAATAATGTCCATTTCACAGCAAAGTTGTTTGAAAAAAATAATTTTATATAACTTTGCTTTGGGCATGTTTGAATCTTGATGGAATAGACATTATTAAAATAAACCTGTTAAATTAAAAGATTTAGTTTGTTACGTTTGAGGTGAGATTGGTTTTCTCTCGTGGCAAATAAACAAGAATGGGTTGAGTCTGAAACATCATGTCCTTCAGAGATTCATTTGATTTTTTTCCTCAATAAAAACAATAAGTAAAATATTATAAAGCTGTAGACAGAGCTCTGAAGATTTTCCATTGCTTCAGTTTGTTTCTTAATTTGATTGATATATAGATAATGATAAAACCCTCATATTGCCTTCAGCATGCCAAAAGTCTTTCCGGCATATATCCACAAAGGAACAATGAAGGAGAATACAGTTCTCAGCAAGCTTGTCAATAACATGTTAAACAAGTATTTTTTTCCATGCCTTATTCTTACAAAAAAAAAATCAAGTCAGATGTCACATGACTTAATTTAGTAAAGCTTGTGTTTACAATTGTTATATATAGAGCTCGCAAAACAAACTTTTAACAAGTCAAAATAAGAGTCATATATCACATGACCCTATCTCTTAAGCTTGTAAGTTATAAACAATGAGGATTGCCAATTCCTCTACAAGCTTTATGATAAATGCTTAGCCAGAGCCAGCACTTAAAATATCTCTGTCAGGAACCCCTCCCCAAACCCCTGACCATGGCTTCATGCTTTGGCACTCCTTAGAGAGGTGTCAGGGTAGGTTCAGACCCTAGCTGGGTTTGAAGACACGTAGATGTCTGAAAATTTTCAGATTTTCCACTCAATAGATATCTTTTAGATAGGTGCTTGGCTTTGGGTTGGTATTTTTAGATCTAGTGTCTGAACCTACCCTGACACCTCTCTGAGGAGTGCCAAAGCACGAAACCATGGTCAGGGGTTTCTGACAGAGATATTTTAAGTGCTGGCTCTGGCTATCCTCATTGTTTAAAACTCTTAACAAGCTTTATAGAATACTCCCAACCTCAGACCGGTTTCTGTTAATGGCATCCTCAGGGAAGTGCTACGATATTCAATCATTGGATTAAAAATACCAGGACAAGCCCAGCACTTTATCTAATGTATAACTATTAAGTAGAATCTCTGAAATTTTTAGACATCCATATGTCTTCCAATCTAGCTATCTAACTTAAATAGCCATATGGGACTGAACTTGATTTTTTTTTTTTTTTTGTAAATTTATTTTTTTGCTATGATGGCTTTGACAATTTTTTATTGCTAAAGCTATTAATATATGATGTATCTGCACTTAGTTCAGTCCCATATGGCTATTTAAGTTAGATAGCTGGATTGGAAGACATATGGATTTCTGAAAATTTCAGAGTTTCTATTTAATAGTTATACATTAGATAAAGTGCTGGGCTTGTCCTGTTATTTTTAATCTAATGATTGAATATCCTGGGATGCCAATAGCAGAAACTGGTCTGAGGTTGGGGGTATTTTACAAAGCTTGTTAAGAGTTTGTTTTGCAAGCTCTATATATATATAACATGCCATTAGCTAGAAACCCATGCACAATAAATAATTAAATGGCCAACTGAAAACAAAATTCTAAACTAAATTTTAAGTTCGCAATTGCCTAAAAAAGATTATAATTATTTATGTAATATATATGAATATAATTTTTCTCTCTAAAATTTCGTTTCGTATATCAATATAATAAAATATTAGAGATTAATTTTAATATTATAGTTAATATGATGACATTATTGATTCTTATAATAATACTAAAAAAAAAAGTTAAAATAACATTTGCCATGCAAATATATATATATCTTACTTTACTTTTAAAATATTCATACAAAAAATTTTTCCATTCTTCAGTCGTTAGACTTTTGTATTTAAACTTTTCTACATATGATCTTAAAAATGGTTCAAATACTTCTGAAATAATAAAAAAAAACATTAAAATGTTTTAAACGATAAATAATAATGATAAGCAAAGCTAATGACTTTTAGATTATAAATTTCTTTTCATTTTCAATTCTATTATTAATTTTAAACTGTATATGACTTTTATTGAATACTGAATCATCACAAAGCAAGAGACATTTTCATACATATATTTACAAAACATTACCTATTGTTATATAATAGCATATAGTATATTATAAATGTAAAAACACATCTATAAAAATAAATAAAAAAATATGCACATTAAATAAATCAAAAATATATAAAAGTTAAAATATATTTAATTATCTGATAAACAACAATTACATCTTTTTTAAAAACCAATTATTTGAAAAGATATCAATAACCAAATACTAATGACTCAATGATCTCTTAGATGCATAATAATTTTTTTTTAGTGACAAAGTTGAAATCTCAAAAAAGAAATGTTCACTTTATTATGAATCCACACATGGTAATGCAATTATAATAATTATTTGAAACAAATTTTAAAAAAATACTAGATAATAAAATGCAAGATTTTATTTTTGCTTAAAATTTATGAAAACAAATCACTTTTCTTCACTTAGTGAAAATTTTATTAGGTAGTAAGTAAAGGAATAGCTGAAAACAATAATCTTTTTATTATATTATAGGAGAAATCCTCTATGAATAAATGAGATCTTTTTTATTTTTGCAATTAAATATCTTAATCTAAATTTTAAGAATCTATCTAAGGCAGCATCTTTTCTATATAAAGGAAATACTTTTTTTAAATGAAAAGTTTACAGTTAATATTTCAATCAGAGACTAATTGTCTTTAGCTAAGCTAAATGGCTGAAATATTAAGAATGATGTAAACATTTAAATAAATAATACTTTTATATACAATTCCATAAGTCAGTTTTATTTTTTATTATTATAATATATACAAAAAGCAATCATCTTCACATATGTATATAATAAACTATGATTTATTAACCAAGTATTATAATATTCTTATTTTGAGTTCCTGTAAATTCAATGTGAAATATAATTCCATTTATTTAAATTAAACATATAATTTACCAATAATTTCTCTGATAGCTTTTTAATTGCTTATCTTTCTCTATTTGCTACAAACTATGGTTTATTTCCATTTCAATATTATCATTTTGCAAATACACTTTTAAAAATAATAATAATGTTTTCTCTGCATATGAAGCAGTATTAGTATTGCCTTTATATTTCAATGATGAAGTTATAACTTTTTTAAATGGTACATCTTCAGTGTTCAATACATAGTACGTTTAAACTGAAATAAAATAACTACGGTATATTAATTTAAATATATTAAAAGCACCAATTCACATAATAAATAATAAAACAATTGTATTAAGGAAGTTAAAATACATGTATATACATGTATTTTACAGTTCTATTTTACTTATAATTATAAGTTATGTATGTATTAAAAAACACTTTAAATCTATGAATAAATAAATCAAATATAGGAAATAAAAAAATATAAGAAATATTAAATTTCAGTGAATCTTTTAATAAGAACACAAATAAAAAAAATCTACAAATATTATTTAAAAGCTTTATTTAAAATTCTAATGAGGAAATAAAGTTTTTTTTAGAAGAAAATGAGTAGAATATTTTAAAACGAATTATATAACTATTGAAAAATTTTATTTAAAAACTTTTGTAAAATTTGAAAAGAAAATAGTTATTGTTTTTTTTTTTGACCTTTTAGAAAAAAAAAAATTAAAATTGATTGGTTAAACTTTCCATAAAAAAAAAAAAAGATTATTAAAATATAGGAATTTTTTACTTTATCAGAGATGCAATACAAATGATCTGTAAATGTTTAATTTTTCAAATGAAAATAGTTGTTGTTTTTTGATTTTTTGAAAAAAATAATTGAGATTGATTGGTTAAACTTCCCATAAAAAAAAAAAGATTATTAATCTATTGGAATTTTTTACTTTATGAGATATGCAAATAATCTGTAAATGTTTAATTTTTGAAGGAAGTCATTTGGCTGCATATTCTGATAAATATTAAAATAATGGTGTAAACAAGTAATTGTGTTTTATTTTTTCAAATATTCTGTGTAATAGATAAAAAGTGAACTTTCAGAAATTTAAAATAAATATAAATAAGTTTTATCCTAAAAGCAAAAATTTATTAAAGAATATAAAATAAAAACATATTTTCAAAATAAAAGAGCAACTTATTCTATCATTTGATTACAAAGAGAAATTAAAATCTGCCCTGCTTTTAATATGTTACACTTATTGCATGACAAAAATTTTGCTCAAGAAATATCATATGATCTTCAATATCATTTTTTATTAACAATAATAAAACAAATTCACAATTAAAATTTGAAACAATAAATGTTTACATGTGACAATACAATTTCCATTAGATTTAAAATATTTTTTAAAAAATTTATTTTTTAATAATTTATACAATTTCAGATACCTTTATTAACCATATATATATATATGTATGTTGTTTTCATTTTCTATATATATATTAAGCTTAATAAATTTTGTCATATAATGCAAATGTTTAAAAAACGATATTAAAATTTTTCTTTTTTGTTTAACTGTTATTAAAACAGGCAAAACTCTCCATACAGTAGTGCCACTCAGTGCCAACCAGAGTAATTAATGGATGCCAGAAGGCTTGTGAGTAAAATTCCTATCTAATGCCTACTCATCCAATATCCCCAGACTAGTTTCTGGCTTGTGGCTTCGTCTGTAAGGAGCGTTGGATCAGAGAGCACTGCACGTAGATCTTAGGATCTAATGCAACCCTCCAGCAGCCACCTTTTATCTCTACTTAACTACAAAACTATGAGAATAAAATTGAAAACACGATAATATTTTCAATCTAAGCTTAATAGCTTATATAGTCATATGGGTCTGAACCCAGTTCAGTACCCATATATTTTGGTGTATTTGGCTCTTTAACAACCATAGCCACTACTATTCTATTAGGCAGGATTGGTATTAAAACACTAAACATCACATGATCACTATTTCTTATGCTAGCACATTACTGTTATTAAAACAGGCAAAACTTTCCATACAGTAATGCTACTCAGTGCCAACCAGAGTAATCAATGGATGCCAGAAGACTTGTGCCTACTCATCCAATATCCCAGATTAGTGATCATGTGATGTTTAATTGTTTAACTGTTACAACCATAACTTCAATATTTGGATTAACTTATTTATATGGAAAATTTTTCCCTATATTATGATGGCAAAAAAGGATTGTGACGTTAACTGAAGAAAAACCTTCACCTCTTTAGAGGACTTTAAAGAAATGAGCAGAGCAAATGTTTATTGTTCACTTTCTAGATTCTTGATTTTGCAGTGGCTACAATATAAAAATTCATGCAATAAAAAAACATGAATGAGATGTGCATGAACAAAGGCAACACTATAAGTTTATTAACTTTAATCTTTGATTCTGAGACTAAGGAAATATTATGTTCTTTATTCCTGCTCAGAAATTTGAAAATTAACAACAATACACCAAACTAACAGCTTAAACAATATATTCTTGTATTAAATTTGAGCATTAAGCATCAAATGGGTTTAATTGAAAACAGAATGAATCTATGTAGTTCATACATATGAGAATATTTACTTTTTATTATGAGATATAAAATTATTATATCTGTCATTCTCCATAAGTACCGGCCAAAGCAATAATAAGCAAAAAGGAATGACAATGTCAAGAATAATTAAGTTTCAGACCTAGCTTACTATATGATAATGATTTTATAGTTTACTATCCATAAGAGCCAATCACTTACAAACGAATGAAATCTGCATGAATGGGAAAAAGAACTCTCCCTTATTAAAAAGGACATTGCAGAATTTGTGATGCTACAAAAACAAATAGATGTGAATTGTGGGCATGCACTTTTAAGTATAAAAACACACATATTGGAAATATAAATGAAAGAATTCATTATAAGTAAAAAATGGGAGTAACATTAATGTAGAAACTGGTGGAATGTCAGACAGAGTATAATGTTTAGTTATTCAATTTATTGGAAAATATAAAAGCAGACAATGTGAATTTATTTTGATAAGTTCTACCGATTAAAAAGTTGAAGGATTATACTTACATACATAAAAAGAATTTGATGCAAGAATTTGAAAACATATAAAACATACAAGTGCAATGAGAAAAAATGTAACATATAGAGACAAAACTGGAGATACAGATTTGTAAAATTTGCAGGAAAAAAAAGTTAGCGAGAGGTATCGCAACTGCCATGCAAGCAAGTAGTCGGTTGCAGACGGTTGTGGGTTCCGTCCTGGCCAATGCTATGACATATGAAAAAAAAAAAAACTTTAAAACAATGAATTCATTTTTCTGAGAAAAATTCAAAGAAGAAATGAAAAAATAATCAAATAGTTTTAATTCCCCAGAAACTCATAAAAGTTTGAACACTTGAAATGCCAGAATTGGAATCTATTTAAACACGTTATGTTAGAATCTGAAAGTATAATTATTGAACTAAACCTCGTAGGACAAAAAGGAAATGAACATGGAAGCAACCAAAGTAACAGAATTTAATTATAGTTTGACCAACAGAAAATAACGATTTCAAAATTATCAAGATTCAACACAAGATCATTGATTAATAAGATATAAGTTGTGGGTTAATGCAAAGCTAAAAACTGAATATTATCCCTAAACATACAGCAATAAATTTAAAGCCATTTTAAAATGTTAAAAAAAATTAGACGATAACTCAGATTATACAGATAATATAAACAAAAAAAAAAAAGCAATTTTCTAAAAAATTTCTATAAGACAAGGCAAACAAAAATATGAAGAAAAAAAAGAATATAAAATTAAATGAAAACAATCTTTTTAAAAAAACTGACTATTCAGAATGCTGGTTCAGCACGAAATGCATCTTGGGGGTTATTTGTCTTTTATTATATCTGTGTTTATATGAAATTATTTATGAAATAAAAAAGAATGGAGAAATATGGAAGTTGTCTATCTATAAAATTCTGTAAAATGCTACAAAAAAAAAATTAATGATGATATTAGAAAACATTAATTAGAAAATGGCAAAGAAAACTATAGAAAAAAATAAGAGACTCAAAGATATAAAAAGTTATCATCATATTGAAATTGAAAGTTCAGCAATAAAAAAAAAAATGGCAAGATTATTAAAATTGTGATAAAATTATGAATTATATGGAAGAAATCTACAAATAAACTATGTAGCAATAAAGAAAAGAAAAACAAATAGTAGTTATAGGAATAACAACTGAAATGCTACATATTCTAAATAAAAGATCAAGCATATGAAAAACATAAAATTCACAGAAAATGATGAAATTATCATCAATATTTTAAAAGTAGATAAAAACAAAACAGAGAAAAATGATGGCTATACTATGCACAAAATTTCTAAATGATAAATGTATATCAGATGATTGGAAGATTGAAATTATCTTATTACTGTTTAAAGAAATGAGAAAAAGGATCATCTGCAGAAAATTTTAAACTCAAGTCAAGTTATAAAAAATAGTAGTTAATTCCAGCATAGTAAATCATCAGGGGAAAAACATAGTTCTCATAATGTTTTAATTTATTATTTTCATAAGTAAAAGATATTTCAAATATCTAAAGAAGGCTGATAGATGATCGAAACTTACAAATTAAGATTATAAAAAGTATATTATGAGAAGTTATAGAAAAGAACAATATCTATGAATTGTCATTTTGTTTTAGATTGATTTTCTAGGTATTTCCACAATGATTAAAGATTTGGAACACTGAGACAGATCCCATAACATTGTCAAATTCTGAAAAATATTTATCAAAATATGATGGCAGCTAAATGATGACTCTAAAAAAGACTACAACTGATAAGAGTGTATAACATAACAATTCCAATCTTACAAAACTTTTTAGAGCAGTTTTAGAGGAGATATTAAAATGGGAAGCAAAGGAAGAAAGGTAATCTTGAAGTTTACTAACACATTTGCATTTTAGGAAGCTATTTTCACATTTAATGTAAGAGGAAATGTTATAAGAACTATCAGATGACAGTAAAAAAGTAGAATTAAAGTTAGATCTTAAATACTACTGGATCTTCAAAAAACCAAAAAAAGAGATTAATAATAATGAATTACAAAAAATTCAGCAATATAAGCATCTTGGTCACATTATTAATATCCTAGAATCATAATGGATGAAATTTGTCAGTAAACTTTGGATAGTGTGTTTTTAGCAGGAATAATGTAATATGAAAAGAAAAAAATGGCTGAAAATAAAAGTTTTTAATAAATGTATTGTAGGAGTTGTTACTTATAAACTTTGGATATTTAACAGAAGAGTTATACAAATATTGTAGATCATGCAGAGAAGGATGGTAAGATCTACATTAGAAATGATGATATAAAAAAATAAAAAAACAGATGAGATAACAAACATATACCATTGATAAAATTTAAATGCTGAAATGAAAATGGGATGTCTGCATAAAATAATAATAGTAGACTGAAAATAAAGACTCTAATACCCTCAATAGATTTTAAGAAGTCTAGATATAGATACAAGAGAGATAGATTGTGAAAAGATTATGTTGGAATAATCTGTGGATCAGAAATAATGTAATAAACTGAGGGAAACCATTTTACGTAAGTTTATAATACTTGAAAATGATGATGATATATATGACCTGGACTTTTTTTAGCACAGTAGTAGATTGGCAAACTCAAGAGCTAAATACTAAAGGTTAATTTTCAGTTTTAAAAAATGCAAATCTGGTTAGTCAATCAAATGGAACTATAGTATTTAATGTGTTATACAGATTACATGGTTATATATATTATAACGATCGGGTACTACAGGCTGTACAGGGTGCCACTAGGCTATTCGAATCTAGAAAATTTATATAGTAAGCAGATAATTCTTGTTAAGATTCCATTTTTATTTCGACCGATATACCCCCGTCACTAGCTCATGGAGTAGCTGAGATTTAATGATATAAATTCCTAAACATATTTTTTAATAAAGAAAAAAGTTAATAAAATAAGCCGTTACCAGTAATAATCACACAAACATTTAGTTATGTACATATATAAAAAATAAATTTGAAGAATGAATTATTTAATATTGCTTTAGGTTTTACTATTATTATTTTTAAGTTTAAGCTTCAATATCTTGTAAGTTCACACAGATGGACAGTTTATACAATTTAATATATTAGAATGTTAGGCATAGATAGGCTATATAGACTACCCAATTGATTAACTCTACTCTTTTAACTCTAGGCTATAAGTTCGCAGCTAAACCAAAGCCAGCTTAATGATATATCGATGGATCAATGCAACATGAAGACATCAGCATAAAACCATACTGACAGGAATGTGCATCTGCAGCATGATATTATTTAAGGAAGAATGATCCTCATTCAGTACAGGGATGTGCATCTGTCTGGCAAGTTAAGTAATCATTTAATATGAAGAATACGAAATGCTCCATACGGAGGGAGAGCGGTCCTTGCCATCTTATAGACCCAACCCATAGAGCAAGAAGAATCCATGGCGCAGGGAATACATCTGCGTTCATTGGCAATGTGATGGCTACACTTTTGGGCTATGCATTTAAATGGGATACTAAGCCCTGTATGCTAGTGCACTTCATATTACATTGACATGAAACCCCCATACATCCCTCCACCAACCTTAATTCACTACGAGGCAGACAGCTTGAAATTAACCCCTTAAACTAACATAAACATAACGAATCTATGCAGCCTTCTACACCCAATTTAAATTTAATACAAGTTAATAATTTAGTTTAACAAATAATAAAAAAATAATGGAAACGATTGATTAGCAAACATATTGGGAGAATATGACTAATTTAAATTTACGCTTAATTCAGATAAGAGATTTTTTTAGAGGTTTACATATTTGAAAAGTTCTTAATTATTTTTAAAAAAAATTTTAAGTTCCTATTTCAATTTACATAAATAAAAGTTAATACTTTCCATGGTAGATTTATTTGAAGTCCGTCTTGTCCATGATGCATTGCACCCATCCAACCGAAGTCCATTTAATATTTATATCATTTCTGGGAAGACAAATCTGTTATTTGCTGCCTTTCAGTGATCATCAATTTGGAGGCCGCCTCAGTTGGAGCATAACAGGAAAGTAATTCATTGCGAGACCCTTATATTTTGGGGTCTACAAAGCAATTCATGAATCAACAGTTACTTCACTTTCAAAGTGAGTAAAAAGGGTTAATAATAATTTAATATTTCATCTTTTATAATTTTGTAACCTCCCTTATCAGAAATTCTCCGGATCAGTCACCCATGATGTCCTTTGTTCTTATTGGTCCTGGTGTTTTCCTTTCTGACCCATGCCTGGCTTAGTCGATCTATTCCAGAGCGGGAAACACATAATCTTTTAATTTTTTTTTATCTCTTATCTGACCTTTACATTACAAAGTGCCCAAGGGCTCATTTGCTTTGGATTCAATTAATAGATCAATCATTTCCATTCACTAAGATTTAAATATGATTCTTTTAAATAGAAACTAATTAACATTTGTTTCTATTTTCTTTTATATTACTTTTTAACAAAAATACTAATCTTTAGATCTTCACTTTTTTTTTTAACTTTCTTTTAAATATTTTTTTTTTAATAGTTTTCCATCTATACGATTATATATATATTAAAATAACTATTTTAATTTTCTTTTACGTTTTTAATAAATCAATTTTATTTATGATTCATTTTCCCCTTTTATTTTAATTTTAAAATAATGTAATGGCATATGTATACCATTACAATATATGTGTGTGTGTAAAGAGAAAAAGAAAAAAAAACATGAGTACTTTATACTTCTACTTGACATTCTAATATTACAAGAGTTATTTATTGTAAGTTTTAAAATAATTTTACAAACAGCTTTCTTACCTGGACCTCCAAGTTTTTCTTCTAAGTAAAATAATAGTGTATGACCTTTTTCATAAGGCACAAGTGAAAAAGCATCATCTGGATCTATTGAGGATAAATCTGGCACTAAATGGGTTAATGGACTTTTTTCCCCGAAAGTTTCAATCTAAAATTATAAAGATTTTTTTTAGTTGTAGATTTATTACACTTAATGTTTTTTTTTTATTTCTTAAAAAATTATATATGCATATAGAGACTGTCTTTATAACTACTTTTTATTTCTAGATATGAATGAAATATATTGTATAGTGTATTTTCTTTAATTATAGTACCCAAATAAAATGAAAATGACCATATACATAAAACAGTGTTCAGTAAATATTAAAATTAATGATAATTAGATGAATGAAGATATTAGTAAATGTTATAAGACTGGTAAGATGTTCAATATAGTCAATGTAATATGATGCAGGATGATAAAACCTAATAGTGTCCTGGAGAAAGCACAATCATTTAAATCTTACCTAGTGTTATTATTCCGTGACAGTGTAATATTCAAAAATGTAATCACATGCACCATCCAATAATTGACTACAAGTTAAAATATTAATTAGCCAAGGTATCTATCTGATGTTCTATGTGCATGGCGAGTTTCCTCATTTGCATTATTCCATCTGGCAGAGAAATTTTTACGTTCAACAGTGCAGAGTTTTGTAAGATCTGCCAATTACTAATATTTATTAACAATTTCAAAATTCATGAAGAATTATTTTACTTGTGAGTATGAAATAAATGACCATAAAATATTTTGTATGATTGAAAACAAACACACTTTAAAATAAACTAAATTAATTTAAAACATATATATTTAAAAAGCTCAATTTACTTTCAGCTTTATAAATAAATACAAAATATATTCTTGGATTATATATTTTCTTCTTTAACCTGCTTCTCTTTTTCATTAACATTCACATTTAATCTTTCAAATACATTTTTGAAAAAGTAGTTATAATAGTTTGATTTAGTTATCTTTCTTTTTTTTTTAACTATTATAATTATTTTTTTAAGAATATATAATATATAAAATTATATATTACTTTCTTTGCCCCGCATAATTTCATGCAATGGCAGAGTGATGACTCTAGAGTCCAAGATCCATAACTTGCAGCCCAGCTCTGTTATTTCCAGTGTTTGAACTTCTTATGAAGTCCTAAGCAGTAGCAATTTGGGGTTGTTTTTTTTTTAATTAATTATTTATTTTTAATTGTATATTCTAAAATTGAGCTAAACATTATCATATGATAAAGTGCTTATATAAAGATATACATGATTAAATAATATATTCTCCAGTTTTAACTTGCATATAATTTTAACCCTAAGTACTTATATTTATTATTTTTATGTTTATATAGATGTAATAAACATAATTAAATTTTGTTTGATTTTTGTTTATAATAAATAATATATTCTTAAATATGTATCCTTAATAATACTTTTTATTGTTATTTTTAATCTGCATAATATGTTGATTATTTGAATGCTACTATTTAGAATGAGTATTTTTTAGATGTTAAACATTTAATAATATCGTAATTTTTTTTTCTTTCTTGTTTTCTTTTTATTTTGTCGAATTAAGACATAATGTGTATACATATACATTTACATTAAATATTTTCATAGATAAATAATTGTCTATAATCATTTGATGAGAAACTCTACGTTGATGCTTTAAATTAACCTCCCATATATTTTTTCTTAAAATATTTTCTAATTCTAATGACTTCAAATAAGTGATCATGACTGCATTAATATGATCAATCCCAGGAGCTCATATCCCTATTGGAAGTTTTTTTTTGCCCCCTTTCCAAAAATTTAACTGTACATTTAAATCTAGCTGTGCACAATACCATTTTTAAAAAATGTTCACTTTAAACCTGTTTACCATTTACTAGTTGACATTCAAAACTATTATTTAACTAAGAATAATAAAGGATTTCATATTTTACTCATTATATTACAAAATATAAAAAAATAAGTTTAGTGCAGATTTATTTATATACTGTATAAATGATCCTATAAAATGGATGATTAAATAATTTCAATGCTATTTGGAAAAAGCTATTGAAACAAAAATCAGTGATTTCTAAAAATAGATAAAAACTGAGAAAAAAAAATTTTTTTTAAATGATTACATTCCTATTATTATTTAAGGAAGAGGAAGTTTTGAAGAAAATATTTTTGTATTTACATGAAAACATAACTTAGATTTTAATTTTTTCCTATAAAACTTTTTTATTTGTTTGCAATATATAGTTTAATGGAAGAAGCAGAATCGCAGGCATAAAAGAGTGATTGAAATAAAAGTGGTAAATAAAATATTAGTAAAAAAAAATAGATTCACTAAAAAAATGGAAAGAATACATTAATGATGTATATGATAAAAATATATGTCAATTGAAAAACTGTGTAAATGAGAATAGGTTAAGCAATAATAAAGAAAGATATGGTCAAGGCATTAAATGAGATAAAGAAAAAGAACTAGATTTCACTAATAAAATCCTAATTCAATAAAATAAAAGAATTTTAAAATGATTAAGTTTAATCTACAATTAATTTGTGGATTTAAAAGGATGAATTTCAAATAAAGCTGATATGTTCTTATATAAAAAAGAGTTTAGAATTCAAAGAAAATAAGAACGGAAGATGCAATTGAAAAAACAGGAATCATTTTTGAAAAACATATTTTAAAAAAAGGGGGGGGGGGTAATATTTATTCAAATGATCTTCCAAAACCATTTGATAAAGTGAATTGTGTTACTTTATGGAAATATATTGAAAAAGAAAGGAATATATTAGAAGGAAAGATATCTATTGATAAATTTATATATAAATCAAAAAAATACAGGTAGAACTAAATGCAAATGGTGAATATTTGTTTTATTTAATACATATTAAGATGAGTTGTTAAAAGAATATTATTTTAATAAGGATGCAATCAGCATTGGGAACAAAAAGGTTATTTCTTGGTTTTATGTTGGGCATTTCAAACAGTGAAAAAGAGCTCATTAAACATTAAACTAATTGGCAAAGTTTGTTGAAAATGTAGAATATAAACAAATTCTAATAACACTAAACCAATAAAACAAATATAAAAAAGAAAAGAATAAAACTAAGCATCGGATAAAAAATTATAGAGCAAATTAATTATTGTTAAATATTTAGGAAACTGGATAATTAATGAAGAAAATAAAGATTAAAAAAATAAGAGTGAAAACTGCAATTGTTTAAAGAAGCTTTTAATATGATAGAGGATTATTCTATACATCACTGGAATTAAATATAAAAAGAAAACTTGTTAAATGTTTTATTTGAAATATAATTTTACATGAAAATGGAAACAATAACATTTATAAGGAAGTGAAATAAAATAACTGAAAGCTTCAAAAGCATAGATTTGGAGAAAAATTGTAAAATAATATCAGAGATATAAAAATGTTGAGAAAGTAAGTGAAAAATAATTATTTTTTAAAGAAATTATAAAGTGAAAGAGAAACTGAACTGATCATGTTCTTACAAGCAGAAGAATTACGAAAAATGTGCTGGAAGGAGGAATAGAAAATATGAAAAATGAAGAAGAAGGAAAAAGTTAATTGATCATCTTAAAGACAAAAATAGTTATAGGCATTTGAAAAGCAGAGTAAAAAATATAATGGTTGGAGAGTATTGTCTGGTTAGCATGTGAGGCTGGCTTTTGACAAATAACCTATGATCTCATCATTATGGGTTGTAAAGGTAGCTTACAATCCTATCAAAACAAGCCTTTATTTATCCATGCTACCAAGCCAAACCTATTCAAAACATAAGCTTAACTAATAGGTGGTTGAATATGCACTATCCTTTCCTTTAAACATACATATATAATATAATAATCAATAAATATACATGACAAATGTTTGCTTTGTTAAATACCAAGTTAAACAAATGTCACAATGAACTAATTGCTCATATTTACTAAAAATAAAAGCCTAGTTAAAGAAATCATTCAAATATATACCAACAATAAATTAATTATCAATATGTTGTATATCACGAATAGAGACATAGACTTAATAAACCTAATGATGACACAATGTCAAGCCAATCTCTAAGCAACCAAGTGTGGAAAATAAAATTAGATTTCTGTTAAATAATTTTATTTTTAATTACAACCAATATAATACATGCAGCAATAGGCAGCCACAGCAATGTCAAAGGAAATGGAAAAGCTAGTATACCAAACACTGGAAACAAAGCGTGGTATAAAAACAAACCCAGTTCACTTCCATCGTCTTTTATTATTTTTTAAATAGACAGAATGTTTGAATGCAGAGGAAGATGGATGATTTGTTCAAATATTCTGAATTATCCTTATAAATTTCTTAGCGCAAAACCAAAAACCGACATTTAAATAGAGAAAAGTTTAATAAGTTTGTGCAGTTTAATAAAATAACTGAACTGATTTTAAATTGATAGACAGAATGTTTGAATGCAGAGGAAGATGGATGATTTGTTCAAATATTCTGACTTATCCTTATAAATTTCTTAGCGCAAAACCAAAAACCGACATTTAAATAGAGAAAAGTTTAATAAGTTTATGCAGTTTAATAAAATAACTGAACTGATTTTAAATTGATATTCAAAAAACTGCACTATTATTTGAACACGGATAAAGAACAAATAGAACATCGCTAGCATTTAAATAAAATGATGAAGTAACTTTTTTATGTACAAGCCATTAAATGCCAAACAGCAAATCAAAAAAAGTTAAATCTATTATAAACTGCTGTGCAATGTATTCTGGCTAAATTAACAGTGCCATAGGACTGAGTGCTAGTCATAACCCTGGAAGCACAATGACTTAATCTACTTACCTGTATAGTGCCTAAAAGAACACTAAATGTCCTACACTAAACATCTAAATAGGTCTAGAAGTAGAGCATTTTGCAGAAAATGGATGTAATATTATTTCTGAGCACGTTGCCGAATAATTCCAGTGAGTAATGAATAATTTACCAGAGGAGAGTGATCTGAAGAGAGATATACTGTATCCATAAAAGACATTATTGCCAAACTCATGGACACAGTTAGATGACCTAATGAAAGTTTTGATTTTATTACGTATATATTTTTTCTTATATAGGTTTGTAAAATTCTAGTTTTATTTTATTTCCAAACGTGGAAGCATGTTTACAAATTCGAAGAGTCCATTATAAATGAAAGCAATAAATGATGGGGGGGGGGGGAATTACTGTTAGATAAAATCTTTTTTTTTATTTATGTTAAATAAAGTTTTTGTCAGCTTTCCCTCCATAGCGACTTGAAGTTGATCATCATTATGATATGGAATAAGGTAAAAACTTTGAGATTAATCCATATTAAACACATACCCTTATTACAGGACAAAGTTCGTGTTATTTGTCCATTTGGTATAAATGATTAATCTTCTTGAATGGATATTCTTTTCTATCAGCCATAGGGAACCATACATAGATAGGGGAATCCCCAAAAAGGTTGGAACATCACTGATTTGAATCGGACAATGAGATTACTACAGATATACCTGTATAATATTGTAAACTAGCTAGTTAACTTCAAGTCGATTTAGTATTTTTTTATTTTATTTGCATTGTAAATAACTAGTGCCATGTTATGTATCTCTACCATGGGTAAGGCTTTGAAATAGTGAATACATTTAATTGTTGATATGATAGAAATACATCCTAAACACATACAATTATATTGTTTTATCGTGTTAAAAAGTTTTAATTCTTTTTTTTTTGCTTTATTTAATAAACGTTGTTAACGATTTACATTAAACTGGTCTCTAGTTTATTAAAATCATTTATGCATTCATTCATCAACCAATAACTGAGTATACACCCATACCTTACTTATATAATAACACTGTAATATGCTTGGATGGATCTCTAAATCAATTGGAACATATACAGAGGTGAGACAGTTGCTATCTAGGGTAAGTTCACCCCTGAAGAGAGCCGAAGGAATTTCACCGAGTTCGAATACTGAGGTGTAATGGAGCCCAAAGGAGGTATGAGGTATGGATGAACTAGCCCAAATTGTATCTAAATTTAATGTGTAAACACAGAACTAGCCCATTGAAGATAGATATGATCATACATTAGTCCTTCATCGCATCATTCACAGCATCCTACTAGAAGACCCTAGGTCTGACTGTAGTATGATACATGCCCCCCCTCTCTTGTGGCAAAAAACCCTGGCCTATCACATCTGAACAATCTGGTGCCCAAACTTTAGGGACATGAAACTGAAAGTTTCTAAGGATGTCCAGCCAGCCATTGGACTGGTAAAGCAAAAAAAAATATTTTTTTTTCTTTGAACTTATTCTTTTGCCAAATTTTCCATGGTATACAACCCTAATAAATTTACCCGAATAGCAACCAACTGATATACCCAACCATAAAAGAATGAGACTTCTGAACTTCAATTATTTCTAAGTAAATATGTCAAAAAAGGAAAACCTCACATGAAATATTGAATGCAAGTTAACTGATAAGAATGAAATAATAAACTTGAGACCAATAAATACATAATTAATTAATAAACCAAATTAAAATAGATGTGTTGGGCAAATAAAAGGACAGACTAAAAAGTAGACATTAAAAACCAATATACACACACAAAAAAAAGAAAGTTGAACATAAGCGCTGAATGGCGAGGAATAAAGAAGGTCCTGTGGCATATATCTATTTATATCCCTAAAAGAAGAAATAACTTTATATTCAGCTATTGAAAGAAAGTTTAATGATAACCAGAAGTGGAAAACATTTATCAAGCATAAATGTGAAACGTTCTGAGAAATCACAAATAGTGAGGTGGAAGATGCTACTATTAGCAGTGAGAAAAGATCTTCATGTACTCAAATATCTGAAGGGGGGGTCTATGACCGAAGTTAATCACCCTCCACAGGCACATGTCGCAGATCGAGCAATACCTCAAACTCAAGGAGCACTCAGTAATGAGATGGCTCAAGAATCCAAAATCAAAGTAGGCCAGGTATCAGAAAATAAGATGACCATAGAACAAATGCTCCAAATGATCATGGAAGTGAACCAGAAAATAGAAACAAGACTTCAAGATGCTGCTATTAGCAGTGAGAAAAGATCTTCATGTACTCAAATGTCTGGGGGGTCTATGACCGAAGTTAATCACCCTCCACAGGCACATGTCGCAGATCGAGCAATACCTCAAACTCAAGGAGCACTCAGTAATGAGATGGCTCAAGAATCCAAAATGAAAGTAGGCCAGGTGTCAGAAAATAAGATGACCATAGAACAAATGCTCCAAATGATCATGGAAATGAACCAGAAAATAGAAACAAGACTTCAGTTGCCTGAATCACAATATGAACAATATGGAAGCAAAGTTGGACCATAGGATAATTAGTATAAAAGAAGAAATGAGTAATATGGAGAATTTAAAAGCAAACATGAATAATGTTAGGGTTGATTTAAAAATAGAAATAAAAAATATAGAAACTAGACTGTCCACTGACATGGAACAGTTGTCAATAAGCCTCAACAGTGTCCAAAGGGACAATACTAAAATGAAGCAAGCACTAGGTGAGATGAGAAAGGAAACAGATGAGAAGCCTATGAAATGCCAATGGTGATTTGAGGACTTCAAGCATAGCATTATTATTCAGTTGAACATCAAATGCGATAAAGTATACAGGAGACTTTTAGGGACGAAGTATACACAGACCAAGAGAAGCTCCAAATCAAGGTCCAGAGGGAGTTACAGGACATCCACTCGAAGATGGACAAACTCAGTGCATGACAAAACATCAAGACAGAGATGAACAAGACATTAGAAACCCTGGACCATATCAAACATCTCAAGGACAAGATGGCTTCAGTAGAAACCGAAATAATCTTGGCCAGGTGGATGAAGCCATCAATCAGAGATTTATAGTGATCAAATCCCAGCTCTGCCAAAAGACGCAAGCCATTGGATGTGGCAGACTGAAATGGACCCAAGAACCCAAAATAATAAAGAAATGGAATGACACAGGGAACAACCCAGAGATCGACATCAAAGACCCAAATAGAATGAGTAACCTGTGCCAGGAATCCAAAACATACTCCAAGCACAAGGTTTGCAAATACAGTGACAGTTTTCAGAGCAGATCGATAGATATCAGGTCAAAGGGCCACCATGAAAGAAAACTGTCCCAACTACCACATTAGTTTGGGAAGGTCAGATGAAGATATATCTGACCATCTTAAATGTCTGATACAGTTCCTAAAATTCCTCCACCATGTAGAAAATGATCCAAATAGGAAACTATTGGATCATGATACCACACCATAAACAAGAAGGTCCCCAGTTTCACAAGTTATGCAATACATATGAAGGCCCCCACATTAGTTTGGGAAAGTCAGATGAAGATATGTCTGACCATCTTAAATGTCTGATACAGTACCTAAAATTCAGCAAACCATGTAGAAAATGATCCAAATAGGAGAAACTATTGGATCATGATACCACACCATAAACCAGTAAAGAGAAAGGTCCCCAGTTTCACAAGTTATGCAATACATATGAAGGCCCCTTCACATTCTTATGCACACAAATACTGATGCTTAAGAAGCAAATATTAAGAATGGACCTCAAGGATTGTGACTTAGAACATGTAAACATGACAATCACAAAGAAATAAACCCAAATATGTTTTTTTAAAAAAAAAGAATAAAACAACCAATCATAACACAGACACAAGAAAAGGGTGTTCAAAAACAAGTAGAGCATGGATAGATACACTTACATGTTTCACTAAACCACAGCTTATGGTCATCCAACCAAACCTAGGGTATAGGACAGCCAAGCAACTCAAAAGAGTGTGATGAAAGCAACCAAATAAACCAACATACTCGAAATCACATGGAAAGAAATACACAAAGAGCACACAAACAGCTCATGGATAAAACTGAGCAACAGAATAAAAGAAGTCCACATAATTTTAAAATAGGGTATAAGCTTTTATAAAAACACCCCATCTGAGTAAGCAGCAGGAAAATAAACATCAAAAATTTTACTAATCATATGCTGAACCATTCACTATTATGAAACAATCAGGTCCAAACGAGTTTTGGATAGATATAGAAGAAATTAGTGGTACATATAACACCTGCATTTCGAAGCCATATTTTGATCAATCCGAGTGATCACATAATTAACATGCTTAGCTTATATGCAAATTAAAAGATAGGCTAAGCAAATTAAAAGATAGGCAAGAGTTTTAGCTGAAACAGGAAAGAAAAAGGAGATAACATCAAAAAAAATGAATAGGGTTATTAATTTGTGATGAGGGTATAGCCAGGTAAGCACTCAAAAGCAATTGCTGGAATACTTTCGAACTAAGCCAGACATAGGAGTTGATCCATACAGAATGATGGATGCTCCAATATTTTGTTTAGATCTTCAAAAAATCCAGAGTCTCAAAAAGAGAGCAGGATAAAGGCTAATGAGTTAAACTATGTGCCATCTGCAATAGTCACATTACCAGTCAAGTTCAGACTATATGACCATCAAAAGAAAAGAGACCCATATATAAATCTCTCTTTTATATAATGTAGTTAATGAGGTAGGAAATCATGATGAAAATGGATAGTTGAGGAAGCATAAAAAAATAAGATGAGTAAGCTTTGTAACCCTTCTTTTTTTAAAAAAAAAAAAAAGAAACAGACAATCCAATGCTAAATGAATATATACACTACTTAAGTGTAAAAATTTTGGATTATATCATAAAATTTTAACTCTGAAAGGATAGGGGAGTTGTAAGGGTAGCTTACAATCCTATCAAAACCAGCCTTTATTTATTCACACCACCAAATCAAACCCATTCATAACATAAGCTTAACTAATAGGTGGTTGAATATGCACTATCTTTTAAGTATATGTATTTATATATATATACATGTGATGAATGTTTACTTTGTTAAGTACCAAGTTAAATATCACAATGAACTAATTTCTTATTTAATGAAAAATAAAAGCCCACTTAAAGAAATCATTCAAATATATATTGTAATGGTCAAGATTGATTCACAATGAACTAATTTCTTATTTAATGAAAAATAAAAGCCCAGTTAAAGAAATCATTCAGATATATATTAAATTATTTTTCTCTTCACTAATAAAATTGTAATTATAAATATGCGACTTTTTTTTTTTTGCATTAAATAGTGAAGCTATAATTTTACACTAATCTATAATAGGTTTGCTTAGCACTTTCGAGATTTCATGTTCGAATCTCATACTCATGTGGTCTATAAAATGGCATGCCCTCAATTAGGCTGCCATGCATCATACTATGGTGAAACTCGGGCTAACCTGAACACAAGAATTTACCAACATAGGTATGTCTACAACAGGGTTAAAAATAAAATAAAGGATCTTCAGTATTCTGGGACCATCAAGCAGCTACGGGCCATGTATTTGAACCTAGTTCTGCCCAAATAATTTGTACAGAAAAAAATGATGCCAAAAGAAAAGTTAAGGAAGCTTTATATATAGCAAATGACATCAATGCCATTAATAGAAGAGAGGCATGTTTTGCTCTCTCTAAACAATGGACTAATTAAAAATTCAAACACATTTACATAAATCATAACAATCTTTATTTACAAAGCTATGAGTATGAGATTCGAACATGAAATCTCGAAAGCGCTAAGCAAACCCATTATAAATTAGTGTAAAATTATAGCTTCACTATTTAATGCGAAAAAAAAAAGTTGCATATTTATAATCAAATATATATTGTAACAGTCAAGATTGATTCCCAATGAGGAGGCAAAAGGGTTACTTCCATACTCCTAGTTTAAACCCCTACCTAGGCTTCCTAGCCTCGACCACCTAATTAACATCCTCAATGTCACATAGCTTCCCTTCTTCATACAGTACGATGTTGCTCAGGATTCGAACACACTCTTTCTCAGGGTTCTCCATAACTTACGACATTACATCACACTAGCACTTTAAGTCTTACCTTAATTTATTTGTATTACCATTGTTGGTATGATTTGGGAGTTTAATCATTTCTATAATGTTACAGAGATAATATTATATCTATAAGATTCAAACCCATGGATGTGCTCATTTTGAAGTTAATTGACTTTCTAAGTGATGTATATAATAACTAATTAATAGTTCTGACTAGTAATAAGGATTTACGCTTAGTTAACAAGAAGAATACAAGTTTTATTATAAAATTAAAATAGAGAGAGTAGCTTACAAGATATTAGATTGGGATGATCTACTAGCTTTATATAGCATTACAGAAAGTGGTGTCAGCTTACAACCAACATATAGGTTCTATTTAATTTGATTGGAAAAATTATAATCTATCAGCCCATTTTGGGTTTGAAAATACAGTTAACAACCTATTTATTTAATGGGACAACATGTGTATGGGTTCGAGTTTAGGTCATCCAGGGTTGCTGATGAGGGCAGCCGGAGACGAAAGGTAAACATTACTTGAAAATTGTGGTACTACCTATGGGAGTGGGGTCAATGGCACATAAAATGAGATGATTTGCTTAGCGATCTAATGCTATGGTTCACCCCTGAAGAGTGGATGTCCCTGGCCACAGAGGCGCATCTGCTTCTAACCAAGGGTGCATTCCAGTGGAGAAGAGTGAAGATGAGCTAAATCTAGGATTTGGGGTCGCAAGGAGTCTTCGGCTCCTGCGAGATCTAGACCGGTGCTAATTTACGGATTAGGAACCCGGGAACACTCCGTCTGGTCTGCCATCATGCAGTTTGACCATATGATGCATGAACCATACAGAGAATATATGACGAAGTTTAATAATAATGATACGACCATTGCCACACATATATGGAAGTAGTAACGCAAATATACATAAAAAGATAAACAAATTATTAAGCCTTCCACTCACATGAATAAACATTACGAAACTTATTTTATATATAAACCATAAGCATCCCCAGTTAACCTCATATGATTTATCTATAATAAAACCTGTTCACATTATTGATTATTTTAATAATCTAAAATTTGAAAATCTAATCAAATAATATTTAAGTCTTGAGGGAGATTACTTACTCGTAAAATAAGCTGATAGTGCAATCCATTACTCCTTACACAGCTTAGACATGAATTGCAGTTTTAATTTATATAAATATTATATTGCATCGAGAAGCAATGCAATATACATTTAGACAACTTTATTAATGTTACTTCTTACATAATATAACCCTTATAAATATTGAACATTTACAGGAGTTTTGTTACAGAGAATCATTTTATCAAAAGAGACTTGTTAATTTAGCGGCTCATGAAATAACAATTTAAACCGAATTAATATATTATTATATTACGGATAGATTTCATAAAATTAGTTTTTAACACATATATAATGGTATTTATAGAGAACCTCACAATAAACAAAATATGTAATTTATAAATTAATTGAATAAGCTCGCCATCCTTCATTAATTCTATATACAATTCTAAGAATTTTGATACATAACCTTCCTTGATATAATGGGAGGAATAATACAAGAAACTAAGAAAAAAAAACAATTTATATACATCGTATTATTACTTTTAAAATTTAAGAGTTTTAAATTTGGTGTCTCGCTTCATGCCTTGGAATTTTGAGAGCAGAGAAGTGTAAACATATATAATCGACTGAAATTTAAATCCTTCCATCATTCAAGGTAATACATAAATAAAAGGCATCAAATAGATTTCTAATTTATTTAAATAAAAGGCAACAAATAGATTTCTAATTTACTTAAATAATTACATCAACAGATTTAACATTAATAAAAACAATATAGATAATTTTATGAGGTTAAGATTAGTTATTAAGGTATGTTAAATAAAATGCAGTTAAAACTTGGAATAAAATGAAAGCATTTTTACTGGCAATAAAATGATGACTTCGGGATTTCTTCTGTGCAGATAGGTATAGGATCTTCGGACAGACATGGATATGGTAGGTCATGGATGGATCTTCTACATTATGAAATAACTTCTCGGGATGCAAACTCCACCGATGACTGTGGATAAGATAACGCCCAACTACTCACTCATGGTGGTAGGTACTTCTAACATTTCAATTTTTTCTTTGCAGGCACTAGGTAGAATTTAAAGCAGGATAACGAATATTTCTTCTATATTATTATATTTTTGATAGTTATTTGATAATCAGAAATAAAACGAAACAGAATAATATAAAATAATACAGAAACTTTTAGAATACCAAATTTTTCTCCTACAATGGCCCTTTCCATGCTTATATATATTGCTTTATGCCTGGGGTTGTATCTCGTGAGTTTTCTTAATGGATTTCAATCTAATTTTTCTAATTGTTGTTCCATCTTACTTTTGCTTCTGCAGTCCTTTGTGCTGCCACATAGGTTTCTTCTCTTTTGTTCTTTACTTTCATATAACACCTTAAAGCATCTGAGTTCAACTGTAACTATTACAGCTGATGGTATGTATAGATAAAGAAATACGGCACATACATTCCCTTCCTTAATGGCTACCTATCTCTCTTCCATTACATAAAATATTTTAAACGTTTTTTTCTAAATTAATTCTACCTTTAACAAGATATACTTTTTCTTAAAAATAAAATTGCATGATTTAAACAATCAGCCTTTAATTTTAGAAAATGATGCAACATTGTACAAGCACACAGGCACATATTACTGATGTGTGCGGATATTAATAAATAAATTATATATATATATACAATACGAGATAGGTTAATTTAAGTAAACATGAAGCAAGTATGCCTGCATACAGATATAAACTTCAATATACATACCAACAATAAATTAATTATCAATGTGTTGTATGTCACGAATCGAGATATAAACTTAGTAAACATAGTGATGACCCAATGTCAAGACAATCTCTAAGCAACCAAATGTGGAAAATAAAATTAGAATTCTGTTATGTAATTTTATTTTTTAACTACAACCAATATAATACGCACTACAATAGGCGGCCACAACAATGTCAAAGGAAATGGAAAAGCTAGTATACCAAACACCCAGTTCATTTCTGTCTTGTGTTATTTTTCAAATAATGCATTAACTATATAAAGCCAACATCTTAAGACCAAATGTTCAAATACAGGAAGATGGATGTCTTGTTCATATATTCTGAATTATCCTTATAAATTTTTTAGCACAAAAACTTAAGAAATTAAAAATGATGTTTAAATAGAGAAGAGTTTGATAAGTTTGTGCAGGTTAGTAAAGTAACTGAACTGATTTTAAATTGATATTTGAGAAACTGCACTGTTATTCGAACATGGATAAAGAAAAAATAGAACATT
This sequence comes from Epiperipatus broadwayi, assembly GCA_028023455.1. Taxonomy (NCBI): domain Eukaryota; kingdom Metazoa; phylum Onychophora; class Udeonychophora; order Euonychophora; family Peripatidae; genus Epiperipatus; species Epiperipatus broadwayi. Next base: position 3,517,259 of record JAQFVV010012410.1, on the reverse strand, counting down.
ACCAGCATTTAAATAAAATGATGAAGTAACTTTTTTTTTTATTCAAGTCATTAAATACCAAATAGCAAATCAAGAAAAGTTAAATCTGTTATAAACTACTGTGCAATGTATTCTGGCTAAATTAACAGTGCCATAGGACTAAATTAACAATGCCATAGGACTAAGTACTACTGTCCCAACCCTGGAAGTGCAATGACTTAATCTACTTACCTGTACAATGTCTAAAGAAATACCAAATGTCCTACATTAAATGTCTAAATGGATCGAGGAGAGCGATTGCAGAAAATGGATGTAATATTATTTCAAGCGCATTGCCAAGGAATTACAGCAAGTGATGAATAATTTACCGAAGTAGAATGATCTGAAGAGAGATAGATCATATGCATAAAAAACATTATTGCCAAACTCATGGACCTTAACCACGATGATGTAAGATTTGATTTTATTATGTATATTTTTTTTCTTATATAGGTTTGTAAAATTCTAGTTTTACTTTATTTCCACACTTGGAAGCGTGTCTACAAATTAAAAGAATCCATTATAAATGAAAGCAAGGAAATGAGGGGTGGGGGGAATTATTAAGTTAGATAAAATCTCTTTTTTTTTATTTATGTTAAATAAAGTTTAGGTCAGCTTTCCCTCCACAGCGATTTGACATTGATCATCATCATGATATGGAATAAGGTAAGATCTTTGAGATTATTCCATATTAAGCACAAACACTTATTACAAGACAGAATTCATGTTATTTGTTCATTGTTAATTAACAATTTTTTCGGTATAAATGATTAATCTTATGCAATGGATGTTCTTTTCTATCAACCATAGGGAACTATATATAGATAGGGGGTCCCCAAAAAGAATGGAATATCACTGATTTGAATTGGACAACAAGGCTACTACAGATGTAAATTACCTAGTTCGCCTTGCAGTCAATTTAGTAATAATTTTTTTTTTATTATTTTTATTTGCTTTATAAATAATTCGCCATGTTATGTATCTCTACCATGGGTAAGGGTATGGAATAGTGAACACATTTAATTGTTGATATGGTAGAAATAAATCCTTGACACACACAATTATACTGTTTTATCATGTTAAAAAGTTTTAATTTTTTTTTTCTTTCGTATTTAATAAATGTTAACTTGATTTACATTAAACTGGTCTCTAAGTTTATCAAAATCATTTATGCATTCATTCATCAACCGATAATGAGAATATACATACAGACACACCTCACTCATATAATAACACAGTAATATGCTTGTATGGATCTCTAAATCAACTGGAACCTACAGAGATTTGCGACAGTTGTTATCTAGTGTAAGTTCACCCCTGAAGAGAGCCGAAGGCAGATTTCTCCCAGAGTTCGAATTCTGAGGCATAACGGAGCCCGAAGAAGGGGTGAGGTAAAGATGAACCAGGTTAGGTACTTCACTGTGTCATTCATAACATTCTCCCAGAAGACCCTAAATCCGACCATAGTGAGATGAGTTCGCTCTCTCTTGTAATAAAAACCCCGGCCGTCACAAAGTGAAAGTTTGAAAACTGAATACAATTTTGAATAATATAACAATATCAGAATAAATGGATATATTAATGTCACATAAAAAAGTATTATAAAAAACTTACACTCAAACTAATTAATCCAACAACCAAAAAAAAATCATATATGGTATATCCAGAAATATTCTGTAAAACATTTAAATTTATCAATTATAATGTAAAGTTTAGCATGTTATTTAAACTTGTGACAAGTACTATTTAACTTCATTCATGAGAAAGTTCTGACATAATGTTTTTTTAAATAGTATTGATTATAAATCACAGAGATACTATATATCATAAATGTTTTACAAAAACTTTTACTATTTATTTGATGAAATTTACCAAATTGAAAGTTTACAAGATATTTTTGGCTTTCAGAGGTGACACTGAAATGAATAAAATCTAATGTCACCAAAATATGTACTTATTGAATAAGTGATGGCCTATATCATTAAGCAAGCAAATCAACTTGAGTTTAGAATCTTATGGTTATTTGAAATAAAGCCGTTAGCCAGAGCAATATATTCTAAGCTGGAAATCAATAGTGGAAACTTGTTTTTACTGCCATTTATTGATTTCTCATGCTGGAATGAAGAAAAAGACATTATTTTCATGAAATTTAAGTGACAATGATATAATCAGGATACAATATATAACTTTTGTAGAGGGTCCTGGTTTGCAGACCGTACTGTAGCCGTCAGAGGGCGCGGCGACATCATCAACAACCGGCCTGAAAATGGCAAGTGATAAATTTTTTTACAAAACGCCTCAAAATCGACAAATAAAAATGCCTAAGGCAATATATGTACAGCAAATAAAGCGAAAACTACAAATTAAAAAAAAATTAAAGAAAATGCTACAAAATTCAAATAATAAAAAAAAAAAATCATGAAAATTGCATTATGAGCTATACCCCCCCCCAAAATCAAAAAAACGCCTCAAAATCGACAAATAAAAATGCCTCAGACAATATATGTATAGCAAATACATCGAAAACAACAAATTATAAAAAAATGAAAGAAAATGCTACAAAATTCAAATAATAAAAAAAAAAAATCATGAAAATTGCATTATGAGCTATACCCCCCCCCCAAATCAAAAAAACGCCTCAAAATCGACAAATAAAAATGCCTCAGACAATATATGTATAGCAAATACATCGAAAACAACAAATTATAAAAAAATGAAAGAAAATGCTACAAAATTCAAATAATAAAAAAAAAAAATCATGAAGATTCTATCAAGAGATATACCTCCCTCCACAATCTGACAATTCACAAAACATGGCGGCCAAAAAAAGCGGGAAAATACGAAAAAAATCAAATCATTTACCTTCAACATAAATATGCATCTAAGTTCATATTAAAAAGCAATTCCCCCAACTGGTCAAAACGTAACACAGATTAATACGTAGTAACTAATAAAAAAAATAAGCAGAAAATGCTATAAAATGCAAACTATAAAAAAATAGGATCAACAGTCCCCCCCCTACAATCTGGACATTCAGAAGGAAGCATGGCGGCCAAAAATAGCGGGGATCAAATTATTTACCTTAAACATAAATATGCATCTAAATTGATATAGAAAAGCAATTAATTGTTCTCTGGCTTTCAAATTAATGCATATGTAAATGGAGCAGTAATATTTAAATAATCAAAAAGCAATCATTACCGACCCCTCCCCACTAATCAAAACGTAATAAATGGTATCAATATTTTAAGATTGTTTAAGTAACAGACCTAATAAGAATTCATATCATAGATTAATACGTAGTAAGTAATTAAATAGAATTATAGTAAGTTTAAAAGAGAAGATGGAAATATTACTTTGTTGCATTTTTTTTTGTTCAAGAAATTGTTTTTCACCGTTATATAGATTAAATCACATATTGTAATTGTAGTTTCAAAATGACTATCCCCTTCCCCCATTTAGTGACTTTTCTAAAACTAAGAACTCATAACACAGATTAATACGTACTAAGTGATTAAATATGGCAACAACGGACTAACTTTTATAAAATGTACTAAATCTTATGAATATTTAAAAAATCAAACACTATCTGCACATGTGCTGTGCATTATTTAAGTAATAGATATAACTCCTCAACACAGATTAATACAGTACATAGTAAGAAAGTTTAAAAAAGAAAGTGGCAAAAATTACCTTGTTCCAAATTCGGTTCAGAGCCATTTGCACAATGATGACTCGATCATGATGTTCTGCAAAATGTAGCTTTGCTGGTAAATTTCTTAACACTTTTAGCAATGATGATTTCAGCAGATTAAAAAAAATTATTTAACAGAAGGTATCTAGAAACACTAGCAATTATTTAAATCAAGTTATGCACACATATATAATATCCCAATTCATTTTAAAAATAATAAACAATTGTCCACTATATTCATATTATTTTCAATTATGTTTTTATTTAAACAAAGTTGCAAGTTCATCTACATTTTTTTAATGAGAGAAGTGTAATTACAAACATGAAATATTCTCTCCCCCCCCTCCCCTTTACTTGACAGCAAAAAATACTGTAAATACTTTTAAAAGAAAAGTCTTTCAACATCAAATTATTTATCTTTAAAGCAATTAATTGTTATCTGGCTTTCAAATTATGACATATGTAAATTGATCAATAATATTTAAATAATAATCAATGTAAAAAAGGAATACAAAACATAATTACCAAAGTCTTTCGGAAAAGATTTTAACACTAAGAGCAAATATGGCAGAAATTAGCGTGAAAAAAAAGTTTTGAGTTAAAATTTGCGCATATCTAATGTTGTATTCTTCTCCATCAAAAAATAATCCTAATTAAGTTTGTCAAAAAATAAACATCATCCCAACAACTTGTATTTCTAGCACTACAAAATAATTTAAACGTCATAATAGAACTAAGCAGGTATTTCAAAACTCTACTTTAGCTACATTTTAAGTAAATTAGTTAGTTTTGGAAATGATATATTCTCTATTACGTCATATTTCATTTCACAGTTTGTTATTTCAAAATTAAAGTGCATACTATAAAAGAAGGATGACCGGAAATTATTTTTTGGTCTCATGACTTAATAGAGATTTGACATCAAAAATATAATTTCCAAAGCCAACAAATTTAACTAAAACATAAGTGAACTAGACTTTTGAAATACCAGCTTTGTTCTATTTTGACGTGTTAATTATTTTGTATTGCTAGAAATACAAGTTGTTGGGATAATGTTTATTTTTTGACAAACTTAATTAGGATTATTTTTTGATGGAGAAGAATACAACATTAGATATGCGCAAATTTTAACTCAAAACTTTTTTTTCACGCTAATTTCTGCCATATTTGCTCTTAGTGTTAAAATCTTTTCCGAAAGACTTTGGTAATTATGTTTTGTATTCCTTTTTTACATTGATTATTATTTAAATATTATTGATCAATTTACATATGTCATAATTTGAAAGCCAGATAACAATTAATTGCTTTAAAGATAAATAATTTGATGTTGAAAGACTTTTCTTTTAAAAGTATTTACAGTATTTTTTGCTGTCAAGTAAAGGGGAGGGGGGGGAGAGAATATTTCATGTTTGTAATTACACTTCTCTCATTAAAAAAATGTAGATGAACTTGCAACTTTGTTTAAATAAAAACATAATTGAAAATAATATGAATATAGTGGACAATTGTTTATTATTTTTAAAATGAATTGGGATATTATATATGTGTGCATAACTTGATTTAAATAATTGCTAGTGTTTCTAGATACCTTCTGTTAAATAATTTTTTTAATCTGCTGAAATCATCATTGCTAAAAGTGTTAAGAAATTTACCAGCAAAGCTACATTTTGCAGAACATCATGATCGAGTCATCATTGTGCAAATGGCTCTGAACCGAATTTGGAACAAGGTAATTTTTGCCACTTTCTTTTTTAAACTTTCTTACTATGTACTGTATTAATCTGTGTTGAGGAGTTATATCTATTACTTAAATAATGCACAGCACATGTGCAGATAGTGTTTGATTTTTTAAATATTCATAAGATTTAGTACATTTTATAAAAGTTAGTCCGTTGTTGCCATATTTAATCACTTAGTACGTATTAATCTGTGTTATGAGTTCTTAGTTTTAGAAAAGTCACTAAATGGGGGAAGGGGATAGTCATTTTGAAACTACAATTACAATATGTGATTTAATCTATATAACGGTGAAAAACAATTTCTTGAACAAAAAAAAATGCAACAAAGTAATATTTCCATCTTCTCTTTTAAACTTACTATAATTCTATTTAATTACTTACTACGTATTAATCTATGATATGAATTCTTATTAGGTCTGTTACTTAAACAATCTTAAAATATTGATACCATTTATTACGTTTTGATTAGTGGGGAGGGGTCGGTAATGATTGCTTTTTGATTATTTAAATATTACTGCTCCATTTACATATGCATTAATTTGAAAGCCAGAGAACAATTAATTGCTTTTCTATATCAATTTAGATGCATATTTATGTTTAAGGTAAATAATTTGATCCCCGCTATTTTTGGCCGCCATGCTTCCTTCTGAATGTCCAGATTGTAGGGGGGGGGACTGTTGATCCTATTTTTTTATAGTTTGCATTTTATAGCATTTTCTGATTATTTTTTTTATTAGTTACTACGTATTAATCTGTGTTACGTTTTGACCAGTTGGGGGAATTGCTTTTTAATATGAACTTAGATGCATATTTATGTTGAAGGTAAATGATTTGATTTTTTTCGTATTTTCCCGCTTTTTTTGGCCGCCATGTTTTGTGAATTGTCAGATTGTGGAGGGAGGTATATCTCTTGATAGAATCTTCATGATTTTTTTTTTTTATTATTTGAATTTTGTAGCATTTTCTTTCATTTTTTTATAATTTGTTGTTTTCGATGTATTTGCTATACATATATTGTCTGAGGCATTTTTATTTGTCGATTTTGAGGCGTTTTTTTGATTTTTTTGGGGGGGGGGTATAGCTCATAATGCAATTTTCATGATTTTTTTTTTTTATTATTTGAATTTTGTAGCATTTTCTTTCATTTTTTTATAATTTGTTGTTTTCGATGTATTTGCTATACATATATTGTCTGAGGCATTTTTATTTGTCGATTTTGAGGCGTTTTTTTGATTGGGGGGGGGGGTATAGCTCATAATGCAATTTTCATGATTTTTTTTTTTTTATTATTTGAATTTTGTAGCATTTTCTTTAATTTTATTTTAATTTGTAGTTTTCGCTTTATTTGCTGTACATATATTGCCTTAGGCATTTTTATTTGTCGAATTTTGAGGCGTTTTGTAAAAAAATTTATCACTTGCCATTTTCAGGCCGGTTGTTGATGATGTCGCCGCGCCCTCTGACGGCTACAGTACGGTCTGCAAACCACGATCATAAATTGATATATACATTTTTGGTTTATATGTTTGCATATAGATGTATTAAATATTTTTAGTTTTTGATTGGTGAAATTTGTTAAATGTGTATATATTATCTATTTAGAATATTTATGAATAATAATAAATATATGCATGGGTATACATACATTAAATTACAATTATTGTACACTTTTAGAAAAGATAATTTTAATTTAACTGTTATCTGAAGAAGACTACTAAATAGTCAAAACTGCCATAAATTAAATTAAATATTGTGAAAAGTGCATTAAGAAAAGAATATTTTTTTATTTTTGCAATAAATTAAAAAATTTAAATTTCCAAGGGCAAAAAATTATTTATTTTTAAGAACTTTTACAATTAAATTAACATTAAATTATTTTATTGAAAAAACAATTAATTTATTTCTCGACAAAGAAGAAATTGAAGAAAAAATAATTAAAATCTATGGATTTCAATGCATATGAACAACAGTAAGAAAATGATGTGATAATGTTTTTCATATAATTTAAAGATTATTTTAAATTTAATTTAATATGCTATTTATTTTTAATTCAGAAAAAGATATTCAATTAGAGCTTACTGAGACAGAATATTAAAATCAACTTTAAAGTAATAAAATAGTAAACATTATTTTCATATGTGAGATGAAGCATGTTAAGCAAAAGCAACACCACCAAAAAACTGATAATATTCTTACCGAATATTCCAGTTCCTTCCAACCTCCAATAGACTGGAAATGACGCATTTTCTCCCCATAAAGTCTTGATATTATTTTTCGTTCTATAAATACAGTATGGCCTTCATTCAACCTTAAAAATAATGTAAGACAATTTATTATTTCTTTATTGATAAAAAGTAAATTTATATTTTTGAAAATTCATATAATAATATAGTTACAATTTTTTCTAATATTTATTTATTTATACTATATCTTACAGTTTATGATTTTGTTTAAATATATATATATTTAGCCACAGCTTGGTAAAAGCTTCTGCTTCTTTCTTTTCAGCAGCTAGATTAAAACTTCACTGTTTTCTCTTCAGCAGCTAAGTTAAGAATACTTTTTTCTATTATGTTTTTCAGCAGCAAAATTAAGATTTGACTGCTCTCTTCAACAGTTAAGTTAGCAATAAGCTCTCCAGACATTTACCCCCCACATATATTTTTTTCTAGAACAATCTTGTCCATCAGCCAATTACAATCTGTCTCTTACATGATAATTTTCATAATAAACAATTAGATAAAATTTTATAAATACAATTATTCAGTCAATTATCTCCTTAATCATAGACACTGAAAGCAAATCAAGAACTTAAAAATTCTTGACATTCCTTTCTAATTAAAAAAAAACAAATCTTCTTGCAAAAAACAACAAGGTAATCAGTTAATTGCATTGATTTGATTTTTCTTTTTCATTAAAGAGACAAAAAAAAACAACTCTGATTAATTAAAAATAAAATTTACCAAGTTATTTAAAATCTTAATTTGATCTTCTCTCTCTTTTATTTTTTTTAAAAAATACACCTAAATCTCACTTAGCGATTGTCTACTTAGCGATATTTCACAATAGTGATCATCATCAATTTGTACCCACTACTTCGATTTAACAATCAATTATTCACTATACCGATCGGAAAAAATTTTTTAAAAATTTTTTTGGACCAGCCATCTTGAATTTTGCATCACTGATGACATCAGAGAATAGGTATTTTAAAGTCATTTTACCCAAAAGCAAAAGTACATTATGGTAATATATATATATACACATACAATATTTTATTCATAAAACACAATGTTAGTGCTGCATTCAGTATTTTGATTATAGAATGTCTAAACTTAAAATATATATAATTAATGAGTCTATAATACTATAATGTAGTATTTTATTTTTGTAAATCTTAACAATGGTCAAACATTAATTTGTCCATAATGTTGTTTTCAAACGTAATTAATAACGAGATCAGCATAAATAATATTAAACAACTTGTATGAAAATAAATACAGTATACAATATTTTCTTTATTTTAATACCAATAAATTGCTAACGCATTTATAAAGCCACAGACTCAACTTGTTTACTGCAGAATACCATTTTCTTTTCTTTCTATTTTATTTTAATATGCATTTCTTTTCATAAAAAGTTGTTTAACCCAGTAAAGCTATGGGGAATCAAAATAAGTAATTTAACTTAATAATTAAGCCTGAATAATTAAAATATATATAGGTAATATGCCTTCGGAGATATATTCAATTACAAGTTAGTGTAATTTTTTAGCTTTAGAAACTGATCAATTTTTTTGCCATAGACCCCCATTATAAATATGTATTCTGTATATGATATTCTTGCTTAACAATGAGTTTTGGAGGACCAATTGCCATCGCTAATGGGGGGTAAAGGTGTACTCTTAAATATATTTAATGTTTGAGAATTTCCATTCTATCATAAGGGGATTTTACAAATACCGAGTTGAATAATGACCCTTCGAAAAAAATAGGTCTAAGAAAATTTAAATATTTTCCCCCAATTAATAAAATAATTTATTATTTTTAAATCTGAAGAACATGCTGCCAACTATCTAATTATTTATTTTTTTCTAATGTAGCTATGTAACCAACTGGTTACAATATATTAATAATTGTACAAAACCATGTGCCAAAAAAGATTTTATATATATTTGTAAAACTATTATATATATATTATTATAACAAAAATTTCATACAGTTTAACAAATAATAATTTCTGTCAACATTTTTTCCTTTAAATAATAAAATAATTATATTTTATACATGCTGATTGTAATAGTTAATAAAATACAAAAAAAGAACCGGAAACCTAAAATATAGCATCATATGACTCTGCTAGTTCTGTGCATAGAGAATCATTGTGAACTGATTAGTCAATAGACACTATAGATAAAAAAAATTTAAACATGACGACCATTAATGACTGATAATAAGGTGAATATGTTCTTAAATTAATATTTTTTTAAAAAAAGTTAAATGGTAAAATAGAAGAAAAATAACTATAAAAAAAATAATAATACATTTAAAAGAGAAAGTCGTAAAAAATACATAAACATACATTTAGTAAAAATCATTGGATGTATTTTTGAATAAAACTAATGAATATGAGAATTAAAAAAAAAAACTTACCATAAATGTTCAGAATTTTTATTTGTGACTAGATTTCCAGTCCAACTATGAGAAATTTCATGAGCAATAACATTGGCAAGAGACCGGTCACCAGCCTAGAGAATAGATTTGCTTTGTCATTTAAAAAAAAATCAATACATACATACATAATAATTTGACAAATATATCTAATAAATTAAATCATTCAGATTTGCAATTCCCCTAAACTTGTAGTAAATCTTAAACTATCATTCATAATCTCCTTCACTAATATTTTTCTTGTTATATACTTATCTCACGATAAACCCTCATTTGTCAGATAAGTTAGAGAACTGAAACATCTTTATATTCACAGTTAGACTTTTTCACTTACATATTTTAATTACAACCAATTTTATTTTGGAGCTTGACTATTTTTAACAATCAGTTATATGCATATAAGATATTTAATCCATTAATTCTTCAATATTCATATTTCATAGTAGGTCAAGACAATTAATATCACATTGTAACACCCAACAAAACAGAAACATGATCCCAAAAGGAATGTATAAATAATAAATTGATAAATGTGCCTAATAAATATTTGTAACCAATCACATCTTTCAGAATTGCAATTTATAATCCAAACTTGTAACAAATCTTAAACTATTAATCAGTGCGAAATCTTCCAGACCAATTTTTCTCATTATATATGTATTTCTTTAAAAATCGCCATTCATCAAATGAGCTAGGAACTTGAAATATCTAAATTTTCTCACAGAACAAAAAGACTCTTCCATTTTATGCCTTCATGGTAACCAATTTAATTTGGAGAATAAATGCTTTTAGAATCAGACAGATATATATGAAATCTTTCTGAAAGATCTAATTGGTTATAAATATTTATTAGTCAAATTTGTCAATTTATTGCAGATATATTCCTTACAGAGTTATATTTCTGTTTCATTGGGTGTTATATGTAAATATTAATTATCCTCTATTAGAAAATATGAATATTGAAGAATTAATGGATTAAATACCTCACATGTATATGACTAATTTCTAAAAACAATCAATCTTCAAAATCAAATTGATTGTAAATAAGACATATAAATAGAAAGATTTAATTATTCTTTATGTGTGGATGTTAAGGTTTTCAAATCTCTCTAGCTCAGTTGATAATTAAAGTTCCTCACATCAAGCAATATTTTAAGATTTGTTATAAGCTTGGAGTATATTGAAAATCTGAAAGCTTTGATTAGTTACAAATATTTATTAGACATTTTACTAAACATTCAATCTCCAAGAACAAATTGGTTGCAATTAAGTCAGGCAGCAGGAAAGCAGACAAAGAGATAAATTGATCAATTGATGGATGGGATGCATGGACAGAAAGACAAAGAGACACATAGATAGACAGAAATGAATGGATAGATGAATAGATAGATACAAATAGACAAACACAAACAGCTAGAAAAATACATATATAATCATCTTTATTACCAAATAAAAGAAAATGTCCATGGTATATAAATGAAAAAGATAATCACTTCTGTATGGATGTTCAAGAATTTCATTTAATGAAAGATAGTTTCTCATAAAATACATGTAGAATGTGAATGTTTGGTCTGAAAGATTTTACATCATGTAATTGATAGTTTAAAATTTGTTGCAAATCTGAAAAAACTAACTGGTTAATCAGGAACAAACATAAGTAAAAAAATATTTTAAAATGCCTCATTCACATAATATGCTATAAGCAATCAGATAAAGAGTTTCAAAAGATTGAAGGAAAATGGAATTCAAAAAAGTTATATAAAAAACCATGTAAATAAAATGAAGTAAAGCAGGGGAGAGTTCAATGTTGCAAAGCATACCCAAAACTTAAGATGTCTAAAAAATTTCATTATCAAACTTACCAATAGTTGGATGTGATTCAGTTATCTTGATATGCATATACTTTTCTTCACTTTTAATATTACAAAATTATATAAATCCTGGCATAAACTCCCTCTCTCTTGTTTTAAATTAAAGATTTGAAATACTATGAATAAAATGCATGAACTATTTAAAATATTCATAACTGTGTATCTATTGCTAAAAATATATATGCATGACAGACACTGAATTTAATCTATCTAACATTTATTTTATTATTTAATCCTTTTTGATCATGATATATTTTCTATACCCCTATTTATCTAGACCTTAATTTTGCTATCTGCACTTTAGACTAATCTACTTTAGCTGTTATTCTTAATATTAGTATTGTGTCTCTACTCTCAATAATCACAATATACATATATATAATATTAAAAAATCATTTATTCAACAGACTTCTATTCTTTCTTTACTTTATTACAAATCAAGCATTTACTTCTTTTACAATAATATTAATGTTCTATTATTTCTGTAAATACTCTTTTTTGTTTCTGTAATTAAAATATATACACTGAAATTTACTATTTTTCTAGTTGTTTATTTTCTCTGGCCATTTTGATCTCTTTATATTGTAATGATTATATTGACCATGCCAATGTTACATTATTGTATTTTCAAAAATATAATGAGATATTCATTTATTTAATTTTCCCTTTCATTAGAAATAAAATACATTAAATTTATTATGGAGATGATCCCAAAAGATTTATAAAACGCAGTTTTAAAGTGTTGATATATAAATCAACTGAAAAAATATTGTAATGAGATAGATTTTTTCTCTCATTCTCTCTGCACTCTTCTTCAAAGCAGGAAATAGAAAGCAAAATGAATTAGCTATTAAATAATTCTTTTTATACGTAAGAAATGGTAATTATTGTTTTTCATTATTCACTTAATGTGATGGAAAGACTTATCATATTAAGGTTTATATGGAAAATGAAGTACTAAGTTAAAGTAAATAATTCATTGTTTCCAACCCTAGTGCAATTGTCTGATCTACCTTCCTTCTCAATTTGTTCTAAAACTATTATTAGTGAATGGAACTCCGTAAATGGATAGTTAAAGAAGAAATAAGGATATGAAGGCCTTACTTCTAGCTTTTCATTTAATGATACTTAAAATAGAATAAATATTGATGAGAAGTTCTCTAGATAGTGGGGTAAGACATTTTTTTAAAGCCAGAATTGTTCATACTATAATATTGTTTTGTTACTGATGAATATTCAAGATAAGCGCAAGAAGAGAATATTTATGAACTTTTAAAGAAAGATTAAAGAATAAAAACTATTTTCAAATTTATTTAGCAATGATATTATTTTCATATGTGTAGAAGAATGATAGAAATATACTATTGGACCTTGAATTTTTGATGTATAAACTATATAATATTCTACAATAATAAAGTATTTAAAACTATTTCTGGAAAAGCTATCTAGAAATAAATAAAGATAATAATTTTGTATACAAAAAGTTATAATGTGAAATTGAAAAGAAAGAAAGCATTCGAACTTTTATTGCAGTCTTTGAAGCGAAAAGTACTCAAGAAAGGAAATTCCTGGAGAAGATTTCAATGTAACAAATTATTTTTTATTTCCAAATTTATTTATTATTTCATACATTTACTACAATAATAATGAAATAAAAATATTTTATTTTTTGAAAAAAAAACACAAATTGTATACTGCTTATATATAACACTTGCTAATAAAATAAAACAATAAATATCACACATGACCCATAGAATACCCCCCCCCAACTCTGAGAACATGCTCTCTTATGTCATAACTCGGGTGTATGGTAGCCATGTAAATAAATATTTATGGAAAATATAGAGTTCTAGATAAATAATTCTTAACCTCATATTATTTTATTTCTATTACTTTACTAACTCTATCATTAAGAACAAAGTTACCATTACAATATATGGATCATATTCAGATTTATGTATATATTTAATAAATAAATCACAATAACAAATATATCACAGTAAACTTTAAATTTTAAAAACCAAATAGTAAACAAATTGCAGAAATGTTTTCAATTACTATCACATAAATCTTTATATAATTGTTTGTGGTTTATATTGTTTCTATATACATATAGAATATATTCAATCTTTATTTTGCAATACTAAATTATGAATAAACCACAGTAGAAATTGCAGAAAGACTCACAATTAATCAATACTTTATCATTTTCATAATAAATTTACATTTTGCCATTCTTTAATTTATTTTAGATTCTATATATAGAGAATGTTGAATATTTTGCTCCGGTTTATGCTTCAATTACTAAATGAGAGGGGGGGGAATATCATTCCAATCATTTGAGATGGATAATGCTATCAGTGGTTTAGCCATCAGATTCTCTATAAACCAGAGGTGATCTAAGAATCTTAAGTAGTCACTCAGAAGATACACAATAACTAGCAGTAGTCTTGTTATTATTAAAGTGAGATTTATCAATTAATAATAGTGATAAGATTCAGGAGCATCTGTGATTAAATCCCTTAAATAGTGAAGGAGAAAGGAGGAACTATAACATTATATATCCTCAGGAAATTATTCTATAGGAGAACTAACAAACATGTACTACTCATATTAGCTTCATACAGTTTAATAAGCAGTTATGCCATAAAATAATAAAGATGTGTGAATGCATTAATAGATAGAAATGAATTGATGTTATTCATTTTTCTTGTACATTTTGAACTCCTTATCTATAAATAATCTTCAAGAGTTGTTCAAAATATACTGAATTATATTTTTTTATTTAAAGTTTATATATATATTGTGCCATTACAATTTAGTCACTAGCTAAATTTATAGTAATGTGCATGTAGGAAAATGTAAAACAAAATCATCAGACAGAAAGAGAGTGGAACCACAGTTATATATTTTAATTGTTTGTGTGTTGATAGAAAGGTAATACACACATTTAAACTATTCAATATTTAATTTTTCTGTTAGAAAGCAAAGTTATAACGCATACTTATAGGCAGTGTATGTGTAAGCTATTGAATTGTTTTACATTTCAGATATTTAACTTTCTTTAAAACTAACCTATGCTTGATCAATTTTAATATCTTATTCTGTTTCTATTTTTGCTTTTCTATAATTGTAATTGGGATTTAAAAGCTAAGGATTTAATTTTAAATATTAGGGTTATAATTACTAAGCTAGCAATTGTATTATTTAATGTCAGTTTATGAATGATTTGAAATTGTCTCATCTTAAGATTAAAGGAAAGAAACTCCAATTTTAGATATTACAGATATACGTGAAAAAGGATTAAGTCTTTTTTTTTTTAAGACAAAAGTGTCTGAAAACCAGGTGTATGATTTTTTTTGAGTTGGTCAAAAATAGCAATTCACACTATCACTCTAATTGGGTGAGCTGACTCAAAAATCGGATATAAAAGCAGTCTGGAAAATCAGTTGAGCTATTAGATTAGATTAGATTATTGTTATTATAATATATTTGTGATAGAGACTTTTTAAAAAATTATTGAAACTAAAGCAGACAAACATTTTTAGTTCTGCTAGATAAATTTTTTTTAAATCATTTTTTTTTTTTATGAAGTTTTGAATGTTGAAAATATAAGAAATGACGGGGTAGAAAAATTATATATGTGTCCCATCCAGACCTGACCGTCATGAGCCGCAGATCATATAGGAAAGAAAAGATGTCTTGTCTGAAAAATAATATTCTACACCTTTCAACTGACCAGAGAAATAAGATGTTTTTAAATAGAAAGAAGAAAACATTCACCTGAATTCAAAGGAGATGAATTAATCTACTGATAAATATTAATCATCAAGTCCAATTAATTGTTCCAGTAATTGAGTTTGAACCCCAGAAAAATTACAATATGAAAACCACTGCTGTATTTCATCCACGACGAGAATCATGCTGAACGGAAAAATTTAAAGTCAGTATAAGAATTTCTAAATTGTCCACTAAAGCAAATAACTGTATTTGAATCATCATCATCAAATAGTTATACACCTCAAGAAAGAGATTGTTCCAACGTAAAACGGAAATGGTAGCAGCAGAAAAAAAGACATTATACAAGACAAGTTTGAGCCCTTGGAAATTCGCCACAAACAAAAGATCGGTAATATGTCTTTTTATATCTATTTTCTTTATGATATCAGAGTCTTAATAAACATTTTAGCAATAAAGTGGTATATTTTATTTAAAGAACTTTTAAAGACTATTCAGATCAATTAAAAACAAGAATGTCTTACTAATAATAACTTTGAGCTTCATAAATGATCTTGAAAGTATCAAAATTATTTGTTTATTAATTTACAGTTATGAAATATTAATGTGTAAAATAATTTTTTTTGTATTATTATTTTGGTTTTAAATAATATGTTGTTATTATGGGATAAAACACGCATGTACATAATAATATTTTTATATGTGTATAATTGTGTGCGAATGTGATGTAATAAGCAGTGTTGAAATATTAAATTATTTTGTTTTAAGAAAGTATAGCATTTCAGAGTTAGAAGGGAAGGGGAGAAAATGATTTAAAACTTGTTCGGTAAAACTTGCTCTTTCAATTCTACTAACATTTTTTTTTAACATTCTGCTTATCTGTTAGATTATAAGGTATGTGTGCCAATGAGTGAATATTTTTTTTTTATATGAAATACTTTTCTCGAGGATACAATATACTTTTGAAATACATTTACGGGAAAGGGGGAAGAATTTAAAATTTAATGTTATGATTTTAAAACAGTCGATTATGATTATTGTTATTATTGTTAATATAAATTTTCATGTAAATATAGAAATTTTTATGTATATGTTAGAAATGCAGTAATAAATATTAGTTCATGTTATTAAACGAGACGTATATAGTTCATTAAGAGTAGTCTTTAGTAAGTGTGATCATTCATCATCAATAGTTGAATATTAGTTGTTTAAGATATGATTGAATATGCTAAGATTAACAATAATTATGAATTTCTTTATAAAAATTAGATTTTATGTTTAGGCTTAGTCCTAAAGCTGTGGTTGAAACCATTGTCATTATCGTTATCATTATCATCATCATCATCATCACGTTTTAATTAATGAGCTGTTTAAATGTTTAAAGGCCATAAATAAATATTGATTTCATAATATTTAGTGATTTCTTAGTAATATTATAACCACCATTCCATCATCTATTTCATGCAAGGATGAGTCAATTGCCATCCTAAATTAATAGTAATCTGAGCTAGTAAAACTTATAAAAAACTATTGAAACACATTTGTTATGCTCAGGTCTAAGAAATGATTTATGTCTAATGAATTCCACTTCAGTTTAAAGATGTTTTATGTTACCTAGGTGTTTACTTAAATATTAGTGCATACAGTGCTATGGGTCTAAAATCAAAATCATACATTTTGTAAGAAATAAGGTACCAAAAGGGATTCACACCCGGTACATGTGAAAGGTTATTAGATATAACTGTGTCTAGATTCAAATAATCTAGTGGCGCCCTGATAGACTCTATTCAATTGTTGTTCACTTAGACATGAACTTAACATCAAACCAAGAAATGAAAGTGAGTAAAATCTATAGTTGGATATACCTGACAAGATATTTTATTGAGTTACTAGTGTACTCACTCACTTGATTTCCATATAGCTGAGTTATAGTAGTCGTTCTTAATAATTTGTTTATAATTATTGCTATTGTGATATCTTGAGAAATTTAATTATAGAAATATGTTTAATTTTTCCTACTCATCATTTTAATGTTTATGATCTTTTTGTTTAATAGCCACTACTCAGGTATTCTTCTCATAATTTAATTTAAGCTACAATGCTTTTCGTTTATTAAGCTAAATATTTATATTTGAATCTTTTCTTAATTATTTAATACATTTGGATCGTTTCATCATCTTTATTAAGTTACCATGAATATAGTATTTGAATATTTGAGATTTTAATAATATTTGGATTTTTGACAATTTCTCTTTAATAATATTTCTGTTGAGCTATTTAAATTAGGTTACAATGGACCTTTTGAACTCCTTTAGTTATTCTCTTTAATATGTTACAATATTTCTATTGAACTCCTTTAAAATTAGGTTACAATATATATATATTTATGGGAAGACATCATTTAAAGAGACACCGAATTGAGATTTAAATGATAATAAAAATACTAATTAAATTTTAAGAAAAAAAGGTACAATTCAGCATATTTTGAAATTAGAAGTTGTCATTTCTAAACCAAGGTTGGAATATAAATTCATTATTTAAAACAAACAGAATTACAATCAAATGGCTTACTGCTCAAAGAGTTCATAAGATGTTCGACCACAGAAAGTGACAGAACAGTAAGTGATTCATAAACTTTAAACTGCCATTCAACAAATGCACAAAACCTAACAAGACAAAAGTGAATGTTTTTATTGCCTAGTGGCTCATAAAAAAATTGAATACTGAAAGTGCCAGAAAAGAATTGATTCAAGGACCTTATGTTCCAGAATCTCACATACTACTACTGCATTAAATCACAGAGGGCATTTTTAATATGTAATAATAATAATAATAATTTAAATAAATAAATACCAGCAGCAATATATAAATAAATAAAAATAAATGTAAAAAAAAAAGCACTTATATATTAAAAGTAATAACAATAAAAATAATATTACATTATCACCATTTCCTATGTGTACACAAGCTGTTAAAATAGAGACAAAACTCTCCATGCAGTACTGCCACCCAGTACAAGCTACTGAATGCAAAATCCCTATCTATTGTTTACTCATCCAATATCCCATACTAGTTTCTAGCCTGTGAGTTTCATCAGTGAGAAACCTTAGATCTGAGAACACTGCATTTATCTTTTTGCATCCATTGATTACTCTATCTTGCACTCGGTGGCACTACTGTATGTGGTGCCTCTGTTCTAACAGCTTGTGTATGCATAGGAAATAGTGATCATGTGATGTTTACTGATAGGATGGTGCTAACTATAGTTATTAAAAAACCAAAGACACCCAAATTTATAGATGCTGAACTGGGTTCAGATATATACGACTATACAAATGAATGAGCTTGGATTGAAAACATTAATGTATTTTCCTTTTGGACTGATGGCTTTATAGTTAACTAAAAAGGTAAAAATGGCTGCTGGAGAATTTCATTACATCATAAGATCTAGGTCCAGTGCTCTCATATCTAGGGCTCCTCACTGATGAAAGCCACAAGCCAGAAACTATTGTGGGAATATTGAATGAGAAGGCATTAAATAGAGATTTTATGCACAAACCTTCTTGTGTCCACAGATTACTCTGGATTGCACTGGGTAGTACTATATATTTTTATATTGTATATGGAATACATAATAATATTTATGACAATATCTGTAAATTTTATTGTTCTCATTGTTTTATTTTATTTTTTTAATTTATAGGTTAAATATATACATTTAAAAAACTCTCTGAAGATGATCCCTATTGCAGCATTTCACTTTCAATAAATATTTTAGTACAAAGAAAATCGATAAGAATACTCCAGAAGTTAAAATTAAATGTACTAATTAATGACAATAGAAACTGTTTTAGGAATGAGTTATAGATCTAAGAAAATGAATAGGTAGCATAATTAAAAGGTTTCTACAAATTGAATGAAAAAAAGAGCAATTTTCGAACTGATTAGCATAAAAATAAAATCTTACAAAAATAGTAGATCTGGAAAGTGAAATTAATTAAATGCTTTCACAATTAAGAAATGGAAAATTTCCGATAATGGGAACAATTAAACAGCAGACTATAAAAACTCGGGATTGTAGGTTTAAATGCTCTTTTTCTCCTTTGTGTTGGTTAAGTGCTATTGGTTTCACGACAGGTATCATCAGGAATGAGTCAATATCTGCAAGGAAATCCAGATGTTTCGGAAGCTGAAAGTATAAAAATCAGACTAGTATTTAGGTTTTAACTTTGGGAACTTGTAGTTTATTTAGCGTAGTTATAGAAAGTGACAATCCATTAAATAAGACAATAATTGTTGGACAATATTGGAAGAGTGTTTAAAGATTTCTAGAAACCCTGTGATCATCTAATTTTCTGTATGTTAATTATATTTAAGTTTGTATATATATATATTCTAGTTTTGTTTTTGTATAATCTATAATAAATCATTAGTATTAAATTAGTTTTAGTTATTAATTAATTGTGGTTTGCCCCTTCGAGAATCATGAGTAAATACGCAACAAAATGGCGAGGTCAGAAATTCAAACCTAGTCAGGGAAAGTAATAGTACAAGCAGGACTAAAATTGTCAAGCAATTATATAGATTTATAACATGATCGACAGGTAAAATGTCAATAGGTCAAGATAATATCTCTGAATTCAATGTAGGAAATGTAGTGGAATGGCCTTTGTATGTGACACAACTTGAAAATTGTTTCACGCCTAATGGCATAAGTGATAGTAGTAGAAAGGTAGCAGCTTTGTTGTGTTTGGCACGGAGGAAAATAATTGAAATCATTAATCAAGTTATTTGACAGACCTATAAGAGTGGCAGTAAGTTATGAAGTGGCGTTAATAAGTTAACAGAGCATCTTGGCCCACAGCCGACTAAGCATATCGCTTGGCACTCCGAAATAGAAGACGGGCAAAAGGAGAAAAAAATAAAGGATTTTGATATAGCGTTATGCTAGCTAGTAAAAAGTGTCAATATGAGGAATTTGGTGAACAGGTTTTGTTATACCAATTGCTATGGAGAATGGCAAACGAAAGGTTAAGATAAAAGTTACTAACTGAACAGAGTTGTCATATAAATTAGCAATCAAAAAAGAAAAAGTGTATGAGTTAATTATTGAGAAAGCTCTCGCTTTTAGAAGTAACATACAAGGAGGGTTGAACAGCAGTTTATAAAATGAATAAAAGTAGGCTGCAGAGAAACTATAAATCAAGTAGCGAACCAATAACATGACATTTCGCTAAGAATTGTAAATGGCATCAAGAAAGCTACTTTAATTGTGGCAACAGAGGCCATTTAACAACAATTTGCAAAAAAACTCAAGTCAAATGATAAAAGAGAAATAATTAAACAGAGAAAATAAACAAGATGAAGTTAATATTAAAAAGAGTATGATTTCGCCCTGGCAAAATCAATATATGCTAACACTTAAAATATATAGCACAGAACTGGAAATGAAGACTGATAGGTGTCCAAAAACCAATGAGATGAAATAGTAAAAGGTTATAACGAGGTTAAAATTAAAAAGTCCGATATAAAAGTTAAAGATGTAAGTGGAAACTCACTAGCATTAGATGGTATGGCAAATGCTTCAATTTCATATAGAAATAAAGTATGTTATTTGCCAATATACACCTGGGTCTCGTTTTACACGATAGATAGGTTCCTCAGAAAACATGCGCAAACGAAATCGCGCAAAAATAGACATAACTTACCTTGAAAAAGGGGGGGATACGGACTGTGATTTTTCAAAAGTCGCGTAAAAGCAAAGCATCAACGTAAAATTACTTTAAAATTCGTGCAAAAACAAATAAGAACATAAAATATGACTAATAAAAAATTTCGAATTTGAAAACAATTGATACAAGACAAACTTTTTTTAACTATAATATTTAATTTTATTCAAAATAATTTATTTTTATGCATAATTTACAGTACAGTAATTTACATTTGTTTTATACACGTTTTAATTATTATGGCTATTTGCCAATAAACAGGTTCGTTTGCAAACTGGTTAAAAATCAGATTCTTCATAAGAGGAAATACAACTAGCGCCAACTTCACACTCATGTTGTGTTAATGGTTTTCTGGTGACAACGTAATTAGTAATTAATCTTTGAGACGATGATTTTATTAATTGTTTATGAAACTAACAACTAAAAATTAAATTCTTATTTTTGTCTTTAATTTTTTAATTTTCAATTCCATTTAAAAATCAAATTACGTTTCACATCATATTAATTTCAAGTCGCCGTAAGTAATTTTTAAATTGCTAATTACAATTAAAAATCAGATTTTAATTTTTAATTATCAAATTTAAGTGTGCCCACTGCTATTACTTACCTTTTAAAAATAAACTTGCGGACACTAAATGATTAATAATTGATTACATTCTTTTTTAAAAAGCAAAAACAGAATGTGATTTAAAATGCAAAATTAACGCACAATGTTTGAACAAATTTACATTATAATCTCGTAAAATTTAATGTGTGTATACATAAAATGTGGAAATCATGATTTTAATTTCATTATTGCATACAATCTTACTATTATAAAGCACTGAAAATATTGAAATTACTAAGATGAAAATCGAACTCCAATAATGTGCTATTACTTTCAATATGACGTAAGTGCGCGAAATTTTATTATTTAAAGTAATAGCGCATTATCGGCATTCGACTTCCAAAGAAACATGAATCATGTAACTTCAAAATCGCGTTAAATAAGTCCGCGTAAAAAGAGACCCAGGTGTATATTGTTAAAGAACAAATGTCCAATAATCAGAAGAGTGGTTTAATGAATTAGGTATTAAGATATTAATTGTTAAAAACATTTCCATTGAGCAGGAAATGTTAAGTAGGTACCCTGAATTATTTTCTGATGAGTTAGGATTAATAAAAGTAAACCCAGTAGATTTAGAATTAAGTGAAAAGACACAGCCTGTAGTCTGTAAGCTGCGAAAAATTCCATTTGCAAGAGAGAAAAGGTCGAGAAAAAGTTAGAAATATTAGTGGCTAGAGGAGAATTAACCTTTATAAAAGAGGCAGAATGTGCCACACCTATAGTTGTGATAACTAAACCCAACGGGCAAATCAGAATGGACAGTAATTACTGTGTGACAGTAAATAAATATGTTAATAAAGGTGCATATCCAGTACTTAAGGTTAGAGAAGTTTTAGCGAATTTGTCTAATGCAAAGTTTTTTTCCAAATTCGACCGCAACTCCTCTTATCATCAAATTAAAGTTATGGATAAATAAGCAAGAATATTGACGCTAACCACACTGTTTGGACTGTATAAATGTAATTGTTTACTGGAATTGCACAGCATCAAACATTTTTCAGGCCAAGTTAAACTTATTATTACAAGCGTTAAAAGGAGTACCACCTTTTTATGAGACATTTTGATAACAGCAATATCTAGTGAATTGTTAAGGGAAAAAAATCTTGAAAGTCTACAATAAATTAAATAAGGCGGGGATTAAGTTAAACCATGAAACGTGTTTATGAAAGATACAAGAGTCAAAATTTCTGGGTCACAGCACTTCAGATAAGAGATAACGTCCTTTAGCAGACAAAGTCAGGACTGTCTGAAACATTGAAAGGCTAAAGAATGTAATGCAGCTTTGGGTGTTTTTAGGGCTAGTTAATTTTTTCGAGCCATTTTTAAAGAATAAAGCAATGGTGGCAAAACCATCAATGAGTTATTGCGCAAAGGGCAAAGTTAGGTTTGGTCAGAAATTCAAGACAGGGCTTTTTAAAAAATGGAAGAACTGTTATCATTTGATATGTTGTTGGTACATTTTGACGGGAAGTGACGACGCATCAGACTGGGAGGTAGGGGCTGTATTAACTCAATCTATAGACAATAACAAGCGGACAGTTGCATATATGTCCAGAACATTGTCAAAAGCAGAGTGTAATTACAGTCAAATTGACAAAGAAACTCTGGTGATCATTTCTGCAGAGAAAAAATATCATCAGTTTGTTTTTGGGCGTAGTTTTGAAATTAATACAAATCATAAGCCATTGTTGAGGATTTTAGGAAATAATCGTGCAGAGTCAGAACATTTAATTCTGTTAATATATTACGATAGTCGAATGTGTTAGCAGCATATGATTATTCATTAAAATATAAATGGGGGAAAGAAATCTCACATGCAGACGGGTTTTCAAGATTTCCAGATAGGCAAGAGACATGTAATAGTGAGTTTGATGTTAATTAACAGCATGAACTCACAAGCATTAAATAGTAATACAGTCCAAAAGTGTACTAGGGAAAAAAAAAGGGTATGATATTTTGATGAATTGGATTAAGAAGGGCTGGCACAAACATAAACCTAGTTATGTGGCAGTGAAGTTCTAAGCTAATAGCAAGCAGTTATCTGTTCATAGGTAGTGTATAGTAATGGGGGATAGAGTAGTTATACTGCTTACAGGGAGGGATAAAGTTTTAAAGCTTTTCCATGAAGGACATCCTGGCATAGTGCATGCAAAAGCATTGGAGCATAGCTATATCTGATGGCCACAAATTAATGCAGATATAGAAAACTACATTAAAGGTTGTTCTGTGTGTCAGTCAGAAAGTGAATTACCGGTGAAATGTTTTCCATCCTGATCGACGGCAACAAAAGCATGGGAGAGATTGCATATTGATCATGCAGGATCAGTGAATGGAAAAACTCTGCTGATAAATACAGACGTGTTATCAAAATGGACAGATGCTATATAGTGAAAGATACTAGCCCTAGAGTCAATTAAATCTTTGAAGATGGTTTGCTGGATACATGTTTTTCCAGAAATGGTTGTATCAGATAACGGAGCAGGTTTTACGGGAGAGGAATTATAATAGTTTTTTAGTACCTGTGGGATCCATCACTTGTGTACACCTCCATATCATTTTCAATCAAATAGATTAGCAGAGAAGGTGGTACAGCAAGTCAAGAGAAGTTTAAAAAAATGAGTAATGTAGAAATGCAAGACACATTCCACAGATTTATGCTATATCAACATTCAATGCCATCTACAACGAGAGGAAAATCTCCAAAAGAATTAATGTATGGACGACAAATAAGGACTAAATTGGCATTTTTGTGTCCTAACAAAAAGATTAGAGTTTCAAATGTGAAGCCAAGCAAATCGTTTAGAGTTGGTGAGCCTGTATAGGTAAGAGATATTATGCAGAAAAAATGGATCAAGGGAACAATAGACCAAATATTGTCAAATCAAATCAAATATATGTGGTTAGTGGAATTAATGGTTTAAAGTATAGACGCAACATGAACCATATAAAGAAAAAAAAAACAAAGTAATTGCAATTGGAAATATGGCAAGATGCAAATATGCAGAAGGCGGAGTGATGAAAGAAGCAGCATGGGAAGAAAGACAGGAAAACCAGTTAATCGAAAAAAACAGTGATAAAATTGCAGAAGAAATTAAAGAGAAACCTGAAATAAATAAATCGTCCAGACCTGTGCGCATCAAAAGAAAACCAGAAAGATGGAATGATTATATGTAAGAAACAATTACAACTTCTGGAGTGAGGGAAGAAAATGGAGTATTTACTTTCAATAAATATTTTAGTATAAAAAAAAATCGATAAGAATACTCCAGAAGTTAAAATTAAATGTACTAATTAATGACAATGGAAACTATTTTAGGAACAAGTTATAAATATAAGAAAATTAATAGAGCTGTATAATTAAGAAGTTTCTATAGACTTAATGAAAAGAATGGAAGAACAAATTTTGAACTGATTAGTGTAAAGATAAAATCTTACAAAAATTGATCTAGGAAAGCGAAATTAATTAAATGTTTTCACAAAAGAAATTTAAGGAATGGAAAATTTCTGATAAGGGAACAATTAAATGGCAGACTATAAAAATTCGGGATTGTAGATTTAAGTGCTCTTTTTCTCCTTTGTGTTGGTTAAGTGCTATTGGTTTCATGATAGGTATAGTCAGGAACAAGTCAATGTCTATGAAGGAATAAACCCAGATGTTTCGGAATCTGAAGATATAAAAATCTGATTAGTATTTAAAGCAGATCGTCCTGATCTTATTTTGTTTTATGTAAACCTAAACGTCTCTTGGATTTGAACTTTTAATTTATTTAGCATAGTTGTGGAAAGTGACAATCCATTAAATAAGACAGTAATTGTTGGACAATATTGGAAAAATATTTAAAGATTTCTAGAAACCATATAATCATCTATTTTTTTGTATGTTAATTATATTTAAGTTCGTATACATATAGATTCTAGTTTTGTTTTTGTATAATAAATCCTTAGTACTAAATTATTTTAGTTATTAATTAATTGTGGTTTGTCCCATCGAGAGTCATGGGTAAATACACAACACATCTATAAGAGGTTAAAACACATAAAAGATATAAATAAAAATTAGAAAAATGTAAATTTCAGTACATATTTCAATAATAGAAACAAAAAAGTGCATCTACTAGAAATAATATAACATTCTATCTTTTCCAAAGACTTTATCATGTGGTTGAGTGTTAGTATTCATTCATTTATAGTTAAAATCTTCAAAGCGCATGTGCAACAGCGTAATGCTGTGTTAAATATTACAGTTTACAAACATCGCGCTATAAAAAATGATTTATTTACATACATATAATATATTATTAATAATGGTTTTGATTAAATATAAAAGCTATACATTTGTAACCACTTAAGTTAAACACTATGCTTACCAGAAGGGTTGGTGTTACAAAAGTAAGGCACGGATTTTCCATACCACCATAGGGAAAAGATGGAGGCAATACTAGTAAATCATAAATACCCCAAATATAAGGACCTAACAGTTCTTCTCCTACAGTGATAAATTTTTCTGTCTGTAAAAAAAAAAAACAATCAAAATAATAATAATATAGTGTTTAAAAAGAAAGTATATAACTATGTATTTTATTTTCAAATGGTTCAAAAAAAATATTTAAATAATAAAAAAGTTTATCAAGTGAATTAACATTATTTAAATTCATCAAAGCAAATTAATTCTTTATTGATGCATAATTTTAAATATAAACTAATTATACAGTCGTTACAATCACAAATATTTCTGCAAAACCCCAAAGCTTATAGCTGAAACTGGAAAATCTTTTTTGAAAAAAAAAAAAAAATGTTGAGCATAATGGACATGTAGGATTCCTGGATCAAATATCCGCCTGATATTTTGTGTTTGAACATTATGATCAAGGATGAGCTTCGATTGACAGAATAGAGACAAAAAGTCAATATTATTGAAATCATAATAAAAAAATCTTGTTTCTCTATTTCATGATCACTTATGCTTAGTGGAAATCTGATAGCATAATAATAAAATAATGAAATAATGATTAGATATTGCAAAAATAAAGACTTGTATGTTTATTATTTCAAAATTTATAATTCTCTTCTCTAAGGGCACATCGTAAGTTTTTTTTTTTTTTGATCACAAGCCAAATTCAAATTAAGCTGTTTTTCCATGAATGCTTCTTATCTCATAATCTATAGTAAGATTTGCCTTGGTTTATTAAGTATCTTCTTCCTTAATTATGATTATATTACCAAAATGAACATAAATCTTGAACATACTTGAGCACTCAAAAGCAGGAAGAGAAAAACACTCCTGAAAAAAAAAAAAAAAGTGAAGAAACAGAACTTTTTCATAACAAAATGTTTAGATAAAATTTCATTTCAATGAAATGATTATATAAAAAGTGTCAAAATATTTGTAACGGGTTTATGTATAATACGTGAGTTCAAATTTTTATTATAATTTACAATAATCAAACCCTTTAATTAAAGTTTAACATTATAAAACAGTTTATAAGAGTCTAAACAATCTTGCAAAATTATCCTGATTCTAATTTCTTATAATGTAGGATCAATTAATGACCACTAAATCTATTAGAATTCACAGGGTGAAACTGTCTATTTTTGTCAAGTTAATGGTAATTTTACAAATGCATTTGTGAAAATCAATGTCATTTCAATAATTTTTTGGATACTCAGATTAGAAGTGTGTGTGTGCCCAATATATACTTACATACAAGATGTGAAATCAATTTATTAATAAATCAATAAAATTAGTGAAAGTCAATTGTACAGTACTGACTTTTTTTAAATCTATGTATAATAAAATCTAATAATAAGTTAATGCATTTTATGGTAGAATTCTCTGTATTCATTTTTGAAGATATATTTGTAGGAGCTTAAATTTCTCACTCGGATAACTTTTGATGTTTTCACATTATAATCATGGCTCTAATTCATCATTCTAAGTATTATATATTGCTATATGAGTAGAAATAGAAAACTTATTCAGATTTGTTAAATCAGAGTCAGCAATTCATGCTCTGAGAAAACAATAAGAAAATAAAAGCAAAACTTTCAGAACGAATAGGCAGACAAAACCAATGCAGTCAGAAGAAGTCTCTAGAATCATTATATAGAGGATCTAGAATTGCTACACCAATAAAGAGTTTTTGAAAGCAACTAACACGCCTAGATAAGAAAGTTATGAGTCTGGTGCATGGTCTGTCTAAGTGAATATATCATTGTAGTGTGCCAAAACAGGCACAGAGTTTGCAAAATACAAAGATTATATTATGATTTCATAAAGCATATGGCCAGTTTATAAATAAAACTTTATTATATTTGTAATATATAAAATATATAATAACTTATCTGTTAAAGTCAGTTTGATTAATAAACTAACAAAGATATATATATACATCTGAGTCTGTTTCATTGAGTAAAGTTAATTAGAATTGACAGGATTAGAAAGAACCTACTAAAATATGCAAAGATTGAGAAATTTATAAATGAAGAGATGACTGTATTACAGATTTCAATAACAAAATTTAATGTAAATAGCTTTATTGAATAGCCAGTATATTTAAAAATGTTTGAGAAGTGGTTCCTTATTAATAACATAGCTGATAATACCATTAAAATTGTTCCCATAATGGGCTATAGTAGACAAAAAAAATCATTGAAGTAGGAGGTGGATTTTGTGATCCAGTAGATCCAGAAAAGCTTTTATATAATATTATGACAGAAAAACTAAATAACTACTTCAATAACAGCCATTTAAACATATATCCCAGCTTCATTATCGAAATAGATATCAGATTAAAGAAAAAAAAACTTAGAGTATGATCATGAACTTAGTCAATTACCAAAAGGCTACCTTTATGACAATCCTCTAATGAAAATTTTATTGGTATAATTACTGTGAGGGATGTTTGATAAAAGTTGTTGGCCACTAGACTGCTGATTCATGAGGGAGTTAATAAAATGGGATTAGGCCATAGGTTAGGAGCAAGTGAAAAAAAATTTAAAATTTGAATGGCTCCTAAGCAGAAAAAAAAGTAAACAAATTAAAGTTATTAAAAAATCTCAGAATAGGTAATGTTATATATTGCAATAAAAAAGAACACATGGCATAAGATTGCAGGTTTAAACACAAACACTGCACATTTTATAGTGCTATAGATAAAATATCTCCTGCTTTTAACAAATACACAATTAAGAGAAAAGACATCAATAAAACTCAAAAGATAATAGTATCAATGGAAGCAAAGAGAAAAAAAAGATACTACTGATCTATATAGTGAAAAATAATTTGAACCCTAAAATAGTTAGAAAACAGTTTGATTCCCTGAACAAAAATCTACACGATTAATAAGATTTTTATAAAATGGAAAATTAAAATTCAATTTCTGAATTTATTTGGCAAAATGCAAAACTAATTTAGAGTTACATCAATGGATCTGACACTAAATGAAGGAACAAAATTCTGTATGTAAAAGCTGCATTTGGGTCCTTTCATGTAAAAATCAAGAGAAAGAATAAACCCTCCTGGTAGAGCCAGGCATGCTAACACCTGTTGAAAAACTCATAATGGACAACACTAAATAATTGTGATGATTAAACCGGACATATGCATATATGCTGTAACCATCAAACAATAAAAAAATAAAAATTTCCACAAAATCAATATCTAGTCCCAAATGTTCAAAAAAAATTTTTCATATTGAATTAATCAGTATACTATGCTAAATAGATTTAAGTGCTACATTTCATCAGATACCAGTTTCTATAAAAACAGCTGAAATTTTATTTATCAGCATTTATAAGTCTGCCATGCTAAAAGATTTTGTAGACTTATCTAGAAACTAATCAAAAGTGTTCACATCATCGTATCAGTAAAGTTGCTGATGGAACAAAAAGAGACATATCAACAAATGGATTGAATACAACAACATTATCTTAATTTAAAAGGTTGCACTCATTTGATATACAAATTATCTTGCTACATTTAAATAATTATAATATTAAATATAATAAAAAGTTCACTAAAGTTGGTAAAATTCTCCTCATTCAGTAATTAATGGATGATTTAAAATAAAACTAACTGCCAGAAATTAACTAAGCCACAATCATTAATGAATATATTAACTAGCTTACAAAAGATATGTATTAACCACATCCTATTTTAATTTACATTTACAAAGTCAAGTTAACATACATAATATAAATTAATAATCATAATGCATAATATTATCATAATAATATATGAATTATAATCTTTCAACACTTTCTTCACATACAAGCAAAATTAATATTTATGAAGCTTCTGTACTGAATTATATTGTAGTTTCTGAATTGAAACAAATGGATTGTTGCACCTGAAACAAAATTTTTAAAATAAAATACTTACTCTAGTTAGCACTTTAAAAAATATATAAGAAGGATTGGGGAGGAGGGGATGATAAGATAAGAATTTTCAAAAGCATACTAAAAAAAAACAATGTTGACAATAACATTTTTAAAAAATATACAAAAACAAATTTCACTAAGGAACTAAAAAAAGTAAATAAATAAAGATCGCTTTGAAATAATAATTTTTAAAAATATACACACAAAAAAAAATTCAACCATGTTAATACAAAAAAAAAATAAGAAAATTAATAAATGACATCAATTTTTCTTTAATGATATTGAAACTTGGCACAGCTGATGACGAGGGAGCCCTAAAAATCAGTCCTGTGAATCTTGTATTGTCATAATTCCCAATTGACAATTAGTTATTATCTTAGTTAAAAAGTTAACTCAAAAAGAGCGCTTAAAGACTCTCATTCATGCTGCAGTATCTGATTTTTGATCTCCAAAATAAGTTAAAAGCTTTATATATTTTTAAGAACGTTTAGATAAAAATATCTATTGCTGGAGAATATTTGCTTAGTGAGTAAATGAAAAAAGAGAGTTGGAATGCAGAGAGATAGATTTAATTGGATTTGGAAAGATCGAAAAAAATATTGCTAATATTTAGACAGCGATCCAATATGCCAACATTTTAAATATAAAAGGAAAAAATATTTTGTGTTTACTATAAGGAGGCCTTAAAACTAAGGGCATACATAAGATTAGTTGGATTTTAAGAGGTTTGCTATTAAAAAATTTTTCCAATTTAAATGAGTGATTTATTTGAAAAAGAGGGTAATGTTGAGGTATGAGTTTAGGGGACATGTTTTTGTTGGTCGCAATTTAAAAAAAAAAAAAAGAATTTTTTTCCTTTTGTATAAAGAGGTTTGGAGAGTGGTAGAAAAATCATAAATTTAAATATGGAGTAGAGAAATTGGAAAAATAAGGAAATATGGATTGCATTTGTATCCCACAATGTATGTATGATGGTCAGAAGGAAATTAGGTATGCTTTGGTAGAATGTACAGTATGTGATAAGGTTTTCCATCTGAAGTGCTTAAATAAGACTAGGAAGGATATAAAAGGTGTATGGTTGTATAGATATATGTGAAAAAAAATGTGAAAAAATGGTTTTTAAGTGTAGATAATTTAAAGAGAAAGTCAGGAGAAATGGAGGAAAATGTAGATAAGGATGATAGAATGGAATATATATTTAGTAGAGTGACAAGAGATATGGATGACAAAATAAGTAGTGCAATGGAGATAGTTAGGCAAAGAATAAGTAAGATAGAGGAAGAAGTAAAAAAAAAATAAATTAAAGATTAGACATGAAGTGTGAGCAGATCAAGGAATTAATGAATAGAAATGATAAGAAAGAAGTAGATAAGGAAGTCCAGAAGATGGAAGAGAATGTTACAGATGAAGTAGGGAAAGTAAACTATGAGACAGTCTTGATAGGAGACTCACTAATTAGAGAATGTGGAGATGTAATTGCAAGGGAAAATAGAAATAGGTATGTAAGAGTATGTTTGTTGGAGTAGAATTAGGGATGTTACAGATAAGGTAAAGAAACAAGGGAGTAGAGATGTTTATGTTATGGTAGAGACAAATAATTTTTCAGAGCCATCAAACAGAGTAATGAATGAGTACAAAGAATTGATTAGTAGTTTGAATAAGGTTAAAGGAAGAGTAGGAGTATGGTTGGATTACTACCAAGATTTGACAATAGGTATATGTTAGATAGGGCATGTTCTATAAATGAGAGATTGAAAAAATTATGTGACAGAAATAATGTTATGTTTGTGGATGTGTGGGATTTTTTTATTAGTAAGAGGGAGTTATATAGTAAAGATGGATTGCACTTAGCAAAACAAGTGAAGTGAATTAAGGGATTTGATTTATGAAAAATATTATAGTTTGGGGAAATTTTATAAAGGGGGTAGGGTTTTAAATTACAGTATTATCAAAAAGAAGATTAAGAATGGATGGGATGTAAGAAGTAAACAAAGGGTAGCTGATTCAGATACAAATGTAAATGTGGAGAGGGAATGGGTATGTAAAACTAATGATAAGCAAATTACAAATGTAATAGAGAAGAAAAAATCAAAAGAATTTATAAAAGGGTAGTAAAAAAAGGAAGAAATTGTTAAAATTGGATATTTGAATATGCAAGATGGTAGGAGATTAGAAACGTGGTTGAATTAAACAAAGCAGTTAAAAATGAAGGGCTTGGGATATAAGCAATAGTGAAAACATCTAAAGAAGAAGAAGAACCTACACTGGAAGATTTGGTATGGCAGGGTATAAATAGAAAAGAAAAAAGGGATGGTGGTATAGGAGTTATGTCAAAAAAATATTCAAATATTGTTTGTAGTGTCAAGAACATTTGTGGTTTGAGATAAGGTTAGAAAGACAAGAATGGATGGTGGCTATAATGTATATGGCTACTGAAGATATTCAAATTATCACAGAGTGGAACAGTAGTATATATGAATGCCTAGTTAAGGATATACAGAGTTTCAAAAAAAGGGAGGAAGAAAATAATGGTTATAGGGGATATGAATGGGCATATTGAAGAAATTGATGATGTGGATAACAAGAATGGACAGCTTTTGAAAAATTTTTGTCAGAGAGTGAATTTGAGCATTGGAAATTTATCAAATATTTATGAGGGACAATACACATGGTCTAGAAATAATATATTTCACACAATAGATTATGTATTAGTAGAGAAAGAGGGAATGAATAAAGTATGGAAAATTAAAGTGTTTGATAATGAAGAGAGAGTATGTAATAGTGATCATAATTTCTTTATAATAGAAATGGTTAGTAATGTGATGGAAAATAATAATAAAAGTAGAAAGGATAGTGAAAGATGTGGATGGAGAATGAATGATAAGAATAAGAAAGAATATAAAATAAAAGTAGAAGAAATCATGGAAGAGTTGGTTGGGGATGAATATAAGGACTAGTGTGGTGAAGTAGAAAAAGGGGCAAATAGGGTTTTAAGTGAGAAAATTGAGAAGAATAAAAGTAATAGAAAAGTGAGAATTAGTAAAAGTGTAAAAGAGGGGGAAAAGCATGCAGAGAATATAAATGTGCTATTAAAAACAAAGAGATTGAAAAAGATGTTAATATTAAATGGGAAAATTATTTTTAAAAAAAAGAAGTTAGTGAAAATAGATAATTATATAGAGAGAATGAAATTAAATAGTAAATTATTGGAGGATATTAATAAAAATGGAAGAGGTGGGAGTAAAAAATGTTGGAAATATATTAAAAGGAAGGAATGTAGGGGAAGAGAGAAATAGTATTACTAAATGATGAGGAAAAAAAATGTAGCTCTAGAGAAGAATTAGAGACAATCTTAAATAAGTATGTAATGGATATAGAAAAGATGTTAGATGTGAAGGACAGAGTGATAACAAACATAAAAGCACATAGTAATGGAAATATTAGTTTTACAGAAAATGAATTGAATGAGGCAGGGAAGAAATTGAAAAGTGGAAAGGCAAGAGGTTTAGATGGATGGGCAGCAGAGATGGTGATGAATTTGGAAATAGGGCAAAATTAAATCTATTATCATGTTTTAATAAGATGGCACAGAAGACAGAATTTCCAGATAGCTGGAATAATACAAGAGTGAGGCTATTATTTAAAGGAAAAGGTAAGAACATAGAAAGATAAACAATTATAGACTGATAGTGGTAACGTCGGTGTTATATAAAGTTTTTGCATATATGGTGGCTGGAAGGGTGGCAAAATGGATGGAAGAAAATAATATAGTGGGAGAAATGCAAGGAAGTTTTAGAATGGATAGGCATATAGGAGATAGTTTATTTGTAGTCACACAACTTATAGATATGAGTAGGAATACAGATAGACAGTTATATATGGTTTTATAGATATAGAGAAGGCATATGATGGAGTAAATAGAAATAGATTATGGGTAAGTTTAGTAAATTTGGGAATGAATGGAGCTTTAGTGGATCTTATTAAGAGATTGTATGAAAATAATTACTATACGTATCAATTAGGAAATATAGAATCAGTTAAAGTTAAAAATGGAGTGGGACTAAGGCAAGGATGCTCTATGTCACCTATTTTGTTTTTGTTATATTTGAGAGAAATGGAGAGAGCAATAGAAAGATTAGGAAGAGGGGTAGAGATATCATTAATAGATGGCAAGGGAGTGTATATGTTACCAGGTCTTTTATTTACTGATGATATCTTCTAGTGTACAGAAAGTAAAGAAGATATGGAAGTTATGCTGAAGACTTGTGCAAGGGTGGGTAAAGAGATGGGGATTAAATTTAGTGAAGAAAAATCAAAAGTAATGATGATAAATGCTGGGGGAAGAGAAAAGAAAGAATTTTTATTGGGGGATATAAAGTTAAATGTGGTGAATAAGTATAACTATTTGGGAATCATCTTAAGTAATCAGAGAAATTGCTTGGATGAATGGAAGAAAAAATTGATAAATGAAGCAAAGAAAAGAAAGGGACTGATAAAGAAATTAACAGGATTTTCATATAATAAATATGATGTAGCAAGAATTGTATGGAAAGGGAGTGGCAGTAGCAGGGTTAACTTATGGTAATGATGCATTATGTGTTAGTAAAGGGGTGTTAGATTACTTAGAAAAAGTACAAAGAGAAGTAGTAAAACATGCATTAGATGCAGATGTGTGGATGGCAAAGGAGGCAATTCAAGGAGAAATGGGATGGTCAAGTTTTTATATGAGAGATACAAAAAGCAAAATGAAAATGTTCAGTAGATTGCAATTTATGGATAATAAAAGAATAGCCAAAATAGTATTTAATTGGGTTATAAGTAAAGGACAGGCAACAAAATGAGTGAGAAAGGTAAAATGGTATGCAGAAGATGTGAATAAAGAAATTTATATCAGTATACTTGTACAAAGGATGGGATGATTGTGTTAGGAGGATTGTTGAGTGTTATAGTGGCAAGGAATGGGATAGAAGAATAGATGCATTAATAAAAAATAGGGAGTTGGAGAGATGGAGAACTAGTATGGAAAGTAAAAAGAGTTTAAATATATATAGAAGTAAACAGAATATTGGGTGTGAGTTAATTTATGATAATAGCAAGGAAAGTAGTTTACTGTTTAAGGCTCGAACAGGATCGTTAGCAACAAAGGAATATACACATAAATGGAGAAATGTGGATGATTTAGTCTGCAAGTTATGTAAGGAAAGCATGGAAAATATTAGGCATCTGTTAATTGAATGTAAATGTTTACAAGCAGAAAAGGTATAAATAATGAAGTTGTAGGAGAATAAATATGAACAAAGTGATTATACAAAAAGTGGGTTCTTGATTTTTAGTTGGGTTTGAAAAAAGATAAGGGGGATCTAGATATAAAGGCTATGGAATGGACAAAGATAATGTTGTGGATATGGGATGGAGCAAGATAGAGAAGAATATTTGAAAAACCCAAGGTGGGGAATGAAAAAAAAGTAAGATGGCTAACAGGTTTATCTGGGGATAGTGGCTGAGAGATTCCTGACTTCAATAAAGGAGTAGCCATATCAGAACACATCACATAACTGGCAGATTATAATTTTAAAATATTATTATATGTTAAAATTAAATATTATAAATATATAAAAAAAAATCTGCATTATTAACATTATCACAGATTCATTGCTGATAAATATAAAATAGTAGCAATTCATTTATTTACATTAAAATCTTCAATTTACATGTTGTAATATATATATATATATAATCAAAACTACCCCAAATCCAAAATTAAACCAGACCAGCATAAAAATAATATTAAAACACAACCTAAGGTTTCACTGCTACAAGCAGACTTCTCAAGTGTAAAGAACTACAAAAACTACACAATATATATAATATTAAAAACTACCCACAAATCCACTCACTTCCTATCCACCCTTAATATTAAAAGAACTCTTAAATAAGTTAATTGCTTCAGAATAATAAATTTTCAATAATAAAGACTCTTTAATTCTTCTTTTGATTTCATTTTTCTCAAAGAAGACAACCTTAGCTTCATCAAAATCAATAGTGTGGCCTGTCAAAATCAATAGTGTGGCCTGTATCTTTTTCAAAAAGATACAGGCCACACTATTGATTTTGATGAAGCTAAGGTTGTCTTCTTTGAGAGAAATGAAATCAAAAGAAGAATTAAAGAGTCTTTATTATTGAAAATTTATTATTCTGAAGCAATTAACTTATTTAAGAGTTCTTTTAATATTAAGGGTGGATAGGAAGTGAGTGGATTTGTGGGTAGTTTTTAATATTATATATATTGTGTAGTTTTTGTAGTTCTTTACACTTGAGAAGTCTGCTTGTAGCAGTGAAACCTTAGGTTGTGTTTTAATATTATTTTTATGCTGGTCTGGTTTAATTTTGGATTTGGGATAGTTTTGATTTTATATTAACTAGTTTAGCTTTATGCTTGTAATGTTTATATATATATATATAGAAAGAGAGAGAGAGAGATAGGTACAAAATATAAAATTAGAATAATAAACTAATTATTAAATTTACCTCAGCAAATTCATAAGCAGCTTTGCCAACAGTTTCTATCTCAGACCATACTTTAGACCGTGGACCAATTTCTCTTTAAAAAAAAAAAACATTTCATAATCAAAAATATTACATATCTTGATTAAACAAAAGGCTCATTAAAGTTTATACGTAAAATATGAGAATAATTTGTATAAAGGCATGACAAGTAATTGTAAAGTAACACGAATAATTGTTACACATTATCATTTTATTCTTAGTATATCACTGCCTAGTACAAACTGCCATTAGAGATAACCAAAAAACGATATGACATAGATTTTTAAAAAATCTTAAATACAATACTTTTAATTGTGGAATAACTACAATTTTTTTATTATTACTTTACTGCTGCCATCTATTGCAAGGGTGATTAATCAATAAATAAAAGATAGTAGTGCTTATTATATCCATATCCAATGTTATCTTACATTTCACACTTATTTCTGGCTTATGGTTTATATCAATAATAAGTTTGGTTCTGGATCTAGCATACTTAGATTTTTAAAATATAATTAATTTTCCATCCAGCGGACACTTTTTGTTCTTTGTTTAATTATCAAGATATCAGTCTGAAATTCAAGAATAACATTTTGAATTTAATCTTCCATAGTTATATAATTGTAATATCAGTTAAATATTTTGCTAATCTCAATCTTTATAAAAACTGTATGCAGTTTTATTCTTTGACCAGAATTGGAATATAAAATTAAAAAATATCACTTGACCTCCAGCTCACACAATGCTTTATGAGAGTAACTGTTTTTCCTATTCAATTGCTTCCACCTATATAACATTTGAATAATGAATATATATTAGATGGTTATGCTTAATAAATCCACATCCAACGATATCCTACATATATCACCAAACTAGTTTCTAATTTAAAGCCTTCTTCACTGAGAAGCTTGAACCTGGATTGACAAAGATTGTAAGCCAAAATTAATCTATAGATATGGATAGGCTGACATTATGTAGGAATTTAAATAAACACTATCATCTAGTTAGTATCTATTAATTATTCAAGCTTACAATAGATGGCAGAAGTAGAATAAAAGAATACAGTTTCTTTCTCTAAAGCATTGTATAACTTGAAAGTCATAATGTTATTTGCTTTATCTCTAACTGATAACAAATGATATTTCTAATAAAAAAAATTTCTATCCAAAAATATCCAGTCTAAATTAATTACCAAATATTAAGTATTACAAGTATTTGTTAATAATTTGACAAATTAGGTTACAGAAAATAAATATTTGATTTTCACAATTTTAAATTATCACAAACATTTTAATTAGAGAAGACAAAAAGCACATGAATAGTTTAAATGATATATATATATATTCTTATATATATTTTCTGTTAAAGATAAGATATATAAGGACCTGCAATTAAGAGTAGTAAACTGAGTGACATGATCAATCATTATTTGATGTACTGTGACAGCCTCTTGAATAAATCTAGCATCTCATATTTATACATCATAAAGCCCCTTACAGTTTTCAAGTGATAATACTAATGTCCATAGGCATATTGCCCTTCCCTCACCACTACGTCATATTAGTTATTTTTGAATTAAAGGTAATATTAATATGATAAATTAGGAGACAACATTATATTGAGTATTTTCAATGTTTTCTCTAGATAAAGGGTATTAAAATTCCTTTAATTCATCACATTTCTGCCATTAAGTTATCACATTTATCAGTGCATTATTGCTCATCTGTCTAATCTAGATAATCTGGAATTTTTACTATCTAACTAAGAATGACCAAATACATATTTACTTGCAGTGATTGAATGTTTATCTAAGTTGGCTAATGGCGACCTATCCAAAATTCTGTTATAAAAAAATTATTCAATTTGAATCAGGATTCAAGTCAGGTTATGTGATAATACAACAATATAATCAAATAAAATGAAGTTTTTGCAGAATGATGAAGTCAGCAATATTCTTTAAAATTCTATCAAAAGACAATTATTAAAATTAATCAAATCTATAGAAATATCTATCTAGATATTATTGTTGGTTTGTTTCAACTTAAGCACCTGAAATTATCATGCTTTATCTAAAAAAAAAAAAAAATTTGGATAAAGGCAATCTGAAAATATCAATTAATTTAAAAACTAGTTGTAAAAATCTGTTGACATTGCCAACAAATGCTTATTCATTACTCAATATTTATATAAAATTTGTTTTAGAGTGGAAATAGAAAAGTCATCACTATCTAACACAGATTAGGATTAAAAGGTTATACAAAGTTTGTTTTTGATATAATTAAATACAATTAATATTGATATACATGAACATGTCAAAAGATCAATGTAAATATTTCCTAAAATTTGTAGATATTTGTAGTAAAAAAATATCTGTTTACATAATATATTTTTCTGATTTCTTTAATCAAATTCAAAATACCAAACACTTTATAGTAAGATTGGAATGATAAACAAATCACAAAGTCAAAAGAGAAAATATAAATCAAAGTTTTGAAAATTGTGATAAAAACATTTAATTTATTAAATATTATTTTTATTTTTTAAAAAAAAAAAAAAAAACAAGTTTATTTACTTCTTGCAATAACAAAATTTATAAACACTAGGAAAAGGTAATAACATGTAAGTTCACATTATGAAATAACTTACATGAACAGTCTAAAGATGCTAACAAGTCTGTAAATAATTTAGCACTTATCAAATATGTAACAGTAATAACAAACCTACTCATGGGGCAATCAAGTCTAAAAATGTTACATCAGTAATTCACAAACTAGATCCCAAAAGAATCATTTAAATGAACTTCCAAAGGGGATTCCCTTATAATGTTTCCAGGATTGGTTATTCTGTGAATAGATTTATATGTAATACAAGTGCATTGTAATTATCTATTGTTACATATTTGACATTTGATTATTTATTTGCAGTGATTTAAAATAAACAGAAAACCCCTGCTTAGAGGATTTGAATATCAGTTGAATAAATCATTCATCTTGCTGTTATGATTCAAAAAAGCTTTCTAAATAAAAGGGGTGGATATACAATAAAAAAAGCAACAGTCTTCTTAACTGTATAAAATTGATTACAATTACAATGGCTAGAGAACAGTTTTGTTTACAGTAACAGTGCTTGAAGAACATTGTAATTATCTATTGCCATATATATATATAGCCTATAAAATCATGTTTTAGACTTACTGCACATTTGTTCTGAGGTCTCATTAGTAAATCATGAGCCATCATTCAACGTAAAATATATCAAATCAATCTTTATCATTATATATGAATTTCAAAATCAACTTCTGGTCATCAGATAGGCCAGAAATTTGAAACATCTGAATAAACATAAAAAAACAATAGACTGACTTTGTGTTTTAATGTCTTGACAATGACTTGTTTTTTAAAATGTAAATGATTTCACAGTCAGTCCTACATATCTACATAACTTCTCAATGCATTGGTGTTCATGTTTCACAATAAAGGGGAATATTTAGCATCCTCATTACAACGTCAAATAAAACAGAAACATATGAACTACAAGAAATATAAATGTAAGACATTGACTAATGTGCCTGTGAAAATTGGTAACTACTCAAATTTTAGTTTTAGATTTTGTTAATCACTTCTCCTGAGAGCTTATTATTAATTTGTAAGCTGTCATTCTCTGTAAAATATCCCGACTAACCTTTCTCTCTAAAAATGTATTTTACAATTGTTGGGTGCATCAGAAGTTCAAATACTTGAATATCCACACAAAAATGATAGTCTGATTTCTATTTGTATAGTTTAACTAAACTTAATGGTATTACCAGTCAATTATTCATATATATATATATTTTAAGTTGTTTCACAATGGATAAAAAAAAAAGATTTGACTGTTTGCAATTATTCTCAGGTACATTAGTAAATCATCCCCAGACAATGCTTAAAATTAACCAACAGAATATCAGCAATCAATTATCAAAGCAGCACATATGATTTTAATCTGAATGCTGCTTTGATCACAGATTGCTGGTATTCTATTGATTAATGTTATGCACTGAGATTAAAATATTTATTTGTGATAATAGTAGCTATGTGCACTTATGATTTAATATACAAATAACTATATTCTTTACAGTATGATGTTACTATTTTAGTGTGTGTTGTAATGTAGATACAAATTATCACTAACGAGGATGAAACATGAATGCTAATGTAATAATAAATTGATTATATGTATATGCTGTACCCTTACGAAGTTAAAGTTAACTCTATTATCAACAATTTTATTCACAATCAAGTTATTGAACAGTACTTATTAATCAAGACAATACTTTAACTAGCTCAGAATGCATTTCTAAAATACTACATTTAAAAAAAATTAATACTTCAATAATTTGTCTTGCTTAAATAATTAACTAAGAAAGTCAAAACACATAAATTATATACTAAGGTTCAAATCGGATTCCCAGCTCATTTATTGATTATAACAATTTGAATTACGACTAGCTCATTATTTACTACTAAAATATGGTTCGATAAAAATATTAATAAAAATTATGAGACTCTGCATGAAACATTTAGCAAGGTATATAGTTGGTTTAACATTAAGAATATACCCTGAAAGATACACTCCCAATGGCATAAGAATAGTACCCCTACCTAACTTATAAAACAACCTGTAATATTCCCATGGCTCAAATAAAATAAATTCTAATTAAATGATTATAAAGTTTATCACAAAGCACTAAAATAATTACTATTTCTTTATAACACATATAATATTAAATTTAACACTAAATATAATCCTACACATTATTACTTAATCTAACTCTCAAAATTTATTAATACCTCAGATTCATCTTCTTTTAATAATTACATATAAAATAATATACCTAAATATAGTGAAGCATTTTACATATACTCAACATACCTCAAAAACAACACAATAAATATTTCAAGACTCTTAAGATAACACATTTCACTTAATTTCTGCCCATCAATAAACAAAATATAAAACTATAAACTCTTTATCGACGTAACATTAAATATCTCTAATAAGTTCAAAAAATTTTAGTAACATATTATGCTATAAAATTTTATTATACTCTTATGTGGTATTTTCAGAAATATCACACTCTCAATATAATCGAAATATCATATAATTTCTAAATTGGCATTATGCAACTTTTATGTTTAGCAATAATCATATTTTGCCGCCCCTATATACACCGGCTCCCTATTAAACCGTTCTTAAAAAGGATTGTGAGCTCCAAAACAAACATGATACAGCGTAAAGATTTATTTATTTTTTCTTATATCAATAGTTGTTCATTATCAACACAAGAGGGCGCCAGATACGATGATTTGATTCACAATTTAATTTCTCGCATCACCTTACGTCATATCAAAACGATTTTGAAGTCTAATCCCTGCCCATAAGCTCGAACTCCCAGCATGGACCAATAGGGGTCACTCAGGGTCGCGATGTAATTGCCTTCAAGACTATTATTCTGGCAAATGACACAATATTAACCAATGGATAAGAAGATCGGTTGAATAACAGATCGGTCCAAGCAT
This sequence comes from Epiperipatus broadwayi, assembly GCA_028023455.1. Classification (NCBI taxonomy): domain Eukaryota; kingdom Metazoa; phylum Onychophora; class Udeonychophora; order Euonychophora; family Peripatidae; genus Epiperipatus; species Epiperipatus broadwayi. The sequence goes on along the minus strand of JAQFVV010012410.1, from coordinate 3,474,710 downwards.
TGGACGGGATCATTGGTTGTTTACAACTAATACGAATGTTCGGTTGAGGCATCATTAGAATAAACAATTAGACGCTTATAATATCATCCCCCCTTTATCCTATAATCCAATAGAATTATTTATACTGGCTCTATTGACATTTACTTATATTTATTAATAATAGGCCCTCCCAACTCTTAAACCTATCTTAACTACAAAATAAGTAAACATCGTGACTTACGGCACGATGTTTATAAATGAAATTTAAAAGAAATAAACAAACAAAAAAAAAGAAATAGAAGAAAGACAAATTTAAAAGTAAAATAATTAATTGCATGAATAAACGCTAATTTTAATAATAATTTAAAAAAAAAAAAAATTTAATTATAGAAAATGATTTGAGGAATGCTCGACTTGTTTAAATTAAAAAAAAAATTTATTGAATATAAAAAAAATGAAACATTGATTAATAGCTTTATTTACACGCACATACGCGCATTCTCGCACTCGCACAGAAAAGAACATATTATGCATAATAAACATGGATTATAAAATATATTTCCTTTTTACACTTTGAAATTAGGTGTGTGTTATAGTTTATCTGTGAAAGAAAAATAATAATTAGGATCAAAGTTCATAACTGGAAAAGTCCTAAGATTTAAATATGAGGAACTATGTAGCATCTGATATTTTATTTACGAAAGTTGAGATTAAAATACTAAGATTTAAATATGAGGGATTACGGATCATTTTATATTTTGATTTACGAAAGTCGAATTTAATTAATTATGAGATTGCCTTTTAAGTTTACGTAAAGAATGAATGGAAGCATTATAAAATAAAGTATTTACCTAGGATTTTGCTTAGTCTTCTGCTGCTTCTAATTTGGTGAGGGTTCGAACCTGGTAGATGATGTTTCCATAATACATGGTTATTCATTTCACATAAGTTCAGCGTAGTATGTTTGGACGATTCATGTATATTAAACGGAACAACGTCCTTGGACTGATTGGAGCACTATGTTCGGACGGTACTGTTGTTGATCATTCATAGCTGTGGAGATGTTCTGGCGGCGGAGCGTCGATCAATCACTGAAGGGTTTCCTAGCCCATCATGACGATCGACGCTCTAAATGTTAATTTCACAGTGATCATATTGGATAAACCGGATAGCAAAAAAAATAAAAAATAAAAAAAAAAAAAGAAAAGTTCTAGTTGTAGCTTCCGGAGAAATCTAGGAAAAAACTATAAGCATAAGCATAAATACAAGCAAAGAAAAAAAAGGAGTGTAAAAAGCCTTTTTTTTTAGATTTAGATTCATATTTATATGGGTTGGTTATTATCTGAGGATCGAATCTCCACCCAGAGTTCAATATTCTTTGAGTTGTCGTTGGGGTCCGTGTCCTACGTAATGTCCACTCAATCCATATGCTTGAGGCAATCTTAGGTTTATGCAATCTCACATTGCAATCTCAGTTAGAAAAAATTCATACTTATTCACACCTTTTATGCATACATGTGTGCGTGTTTTAAGAGAACAATTTAACTTACATTACTTTAAAAGTCGAGCATTTAATCTGTCTCAAAATCACTTCTATAAGCTTCCAACTTTCATTACAGTTATAATTTAAAATAAACCCCTTTTTAATTACCCCCGCGGCATATACAAGTAGAAATCACTTATTGAGATTTAAAATGGCATATTAGTAATACTTTATATTTTATTTTTTTAGAGAATATTATTATAGTAGATTATATGAAAGCCTTAAACTATTTAATCCGAAATATTAACATTTTATTTTACAGTGTATTTCATAAAGCATTGAAAGAAAACTACATTTATTTTTTATCATAAGTTGAAAGTGAAAGAAGAAAAAAAATATAGAGTGTTTACATTGCTCGAGTGTGTGCGTATATACCTGTACCGACTTTGTCTCGGTACAATATCTTCTGCAATAATAATTATAATAATAATATATTCTTATTAACCATGTGCATTAATATAATCATGCAATTAATCTTTATAATTCATATGTGACGATGTGAAGATCCAAAACACTCGGACACACTATGTAATGAAACTCTTAAGACAATATAAATTCAAAACATTAACAAATTTATTATTTAACAAACATTCTTAAATTTACCAAATATACATTTATAAAATTTAAATATTTAGAATTTTAAAAGACTAAGCAAATTAAAATATTTACATAAGAAATATTACAAAACAAAATACTAAATAGTCTTCAATTTGACTATTTACTATCACAAATCATATAAGATATACATCGTGATAGCAATCTAATCACTATCCTTTATACTAGTGATAGTAATATTCATCGTCACTATCATAATGATAAAAAAATAACATCAATAATTTATAAGACTTATGACATTATATCATCCATAACTTATAGCATACATTTTATATTTTCGAAAAGCAAATTATGGTTATAGAATTCACCACCAATTATACATCTAACTACTACTAATAATTATAAAAAGTTTAACACATAAAATAATATGTATTTTGTTCATATATCAACAAAATATTTTACGTTTAACTTCCAGGTATATATATCAGTATTGTAGTATAACAATAAATAAAGAAAAATATATTCAATGGAATAACTTTCTTCATGATTTCATAAGTTATTTACTACAAAAACTTTATAATGACACTATAACTTTATATTTTGTTAAGTTTATCTTATTTATAAAATAATCAGATTATCTTAAATAATCATATATTGCTTGTATATATTATATTTATCTATTTTTTAATTTCTATCACAATAATAGCAATCAGATGTTGCATTGAATCATTCTCTCTCTACTATTAATATAACTAGGAATATCAAATCATTCCTTTATTCACCTTAAAAATAAATATCATTAGTGATAAATTTTTCTCTCTTCTTGCATTCGACAGTCCAGCTATTATTCCTACCAACTTTAAACCTATACCATTCACGATGCAAGATCTAGTGGCAATAAATAGTGATTAAAGTGAGGGATATAAATATGACAATAATTCAAACTAATATGAAATATCATGGTTGCAGTGCTTAAGGTCATATATTTCTTATATACCTTAAATTCCGGTCATGGCTTCTACCTGAGCACTTACTGAACTATGGAAAGAAACAGACTGACCGTGTGCATAAAATATATTGAACTCTGTTACCTGTATTTTATTCATTAATTCACAACAATATATTTCAAAGATAATATTTCCTCAATATCCCTACCACTCAGAATTTCGTTTCACAATTAATTTCCCAGACCACTATACTTCATCTTCTACACTCAGACTACTTCTTTTGACATCATAAATAAATTCTATTCACTTTACACAAAATAATTTTTAAACTTCATTTTAAAGTAAATATCTAATATAAAATCAAGAAGATTCAAAAATAATGTATACACAAATGATATCATAAAATTCATTTTATAACATCTTCATTCACTTATTTTATGATATTAAATAATTCAGAGGTCAGCATGATCATTTTTTGTATGTAAACAGAATACTGTCTAGAATAATATATGAATAATTCATCACAATATTAAAGCTATGCATACTTAAGCATTCATAAATTACCTAAATAACTTTCCATAACATACATGATATATTTTATATTTTCATATTACATTCCGAAAACGATTAACATATTATTAATTGTATAAATATAATACCATTTAGTTTCAATGACCAAACAACATGATAGATAAATAAACATACATTAAAATATTATTAAAATAAATAACAATTTACCTCAATCCCAAAATTATTAGAATTCAATACAGTGAACTCGTCCTCTTCATGATCGTCCCCACAAATAAAAGTAATAGGCATTTTCTCTTTACCTTTCAGAAAATGTTAAATTTTCTAATACCCATTATTTTTCTTTATTTCAAATAAACTATTCAAATCTTAAACTAAACTTATTTCTAAAACACTAAAATTTAAAAAAAATGATAAAAATTTAAAGCTATGTTATAGAGAGATCTTATCTTTTATTCTTACAGCTCAGTTGAAACAGGAGAGCCATTGCCATAACAACCAAAAGTTTCTACAACAAAGTGATTTTTTTCTCTCCACACTCGGAACAATGAACTCCGCAGAAAACACAAAAGTTAATCTTTAAAAATCCCACTGAAATTTTGTCCATCAATATTTGATAAAATCTGTCTAAGAATATTTACTTAGTACATCAAGGAGAACATAAAATTTCAAGAAAAATATTCATAACAAATAATTATTACATTAGGTGATTTCTTTTCACATTCAAACATTTTTCTTGCTGGTCCAAACTTTGGCTAAAATATGATAAAATATTTTCTTCAGGAAGCATATTGTAGAGATTTTAAAAAATAACATCACTTATTATTTCATTCAGTTTTATCAAACAATTTTTCATTCAAATTATTCTCCATGTATATTCACACATTAGGATAATAATAATTTATAAGATGACAGTTTTTTTTTCCTTTTCAAACCTGTACACATTTATTAATTAGTTTCTTGAAAGATTTTTATATTTTCCTTCATTCAGGTCATATTTTATTAAAGACTTAAAGAGAATTTTAAAACAATATTAAAAATTCATTCTCTCTTTAAACAGGTAAATTTTTTAATGCAAAGTTTAAAAATATTTTCTCTTCATTTGATACGCACAATTTAAACATACAATAATCATTCAGATTGTTTTTTCCTCTTCTTAAAAAGTTTAGTCCCAAAAACATTCTCACTGCTGCATTAATAAAAACTATATATATATACACACAGTTATAGAGTACAATCTCATGCATTAATTTATTTGCATAATATAATTTTTCATTCTTTCTTTTCTTTCTTTTAAATGAATAATTTTTCATATAGCTTTTAATAACTTTCCTCAAAATAACAGTGGTACAGAAGTTCCACAAAAGTTTATATTTATGAGAATTTATCATCATCACTAAATATAAATGTCCTTTCCTTTCATTCATACAAATAAAATTAAATAGAAAAAGTTTTCACGACTCCTATGTAGGTTTACCTTGGCTTCATGGCTAGTTTTTATAGCTTCTCCTTTGCATTATTGTGTTGGTTAGATAACTAGTATCAGTCTCCATAAATTATCACAGTTTTGTTAAGTTTCGATGTGACTACACTGACAGGGAATTAACCTGTTTACCCCATAATGGGATACATTACATTAAACTTTACGTTATCAATCATTTAAAATATACTTTACTAATTTACCAATAAAATACAAATATTTAAAAAAAATTACAACTTTACTTGAAAGATTTAGACTAATTCAAATGACTAAGCAAATAAAAATAATAATTTAAAATTAAATTAAATTCTAGATTGACCAACATGAGCTAAAACATTTATATTTATAACCTTTTTCTCTTGTTATCTGATTGGCAGATAAAATTTGTTTCAGACACTAATTTACATATAGATTAAAAAAATTTTTTGATCACAATTTATTTTCTAAAATAATTTTATTTAATTTATTTTTTTATATTATGTTAAACTTTTATTTAATATTTTATTTAAATACTATATTAAAATATTGATATTTTATCATTAAAATATTATCAATAATTTAAATATTAATTTTAAAATATAAAATATTATTTAAACAATCCTACACAAAATTTGCTACATTTTTTAAATATAAAATTTATAAAATTTTGCAACACTACTGAAACTAAACTATGAAATTAATTGTATCAATTTTTATTAAAAGAAACTGAAATTAATAATATCTATCTAAAATATGTAAGCACAAGAACAAATACACACACATTACAGATATGATGACATCATCTTAGAATATTCTACAATAACTTAAATAATACTTATTTAAAATATTAAATTGAATAAATATAATTATTTAAGATATATAAGAAAACATATAATATTAAATTTTACAATTAAACTATTATTTTGACATTATATTCTTTAAATATAATAAACATTAATTAATTGAATACCTTAAATAATAAATTATACTATTTTTATCTTTAAAATTATACTAACATAACTTTAAAATACTTTTGAATGTTTCTTAACTCTTTATATAGCAAGTTTAAGCTTATCTTACTCACAAAATTGATACAATATACTATTGACTAATAAAAATTTAATTTTTTTTACAAAACTAGTTATTTTAAATCCTTTGAAAATGGACTGTGACAAATGGCATAATCATAATATATATATACTATTGACTGCTAAAATGACATTACACAAGTCACAGATATGACAAAAATTGAAGTTGGACTACCATTTCAGAGCCTATCAAAATCAGACATAGAGCTTGATGCATAAAATATATGCATAATGAGGTAGGTTAAGTCTGGTATACTTTACGATGGACAGTATAATTTAATAATAAACTCTCAGGATGAATTTGCAACAAATCTAAAAACAATATGACTGCTTAGAAATATTTTCAGTCGTATTAGTTTGTTACATATATAGATAGATATGTAAGCATATTAATAGACAACTTTCAAAATCTCAAAATAGAACAAAAATAACATTGCTAGTAGTATGTTTACTGTATGTAATGTTTTATTCTCTTAGAACAATTAATGAACTGATGATTGAACTTAATAAAAACCCGTGTACTGAGAGGATTAGTTCTTTTAAAACACAGTTCTAGTTGGCAATGAGGATATGAGAAAATTTGCATACAGAATATCAGTATACTAAATTTTATAAAATTAATTTGAATTTTGTTTCATTATGTCTAAAATTATATTTGATATTACTGCAGACATAACACAAACAGTACACAAAATTAAAAAAATAGTCTTTCAGGAGAAAAACCTCACCAACAGTAGTCTTAGAGAATCAGTAAAAAAAAACACAACTTACTAGACTTGTCAATTACTAGGTGTGAGATCTTGAGTAGTTTTCCTTCCTTGTTTTACTCTCTAGTTAAAGATAGCTATACATCCATTTACTGACCAATTTAGATGGTTATCTGGATTAATTTTGGGATAGCATCCTGAAAAAAAATTCACTTAATCCAGATTCAAGTCCTAGATCATATGCATAACAGATAGATGCACTACCTGTGTGCCATGAAGCTTTGATATAAATAGTATATAACTACTTCCCATTTAATTTTTTTTTTTAACATTTACTAATCACAATACATCTGAAATATATGATTATATATAAGATATTTATTTATACATTTTTTACGTTAATCTCCTTCTGAACTATAAATTCTTTCAAAATTTTAAATCCAATAGATCAAATGATTGCAGTATTTTATAAATTGCTCCACCTCCGATTTTTCTTCCCTATTTTATTAAAATAGAATTACTACAAATAGATTGTTAAAAAAAAAAAAAGGATAGAAAAAGTTGTTACAAAATAGCATAAACAGTTAAAATTAATAATTTCTATTTCAAATACATTGAATTTCAATACTTCTTTTATTTAAATACTTTTTTAGATTTTCAAATAGATCATATTTTCTTTTGTATCAATTTATTAAATTTTTAAAATGTTTGAAAATTTAAGAAAGTTATTTCTTTAGTAGTTATAAAGGAATATTCTTTTCATACAGAAGACCGCTTAAGACCATACATTTTAAATCATATATAGACAATATTTAAACACATAATTTTCTATTTCTTCTTTTCCTATGTATTGATTTCTACTTTATCATATCATACCATTTACACCTTTCTTAAACACTTTATCAATACTTTTATTTATATCAAACTAACAGTTTCGACTGTCCTGCAGTCATCATCAGAGCTCTTGACAATCCTATTTCCAAAACCCAACTGTTGGGTGGGTTTTGGAAATAAGATTGTCAAGAGCTCTGATGATGACTGTAGGACAGTCGAAACTGTTAGTTTGATATAAATAAAAGTATTGATAAAGTGTTTAAGAAAGAAGTAAATGGTATGATATATTTAAACTTATGACAGTAAATAGCTGCAATAAATTTAATATCTTATGATGGATATTCCCTTATGTCAAGCCCTCAAATGTTAGCGAAAAAATCCTGATTTAAGCATTAACATTTGCAAGTTTGTTCTACATTATATTTTGAGAATGTCCATCATAAGATATTAAAGTTATATATATTTTATCAAATAGAAAAAAATAGAGTTAAAACTCAGCAATAATATTGATAGGTTGTTAAGTAATAGATGGAAAATGATAACAGTATTCTTCCTCATTAAGCACAATATCAAAAATTTAATTCATGATGATGAGTCAATAATTAGATAAATTGCTAGAAGTACTCATCATCATTGGTTCAGTTTGATTGCACAAAGTATAATCCCAATGAAGTATTACTAATGAAATCTCTATCTATCCAGCAATAATTGCTCTAATTCCTCTGGAATGAATTTAAAAATATTAGTTAGTCCAAATCAGCTTTATTTGTTTTGAGAATATGAATACTTCTACATTTCATGTGACATCTTGTGACTGAAGGACTGATTTGCTTAAACTTATTTTCCTTAAATATTTGTCCTAATCTATTAATGTTTGTTAGAATTTGGAAGCAATTTAAACTATTTTCTATATTTCAGATAACCTATAATCACATGAGAATGAAACCCAAAATTGGATATAACTACAGTCCTTAAATTTTAAAATAACATTTTAATAAAAAAAAATTATGAAAATGATAAAAATCATACTGCATTCATGCATCAAATGCATAAACTAACCTTATATAACATGTATATCTTCACATATTTCTAGCTGAATTAATAACTTATTTAATCACTCCCATCTCACCCCCTTTAATTTCCATAAAAGTATATGCACATACTACACAAAAATCATTTGTTAATTTATATACAATAAGTTAATGTAATATATTCTTAAGATAAAAATTTACATTGTTTAGTATCTCATATAAAAAATGAAAGTATAAAAAGAGAAAATAAAACTAAATACAATATTATAACATCTTAAAAAATGAAAATAATAATAATAAAGAGTTATAAATTACCACTTCTATTATCAAATTAATGCTTGTGTACTGAAATATTTAATTAATTTTTATTACAGAAGATTCTATAAACTATAATTTCAATTGAACTCTTATTTTTAGAATCACTTTTTTATTTTTATCATCCATGGTCATTTTGAGAAATACATTTTAGATAGTGTTCAAAATAACCTACTTCTTTGCAGAGCCAATCTGTTGAGTTTGGTTTTTTCCTTTCAAGAGTTTTTTCTACAGCTATATTTCTATATCAATAGCTTTGCTGAATTTTATTCTTTATATGAGTTTAATTTTGGTCACAACATCATTTTACATTAGTATTTGTGCTAAATTTCAGTTTATTCACAGCTCTTTTGTTGATAGACACGCTACTGACTCAAGAATACATTTCATTTTATAAACAGGCAAACTGGAAAACATTTTCAAGCTCTAAATCCAATACACTATTTGTAATTATAATTCCAGATACTAAATGGTGACTCAATTTGCAATTAGCACATTATTTTATAAGACATATATGTGGTGAATAATTTTTCCATAACAGCAATTAAAATACAATAATGATAACTTATAGTTTTTCAATGCTGGTTTAGCCTTGTTTTGCTGATAAAACATGATATATTTTTTGTAGTAATCTTGCTAGTACTCTAAGGCAAATATATATAATCTATGCCTTCAAACACCAGACTCTCCTCTCTGGGATTTAACTTCATTGGCAATTAGCTATTTAATTTCTATTTCAACTACCTTAATTGCAAATAACTGCTATTGCTTTTTAATTCTTTATATACCTACAATCTTCTCGGGCAACAATCTATACTGACCTTAAATCAAAATTAATGCTATTTAATTTCAAAAGTATGTTGATTAATTTACTAAAAAAGGCATATTTTATTCTTCAATCAGTATTATTAATAAAACTAAATACAAAAAAAAAAAAACTTATTGCAATATCACTTTTTTTCTATCTTTAAATGATATTCTAACTATAAATACTATTTAAGATTATAAACTTTAAGGCTAAACTTTAAAACTATCTTTAGATAAATTATTAAAATAAATAAAAATAACTCCATTTTACAAACAAAAAAAATTTCAATTCATAGTACAATATTCAACTTTCTCTTTTACCTTAATTTCAATTGCATTTAATTGTCAAAAACTGGGACTGAAATAGGTATAAAAATATATGTGTTAAAATTTTTATTTTGTCACTAATAAAATATTCCCCATTTAAAATGTCATGCAACTTCTTTTCTTACTTCATAACATAATAAATATAAAATTTAATTGTTATTGGATTATTATATTTTAATTGCCTTTACTTAATTGTAGCAATAAATTCATTTATACCCACCACTGTCCATCTAACTTGCATGGACTATGAAATAGCTCTTTAAATGATATAGAATTTTTTGTACATTTGCATTTTTGAATAGTTTCTCGTATATAGTCTTACATATTTAAACACACATATCTGTTCATATTACAACTGTTATTTTACAATTCTACATTAATGTGCACATACACTAAATTTTTTATTTTTTTATTTATTACATAATTTTGTTACAACAATTTCCATGTCCTTTTCCTCTTAGTTAATTATATAATATGACTATTCTATATTTTCTCCAACTACTAAGCCATATAATACTATTAGTATAATATATATGTATATGTGATAGTTTCAGGAACTGGTACAAGAGTTATTCATTAATTTTTCACAAAAAGAGAAAATAAAAAATTGATAATAAAGAACTAAAAATTAGTAACTACAAATATTTTAGATTATTAATACAGAATGAAACATTATGTATAAATTAGTCATAAATTTAAACTTAACGTGTACTTGGTAGAAGACACTTAATATGCAATGGAAATATGCCTAAATATTTGAAAAGATGTTTAATAAATGTGTTATATATAGAGCTCACAAAACAAACTCTTAACAAGCTTTCTAGAATACCCCCAATCTCAGACCAGTTTCTGCTACTGGCATCTTCAGTGAGGTGCTAGGATATTGAATCATTAGATTAAAAATACTAGGACAACATTTGTAAACACAAGCTTTATTAAATTAGGTCATGTGACATCTGACTTGATTTTTTTTTGTGATAAATGTGCTTTACCAACTCTTACAAATGGATCTGAAATTTGGATACTTAACATAAGAGCAGTATAAACATGTGAGACAAAGGAATGCAATACGAAAAGATGTACATTGGGAATTGCAAAAAGTAATCAAAAGCCAAATGCATGGGTGAAAAAGTAAATGAATATAATTACCATCAGTGAAATAACTAAAATACTGAAATGGAGCTGGACTGGACATATTGCTAAAAAGATAGTCAGGAGCTGAAGTCCTAAACTGGATCTCAAGAAATTTTAAAATATCTAGAAAAAGATTGCATATGAAACATATGAAAGATGGTTGTCATCTGATCCTTCATGTCAACCGCTAGAGGTGCGATTTCTAACCAAAAAACACATTAATATAACGTTCCCGGGCTAGCGATTCTCTATTAATATTGACTTTTTTTTGTTTGTTTGTTTGTTTACAAAGTTTACTTTCTTTCGTTTCTGAATTATTTTTTCCAAATAATATTTATGACGATGGGATAATAATAGTTTTTTTTTTAAGTTTTTTTTTTTACCAAAGGGTCTTTTTTGGTGTGTGTTCAAATAGTAATTTGTGTTTTTTTTTAAATAGTATTACTGTTTTTGTAAAATTGGATTGACAAAATTCAAGAGAGACCGGGTTTTTTTGATGGATCTTTAAATAATAATTTACGTTACTTTGATAGGTTTACATTTGATTGCCGACAACAATTATTGGGAGAAGTGTTGTTGTTTTTTTTTCCGTGTGTGGGTATGTTTAAATAAAAATTAAAACCTTTACTTTTATCGGTTTACATTTGGTTGACGACCGATTTGACTTCCTTTCGTTTATAAATTATGGTTTTGGTTCTACAAATAAATATTTTTGACAATGGGACAATAATAGTTATTGTTTGTTTAATTTTTATTGACAAGAGCGGGTGTTTTTTTTTGGTGTAGATTCAAATAGTAATTTGGGTTATGTTTAAATAATAAGTTGCGGTCTTACTTTGATCGGTTTACATTTGATTGCCGACACTAGTTATTGGGAGAAGGGGTGTTTTTTTGTGTGTACGATTGTAGACAACAATTATTGGGAGAAGGGGTGTAACCATTTAAAGAATAGTAGTCTACGTTACTTTTAGTAGTGGTTTACATTTGATTGCTGACAATAATTAGTGAGAGGGGTGGTTGTTTTTGGGTGATGATTAAATACTAATTTACCTTCCTTTTATTTTACATTTGATTGCCGACAACAATTATTGGGAGCTAAAGAGGTTGTTTTTTTTGTGTATGTTTAAATCAAAATTGAAGTTACTTTTATCGGTTATATTTGATTGACAACGGTTTTGACTTTCTTTTTTTTTTTTCGTTTATAAATTATGGTTTTGGTTTGCCCAAAACCTAATATTTTTGACAATGGGATAATAATAGTTGTTGTGGTTTTCTTTCATTTTTATTGACAAGAGCAGGCTGTCTTTTTTTGGTGTATGTTCAAATAGTAATTTGGGTTATGTTTAAAAAATAATCGGTTTACCTTATTTTTAGTGCTTTTTATTTGATTGCCGATAACAATTAGTGGGAGGAGTGTTTTTGTTTACGATTAAAGAATAATTGTACGTTCCTTTTATTTTTTACATTTGATTGCCGACAACAATTATTGGGAGAAAGGGTTTTGCGTTTTTTTATTTGTTTGTGTGTATGTTTAAATCAAAATTTAAGTGACTTTTATCGGTTACCATTCGATTGAAAAACCGATTTGACTTTCTTTTTTTTTTTCATTTATAAATTATTTAGGTTTTCCCAAATAATATTCGATTTGACAATGGGACAATAATAGTCTAGGTTTGTTTAATTTTGATTGACAAGAGCGGGTCTTTTTCGGTGTGCGTTCAAATAGTAATTTGGGTTATGTTTAACTAATAATTTACTGTCTTACTTTGATTGGTTTACATTTTATTGCCAAAGACAATTAGTGGGAGGGTTTTTTGTTTTTTTTTTCTATACGATTAAAGAATAATTGACGTTCCTTTTATTTGATCGTTTGACTGCCGACGCCAACAATTATTGGGAGAAGAGGGGTTTTTGGGGCTATGTTTAAATAAAAATTTTAGTTACTTCTCTTATTTTACATTTGATTGCCGACGACAACAATTATCGGGAGAAGAAGGGCACGTTTAAATAAAAATTGAAGTTACTTCTTTTATTTTTGACATTTGACGAAGGCTATTTAGAATCCCTCAAACAAGCTTGCCTTTACGAAGTGAACATTTCTGTCAGCAGATGTTTTTGGACCTCAAATCTGCTTATATTTGCCGCACAATCCAATCTTTTCTTTCAGCAGCAGGATGTTTTTTTCTTTTTTTCTGCTGTAGAAATATTCCAGCGCCGGCTTCCGTGTCTGGCAATTCCCATCTTTTCAAGTTTTCTGTTGTGGGAATTAGCCATACTTTTTGTCTCGGAAAAGTTCTCGCTAAAACATGACTCAAAGCGTGATTTTTAAAATTTTATGCTACCCCACCCTAATCGAAAATTTAGGAGGAATACAAATTTATGAGGAACAATCACTACTGTTAAAATTGATAAAATGTAACAGTACATCAATTCGTCTTAAAAAAAAAAAGGCACCAATGAAAATTTAAATAATTTTGACACGATCACATTAACACACCCTCGTACCATATTGTTACATCAAATACATAACGCAGCATTACAATATAGTGCGTGACACAAACAACTATGGCATTTTCCTCTGCTTTTAGCATCGGAAAAAGCCACACCGTTAGCCGCTAAGCCGAGTTAACACTCTTTCTAGATTTTATCATAGAAAGAAGACTTAACTCCGAGTTAACACTCTTTCTAGATTTTATCGTAGAAAGAGGATTTAACTCCGAGTTAACACTCTACCTTTTAGCGTAGAAGGTAGACTTAACTCCGAGTTAACAATCTTTCTAGGATTTATTTTAGAAAGAATGCTTAAAGACTTGGGTGCGGCCACGGAAACGGCATATTTCTAGAAATTTAGCTAGAAATCGCGCCTCTAGCGGCTGACACGAAGGATCAGATGACAACCAGAAAGATTTGTGGGAGTAATGTGGAGAAGATAATCCATAGATCAGAAGAAAGGGATTACACTTGAAGAAACTTTCATTCCTGAGGTGAAATGATAAGAATTAAAAATGAATATATATTATAACCCTCCTTCCTACGCTTCCCAACAAAATTATGTACATAAATTAAATATTAAGACAAAGATATTATTTTCTGACTATTGAACTGGTTAGCATGAAACTATAAATCTCAAGAAGATTACAAAGTGATCATGAAGATAATAGCTTTTGGTCAAAACTAGCTTTAAAATCCCCAAACAAAATATTATGAGATTAATTTATTATTTGTCAAACCAATAAATTAATTAGTCCGGTCTATGAAATGAATATGAGATTGAAATTATAAATTAAGTAGTAAATAAATTAGGATGTAAATAATTAAATGAATGATAAAAATAAATAAGAATTAAATAATAAAATGAAACGAGTCTATGAGCAAAGAGAAGAGAAAGATGTGTTAGAATATTGAAGGATTAAGATAATGACAGACTAAGATGGTAATAGGATAAAAGTCAGTGAAGGGTGAATTAAGATAAAATAAGAATAAAGAAATAATGAAAGATCGATATGACAGATGAGAACAATGATGGAAGAACTATAAACTGATATTGTCTTAAAGGATAATAAGATAAACTAAAGTAGAATATGGATTCCAAGCTTAACCAAACCAGAATATTTACTATCAAATTAAAACAAAATATAAGCTCAAAAGTAAGGAAGAAGAAATTTACACATTAAGTTATGCTGACTGTAAAACAACTGTGAAAATAAACATAACTCAAATTAAAGTACAGTAGATAATTCTAAATATAAAAACTTACCATAAATTTAACATTATACTGTGAACTACTAACTTATTCTTCTCAGGGTTCAAATAAATTAACTATTATCCTTTTTCCAGATATACTTGGGTCAGTGAGAGGGATTTTGCCACTACCCAACTATAACAAACAAAAATACTTATAAACACTTAGAATTATTAAAATATCTAGCAATCTCAATACCAACCAAATATGAAATTTAAGCTCTATAAAGTACACACAAAATCTTAATCGAGCCAAATAACTTACAACTCTCTTTTATTCAATAATTATGGTCTATGTGATCATAAATCAGTGAATGATGTATTTGATAGTTCAAATAAATAAGCTATATCAAATCTATTGGTTTCATCTTTACTATCTTATTTAAAATAATATATACACTTCAGGTGAACAATGTTTAAATCACTAAGTGATGATGCTTTAAATGTACCTTTAAAAAAATAAAACATACTAAATTTATTATGGCATTAATGTATAGTAAATTACATTGATTAATGATGAATTTGAAATAACAAGGCAATGTGTGGATAGCAATAACAATAACGATGGGGGTAATGGCTAGCAATAACACCACAGACAACTAGATAAAAATTTCAAAATAACAAGATTTATTTACATTATTTACAAATTTTCTTAACATCATAAACAGTTAAACATCTGTTCCCAGAAAAGATATATAAAACAAGGTTTATTTTGTTTCCACTACGTATATGGGTGATAAAATAATAAAATACCATAATACCCTTATTGTCCCCATAATTGTTAATTAGGTTTTCACTATTGTGTATTACAAAACAGGTATATTACATTGCTTGGCATAAATAAGCATTACAGTACAAGATAAGAGTATTTTCCAAATAATAAGGGTAATTGACAAACTTGATATTTAAACTCAATGGTTGAAGCAGCATTTTTCATTATAGCTTTCTTAGTTGTATATAAGAATATGATAATGGCGATTATCATATTAAGCACAAATATAAGAATTATTCTTTGATATATTTTGTTTAATATTATTTAATGTGACATTAGTTAACTCTACGGTTAGATCCTTATTATTTAACCTAAAGAAATTTCTAAATATGGATACAGACATTAGAAGTCAGATGTATACCTGATATTAACCCTACCTATGTCCATAAACAATTATGCTGATTATAAAAAGGCTTTACCGATCCATCGGCGAATTACTGCTTGATGAACATCAATGACAGTCCATATGTGCATATCTCCTGTTATGCTAGACATAAACTAAGTCTTATAATTATTAATAAGTTTTGTTAGTCTGTCTATAAGTTGTCAACATGGAGCTACAGCCGAACTCATACACTATTTGACTTCACCAAACACTATAGATAACAAGTGTCCTTGACTAACTTTATCTTATTATTGCCATACAAATTTTTAGAATACACAAAATAACTTCACTATACCTGGTGAGAAAATCACTCCACATATTCTCCTAAGGGATAAGACCTTAAAAAGAGGCTCTTCACAACATTACTTCATTGTGTATAATATGGCAGATTCCCATACCTTTTTCCTAGGTATAAATGTGTGGAGCTTGTTTCAACACAGGGAAACACAACATGTGCCTTGAAAATAATCCTCTCTCTAGGGATTCATGATGCTACTTCAGCATTCTTTATTTATTTGCCTCAATAAAATAATCAGCTCATGGAGTAAGCTATGGGTGAGACTATTCTCTCTCTGCTCATGCATCCTATACATAATAGTGTTTAAAGCAACTTTATATTTCATATATTCATCAGATGCACTCTCAACAAATCTTTATCACCACAATGGCGAGATAAACATAATTCTCACATTAAATCTAAAGATAAATATCTCACTTCCTAATGCATAACTGACAGTGTAATAAACAAGCCAACATTTTATAAATCATAGGAAATATTTTAAAATTATGATAAAATATTGCTATAACAAGAAATACACACACAGTCAAAGAAACATAATAGATTATATACTAACATGGACATATTGACTATAGGTAAACTTTAATAAATATAAAATGTGTATCTTTATCTTGTAAAGCTTAGTGTAATATTAAATTTTAGACCAATCTGTAACAATTATGTGTATATCATTTTCTGTTTACAGACTTATTACAAATTTGTCATAAAAATATACCCCAATAATATATGAAATTCATATATAAAACTCTTCATAACATGAATAAAAAAAAAAAATTATTAATGTGATATTCCATTCTCCTAGTTCACTCTTTTATCTATCTTTAGTATGAGCTAAATAATGGGGGAATGAAGTCCTCCTGGGCACAATGTTTCTATAGTTTTAATTTTTTCCATATATGCACTTTGGTAATATAAACAAATAAGGCCTTCTAAAAATTTTATGAAAACAAAATCTTATAAAAAATAAAAAAAAAACGTTTAAAAATCTTTCTGCAGAATTTTTATCTAAAAGTTTAAGCTATATAATAGGAGTATCCGGTTTAACAAGAAGAGCAACAACTTTTTCAAATTTTTCTTTTTGTTCACAGTAATTTATTATAATAATCCAGAATGATTCGAGTTTTTTTTTTTTTTTAAAACATTTTTCTTTATTTATTATGTTTCAATTTCTATAATATTAAATATTATACTGTCTTTGAGATATAACAATTTCCATTCATTATTAGCACCGTGAGTTAATCATTTTATTGGCATTTATCGGTATAGGATATGTCTTTTAATTTTCTTTTTTTTTTTTTTTTACTGACTGAGGAAAAAGTAACATTGCAATAGATTAGCCAGACAATCTTCTTTTGTTTAATAAAACAATAATATAGAATAAGTTCCCACATTTATAAATCAATTAACTTTTCTTCAATTTCAATTATTATTAATTTCAGTTTTCGACCAATTCTCAAGGAGATATTTATATAATTATATTTTTCTCAGTATTTGTAAATATTTCTTAAATCAAATTATGAAGATTTGTTATTTTCCTTTATAAATCTTTAAATCAATTAGGTTGAAATTACAATTATAAACATCCTTCGCATTTTTCAATAGTGTAACTGTTTTAGACTTACGTTTTCGATAACAAAGAGTTTTAGCGCTTCTAACCAGAATCAGACGATCATTGTTTTCTTTAATCAGATTAAATATTATATAGGTTTCCACATTTATAAATTGGTCAAATATTATGCTATTTGAAATAAAAATTCACTTAAAAATTACAAGTTCAAAAGTTTATCCAAATTACTTATTTATTTATTTATTTAAGATGATAATTCAAAACAAAACGTTTTTTTTTTTTTCTAGAGAGCGCTTACGGTTTTTCTTTTTAGATTTAAATAATGATTAAAGTTATTATATGCAAAACAAACTTTATGCTTACTATTTGTTCCAGTTTAAGCCTGAAGTCCCATCTTGTAATATACTGATTTATCAATATGGTTCCCATTTTCTTTCCAGTATGACTATGTCGGTCTTCAATCAATGAATTGGTATGTTGTAAAAGCACACAAGAGTAAAAGTTTCTATTCCATAATTGTAAACTACAATCTCCTTAGATTTTGTTCAATTCAAAAGTGGTGTTGTTCATTTTTTTCAACTTTTTCTTGTTTTTTTTTTTAATTTTGCAGGTGTAAAGAGTTGAAGTCCTGTCTCTGATTTTTCTTCTTAGATTCCCCCCTCTCTCTCTGTTATTTATTATTTTTATTGCAATGACAAAATTGCGTGCATACTAATTAATAGCTCTTCTTCTAGTGATAACTAATTAGACCGTTTCATATCAATTTAAGCTACAATACAATATGCTTGAAGATTGATTACAAAATTTAGAAGAATTATAAACCAAATTTGTTTTTTAATTATTGTTTAATAATAATAATAGAGTACTAAACATCTTTATATTTCCAAATTGATTCAATACCATTAAATTATCATTTTAAATATTATTGCAACTAGACCACATGACAAAATGTATATGAACTTCATATCCACTCTATCAGATTTTCTAGTGTCTATCAAACAGTCTAAGTTTCCATCACTCTCAGGATATTTATTGGTGAAATTTTACTCAATTTGTAAATTAATTTAGCAAGCATTCCAATCTATCACTGATTTTCAATATATGCTAACTATTTCCAATTAAAATTTAAATTTTTTCATGCTGGATCACTTGAATAAGGCTTAATGTAATTGAGCCAAACCATATGGTTACTATATATATATATATGATATTTAATAAAGTAATAAAACAAAATATGAAAAATCAAAATTCTGAATTTTTATACATACATTTATCAAAATCCACTCAAAAACAAGTTGGATTTTATTTGCAATAGTTGAAGAATGCCTATATATGTAATCATTTATTTAGTATGTATATTTTTGAATAAAATTATAAAATTCAATTAATATATTTACTTACTTGCTAACAAGATCTCCAACAGCAATAGCTATTAAATAACTTGGTATGGGAACCTATATAAAAACATAGAAGTATTGTTATTTATAAACTGGAAGAAGGTTGCTACACAATGAAATGTAGAAAGTGGATACTAAATCAGAAATAATATAAGTATGCTAATAAATAAAGAAATGTATATAAAAAATACTTACAAGCAATCTATAAAGAAATTAAATATAAATTTTCGAAATCATTTTTCATAGAATTAAGTACATAATCACCCACACTACTAAACAATGACAAAGTATTCTAGGAAACAAGCAAACAATAACTAATAATTATTTTCTTAATGTCTGAAGATTCCAGAAGTCAATAAATATACTTTTGCACAAATACTTTATATTAATCAACAGCAACAATTCATATAGTATAGGTAAAAAAAAAAAAAAAAAGAAAATTAACCTTGAAACTCATTATCGTCAAGTATTTTGATTGGTGGAGGATAGATCTAAATTCAGTTCAAACTACCTTATCCAATTTCCCTTTCGTCTTATCTTTATTTATTAAATAATCTGTCTAAATGTATTAAAATGCAGGCAATGGTGAAACTAAGTACAAATTGTAGTATTAATTGGCTGAGTGTTTTTGAGAAGTTTTATTTTTTTTTTGCTATGAAATGAATAAAGCAACAGAAAGACTATGAAGAGGAGTAGAGATATCATTAATAGGTGGCAAGGAGGTATATACATTACCATGTCTTTTATTTGTGGATGATATTTTCTTGTGCACAGAAAGTAAGTAAGATATGGAAGTTATGCTGAAGACATGTGCAAGTGTGGGTAAAGAGATGGGTATTAAATTTAGTGAAGAAAAATCAAAAGTAATGATGATAAATACTGAGGAAAGAGAAGAGAAAAATTTTTTTTGAGGGATATAAAGTTAAATGTGGTAAATAGTTATAACTATGTGGGAATTGTCTTAAGTAATCAGAGAAATTGCTTGGATGAAAGGGAGACAAAATTGATAAATGAAGCAAAGAAAAGAAAGAGACTGATAAAGAAATTAACATTATTTTCATATAATAAATATGATATAGCTAGAAATTATATGGGAGTGGCAGTAGCAGGATTAACATATGGTAATGATGTGCTATGTCTTAATAAAGGAGTGTTAGATTATTTAGAAAAAGTACAAAGAGAAGTACAAAGTCATGCATTAGATGCAGATGTGAGGACAGCAAAGGAGGCACTTCAAGGAGAAATGGCATAGTCAAGTTTTTATATGAGATACAAAAAGCAAAATAAAAATGTTCGGTAGATTGCAATTTATGGATAATAAAAAAATAGCCAAAATAGTATTTAATTGGGTTATGAGTAAAGGACCGGCAACAAGATGGGTGAGAAAGGTAGTACAGTATGCAGAAGATTTGGATAAAGAATTTATGTGAGTATACTTATACAAAAGGTGGGGTGATTGTGTTAGGAGAATTGTTGAGTGTTATAGTGGCAAGAAATGGGATAAAAGAATAGATGCATTAATAAAAAAATAGGAAGTTGGAGAGATGGAGAATTAGTACAGAAAGTAAAAAGAGTTTAAATATATATAGAAGTAAACAGAATATTAGGTGCAAGTTAATTTATGATACTAGCAAAGAAAGTAGTTTGCTGTTTAAGGCTCCTACAGGATCTTTAACAACAAGGGAATATACACATAAATGGAAAAATATGGGTGATTTAGACTGAAAGTTATGAAAAGAAGGCATAGAAAATATTAGATATCTGTTAACTGAATGTAAATTTCTGCAAGTAGAAAAGCTACAAATAATGAAATAGTGGTAGAATAAAAAATAAACATAGTGATCATACAGAAAGTGGATGCTGAGTTGGGAAAAAGATAAGGGGGATTTATATATAAAGGCCATGGAGTTGACAAAGATTATGTTGTGCAAATGGAATGGAGCAAGATAGAGAAGAATATGGGAAAAACTTAGGGTCGGAAATGCAAAGAGAAGGTAAGGTGGCTAACAGGTTTCTCTGGGCATAGTGGCTAAGAGAGTCCTGACTCTGAAAAGGAGAAGCCACAGTGCATTGCATCGCATCGATATACATGATTTTCAGTTTTGTTTTAGGGTATAACTTTTTATTGCAACCCATGTTAGAATTAACTTCATTGTTTTGTTTTTTTTTTGCGATTTGATAAAAGCAAATATATACATTTTTTTGATTTTAATTATATTTCATACTTATTAATATTATATATTATAATTATAATATTATTTTTTAAAAAGTTTAAAAGTGTAGATTTAAATAAAAGCAAATATTCAAAACTTTTATTTTATTTAAAAATACGTGAAAGTATACTTCTTACATTCTATTTTTATTTTGAAAGATATAATTCTTATAAATATAATAAAAAATATTTTTTCCTCAGCAAATATACTAAAAAATTAGCTGTGAATATCCACTTTCAAACACAATCAAAAATGCTCTATTTTAAAAAGCATTATTTGGCAGATTCATCTACTTAACAGATTAATACAGATTTTAATTATAGGATATCTCCAATTTCTATTCTCAAAAAATTAAATAGTGGGATTCTTATTGCGTAATTATTAATGATAAACCAAAATCAACCCTCTTTCATGCACTCAATGATTAATAAACATATCATTTAAAATTCATGTTTTGGTGCCTGGAACCCAAATACCTGGATTTTCTGATAAAAAGAAGCCATATAGATCTTATCACTAGATCTTTTCTACCCAAAAGAATGACCAATCAAAATTAAATTCTATTTATTTTCTTTATAGTCGTGAAAAGGAAATAATAGAACTTTTTTTTATTTCATTCTCTTTCATTATATTGCTATCATATAGCAATATGCTCACTAACTAGAGATCTTGACATTAATAATAAAGGAACATTTACAAAGATTTCTTCTATTAAAATCATTATCTTTCTAATATTTACCTTGTAATTTATAAAGTATCACTTTGTCTTCAATTAGGCATAGTTTATTTATCAATAAACTTAGAAAAATTAAGAATAAAGAACACTCTCATGCACTTGCAGATACTTATGTGGCTACTAGAAATTTAGTCTCTTTTTTATCATCATTGAAAGTGTATTTGATTATGAATTTTTATAGTGTTTACTGTCAACTAAATTTTTCTTCCATCTGGTAACTAGTGATAACTTAAGATTACAATAGATGGCGCTAGGGTAAGCTTAGTAAATTTGGAAAAGGATGGAGCTTTAGTAGATATTATTAGGAAATTATTTAAAAATAATTACTATACGTATCAATTAGGGAATATAGAATGGTGGGACTAAGGGAAGGATGCCCTATGTCACCTATTTTGTATTTGAGAGAAATGGAGAGAGCAATAGAAAGACTAGTAAGAGGAATAGAGATACTATTCATAGGTGGCAAGGGAGTATATATATTGTCGGTTCTTGTATTTGCTGATGATGTCTTTTTGGGCGCAGAAAGAAGAGAAGATATGGAAGTTATGCTGAGAACATGTGCAAGGGTGAGTAAAGAGATGGGGATTAAATTTAGTTAAGAAAAATCAAAAGTAATGATGATTAATACTATGAAAAGAGAAGACAAAAAATTTTTATTGGGGGATATAAAGTTAAGTGTGATGAATAGATATAACTATTTGGGAATTGTCTCAAGTAATCAGAGAAATTGCTTGGATGAATGGGAGAAAAAAATTGATAAAAGAAGCAAAGAAAAGAAAGGGATTGATAAAGAAATTAACAGTGTTTTCATATAATAAATAGGAAGTAGCAGGGTTAACATATGGTAATAATACATTATGTGTTAGTAAAAGGTATTAGATTACTTAGAAAAAGTATATTGTACCGGTCAGAATTGTATGTTCATTTAACAAGGTTTAGAATCTAAGCAAAAGTACTCTAAATCTACTCATGCCCGAGATACACAGGTCAGGAGCAATCATGAATTCTGCCCTATTTGCTCTTCTCTAAAACTATAACATTATAAACAACACTTCTGATGATAACATGAAATTTTATTCATTCTGGTCCCAGAGACACAGCAGAGAAACACGAGATCTATAGGGTAATTAATGTAAATAAATAATATCAAATCTTGGCTCAATCAAATATCTTATGTGAAGGGACAATTTATAAATTTTAAACGAATTACACACAGCTAGCATTGCAAAAGAAACATGAATTATAAAATAGTATCCATCCAGAATGAGCAAAGATAGAACAACCTAGAGATAAATGTTTATTTAAAATAATCAATTATAACTTTTAAACATTACTAACACTATTATAAATATTTAATGGAATTCAATGAGTGAGAGTCAGTAAGACACAACGCATGAGTAATTATTAAAACATAATAATTTAATAAATATAAACAATTTATTTTACATTAGAAAACATAGCACAGATTTAATGCGGTTATTACTTTGCATATAAGCAACAGATTTAGTATGCTAATGAGTTATAGTATAATAATAAATTAATGTTATCAATGCGGTGATCATTACTTTAAGTAATGATAAGGACGTTTACAAATTCATCTCTAAAGAGAGGTTTACTCTTGATATGATAGTTAATAATTTATCGTTTATGAGCATATTTGGGCCCGTACAAACGAGGAATGGGTTAGTCTAAATTAGCTTTACTGTGACAATCCTAAAATATTCGACTAATTATAAAATGAGTGGTTTACAAACATCACTGCGCCACGTCTTATAAATAATATGAGAACTATCCATAGAAGAACTCGCAGTGCTAACTATAATAACAACGTTTAAAATGGAGAAGATGTCCGTCTTTGGACTGAAAAACTTTATCACATATATGATTCCTCTTGTATTTATCACAAGGCGGTATTCGAAAATATGAGTGGTAAGGATTCCATGGTACGCCCTCCGATGTGTCACATGCAGAGCCTTAATACTCTAACGTTTATCCTGAGATCAGTTCTGCCAAACCTCATTCCTAGACGAGTTACGTGAAGAAAATCTGGAGTTCGGATGATAAATATGATAAAGCAAAATATAAGTACTTTAAAATGCTATCGTAACTAAGCAAAGCGAATATGGCTTAAGTCTTAAATGACTAATGAAATAATTTAAGCTTAAATAAAACAATAATAGCAGGCATAACGCCATGATAAAATAATAACCCACTCAGCATCGTACGTATAACTTTAATAAATTTAGGATGTCGAATATAGAAAAGGGAAAATATTATTTCCTATTTAACAAGTCCAAGTATTTTAAACAATATATTATAAGCAATTTAACTCTTAATGGCGTATAAATAATAAATAGTTATTAAAATATATTAATAATCAAATTTATTATAAGAAGATAAAATGCATTTAAATATTGATAGTGACAACAACAAAAGGTTTATCTTATGCCATAATATAATTTTTAAACAATCCGCCATTAAGCATATATTTCAAATATTTAACCGAGCGAACAGCATTCAGTAAGAAATTTTACTTTTAACTATTTAAATATTCCAAAATATCGGAATGATGATTGAAATAATATAAGTTCGCTAGATTAAAACATTAGCACACTAAAACTAATTTAATAAGATATATATTTAAAATAAGTTTTGCCGCATGAAATAAAATAATTAGAGTGTGACACTTAAAAAGCTAATAATAGATTTAAAGTACATAATTCTGTGCTTAGCGTTTCAAAGAACGAGTTTAAAAACTTAAAAGAGAAAATCACAAATTTAACGATAATTAAGTTATAGTCAGTTATAAAATAAATAAAGATTACATTCTGATTACAATTAAGATTTAGGAAAGAAATGAAGTGAGGAGAATTAAGAGTTCATTCTTCGGCAAAATGGATTACCTTTAGAAGTTATGGTGGCCACTTATAATAACGTATACGAAGTTTAGCAAGGCACAATATTAATAAAATAATGGTAGGCATCTTCCAATATTCTTTTACAATTAAACATAACAGTTCTCAAGTAGCGATGGCATAGCAGGGAGGCAGAACAAAGGCGATTTAAAATCAGGGAGGCAAATTCCTTTTACTCACAGTCCATTTTGTTTCCACTCTCTACACAAATACCAGAGAGAAGAGTGATTTGAACTCCTTTTGCGTGTTCCTAGAACTTCTGCTCCTCCTATACTTGAAATTTAGCAATATTGGAAGATGTAAACAATACGTTCCAGAAAGCATTATTTAAACGTATTTTTAAAATTGCAAATAACTTTAAAATATGGTTTTTTGGTTTGACTTGAAATATTTAAAATGAGAATGAACTTTTTAAATTATAATAATACTTTTTAGAATTTTCTGGCATTTGCTTTAGCTCTACATTAATTGTATTCATTTTTATATCTGTAATACATATACGCACATACACAATTATCTAAGTGAAGGGAATTTACAAGCTTGGAAATAAAATATACTTAAGCTAAAATAATAATTCAACTGGTTACACATAACCATTTTGAATAAACAGGGTGGAAGTGATACGTGTATATGTGTGTGCTTAACATTCCTAGATGACCAAATAAACATATAAACAGGTTCAAACCCTACTTTAAAGGTATGTAATGTCATCAGACAGTGAAGTTAAATATGTACTACAGATTTACCACTTCAATATAAAGAGAAGTAGTTAGACATGCATTAGATGCACATGTGTGGATAGCGAAGAAGGCAATTCAAAGAGAAATGGGATAGTCAAGTTTTTATATGAGAGATGCAAAAAGCAAAATGAAAATGTTTGGTAGATTGCAGTTTATGGATAATAAAAAGAATAGCCAAAATAGTATTTAATTGGGTTATGAATAAAGGGCAGGCAAGAAGATGGATGAGAAAGGTAATGCGGTGTGCAGAAGATTTGGATAAAAAATTTATGTCAGTATTCTTGTACAAAAAGTGGCATGATTATATTAGGAGAATTGTTGAATGTTATAGTGGTAACGAATGGGATAGAAGAATAGATGCATTAATAAAGAATAGGTAATTGGAGAGATGGAGAACTAGTTTGGAGAGTAAAAAGAGTTTAAATATTTATAGAATAAACAAAATATTGGGTGTGAGTTAATTTATGATAATAGCAAGGAAAGTAGTTTACTTTTCAAGGCTCGAACGAGATCTTTAGCAACAAGAAAATATACACATAAATGGAAAATGGGGTGATTTAGTCTGCAAGATGCGTAAGGAAGGCATAGAAAATATTAGGCATCTGTTAATTGAATGTAAATGACTGAAAGCAGGAAGGGTACAAATAATGAAGTTAAGGAAGAATAAATATAAACAAAGTGATTATACGAAAGTAGGTTATTAGTTTTTATGCTGAATTTGGAAAAAAATAAGGGGGATTTAGATATAAAGGCCATTTATGTTGTGGAAATGGGATGAAGCAGGATATGGGAAAACTTAGAGTGGGGAATGAAAAGGGAAAGTAAAGTGGTTAACAGGCTTCTCTGGGCAGAGATTCCTGACTCCATATAAGGAGAAGTCACAGTACATTACATCACAGAAATTGCTCATCAGTATGTTATTGCTAGCAGAAATCTAAGAAACAATTTCAATCAAGTTAATATTAATTACAATCTTGAGCAGTTTGATTTATTGCCCAATTTTATTCTTTTTTATATATTTTTCTTGTTTTGATTGGCCTATAAAAGTAGAAATTTAGATTAAAGATAAGATGGCCGCTCTTATCTTTATAAAAGTCGCTATCTTGTGTCATGGTTTGTGAGGTCCCTCTATCGGCCAAATGATATTTGCTTGTCTATCTATAAATATTTCAAGGCGCATTTGATACAGGTTTTAGCCTGTTTTAAAGTATTTACATATACTTCCTGTGCGCTCAATAAAGTATAATTACAACTCTACAATTATTTAATTGAGAAAAATAAGGATACCTTATCACTTTGATCATTTTTGTAAGTATTCCTCTGCTTTGTTTTTTAAATATTGCTAATTATCTATTCCCTTGTTTTTTAAGTGTTCAGTTAACTTCTTCCTTTTTCTTTCTCCAATAAAAACAGTTCTTTACATCACATTTTTTTTTATAAAATAAGCATTCAAAATGCTCAAGTGGCATCTGGCACAATTATATTGATAAAGGATATTGGGTGCAAGCCCTCTTTCTAAAAAACAACTTTGATTTGTAAAAAAAAATCCTATTTGAAATATTTATTGGAAGGCAAATATGATGAAATTAAAGACTGAAGAAGAAAAAAAAATAAACATACTTAGAAAATTTCCAGCTATATAAAAAAAAAAGTTTTGAACATCTATACCAGATTAGAACCTTCTACCATGGTTAAGGCAGATTAATACAATAGCCACTATATAACTTTTTTATTCATAAATTTCAATATAAAAATATCTTTTTGGAAAATAATTAACAGATAATATACATTTATAGACATGCATGTCTATACCAATTAATTATATAAATTATTAAAGACCTGAATTTTGTATGAGTTATATTGTCAAATACATTCTCAAACACTCACTAAAAAGTAAGATATTGGGTGTTATAAAACAGTTTACAATTCAGAAATTGGCTATTATATAATATCTAATGTTGTATTTTACAATGAGCTTTCAAAGATAGTGCTTCCATACTCAAATAAAATTATCAAAATATATATTTGTAAATATTTATTTATTATATTACTATAAAAGAGTTAATGCAGATGTATTGAAAATCCCAATAAGCTATATGTAAAGTAACTGTCAGTAAATGTAAAATGAATCGACCTATACACTTTAGCTTTGATCATATATAAACATACCATTTATTGCCATACTTACAATGTAGAACATGATTTATATATTCTAATGTAATATCATGACAATTATAAGTCATTCTGAAAACATTATAACTACTCAGAGCTCACTGGGGTTTTCAATACTTCTGCATTATTTCATCTATATTTGAGCTGATTTATTATGAAAGAATGCATTTTAAGAGACTATATTAGTTCATTATTTAACTAAATTATGAGATGTTCAATGTCTTGACTCTCTTTATTGTTTAGTTTAAATACTGATATCATTTGCTCTTTCTTTTTTTTTTTTTTTTGCACTTTTTCAAGCAATTTTCTTTTCTTTCTCTTAATTACTTTGGCTGAAACATAAAGGTTGCAAATTCAGCCAACAGAACAAAAAAATTGCTTGAAAAAGTGTAACATAAGATGGTGTTATTGTGAGCAACATCTTAAACAATGGACAAATTTTAGTTGTAAAACTGATTTCAAGAGGGAGAATCCCAACAACACAAACCACAAATCAAAATAAGCTTGAATTATATATTGGTTAAAGATGTTGGGATTTGATATAACTGATAAAGAAGACTGACCTGAAACAGTTGTGAACCTTTTATTATCACATTTCACAATTTGGTTATTATATATCTTAATTAATCCTTTGCATACATATGTGTGTAAGTTTGATGAAGTGGGATTTTTTTACCCCTCTTATTTCTTCTATTTTATTTGGATTCAAATATGGGCTAAGTGCATTTTCAGAGCTGAATACAATAATAATAGCATATTACTATGGTGCTCAGCTCCTAAAGTGCAATCAGCCAAATAATTAAAGCCAGATAATAAAACAGAAAGAAGAGGGAAAAAATATCAAGAATATGCACATATGTATGCAAAAGTATTATCTAATGAAGTGAAAAATTAAATTAATCAAATACTGAACGTTATAGGGCGCTTAAAGGCAGTCATTTAGAGTAATTTGTTGCATTTGGACAGTACTTTTACATCGAGCCAAATAAAAGATCACATTTCATAACTTAAAGCCATATTATAGAAACTTATGGTCTAGAAATAAATAAAATGAGAAGCAAAAATGCAGAAGCATTTTATCATTGTTTGTTAATTAAATAATTTCTGTAAATTTACTCACATCTTGTTTAAAAATGTGCTTAGCTTTTAATTTATTTTCAGTAAGAATAACTTCTGGTTGTTTGATAGCACTCATCACAACAACTAATGAAGCTGGAGCAGTAATCTATAAAATAATTAATAAATAATATTAAAACTGTTTGTTAGTAGTTCTTTATTCACACTTCATAGAAAGTTATTATAAACTATAAACATTTACAAACATATATTAAAATCATTGAATTTCCTATATTAGTTAATTACTACTTCTTCATTAATTGTGATAGATCCCATTTCCCAAATTCATTTTTCACAATTTAGTAGGAACAAGATTTATAAATGTAAGAGTACATTCTAGTGTTCAGATAAAAATTAATAATTCTATTTAATACCCATTCAATGATCTTAGCATAATTATCACAAATATTTGTATTCTGTTATTTTTAATCATTATCAATCCATTATAGAATGAAGATCTCTCCAAATTTCATCCATTTCTCTGATCCATAGTTTCCTTTTCCACATCATACCAATAAACTTCCTTATTACATCTATCCATCTCACAAGTAAAGATTAAGAGACTAGCAATATTTTCAGCCCAGATTCATTTCAATCTCTAAATTCTTTTCTCTCATCCAAGTACTTCATTTTTGATCCTTTCTTGTTATTCCCAAAATATATCTCTCCATACTTCATTGAGAGGTCGGAAATCTCTATATTGTTCTTCTGTTAAATTTCCAACTTTCTTATTCATAAGTGAAAAACTGGTAAAACACTTCTAAAACTCTTTCTTTCCAGTACATACACATATCTCCTTTTAATATTAAGTTATTTGTACCAAAAGCAATCCATTCAAGGTAAATTCTATGCTTAATTTCATCCATTATGTTTCTTTCTGTATTAATAATCTGACAAGGTATTTATAGTTGTTAACTTGTAATTCATCATAATCAATCTTTATTTTCATCTTTTGAAAAAATCGAGTGAACATTACTTTAGTCTTTTTAACATTTACCTTTAGTCCTACTTTTTTATTTCCATCTTATAACTTTTGCAACATTGCCTGAATCTCTGAAGCATTATTTGCAAAAACAATCACATCATCTGCAAAATCTAGATGATTTAAATAATCTTCTTTTACTTTTACTCCCTTAGCTTCCCATTTTAATCCACAAAATATTTCTTGTAAAACTACTGTAAATAGTTTTGTCAAGTCATAATTATAAAAATGTCTAAAAAGAATAACAATATTCCCCATATATATTTATTTTGTCTTTAGATAAAATCAAGTGATATTACAGGTAAAAGCTATCAGGAAGACGAACATGGGTGGGCTATTTACCAACACACATCAGCCAGTGTGATGACTCCACTGGCTTTTTCCCTCTGAGTTTAAAATCAAGAACCATCATAATCTTTCTTCTTAATTGTCTGATAGTATTAATATCATATGAAGTTAAATATTATTATAATTGAATCACAGATGAGGGCTAAAATCAAAGTCTTTGCAAACTAATTATGTCTAATAGTAGTTGTGTGATTAAAACAACTTTTACAACCTAAAATACATAAAAAGAATATTTAATTTTATATACATAAAGAATTTGGATGTTTTGAATTGTAAAGGATAAGGTTGAGGACCAAACACAATAGTTTTATGACAAAAATTTTGTGAAGTAAAACTAAAAAAATAAAAGCAAATCGAAATTATTTAAATAATCTAGATTTTGCAAATGATGTGACTGTTTTTGAAAATATAATCTTTCAGAACTTCAGAAAATGTTATCAATAAAAATAAGAAAATAGATATAAAAATAAATGCTAAAAAATTAATAATGTTCAATGATTCTTCTTATAACGAGAGGTAATGAATTAGAAGAAATTTACAACTGCAAATACCTTGGTCAAGTTAGTAATACAGATCAAATAAAATTAATGGGTGAAATTAATGATAGAATTAAACTTGACTGGAATGTTTTCGATAGAAATAATATCAAAAGAAACATGTCTACATGTTTGAAAAAAAAAAAAAATGTATTTTATTAATGCTTACATATGGATCTGAGATTAGGATATTTAATAAAAGTGCAATTCACACACCAGAGTGCATAGCAAAATATGGGAAAAAATAACACAGAGAAATCAAAATAGAAACACAGGGAGGAGAGATTGAAAGAATTAAAAGACTGAAATATAACTGGGCTAGACATATTTGTTAAAAAGAATAATTGAAATCTTAAAATGGATTCTAAAAGATTATTAAAAGACCTTGAAAATGATTGCACATGAAATAAAATATGCATAAGAAAAAGAAGTTTACTGTAATAATATGGAAAAAGAAGTCATGGACTAGATGATTAAACTTGGAGAGATCTTCATTCTATAGTGAACCAACAATATTTAAAATGATGATTATGGAATATTAAAAAGAGACTTTTGAAGGGTAGAGGCTTCTCTAGCATCACTTTCCAAAAGAACAGAGAAAAAGAAGATAATACACTACTTACCAAATCCAAATAGTGAAGACTTATGATTCACCTTCCTTGCCTTATCCTCTAATTAAGTATTAACTTATTAAATATTTGGACAGCTTGATAAGTTAGATATGGACCATCAGTTTGCTTAGAAATCCCTGATACTGGAAAAATAAATTCATGACAATTAACTATCAAAATGAAAAAATTATTATGAATCTGAGGTATTACACTGAACATGTGCTCAGCTATTAATATTTTATACTATAATTATTCTGTTTAACACAATGACATATGGGTGTTTTATTACTTACAGATTATATATAGAGAGTTTAACTTATTCTTATACATTTAATGAAGTAATATTAAAAGTAACAACAATGTTGATCGTATGCATTCGTTGTATATCATTATCATTAATTCTGATTAGGTATCAAATAACAGCATTAAAAATGAATACTAGTTCTGGTATAAACCAAAAACTTTTCCCTATTGTTCTATATTTTTCTCAGTTTTAAATAAATCATTAGTGTTCTCATATTTATAACTCATACACCCAAGACATAGAACATTTCCAGAAATTGAGCCAAGAAGTTAGGTCCCAGCTTTCCAGCCTGTTACATTATGCACCTTTTAATATTTCAAATAAATTTTTATTACTTATAAATCATGGTTCAAATCTTATTCTGTATTT
Organism: Epiperipatus broadwayi; assembly: GCA_028023455.1. Taxonomy (NCBI): domain Eukaryota; kingdom Metazoa; phylum Onychophora; class Udeonychophora; order Euonychophora; family Peripatidae; genus Epiperipatus; species Epiperipatus broadwayi. The sequence goes on along the minus strand of JAQFVV010012410.1, from coordinate 3,442,254 downwards.
TAATCATAATAGACAGCTAGAAGGAAGAAGAAATTAATAAATTATATTAAAAAAAATAGGAGAGGTATAATTATTTGACAAATAGAATAGGAAGACTTTTGACAGATAAATAATGAATCATGATGTTCTGGTGGACATTAAATAAATAATCATCAATTTGTCTTGAGCAGTCAAATGTTGACAAAATATTTTGAAAAAAAGGATGAGCAGGAAAGTTTCATTACCACTTGCACCGAACTGAGTTTATTTTGGTCCTTTCCATAATCAATTCAGGAATCTTTAAGTTTCAATTCTACCACTCTTGCCATTAGAATAAACTATTTAGGAGAATGATGATGATGATGACTTGATTCCAAATGATATCATTTTTTCTGGAAAATGAGCTGAAATTTAAAATGTGCTAATTTCAATGTTTAAATAAATTTAAAGAAATGTCAACTTCAGTCATCACTAATACATTTTTACTATAACTGTCATACTTTATAAAAAAAAATAAAAAATGGCAATCGTTCTGCAGTATAACTGCATTTCAAGAATAGTGTCCATCAGTTATTTTGGAACATAGCCAACAATCCATACAAATATAACAACCACATGATATACATTAATTCTGTAATGTGATTAATCAAGGATATCAAAGCACAAATATTTAACGCTATGATCACTTTAGTATAAATTAGTCTATGCCAACAGAGCTAGCTATACATTAATTAAGGTAGAATTAGAGATTCATATAGTTAAAAACTTTAACTAAGAAATCCAACGTTGAAATATATAACAAATTAAGTTAACACATTTGCATTATTTATATATAATTCAAGGCATATTGGCTTATTTGTTGTTTGTTAACTTATAAATCTCAAAGTGTTAACTCTTTTCATGAAAATATGTAATTGTAAATCACTCGTTGACTTCGAGTTCAAGTCAATGAGTGATTTAGAATTATTTATTAACTTCAAAATTATAAAAATATATACTAACCTCAGCTGTGTATGGCATCTTTACTGATGGAGTGTCTTGACAAGGAAGGATGCTTCGAGCATGGATTGCCTAAATAAGGGAAATAATTAAAAAATAGCAATAATAGTGTGTCAAGTGAAAAGATTTAATACTAGAAACATATTTTTTATTTGGAAAAATATTTAAAAAATAATAATTCTATTTTTCATAGAAATTTTAGACATATTTTTAAAATAAGTTAAACTTAAAATATTGTAAATTCTTTAACATATGCATTTGATGACTATTAATATTGATGATTTTTAGTTATAATCTAATTCTTTAATAGAGCTTACAAATGCAACAGTAACTAAATGTCATTAACACCCAAATGGTTATATGATGTTAAAGCACCAAAACTAACATAGTTAAAGTGCAACCTGTGGACCTTAGGTCTTTGCAAGATACTTGAAATCCATAAATAATACTAAATCCTACATATATTTTTAACATACATATATGTATATCTAAACCAGTTCTTCATTCCAGCACTATCTAGCATAAATTTGAGTGATCAATAATAACCAGATGCATATAAAATTCTATCCTTACTATTTAAATCTCCATCCTCAATCAATGCTTGAATTTACCTTTATCAATAAGACTTGGGGTTCAAAGTTAAAAGAAATGCAGACATACATCCATTACCTTTAACAACACTTTATCTGTCAAAATAAAAATCTGAAATTCAAATCACCTTAAGATTTTGAAAGCAAATTAACCAGTTTGAATAGTTATATAGATCTGCATATTTTAGTATCTTCAGTTCTTCATTTTAAGGGATATTTTATTTTACCTGGCTAGAAATATAAAAATAAATAACTAAACTCTCAGCATAACCAATATAAAAGACAAGAGCTGATTTGAATATCAGGTTTTTAGGTTGACAAGTAAATGGAGTTAAAGGTGTCACATTCTTCCAACTTTGAATTCCAAGTCTCAGTGATATAGATAAAAGCCAGAAATTAGTCTAAAAATTGAGATTTAAATGCTTAGGATAGATATTTTATATAAATCTGGTAAACACTATTACTCAAGCCTATGTAGATGGCATTAGATTAGAAAACTGTTCATTTTATCATAATGTATAAGCTGAGGAATTTGGCGATTTGTTGTTATATATATCTATAATACAATTTACAAATTAAATACCATTAAGACACCAACAAAAATAATTAACAAGAAATAATATAATTATTGAAAAACAGTTCAGAGTGAGAGAAAGCACATTTATACATGCTAAATTCAAATCCATATGAGTGAATATGTTTGTGAATATTTTTCACCAGGCATGAAATTCATTTTCTTTCACTTTTAAATCAATTGCTTTTATTTTATCACACAGAATATCCATCAATTATCAACTTTATGCTTTGAGGATTTCAAATAAAATTTTTATTTAATAATTCATAATGATAGGGTGAAAATAAAATTGTATAATGCTTTTATTATAATTACAATCACATGAATGATTATAGAACAAGGAAATTGCTGGCTGAGAGATGATTCTTAACATGGTTTATATATGAGAGTACAAGTGAGATGAAGGTTTAAGTTTTTCATTTTTTTTAAAATTGCTGGTTTCTGAAGTTGCAGATAGAGAAACCTTGAATATGTGAAGAATTACGTATATTGCCATCAGTCATTATTCTTCAAATAACCCCCCCCCCCCCCAGTAGTTTATGATTTCAAAAAATAAAATATTTATTATCAATTTGTTTATTTATGAGAGAATTTATTATTAAATCATGTATGCATTATAAATTTCTTTCCTTAATGATTTTGTATTAACTAGTTGTTCTGTTATTAATAATTGGTATATATTTAACCTCATATGACTTTAATTGTAAATAAGCTTATTTTAAAGTAAATGATAAAATTAGGATACAATTCAAACAGTAATAATATATGTTAATATTAATTATATATTAATTTATAATAAAAATGTATTTAATATAAATAAATAAATAAAACACCTTTTCTTTATAATACATTTTTTAAATGCAATCCCCTCCCCCCTCCAAACTATATCCTTCTTCCAACTAGAAATTCCAAATACCAAACTACTAATCTTAAAACCAAATATCTCTTTAAACCCTAACAAATAATTAATTATAATTCAATCAATTTAGCACTTAAATGTAAAACTTATAAAATAAATAATTCATATTTTTTTAATATAATGAGAAAAAGTGATTTCTTTGAACAAAAATGATTTTAAATTCATATTTCAAGAATTTAACTAATATAGGAAGCGCTATGATAAAAAATATGAAAGTTTACTTGCTAAATTAACATAAGAATTTTCAATCATTCTTTTTCCAAGATGTTTCTTTATTTTTCTTTTTAAAAAAATTATAATTATTATTATTCAAATACAATAATTAATTTCCTGTTTGTTGCACATAATATTTATATTCATTTTATTTAAATATTCGGGGTTTATTAATTTAAAAAAATTAAACAACCATGAATAATTATTTCTAATAAAATTATGACCATAGCATTATAATATCTGGTGTCCACTAATTTCTAATTACTCAATTTCTAGAGTAGGATAAAGAGAATTACTCTAAGAAGGTATTGCATTTATATTAATATACTGTGCTATTTGGCGCAATAAAGTAGAGTGGCAGATTTTAAAATCAAGACCCTGGGATGGTGAGCAATAAACCATTTACTTATTGATTATTATTAATTTTATTAACTCCAAATATAATATCATTAAAAAATTATAAACATTTATTTAAATCGTTACATGCATATACATTACTGCCTGAACAAAACCTCTCACATTACTATTAAATTTAATATAAATAAATCATTTGTCAATAATTGTGACTGTAAAAATGAAATGAAATTTTAAAAATAACAAAAATAAAATAATTATGGTTTAATCAATACCTGACATTGACTAAAAAGATAAGGATGCTTCTTTCCTGAAGTTTGTTCAGGAGTCAACCACTGAAGAGCGCTGGCATTTGAAGAAGTTTCATAATGAACAGATATAGTAAATCTATTTAACAACAATATATTTAAAAAAAAGATATCAGAAGTCAGTATTTAATGAATCAATAGTAAATCTTTCAAAAAAGTTACTAAAAAGCATTTTTTTAAAAAGTCAATATTTTTTTATTTAAATTAAAAATCATATTTTAAAAATGGCATTTAAAACTATAAACGTTCAAATATAATGATTAATAATTTATGAACACTACTATTTTATTTTTTTAGTACAAAATATTTAAGATTTGTGTAATTTTTAATATATCTGGCCTTACAGGTAAAAATCCTCTATTGACTGCATCGCATAATATATTTTCGAACATTTACATTTGATATTCTTCATCACTCCTCCCGTTGATTTATAATTAAATGGTAAATCAATTTTAGGCATTTGTCATTTACCATTGTAGACCTTTGACAAATGATCTGTCAATTTTCAACTATAACTCTTATACTTTTTAAAGAAACAGATTTTTTTAATGTAGCCTTTCTTTCCACAGCAGTAACAATTCATTTATCCACAGATTTTCACTTTAATTTAGATGTATTATCATTTTTTCTCAATTTTTTTATAGTTGTAAGCTTCTTAAATGCTCCTTCCCTTGATTTAATTTTTATCAGTAAATCCTGTTTTGTCATTAGTTACTTGTTTTTACACAACTTTGATAAACGATATGTCAGACCATGGCTAAAACATTTTTTTGACATAAACTTTAAATGGCCTGTTTTTCCATAGCAATAACAAGTTTCTTTCATGTGACTCATGGCTTTGCCACATTCACAACATTTATGTGTTTGGTTTAGCTTCTTCGTTTATATTTTTCAATTCTTGTAAATGCTGTAGAATAGTTTCAAATGTTATCCCTCATTCAATAGCAATTTTATACATTAGTGTTGATTCACTTAGGAGTATTTGCTAAGTTTAATGTTTCTGATGCCATTGGTCGGATAATATTTCATCGATATAATCCTTGAATCCACAATCTTTTGCCAAGTTCTGTAGTAATAAGTCATATTCACATATAGTTTCATTTTGTAATTGCATTCTCACACAGAAACAAAGACAAGCTGTGAATTTCAAGATTATCAATTTAAAGTACAGAATTTCTTCAGGCAGCTTCGGATCACATAAATGATTTAATCAAATTTAAGACATCTTGTCCTGACATCCATAATAAACTGGCAACTTTTATCATTTATTATTCCATTCATGAGCATGTACTGCTCCACATGGTTCACATATATCTGTCACTATTCCGGATGTTTTACATCAAAGGTCATCATTATATTGTTCTGCATATTTCTTGAATTTTCTAAACCATAATATATATATATATACTTTCAGTTTGTAAGGCTGCAGTATAATAACTTTACAGCTATCCAATTTTTACTGTATCACATCATATATTCACAGCCTTAAATCCTTACAGGTTCTCCATTTGACTGTGACACATAATATATTTAGAGCCAAGCTATAATCTGACAGCTGGATAATTATATAATGTGTTTAAGAATGGTTAATAATAAATTCAAGAGTTTATTTATTCTGATTACATAGGATTAGTAAATTAACTGCCTAATTGCTAGTTGAACAAAGGATCAATCTAGATCACATAACAGTTCATATATCTGTAGATAAGCATCTTACTGCTCACATGCTTATCTTGAGATGATCTAATTAGATTATGACTTGAATTCTTCTTTATTGCTAATACTTTTTTACTCTACACCTAAGAGTTTTCCAATCTGTTTTCAGCTCTTGCTTTTTTCCTTCTCTCTTCACTTTACTATTTCTCTATACACCAGTGACTGAACTGAACTGAAAGAATACCATTTAAAGTTCTGCAGGCACTTTTATCAAGTTTGCTAATTTGCATAAGGTTAGACTTTACTGACATGCAAATTAGCCTGTTGTTTCTTGCAATAAACTAATTTTCTTTTCAGCATGTCATTATTATGTCTGAAATGCATTAATGCTGCCTATACTGATCAGTCTGTAAACACACACACCCACAACTTATTAATAAGATATATTTATCCAGTCAGTATACATTTTTGATCATACAGAAGTTATAAATACATTAAAATACATAAAAAATAATGAAAGCTGATATTATTGAATGTTAAATTTTTAAAAACTTTATTACATTTGAAAACTGTTATAAACTCATTTTAAATTTTCCATCAAATAATGCATTTGTCCAAACAACAATGTTATTAACATCGGATTGAACATAGAATATAGCTGACTAATGAAACTGCATTAGCCAATAGTATAAACAAGTCAATCAGTTAATCCATTTACTTCCAGTAAGGAAAGAGATCTGGCTATATACTGGAGGTCCATTTAAAAATTTAGTTAAACAACTTCAGACAACTGTCAGACCTCAAATGACAGTGATTTTATCCACTATTTGGTAAAAGTCAATTCCTATTGTAATTTGAAATAGGAAGTATACAACCATAGTGTTAGTTTCTTTGTATATCATATACATATGGTAACATTTTTTGTTATTTCTAGAGATGTGTAGAATAAAAACTTAGAAAAAAAATGCTTTTAACTGAATACATCAAATATATAGAAAAACAAACCCAAAACAAAAAAAATACATCAAAATTTAGAAACCTCAATCAAAAAATACATAGTTAGTCAGTTAAAAATATTGATATTACTGCCAAACAAAATAAATTATAAAAACATTAATAAGCAATATATTGTATGACTTGAGTAACAGTAAGCTACCTTCCATAAAACTAAGCTTATTATAAATTATCAAATTTTAAAATAAAAATCTAATACATACATGTTTGAAATTCCATCTTTAGGAAGAAATATTTCCAGTTTGGAGCCAAAATTTGAAACTGGTTCATCAAGAGTGAAAGGTAAATTCTTGTTAGATTCAACATGCTTAACTTCATTTATCTTCAAATCTCTGGTATCTAGAATCTATTAAGCAAACAATATATATATATTACAATCAACAACAAAAAAAAGGAGGAATGATAAACTAATAACAAACATCGGGCTAAGTTCAGAGTTCTCTGTTAATATGATCTATGCCAATAATAAAAAGAACCATAAGGGTAATAATGACAATGATAATAATTATTAAAAAATATAAATACTCTAATTATAATTAAAAAATAAATTTTAAGAGGAGGCGAATTCTCAATCTCACTCTTAAAAACTACCAAAGCTCTCAATATTTACAGAATAGACCACAGAGTAGTTAGCTTAAAATATAATTTCTTTCTCATAATAAAATTTATTTTATTATCCCAGCCTCCATTACAGCTATTATTCCAATATCTTATTGCCATGATCAGATCCACAGTTCAAAATTTAGATACAAATAATCATATTCTTTAAATCTTATTTGTTTATTTGGGCACTTTGATTTTGTTTTCACAATATTTCTTTTACATAAGATATAGTTTCTTCTTATTATTGAATTATGATATTAAGATCTCAGGGTTCATTATATAAATATTCTTATTATTAAATTTCTCAGTCTTTTATTTTACTTATAAGTTGTTAATCAAATGAATGGTATCCTAATGAAAGGTGTGAGGAGACATACACTTATTCCAATGATAATGTCTACCTACTGTACAATAATAATAATAATAATAATGAATTTTAATAGAAAAATATTTTAATTAAAATAAGATGCATAAAATTCTTAATTTTGAATAATATAACAAACTCCTTGGATAACCTTTGAATACTAAGAGTAGAAAATGGATTTTATGGCCACTCAGACTATTCCATTAGCAACCTAAACCAATGCTTCTTAAATGAAGCAAATAATATTATATTATTAGAGCAGTCTTGTTTTAAATAATTAAAGTTAAATTATAGTGATCAATAAAATCTTAAGATAAGAATGAATATTTTATTCATTAGATGCATTCTCAACAACTATAAATTACAACTAAGTAATTTATTATCTTTAATTTGAATAATTAGAATGAAATATAACTGCATCATGAATTATACAATGTTTAGATTTCTGCATAAATAATGTGCAAATAAAATACCATTGAAACTCTAAAACAAGACTTGAACAATGAAATACAGTATAATATTTATTTACAATAAAACAATTTAACAACAATAACACTGAAGGAAATCTACAAAATTTAAATGCGCTATTTAATTATAATAGAATGCATTTTGCCACATTAAAGAAATACACTTTCAAAGTTTGTAGCTTAAATTTATATACTGTATATAAAAATAAATTAATAAATTAAATATTCACTAATTATTGTTTATTTTGATGGACCAATGTATACCTCATGAACACAAATATTGTTACATGAAGTTTCATCTTTCTTAACTAATAAAACTTAAATTACTATTGGCATTATTATTACAAAAAACTTCTATATCTTCCTAAATGATAAAGTTTTATTAATATAAGCATTATTACTTATACTCTCCTGCATAATAAAGTTTTTTTATTAACATAAACATTATTTCACAAATTCTATATCTTCTTAACTTGTAAAATTGTATTAACCTATGCATTATTTAATAATTCTATAGCTTTCTAACTAACGAAGCTTTTATTTAACTTATGAATTATTTCAAGAAGTTCCACATTAGCATACAATCACACCATAATATTGTCCCAAACAATGAGTAAATCTAAATATTATTCATGTCTTACAAATCCAGAGATGACTTGTTAGGAGTGATGATGATGATGATGATAATGATGTATATTGCTTATTTAGGCTAAGAAATACAATTCTGAATATAGTAATTATTGGTTTTATTTTCTATAATGCTGGCAAAGCAAAGAAAACCAGATTTATACATAAGGACCATCTCTATCTACACTAAGAATAGTCAAAAGTGCACGTGAAGAAAAGATAACACTATTCAAAAACAAACAACCATATCAATTGCCATAATAATAAAGATATATAATATACCACACATGGTTACAATACAAAAATATAATACTTTCAAGGGAAACAAATAAATAAAGGCAATGAACCTAGTAATGGCATGTATTCAAAAGACACACCTACATTTTGTGGGCAAATAAATATACTAGAACTTTGTCTCTAAGTATATGAAAAAAGTGGTAATGGACCGCCACAAATACTAGGAACAATAAGGGTTGCCTCAAACAAAGCATTTATACAAGCATGAAATATAAGGATATATACCACTCAAGGAAAATATCCCTGATAAGAGAGAGACCAGGCTAATATCACTTTATAAAATATATGGGCTATCTAAATCAATATCATCAAGAGAAAGACAAGGTTCACATCCCTTGGAAACATAAATTGGCAAGATAAGCTTATAGCAATACACAAAAGAGAAACTAATTCTAATCTGATTGATATATAAAAAGCGATAAGATAATTATTTTGTGTCAAATCTGACTTAATAAAATATAGCCTTAAATAATTAATAAAATATGAATATGCCACATCTTTTCATGGCTTATATATAAATATTCACTGAAATAGATAAATTACTCACAGCAAGGAACAAAGCAATACTCTTAAAATGATATAATAATAAAATCTTATACAGCATTAATAAAATACTCCAATATTATGTGGATTTCTGAATACTATTATGAACTGTAATGCATAAAATATACTAAGCAAAAATATATAAAACAAGCAAATAATAAACTATAAACACACAAAATTATAATTCTAAATTATAACCAGTGGTAGTTGGAAGTTATGCCCAATGTGGCCGCTTGATGGCGCTGTTTGCTGCAAAAGCAGAAATATGTCGTTTACACGGCCCAACTTACAGCCTATAGAACAGTTCTGTTCATATTAGCCGTTAGACCTAGATAGCGTTGCATACTGTGCTTCGCGCCACTATAAAAATAGCACATACTTCACAGATCGCTACCGTAGGATATGAGGGTGTTTGGAAGTAATGATCTTACACCTTACCTGACATACTATTACCTACTAATAATTGTAAGTCCACTGCGTGTTTTCCTACACATCTTGGAAGGTGAAAACAATTGCAAAAGAGTATGTCTGACAACCATTTCACATAAGTCACACAAAAAGGCATGTTTGCAGGAGAACAACTACGAGAGTAATAAAATGGCTGTCATTGTACATTGTTTTGGAAATCATGTTTTCTCAGACTAGTGCATGTATTGGCTGATCCTTCGGATCAGGAAAAACCATCATCATCCTCCCACATTCCAGTGCTATATGCTGAAAGCTTGTTTTGCTCAGATTTTTACATGTATTGGCCGATCCAAAGAATCGGCAAAACCATCAGAGCGTCCCGCACATTCCAGCGCTACATGCTGAAATCTTAGTTAGAAAATAATGTTGTTCAGTAAATTTTTTTAAAATACTTTTAAAAATTGTCGGAGAATAGAAAGCAAAAAATGATCGGCCTGGTAACATTAATTTCATTCTTTTTGCAAGCAACAACACAATCAAGTGGCCACATTGGGCATAAGTCACAAGAACCTAACCAGTTTACCAAAATTTTTAAAAGTATTAAAGTTCTTTATCATAGAGACTTTGCAATTTGCTAAAAGACAATTTTACAAGCAAATAATTTTCTCTGTTTGTTGGCAGTAAAACAATACAAAATAGATGCACAGCATTGAAAATTATTTCAGATTTCCTTAAAAAGTAACACATATAAGTACATTAATAATGACCATTTAACTTTGTGGAATATTTAAACATATAAGTAAGTCATATTTTAATAATTTATACTATAGCATTAAGCTGTTTTTCCATTTACATGTTTTAAGAATTATATTCAAATATATAGTTCTGAGAGCAAGTATTTCTTTTTACAGTTAAGCAGGTTTCTTCCAGAGAGAAATAACGAGAGAGCAGGTTTATACATTCATATTTTGAGCATTATAATAAGTTATAAAGTATATGATAAATAAGTCTTATTAATTAATGGCATTTAATTTTTAATTATAATACATTTCCTCTCATTTGGTTTATTTTAAATATACAATTGAAGTATAAACGAGTGATTTTTTTTCTCATCAGCAAATCATTAAGAGCAATTGAATGCCATTTTAATTTTAAGATAAATGATTTATTCTTCTCAAATTCATAGATCATTTATTAAAATAAATGTATCCAAGAGAACCCATTTATTGAAACAATATTTTAAAATATATCAAAATAAAAGCCAAATAGATCATAAAAATGTTGAAATAGAATATTAACCTATAATTAGTTAAAAATATTTGACAATATGTTCAAATAATGAGATATAATATATGTCATTAAACAATTATTAGTTTATTCTGCATTTAAATCATTTTCTTATTTGAAGGTTTATTATTTGTTAATTTGATTCCTCGAATTAATTAGTTTTCTTAAAAAGAATCGGTAGTAAAGACATAGCAGTCACTGAAGTCATAGTTAACTTTACCTTTTTATTAAATTATCATGACCAAATTAGAAAAAATCTCCCAATCAGTATTTGATCAGATAAAAGAATATGGATCCTTTCAACCAGAAATTTTTTATCTATGTAAGTTTACTTCAGTAATTATTATCACGATTCCGTTAAAATATAAGATAGTTTGAAACAAAATTATCATCAGTAAATTTCTAAATACATCAGAATTTCAAAATTAGATGAACTACTATTACGATAATGTTTGCACAAATCGTAATCAATATCCATCAAACTATGAATATTTTGCTTCCATTAGTCATAAATATCTGTGAATTCCTGGGACATTTGCTGTATTTATTTCATAAATATGTAAAGTATTAAGTTTCCTGGCATTCTTTGAAACTGCTATTCCCATTGCAATAGCAATGTATTGGAAATTCGAGCCCCCATTTAAATATATTGTTCTACTTTATATAAAAATCCCAAATAAAATAAAGCATATTATTTTTACTAGTTTATAATTTCGAAAATATGAATTTACTTTTATTCAATATTTGTCATTTAACAGTTGGATGTCAGCGATGGTTTTGTTTTTTATAAACAAAATATAATTATTTAATGCCTTAATGACAATTTACAAAATCATACATGAATTTATTTATTTTTAGAATCAAAATTGCCGTGAGCGCAAACTAAATCAGGACCAACCTAATTTTTAAGAAAAATAAATTATAAGCAAAACTGGATTTAAAAATAAATTAAAAAAGCGTAAGTAGCTAACTCCAACTCAAGAACTTTTTTTTTCATATCAGTTTTCATAGAAATAGATTTTTTATAAGTTTGTAGACTTTGACTTGCATATGAATTTTAATAAATATGATCGGCATTATTGTTACTACAATGACTTGATTCTTTAGCATCAAATTTGGTACAAAATATCCTGAAACATAAATAAATAAATCTATACGCGAACAAACTAAAATCTATTATCCGATGCGTCTAATTAAAATTAATAAACAATTATGTTACCAACCACAGAATCCGCTTGATCGAATCTTCTTTCGATGGTAAGATTTACAAATCCAGCTAATGTCTTTTTATCAAAATTTACATCTAAACGTATATGTAATGTTTTAACAATACAATTTTCGGGGCATGAAAATGAATGCGGATCCCAGCTACTTAAACGAGACATCTCTGGGAAGGTAGTTATTTTTTTTACGTATACAGTATACTGTATTTTTAAAAAAAAACTAGCCGCGCTCTCTTGTGACAATAAATTTAACTGTAGTTTATTTGGTTATCCAGTAGGTGGCTAAGTTTATTAGTCAATCACGTGCTTTTCATAAGGCTGTTAGTCAATTGAGAGCTTCAGTTTTAGTTTTTAGAAAACGTAGTATGTATATTGCAGATATAAATATGATCAAAGTAATTAATGTTTTTGGATGCACGTGTATTTATTTATCTTTATTATTAAGAAGTTCAAGTCAATCTTTTTGCACATTCAATAATATTACATCCAAAACGGAAAATGATACTTTATATCGTTTGTTACAATTGCATGGTAAAACAGCATTAGTTACTGATCGCGATGAAAACCCATCAAAATATAGTTACAGCTTGTGTTTTTGTTGTAATACGTCGAATCAAAGTTCAGATCCAAAATTAGCTAATAGTATGATTGTTCAAAAAGATTTAAATTCAAAAGCCGAATTTTCTTTGGCCAGATTCAATGAAACTCAGCTTGCTATTTCGGGTCATAATTGGATTTTGCTTACTTTTACCGGAGCACAATATAGTAGCCATTGCCATGAAGCTCAGCGTAGGTCATTTTTAATGTTAGTTTGTGATGAAAATAAACAATTCGACAACTTTCGTTTCATTAGCGAAGATAAAGACACTTCGATTTGTCATTATCTGTTTGAAGCCAAGAGTAAATATGCTTGCGAAAATCTTAGTACTGGTCTTAGTGCGTCAGGGATATTTTGCATTGTTTTTTTTACTATTCTTTTGTCCTACTTCATATTTGGCTTTCTTTACCAAAGGTTTATCGTAGGAGCCAAGGGAATGGAACAAATACCAAACTTCAGTTATTGGCATGATTTCGGGAATTTGCAAGCAGATGGATGTGATTTTATATGTCGATCAGGTTCTCGATATGAACCTAGAGCCTATAAAGGAATTGGCGATGATAGACTTCGTGATGATGAACCTGTGGATGATCATTTATTACCCATGTAAAAAAAATTTCAAATTAGCATAAGTAGTCCCTTGATGTCTTTCCAGTTCAAAAATGTTTTTTTTTTTTTTTTAGTCCAAAGGAACGTGATATTTATATTGTACCATACTGATATATACATGTCACATTTGATTGAGATTTATTAACTTAAAAATATTTTAAATCTCAAAAAAAAAGTGTTTTTGTTTCAAACATCTTCACAATAAACTTTCAATTTTGTAATGAGAAAAACTACCGGTGTGAAACAAAGGAGCTGCTGTTTCTAAAATGCAATTTTTTTTTGTTTGTTTCTATTTAATTTTGCCGTTAAACCGTCAGGAAGTTGTTTTTTTTTTAAAAAAAAAAAAAAAGAAAGTTATACCATAAAAAAAAAAAAATGCTAAATATTTTTTTTCTTAATAGTCTAGATGCCATTTCTATTCATTTATTTTAATGCAAATCTACGTGATATAAAAATATTTTAATTACGTTTATTCCTTATTTTAAAAATATCCTGAAATTTTTGTCTTGATTTAAATAATATACCAGTCAACGTTATTCCGTTAAATTATTGTCATTAGTTTCTACTTCTTACTAAGTATAATTATTTTAAAAATTCATATACCAAATAGAATTGATAGTCTTTATTTTAATTAATATAATTTCATAACTTGAAACAAGTTATACCACAGACATTTATGTCTCTACAGAAATTGGGAATATAGGAATGCCTGTGAATGTTTAGTGATCAGAAGCAGATGAAATAAATAGCAACGGTGACATTTTCCATTTATCCTGTTTTAATTTAAACGACCAATTGAGAATAATAAAATATTTAACTGATACTTCCTGAATTTGCTTTATTTTGAATAGTATCCCCATAAGTAAATTCATTAAAGTTTAATATTCGCGACTTGGACAGTATGTGGGTGATTGCAAATAATTGTTTTCAAGACTAAAATTTGAAAACTATCAGTTTGTTTATTAAAGACCAGCCATATATATAAAAACAATTTGTGAGATATGGACCTCGTTTTTTTTAAGAGAATTTTTTTTCCTCAAATAAAGTTTTTTTTTCGGTAGTTTCTTACACAGAAAAAAAAAGACAATTTGGTTAAAATATGTAAAATGTTTATTTATTACAAAACATAAATCAGATACAGGTGTCATGAAATTTTATAACAGTGTTTCTCAATCTTTTTCACTTATGTGTTCACCTTAAGGGGTTAATAATGGGAAAGTTGATTCCTTTCAAAATAAATTAGACATGTTCAGGGAAGTCTTAATTTTATGGGCTATAAATCTTTGGTACTTGGAGGTACCAAGATCTTAGCTCAAAATTTAAAACTTTGAGGTACTCAATACATTTTGTTATTGGTTTGTTTTTAATAAAAGCAATAGATTAGAAAAGCCAAGTTTTACATATGTGAAAAAAATTAAAATTTTGTTTTTCATTTCCTTTCATTCATTCATTTTAATTGTAAAAGTACATTTTTTATAGCTTTTGCAGACTTTCAGGATACTACAGCTTTAGAACTATCATTCTATAAAATTAAATTTTTATTATAAATGTATCTATTATGTATCACATGTTTCTGCAGTAATTTTGAGTAATATATCAAAGATTTAAATAACTAAAGTATATTTTTCAGTAATTTATGATGTGAAATAAAATAGATTAATAAAAACCATTTTTTAAAAATAAAAAAAACTTCAACAATGCATTTTATAATGTTTTATTTTATTTGATTAACAATTTAAAGTGATATATGAATGTGCCTGTATTTATAATATATATATGCATGGAGATCAGTTATATATATGTAATTTTTTTTTAATGATTAAATTTATTTATAATTGTTGTTAATATTTTTAAAATCAAATGTATATAAGATTGTTGTTAATAATTTATAATATTTGTATTAAAATTATTTTTTTTAGCTCTGATAAAGCAACGGATCATTTGAAACTGTTAATGAAATAAAATATAATTTTAAAAAACATTGGTGCTTACGTGAATAAAAGTGGATTTTTGAAGTTTTTTAACTTTTTGGCTACAGTGAATAAGATTGTGGTAAAAGTAATTTTGTTAATATTAAAAATTGTATTACAAACTAGTATTTTATTGCTCATAAAATTGTGGGATACACAAAATTCTGACTTTTAGGTGTATTTCAAATCTGTTATGATAATAATCTTATAATTGATTATTTCATCACCATGCAGACTGCATTTTTACAAGAGTTACTAAATTTCACCTTGATATTTCATCATATATTCTAGCATCTGTGTTTATGGTAAAATATTCAAAAGCTTCATTGAAAGACTTAAAAATTTTTAACTTTATGAAATTGAAAGAATTCAAATTTAGTGCTTGAAACAGAAATGCCAGTGATTTCAAACACAAAGTGTATTTTATTAAAATTTATATCAAGATTGAAGTCACTAATTTGTTTTTGTTTTTTGTCTTCATCTGTATCAAAATTGATTTTGCTTCAGTTCCGCAGTCTTTACTGCTCAGAGAGCTTAAACTTGTATATTTTTTCATCAGACTGTTACAGTGCTGTTTATAATAAACTGGCCATGAAACTGTTTATCTTATTTAGTTATATGTATAACTTTTGTTAGTAGGATTAAGTTTTTAAAATAATCAGTTTTCAGTGACCTATCATTCACTTACCATGTATTTAATCTAAATAATGTCATTGAACCATTAATTGTGCAGGGTGTCATGTGACATTCAAGTATTGGAATATTGGAAGTGCCAGGTTTGCTTAGGAGATCAAATGACATTTGAGCACCAAATTGATTAAGTGTTTTTGTTCAAATGATTAAACAAATTTTTTTTATTACTTTTTTTAGCTGATAATCAATCTAATAACCTTTAACTCTTTTCATTTAAACATTTTGTTTATTTTGTATTATACTTTTGAATTATTATAAATTATTTTATAACATATAGCATAATAAATTGAATTTTTTTTTTTTTTAAGTAATAAGTCTTTTAATTTAATGTAATTGGAATAAAAAAATAAATTTTTATTAAAAAATAATTTGTGGTTGGTTTAGTGATAAAACACCTTGCTAATGAATAAATGTTTTCTAATGCAATTCTGTAATGACCGTATAAAAGCATCTCATTTAATATTTGAATAATTGAAGTGTTTGTCTCTTAAAATATACTAGAATGTTGATTCTGTGATTTATAAATCGTTAGCTTTTAAGTCTGAAATTCGACCACTGCATTAAATTGTAGAGTATTTGAACTGGAATTATTATGCTACGATAACTAAGAGAATTATTATGTTACGATAACTAAGAACCACCAAAGCATGGAAAGGATTTTTAAGCATCAAATTAACTGCTAAAAAAAAAATTTCTATTTATTGTAATGAATTATCAACCATTATTAACCCTCTGCAGAATGAAGTTCTCTTCAAATTTAATCCAGTTTCTGTAGCTCATAGTGAAACAGTAAGATCTGCTTTGCAGATCTTCATTTCACCTTTTCTCACCTATTTCCTACTCTCATACCTTAGTTTGAACCCCAATCCATCGTAGTGTGTCTGCAATGCGCTTATATACCGAAAATCCCGCCCAATTTTAAACCACGAGTACAACACTCATGTTATATATATAAGTATAACTCATGCCCAAATAAATAAAGTGTTATTGATTATGTGTATGTTCACATAATTTAGATTTATTTATAAAGTAGGTTATATAAGTCGTAATTGCGCACATACTGTGATATGTATTTTAAAACTTATGATAAAATTATAAATTGTTAAAATTATTTTGTTTGAATCTATTTACAAAAAAATATTACAGTCGTAATATATTTTTGATTTAAATAAAATTCATATTCGTTTAGTAAATAGATTCAAATATTGAAATTTAAAAAGTAAAATAATTTTCTTTTGAATTTAAAATCACGCCATATATTTTCTGTTAAAATAAATGAGGGCTGGTAGGAACAATAGTTTTAATTATCATCTAAAAATACAGCAGATGTCCACTTAAGGTTTTCTTTCAATTAATAAAAGTAATTTTAATTAAATCAAGTTTGGAATTCGAATGTCGACAAGGAAATTAATAATAGAAATTAATTAAAATTTTGTTGAATTCCTTTAGACATTCGGATAGGATTAATTACAGCTGATAAGTAAGCAAGGTCAGATATATTTTTGTAACACTCCAGGGCAGTTGTATTGTTCAATTCCACTATAAAAAAGAGGGTTTTCTTTTGTTCTCCATTCTAGTGATTTGCTAATGAAATGATTCTAGTGAAGTTATTGTAGTGATATTTCAGCAAATGTTTCTAGTGAAAATATTCTAATAAAAATATTCTTAGAGCAAGATTTCAAAAATATATTTTCCTGGGATTTTTAGCTACGTCCCTGTGAACTTAAATTTGAAGCCAAGTTTTCATATCCAAATTAATTGATCACATTTACAGTCTCACCTATGACTCACCCAACCTTCAATATTGCTAACCTTGAAATGAAGGAGTAGAGCCGGCAAGAAGGCTATTTTCCCCTCGGGAATGGCTGGCCGTTGCTCTAGACCATCGAAAGCTATCACATAAAGAACCCCGGAACTGCTGCTGCTGCCAAAAATATGAACAACTTCAGATTTTGCTGCTGAATTGTATAAAACCTGCTGACCATCAATCTACCTGCAAATGCTTCTCCAGAGGTAACCCAAATTAACCCAAGAGCTCTTGTGATTCCTAACTAACATGCTATAGCTATTTTAAATTGTTTTTCTTTTATTTCACTTGACTTTATTATGTATTCCTTTAACGTGTTCTAATATAATCAGCAGTTTTGCTCTCTATCCTTGGGTTAATATTTTCTATTTATTAATCTTTCTTTTATTTTATTATGATAATGTGTCAGAATAGTCTTTGACTGAGTGAATTATTTCCTTTGTTGAAAGTAAGACGCTGATATTAAGGCATATTTTAAATTTATAAATAATTCCCAATTTTATTATCTTGCAAATCACTCGTTCGAGGGCTATTCTAATCTTCTTTAATATATATAATAATCAAATAGTTTAAAATCTACATTTTATTGATTTTAACCTAATATGAGAGTATGTGCGAGGTCAATGATTAAAATGTGCCACAAATGCATGATTGTGTAAATAAATCTATACTTTCTTTTCAAACCCGCAAGCATGCATTTTCCTATTTTAAAATACTGTATTCTACTTTAATTTCAAAGTTCGTAATTGACGTCGAGAATGTGCGGATCCTTTAAAATAAATTTTTGGGAATTTGATTGGGCATTTTCTTAATCCAAGTAAACCCATTTTGTATGTTTTATATACATTAGTCTAGTCTTGCTGGTAAATGAATTGGTTGTTGAGACCGCTTTGTTTTTCTTTCGAAGGATTTTAAAACTGCCAAGTCCGTTCCTTTTTCGTTTCCTGTGGTTCCCAGGCAGGTGTGTACTCAATTGTCACACCTGGGAAGCCGTGACCCAGCCGCTAAGGTTTGGACGAGTTCAAACTTCGGCTGTTCGTGACAACACATTCCTATGGGTCAGCGGCGAGATGCCCTCCGTAGTCATTTCAAATATTCACTATTGTTTTATTTATATATATAATTTTACAAAGCATCCGTGACTTAAATGTGTCGCACCCTCCATCCTTTAATAAATTCATTATTAGCAATATCGACCTCCTATCTAAATTTTATAATTATAAAATAAATGCCTTGATCACATTCCCACTTTATCGCTTAGTAAGCTTTTGTCCGTGCTATTCTCGAAGTCAATAAATATTCTATAACCCTAAATTTTCAAATGTTTTATTAAACTTTTATAATTACTCAAAACATCTCGCACATGTTCCCATCTCTTTTAAGCACATTATCGTAATATTATATTAGCCCGAGGGATAGAATATATTTTCTTTAAAACCTTTTTGTCATTTAATGGAATGTAATGCCAACAATTATTTAGTAAGCGTCCCTGTCTCATATAAGCAGACAGTGGCATTATATATATATTTCTATATAAATAAATCTTTGAAATCATTTAAAACTAATTTTGATCTTTTATTTTATTGATTCCTATCACTGTCTCGGTCTATATATCTATTTTCTACATTTCTTTTGTACATCCATAGATGTTAATTAGCAACCCAAACTTATCTTAGTATAGAGTCTCTTTGTTTCTTCCTGACCACCAGGCACCGGTAAAAGGTTATACTAGTAGTAGCATCAGATGCGTTATCACGTAAGTGGCGCTGTGAAATTTGAACTTTAGATTCGAACTTAGTATATCTAGAAGGCAACCCCTCCTAGAATGTTCAGTTTCATGTTTGGGGTTTGAATTCTGCAGTGTGTTAGCGAGATAGACGATTCTGACCGTTACAATAGCTTCTCTTTTTCACAATCACACCAATAAACTTCCTCATTTCATCTATCTATCACATGTGCAATCTCTTTCTAGATTTTTTATAATCTTAAGACTTCAACTCTGTTATCATTTTTTCATGCATATATCCAGCACAGCTCCATTTCCCTCTTAATTCTGTCGCTGATGTCAGTGATATCTATTTTCTCTTTTAAATATTTCACTTTCAATCCTTCTAATATACATCTTTCTATACTTCACTGAGTGGTCTGAAGTTTCTATATTGCTTTTTTTTTTTTTTTTTTTAAGTGTCCAAGTCTTCATTTCATAAGTAAGAACTGGTAAAATGCTTTCTTAAAAATCTTACTTTTTAAACTTACAGGTATATTTACTTTTAATATTATTTTTGCCAAAGGCATTCGAGTCAATTTTAATTGTGATTAATTTCATCCATTATGTTTTCATCTATGTTAATAATCTGAACAAAGTATTTGTAATTATTAAGTTCTTCTAATTTATGATCATCAATTATTATTTTCTTCTAAGAAAATCCATTGAACATTATTTTAGTGTGTATCTTTAGTCCCATTTTTTTTATTTTCATCTGATAATTCTTGTAACATTTCTTGAAACTTTGAAATATTATTTTCAAAAACAATCATGCCATCTTTGAAATTTAGATGCCCTAAATAATCTCCACATATTATTATGTCCTTAGTTTTCCATTTTAATTCAGAAAATATTTCTAGTGAAACTACTATAAAAAGTTTTCAGAAATACAGAATCAATATCCCCATGGAATTTGATGATTGTTGTTTCATATTTATTAAATATTCTTCAGAATTTGATAATATTTAAATTTATATCTTGTTTATTCAAAACTTTACTTACTGTGGAAATGCATTTGAGTGATATTTTCCATTATCAGTGTCTCTAACAACAACTACTGAGTTACTCAGACTACCCAAAAACTGTGTTTATGTTTTTCACCACAAAAACCTTTGTTTTAATATATCTTGTGGTTAGTGTGTTAATCTATCATATTCGTGACTTAGCATTCAACTCTTAAGTGGAACTTGGTTTTTTTTTTTTTCAAGTATCATTTAGCTATCAGTATTGGTCAGACATTGGGATTCAGCTATTCTTAGCTGAAGAAATAAAAATCTGAATAATAGATATTAACCAAGTGAATGTTGTTAGATTGAGTGTAAAATACAAATATTATGGTATATACAGAATCATTATTCCTAGTAAAGAAAATATCAGACACAAGAATCAAACTTATTAATTTTACTATTTAATAAATTAATATCTCATTAAGTTTTTTCCAAATATGGCTCATTAATTTTAATATATAAAAAAGAAACTAATTGTACACTTTTTTTTTTTTTTAAAATCTTGCTTTACTTTTTATGAACTCTTTTCATTTCAATATATTCATTTATTTTTTTCCTTTCTACATTTTAACCATATTTTATGATCATTTTCAAGAATTATTCCTATTAAAATATCTATATTTGTTTACTCTTAATCAATCAAATTATAAATAAATCAAAATACTAGACAACTATATTTATTTATAATATATATATACCTGCATATTAAAAAATATAAGCATTTAATTTTTGAGATGAAAATGCTGGAAATTGTTAAATCTTATAGAGAGATTATATATAGGAAGAAGAAAACTAGTTTTAAATAGGACTAATGTTGCAAACGTAATCAATTATGGAAGAATAATTATAAGTAATAAAGATTGTTGAAAAGTAAGAAAAAAATTAGAGTGTAAAATTTGAAAATAAGTAAAAAAATAGATAAAGTTATGAATTATATGAAAATATTTTTATAGTGTTATATAAATACTTTTTTTGTATAGTATATATAAATAAATTATATATTTTTATAGGACTAATTATTGAAAATAACCACACAATATAAGGAAAAAATGAATGAATATAGTGAAATGAGAACAGTTCATAAAAAATAGAAGTTTAAAAAGAAAAAAATATGTGCAATTGGTTAATTTTTTTATATATTAATTTTTAGCTGTATACATATATTTCCAAAAGTAATTCTCATCTCCAATCTAAATCCATTTACTATAATAAGCTTGAGTAATCAGTATAGAACTGTAGTTTTTTAGACCAGTTTCTTTATGAATAAGAACTAGAATTTAATGCTGGGACTTATCTAGCAGCTTCTTTTACTTTTTTATGCATTTATAACTCCCTCACTTTTCATTAGCATGCAAATTCACCTTTAAATAATCATTTGGATCCAATTTAATATTCAAAACTTACATTATTTATGAACTTTTTTATTACACTATGATTATGATACTATATAGCAGGGGTGTCCAATAAGTCTTTCGTGATCCACCGGTCGATCGCGAAGCCAATCTGGCAAGAGCTGTTTGATAATAAGTGAAACAAACTAAGTCAAGATTTTCAAATTTTTGTTTTTCTTCTAAATTTTTTTTCAATTCTATTATTGAAAATAATATTTTTAATCTTGATTTAATGTAGCTAATTTGAATTAATAAATATTGTTAATAATTACTCATGTTGCTTTAACTCCCCGGACATGAGTTTTTTGGCCCGTTAAATAATTGTTGTTTTTTACTAGGTAGATATATAAAAATAGTATGTATTTCACACCTCCCTCCATTTAGACTACGTCTATGACAACAAGTCGATCGCCTATGACAACCAGTCGATCACAACACATTTTAAAAATAAAAAGTAGATCTTATGAACACAAAAGTTGGCCACCCCAGCTATATAGTATCAAAAGTACTTAGCTTTAAATAAATTATTTCATATTCAAAACCCAAACCTAATCAATCATTAAATATTTTAACATCTGTTTATTCATTTTTTGTTTTTTAAACTAATAACGTAAAATTTAAAATACCCCTCCCCGCCAAGGTTTTGAATCCAAGCTAAGTCACATATGTTATACGTATATAAATATATACTAATTTCTTAAACAAACAAAAAAACATTTTTAACAAGAATTTATAAAAATAATATGAATATAATATTTTCATTAAAACTTGAAATATTGTATTAAATATATAAAAAAACAGCTAATGAAATGGAGTTAATTACATATCACTAAAGAAAATATTTTTAAATATGTTATTTTTTTATTTACAACACAACTAATTATATGAATTTATACTGTTTACCACAGTGAAATAACATCTTAGTGTAGACACTCAAGTAACTATGACTATTATAGATTTTAAGATTATTTAACCTCTTTTCAGATTGAATCCTTATCTCACTGTTACCAATATATGTTACAGTCCTCAATACAAATGGATTGTATGTTTACAATGTTTATATTATCTTGGCTGCTAAGTTTTCATTACTTAAACGTTTTTTTAAAATACTAGTAAGAAAATTGGCACTTACAGTGGACCCTATTCAGATAAGTACTATAGTCTCTTAAAAAAAAAAACATCTGTTTATATTACAATATTTCATTTTTCATAATTTCTATATTATTATTTTAATATTTAATTATAAATAATAAAATATTGTAATGGGATTAATATTAATTAATGATCAAATTATACCATAAATTCTTTAGAATAACATCATAAATCAGAGATTCCTCTTTCTGTGTGTTTGTATTATTAGGTTAAAAACATATACACACACACGTATATTGCAATTTATTGTGAAAGTGCTGAACTTGCTGCATACACAACTATGACGTCATCACTTCCCAGATAAATATTTTAATGATTATTACTAATCATTATTTGGGCTAGAAATTATATTATTCTTAATTAAGCTATACAGTCTAAACTTTAATTAAAGATGAATATATCTATTATTATTAAGTACAATTACTTCAACTAATTAATCCAACTCTTTTACATTTTTTTCATGTGTAGTAATATATTTATATCTTTAATTTTGCTACATATAATTGAATTGGATTAATAAAAACATCCTTATTCGTGTGATTAGATTTTATGTATGTACATAAGAAATGTATAGAAATGATAGCACCATTATGCATGTGATATATTTTATCCTCCATTAACTTATTTTATCCCTTGGTTTGTAAAACAATATTTACTCTTAACATTTTACATCATTATATATTGAATATGTATATAACACTCTAAGCATATGCATGCAATATGTAGATATATATTTTAAAGTGAATTGTATAACTCATTGATTGATAAGGACTAGTATTAAGAAATTTCAAATAGTTATATGTAATTAGCATAATAATTTTAAATGTCATTTGCATCTGGTAATTATCTCAATTTTCTGTGAATCTCACTGTAGGCACATCAGTGTATTTGATAATAAAATATTGTTTATTCTATTAAACTGGATTTTTTTGAATTTATTTTTATTTTGAGAGAAAAGTGTTATTTTGTTATATTATTTATGATTATTTTATGGGAATTCTGTGTATATCATTTAAAATAATTTTGATTAGATTTACCAAATACCTTAAGAAAATGCTGGGTTGCTATATTTCCCAACGTGCCTCTGTATCTGATCAAAAAGTTTCTCATCAAATAATATGTTGGCAATTAAATAAAACATTTTTATAAAATAAATTAGAATGTAACTACTATTTCTATGCTATCATTCCTTTAGGGCTTTCTCTTCTTAGATTTTAAGAATATGTTTCTTGTTTTCATTCTTTCCTTCCTCTATTGGTGGAGAAGTTTTAAAGAGTAATTTTTACTCTTGTAACTTTTTCCAAATAGTATTGATATTATAACATGAATAAAAATGTGAATTAAATAAAATCATTGCTAATTGGAAAAGTTTTAATTTGAAACTATGCAACCAATAATCTTAAAACAAGGGATATATTCTTAATTTAACAATACTCTGAAAAAACTGTGATTGATGAAAACATTAAATTACATTTTGTGTTTTTATGAAATTGTTTTATTTGATTGTCAATGTACTTTGATGTAAAAGTTTTTCGTCAGTCTAAGACAGCTTGCTGGGAAATAAAGTAAAGCAGCATTTCTTTCATTTATTTGGTTAAGTGTAATGAAAATAATTGTTGACTATAAAGGATGAAGTTTTCTGTCAAATAATCATAAACTATCATCTTTTTTATCTGTGAAAGTATTGAAAAGAATATTATTTTACAAATATTTAAACTAAAACAAATTTTTTTTCTTAAAAATCATGTGACTAGCATATGTACATGACACTGATAAATGAGGCATAGTAACAGAAATCACTTTTAAAAAGTGTGAAAAATCATATTTTAAAATTGTATATAAAATTTAATATCATTTATATAATCTTTATTGACGAAACACTTTATTATTACTTTTACGATGCTTTATTATCCATCCTTTCCTTCAGTTAACAGTTTTGATTGCCCCAGCAATCTTCTTCAGAACTTCTATTTATATCTCCAAATCTTACAATCTAATATAACGGTTTTGATTGCCCCAATAATCTTCTTCAGAACTTGTACTTATATCTCCAAATCTTAATTTGGAGAATCGAAACTGTCATATTAGGTTATAAAAAAAGCATTGTAAAAGTAATAAAGAGTATAGATGATATTAAATATGGATTTGGTAATGCAATGGTAAAGATAAAGTTATAATACTTCATAAAGAAGAGAATCATTAAGTCATTAAAAGGTAAAATAACATGTTTTTAAAATAGTAAACACAAGGATCATTGCTAATTGTCTTCATTAATTAAAAATTCTCAGAATAGTATCAAATAATTGTATAAAATTGTGAACAGAAGTGCTTACCAATTTGTAAATATTTTCCAGTTTCTGAACTTATTTCAAATGACTTTAAAATATGAAAGTTATTTTCTATTAATATGAGAGTATAAATAGAAGCTAAAAAGCATTTAAAGGTTTTAAATTTTAATGTGTTCTACTATAATATATTGTTATTAGCAATAATATACAATAGTTCTTGGAAACATAATGGAAAGTTATGATATTATTAGTAATAATAACAGTAATTTTGATAAAATAGTGGCATTCAATGACTAACTATAGATTACTTTTAAGTGAACAAAGATTGCTTAAATTGGATAAGAATTTGAATATTAAATTAAATATTCCTGGACTTCTTGAAGTTAGAAGATTAGTGAAGATACAGTTAATTTGAAAAATAGGCATGGATTTTTTTTGTAAATAAAAATTGAACATTATAAATATTTCTTTATATATTAGGTAAAGTGGCAAAATTAATTACTGAATTTAATGGAAGATACTAAGTACAGAAAATTTAAATTTATAACCCAACAAGTTGTCATTCTGATGAATCCAAAACTTTTTTGTTTACAAAAACAAAATGTTTTTAGTCAGAACAAACAATATTTTTAATTTGTCTTCGGAGATTTGATTGCTTGATATAAAATCAGAAATGAGAGAGGAAATAGACTTATGGATTTTTCAGAAAAATTATATGTAAATTTTTGAGAAAAATTCAAAATAAAATGGAAATGAAAGCAAACAACAAATATTTTGACTAATAGAAAATATGAATATCAAAGCTATAATGTATTTAACAGATTCAAAGCTCCAGAATATGAAGGAATTTTTATTGATGTCTTAAAAAAATCTGGTTAATTGTTGGCAAAGTTATATACTAAATGTCTGAATGATGATAATTGTACCAGAGATTGAAAGATGCTAATAGTGATATTGATATTTTAAAAATTTGAAAATGAAAATATTAAAATTATTGAGTTATCTGTTTTATATAAGATCTTTATTAAAATCATTACAAATTAGAAACCGGATTTTAAAATGTTTTTAACATCACAATCATATTTAAATATTAAAAGAAACTATAGAAAAAAATTAATGAATAAAACTTTCCATTATTTTTGGGATTTTCAGATTATGAAAAGACATTTTAATCTATAAGTATTTTCATGATGATTAAACTTTAGCTTTGGTGAATCAAGATATTGTTAAATTCTGAAGAATATTTTCTAAAACAAAGTTGTGACTTAAAATAGAAGGCTATAGTTTCAAAATAAATAGAGGTTATTTAAGCCATTTAGATTTTGCAGGTGGGATTTTACAAATATTGTTTCAGAATTTCAGGAAATGTTATAAAAATAATAGGTGAAAGTAGAATTAAAATTAATTGCTAAGAAAATTAAGATAATGTTTTATGCCTTTTCATATAAGGAGAAAATGAGAATTGTTAATAATGAATTAGAAATTTATTATAGAAATATAATAGATGAAATTAATCATTGAATTAGACTTGGATGGAATACTTTTGATAGAAATGGCTTAATATTAAAAGGAAATATGTTTGAAAAGAAGGTTGATTCTGTTTTAATAATTTTCACATGGTTGTAAGACAGGGGTGGGCAATTGTTTTGGCTCGGGGGTCACAGGTTGGCAGAGGGCCGCACCTTTTTTTCATGCCACAATAAACACACTGCTTTATTCCCTGTATTACCAAAGAAATATTTGTTTTTCCATTCTTCATTAAACACACGACATTCATCACCGATTTTACATTTTTTCAGAGAATTCATAGTTTCACTTAAGTTGGAAATGTATATATTTGCCAATGCAAAGACTAAAATTGAAATTAACCAGATCAACTGGAAAAGCAATGCACATCGTATCTACACTGTGCATGTGTATTGACGTGGCCATCTTAATGGAATACAAGATGAATCTTCGGCCACGCACTAGAAGGAAATCTCAGTTCAAGGTGGATTTTTCTGATTGTTTTGGCGGGCCGCATAAAAACTCTTAGTGGGCTGCTATTTGCCCACCCCTGTTGTAAGACAATCCTTAACTGAAAAACAATAAAAAGTATGGCAGGAAGGTTATGAGTAACAATATAATGAAATATGTGGATAAGAAAACAAATAGTTATTTTAAAAATTAAGAAGTTGAAATGAAGATATACTTAGATAGTTGAAGTCAAATTGGATCCTAAAAGATCCATAAATAATTCACTTGTGAAATGGAAGCATGAGAAGGCAGTTTTCTGAAGTGATACGGACTAAACTAAAAATTGGATTAAACTTTAAAAGATCTTGATTACATTTATAATGGTTGAAAATGATAGTCTTTAACATTCTCCATTTAATATATTTGTTTTAAAAAGTTTTCTTTTATTCAAATCTCAGTTTGTTATTTTTATCAAAGTATCACAAACCTTCCCTCCTATTGAATATGTTTTTAAAAAAAGGTTAAATGGGATTATTTTAGTAACAGTAAATTTAATTGGTTAACTGCTTTAAGTGCTTGAGCCTTCTCATTTAAAATAAATTTTGTCATAAAATGTTGTGAACTATGTATCATATAGTCAAGCATTGTTAGCCGAGAAGTCGTGGCAACTGCCTTGCAAGCAAGTAGTTGGTTGCAGACAATTGTGGGTTCGCATCCCGGCAGATGCTATGACATATGAAAGAAAGAAAAAAACTATGTATCATATACTTTATATGTCATTTAGAGAATTTATTTTGATTTCCAACAATTAGTTGCCATATTGTAACATTCGCACTTTTTATAATTTTTTTTAACACAAAAATAGACGAACAGTGATTTTTTTCAGCAATTAATAGTTATAAATTAATTTTTTTTTTTTAATTGAGAGTAATTTTATCTTAATAAGATATGAAAATTCATAAAAGTTCTAATGAATTACTACTTCAAAATTACTTGTCCTAAAAATAAAATCATTACGTCTTACAAAAAAGAATAAAATATTAGTAATATTTATACATATGCACACACATGCTGTTAATAGAATATATTTGCACTTACAAATTTTAGTTCAGCAATATTAATTTTAATAAACATTTGAGAATAAATTCTTACATAAACTAAATTTTTTCATTTATTTTATTAGGAAAGAAATGATACTACTCATACTGAGTATTGGTATATATATATATCATAAAAAATGAAATATACAAACATTTCATTTTTTGAATTCCAACTACATCAAACTAAAACTTTTTATATATTATTTTAATTATAGATTTAGTTGAATTTAATTTGTTATTAAAATGTTTATTTTTAAACATTCATCACAATTTGAAACTCATAAGTAAATATGAAATTAAATTATGGCAATAACTTTTTTCAGCTCTATTGCTTCCCATGGTATATAATTTTGTGGTAACATCTAAAACAGACATGTGATATTTTAAGCAAACAAAATTCTTTTTATTTTGTTCAATAAATTTTAATATTAGAAATGTTAATTTATTATCATCATCAAATAAATAAATAAAAAATTGTATTTTAATTCAAAACTGGTATTATAAACTTTTTTCTTCACTAAAACAAAAGAAATAATTTTATATAATAAGACTAATCTATTGTTCATATTAAGTTCTTTATTGTAATTGTGTTTTGTTTTTTCAAAACTAATGCGTAAATAAATCTTAATCCGTATATGGGAATTTTAAATGTTCTCTCGATATAAAGAAGTGTTGAATTATTAGTTGGTGAAGTACTGATAATCAAATCTATTTTATATTAAATGTTTAATAATTAATTAGCATTAAAACAATGTATTTCCAATAAGGAAGGAAGTAGAATTTCGTAGAAGCTAATCTTTGATAAGTTAAATTGTATAACTTGTTTATTAATAATCATTTTACTCTGTTTGTTTAAATATTGTGTTAACCACATAATACAATTGCAAAGTGACAAGTTTCAAGAATATATCAAAATTTTATTTCTTCATATTATCAAAAAATAGTTCATTGATTTGTAATCAACATTGAAAGATAATAACAATCCTGAAAGAGATCACCTGATTAATTTTTGGATCTAAAGTCTTTCAAATTTAACTATTTTGCTGAAGCAACAATATTCTTCCAGCATATATTTGAAATCGTTATTATTGTCCAGTAGTCATTGTAAATTACCGTTCTTGTAATTTAGTAAATTATTTATTGTGGTTAACTAAACAATGACGTTTATTAAATTATAATTGCATAATTATAACTAATGCATTTCATATGTGGCTTTATTCTGGAAAACACAACGAGCTCATTTGCTTAATGAATCTGTGTAAATGGACAAACATCAATTATGAGTCACATAATTAATGACTGTCAAATCTATAACTACAGTGGCGGAATTGACGAATTTAATAAAGTCATTAGTGAAATCATCTCCTGGTTGGAATTTCTACAGGTTTTTTTAATATTTTGTTAATAATTAAACTACAAGGCATTAAAAGGGAACAGAAACGGTTTCTATCTTGTATAAGAGTCATTTGATAGAAAAATACTGAGCTGCCAATATAGGCATGAGGATTGTTTGATATCTCTAATTTATCTAACAAGCGAGTGTTGTTTACGGGATGTATGCCATAGTGGCAGAAGGTAGTCTGAGTTGTTAAAACAATATTTTACATGAAAAAATAATAACTGTTCTAAATTAAAAGACACAGTTAAAATTTAGTTTTCTTCATATTCCTAAAAGAAATATACAAGTACTATTTTGCAATTTTTCCATGTAATTTTACCTATAGCAGTATTATCTTTGAATTATATATCATTTACAAAATGAATTTTTTTTAATCAATTTTTTTTTTTTTTTTTTAAGATTTATTAATATCTGATAAACTGAAGATTTAATAATATTTTTCAGTTTGATAAATTAAAACAACTTTTTTTTTTTTTAATTGTATGCATAGATTAATAACAATTGTTTTTTTTTTAAATTTTTATCTCAGTATTAAAATTTGCCTTAGATTATTATTTCTCTGCTGTCAGAACTTTAATTCATCTGAATCTATTTTTTATCATTTTAAATGTAGTCTTTGCTTTCAATTTATCATTAATAAGTTCTTATCATCCCTTGTGCAATGATTGAATAGCAAATTCTGTGGCTGAAAGTCCATTTCACAGCTTCAGTTTTTAGTGTTCATATTAAGTAATAATCCATTTATTTACTCAAATTCTAATGGCAAGCTCATATCAATTAATATCTACATTTTGTTGATCTTCAGTAACCTTTAATTTCACATTTGCATTGTAAATGTAGATTTTTTTAAAAAAAAAAATTAGAATATGCATAAAAACAGCTACATACAAATACATAATATTTAAAAATAAACTATAATATGTGTACAGTATTTACCATAGATAATATGTTTAATAAAATATATTCTACAAGAGTATGTAGATAATTGTCAACTTTTTGGTATAAAAAACTATTAATTTGCTGAGCCAGGCTTTCGATAGCGTGTATCTTTATCAAAGCACAACTAAAATCAAAATTATCAAATACATTAGCATATCCACATGCATATAAATATACATTAAGCTAGTTGCTGATTATCATAGATTTGCATGTGCAAATTGACCTAGCTGTTGGTATGTCATTAGATTAAACAACTAGTATTTGCTAAGAATAATGCTATTAGTTTTTATATTTATGGAGTTCTTAAAACTAATTATTTGCCAGTAGGCTTTGAAGCTTTTTTGTTTAGGAATTCAAAACCTTGTAAGATTGAAACTGAGAGAAAAAATAATTTAGAGTGTTACAAAAAAGATTTTATTAACGCTGGTTATTTTATGATCATGCTCAACAAATAGATATGAAAATTTAATAATAGATATAAATTTGATAGAACATTTAATTCTAAAACATGGGTTGATATGCTTTATATCCCTAAAATACATTCAAAAATAATGTTGATGGATTTTAATATTGATTTTAGATGCCGCTTATCACTAAATAGACTTATTATCAATTCTGAAGATAACATTAAAGATGATAAAGCTCAATTGGTATATGTACTGGATTGTCAACTTTGCTATGTCAGATACTATGGAGAGATCCATTAAAACTTAAAATCAAAAATCATTCAGCATGCACATTCATATAACAGAACTAAATGCAACAGTGCTTATAGCTCGGTGTTTGTAGATCATGAGAAATAATCTGGTCATTTTTTTAAACTTGCTGATGCTAAAATTATTTGCTTAAAAAGTAATAAAAAAAATAAATAAAAGACGCTTGGTGCATAATTAATTCTATGAACACCATAAATATAAGAACCATTAGCAATACTCACAGTAAGCACTAGTCATTTAATGACATAGTCAACTGCTAAGTTAATTTATCCTTGCAATTGATGATAATCAACGACTAGTTTAATGTACATTTATATGCATGTGGATATGCTAATGTGTTTTCCAATATTCATATAGTTGTGCTTTGACAATGATATACCGTATCGAAAGCCTGGCTTAGCGTATTAATAACAAAAATTTATTACCATAATAGTTGAAAATTCTTTTCATATTATTGTAAAATATATATAATATTAAACATAGCCATATTATTAAGTTACTCATACATTAATTTTTTTTTTTAACTTCTGCATTGTAAAAGGATTTTACATTGTGGGTTTTCAGTTGTGAAGCAGAAAACTTTATCTTGATTTATAAGTATTCAGTCATATAAAATCATGTCATGTGTATCTATTACATAATACTTTCCATATATTTTGAATGTTCAAGAATAACTAATTTTGACAGAAATGACACAGGTCAGATGTTGAAACACTTTACCAAACAAATACAATAATAAAATTTTCTTTACCAACTCTTAATTGGTATCAAAGCTAAAAAATTAAAGCTTTAAAGGATTTGTTTTTACTTATCTGTAAAACATTTATGAAATAAAATATTCTAATATTAGTGCATACTATACTACTATAGATTAATAATATAAAAGTTTAGGAAATGAAAATTTAATGTCTTGAGAGCAACACACAATAGTTTTAGGAGTTATTTGCAGTTTGAGAGTATCCCTTAAGATGAAATAAAAAATTATATAAATAATCATAAATATTATTTAATATATTTTTAGTGTAAAATATATATTGTGTAGAATATCTATATTGTTTGTAACATCTTTACAAACCAAAAAAAAATTAATAGTTTAATTTTTCTTTCATGCCAGCTTTTTATACAACCAGTTCAATATGGTCAATGAAAAAGTTTAAATAAAGATAAACATTAATTTTGTTTCCAGTCCTTTTTTCTTTCTTAGTAAATACTTTGTAACAAGAAATTACAATTGAAATAGTTTACATTTAAAAGTTGCAAATTGTGAATGACAACAGAGAAGCTTACACACAGGCATATGAATTTATTTATTGTATTATACTGTTTGTATTTTTGTATTGGACTATTTCCATCATCTAATATGTGTGTTGAATGTCTTTAGAACAATTTAATTTTATTTAAATATTCCAATTACATTCAACTGTTAGTAATAACAAAGCAAACAGGTTAGTATATGTTTATTTTATTTCAATTTAAAAACTTGCACGTTAATTTATTAAACTATATGTAACGCCTTTTTGAAATTTTGTTCAGATTTCAAAAGGTATTGTACCATCAGTTATTTGAAATTCAGTGATGAAGCATATTGATAAATTATTATAAATGAAAAATTAGCCATTGTAATTTTTATATTGATACCAATTTTTAAAACCATACAAAATATAACAATTTTCTATATAATAATAATTATTCTTTTTTTTTTCTGTATATTTGTGCAATATTTTTTTAAGATAGTAATATAATTACAGAGTTTGTAAATTTTCAAATTAGATTTGTTAAATTTCTACAAGAAATTAAATATTTTCAATTGTGCTATTCTGAATATTTTAAGTCCATCAAATTTTAAATGCTTAGAGAATTTAATTTTTTTTTTTGTTTGTTTGTTTTGTGTTTATTAAATAAAGATTGTATCTCTTGGTTGAAGGATTAACAATTTTTCCAGATTTAAAGAGATCTTATAGTAATTAACAATATGCCTTCTTCCTCATATATCCCAATTTATTATTATTTCAGAATGCAGGAAACAGATATTAAAAAATAGCAGTTATTATTAATTTTTATATCCATTAGATATACATTTTTTTTATACTAAATATTTACACAACATCTTATAATCAAAAAAAAAAATATTTACCATTTAATTTTATTCCTTAATTTTTTCTGATAAATTTCCTGTTAGCTTATTTAAAATGGTTTCACTCCCTGATATTAGATAGTAAAAAATATTTAGTAATTAAAGATTCTATTTAACCTTTTTTTGTGAAGTTTTATACAGCTGTAAGGAATCAACAGAAATATATTTAGAAAGTTAAATTTTTAGTTACTATTTTTAGAATAAATTGAAAGTGTAAATTAAATGCTGAAGTTGGATAAATTAAGAAAGACAAAATAGAAACCTGGCATTGTGATAATTTGGTATATTTTCAGATGTTCATTGAACTTTTTTAACTTGAAGTAATACCTTTTTTTAAATACATTTATTTTCAATTATTTATATTATATTATTACCCACCACTGTAATTTCTCTATATTTAATTTATTTTTGACAGCAATAGACTTTTCTACAACCAATCTTGTAAACACTGATTAAATTATTGGCATTACAGGGCAATGCAGTCTGTCACATGATGGTTGTCATCGAGAGATTCTTATTATTCAGGCCATCGTATAGTCGTAAATAAATAGATACTCTTTTTTGTTATAAATGTTCTTAGGCTTCAGTATCATGAACAAAATTTAAGTTCCTAGTATAGTAGAATCCTGATGTATTATTTTTCATGGATAATAAATATGAGGAAATAATACTAGGAACTATTAATAATTATAAATAACAATTAAATATCAATACTTATGCGCTTATAACGTTCATTAAAGAAGTCATATGTTATTAAATTTATTTAAAGCTTAGCGCTTTCAAAGCTCTATGGCTTCATAATCATAGCTGTGCAAAATAAAAATAAAACGGTTGATAGTGATGAGGGGGAGTATTCAAATTTATGTTAATTAGATGTTTCGGTATATTAATTAAAATATTGTTTGATTTAGTTTGTCCATCTTTTGGAAATGGCAATTTAATGATTATTATTTATAGTTTAATACACATAAAGTAACTTAATTGTTAGGTTTGAGCACAACTTAATTATATCGTGTTTCCCTGAAAGTAAAAGGTCTTACATTAATTTTTGTTCCAAAAGACACTGTAGAATTTATTTTTAGGGTTATTTTTTTATATACAAAAATTACATTTATTCAAGTACTTCTTTTTATAAAACAAAGACTAACTGTAAGTTCACCAGCATTACTGAGAAGAAGAATCATGAATGATCCGAAAAAATAAAATCAGTCAATCTTGTGATTAGATTTGGAAGTAGTCCAATATAGACCAGGCTAATTATTCAGCCCTTGTCAAACTTGGGGCAGACTGTATAAATAATAATTTGTATGCACAAACTTAAGTGTTAATCCATCAGAATTTAACAAAAAAAATCCTGGGATACAAAAGCATGCTGATCATCATCAATGCCCTGGCCATTTAATACCATTAATGTACTGGCCAAATATAAACTTAATTTCTAATAATGATTAAATAAAATGTAATGCATGACTTTAAATATATCTCTTTGCATCAACCAGCATTATTATCATCTGGATGTCCATATCACTTAACATAAACCCCAATGTATATAATTGACTGTTATGCATGAATCCAGCTCAGTGAGCAAGAGTTCTATAACTGTCACTATGAGCAAGAGATAATATTAACATGTAACAATTTATAACATTTCAAACCTACTTTAGGATTGAATGAATTCACTGGAATAACTTAATGAAATATAAATTTATTAATTAGAAACAATAATAAAATGAAATTAAGGTATGCTATAAATATAAATTCGGCATTCTGATTTTGATTCAAATAATACAAAATAAAAGCTATTACATAATAATTTACATATATCTCAATAAGTTTGCACAAAACACACTTATATATAAGCATTCAGATGTGCTGTTTAATAATTTAAAATTAACATCTTTGAATTGTCATAAACCAATAATAAAAATTCATTTTTATAATGCATAATTTTAAAATGTGGTTGATGACTGATTTTAATATATATGTGTCTCAATGACATGCATTCAAATGTGCACACACACTGGCATTTCATTAGTTTTTAAAAAATTCACTTATTAAACATTTTCACGACAATTCAATGTTGAAAAATAAACATAAAACACATTTATTCTCATATAAATCAAAGTTATTTCTAATGATAAGTAAAAGTTCTTTTTTAAATACATATATATATATTACTTCTTTGATAATCCTTCATAAAAGTTTTCTTTCAGATTATTATTAATTGTAACCATATTTAAAAATATGCTAGCAAATTCTTTTTTTTTTCTCCAATATAGAAAGATTTTTGGAGTTTTCTTATTTTAATAAAATAAAACTGAAAACATATTAGTTTTAGTTGAATAATTTAGACAAAAATTATTTTTAAATCTTGTAATATTCACTGCATTTTCCTGGACCATAGGTTCCCATTTCCTTGCAGGAAAAAGTGGCAAGTCAATGCCTTTTTACCCTTCCATTTCAAAGATAAAACTGGTGTGGATTCAGCTTACAACCATGCATAAATAATATAATATATATCTTTTTATTACTATATTACTACCACAAAGTAAAATAAATTAAAATCTAAACCATTGATGGACAGTACCATGATGAAAATAGTGGGAATAGAGAAATGGGAAAAAGAAAGGAAGAAGTCAGGAAAATAAAGATCTGGGGTGAATTCATGAAGGGATGCTGTATTCTATTCTAGGAAGAATGGCTAATAACACAAAAGAGATGGGCAGCATCAGACCACTGGGATGATTTGCATAATGGGTGTAAAGGAGAAAAAGGAAGTTTTAGAGATTGGAGAACAGATACCAAAGAAAAAATTTAGATTTGGAGGGAAAATGCAGAAAGGACAGTCTAGACATACAAGAAAACTTGAAGGATGATCAAGAAAGTGGTGGACCAGGCATAGCAAAGAGTAGAGGTTTCATCTCTGCAAGGGTCAGAGAAACGAAAACATCGGAGAAAGGAACAGGATAGTGTGAATGAAGGATCAGGAGGAAGTTTATAGTTTAAAGATGCAGGAGATAGGAGAAGGAGGTGTAATAAAGATGGAGGAAGGTACAACTTTAGAGGTGGAAAGGATGGAGTAGAAATGAAATGTCGAGATGATGGAAATAGTACAGTAGGAGAGACCGCCACTGAAGATCAGCTTGATAAGAGTACAATAGAGATGAGGGAAGCTCTTTCTGAGCAAAGCATGAGGAAGGAAGAGATAGCTGGAGAGCAGGAATAGATAGCGAGACTGGGGATAAGGGTGGCTATGAAGAGATAGGTGAAAAAAAGATGCTAGAGAAATTGTGTAGAAAATCTACATGATAGTATTGAACAGGATGAGTAAGAGCCAGTGAAAGAAGACAGGAGATTCCTATGGAGATATAAAGAAAGGAGGATTCAAAACCAAAGGAAACTCATCGAGTGAAGTTGGGGAGTAACATTGGATTTGATGAATCAGGGTTAGTGGAAGGACCAAATGATAAAGTAGAGTGGAAACAGAGACAAGAGTATACTCTGAAGGAAGAATACAGAGGCCTTGTGTGTGATCTAGACCTCAGGAGAATGGTGGCCCTAAGACCAAGCGTAAGCAGAATAAGCAATGTTTCATAAATGGGAAGAAGCTAGGGGAGAAATTTAAACAGAAAAGTTGAGTCTGAGAGGCAGGATAGAGAATAAGACTCACTGAAAACTGCCAGTCTTTGAATTAATCACAAGGAAAGATCATTATGTAGGGGTATATGTCAAGACCTGTTAAGAGAAAAGTTTTGAGAGAAATGATAATAAAGGTCATGTCCACACTAAAAGAGAAAAGACCGCATGGAAGAGGAGGAGAGGGGAAAGGTATTCATCTGTTTTAAAAATAGGGTTCGAGCTCTGGGACTGAGAAAAGTATGTATTTTGGAACATCATAAGCACTTCCAGTTCAGGAAGGTACCACACCAAACCCAGCCAAAATGTAAGGAATATAGAAACCTTATGGGACATGATAAGTTCCATAAATTAAGAATGTACAGAGGTAAACTGTATCCTATCTGAACAAGACTATATCGATAGTGTATGGATCAACCCCTCCTTTTTTCCCTTATAATCGATAATCTGACCAAACCTAGGGGTTACTAATATAAATATGTATACCATTGAGGAAATTTTTATCTTGTGTTTTTTTAATTATTTTATATAGATACATTTGTTCTTCATTCATATTGTTTGTAGATTTTTCTTTATTGGTCGGAGCATGGGATTATTAGTTAAGTATAGGGTACATTCAGGCAGGATAGAGTATAAAGCTAGTTGTTACCAGTGACTCCAGGATTTATCATTGTAATATAAATTTAAGTAAAGGCATTTTTATTGGTTTTTTTTGTAAGTTTGGGGATATGAAACAGTATATTTCTTCTCTCATAATTGTCTCGCATATTCTTTCCCACCATTCCATTTGTGCCAGATTTAAACGCTCTCTGAGTACATGTATAATATTAATTTATATATATTATAGCATGTATATTTATTTTAAAATAATATGTTTTGTTACACATTTTGTTTTGTTAAGAGTTTACATTTTAAATTGCATATGATCTACACATGGCTGTTATATGTAGGGAGATATTGTTAAAAGCTAGAACAATTCTCAATTTTATTCTTAAATAAGTCACAAACAAAACCCCACTTGACAAGGTAATTTGTTTCTAAACAATAATATTTTTCCAAAAAGTACAATTTTAGTAAACAATTTTTCTGAACTGAAACTATTAGTTATTAGGAATTTAAAAGGTCAATTTTAAAGAAAAATATTCTATTAAAAAAATGACAGGAATATTTAAAATGTACTATGTGGTTCTCAAAAAGTAAATAGTCTTGTTGACAGCAGGGTGGTCTAAAGCTTGAAATAGGCCTGATTTCTTTCTGCAAGAGTTCATTTTATAATTTTTTGTAACCATTGCCTCTGACATATTGGGCTAGGTAAAATTTAGATTTGCTGTATCGCTCTAGCCAGAGATGGCAATTTTTATTCATCTCTACGTCTGGGGGCATGATAATCATCACAGGGAGGAGAAACCATCCAGAAGCCTACCGTAAGAAGAAGACATCTTAAACTGCCTATTCTGATGAGAATGCCACTCCGCTATTGTCTGATGTGCCTGCATTACAAGCTACCACCAAAAAGACCAATAATATTAT
Organism: Epiperipatus broadwayi; assembly: GCA_028023455.1. NCBI lineage: Eukaryota > Metazoa > Onychophora > Udeonychophora > Euonychophora > Peripatidae > Epiperipatus > Epiperipatus broadwayi. Next base: position 3,403,139 of record JAQFVV010012410.1, on the reverse strand, counting down.
TTTCAAAGACTGCAGAGCTCTATAATTTATTTAAATTTGTAATATTAAGCTTACTTATTTACTGTAATTAATGTTCAATTTTATATCTAACAACTATGCTGAATAAACTTTGTTATTAATTAAAATTATGTTAAACTTGCCTGATTTCCTCTGTATAATATAAAATAATTTATTATCAATCTTATTTCTTAAAATCTGTTAAATTAAATCATTTATAAATTTATCTTATGAACTTGACTGAATTCACCTTTATTAAGTAAAAGACTTTATTGTTTTTTTTTATAATCTATAAATACCTGCAATCAGTTATATCTTAAATTTCTCAAAACTGCGGTCATATCTAGATTTATTGTTTTAGCTATTTTGTTTAAATTTATTATATATGTTATAATATGCCCATCTTTCGAAACAGTGAATAATGATTGTTAACTAGCTTTCAATGGAGATAATTAAAATCTCTACTTTAAATATTTTAAGAATGTTACTTGGCATATTAAATCACTGTTTCAAAATAATATATTGATAGATTATAACCAATCGCTACATGCTCATTATTATCATGATTGGTTTGCTTAGTCAGTTATTACAATTTATAATTTTTGATATCTATAAGTTAGAAGTGATATGCTAGCTAGAGATGATATTAAAGTATACTTGTTAAGGTTTTTTAATGCCCATCAAATATGCTTTCCCTCTTTAATTGCAATTATATATATATATATATATTGTAACAGTATATAAATATGCCGTTACATTATTTTAAAACTAAAATAAAAAGATTGTGAATAAAAATTGATTTATTAAAATGAAAAAAAAAACTTAACTTAAAAACTGAAAATTAAAAGTTGTGTAACATATATATAGATCGCACAGATAGGAAACTTTGAAGGCTTTTACAGATAAAAGCATTTGAAAGTTTTTTTTTTTGTAAAAAAGTAAAAATATAAAGATTGATATTTTAAAAATAGAAATAATGTTGATTTCTAAAGTCTTAGAAAATGGAAATAATTGTCTTATTAATTAAATGATTGTTCAAAAGCAAACTAACTCGTGAGGCATGTAAAATAAATTAAATGGTCAGATAAGAGAATACAAGGGAATTAAATGACCAATCCAAACACGAAAATGACAGCATGGACCATAACTGAAACACAAATGGATTAGTGATGTCTTGCTCTTTGAATCCAAAGATTGGATGATAAGAGACTAATAAAAATATAAAAGCCAAATTATTCTGAGGATTGTTATCTGAGAGCTGACTATGAATATGTCATTATAACTGGCCACATTGCAGATTTTCACGATGTGGAAGTCGGCAATAAGTTTGATTTTCCGGACAACCAGCTGAGGCCTCTCGATGACAGTTCCTGACCAAATGAATGGCAAATAGCAGTTTCATTTCAAAGAATGACAAAATCTACGAAAGTGATCACAAAGACGGATCCCTAAAATCTGCTCAATCTGTAACGTATGAACTATAGTGTCTATTAATAAGAACTTTCCTACAAATTGCAATTAATTAATAGCTGTAAATAAGAACTCTTATCTGATTTAAAAATGCAAAATCAATTATTAATATTTTTTATGCAGATGTTTAAGCAATCATTTCCATTTCATTTTTTTTGTGTGTGTGTGTGTGTGTATATTATGTTTCAATTAAAAGTTACGTGAAAGTTGGGAGGGTTCAATTTCATTACCTGATATGTATGTGTTTTGCTGTCGGTTGCTTCACTTACCCCTTTGAATGACTCGATTTGTTTTCGGGAAAACTTCTTTTAAGGGGTGAATGACTCGATTTGTTTTTGGGAGGACCATTAGTAGCACATGCGTCTCGGTAAAAAAAATTCACCCTCGGAAATATCCATCTGTGCAGTCTATTTAAATAGTAATTTGAATTTAAATTTTAAAAAAAATTATTAATGTAAAATCTAAACTAAATTTATTCCTCAATTTTAAATGTGCGTTAATAAAAATCTATTTGTGTGTTAATTATTGACAGTGGCTTATTTTATTTATTTATTTTAATATTGAAATATAATTGGATAAGAATTTATATTATATTAATCTCTGCATCTCCTTGAGCTAGTGGCAAGGGCAAACGGTCAATAAAAGAAAAGTTGGATTTTTAACAGCGCGTATCTGCCTACTTTATAAATTTTTCTAGGTTCAAATGGCCTAGATGGCGCTCTGTTGGCAGATACTTTAAGACCAAATTTCAGTGACCGTTAAAATATATATATACATATGCAGATTCAATATTTCAATTTACATTAAGATTTAATTTAAGCCCTATGGTTATCATAATTACAATGCTAGTTTAAGAACTGCGTTGAATTAGTTTGGCAGATAGAAGCTATCTGTTTTAGATGCAATTAATTGATTATACATATACCTATTGGTCTTTTGTGTGTGCATTGCGAGTGGGTCTTTATAAGGTATGCATTTGTATGTTTACATTTTGCTGCACCTTTTAAATGGGTTCAGGGTGAATGGCTGCCCCATTCTTTAGTTCGGATATGGCTATCTTTATTAGAACTGGAACATGAGGATTCAACCATGTTTATAAAGCATGTCCAAGTTCATGAACTTATCTGTTCACATATTCATGGCATCAAACAGTCCAGTCTGAGCACAGAACATTTGATGCTGAAGTTCATTTGCATCACACACTTATTCTTTAATATTTTATGTAGTGCCATAGTATATATATATGTGAATCTAAAATAACCAATTGTTTTCCTCCTTATTAGTTAATTATTCAGCATTAGACTAAAACTCAAATCTTGGTTACCAGGTTGAATCTGCATTATCTTGAGCTTATTTATTTGCTCACACTATTAATATATATAACAGCAATCTTATCATCACCTCTGCAAAGCCATTATCTTATAACATTAGCAAACCATGAGCAATAAGGTGGGTATATTACATGATAATAGGTATGGTTTATTCACAGCACAGACATTTATTTTAATATGATAAGACCGCTGTACTGATAATAGTCTCACCTCTTATGTAAAAGCCTGCATGTGTTGGTCACGCATATTTAATGTTACATAATCCTTGCCGTTTTGTTACTTTATTTTATGTTATTGTTTTAGTTAATATGTTTAAAATACAAAATTTGTTTCATATCCTTCTTGCTCATAGTTATTTTATTCCAATTTCTTAATAATTTATATGTTGAACATACATTGTTTTAGTTTAAAGTAATTAATGTGTTAAGTGGTCTGTTCCACTCAATGTGTTAAATTGATGGTTATCCCTTGAGTCTCATGTTTCTCCCTGTTCTAAACCAGCCCACAGATTAAATTGAGACTGAGTGTGACCTCAGAAATGCCACTCCTAAAGTGTTAAATCATGAAGTACTAGCAAATGAATTAAAGTTTGATTGGATTAGAGGTCTCACCACATCACTTTGGTCAGCTTTGGCATACTTTGCCTGAATTCTGGATTTTGTTGTGTGAGTGTACAAATCTGACTGTTACAATAGTGAAAATTTACTAATTTTTTCCAGGACTTTTACAAATTAAAAACAGATATTTTTTTTTTTATTTCTTAGTATTACAAATGTATTTTGCAGTATAAATCAACAAAATTTTATTTCAAGTGGATAAACTTTTGTTGAATTTTTATTTGTCTAAGTGCTTATAATTATTAATTTGTATTTTGATGATTTCATATAATGCATTTTCAAATGGCAAAAGATTTATATTTTGTTCACATTTAATAACTTCTAATTTAAAATGTGAATATGATATTTTTTAAAGTTAAAATATAGTGGCGTTATATTATAGCTACAGAAAATGCATTTTAATATCTGTATACTAATATCTAAATTTTACTTCTGTATGGTATTCCTTTTCTAAGTAACGACTGATATCTATATTTTATTTGTCTTCTACTTTGTTTTTTTTTTTTGGTTATTTCTGGGTTTACATTTATGTTATAAATATAGTGCTTTTATCTTTAAAGTGTTTGTGGTATTAAAACATGGGAAGTAAACAAATAAATATTACAGTAAATAGCTACAATCACATTAATAGAGAATTGTTATATATGACTTAAGTGTACATTTCTCAATCACTTTCATGTTACTGAAAAATTATTCCATACCATTTTAAAATCATTTGCACTTTTTTTTTATGATTAGCTTTTTTAATGCTTTGTTTTATAAAATATAAAATATGTTTTTAAACTTCCAATCCATGAAGCTGTTTAACTATGATCTTGTGATAATGTGAAAAATATGTGTGAACAAATAATGCTTTCAGTATATTTGTTGGAAATCTCTGCATTTACAATCTACTCACGCATATAAAAGGAATCTGACCCAAAAAAATATAAACCAATAAAATATCACTTGTCTCCATCACAACCCTATAGCTTACACATTGCAATTATAGCAGCAACATTTTTCACCATCTCTAAGCCATTTACTGCAAGTTTTTGTAAGTGACATAGACATAATGAAAAATTATGCCAAAGAAATATAATGAAAAAGTATGACGAGAACTGATGTTATTAAATGGAAAATAGTCATTTGGTAATTTAAATGTCTTTTTTTTTTCATTATCTATTTGATGCTAAAGCACATTTTGTTAATGCATGGATCAACTAATATTTAATATGTAGTCCATTATACGATTGTTAGCATATGGCAAAAACTTGGTAGTCTTAATATGCCCAGAAAAAAATTCTGCATTGTGCATAATAGTATGAGCTTACCATATTCTTAAATTTTGATATTCTATTATATTAAAATATATAAATTGATTCTATGTCTCTCTTATTAATCATTGGCTGTATCACACACTACAAAATAATATTTAACTATTATAATTAAAAAATGAAAATACTTTTAATAAATAATATTTCTGTAGTATAATTTACTTCACCACTCTCATGCAAGATAGAGACTGTTTTCTATTTGCTTTTAAGACCTTGTGGAGGAATATAAGCATAAACATATGACTAAAGACATATGAAAAAAATGTATGATTCCCAAGTTATACAATCTCTTACACAAATCTTTATCATTATTCTGTGCATATATAAAGATAGAAGGATATATAGGAGATAGTAGATTGGTCAGTAGATATATAGATAGGTAGATAGGTGGAGAAAGAATAGGTAAGGGGGTGGATGGATAGATAGATAGATAGATAGATAGATAGATAGATAGATAGATAGATAGATAGATAGATAGATAGATAGATAGATAGATAGATAGATAGATAGATAGATAGATAGATAGATAGATAGATAGATAGATAGATAGATAGATAGATAGATAGATGGTAGATAGATAGATAGATAGATAGATAGATAGATAGATAGATAGATAGATAGATAGATAGATAGATAGATAGATAGATAGATAGATAGATAGATAGATAGATAGATAGATAGATAGATAGATAGATAGATAGATAGATAGATAGATAGATAGATAGATCGGTAGATAGATAGAGTAGATAGATAGATAGATAGATAGATAGATAGATAGATAGATAGATAGATAGATAGATAGATAGATAGATAGATAGATAGATAGATAGATAGATAGATAGATAGATAGATAGATAGATAGATAGATAGATAGATAGATAGATAGATAGATAGATAGATAGATAAGATAGATAGATAGATAGATAGATAGATAGATAGATAGATAGATAGATAGATAGATAGACCTACACGACGCTCTTCCGATAGATAGAGATAGATAGATAGATAGATAGATAGATAGATAGATAGATAGATAGATAGATAGATAGATAGATAGATAGATAGATAGATAGATAGATAGATAGATAGATAGATAGATAGATAGATAGATAGATAGATAGATAGATAGATAGATAGATAGATAGATAGATAGATAGATAGATAGATAGATAGATAGATAGATAGATAGATAGATAGATAGATAGATAGATAGATAGATAGATAGATAGATAGATAGATAGATAGATAGATAGATAGATAGATAGATAGATAGATAGATAGATAGATAGATAGATAGATAGATAGATAGATAGATAGATAGATAGATAGATAGATAGATAGATAGATAGATAGATAGATAGATAGATAGATAGATAGATAGATAGATAGATAGATAGATAGATAGATAGATAGATAGATAGATAGATAGATAGATAGATAGATAGATAGATAGATAGATAGATAGGTTGGCCGGCAGGCAGGTAGATAGGTAGGTAGATAGATAGATAGCCAATTATTACAGTTTAATTGATAATTGTCAAACTTACTATCCTCACACCTTTGACACAAACGACTTAATGGAAGTACATTAGTAATTTTTATTAGTCATTCATTAGACTAGAAATTCTCCATTTAATGAGTAATACTTCTGCAATGTAATTTTCATTCTACCACTGTTACACAAGGTGGGGATTATTTTCTATCTGCTACTAATACCTTGTGGCGGAGGGAGTTATTAAAAGCGGATAGAAATCAGTCTCCATCTTGAGTGAGGGTGATATAGTGAATATTATATGACAGAAATATTAATAAAAATTATTACTATAACTATTTAAATTTTATGTATGTGGGCACTGTGATATGGCCTATGGAACCTGCAATTAATTTTTGGATAAGTGAATAAAAATCTGGAAATATGTACATTTCATCGTTTCTAAATTTGTCTGGAACTACCAATATGAAGGTAGTGGCTCATTTGTGCTATCTCCTTTCTCTTTTAACGCTACTGATTTGTTGCAAAGAATAATTAGATATTAAACTAGTTAAGAATAAATGGCTAATTGGATAGTTTTAAAAAAAAATTGAGTTTCTAAGGAATTTTTTTTTTTAAGTATGTGAAAAATGTTTGAATACATCAAGCTAAAACATTAACATTATAATTTCAAAAGCAGGTTTTGTTGAATCAACAAAAATAATTGTAAAAATATGTATTAGTATTTATATAAGACAATGTATAATATAACTAGAGAAATAACAATAAACATCAGATATAATAATGCAGAATACGAATACAAAAAAAAAAGGAAAGCAATAGAAGAATCTACTAAATAGAAATCATTAATCAAAGTAAATGCCTGAGTAATTTAATACAGAAATCAAGATTATTGGATCAAAGCTGAATATTATTTCCATGCTCAAGTTCTGCATGATCTTCCAAGCAACTAATCACTCGATCAACATCTAAATGGGATTGTATTTGTATGAATACAGTATTGAATGGTTCTTCAATTCAGTTTATTGTAAATAGTCATGCATTCTTATGTTTATAGTATTGAGCTATTATAATAAATACAATGTATTGATACTTTTTAAATGCTTTCTGTTAGAATATTATTTGAACTAATATATATAATATTATGTAATAGCCAAATTATATGTGGATTAAATAGGCAATAGAGTAATCTTATCAAGTGATCAGTGTTAGTGGTGCTTTGCCATTGATATTCATTCTAGCATCATAATTTTGGAGCTAAATCACAAACTTAAATGAAGTAACAATAAAAAATAGTATTGGTTCAATTTAACACCATAATAGTGAAGATAAAAGATGTATCACATTACAATTATATTTTTTATAGTAGAATATTAGTACTCATCCAACTTAACTAAAAAATTCTAAATGTCTAACTAGCTATATGGTCTATTTGTTTGAAGGGTCTCATCATGTCTGATCTCAAGATTCCACTGGCCTGGACATGAACCTCAGTTTATGAACATAAAAGCAGATTTGCTACTCATTATGCCCTTATATAAATGGCACGTCTTGCATGGTAAAATGCAATGATAAAATGTTCTGACTCCAGAGTGCAAGATCCCTGAATCGTGATTCCAGCTGCCACTGTTGGTGTCAAATTTATTATGAACTTCCAAATGATAAACCAGCCAATTATTATTAATATTCATAATCTGAAATGCAGAGCATTGAAGTAATTTTTATTATGAATTAGAGGGAAGTGAAGACAAACTGCTGATGATAATATCAAAATTGTGTACTCTTGATTGTAGTGCCCTCTGTCAAGAGATTCCATAAATTTATAAAAACTGTTTATTAACTGCTCCCATTACATATAAAAATGGAAGCAATTGGCTCAACCTTATAGCAGATTTTAATGAGCATAATTTATCTCCTAGGACTCAAACATTTCTTTCAAAAAATAGTGTTCATTCACTTCTAAAGAAAAGATTATATTTATTTCAGTTAAACAATAACTAGCTGAGCAAGCTTTCAACCTAAAAGGTCATATTCATAGTGCTTAAACTTGTCGGCTGAGATTAATCAACAAGTTTGCTATAATGAATATGACCTTGCTCATTGTTTAATGAAATAAATCTAATCTTTTCTTTAAAAGTGAAAACTGCTATTAATAGAGTTACATAATCAAAGAAGTAAATCTTCATAGGATTACAAACTATGCTCTGTTTAATGAAAATTGTATCAGTAGTAGGCTAGGATCTTTTAGTGAATCAAATCTTATAGGCATATCTTTTATGGTCAGTCAACTGTAATGTCAAAAAATTAAGAGATAAAAATACAACTAATTAGGTGGTGCATATAACTAATTAGTTATAATATAAACCATATCACCCTCAGGCAATGCTTAACATTAACAACCTATTAAACAAATGTTTAAATCAATTGCTGCCATTCAAAATCTATTTAAGATCATAGACCTTGATAATAAGTGGATTTCTATAATTACATCTAAACTACAATATAAAACATACATGTATTTAAATATTACAGATTCAGCCTGTATCTTGCTCATCCCTCTTCTGTGTAATAGACAAGATCCTATACAAGAAGGATCATAATTACTTATAGTCAGCATGGACATTATAATAATAATAATGGTGTCATCAAGGGATTTGGGTGCTCCATCATCAGATTTTCAATGGCATGAATGGCTGAAGAGTTGGAGGGTGGAAATGTATTGAAGCCTGTCCATTAAAATTTGAAGATTTTATATTTTAATATAAACCAAGTACTGATTATACATGTGTGTGGTAGATAATGATCTCTAGTCCAACTGATGAGTGCTGATTCAGCATGAAAATATATATATATATATATATATATATATATATATATATATATATATATATATATATATATATATATATATATTGGAGATCATTTATCTTTTTTACATGTGTGGTTATGTGTATCAATTGTATGAGATGGATTGGATAGCGGAAGGGAGCTGGAAAGTCTGAGTTCAAATCCCCTATAATTATAGGTAATTTCTATTGGTTAATGTTAAGCATTGATTGGGAATGGTGTGGTTTACATCTGATAAGCAATTAGTTATGTACAATTAGGTTTATTGTATTTAATTTAACGAGTAATATGTTTAAAAGGTTGTAAAAATGACTCTCTATGAATTTGTCCTCAAGCAGTTTATCCTGGCCTGTTCTACTTAAAACTCTGGACAGTTTTAATCTCAATCTGTTTAAATCAATTGCTGTCACTTGGGGTCTCTTTAAGATCTTAGATACTGATAATAATGAATTTTCATTTATTATCCAGTACTGTTTTGATAGCATGTTGCTTATATTCTGTTGGTTAATATCAAGTCTGGATGGAGGTAATGTATATTCATAGTAATGTGATATCCTTAGGGATATACCTTTTAGTGCTGAAGCTTAAAAGTTCAAAATTATTATATATATAAAATTAAATAAAAATCCTAAATATTAGCCATAATCTCAACATTTAGAAGTGTTGATGCTCAAAATCCCATTAATAGTGAAGATTACATTCATTGTATTATTTGTATTAACGACCAGACCATTGGCATTCATCTGACTAATCCTTTATCTAATAATAGTTTGATAATAATTCCCATATAATAGTTTGATAATAATTCCCATCCAATAGATAAATAACTGGGCTGACTATGTGAAAAATTATAATTCTGTTTATAATCTGAAAAAATTCAAAAGTTCATCTGATCTAGACTGATTTCAGGTTATGGCTTGATGGATAAATCTCATTATTACACCATAAGGCACTTCAGTTGAAACATAAATTTTTGTCAGGAAAACCATATGCACATCTACTCATTTAATTTGTGTTGCATACAGTACATTAATAATAATACTCAATTCCCTCATAATGCAATTATCTGCCGATCTCATCACGCATGCCTTTTCTGAATAATCTTCACTCATCATCTGAACTAGAGATATTAGACATCAGGATTTCCATGCCTATGATATCAGTGCATTCACCATCTCATCCATTCTGTTATCTGAATCCATTAGTACAGAAAGGTAGATCTCTAAAAACCCTCACTTATTGGCTGCAGTTGCATTATAAATATTCTTCAAAATATGATAATCTACTGGTTTATATTTTGTTGATATGATTTGATCATTACAAAAATACTTATAGAATCAAATGCCTTTTGATAATTTACAAATCCAAAGCATGATAGTAACTTGTATTTATGGGTCTTTGAATGTAATCCATTATGCTGAAAACCTTTTTTAAATCCAGAATATTCTCTTGGATGATTAGAATCCCAAGTTCATTGCAGATGATTTACAATGGTCTTGTAAAGATTTGGCATAGAACTGACAGAAAACTGATGGGTTTGTAATTTCCAATATCTTCTTTGTACCTTTCCTCAATATCAACTTATATCAATGTTACTTCTGTATTTTTCTAATTATCTGGTATATCTTTATCATTTAGATTTTGAAATTTAGTTTTGTGAGCAACTTTTCTATTTCTTCACCTGCTTATTTTAAAATATTGATAATTCCTTCATTATCCAGAACTTTCCCCTTCTTTACCAATTTAATTGTTGTTTCATTTCTTTTACTTATGTTATGTTGTAGTATGATTAATATTAATAAAAAATACGTTTTGAAACTGTGTGTACTCCAGAAGTTAAAAGTGTTAAATAATTACATGTTAAAGTAAACGAGTTGATTTAATAAACTATGAAATTAGAAATTACAAATGGTTTTTCATATATATATTTTATAAAAAGCAAGGTGTAAAACAAGATGGAAGATTCGAATAAATAATTAATTAAATGAAGGATTAAAAATGTAAAGAACAATTTATTTAATTAGTTCAGAAATAATCCCAGAATACTTTTGTGATTAAAATTGATAAGGAATAAACAATAGAACTAAAAGATATAATCTAGCAGAAAAAAGACAAGTCAATGTCAGTCCTGATTTTCTGAGAGACTTAAGTGTAGCGTGAATTCAGAACATGACCAACGATGGGAGGAGAACCAGATATTCAGGTCTGAAGGTACCAAAGACCGACCTAGGGTAATTATATAGACTATACCTGTCTTATTATTATTTTTGTAAGTCTTACAGGCGCTAGTAAAACTAATGATAATTCTGTTTATAAATAATTGTTATTTTTCATACTAATAAAATCTTGTATCTGTTAAGTGAGATATCTTAATTTTATGCAAGAGAGTAATAGTTACTTGAATTAGGTGTATTTGTTTACTTTTCGTAAGTAACATTAAATCAAGTACATCACAATTTTGGTGCAGTCAGGAGAAAAACCTGTTTTTCAAGCTTTATGAAAGAAGTACACCGAACAGTAATTCAGAAGTCGGTGAGTTGTTAAAGAATTAAAATGTCGATAGAACAAGCTAATATATTGGAATTTGGGATAGATAATCCGCACAAATGGCCCTTTTATGTGCTTCAATTACAAAATTATTTTAAGTTAAATGGTATTATTGAAAATGACAGGAAAGTAGCAGCATTATTATGTTTGTCAGGTAAAAAAGTTATTGAAATAGTAAGCAAATTGTATAATGGACAAGTTACATATAGTAGTAACTACGATGAGCTGGTTCAAAGACTAACAGATTATTTTAGTCCAAGACCATCGAAGTATTTAGCTAAGTTAAAATTGAGGAACCGCGAACAAGACAAACTTGAATCGATTAAAGAATATGATATTGTTATACACCAATTAGCAAAGAATTGTGAGTATGGCGACTTTGTGGGACAAATTCTTATTGACCAGTTATTATGGGGAATGAAGGACGATAAATTGCATCAATCGTTATTAATTGAAACTCAGATAACATATGAAGGTGCTATTCAAAAAGGAATAGTATACGAATCAGTGGTAGAACAAGCTTTAGCTTTTTCAAATAGAATGGCAGAAAACTCTAGGATTACTATTTTTAAAATAGAGAGAAAGGATAAGGATTGTACTAAAGAAGGGAAAAGTTTTGAAATAAAATGTTTTTGTTGTGGCAAAGTAGGTCATTTGTCTAAAAGCTGTAAAATGGAGGAACAAAAAATGTTACAACTGTGGGGACAAAGGCCATTTAGCAGTAGTGTGCAAAAAACCTAAACAAAAATCTGAATATGGTAAAGATCAGAAACAGTGGAAAACAGTAATTAAAAGAAATATCTTTAAAAATGAGCAGGATCAATTAATGCTAGAGATTAAGCTAAGTAACAAAAGAATAGAAATGGAAATAGATAGTGGCTCAGGAATTTCTTTAATATCTATGAAAATGTGGAAGGAAATATCCACAGATATCCCTCAGATTAAAATACAGAAAGCTAACATTAACGTTAGAGATGTCAATGGAAACCCGATCAAGTTAATTGGGAAATCTGAAATAATAGTTGGGTTTAAAAATAAAAACTACAAATTACCTATATATATAGTAGATAAAGATATTAGTCCGTTAATAGAAAGAAACTGGTTAAAGACTTAGGCATTAAATTTAATATAGTTAAAAAGGTCTCAGTTGAAAAAGAAATGATAGAGTTATATCCAAATTTATTTACAGAAGATTTAGGTTTGATAAAATCAAAGCCCATTGACTTGCACTTAAATGAATATGCTAAACCGGTTATTTGTAAACTGAGAAAAATACCGTTTGCCCAAAGGCAGTTAGTAGAGGAAAAAATAGAAGCGTTAGTTAAAAAAGACATGTTATCTCCAGTCGAGGAGGTGGATTGGGCCATGCCGATTGTTGTGTTAACAAAAGCAGACGGAAAAATTAGGCTGTGTGGAGATTATAGAACAACAGTAAATAAGTATCTTAATAAAGGAGCTTACCCGGTGCCGAATGTACATGAGATTCTCAGTAATCTAGCTAAAGCAAAAAATTTTGCGAAATTGGATTTAAATTTGGCATATCACCAACTAAAAGTTACGGATGATACAGCTCGGTTATTGACAATTACGACCCCTTTTGGATTATTCAAATGTAATCATCTCCCTTTTGGAATTACATCAGCTCCAAACATATTTCAAGCAAAAATAAATTCAATGTTACAAGGCTTGGAAGGAGTGATGCCATATTATGATGACATTTTGATTGCTGCGACGTCACCGGAGAAATAAAGAAGTAAAATTCGGGAAGTATGCGAGAAACTAAATAACACAGGGGTAAAATTAAATGTTAAAAATGCATTTGGGAAACTGAAGAATTAAAGTTTTTAGGCCATCTTATTTTGGAAAAAGGGAAAAGTCTGTTAACTGATAAAATTAGGGCAGTCAAAGATGTTCCAAGCCCAATAAATGTCAAGCAACTTCAAGCTGACATTTTGATTGCTGCGACGTCACCGGAGAAATTAAGAAGTAAAATTCGGGAAGTATGCGAGAAACTAAATAACACAGGGGTAAAATTAAATGTTAAAAATGCATTTGGGAAACTGAAGAATTAAAGTTTTTAGGCCATCTTATTTTGGAAAAAGGGAAAAGTCTGTTAACTGATAAAATTAGGGCAGTCAAAGATGTTCCAAGCCCAATAAATGTCAAGCAACTTCAAGCTTTCCTAGGTTTGATTAATTTTTTCGAACCTTTTCTAAAGAACTAACTGCTATGCAAAGATTAGAAATGGATTTGGAATACCGAACATGAAAAAGCATTTAAAGCAGTTAAGGAATTGTTAACCTCTAGTAGCTTATTAGTGCATTTTGATAGCGACAAAGACATCACTATTACTACGGATGCATCACAATATGGAATCGGTGCGTTTTTAGCACATCAAATAGATGGTCATGAACATCCTGAAGCTTATGCTTCTCAGACTTTGTCTAAAGCTGAAAAAAATTATAGTCAGCTGGACAAAGAAGATTTGGCAGTTATGTTTGCTGTGAAAAAATTTCACCAGTTTATTTATGGACAAAAATTTGAATTAGTAACAGATCACAAACCTTTGTTAGGGATTATAGAAAAAGATTGTCCAATGCCAGAGCATTTAAGTCCACGCATGCTCAGATGGGCTAATACACTTACTGCTTATGATTTCAATTTAAAATATCAAAAAGGAAAGATAATTTCTCATGCGGACACTCTATCTAGAGTGCCCGGAAATAATGACAACTATGAAACTGATGTGGAAGTTAATCACATTGACAATATGAAATCACAAGTCATAAATAGTAAAGTAGTTCAGACATGGACAAATGAAAATGATGGGTATGTGTTACTTAGGAAATGGATAAGCAAAGGTTGGCCTAATAAAAAACCTGAAAATTTAGCAATGGGGTTTGGGTCAATAGAGACCAATTGTCGGTCTGTAAAGGGTGTCTTAATATGGGAGACAGAGGAGTTATACCTCCTATAGGGAGAATGAAAGTTCTAGAACTTTTGCATCAGGGGCACCCAGGCATCATGCGAGCTAAAGCTCTAGCTCGGAGTTATGTTTGGTGGCCGCAGATAAGTAATGATATTAAAAAGTATATTAAGAAATGTGATAAATGTAAGTCTGAAATAGCTCTGCTGAATAAACAATATTCTTCTTGGCCTAAACCAATATATCCATGGCAAAGACTTCATATAGACCATGCAGGTCCAATAGAAGGAAGAATTTATTTAATTTTAATCGTTGCTTTCTCTAAATGGATAGAATGTCACGAGGTTAAAAATACTAGTGCAAATGAAACAATAAAATGTTTAACAGACATATTTTATATACATGGATTTCCACAAGTAATCGTCTCTGACAATGGAACTGGATTTGCGAGGAAGAATTAAAAATACAATTTGCAAAATGGGACATCAAACATGTATTTACACCCCCTTATCACCCTGAATCAAATGGTTTGGTGGAAAACACGGTAGGGCAAGTGAAGAAATATTTAAGAAAAAACAAAAATACGGATATGAAAAACATCTTACAGGAATTCATGATGTATCAACATATAACTCCATCAACAATGACTGGAAAATCCACAGCTGAAATGTTATTCGGTGGTAAAATACGAACTAATTTAGATTTTTTGTGACCTGATACATATATATATAAATATAACCAAAACCTAGTGAAAAACTTTAACATTGGAGACGTGGTAATATTCAGAGATATACTACATAAACAATGGGTTAATGGAAAAATTGAACAGGTGGGATCAAAGCAAATTTATGATATTAAAGGTGAAAACGGAAACATATATAAGTGTCACAAAAATCATATTCATAAAAGTGAAGATGACATACAACTAGATATGTTCCAGCAGTTCCAACATGCAAATGAAAAGAATTCAGATAAACAGATGATAGTGACCGACATCAAAGAAGATGTGGTAGAAAAGGATAAAATACAGACTGAAAAGAAATCACCTAGACCAATACGATGTAAAAGAAGACCTTTGTACCTAAAAGAATATATATAAGACAGATAAACTGTAACTGGTGGAGTGGAGGAGGAATTGTTATGTTGTAGTACGATTAATATTAATAAAAAATACGTTTTGAAACTGTGTGAACTCCAGAAGTTAAAAGTGTTAAATAATTACATGTGAAAGTAAATGAGTTGATTTAATAAAAATGAAATTAGAAATTAGCAAGGTGTAAAACAAGATGGAAGATCCGAATTAAATAATTAATTAAATTAAGGATTAAAAATGTAAAGAACAATTTAATTAATTAGTTCAGAAATAATCCCAGAATACTTTTGTGATTAAAATTGATAAGGAATAAACAATAGAACTAAAAGTAGATATAATCTAGCAGAAAAAAGACAAGTCAGTGTCAGTCCTGATTTTCTGAGAGACTTAAATGTAGCGTGAATTCAGAACAGGACCAACGATGGGAGGAGAACCAGATTTTCAGGTCTGAAGGTACCAAAGACTGACCTAGCGTAATTATACAGACTGTACCTGTTTTATTATTATTTTTGTAAGCCTTACAGGCACTAGTAAAACTAACGATAATTCTGTTTATAAATAATTGTTATTTTTCATACTAATAAAATCTTGTATCTGTTAAGTGAGATATCTTAATTTTATGCAAGAGAGTAATAGTTACTTGAATTAGGTGTATTTGTTTACTTCTCATAAGTAACATTAAATCAAGTACATCACAACTTAAAATGCTCAGAAATTTTGAAGATGTAATAATTGTAAGGGAATAGAATGTAGCTCTAGAGAAGAGGTAGAGAGAATCTTAAATAGATATGTAATGGATATAGAAAAAAGGTTAGATGTGAAGAAAGTGGTGATAGAAAAAATGGAAACAGTTAGTAATGGGAATATTAGGTTCACAAAAAATGAATTGAATGAGGCAGGGAAAAGATTGATAAGTGGAAAGGTGAGAGGTTTAGATGGATGGGCAGCAGAGATGATAATGAATTTAGGGCATAGAGCAAAAGCAAAGTTATTATCATGTTTTAATAAAATGGCACAGAAGACAGTTTTTCCGGTTAGTTGGAGTAATACAAGAATAAGATTATTATTTAAAGGAACAGGTAAGGATGATAGAAAGTTAAATAATTATAGACCGATAGCGGTAACATCAGTTTTATATAAAGTTTTCTCATATATGGTAGCTGGAAGAGTTGTAAAATGGATGAAAGAGAATAATGTAGTGGGGGAAATGCAAGGAGGTTTTAGGTCAGATAGGTGTATAGGAGATAGTTTGTTTGTAGTTACACAGCTTATGGAGATGAGTAGGAATTCAGGTAGATCATTATATATGAGTTTTATAGATATAGAGAAAGCATATGATAGAGTAAATAGAAATAGATTATGCGTAAGGTAGCCAATTTGGGAATGGATGAAGCTTTAGAAATATTATTAAGAATTTATATGAAAATAATTATTATACTTACCAGTTAGGGGATATGGAATCAGTTAAAGTTAAAAATGGGGTGGGATTAAGGCAAGGATGCCCTATGTCATCTATTTTGTTTTTGAGTGAAATGGAGAAAGCAATAGAAAGACTAGGAAGAGGGGTAGAGATATCATTAATAGGTGGCAAGGGAGTATATATTTTGTCGGGTCTTTTTTTGCAGATGATATCTTTTTGTGTGCAGAAAGAAGATAAGATATGGAAATTATGTTGAGGACATGTGCAATGGTGGGTAAAGAGATGGGGATTAAATTTAGTGAAGAAAAATCAAATATAATGATGGTTAATACTGGGGAAAGAGAAGATGTAGAATTTTTATTGGGGGGTTATAAAGTTAAGTGTGGTGGATAGATATAGGTATTTGGGAATCATCTTATGTAATCAGGAAAATTGCTTGGATGAATGGGAGAAAAACTTGGTAAATGAAGCAAAGAAAAGAAAGGGTTTGGTAAAGAAACTGACAGTATTTTCATATAATAAATATGATGTAGCTAAAATAGTATGGAAGGGACCCTTGCAGTAGCAGGGTTAACATACAGTAATGATGCATTATGGGTTAGTAAAAGAGTTTTAGATTATTTAGAGAAAGTACAAAGGGAAGTAGGAAGTCATGCATTAGATGCAGAGATGTGGACAGCAAAGGAGGCAATTCAAGGAGAAATGGAATGGTCAAGTTTTTATATGAGAGATGCAGAAAGTAAAATGAAGATGTTTGGTAGGTTGCAGTTTATGGATAGTAAAAGAATAGCAAAAATAGTGTTCAATTGGGTTATGAGTAAAGGGCAGGCAACAAGATGGGTGAGAAAGGTAATGCAGTATGCAAAAGATTCGGATAAAGAATTTATATCAATATACTTGTATAAAAGATGGGATGATTGTGTTAGGAGGATTGTTGAGTGTTATAGTGGTAAGGAATGGGATAAAAGAATAAAAGCATTAATAAAAAATAGGGAGTTGGAGAGACGGAGAACTAGTATGGAGGGTAAGAAAAGTTTAAATATATATAGAAGTAAACAGAATATTGCATGCCAGTTAATTTATGATAATAGTAAGGCAAGTAGTTTATTATTTAAG
Organism: Epiperipatus broadwayi; assembly: GCA_028023455.1. NCBI lineage: Eukaryota > Metazoa > Onychophora > Udeonychophora > Euonychophora > Peripatidae > Epiperipatus > Epiperipatus broadwayi. The sequence goes on along the minus strand of JAQFVV010012410.1, from coordinate 3,384,967 downwards.
GCTCGAACGGGATCTTTAGCAACAAGAGAATATACATGTAAATGGAAAACCATGGATAATTTAGTGTGCAAATTGTGTAAGGAAGGTATAGAAAATATTAGGCACTTGTTGATTGGATGTAAGTGCTTGAAAGCAGAAAGGGTACGGATAATGAAGTTATGGGAGAATAGACATGAACAAAGTGACTATTCAGAAAGTGTGTTATTAGTTTTTATGTTGGGTTTGCGAAGAGATAAGGGGGGGGGGTTAGATATAAAGGCCATAGAGTTGACAAAGATTATATTGTGGAAATGGGATGAGACAGAATATGGGAAGACTTAAGAATGGGGGATGGAGAATAAAATGGCTAGCAAGTTTATCTGGGCATAATTGCTGAGATATTCTTGACTTCGTTTAAGGAGAAGCCAAAATACATCACATCACATCACTGTTTTTGTGTATAATATTGTATTGAGCTGAAAGAATCAAGTCATTTTGTGCTGTCAAAATGTGTTTCAAATGTTAATTTGGCAATACTATACATACCTACATCAAATCAGATACATAAAATAGTATTGACAAGATATTACAATTTTTTTTTTACATATTATCCCAATTTTCTTATTTTTAATCTGTTTTATTTACTTTAGTTTGAACTCTTAATGCTTTCTTAGCAATCATTTGTAATGCTTCCAGATATATAATTAGTAACCTGAGAAATTGTTTAATTCCTGATGTAGGGGATACACTACTCGATAATGAAAAGTACTACATCAAATTGTTTTGTCTCATTCCAGTGGCAAGAGATATTTTCTGATCTCTTGAATTATCATCATGATCCAATTTAGTTAGGAAGCCCCTTCTGCAATTAATAATAATTTTGATGGGCTTCAGAAATATTGTGATTCACTTGAAAATAACTTTCTTATATCCAGAGATATTTTATAAAATCCCTTAATACTCTTCTTGCAATGGAAAGCAAGGATTGCAGTGTGATGATACTTGCCCCAGCAGATTGAATTGCCACAAATCACTAATGTAATTCTTGAAACGAATGGAATCTGAACAGATGAAATGTCTGATAGTGAGAAAGCAATCATTGCCAGATTGAGCAGGTCTCAGATAAATTAGTCCCATTGATTTCCCTTACATTTCTGAATGAAGACAAAATCATTTTAAAGACTGCAAATATTTCTCCAGCTTCAATATAAGTGGTAACCAGAATTTAAACTTGGATCTTCATAATACCCCCAACTGAAATTCCATCAAGACTGAACTTTATAGAATTGAGGCCAAAAAAAAATATTTCCTAAGTGAACCTGTGTTTCACCAAAATTAGATCATCATTGATTGCTATGGCTTGCATGGGATAGCAGTATTGTATGAGAGAAGCCACTAGTGACTTCCTGCTATGCTGAGATGGCTGATTTGTTCCACAGGATAAGTTAAAATTTTATATATTTTTAATATCATCTGGAAATTTTTCTGTTGCTGGAGAATATTTGCTTTGTAAGTAGATGTAAAAAGAAAGTTGGAGTGCAGAGATCAGGTTATAATATATCATGGGGTGAGATTTTTTATGTGAAATGGCTGGAATGGAGTGAAGTGACATACCATTTAATTTTTTTGTTTTTTGCATGTTACCAATATTTATGGCAATGGTATGGCCCTTCCAAAAGAGCCTTGAGTATAGTTTATTGATTTGTTTAATAAATGTTTTGATTCCAGTCATTAAGGAAATATGAAATCTTACTAAAGATTTTCATGTTAAGTAGGGCCACCTTGCCCTGAAGGGAAAGACAGACCCAGTGAATATCTTAGTAATCTTGTCTGTGGAATTCATGATCCTGACTTGGAGTTCCTTGGACATTATAGACTGAGATTTACAGATTGAAAAGCCCAGAAATTTCTGAGGTTCTGCTTTAAATCTTGAGTTAACTTTCTTTCCAGAGTATATAACCCAGGAAGATGATTTAGCTGGGCTTATTTTTAATTCTGTTAGACTAGTGAAGCTATTCAACACAGTGTAGAGACTGCTGAGATGCTTCTCTGAAGGAAGAACAACCAACACATCATCCATATAAGCTATTGTGTGGATAGTTATTTTTAATCTGGGAATGTAAACTCCAGTGAGTGTGACCTCTATTTCCTTTAAGAGAGGATTGATGTAGCATGTAAACAGTAGGGCACTGAGAGGGGAACCTTGTGGAATAGATATATTTGGTACAAAACTATCTGTGAATGATCCATTCAAAGATATATATAATAGGTTATCAAGAATCTGAATTATTTCAGAGGGGATGTCAAGGGCCTTTAGCATATTTAGAAGAGTGTTGATGTTAACTGAGTCGAATACTTCAGTTATATCCAACTGGACAGCAATCGGTTTGGACTTTCTGTTAGTTCTTATGTAATACAAGAGAATTTTTGCTTTTCCAATTGCTGTAAGTGCTGATGAGCCTTTTTTAGCATAAATTTTTTGATTGAATCTTGTGTTTGACAACTCCTTCTATGATCTTAATAAGAAGGGTGATATTGAGATCAGTCTGATATTGTTCATATCTGTTGAATCTTAATCCCTCTTCATGAAAGGCACCAAGGCAACTGGGTATAGGTTTTTAATAGTTCTTTGTAGCTTTGCAAGGTAATTTATCATTCCCATTATTATCGGAAAAGAAAAATTGCTGAGGTGGGAAATGAGAAATTTGGGAATGCCATGCATCCTAGGGTATACATTGTTGGGAAGTGATAACAATTTGTTTCTGATGTCCAACTCTGTTATGCCATGACCATCCCACATAGGTTGTAGCATGGATTCATGAACCTCTGATAGGTCACTCCTATGAAGCTTCAAAAATATAATCACAGTCAGATTACAGAAATAATTCACCCAACTGATCAGCCTCCACGTAGGAAAATGTGTTGGCTTGACCAACTAATAAGCACTCTTACATGACAAAATCATAATACAGAACCATATTTCCAAGGAAAAATAAAAATGTGGGATGCATATCGTGTCATAAACCTGGACTTATTTCCTATTAAACCACAACTTTGCTTGTCAAACAAAAAAATAATTACTTTGTTTAAATTCTGGGCCCTCGAGCCCAAATACCTGGACTTTATCATCAAAATCAAATTTAATACTATGCCAACAAATTGGTTTCTCAGTATAGAAGTATGGTCACTAAAGTTGAACCAACATGCTCAAATTGCCAGAGATATTATGAAATGTTTGAGCCTCATATATAATAACTCAATTATAGACTATTATCAAATCATGGATCTCAAAGAATGCATTCATGGTAGAGACATTCCTATTATACGGTTATCTGTTTATCTTACCTACTCAATCTGGCAGGCAGTACACCTTACCCCAATCAGAAGAAGGTCATCTCTTCCTCAAAGTGATTAGAAAAATAAAAGAAAGAGACAAAACTTTGGCCACAAAATTCCTCTATGAGGAGACATTGAAACTTTTTGATATACCACATGGGATAGTCTAGATCAAATGGATTTGTATACATTTCCATAAAGAAAATAGACTTTATACAAAGACTAGTTAATAGATTATAATTTATTTAAAGAATTAGGTATTCAACATAGATATGTACCGATTGTCTTAGCATTGATGAATTTGTATTAGAAACTTTTTAACATATCACATAGAATAGTCTAGATCAAGTGGATTTGCATGAATCTTCATAAGGATAATAGACTTTGTGCAAGGTCTAGAGGATAAATTTACAATTATTTAAAGATATAATATATTCAATATAGATGTGTACCAATTGTTTTTTGCATTGATGATTTTTTTTTTGAAACCTTTGACTGTGCTACATGGAATAGGCGAATGAAATGGATTTGCATTCATCTTCATAGGGAAAATAGACTTTGTGCAAGGACCAAAAGATCACTTTACAATTTAGTTAAAGATATAATATATTCAATATATTCATGTAATAATTGTTTTGCATTAATAAATTTTCTTTAGAAAAATGATGGAGATAGCTTTAATTGGATTTAGAAAGATTCAGAAAAATATTGCTAACAATTGATAAGTAATTTGATACATCATTTTTAAAATATAAAAGGAAAAAATATGTTTGTCTATGTATGTTTATTGCAAGAAGGCTTTAAAACTAAGTTATATATAAGATTGGTAGGTTTTAGTAGGTTTTCTATTGAAGAATTTTTTAATTTAAGAAAGAGAATGATTTGAGAAAGAGGGTAATATTTGAGGTATAAGGTTAGTGGAGCACATTTATCGATCGCTTTTTTTTTTATAAAAAAAAATTTTTCCTTTTGTATAAAGAGGTTTGAATAGTATAAAAATCATAAATTTAAATATAAAATAAAGGAATTAAAAAATAAAGAAATATAGATTGCATTTGTATCCCACAATGTATATAGAATGGTCAGAAGGAAATTAGGTGTGTGTTGGTAGATTGTACCATATGTAACAAGGGTTTTCATTTGAAATGCTTAAATAAGACTACCAAAGATGAATTGGGTATATGGTTCTATAGATCATGAATAAATGTGATAAAAGAGGTGAAGAAATGGTTTCTAAGGGCAGATAGTTTAAAGAAAATATCAGGAGAAATGGAGGAAGTTGTAGTTAAGGAAGATAGAATATTTAGTGGAGTAACAAGAGATAAGAATGACAAAATAAGTAGTGTGATGGTGATAATTAGGCAAAAAATAAGTCAGATAAAGGAAGAAATAAAGAATGTAGAAATAAAATTAAAAGCATCAGAGATGAAATGTGAACAGATCAAGGAATTAATGAATAGAAATGATAAGGAAGAAGTAGATCAGGAAGTTCAGAATATGGAAGATAATGTTATTGATGAAGTAGGAAAAGTAAACTATGTGGTAGATTTAATAGGGGCTCTTTAATTAGAAGATGTGGTGTAATTGCAAGGGAAAATAGAAATAGGTATGTAAGAGGACTTTTGCCTGGAGTTAGAATTAGGGATTTTACAGATAAGATAAAGAAATAAGGGAGTAGATATATTTATATTATGGTGGGGATAAATAATTTATCAGAGCTATTGGAGAAAATCAAAAAAGTTAAAGGAAGAATAGGAATAGTTGAATTACTACCAAGATTCAACAATAGGTATATGTTAAATAGGATATGTTCTACAAATGAAAGACTGAAAAAATTATGGGAGAGAAATAATATTAGGTTTGTGGATGTGTGAGATTTATTTATTAGTAAGCTAAACAAGGAAATGAAGCATTATGGTGATATACGTATAAAGGGGAGTAGATTTTAAATTGCAGTATTATCAAAAAGAAAGTTAAGAATGGACAGGAAGTAAAAAGTAAACAAAGGGTAGCTGATTTAGATATAAATCTAGATGTGGAGAGGAAATGGGTCTATAACACTAATGATAAACAAGCTAATTACCAATATAATAGAGAAGAAACAGTCAAAAGAATTTATAAAAGGGTAGTAAGAAAGATAAAAATTGTTAAAATTGGATGTTTGAATATGCAAGGTGGTAAGAGACCAGAAAAGTGACTGGAAATAAACAAAGCAGTTAAAAATGAAGGACTTGAGGTATTAGCAGTAGTGGAAACATATCTAAGAGAAGAAGAAGAATATACACCATAAAATTTGGTATTAGCAGAGTATAAATAGAAAAGGAAAAAAGGCTGATGATATAGGAGTTATGTTAAAAAAAAATTTAAATACTCTAAAGGGTCAAGAACATTTCTAGTTTGAGATAAGGTTAGGAAGATAAGAATGGATGGTGACTATAGTGTTATTAATAGAGTTATTAATTAATCTGCCTGATATTGTGACAGCAGAAGTTATATTTTCTGTAATTTTGAAATTGATTTTCTAATAGTTTTCGTTTTATTTGCATTATCAGACTGACCGGCTTGTTTATTAGTTTAGAACAAGTTTTAAAATTGTTTAACCTTAGAATGATGGGGTAAAGGGCTGTAGACTGTTTTCCCTTGTGAGCCAGTGCCTTGGCCATCCATCATTCACCATCCAATGTCCTGTCACCGTATCATCAAGCCCAACTGAACTAGCCCAAAGAAATTCTGCTCCTGAAATCTACTAACTGCTGCTGTGGAACAACAATCCCAGGAGAATCAAAATTTGCTTAAGAACTTTGTTACAAATTTGGAAATGCCCACGGATGGATCTGAAAGAACAAGGTAATTGCAATCAACCCGAGATCTCGGAAACCTTCATGCTATATAGCTAATAAATTTTGTATATTCCTTAATGTATTTATTCAAGTGTTTTTTTTAATGCATGCTGATCTTGTGCTTGGGTTGATTTTCTATATATATATTTGTAAATGTCTTATTTAAATGTATTGTAATGAAATATCTAATTAATTTCTTTAGGCAAATGTGAGTTATGTAGGGAAGTTAAATAATGCGTGGGTGCCATCTTAGTTGATTATACCGCAAACACGCATCCCCCTCCCATCTCTTATATATGTTTAAAAGTATTTCTTGCATATAATAACTTTGTTAGAATAAATATTTATTTCTCTAAGCTTTGTTGAGAGTCCAAACCCGGAAAAAAAAATGCAGCCTCTGTGCCGGTCAAAATCATGTATTCATTCAACAAGACCAATAATCCAAGCAAAAGTACCTTGAATCCAACCATGCACAAGATACAGATGTCAGGGCAAGGGTGAATCCTAATCTATTTGCCTGAACTATTGCCTCTCTGACTAATGGATAACGTTTGTGATGACACGAGCAGTGCTTGATTTTATTCCATCCCAGCTGGAGGTCATGGTTCACAAAGAGACTCAAAAATAATAACAGGTTGATATGGGAAATTAATAATTTAATGAATTCTGATGAATGCAGAATGGTACAGATATGATTTGATATCGATTGCTAATAGTTTGAACCATAATAATTATAATTCTTTCTGGCAACATTACAAAGGAGTGGCTTTAAATCAAAAAAATATTAGAAATAAATAGAGTAATTAACATTAGAGATTTGGAGTGATGACAAATTAAGCTTATTTAAAATAATAATATTACAGGAATTTATTAAGAAATTTAGTTACAAAATAAATTAAGTTTTTGTTTATACAACTTGGTTATTTTCTTGAATTCATTTTTTTTGATGCGACTAAATTCAAGGCATTTAATAACAAAATAAAAGTTTGTTAATTGGTCTGCCAAGAACCAATCAGCAATAAAATATTATTAGCCCTCTTTAAAAGATTATAAATAAATCTATTTTATATATATTACAAGATATGAAAGATGTGCATTTAAAACACTATTACATTTAAATCAGTTTTCTATAATGAATGTGGAAAGCAAGGTAATTCATTTAAATAAATTAGATAATCATATTTAACTAATTAATGGGATTTGCTTTGTGAAAGACATGCCACCATGGCAGAGAGCTATTCAGGTTTGCTAAATACAGATATAAAGTGATGATGAAGGCAGTATGCTATTTTAGATTACAACAAAAATAAATGAGGTCTGTTATGAACCTGTGGGAGGCTTTACTAAAAGAAATCCCTGATATATACAGGTAGATGATGAGAAATGCTGGCTCTCCAGCCAGAAAATGTCTCTGAATAATAATAACTAATGTGATGTCCTGCCTTTCCCATACACATCTTAGTGGCAATGCCCGATAATGGATCCCTTGGTATGAACTACATCTACTTTGAGGGAGAGTAAAAGGCTGGACTGGTCATATTTAAAATTGCAAAGGTCCTACGAGGTATGTAGCAAAGCAAGAATAACAATAATAAAGAAATGGTTGTAACTATAAATACATAATGCCTTAGATATAAATAAATATAGTGTATGTCACTGACGAAAATAATGACAATCCCTGATTAAAATAATCGGCTCCCTGGCATAATGGAAAGTCCCAGAAACCTTAGGCCATTAATGAATGAATCATAAATTATATTATAAAAAGAAAGGCAAGAATTAAAACTAAAATATAAATTGTTTTCCACACTTTCCAAATATTTCATGTATTAGTAAGTTATTAAATAGTTCATCATTAGTAAATTATTAAATAGTTCATCATTGAAGATTACAAAATAAATCAGTCTTTTAATTAACATAAACAAACTGGGCATTAAATATCAAATTCACTTCTGGTGAAGTTTGATGATATGCAGCCTAATAAATTATACATTGAATTTTTTACTATTTTCTGACAAATAAAAATATATATGTATGAAACATATACTGATAAAATGCTTTCAACGATTTTCTGTAAGACATTTGTTTTACAGAAATCATAATAGATTTCAAACTATAATCAAACTATAATGAAACTATCATCAAACTATAATGAAGTGAAACAGTAGCATATATGAATGTCTAGTTAAAAATATACAGAGTTTTCAAAAGAAGAGGGGAAAAATAATGGTTATAGGGATACTGAAACTGTAAGATTTGTATTCAAATCTTAGTTTCACCTTGGTTCTGTCATCATTCTACCTCTCGCCCCTTTAGTATGGGTTTACATGGACTCTGACCTTGAATATCGGATTAGTGCGTAATAATATACAATATCTGTAAATTGTTTAAATAAATAATTAAATGTTATATATGTGCACATACTCTGATAGTTTTATTTAAAAATAACACATTGCAAGGTATTATTAAATTGACGTGCATAAGTTGTATAAAGTTAAATAATCCTATTAATTATTCTGATAGGTTTAAATAATATTTTAAATTATAAAAAAAATCAATAATTATATTTTAAAACATAAACATATTATTATTTAGGTCAGGTCCAGGTAATACTTAAATTATGAAAATAAATAATTCTCAATTAAAATAAAGATGCTTTTAAAATTCCCCTGCTAATTAAAGGCAAATCATAGCAGAAGGGGGAAAGAGATTACAGAGCTAAAAAGGTATTTTAAACATACAGAAACAAAGAAAAAGGGTTGTTAAAAATAACTTTTATAAATTACATCATGTAAAAGGTAAAATTTAAAAAGTGATCAGATTTAAATTCCAACCTGTATAACTATTGCATCCATGACCTAAAGGGATGTATGGCACAGACCCGAGAGACAGATGCATGGATGATGTATTGCTCAATGGATCCCAGAGATAAGGAAAAAAGAGAATAAAAAGACAACTGATTGTTAAAAAAAAAAAAAGAAAAGCTAGAACCAGAAACGTTAATTCCAATTATGCTGTTTGTTATATTTCTTGCGATCCAAATTTTATATCTAGCAATGTGCCAAGAGTAGGCGCCATGCGACGCTCCTCCAGACTGATGGCTATACAATATTAAAATTCCCACGAAAATGTGATAAACTAGAATTCTGCTACTTCCATTGAATAAATCTTTTCCTAAATACGATTGCTGCTGAACCCGGAAACTTGGACTCTCCAAACAAGTGTGCACACTTAAATGAACTAAAGATAACATGATACCCAAGAATAAAAATTGTTTTGGAACTCTAATTGAACTCTGAAATTAATATTAATTTCATTTTCAATTTCTACTATTATGTAATTCTAAAATTAAATCTATACAATTTTCTGTAATAATACTATTTTATAATGAACCTCATAAATTAATCTATCTACCATTATTTTACTTGGGTATCCAAATTTTTATTGTATTTGTTAAGATTATATTTCATGCCCACGTGGTTTCCGAGGTGATGTTTTTTTTATCTAATTCATGGAAGGGCCACCCTCTTCTGTGAGTTAATATCATAACAGTAAATCATATCGGTTAATAGATTTCAGCTCGGGAATCATATAATATTTTTAATATGTTTTATAAAGACGAGATCTATATTAGTTAGTGTATTTGTTAATGGGCTATCATTCATGTTAGGTTAGTTAAATCTTAAATAAAGCCATAATGTTAAAAAGAAAGGGGGGGTTAATGATAGTAAATTAAATGCTAGTCGTGTGGAGATTGGGGATAGATTTATATTATCTTGCCAAGCATAGAATAAATAAATGCGTTTGTATTAGAATTGTGAACTGCGCTAGTTATTGATACATGAATTTTTATATCGCAGAAATGTAAGAGAGGTACTGTAAACATTTTGTTCTCACACTTAAGGAGCATACTAAAATATAATAGCACAGGACCTTGTCACATGGTCAGGGATGGAAAGGCTATGACCTCATACCGATACCGCACTCATGACCACTCCTAAGGGCTCCGACCCATTGTTTGGCCGACCCTCTTCCTATTCCAATAGTAATTACCTTGTCATGCAGTTGGGGATGGAAAGGCTATGACCTCATACTGATACCGTGCTCATGACATACCTACAGGGCTCCGATCTGACGTTTGATTGTCCCACCAGCCTCCAACATTTCTTCTGCGATTATTCTTTTAGAAAGTTGATTCTCTTATAGCTCAGCAGTATCCAGGCTACTGAACGTCGCTTTAATAATAATTATAAAGTTTATGCTGGGTCTAGCTCCACTCCTCCACATCTGTTAATCTTTAGTAAATTATTAGAATTGATATTAATATTATAAAGTAAATGGGATGATAGCTTTGTGAACAAATGCACTCCTCATTGAGATATTGTAGCGTGTCTCATAACATTTCCCACTTAAATGTGAGGCATGGTATGTAATTTATATTGATATCTAGGTAGCCTAATATATTTACCTATGTAAATTAACTGCAATTAAATATTTAAATTATCTATATCCATGTCTGGGTCTGCTTAATTTAAATAATAATTAGTATCACTCATATCAATGAATAGTAGAATATAGTAGTAGTCTGTAAGGTGAAACCATTAGTTAGAGTCTCTTGTTTACCTGACCACCGGGCCCAGGAAATAATGCTATTGCTAGGGTAGATGCATTGTCATATGGGTTTTGTTGTGAATAAAATTACTGGGTTTGAATACGGTATCACAGGCCCTGAACCCACCTGTTATGCTGCCATTCGAACATGGTGGTGGAATTTTGAAACATGTTAACAAGGCATACGAAATCTTACTGTTACAATATGAATGGATATATTGAAGAAATTTTATGACATGGATAACAAGAATGGACAACTTTTGAAAACTTTTTGTCAGAGAGTGAATTTGAGCACTGGAAATTTATTAAAAGTCATATATTTTACACAATAGATTATGTATTAGTACAGAATGAGGGAATGAATAAAGTACAAAAAAATAAACTGTTGGATAATGAAAAACGATTATGTAATTTCTTTATAATAGAAATGGTTAGTAATGTGATGGAAAATAATAATAAAATTAGAAAGGATAATGAAAGATATGGATGGAGAGTACATGATAAGAAAAAGTTAGAAGAAATATAAAATAAAAGTAGAAGACATCATGGAAGAGTTTGTTGGGAATAAATATAAGGACCGGTGTAGTGAAGTAGAAAAAAAGAAAAATAGGGTTGTAGATGAGAATATTCATAAGAATAAAAGTAATAGAAAATAAGAATTAGTAAAAGTGTAAAAGAGAGGGGGAAAGCATGCAGAGAATATAAATCTACTATTAAAACAAAGAAAGTGAAAATGATGTTAATATTAAATGGAAAAACTATTTTTTAAAAAAGTTGGCTAAAACAGATAATTATAGAGAGAATGAAATTAAATAGTAAATTATTGGAGGATATTAATAAAAGTGGAAGGGATGAGAATAGAGAATTTTGGAATTACATTAAAAGGAGAAATGTATGGGGGGGTAGTATTATTCGATGATGAGGGAATAGAATGTAGCTCTAGAGAAGAATCAGAGAGATCTTAAATAGATATGTAATGGATATAGAAAAAGATGCTAGATGTGAAGGACAGAATGATAATAAACATAAAGTCACATAGTAATAGAAATATTATTTTTACAGAAAATTAATTGAATGAAGTAGGAAAGAAGTTAAAAAGTGGAAAGGTAAGAGTTTAGATGGATGGAAAGCAGAGATGGTGATGAATTTAGGAAATAGGGCAAAATTAAATCTATTATCATGTTTTAATAAGATGGCACAGAAGATAGAATTTCCAAATAGCTGGAATAACACAGGATAGTACAGGATAGGATAGGATAGGGCAGGACAGAATAGGATAGGATAGGATAAAATAAGATAGGATAGGACAGGATAAGATAAGACAGGACAGGATTGATAGGATAGGACAGGATAGGATAGGATAAAACAGGATAGGACAGGATAGGAAAGGATAGGACAAAATAGGACAGGATAGGATAGGACAAGATAGGACAGGATAAAACAGGATATGACAGAATATGACAGGATAGGACAGTAAAGGAAAGGACAGGATAGGAAAAAACAGTAAAGAACAGGACAGGACAGGGTAGGACAAAATAGAATAGCATAGGACAAAACAGGATAGGATAGGATAGGATAGGACAGGATAGGTCAGGATAGGACAGGATAGGACATGACAAGACAGGATAGGACAGAATAGGATAGGATAAGATAGGATAGGACAGGATAGGACAGGACAGGATATGATAGGATAGAATAGGACAGGATAGGATAGGATAGGACAGGATAAGACAGGTTAGGAGAGGATAGGACAGGATAGGACAGGATATGATAGGATAGGACATGATAGGACAGTAAAAGAGAGGACAGGATAGAACAGGACAGGATAGGAAAAACAGTACAGGACAGGGCAGGTCAGCATAGGACAGGATAGGACAGCATAAAACAGGACAGGCTAGGATAGGACAGGATAGGATAGGACAGGATAGGTCAGGATAGAATAGGATAGGACAGGACAGGATAGGACAGAATAGGACACGACAGGACAGGATAGGACAGGATAGGACAGGATTGGATAGGATAGGACAGGATAGGATAGGATAGGATAGGACAAGACAGGATAGGATAGGACAGGATAGGACAGGACAAGACAAGATAGGACAGGATAAAACAGGATAGGACAGGACAAATAAGCACAGGATAGGACAGGATAAAACAGGAGAAGACAGGACAGGAGAGGACAGGACAAAACAGGAGAAGACAAGATAGGACAGGACAGGAGAGGACAGTATAGGACAGGACAGGACAAAACAGGATAGGACAGGACAGAATAGGACAGGACAGTATAGGACAGGATAAAATAAAAAAGGACAGGACAGGATAAGATAGGATGGGACAGGATAGGACAGGATAGGACATGACAGGACAGGATAGGACAGGATAGGACAGGATTGGATAGGAAATGACAGAATAGGATAGGATAGGACAAGACAGGACAGGATAGGACAGGATAAAACAGGATAGGACAGGACAAATAAGCACAGGATAGGACAGGATAAAACAGGAGAAGACAGGACAGGAGAGGACAGGAGAAAACAGGAGAGGACAAGAGAGGACAGGACAGGAGAGGACAGGAGAGGACAGGAGAGGACAGGACAGAATAGGACAGGACAGGACAGGAGAGGACAGGAGAAGATAGGAAAGGACAAGACAGGATAAGATAGGATAGGACAGGATAGGACAGGATAAGAATAGGATGGGACAGGACAGGAGGGAGAGGATGGGACAGGATAGGATAGGATAGGAGGGAGAGGATAGGAGAGGACAGGATGGGACAGGGAAAACAGGATAGGACAGGAGAGGACAGGAGAGGACAGGAGAGGACAGGGAGAAAACAGGAGAGGACAGGAGAGGACAGGGCAGAGAGGACAGGACAGGAGAGGACAGGACAGGAGAGGAGAGGACAGGAGAGGATAGAAGAGGATGGGATAGGATAGGACAGGAGAGAACAGGAGAAACAGGATAGGACAGGATAGGAGAGGACAGGATAGGACAGGATAGGAGAGGAGAAGATAGGACAGGAGAGGAGATGATAGGAGAGGATAGGAGAGGTTAGGACAGGAGAGGACAGGAGAGGGCAGGAGAAAACATGAGAGGACAGGAGAGGACAGGGGAGAACAGGCAGGGACAGGGGAGGACAGGAGAGGATAGGAGAGGACAGGAGAGGACAGGAGAGGCCAGGAGAGAAAAGGAGAAGACAGGAGAAAACAGGAGAGTACAGGAGAAATCAGGAGAAAACAGGAAAAGACAGGAGATGACATGAGAAAACAGGAGAAAACAGATGAGGAGAGGACAGGAGAGGACAAGAGAAGACAGGCGAAGACTGGAGAAGACAAGAGAGGACAGGAAAGGTCAGGAGAGGACAGGAGAACACAGGAGAGGACAGGAGAGGACAGGAGTAGACAGGAGAGGACAGGAGAAGACAGGGAAAACAGGAGAAGACAGAAGAGGACAAGAGAGGACAGGACAAAACAAGAAATGACAGGAGAGGACAGGAGAGAACAGGAGAGGACAGGAGGGGACAGGAGAGCACAGGAGAGGACAGGAGAGGACAGGAGAGGATGGGAGAGGACAGGAGAGGACAGGAGGAGAGGACAGAAGAGGACAGGATGGGAGAGGACAGGGTAGGAGAGGAGAAAAGAGGATGGGACAGGATAGGACAGAACAGGAGAGGAGAGGACAGGAGAGGATGGGAGAGGATAGGATGGGACAGGAGAGGATAGGATAGGATAGGATAGGATAGAAAGGAGGAGAGGATAGGGTGGAATAGGAGAGGAGAAAGGGAGAGGACAGGAGAGGACAGAAGAGGATAGGACAGGATGGGACAGGATAGGACAGAATGGGACAGGAGAGGACAGGATGGACAGGAGAGGACAGGAAGGACAGGAGAGGACAGGATAGAAAAGGATAGAAGAGAATAGGACAGGAGAGGACAGAATAGGACAAGACAGGATAGGACAGGATAGGATAGGAGAGGAGAGGACAGGAGAGGACAGAATAGAACAGGAGAGGATAGGAGAGGACAGAAGAGGACAGGAGAGAACAGGACAGGAGAGGACAGGAGAGGACAGGAAAGGACAGGAGAAGACAGGAGAGGACAGGAGAAGGCAAGAGAGGACAGGAGAGGACAGGAAAGGACAGAAGAGGACAGGAGAAAGAGGAGAGGACAGGAGAGGACAGGAGAGGAGAGGAGAGGACAGGAGAGGACAGGATATGACAGGATAGGAGAGGGTGGGACAGGATAGGACAGGACAGGATAAGACACGATAGGACAGGATAGGAGAGGACAGGATAAGATAGGATAGGAGGGGAGAGGATAGGAGAGGATAGAACATGAGAAAACAGGAGAGGACAGGAGAGGACTGGAGAGGACAGGAGAGGACAGGAGAGAACAGGAGAGGACAGGAGAAGACAAGAGAAAACTGGAGAGGACAGGAGAGGGCAAAAGAGGGCAGGAGAGGAGAGGACAAAAGAAAGCAGGAGAGGGCAGGAGAGGACAGCAGAAAACAGGAGGACAGGAGAGGACAGCAGAGGACAGGAGAGGACAGGAGCAAACAGGATAGGACAGGAGAGGACAGGAGAAGACAGGAGAGGACAAGAAAGGACAGAATGGGACAGGAGAGGACAGGAGAAAACAGGAGGGGACAGGAGAGGACAGGAAAGACAGGAGAGGACAGGAGAGGACTGGAGAGGACAGGAGAGTACAGGAGAGGACAGGAAAAGACAGGAGATGACAGGAGAGGACAGGAGAAAACAGGAGAGGAAAGGAGAGGACAGGAGAGGACAGGAGAAGTTAGGAGAGGACAGGACAGGAGAGGACAGGAGAGAACAGGAGAGGAGAGGACAGGACAGAATAGGACAAGAGAGGACAGGAGAGGACAGGAGAGGATAAGAGAGGATGGGAGAGGACAGGAGAGGAGGGAGAGGAAGGTAGGACAGGAGAGGATAGGATAGGATGGACAGGAGAGGATAGGAGAGGATGGGACAGGAGAGGATGGGACAGGATAGGAGAGGAGAAAAAGGGAAGGATGGGACAAGATAGGACAAGAGGGACAGGATGGGACAAGATGGACAGGAGGGACAGGAGAGGACAGGAGGGAGAGGATAGGACAAGAGGGACAGGACAGAACAGGATAGGAGAGAAGACAGGATAGGAAAGGATAGGACAGAGAGACAGGATAGGATAAGATAGGACAGGATAGGACAGGACAGATAGGAGAGGAAGGAGAAGACAGGATAGGAAGAACAGGAGAGGACAGGAGAGGACAGGAGAAGACAGGAAAGGACAGAGAGAACAGGAGAGGACAGGAGAGGACAGGAGAGGACAGGAGAAAACAGGAGAGGACAGGAGAGGACAGGAGAAAACAGGAGAGAACAGCAGAGAACAGGAAAGGACAGGAGAGGACAGGAGAGAACAGGACAGGAGAGGACAGGAGAGAATAGAATAGAGGACAGGAGAGGACAGGAGAGGACAGGAGAGGACAGGAGAGGACAGGAGAGGATAGGACAGGACAGGACAAGAGGAGGAAGGACAGGAGGAAAGGAGGGAGAGGAGAGGATGGGACAGGAAAAATAGAAGAGATAGGAAGAAGGGAAGGATGGGACAGGAAAGGATAGGAGAGGACAGGTAGGACAGGATGGGACAGGAAGAGGACAGGATAGGACAGAACAGGAGAGGACAGGAAAGGACAGGAGAGGACAGGACAGGAGAGAACAGGAGAGGACAGGAGAGGAGAGGAAAGGACAGGGAGAGAACAGGAGAGGACAGGAGAGGACAGGAGAGGAAGGAGAGGACAGGAGAGGACAAGAAAGAACAGGAGAGGACAGGAAAGGACAGGAGAGGACAGGACAAGAGAGGACAGAAGAGGACAGGAGAGGAGAGGAGAGGACAGGAGAGGATGGGAGAGGACAGGAGAGGACAGAAAGAAGGAGAGGAGAAGATAGGAGAGGACAGGAGAGGATAGGATGGGATAGGATAGGATGGGAGAGGATGAGAAGGACAGGAGAAAGAGATAGGATAGGATGGGACAGGACAGGATAGGATAGGATAGGATGGGACAGGAAGACAGGATAGGACAGGAGGGAGAGAGAGGATAGAACAGGAGGAACAGGAGAGGACAGGATGGGACAGGATAAAACAGGATGGGACAGAAGAGGACAGGAGAGGACAGGAGAGGACAGAAAAGGACAAGAGAGGACAGGATAGGATAGGACAGAACAGGAGAGGACAGGAGAGGACAGGATGACAGGAGAGGAAAGGAAAGGACAGAAGAGGACACGAGAGGACAGGAGAGGACAGGACAAGACAGGAGAGGACAGGAGAAGACTGGAGAGGACAGGTGAGGACAGAAGAGAACAGGAGAGGACAGAAGAGGACAGGAAAAGACAGGAGAGAACAGGAGAAGACAGGAGAAAACAGGAGAGGACAGGAGAGAAGAGAAGACAGGAGAGGACAGGAGAGGACAGGAGATGACAGGAGAGGACAGGGCAGGAGAATACAGGAGAGGAGAGGACAGGAGAGGAGAGGACAGAACAAAAGAAGAGAGGACAGGACAAGACAGGCCAGACAGGACAGGATAGGACAGGACAGGGTAGGACAGGACAGGACAGAACAGGTCAGGATAGGTCAGCATAGGACAGGACAGGATAGGACAGGTTAGGACAGTACAGGATAGGATAGGACAGGATAGGAAAGGATAGGACAGGAGAGGACAGGAAGGACAGGAGAGGACAGGAGAAGACAGGAAAGGACAGGAGAGGACAGGAGAGGACAGGAGAGGACAGGAGAGGAGAGGACAGGAGAGGACAGGAGAAGACAGGAGAGGAGAGGGTAAGACAGGAGAGGAAAACAGAGGACAGGAGAGGAGAGGACAGGAGAGGACAGGAGAGGACTTGAGAAAACAGGAGAGGAGAGGAGAGGACAGGAGGACAGGAGAAGACAGGAGAGGACAGGAGAAAACAGGAGAGAAGATGAGAGAACAGGCAACAAGAGGACAGGAGAGGAGAGAAGAGGACAGGAGAGGATGGGAGAGGACAGGAGAGGACAGGAGAAAACAGGAGAGGACAGGAGAGGAAAAAGAACAGGAGAAAACAGAAGAGGATAGGAGAGGACAGAAAAGGACAGAAGGAAAACAGAGGACAGGACAGGACAAGGGAGGACAGGACAGGAGAGGACAGGACAGGATAGGACAGGATAAGACAGGAGAGGACAGGATAGGAAAGGAGAGGATAGGAGAGGACAGGATAGGATAGGAAGGGTAGGATAGGAAGACAGGAGAGGACAGGAGAGGAGAGAAGGACAGGAGAGACAGGAGAGGATAGGAGAGGACAGGAGAGGATAGGAGAGGATAGGACAGGACAGGATAGGACAGGAGAGGACAGGAGAGGACAGGACAGGAGAGGATAGGACAGGAGAGGACAGGAGAGGATAGGAGAGGACAGGAGAGAACAGAAGAGGACAGGAGAGGACAGAAAAGAGAGGACAGGAGAGGACAGGACAGGATAGGAAAAAACAGGAGAGGACAGGAGGACAGGAGAGGACAGGATAGGACAGGAGAGGACAGGACAGGAGGATAGGAGAGGACAGGAGAGGACAGGAAGACAGGATAGGAAAGGACAGGATAGGATAGGACAGGATAGGACAGGACAGGACAGGAGAGGACAGGAGAGGACAGGAGAGGACAGGAGAGGACAGGAGAGGAGAGGAGAAGACAGGAGAGGAAAGGAGAGGACAGGAGAGGACAGGAGAGGACAGGAGAGGAGAGGAGAGGACAGGAGAGGACAGGACAGGATAGGACAGGAGAGGACAGGAGAGGACAAGAGAGGACAGGAGAGGACAGAACAGGACAGGAGAGGACAGAACAGATGAGAACAGGATAGGACAGGATAAAACAGGAGAGGACAGGAGAGGACAGGACAGGAGAGGAGAAGACAAGAGAGGACAGGAGAGGACAGGACAGGAGAGGACAGGAGAAAATAGGAAAGGACAGGAGAGGATAAGAGAGGATAGGACAGGACAGGATAGGAGAGAATAGGAGGGAGGACAGGATGGGATAGATAGAAAGGATAGGAAGAAGGGATAGGAGGGAGGGACAGGATAGGAGGGAAGGAAGGACAGGAGAGGACAGGATAGGACAGGGAAAAGGAGGGACAGGAGAGGACAGGAGAGGAAGGAGAGGACAGAAGAAGAAGGAGAGGACAGGAGAGGACAGGAGAGGACAGGACAGGACAGGAGAGGACAGGACAAGAAGGAGAGGACAGGAGAGGATAGGATAGAATAGGAGAGATAGGAGAGGACAGGAGGGCAGGAGAGGACAGGATGGGACAGGATAGAACAGGATAGAACAGGAGAAACAGGAGAGGACAGGATAGGATAGGACAGGATAGGACAGGATAGGAGAGGACAGGAGAGGACAGGAGAAGACAAGAGAGGACAGGGAAGACAGGAGAAATGGAGAAGACAAGAGAGGAAAGGAGAGGACAGGAGAGGACAGGAGAAGACAGGAGAAAACAGGAGACGACAGGAGAAGACAGGAGAGGACAGGAGAGGACAGGAGAAAACAGGAGAGGACAGAAGAAGACAAGAGAGGACAGGAGAGAAGAGGAGAGGACAGGAGAGGACAGTAGAGGACAGTAGAGGACAGGAGAGGACAGGAGAGGACAGGACAGGATAGGAGAAGCCAGGAGAAAACAGGAGAGGACAGAAGAGGACAGGACGGGATAGGACAGGAGAGGATAGGAGAAAATAGGATGGGACAGGATAGGACAGGACAGGAGAGGATTGGAGAGGATAGGATAGGATAGGATAGGAGGGACAGGATAGGATAGGATAGGATGGGATAGGAGAGGATAGGGTGGGACAGGACAGGAGAGGATGGGAGAGGATAGGGTAGAATAGGATAGGATAGGATGGGAGAGGATAGGAGAGGACAGGATAGGATAGGACAGGATGGGACAGGATAGGACAGAAGGGACAGGATAGGACAGGATAGGACAGGAGAGGACAGGATAAGACAGGAGAGGACAGGATAGGAAAGGATAGGACAGAAGAGGACAGGATAGGACAGGATAGGACAAGAGGGATAGGACAGGATAGGATAGGAGAGGACAGGATAGAATAGGATAGGACAGGACAGGATAGGATAGGATAGAATACAACAGGAGAGAATAGGATAGGACAGGAGAGAACAGGAGAGAACAGGATAGGAGAGGAGAGGACAGGAGAGGACAGGAGAGGGCAGGAAAGACAGGACAAAACAGGAGAGAGCAGGAGAAGGCAGGAGAGGACAGGAGAGGACAGAAAAGGACAGGAGAGGACAGGAGAGGACAGGAGAAGACAGGAGAAGACAGGAGAGGACAGGAGAAGTGAGGGAGAAAACAGGAGAGGACAGAAAGAACAGGAGAGGACAGGAGAGGACAAGAGAGGACAGAACAGGATAGGATAGGACAGGAGAGGACAGGATAGGAGAGGACAGGATAAGATAGGATAGGAGTGGAGAGGACAGGAGAGGATAGGACAGGAGAAAACAGGAGAGGACAGGAGAGGACAGGAGAGGACAGGAGAGGACAGGAGAGGACAGGAGAGAACAGGAGAGGACAGAAGAAGACAGGAAAAGAAAGAGAGGACAGGAGAGGACAGGAGAAAGCAGGAGAGGAGAGGACAGGAGAAAGCAGGAGAGGACAGGAGAGGACAGGAGAGAACAGGAGAAGACAGGAGAGGACAGGAGAGGACAGGAGAAAACAGGAGAGAACAGGAAAGGACAGGAGAGGACAGGAGGAGGACAGAGAAGACAGGAGAGGACAGGAGAGAACAAGAAAGGACAGGAGAGGACAAGAGAGGACAGGAGAGGACAGGAGAAAATAGGAGAGGACAGGAGAGGACAGGTAAAGACAGGAGAGGACAGGAAAGGACAGGAGAGGACAAGAGAGGACAGGAGAGTACAGGAGAGGACAGGAGATGACAGGAGAGGACAGGAGATGACAGGAGAGGACAGGAGAGGAAAGGAGATGACAGGAGAGGACAGGAGAGGTTAGGAGAGGACAGGAGAGGAGAGGATGGGACAGGACAGGATAGGACAAGAGAGGACAGGACAGGATGGGACAGGACAGGATAGGTTAGGACGGGATAGGACAGGATAGGATAGGATGGGATAGGATAGGCTGGGACAGGATAGGATAGGATTGGACAGGATAGAATAGGATAGGATGGGATAGGATAGGATAGGATGGGATAGGATAGGATGGGACAGGATAGGATCGGATGTGATAGAATGGGATAGGATGGGACAGCATAGGACAAGATGGAACAGGATGGGACAGGATTGGACAGGATGGGACAGGATAGGACAGGGTGGGACAGGATAGGACAAGATGGGACAGGATAGGACAGGATAGGACAGGATAGGAGAGGATATGACAGGATAGGAAAGGATAGGACAGAAGAGGACAGGATAGAACAGGACAGGACAGAATAGGACAGGACAGGACAGGATAGGATAGGACAGGAGAGGACAGGACAGGATAGGATAGGATAGGAGAGGACAGGAAGGATAGAATAGGAGAGGACAGGAGTACACAGGAAAGAACAGGAGAGGACAGGAGAGGACAGGAGAGGACAGGAGAAAACAGGAGAGAACAGGAGAGGACAGGAGAGGACAGGAGAGGACAGGAGAGAACAGAGAGGACAGGAGAGGACAGGACAGGATAGGATAGGAGAGGACAGGAGAGGACAGGAGAGGACAGGATAGGATAGGACAGGACAGGATAGGATGGAGAGGATAGGATGGGATAGGAGAGGATAGGATGGGATAGGAGAAAATAGGATGGGATAGGATAGAAGGGAGAGGATGGGATAAAGGGAGAGGATATGATAGGATAGGACAGGCTGGGACAGGATGGGACAGGATAGTTCAGGACAGGATAGGACAGGATAGGACAGAACAGGAGAGGACAGGAGAAGACAGAAAAGAACAGGAGAGGACAGGAGAGGACAGGAGAGAAGAGGAAAAGACAGGAGAGGACAGGAAAGGACAGGACAGAATAGGATACGACAGGACAAGATAGGATAGGAGATGACAGGACAGGACAGGATAGGATAGGATAGCTTATGATGGGACAGGATAGGATGGGATAGGATAGGATGAAATAGGATGGAATAGGATAGGATGGGATAGGATAAAATAGGATGGGATAGGATAAAATAGGATGGGATAGGATAGGATGGGACAGGATAGGATGGGATAGGATGGGATAGGATGAGACAGGAGGAGGATAGAACAGGATGGGACAGGATAGACCAGGATAGGACAGGACAAGATAGGACAGGACAGGAGAGGACAGGTGAGGACAGGAGAAGACAGGAAAAGACAGGAGAGGACAGGAGAGTACAGGAGAGGACAGGACAGGAGAGGACAGGAGAGAACAGGAGAGGGCAGGAGAGGACAGGAGAGGACTGGAGAGGACAGGAGAGGAGAGGACAGGAGACGACAGGAGAGGATAGGAGAGGACAGGAGAGGACTGGAGAGGACAGGAGAGGAGAGGACAGGAGATGACAGGAGAGGACAGGAGAGGACAGGAGAGGACTGGAGAGAACAAAAGAACAGGAGAGGACAGGAGAAAACAGGAGAGGACAGGAGTGGACAGGATAGGACAGAAAAGAACAGGAGAGGACAGGACAGGAGAGGACAGGAGAGAAAAGGAGTGGACAGGAGAGGAGAGAAGAGGACTGGAAATGAGAGGAGAGGACAGGACAGGAGAGGACAGGACAGGAGAGGAGAGGACAGGACAGGAGAGGACAGGACAGTATAGGACAGGATAGGATAGGATGGGATAGGATGGGACAGGTTAGGATAAGATAGGATAGGATGGGATAGGATGGTGTAGGATAGAATTGATAGAATAGAATAGATAGAATAGGATAGAATAGGATAGGATAGAATAGGATATAATACAATAGGAAAGAATAGGATAGATAGATAGATAGATAGATAGATAGATAGATAGATAGATAGATAGATAGATAGATAGATAGATAGATAGATAGATAGATAGATAGATAGATAGATAGATAGATAGATAGATAGATAGATAGGTAGGTAGGTAGGTAGGTAGGTAGGTAGGTAGGTAGGTAGGTAGGTAGGTAGGTAGGTAGGTAGGTAGGTAGGTAGGTAGATAGATAGATAGATAGATAGATAGATAGATAGATAGATAGATAGATAGATAGATAGATAGAATAGGATAGACAGAATAGGATAGATAGAATAGGATAGATAGAGTAGGATAGAGTAGGATAGAATAAAGTAGGATAGAATAGAGTAGGATAGAATAGAGTAGGATAAAATAGAATATGATAGATAGAATAGGAGAGATAGAATATGAGAGATAGAATAGGATAGAATAGGATAGGATAGAATAGGATAGGATAGAATAGGATAGGATAGAATAGGATAGAATAAAATAGGTAGAATAGAATAGATAGAATAGAATAGAATAGGATAGAATAGAATAGGATAAAATAGAATAGGATAGAATACAATAGGATAGAATAAAATAGGATAGAATAGGATATGATAGAATAGGATAAGATAGAATAGGATAGAATAGAATAAGATAGATAGATAGATAGATAGATAGATAGATAGATAGATAGATAGATAGATAGATAGATAGATAGATAGATAGATAGATAGATAGATAGATAGATAGATAGATAGATAGATAGATAGATAGATAGATAGATAGAATAGGATAGACAGAATAGGATAGACAGAATAGGATAGATAGAATAGGATAGATAGAGTAGGATAGATAGAGTAGGATAGATAGGGTAGGATAGATAGAGTAGGATAGATAGAGTAGGATAGATAGCATAGGATAGATAGCATAGGATAGATAGAATAGGATAGATAGAATCGATTAGATAGAATAGGATAGATAGAATAGGATAAATAGAATAGATAGAATAGAATAGAATAGATGGAATAGAATAGATAGAATAGATAGAATAGACTAGATAGAATAGACTAGATAGAATAGATAGAATAGAATAGATAGAATAGAATAGATAGAATAGAATAGATAGAATAGAATAGATAGAATAGAATAGGATAGATAGATAGATAGATAGATAGATAGATAGATAGATAGATAGATAGATAGATAGATAGATAGATAGATAGATAGATAGATAGATAGATAGATAGATAGATAGATAGATAGATAGATAGATAGATAGATAGATAGATAGATAGATAGATAGATAGATAGATAGATAGATAGATAGATAGATAGATAGATAGATAGATAGATAGATAGATAGATAGATTGATAAGTGTTAAATTTGCAGCTCTCACAACTTTGACACACATCACTTAATGAAAGTATATTAATTATTTCCAATAAGGAATAATATTTCTGTAGTATAATTTTCACTATACCACTCTCATGCAAGGTAGGGAATGGGTTTTATCTTCCTTTATCCTTACACAAAATTGTAAAAGTGGATAGAAACCAATCTTTATCTTGTGTGAGAGTGGTGTAGAGAACATTACACTACAGAAATATTATTCATTATTGGATAATTTCTAGTCTAATGAATGACTAGTAAAAAGTATAAATATACTCACTATAACATTTGAATTAGTTAAACTTTTTTTTTCTATTCAAGTGAAGGCACAAATAAAAAAATGTTACTATAGTTTGTTAGTTTTTTTAAATAACTTTCAACGTGTTTCAAATCACCTTATCTTACATAAGTGTAACAAAAATTATTGAGTTATCAACATAAGCATGGTAATTCTTGTGAATCATATCTCCAGTTCATTAAACAGGTAAAGATTATTTGCAAAATTTATTTATAGTGAAAAGGGATGATCTGGGTTTCTATATTTATGGTTGATTGTAATATGGTAAAATTAAAAGTTCAGTGATTAAAACATGAAATTTCTGTATAGTATGTTATATTTCTAATATTTATCTTTTATTTTGAAATCATTAGACATAATTTTGGCATATCTAAATTCTCTTTGCATCTATGTAAGCATAAGTAAACAGTGAATGTCAAGTGGTTGAGCCAAATAGATTTTCTATTAGTCTTCCACAACATGTTTTTCCAATCTAACATATCTAATTCATGATAGTGGATTGAAATTTTCAAATATGTTCAGATATTAAAATCCAAAATAATTTGCCCATGGATTTGCCTCTAGGTCAATAACTGGTGACCTCAGATTTATATTAACTGCATATGTCTTTGACATCTTGGCAATGGAATTGCCATAACAAAATGCACATAACTTCTCCAGTTTGTGTTTAATTTGTATTTGATAACAAAAATGTATATCACTCTCTAAATCATTGGTGTAAATATTACACTGTGAGTGGAAGAATGAGAAAAATCTTAAAAAATTTTAAATGTTAAATAAAAGTGAAAAATATAATGGGAAAAAGAAAAAATGTGAATAAACAAATGCTATGAATAAAGATATCTTGGGTTCAAATCCATAGATCACTGCTTCAATTATATCGCTATCAAACTTTGTTTGAACTCCTAAGCAAGGATAAGAAAATTATGTTAAATAAAAAGAAATATAGATTAAATGAGAGCATATGAAAAAAATAAAAACAAATCCAAATAAGCAAATAATAATAATAATAATAATAATAATAACAACAACAACAACAACAACAATAATAATAATAATAATAATAATAATAATAATAATAATAATAATAATAATAATAATAATAATAATAATAATAATAATAATAATAATAATAATAATAATAATAATAATAATAATAATAATAATAATAATAATAATAATAATAATAATAATAATAATAATAATAATAATAATAATAATAATAATAATAATAATAAAGAAGGAGGAGGAAAAGAAGAAAAAAAAGAAGCAGCAGCAGAAAAATATTAGAAGTAGCAAAAGATGAGTGAAATTATTTTCCAAAATTTATGAAAAAGAATATATATATATATTGTGCCGGTCAAAATATGCTTATCCATCTAACACGAGCTGGAACTCACAAAATGTACTTCAAACCCAGTCGAGCCCGAGATTTTGGTCAGGGACCAGCCTGGATTCGAACCCACTCTCCAAGCCCCAGATCAAACACCTAATGGACAACATAACAATGATGGCCCACGAGAATTAATTCTTAATCCGGCCCACTAGCAAATCGGAGAAACAAAAGACTCATGGACTTAAACATCTATATAAACAACTTAAACACTAAAGACATTCCAAAGATAAAATCTAATATAATTAGTTAATAGGGGTTTTACTAATGAAATAGCTATGGGAAATTAGTGAATTGGATTGATTTAATAATGAGACAGAAACTGATATATGATGAATTAAAATATATTTATTGACAATTGTTGTTGGCAAATGCACGCAGGCATTTTATTTATAAAGTAACATTACTCTAGGCCATTTTAACAATAATTGATACGTTGGCTATTATTTAATGGATCCAATATTATTTAATGGAAACAAATAGCCCTACTATATAACTAATCACTACATTAACTTTTACCAGTTATGCCCTTTCATCATCAGTTCATGTGGCTATTGTATGTGAAATCTAACCAAGTCTGGAGTGAAACTTAATAATACATCTGACTATAATAATTTTATATATCAACTATGGGCTTATAAAGCATCCCAGATAGCTTTAGATCGAACGGGTTTTCAAGATTGCTTCGGATCAACGCCGAAGACTGCATATTAGGGAGCAAAGAGTTGGCTATAATGATTTTACTAATATGCTAGGCACAAGTAAAATATAATAATAAAGTTGCTCTGTGGATGGAAGAATGGTTTTAGGGTTTTTGTGACAAACAACGGTTTACCCAATAACCGATCATCATGCTGCAAAAGGGAACCTTTATTTGGTTCATAAGAAGCGGGAGACTTACGTGCTAATCTGGCCCATAGCTCAGACTTCGCTACTGCACTACCCTATAAGAGAAGATGTGCTGGCAACGCCATGGCTCCATCTTATATATAAAACAGCACAACGAGAAAAATATTAATAAGTTTCACATCCGCCAAGCCGAAGGATATTATAAATGAAATATCACATATTAAATGAACACAAGGTTATCAGCTTGATCAAAAGAGCCAACTCTTCTGTAGCATGAGAAATATGTATATGCTACTGATGGGAATATATACAAACTTTACTTTATTCCATTCAATCTCTTTAGTTATCTATAACTATTAAACTTTTAAAAAGGAGGAAAAGTATATTTAATAAGGGACTTATGAATACTTTACTAAAAAAATATACTTATGATTGCACTCCAGGCTAGTTTAATCTTTAGTAATATAATAATTAAAGGTTGAAAAGCCACATTTTATATTTATATTAATTAATTTACTAAATGACAAAATATGAATTTGGGTTTCGAAACAGCGCACGAAATGACGCTATATAAATAATAATACAAAGATTTTAAATTTATATGTTTAAAAACATATTCTATAATTAAATGCACGCCATTTGGAAATGTAGGCACGACTAATAATAATTAAAAATAAGCAAAAGAAAAGCAAAATATAACTGCAGTGATTAAATTATATAGCAAAACATTAATTAACACAGAAATTTTCAAAAGTATTTCATATTATAGAATTTAAAGATTATTTGGAAAACAATTTAGAAAGAAGTTTCAATAATATGGTTAGCTAACCTGTTTTTGAAGAAATCATGAGTGTTTTTGAAATTCACAGAGCTCTGCTATTTTAAATAATATTATAACAGTTCTATAGCTGGACTGGATAGATTCGAGCTGGAATGAAGGTGAGTTCTTTGGTGGCTTATACCATGTTCTTGTTCAGTTGCGAGACAATTTAAAATGGTGTTGGAATGAAGGCAAGTCCCTTTTAGCGGCTTATGACATCTTTTATTTGGTGTAAGCTTGTTGGTTGTTACTTCGGCATTTGATGGATTGAACTCGGCGTTCCATCACAGGAATGGCAGCAAAATTTTGCCTGACTTTAGCCAGACATGGTAAAATTAAACAATTTATAACTTGGATAGTAATAGCTCTTCAAAAGCAAGATGGAGTATCTCTTCCCGCTCAAAATAGGGCCTATTTATATATTCCGACTAAGCTTTAACACCTTTTTGGAATTTCATTAGCCTCGGGATCAATTGACTTTTAATTAAACAAAATAATATAATCCAATTTCTACAACAGATAACGTCTCCGAGGTGTTACATTTAATTTACTTAAAATTATTAAAATATATAAATCATATAATTCGATTCAGATTTCACTAATTAAATTCCTTTCTAGGTGTTATAGAAATGTTAAAGCTTAGCAGAAGGAACGGTATTCTGATTTAATGATAAAGTCTTTTGTGTCAAACAAAAATCAATCAGTAAACTAGATTTTAATTTTTACCCGGGGTGCAGTCACTAATTGATATCTTGTTTACACAAAATTCTCATTTTTAATTACAAACGGATGATTTTTATTTTACTGAAATAAATAACTTTTAAACATATTTGTTTTTACTAAATTATTTGTTTAAAAAAAAGCAAATTTAAAGAAAATACTTTAGTTTCAATTATATATGTAAAACATTAAATCAGAAAACCGTTAAATATAATTTAAAGAAAATGTCGTACTTGTGAATAATTCAACCGATGACGTTTTTGACTTACCAATTTCCCTTCCGGTAGACATCGACATTTTTTGCATGACAACGTTGTCATGGTAACCAAGTGACTGGCGTGATTAATCCATCAGAGAGTCAATTTTTTTTTTCACCCGCGAGATTTAAAATTCATAGAGAGGTTTGGGAAATTTTTTGATTTTTCTGTCTATTGCGATTTTGCTATCCACGGCATCACAGTTACTTTTTTGAGCTGTTAATTTGGGTAAAGTGTTTTATTTATCTGTTTATTTTAAATTTATAAAAAAATTTTGTTAATATTTCTATATTATGTTTTTAATGTGTAAATAATTTGAAATAATTTTTTAAATCAATTTTGCAATATGCAGTACGTTTTAAAAATTACCAAATGCATGTAAATGTGCGGCATTTTCTGGACGCCATTAATACCAGATTTGCATTAGATCACGTCTTTTTTATTTAGGTGTTTATTTAAAATTTACAAAAAGTTTTTGTTAATATTTCTACAATTCTCAAACTTACATTGAATTACGTTTAATGTGTAAATAATTTTCAATAATTTTTTAAAACAAATTTGGAATATACATTACCAAATGCATGTGATAACAAGGACACCATTAATGCCAGATTCGCATTAATTCGGGTAAAGTGTTTTATTTGTTTATTTTAAATTTACAAAAACTTTTTCTTAATATTTCTACATTACATTTTTAATGTGTAAATAATTTGAAATAATTTTTTAAATCAATTTTGCAATATGCAGTACATTTTTAAAATTAACAAATGCATGTAAAAGTGCGGCACCATTAATACCAGATTTGCATTAGATCGCGTCTTTTTTTATTTAGGTGTTTATTTAAAATTTACAAAAAGTTTTTGTTAATATTTCTACAATTCTCAAACTTATTTACAAAAAATATTTGTTAATATTTCTACAATTCTCAAACTTACATTGAATTATGTTTTAATTTTATTTTTAATTTTTCATACAGCTGTGAGAGTAATACAATGTCTGATATACGTGTATGCCGGGCCTGCGGCCCGACAAAAACATCCAGAGGCCCCCCCGCCAAATACAGCGCTACGCGCTGCTGTATTTTAAAATTGAGAATAATATTTTGACACATGCATGTATTTTTTTTTTTAGTATTTGCCTGACCTGCGTCAGATATTTTTCATTTTTGAATATTTTTTAGCATGTGACCTGGATAATTCAACCGATGACGTATTACTCTGAAGGCATGTCAGTCTACAATTGAATTATGTTTTAATTTCATTTTTAATTTCTGAAATGTATCATACAGAAAATTATTTTTCGTAATTTATTCCGGTAAACTGTTTTTTATTTATCTGTTTATTTTAAATTTACAAAATCTTTTTGTTAATATATAATCTTTTTGTTAATATTTCTACAATTCTCAAATTATTTTTCGTAAATTCATCGTCAATTATAAAAACTTTTTGTTAATATTTCTACAATTCTCAAATTATTTTTCGTAAATTCATCGGCAATTATAAAAATTATAGGGTGCGACGCCATTAATACCAGATTTGCATTAAATCGCGTCTTTTTAATTTAGCTGTTTATTTAAAATTTACAAAAAATTTTTGTTAATATTTCTACAATTGAATTACGTTTTAATTTAATTTTTAATTTCTGAATTGTATCATACAGAAAATTATTTTTCGTAAATTCATCGGCAATTTTTAATTTTTGAACTATATCATACAGAAAATTATTTTTTGTAAATTCATGGGCAATTATAAAAATTACAGCTATGAGAGTAAGGTATAGGTGTACGCCAAGCCTAACGGCTTGTCAAAAACACAAAGCCCCCCCCGCCAACTCCAGCGCTACGCGCTGTGTGGTTTTATAAATTAGAATACCATTTTTTCTAAATTATTTTGACACATGCATGTACATTTTTATTTTATTTTTTTTATTATTTGCCTGACCTGCGTCAGATTTTTGCCCTTTTTTTTTTTTGTTTTTTATCACGTGACCTGTGTCACTTTTTTTTTTCTTTTTTTTATGTTTAATTTTTTTTTAAATTTTTATATTTTTGCCATGTTTTTTTGTTTTTTACCATGTGATCAACCGATGACATATTACCCTGAAGGCATATCGGTCTAATGTTGCGTTTTTTAACGTACCGTGTTCACGTGATCTGCGGACACATTTTAGCGATTACATGTGTCCGCAAATCACTTGGAGACGTTATCTTAAAAATTGCAAGATTAGACTGATATGCCTTCAGGGTAATACGTCATCGGTTGAATTATACACAAGTACCGAAAATGTTTTACAGTATCTTTATTTAAACTTAAATATATATATATCATTCCAATGTTTAACTTATCCATCCACATACGAATATAATAGCGAATATAATTAAGAATTGACTGAAAATTAATAAAACATTTTATAATAAATTATGAGCATTTCTCCGCTATAACTTTATCAAACCTGTCTAATTATAGCGTGTTTTCGTATGTAAATGGATGATGCAATTTAAGCGGCCATTATAGCAAAGTTTTCCCACTCGACTTATATATAACATTTTTACATATGACATTTTTACATTTAAGATAGGTTCAAAACTAGTTCAGACAAGTAGGTCATTAGGTTGATGGTGAAACGGAAAGAGATTGGAGGTTTCCGTTTCAATATTAATAAGGTACAATGGTTTATAGTAGAAAAAATGAAAGCCCATTAGCTTATGTACTCATAGATTTAAACTCAGTTCAGCATCTATACTTTTTAGAGTCTTTAGTTTTTAATAGTTACCATAATCCTATTGGAAAGGATTGGTATTAAACCACTACAGATCAAAAGATTATCATTCTTTATGCTTACACACCTTGTTTACACAGAGATAAAACTATTCATACATTAGTACCAATCAGTGCAAGCCAGAGTAATCAATGGATGCAGGAAGGTTTGTGTATAAAATTCTTATCTAATGACTACTCATCCAATATCCCCAAACTAGTTCCTAGCTTATGGATTTCATCAATGAGGAGCCCTGGATCTGAGAGCACTGCACCTAGATCTTAGAATCTAATGCAATCCTCCAGCATCCACTTTTTGCCTTATTATATCTAGGTGCAGTGCTCTCAGATTCAAGGCTCCTCACTGATGAAAGCCACAAGCTAGAAACTAGTTTGGGAATATTGGATGAGTAGACATTAGATAAGAATTTTATGCCCAAACCTTCCTGCATTCATTGATCACTCTGACTTGCACTGAGTGGTGCTTCAGCGTGGAGTTTTGCCTACATGCTTAATAATATACCATGTACATTTCAGTTATGTATCAGAATGAAAACATATATATATATATTGAAACAGACATACTGTTCCTCGTATATTCATTCAAAAGATCCCCCCCCCCCATTTAAAAATGACTAGCATGATTTGATCAAATTGGGAATGAAATAAAGCAAAAAGTTTATAGTTTCAAAATTAAGAGGTAAATAAAAGCTGTGATTTGTTAAAAAGATTATATTTTTAATTTTTTTTGATCGATGGTTTTGAATAAAGTGTTATATCATTT
Source organism: Epiperipatus broadwayi (assembly GCA_028023455.1). Lineage (NCBI taxonomy): Eukaryota > Metazoa > Onychophora > Udeonychophora > Euonychophora > Peripatidae > Epiperipatus > Epiperipatus broadwayi. The sequence continues at coordinate 3,352,982 of JAQFVV010012410.1, read as the reverse complement.
TGCTTTCTTATCTCTCACACTAAAAAAATTAGATTATCCAATCATTAAGAAGAAAAGAAAAAACGTTTGGGCTAAAATGAGGCAGTATGCAAATTAGACTCAGCAAGAAAGGAGAAGAAAATTCAGAGAGCAACAGATTAGATTGAATTTTTTTTGTTTGTTTGTTTTAAAAGGTGTATTATTCAATTCTGACTTTTGTCATCCTAAAATATAACTTTTACTAACACTAAAAAAATATGGAAAAGAAAGCGTTATTGAAAGAAATGGTGATGATAAAGGGGTAAATTAAAAAAAGCTTCAATTTTCCATTCCACGTCATGATTTTACGGATAATGCTATTGAAATGAAATGATTTTTTTTTCTCTTTTCTTGAATAAATGGAAGGTAACTATTTATAAAATATTTGAATATAAAATTACAAATGCTTAATTTTTATATGAACTTTAAATGCTTCTTTGTGTATAAATATGAAACTTATATGAACTTTAAATGCTTCTTTGTGTATAAATATGAAACTTATATGAACTTTAAATGCTTCTTTGTGTATAAATATGAAACTTATATGAACTCTAAATGCTTCTCTGCGTATTAACATGAGACTTGCAAAATGTTTTAATGCTCAGATGGATATTGAATTTGTGGAAATAATCCAAACCAGATTACTGAAAGTAATAAAATATTATATGATTTCTAAATGCTTCTCTGCGTATTAACATGAGACTTGCAAAATGTTTTAATGCTCAGATGGATATTGAATTTGTGGAAATAATCCAAACCAGATTACTGAAAGTAATAAAATATTATATGATTTCTAAATGCTTCTCTGCTTATTGACATGAGACTTGCAAAATGTTTTAATGCTCAGATGGATATTGAATTGGTGGAAATAATCCAAACCAGATTACTGAAAGTAATAAAATATTATATGATTTCTAAATGCTTCTCTGCTTATTGACATGAGACTTGCAAAATGTTTTAATGCTCAGATGGATATTGAATTGGTGGAAATAATCCAAACCAGATTACTGAAAGTAATAAAATATTATATGATTTCTAAATGCTTCTCTGCGTATTAACATGAGACTTGCAAAATGTTTTAATGCTCAGATGGATATTGAATTTGTGGAAATAAACCAAACCAGATTACTGAAAGTAATAAAATATTATATGATTTCTAAATGCTTCTCTGCTTATTGACATTAGACTTGCAAAATGTTTTAATGCTCAGATGGATATTGAATTGGTGGAAATAATCCAAACCAGATTACTGAAAGTAATAAAATATTATATGATTTCTAAATGCTTCTCTGCGTATTGATATGAGATTGCGAAATGTTTAATACTCATATGGACATTGATTTTGGTGGAAATAATTTAAACCACATTAATGGACTTGAAAATGTACTATTGCAAAGTTAAACTGTTTGTAGGCATCATTTCTTGAGTGGAACTTTGAATTAGACGTTATAAATTGTTAAATAAAATAATTGTTACCTAAAACTACTTTTAGTTCTCTGGTTGTTCAGTTTTGTTTATTTGTTTGTTTATTTATTCATTTGTTTATTCTTTTTGCATCACTCGTCATTCATTGAACTGATTCATAGGAATATCATGCTACTGAGCTATGTCAGGCATAATTAGACCCTTGTAAGTAAGGTTGTGGTGAAGTTGAGCTCTAGTGGCGCTGTTTGCCAAGTCAAACATATAAATAACTAGATGCTTCTAACCTCTATGTTGCCACATCCTCTGATGAGCAGGAAATATTGTTGTAGGGGGCGTTAACATCTGCATCTGAGAATACCAATTGATTGTTCCTTCCTGCAGCATGCTCATCAGAAAATTGTTATGACCGATGTAATAAAGGGGTTGTATGGGGTCCGGTTACATTTGGCGCCCTACTGTGAGGCCTTATCTGGCTAGCCTACTCATAGGCCGGTTAATTTGCTGCCCTACTGTGAGGCCTTATCTGGCTAGCCTACTCATAGGCCGACCCATAGGCCGGTTACATTTGGTGCCCTACTGTGAGGCCTTATCTGGCTAGCCTACTCATAGGCCGGTTAATTTGCCACCCTACTGTGAGGTCCGATCTAGCTAGCCTACTCATAGGCATAAGCAGATCACGATTCTGTGATATGAACAGTGCATATGATGTAGTGATGTAATTTGTTCAGGAAGGATGGAAAAATAAAAGTTTAAAAGAAAAACAACACAAAAATGAATGGCATAAAGAATGAAACAGGCATTTCAAAGAAGATGGAGTAAAATCATGGTGTGGATGGAGAGAGAAGCTTATTAAAGTTGAAATAAAAAAATACAAATAAACTAGAATAAAATATTGATGAAAACCAGATCAAAAACAAAAAAAATGATGAATACAGAAAGCATAGAGGATCCTCCTGAGAAAGAAGATAAACAAGAAGCCAAAGCAGATGAGGAATCAGAGAAAACAGGGGAGACGTCTACGTTAGCCCAGTTATTGGAAATTATAAAAGCAGACCAAAAGAAAAGAGATGAACAAAGAGAAGATGATATCAAACAAAGAGAAGAAGATAACCAAAAAAGAGATAAACAAAGAGAAGATGATATCAAACAAAAAAAGAAGATAACCAAAAAAGAGATAAGCAAAGAGAAGAAGATATCAAACAGAGAGAAGAAGATAACCAAAAAAGAGATAAGCAAAGAGAAGAAGATATCAAACAGAGAGAAGAAGATAACAAGCAAGCAATAGAAGCAAACCAAAGAATAGAAAAACAAATTATAGAAGCAGTGGAAAATCAAAATGAAAAGTTCAACCAGTTGATAAAGGAAATAATTCAGTCTAAAAAATTGGATGAGGAGGAAACTTTGGAATTTCCAACCAAAGATATTTTAAAGGAATCACAAATTGAATATCCTATTACTGATGAAGCAAAATTTGAGATTGTTAAAAAGGAAGAAATTGAAATTACAAAGGGTGATCTTGAAATTGTCAGTCTACCTTCAGGAAAACTTCTGATTGTGGAATATACCTCTAAAATTGAAAAGAAAGAAGCAGTATATACAGAAGCTGAGACTGAAATATCAAACACAGCAAAAGAGTTTCAAATGGATGAAAATAAATCTAATAAAGCAAAATTAAAATCTTCTGATCTTCAAGAAGATGAAAAACATGAAAATGAACATAATCAAAAACTTAATTCTCATATAACTAAGGAACTGTCCAATATAGAAGAAAATGTTTCAGAAAAATTGTCTGATATATGCTATGAAATAGTAACAGAGATAGAGAAAGAAACCATAAATTGGAAAGAAAAGTGTGTTAGTCCTCAGCCATATATAAAAATTATAAACAAAAGCTTAATAAACTCAAATCAAAAATTGAGTACAGAAAAAAAATATATAAAGACAGTTATTAAAAATATAGTTGCTTACGCAGGAAAAGACACCAAAAAGGAATCTGAAAACTCGGGATTTATCAGTGTGAAAAAAATTAAGCAACAAGAAACCTTTACAAATACCAAAAAAATAATTACTATGGCAGAAGAACCATTTAAAAAGAAACTTTTATGTAAAAATGAAGTACCACCATGGAAGAGGAACAGGAGAAAATCCACAGATGGTGTTCATGGTCCATATCGGACGCGTATAATTAGAAGATCAAACAGTAACAAGGATCTCCAAAGAAAATACAGAAGTGAAGAAGCAAGACACCACAGTAATGTTAAACATGATAAATTTTCAACAAAAAGACGATCCAGAAGTATGTCACCTCATAATACAAAAGAGGACTATAGGAGAACTGATCATGATCCTCAGTCTCCCAAACCAGGTTGCAGTTATAATTCAGAATAAAATAGAGATAGCTGATGGAAAAAGTTTGTGAGTGTGATGTAGTGATGCATGAACTTGTGTTTTTCATGTTGAGATGGTGGATGATTGAGCGGAGCTGCTTGGATGCATTGTGTTATGATGCTCCGAAGTATATGCTCGGCACTATCCAGACCTGGATGTTGTGCTCCAAGAGTAGTCCAGCAGTGCGTATATATAGGTCTCATGTATAGGCCTTGGTCTCATGAATAGGCCAAATGATAGCCCCTAAGACTCACAGAAGCTGAGCAGGGTTGGCTGAGTGCCAAATTGTTTTTTTTTCTCTGGCTCCTACTCTTGGTTGGATGATACTTCTAGGTACAAGAGAGGTAGTGCTTAAAAATGAGATATTTTCTCGTGACATCATGGGGCGGTGCATGCTGGTAGTTTGTGCTTGGCCGTCTACTTATCCTGGCATTGGAGGCTACAGTTCATGTATTCACTTTTCCAGCTCATCTTACCATTTCATCAGCACATCTAAAACCAAGCAGTAATAAGAAATGATGTGTATAGTATATGGAATGAAATCGTACTTCCAGGCGATTTCATCCCAAAATTTGGTGGGGGGTAATGAAACAGATATACTGTTCCTCGTATATATATTCAAAAGATCCCCCCCCCATTTAAAAATGACTAGCATGATTTGATCAAATTGGGAATGAAATAAAGCAAAAAGTTTATAGTTTCAAAATTAAGAGGTAAATAAAAGCTGTGATTTGTTAAAAAGATTATATTTTTAATTTTTTTGATCGATGGTTTTGAATAAAGTGTTATATCATTTTGCTTTCTTATCTCTCACACTAAAAAAATTAGATTATCCAATCATTAAGAAGAAAAGAAAAAACGTTTGGGCTAAAATGAGGCAGTATGCAAATTAGACTCAGCAAGAAAGGAGAAGAAAATTCAGAGAGCAACAGATTAGATTGAATTTTTTTTTTGTTTGTTTTAAAAGGTGTATTATTCAATTCTGACTTTTGTCATCCTAAAATATAACTTTTACTAACACTAAAAAAATATGGAAAAGAAAGCGTTATTGAAAGAAATGGTGATGATAAAGGGGTAAATTAAAAAAAGCTTCAATTTTCCATTCCACGTCATGATTTTACGGATAATGCTATTGAAATGAAATGATTTTTTTTTTCTCTTTTCTTGAATAAATGGAAGGTAACTATTTATAAAATATTTGAATATAAAATTACAAATGCTTAATTTTTATATGAACTTTAAATGCTTCTCTGTGTATAAATATGAAACTTATATGAACTTTAAATGCTTCTCTGTGTATAAATATGAAACTTATATGAACTTTAAATGCTTCTCTGTGTATAAATATGAAACTTATATGAACTTTAAATGCTTCTTTGTGTATAAATATGAAACTTATATGAACTTTAAATGCTTCTCTGTGTATAAATATGAGACTTGAAATGTTTTAATGCTCAGATGGATATTGAATTTGTGGAATAATAGATTATGAAAGTATAAAATATTATATGAATTTTAAATGCTTCTCTGCGTATTAACATGAGACTTGCAAAATGTTTTAATGCTCAGATGGATATTGAATTTGTGGAAATAATCCAAACCAGATTACTGAAAGTAATAAAATATTATATGATTTCTAAATGCTTCTCTGCATATTAACATGAGACTTGCAAAATGTTTTAATGCTCAGATGGATATTGAATTTGTGGAAATAATCCAAACCAGATTACTGAAAGTAATAAAATATTATATGATTTCTAAATGCTTCTCTGCGTATTAACATGAGACTTGCAAAATGTTTTAATGCTCAGATGGATATTGAATTTGTGGAAATAATCCAAACCAGATTACTGAAAGTAATAAAATATTATATGATTTCTAAATGCTTCTCTGCGTATTAACATGAGACTTGCAAAATGTTTTAATGCTCAGATGGATATTGAATTTGTGGAAATAATCCAAACCAGATTACTGAAAGTAATAAAATATTATATGATTTCTAAATGCTTCTCTGCGTATTGATATGAGATTGCGAAATGTTTAATACTCATATGGACATTGATTTTGGTGGAAATAATTTAAACCACATTAATGGACTTGAAAATGAACTATTGCAAAGTTAAACTGTTTGTAGGCATCATTTCTTGAGTGGAACTTTGAATTAGACGTTATAAATTGTTAAATAAAATAATTGTTACCTAAAACTACTTTTAGTTCTCCGGTTGTTCAGTTTTGTTTATTTGTTTGTTTATTTATTCATTTGTTTATTCTTTTTGCATCACTCGTCATTCATTGAACTGATTCATAGGAATATCATGCTACTGAGCTATGTCAGGCATAATTAGACCCTTGTAAGTAAGGTTGTGGTGAAGTTGAGCTCTAGTGGCGCTGTTTGCCAAATCAAACATATAAATAACTAGATGCTTCTAACCTCTATGTTGCCACATCCTCTGATGAGCAGGAAATATTGTTGTAGGGGGCGTTAACATCTGCATCTGAGAATACCAATTGAATGTTCCTCCCTGCAGCATGCTCATCAGAAAATTGTTACGACCGATGCAATAAAGGGGTTGTATGGGGTCCGGTTACAATATATATATATATTTCCACAGACTGTGAAGGATTTAAAAGAGACTGAATATTTTAAATGTTTCAGAAGTTTGTAACTTAATAGCCTGAGTGCAAAGGTATTGCCTCATTCAACCATTAGCTTCAATGTCATAAAAATGATATAAGGTTTTTGGAGTAATCATTCCATAATTTTTGCTTTAAAAAAGATTAAAAGTATTGCAGTTTCTTGTAACTAAAATTACTAAAGTATATTATTGGTTTAGCATCACGTCTATATAGTTAAATCAATGCTATCAAAAAAGGTCCTTTTTAATATTTGTCATATATATCTTAATATTTATTTTGAATATATGTAAAACAAAGAGAACTCTAGAAACCAATATCCTGTGTGCATTGTCTTAATTTACTTCACGACAGCTATGTCCTCACGGATTCAAAACATTTTTAATAGTTGTAAGTTATTACCTTATATAGATAAATGTAAAAATTGGCTTTTGGGTAAATATAATGTAAATTAGTATCCTCTACAAATAAAATCAATGAGTAAAAACAAGTTCTGAAAAGCCTAATTTGATTAGTATTTCATAAAATCGTTGGTTTTATTCGATTTTTAAATCATGACTACTATGCTAGAGTTGATGTTTCTAGTATCTTAATATATATATTTGGTTTAATGCTATTTAATCATTTAAAAAGATCTGTAGCATATTAGAAGGTGGGAGGGGAGCATTCTCTGACAAGTCTTTATTAAATATTTTATAAGTTATATTAGAAAAACTTTATAAACACCAAAATTTGCAAACTATTACTACAAGATATCAAAAATTTTGATGTCTGACTAACAAATTATACACTTTTGAAATCCTTTTAAATATTTAAGAGTCTATGGAGAAATATATATATATACAGTATATATGTTATTTCTCTTTAATACATGCCAATTTACGTATGGTAAATTAACACTTTATTATTATCACATTTCATCTTTTCGAACAATATATGAAAAGATTTGGTAGGTTACAAGATTTTTGTTTATTTTGGAAAAGTAAATCGTAAAATGAAAAGAATAGTGGATTTATTGTGAGGTCTAACTTAATGTGTTCTATTCTTGAAATTTCTGGATGAATCACTGAGAAGTAATACTATTAAAATTTGTTGAATGCAATGGGGTTTTGTTCCTATTTCAACCTGGTTAGGTTCCAATCTTAGATTCAAAAAGTTGAAAGGAAATATTTTATTGCTTGTTGAATGATGCTAATAAAACCCTTATTTTTGAATACTTTAATGCACATTTAGATAGAAACAGTCATTGAAATAATTGTTATTAAAAAACTTAAATCAATCAAAATAATAGCATCTTGTGAATTATATTATAGTGAAAAGTTAGAATGGGAAAGACAATAACACTACACAAGTGTTTACAGACTAAGAGTGTCATTCCAAAGATTGCCTTAAAAAAATAGATCCATTCCAAGTATATTAATAAAAAATTTATGTTCATTCTGTTAAGCAGTGACAGTTAAAATTAAAATAGCTAATTTATATTTTTGAGATTATCAGATTCCGAAGCCTGAAATTCTTTTGGAAAGTTTGTTGTTAATGCAATTAAGTTTGTTAATGGATTCATTAAATCCTGACTGTTTCTCAGAAAGTGTTAATGCTTTTTATGACTTGAAAAAATGGGGCATTCATTTCTCAGAAAATAATCAAGAATATGGAGTTAACAACTGATAAGAAAAATTAATAATGGTAGTGAATTAGAATATGCAGTCATTTATTTATAGAGGTCTCTATTTATTTATTTATTTTTTGATGTTACTGAAAGTAAGTAACAAATCTGAAAAATAATAATGTGATTCTACTAAATAAGTAAATATTAATTCTTATTAAGCACAATGTCAGCATGTAATACTTAAATAAGGCTATAACCTTAGTACATGCGCCTTGAGTGCTTAATTTATTACAAGAGACCTCTACAGGTCGAATCTTGCATTTAGATTTGTAGAGGTCTCTCTTGTAATAAATTAAGCATTCAATGCACATGTACTCAGGGCATAGTCTTATTTAAGTATTACTAAATGAGGAAGTGGTCTTTTTTTTTTTTTTTTTTGCATAGTTATAATACTTCAATGGAGAGAAATTTTGATTAAATCTTGAATAATAATATATAAAGTTAGATGACTTTTTTAAAGATAAATTCTTCTTACCTTCTCATAAGCTCTGAACAACATTATTCAGCTTAAGTAAGTTAAATTAGCACTTTATAATCTTAAAAGTGGAAAGAAAATGATGATTCAAAATTCTTATAATTTTTTGGGAATATATAATTCATGAAATTGAATCACCTGATCTGAAGAATGCTTGTTTTTATTGTTCTGCTTTGTAAAAATAAAAGAATAGAAAAGACTGAAGTAGCTGCCATAAAATGTAATTGTTAATAAATACAACAAAGATAATTTTAAGAATTTTTTGAAAAAGCTGAATGATTATAGACACTCAGCGTGATTTTAAAAAAAATCAAAAATCACTATTTGCTTAGATTTGCCATATAAATGCAAGACAAGTGTTTGGAGCAAAAATATAATTTTATTGATTTGATCAGGACATTCAAATGAACCAGACACACAATATTTAAAATTGTATAAACATCTACCAAAGTTTATTCCTATTAAACAATTTCTATGTAATAGTATTTTCCACAGTATTACAAGTGGAAGAATATCTCAAACATTAAAGTAAAAAGAATAATAATAATTGAATAGTGTATTACTTGGAAATTCAACAAAGTTGGAATCCTAGAAGTGACAGAGATGCAATCATGGGCCTTGAGCACCAGTAGCAACCACTCCACCACTACACTAAATCACAGTGTTTAAAATAAAAACTAGTGTTAAGCAGCAGTGTATACTAATTCTAATTTTATCATCCATTTTTATGACAGCAGTTTTTTGAACAATTTATTTGGCTCTATAAAGCAAGCATTGGGTTAAGGATTGAATGTTTAATTTAAACTGATTAAAAGCAAATGGAAGATATTTTTTCTGGCTGCTGAATGTTTTATCATTCTTACTGCTTCAATGAATGATTTACAATATTTCTGTTTAGTGTCTTCAGTGTGACTTCTAATGTAATACAATTTGCTGCTTCTTCCTTTTCTTATGTATTGATGTCTATATTTTCATATCATACCATTTCCAATTTTCTTACACACATCAACAATACTATTTTTTATATTTTTTGATGATGACTGCAGGAACAGTCGAAACTGTATAAAAATAGTATTGTTGAAGTGTATAAGAAAATTGGAAATAGTATGATATGCAACTTCTAATATACTATAAATAAATGGTTTCTTGCTTGGGAGGTCATCAGAAGTTTGAACATTGGAAGTAACAGAACTGAATCATGACCTATGAATCTGCCACTCTACTACACAAAATCATGCAGAGCATTATATGTGTGTACATAAAATGCTATGGTATGATTTCATGTCTGATAGCATATTAATAATAAAGTGTCATCCTGGTTTAACATATCATAAAAAATATATATATTCAGTTTGATTAGCTGAACTTTTTACTCATATATAAATCCGTTTTGCTGTTTATATTTTAGAAAATATTTTCATAAAAGTATGAAGATTGGCTATCTTAATATAAAGCTGGGCATTGATTATATATATGTGTGAGGATAGTAATCTAGACCAACTGATGATTACTGGTTTAGCATGAAATACATATATTGGTGATTATTTACCTTGACAACATGTGTGTGATCGGGCGGATCAGCAATATGAGATGGCACTGAGAGTAGTGGGTTGTGTGAAAGTCTGAGTTCGAATCCAGCATATATTACATATATAAATGCAGGTTTAAGCCTGTATAATGTATAAAAGCTGATTTTAAATTTTAAGCGTTTTTGTGTTTAGTTTCACAATAAAATGTGCTTTTCAAATTTGCATAGGTCCCTTTTAATTATCAGCTGATCTCAGTTATATCTGGTTCTCTATTATAATGATAACTTTTACATGTTAAAAAAAAAAAAAAAAAACTATTTTAAATTTTTACTTGCACTACATTAAAATATATATATTTTTTAAATTTCCATACTATAAAAAAGCAGCTAATGAGGGGAGGAAATTCTTCAATAATTTTTGCTTTGGATAATTAATAAGAATATGAATCAATTTAAATATTGTGCATATAGTATTGATAAGAAATTTATTCAATATTTGTTTCATCAGGTAGCATGTTTAAAAAGGAATTTATCTATTTTTGTCACTGAATTATATGTGGGAAATGAAAAAAAAAAGTAATAATGTTTGAAATCTGTATAAATTAAATATTTTAGTTCGACTTTTAGATAATCATGTAGATTTGAATGCTGCATTTCAGGTTTTTTTCTTTTAACTTAAATCCTAGAATGGAACTAAAGAGCTTTGAAATACACTACCATCTCATGCTCTAGCTTTTATAGATGGTGCTGCAGTAGAGAAGTGCTCTTAATTATATCATTCATACATAAATAAATTTGTTCTATTCTTTGCATTGGGATTGTGACTAGATAGAGTATTTAACATTAAGTCTTATTTAATATAAAGCTGACTACAACCATTATTTACTTTAATATGTGAAAGATTGTTATGACCCAAACTATTCACGTCTGTCTGTCAGACAAATTTTATTCATTTTTATTCATACAATACTTTCATCTTTTTTTATTTTATTTTTAAATTCGCTCATTATTGCTTAATTAAAACATTTTAAGCAGTGCATTTTATAATAAGTCATGCTTAAAGATTAGACGATGATATATAAAAACATAAGGGCTCTATATTAATGATTAATGCATTTACCTACAATGTACAAGACGTGTTTGAATCTAAGTGAAAGTTCAATTTTCTTCCTGAGAATGAAGGATTCACGCCGAATTACTCTTTTTTTATCATTCCTACCCCATAATCTATCTAGTTAGCCATTTAATTATTGTTTTAAAAAACTGATCATTTAATTATAATTAGATCGAAGCAACCAATGCTCGTGTAGAGTTATCTCTATTATTTTTTCTATGAAAATTTTTTAAAAGGCTTTTATTGAAAATTATTTAGCCTATGTTAAATTTATTATAGCATAAAATTAATATTTGCATATTCAGTATATATATAATTTCTAAATTATTATTTTCTGAATTCTTTGTTTTGCATAGTTTTTTTTTTTTAATATTTTTCGTTGTTAATAGATGGCAGGACCTTTCAATTCGTTAATCATTTTTTAAACACTACTCATTTACTCCTATAAAAATTAAGAGGAAGTTATTTTTTCGATATTTATAGATTATAATTCCTTAATGGCAAAACGATAGAAAGGAAGTTGCTGGGTTTTTTTTACTAATTTATCTTAGTTTCATCTTATTTACTAAAACAAATAAAAAACATTATTCGAAAATCTATCAATATGTTTTTTGAAAGAAAAAAATGAATACAAACAATAATTAGAGTGATGTCGACACAGAGATGATTCTTCATCATCTGCTTATTCCAAGAATATTTTCAGTTGAGTATATTTTCTCTAGCAAATTCTGATCTCTTCCAATCTGTTGTAAAACTTCTCACAATCCATATTACAATTTAATTTATAATTGTCATTAGTTTCGTGGCTTCTACACATAATCTTGATATCTCTTTTGGTTACATCATATTCGTTATAGAAAATATTCTCTCCACAGTAACTGATCTTCCAGAAAGATTGAGAGTAAATTATAACATTATTCGTATTCTGAAAATATAAATATTTTTCAACGAATATTTGGACCCAGGATCAAATCTAGAAAGCTTTTAAAAGTTCTGGTTTTTAATTATGTCATCTGCAGATTTATTAATGAACATCATTGCAAACAAGAGGTTTTAGAATGTCTTTTTCTATGGGTTGTCAATTTGGTAAACTTTTGTTTTGAAAGAATATTGCATATACTTTTCTCCCTACTCCCAAAATATCAACAGAGATAAATTCCCAAATCTGATATCATTGTTGTAATAAGTATTATCAGTATATATTTTTTTAATTGAATTTAGAAGTTAAAGTCGGTGGATTTAAGCTATAGACTTTTCTTTTCAACAGAACAGAGTCATATGCCTACTTTCCTTAATTGTAAACAAGATCCTATTTAGACTCATCTATTGAATAAAGGAATGTTTTTAGAATTCAGTATTCTAAATGATTAGCAAATTTGGCATTTTGTGTTGCCTTAATGTGATGACTTCTCATTCAAACTAGTCATAATTTTATTTTTGTCCTTTCAGGTATCTTTTTAAAATAATAAGATCCATTTAAATTTTACAGTTTTTTTCAAGTTGTTTTTTCTAAATTCATTTTATTTAGTCCCATGAATTTTATCTTGAGTAATGATGTGATGTGATGTGATATACTGTAGTTTCTCTTTAAACGAAGTCAAGAATCTCTCAGCAATTATGCTCAGAGAAACCTGTTAGCCATTTTATTTTCCATTCCCCAGTCTAAGTTTTTTCATATTCTGCTCCATCCCATTTCCACAACGTAATCTTTGTCAACTCTATGCCCTTTATATCTAAAGCCCCCTTATCTTTCCCAAACACAGCATAAAAAACAATAATCCACTTTCTGTATAATCACTTTTTTCATATTTATTTTTCCATAACTTCATTGTATGTACCCTTTCTGTTTTCAAGCATTTACATTCAATTAGCAGATGCCTACTATTTTCTATTCCCTCCTTACATAATTTACAGACTAAATCATCCATATTTCTTCATACTCTCCATATAGTAGTGCCGCCAAGTGCAAGCTTTCAGAATCAGTGGATGCAAGAAGGTTTGTGCATAAAATTCCTAAGTACTCATCCAACATCTCCAGACTAGTTTCTAGCTTGTGGGTTTCTTCAGTGAGGAGCCTTGGATTTGAGGCACTAGATATAAATTTTATGAAGAAATCTTCCTGTATCCACTGATTCTGAAAGCTTGCACTTGGTAGCACTACTGTATGGAGAGTTTGGTGAGAAAGTGGTTTTTAAGTGTAGATAGTTTAAAAAGAAAGACAGGGGAAAGTGAGTAAAATGTAGTTAAGGAAGATAAGATAGAGTATGGTTTTAGTGGCGTATCATGAAATATGGGTGGAGAAAGTAGTAGCACAATGGAGATGATTAGCCAACGAATAAGTAAGATAGAGGAAGAAGTGAAGGATGTAGAAGCAAAATTAAAATTATTAGAGATTAAATTTGAGGAGATAAAGGAAGTATTGAGTAGGAATGATAAGAAATAAGTAGATAAGGAGGGTCAGAAGGTGGTAGAAAATGTTATGGATGGAGTAGAGAAAGTAGACTATGAGACAGTATTGATAGGAGATTCACTAATTGGATAATGTGGGGATATAATTGCAATAGAAAATAGAAGCAGGTATGTAAGAGTATGTTTCTAAGGAGATAAAATTAGGGATGTAATAGATAAGATAAAAAAGCAAGGTAGTAAAGATGTGTATGTTATGGTAGGGACTAATAATTTGTCCGAATCATTGGAGAGAGTAATGGATGAGAATGTAGATTTGATTAGGAATTTGAGTACGATTAAAAGAAGAGTATGAGTAGTTGGATTATTACCAAGATTTGACAAGATGCATTTGTTAGATAGGGCATGTTCTATAAATGAGAGATTGCAAAAATTGTGTGAGAGAAATAATGTTATGTTTGTGGATATGTAGGATTGTTTTATTGGAAAAAGGGAGTTATATGTAAAGATGGGTTGCATTTAGGAAAACAAGGAAGTGAAGTTTTAGGGAGTCTGATTTATAAAGAATATATTTCGGGAAACTTTTAAAGGGGGGTGGGATTTTAAATTGCAGTATTATCAAAAGAAGAAAAATGGATGGAATGTAAGAAATAAGCAAAATAAATTTGATTTAGAAAAAGTACAAAGGGAAGTAGGAAGATATGCATTGGATGCAGATGTATTGACAGCAAGGGAGGCAATTCAAGAAGAAATGGGATGGTCAAGTTTTTATATGAGAGATGCAAAAAGTAAAATGAAAATGTTTGGCAGATTGCAGTTTATGGATAATAAAAAAATAGCCAAAATAGTATTTAATTGAGTTATGAGTAAAGGACAGACAACAAGATGGGTGAGAAAGATAATGCAGTATGCAAAAGATTTGGATAAAAGAATTTATATCAGTATATTTGTACAAAAGATGGGATGATTGTGTTAGGGGGATTGTTGAATGTTATAGTGGTAAGGAATGGGATAAAAGAATAGATTTATTAATAAAGAATAGGAAGTTAGAGAGATGGAGAACTAGTATGAAGAATAAAAAGAGTTTAAATATATATAGAAGTAAGCAGAATATTAGATATGAGTTCATATATGATAATAGTAAGGAAAGTAGTTTATTGTTTAAGGCTCAAATGGGATCTTTAGCAACAAGAGAATATGCATATAAATAAAAAAAATATGGGTGATTTAGTCTAAACTGTGTAAGGAAGGAATAGAAAATATTAGGCATCTGTTAATTAAATGTAAATGCTTGAAAACAGAAAGAGTACAAATAATGAAGTTATTGAAGAATAAATATGAAAAAAGTGATTATACAGAAAGTGGATTATTGTTTTTTATGCTGGATTTGGGAAAAGATAAGGGGATTTACATATAAAGGCCATAGAATTAACAAAGATTATGTTGTGGAAATGGGATGAAGCAGAATATGGAAAAACTTAGAGTGGGGAATGGAAAATAAAGTGTCTAACAGGTTTCTCTGGATAAAATTGCTGAGAGATTCCTGACTTCATTTACATCACATCACATTACTCTTATTAACAACATATGTAAGCATATAAAATGGTGATCATGTGATGTTTTGATGAATTTTATCTTGTTTAACAATGTTTTAATTTATTTTGTATATTCTTAGTTATTATAAAAAGTCAATGTATTCTGGCATCACATATACCAGCAGAAGTTTCAATATGTGAAGCTACATCTTTAGCTAAAATATTACACTTTTCAATATAGTTAATATTTGTTTGGAATGTATGTTGAACTCTTATAAATAGTGATATCATTTCAAACAATGATTTTTTAACATTATAGGGCTTTTTTTTTTGAGACAGAAAATCTGAACAAAGTTTGTCAAATAAGTTTTCTATTAATTTCTGGGCCTAAACACTATACTTTTATACTCCAATAATCTTACATAATTTTTTTATGTGATCTGGAAAAAAATTTGGGTTCTCCAACTTTTAACCATTTCATTGTCAAATGTTCAACAGCTGACACCATACATTAGACAATTACAACCTTTCTCCAATTGATTTTTATTTTTTTACCATACTTATTCAATTCTCTTACAATCCTCAAAATTTGTAGTTGGGTTATCAATGCACAATTAATTTTTATATATATAAGGATCAATAATTTAACATTAACACTATTTTGCAAAAAATATCATACAACAATAGGAAATAATTTAATATCTTTTTCATTTGATGCATCTAGAGATATTGTAAGTTGTAGTTTCCTTCAAATACATTATTACTTTGTCCAGTATATATAGTAACAAAATGTTAGTAATAATCATTTTTGATTTCATACTATGTGGAAAAAGATTTTGGTATGTAAATCTTTTGAATTAATTTTGACAATCAATACATGTTTAAAAAAAAACATTCATGGCAATTTTATTACTTTCTTTATGCATCTTATCATGACCATCGTGGTTAATGGATAAGGAGGATTACAATTTTATTACATTCTTTTTATTTTATCACTACATAAAGCATTCAACTTAATGAATCTGTATTGTTTTTGGAGTAATCAAATTCAGGTCTAGTATACAACCATCAGTGAAAAATCATATTAAAGAATGACTAAATGACAAATGAATGAGTAATTTCCATGCTTTTTTTTTTCACTTTACATGAGCAAATAGTACCTAGTTAATCAAGATTCAAATCAAATCAGTGTTTCATGTATGAATTATTATCATTGATCAATTTTCATGAAATATTTTTTTTCTTTCAAATATCAAATAAACCTGGCATTTTTACTAAAATAAATGAGATGATCAATACACATAAAAAAAAAAAACCAATAGGTGTGATCCGTCTGATATTGTTAATCATTTACACTTCTTATGCGATAACAGTCACATTTTTTAGGAAGTAATAATAATTATTACCTTATTTAATGTTGATTTATTACACATTTTTTCCTTTTTAATTCGAGACATTTTCTTATATCAATTAGTATAGACTTCTAAATCTCTCATACATTTAAATCAACCAAAATTCTAGATCTGAAAAGTAAAAGCTATCTTTTGCATTTTATCATAAACACAGTAAATCCCATATATTTAAAAGCATGAAATTCTATTTTTAAAACAATTTTTTAATGTGTTTATCTGTGATACGGTTGGTATTTTATTGCTTTCAATTCATTGTCTAAATACTTGAGTAACTGGTTTAAATCCTTATAGTCTGGCAGGTTGACAACTAGTGTTCAAATACTTAGGAATATTTGCTGTTTAAATCAGTATCTTACAAATTTCTCTGGGATTACTTTTTGACTATTCACAGCAGCATATTGGTGGATTAGTATGGTACTATATACATCAATGTTTCTGGGATGTCATGATAATTTTTTTTTTTCATTTATGCTTTGTGGGTTATTCTTTTTAGAAATATTATTTTATAGTAATGTTTGGTCTGCTTTTTGATATCTAAAAAATGCATAACTACATGTAATATATTTTTAGGATATAGTATTGAAGTTATTATACTCATTATAATGATTAGTTGTTCCAATAATATGATACTAAAAATAAAATTGAGTTGCTTTTATGCCAATAAGCATGCTAAAGTTTCAAAAAGTGGCAAATAATGTAGGTAACATGTATGTGAAACTGCTAAAATGATCTTTTTGTTAAGTACTTTTAATTTTCTGGCTGAAAATATCCAAAAGAGTTTATATGCAAGGATTATGCTGCTTATTTGGTGCTCTGTATAGTGTTATTCAATTTCTTGAAATGGTTTATGAATGCCTCAATTTTTTAGATGCATGGGATATATTCTTCATTGTCATGTGATGCAAGTCTTGGTTTTACTATCTTTATAGCAGATTATTCCTTTTTAAATATCCAAGTTCCATATTTTTTATATATATTATGTAATATGGACATACGTGGGAAAAAGAAAAAAAAATATGCAAAAAGAAGTTGGCAAGAAGGACTAGATAAAGAAATTAGAGAAAGAAATTTGCTGATAAATTTATGAATAGACAAAGAGACCTGACAAATGGGAACTGAAAGATGTAGTGTATTGTACTGGTGAGAAGAAGATGTTGTGTAATATAATAATCATTCTCAACAATGCTACACAGATAGTTTGAATTGCTGTTACATCTGTTGCTGGATTCTAATATCATTTCAAACAATTCCTAATTTTCAGTCAAGAAAGAGAGGATTTAAAAATTGGGAAATGACATTTGACTTACTGGCAAAAGAAGAGAACATTTTTTATAATATATTTTTATAAAAATTTAAATAAAATATAAGGTGCTTTAAAACATAAGTGTAAATCTATATATATCAAAACCTATATAGGGTCTGTTGGCACAGTGATCAGCTCATTGACTTGTCATACCCATAACCTGAGGTTTGAATTCAAAGTCATAACCTAGATTTTTTTTCAGATTCCAATCAGGATTAGATTTTTATTTCAAGTAGTCAACCCACATCCAGTCTACCTTAATGATCTAACATTGATTAGAATATAAAACGATAAAAAAAACTGTCCAAACCTTCACAACCGAATAATCCAGTTCTAATGTTTTTTTCCCTCACTATTCTTCTATGGTGGAAAGGGGGGCTATTGGAGAAACATTTGCTCCGCAAGGAGCTGCTGAATTTTTTTTATCTATAATAAGTACTAATTATAAGTAAGCAAGTTAAAGAAAAATCACCTCTGATTAAATTATCACACTTTAGTACTAACTTTAAATCTATCATTGCAAAATAATATTTATTTTTTTTTGCTTTTAGAAACATTGCAGAAAAATTTTGCTTTTTGTTATCTTATTTTAAAATAGATCTTAGTTCAACGCATATATATATATGTGTGCGCGTAATTTTAAGAGTTCTATATATATAATGATATGTTTGAGCATTTTACGGGAAGCCTCTCTTTAACAATCTTATATTAAATATTTCATAGTAGTTTATATTTCTTATCTGGTGCACTTTTTATATTTTCATAATATAATTATTGTGTCACACTTATGACATAAATCAATGAAAGTGCACTAGACAAGAAATTTAACTTACTAAAAAGTATATATTCATAAATATCTGAAAAACAGATTTTATTATTTAGTCAAAAGAAGAGTCATAGATCACCTGACCCAATTCTCTTAAGCTTGTAAGATATAATCAGTGAGGATTGCCAATTCCTCAGCAAGCTTTGTGATAAATGCTTAGACAGAGCCAGCATTTAAAATATCTCTGTCAGGACTCCCCCCTAAACCTCTGACCATGGTTTCATGCTTTGGCACTTCTCAGAGAGGTGCTAGGATAGGCTCAGACACTAGATCTAAAAATACCAACCCAAAGCCAGCATTTATCTAGAAATTATCTATTGAGAGAAAAATCTGAAATTTTCAGACACCTACATGTCTTCAAACCCAGCTATCCAACTCAAATAGCTATATGATATTTTTTAGATCTAGGGTATGAACCTATCCTAGCACCTCTCTGAGGAGTGCCAAAGCACAAAACCATGGTCAGAGGTTTGGGGGGAAGGATCCTGACAGAAATATTTTAAATGCTGGCTCTGGCTAAGCATTTATCACAAAGCTTATTGAGGAATTGGTAATTCTCCTTGATTAGATTTTATTATTTGTTTGGTTACATTTTTTGAAATGTATTCAACTGTTCAAAACATTTTTTTCTATCAAGAGAAACTCTTGCATTAGTCGCCAGGGTAGGAAGACAAACAATAAAACACTGTCAGTCATGATGATAAAATATCATTGGTTAAAAAAGCAGATCTCACTTTATGGGTAAAAAAACATTTATACGTGCTTGCATGTAATTATTGATAAACCTTCAGTTGACTTAAGTAATTTAGCAGTGATATGATGAGCCTAAAAATAAAAGTTTGGTAGCTTGTCTCTTTGGTTCTCAATCATCATTTAATTTCAAAAAAAATAATGCTCTTTATATATGTGATATAATAATATGTTATTGAGGGCTTGTATAAAATACCTTGTTTACTTATATACTCACTTATTATCTGACATTTTTTCAGTCACATGATATCCACATTATCTATATTTTTTTCCATTGTATGATATCATTTTACATACTATTTGCCATTTTTTCAATCACATGATCTCACATTGCTTATGCATGTTTAGTTTTCAGCCAAAGGCAACTTAACATCAAGGCAAAAACATACTAGAATCAGGCAAACCTCTTACATTTGATCACTGCCTGATGTGGCTAGTGCAATGATAGATTGACTGGTTTCAAGGATTAAAGGTGTATTAATCAAAACTCAAATCTATTACTTTTTGTAATCAAAAGCCACATAACCCTTCAATTTGCATTTATTCATACTTGATCACTGTTAGGCATAACTTGTTGTTGCTGGTTGTCTATAATATGTTTTAATCTATTGTTTCATGTTCCCAAGGTCAGTTCTCTTCAACTTATTCTAAAGTTGTAAGTTGTAATCAATGTACTTAAGATGGGATAATTCTAGACTATCTTTTTCAATTGATTACTTATGTTTACAATAGATGGCTCTAGAGTAGGATGAAGAACACTGCTCTTGAAAGTATATGAGTAAGCATATGAAAAGTCATGTAAATTGTTGCTGGCCTCATGCTTGCAATTATAAAAACAATAATATCTGGTAGTAAAATTCTAAAATAATATTAAAAGATCTCAAATATTGGCAAATGATGATTTAGTTTATTTCCTTAATCATAATGCCTAATATTTCCATATGTAATTGGTTTGAATATACTGTGCTATAATATCTTTGATTACTACTTGTTGAAAAGCTAGGATTAAGTACTATTAATGATAACCAACTGCTTTTTTGTTTTATCATGGTGTATTTATCTGATCAAAAATCTCTTTAATAAGTAATTTGTATTCATCTACAGTAAGTTTAAGAAATCAAAGAAACCGAATTATAGATTCTTATGATATCAACAATATCAGACAGGTTTCTAATTTTTTCTTTCATCAGTAAGAACTAGAATTCAAATATGGACTAGTGTTTATGTGTATCTAACAACCAACCTTTTACTCCTTTATATTATTCTTGCTAAAAGTATGAAATTCAGAAGAAAGCACTAATTTTGGAAAGCTAACTTGCTTTTAAAATTATATGGATCTGACATGAGGTCAGTTTCTATATATTTTAGTGGCCTCAGTGGTTATTAATATCAATGTTAATATTCATATTGTTAATATATTTATATCACTATTGGTCTTAATATTTCTTAACAAAGAATAAAAGATCATAAAGTAATAGGCATAACATTAAAGATTCTAAAATATATAAAAACTGATCTGGTGTCAGTTGTATATAATATGAAAACAAATTGAACTGATAAAAATCATAGTCTTACCTTTAAACTTCAAACAGATTAAATAGTTTAATGGAATAAAAAGTGGGTGCTAAATTCATAAATGCATTAGTTCCAGTTTTAAAGTGATAGCATTATTGACTATAGTATTTGATATCAACTGATTATTTAAGCTTACCAATAGATGGCTCTAGAGTAGCTGCTGTTGAAAACCATATTAACATGCATCTGACTGCTTTTCATTGGTATTATTACCTTTAAAACCCTGTGTGAATGACACAGTTAATAGAGCATCCAATGGAATTGGGAATCCCAGGATCGATTTTGGCTCTTGCATTTCTAGTACTCAAGTCATTAGCATTTTAAAATCTCTTTAGTGTTAATAAAGCTGTCTTTCAGAGTTTTAATTAATGAAATGGAATTCTGGCCATGTATTTTATATTTGATTCCAGTAGACTAATTCTAAATTTCTTCGTTGTTTTTAAATATTTTTTATTTTATAGTTACAAGATTTACTAAGTATAAAATTCACCTACAAACAAACTTTAGTATTTATTTTCATTCTATGTTATTTATTTTTTCTTTTAGCAAATGAAATAATACAAACTATTATTCAAAGCAATGCAATTTATTTTAAACATAGATATATAATTTATATTTACAGAGAAAAATGAAATTTATGAACATTCAACAAACTGTTAAAGTAATGTTAAAATAAAAGCATAAATAAACTTGGAAAAAAGTGTATTAATTAATAAAACATGATCTTTTTTTTAAATATATGAAATACAACAAGTTTTATAAATACAGATGATTTTCATTAAATAGGATATTAAGGGATGACGTCACGTGTTTAAACCATTCACTTAAAAATAGCAGGATGAATTGTCTTATGATAACGAGCAATGCCAAATCAAATGTTTAAACTTTTTACATTTCTAACAGATTGTGTAGGAGCTGAATTAAGCTCAAGATCACAGATTCAGGGCTTTGGTTGGTATCATAGCTTTCCACTAACATTAATAGCTTTTTATTACGTAACTGAATATTAAATGAATATTTTATAATATTTACGCAGTGCAAATACTTGGGGTAAATAATAAGAGACTGAGGCTTTACACGCTAATGATACTGAGATGCTAAAAAATGGAACTGCAAAAAGTTTATTAATTCCTCGAGAGTTCATAAAAAGATCAAGCACTGAAAGCTACAGACTTATGCACACTTCATGGATTTTGAGTCCAGAGTTTACTGTTGCACCAAACCATGAAGTAATTAAATTGAACACTATTTTAAAGATAGAGAACTTATAAAAGATATGTTAAAAGGGGTTGTAGAGAATGAAAAATAAAAGAAGTAAATAATAAATAATTTAATAGTTTTTTTTAAATCTGTACAACCAAGGTTTCCCCACATCTTTATATATATCGTTTTACACCCCCACATCTGATGATGATTTTTATAATCCATTCCCTTAATTTATTCTAAAGTTCGTAATATTATAATTATGTAATAATATTAATTCCCCAAATATTTACAATTCCATCTACATTCAAATTTATTTATGTTTATGAAAATCAATATCAATAATAACATCAAAATTAATTTGTATATATTTATATTTTATAAAACTTGTTTGTTTTTTTCAATTCAATTTATCTTTCTTTAGTTATTACAACTCCAATTTGCTTAATTTTTTTTTTATTTTTTTACAAAAAAGGGTAATGTGATGTTTTATAGATTATTTATGAGATTAGAATATGCACTTAAAGAGTGTCAGGTTAAAAAAACATACTAAGAAATTGGACTATTGGAGAAAGGTAAATTGAATCGAAAAAAATATATTTTGGTTTTATAAAATATGAAGTGCGTATGAGTGAATTTTTATATAAATATTGTCATTGATTTTTATAAACTTAAATTACAAATATGGGAAAATTATTGATATTATTATGCAATTATAATACAGTACTGTAAATTTTTGAATAATTTATAAATAAATATGTGTTTATAGGGACAAACAATGAAATTGACCATAGAATATAGTCAAAATGGAAATTATGTACTACTCTTTGATTTGTAAGAGTCACATTTTCTACATTCACAACCTCTGACATCAAAGCCATAGCAATCAATGGATGGAAGAAGGTTTGTGCATAAAATCATCCAATATTCCCAGACTAGTTTCTAGCTTGTGGTTATTTCCAGTGAGAAACCTTGGATCAGAGTGCATTGCTCCTAGATCTTAGGATGTCTATGCATTTCAATTATTGTGTTTTTATTTTAAACTTGTAAATTTATAGTTAACCAAAAAGGTAAAAGGTGGCAGCTGGAGGATTGAATTAGACCCTAAAATCTAGATGCAGTGCTCTCAGATACGAAGGATCCTCATTGATGAAAACCACAAGCTAGAAACAAGTCTAGGATATTGGATGAGTAGATACTAGATAGGGATTTTATGCACAAACCTTCTTGTATCTATTGATTACTACCAGGTAGCACTACTGTATGGAGAGTTTTCATTACTGTTTTAATAGCTTGTGTAAGCATTGAAAATAGTGATCATGTGATGTTTTGTGAATTAATTATTATTGTTAATCATTTATTAAATTACAGATTATTTCTAGTGCAAATATGAACTTTAAACTTCAATTAAAATTAATGTGTCTATTTTTTAATTAATCATAAACACATGGAATAATTTTCAACTTCATCTTTCTCTCTTTTTTTTCACATATAGGATTTTTTTATATACTGTATATTTAAAATTACATCACATATTTTGGAAAACATAAGAAACTTAAAAAAGACAAATAATCCCCAAAATGCATTTCATGCTCATGCAGCACTCATTGATAGATAGATAGATACATAGATAGATAGATAGATAGATAGATAGATAGATAGATAGATAGATAGATAGATAGATAGATAGATAGATAGATAGATAGATAGATAGATAGATAGATAGATAGATAGATAGATAGATAGATAGATAGATAGATAGATAGATAGATAGATAGATAGATAGATAGATAGATAGATAGATAGATAGATAGATAGATAGGTAGGTAGGTAGGTAGACAGGCAGACAGACAGACAGATAGATAGATAAATAGATAGATAGATGGATGGATGGATGAATGGATGGATGGATAGATAGATAGATAGATAGATAGATAGATAGATAGATAGATAGATAGATAGATAGATAGATAGACAGACAGACAGACAGACAGACAGACAGACAGATAGATAGATAGATAGATAGATAGATAGATAGATAGATAGATAGATAGATAGATAGATAGATAGATAGATAGATAGATAGATAGATAGATAGATAGATAGATAGATAGATAGTAATAATATTGTTTTTTCTCTTTGTTTTTATTTGTAATTCAAATTTGCATATATATTTTTCATCTGCAAAATGTGAAGTGATTTATTTCTTTTTTATAACCTAAAGCTAAGTGCATAAGAGCTATGATTATGGTGAACTTCACTGAAAGTGCATTCAGCTTTAGATTGCAAAGAAGAAAGAAGTCACTTTTTTCTTTATGGAGACAAACAAGTATATACAAATTTGAATAGATAGATAGATGTGGAAAATTTTGCTTATACAATAAAATGTGCAAATAAAATGAGGGTCTGAATGATTATGTATTGAAAAATAGTAGGTATTCTTAAAGATGAGAATAACTCTAATATTTGGACAATAGAGCTGGAATAAAAAGGCTTGGAGAAGGTGATTCTTCATGATGTGGGAGCTTATCTTTTTGTTAGATGTTTAGTAATAATATTGATAATAATTATTAAAATATACAATTGTGCATTAAAGGATTTCCCCTCTCAAAGTATAATATTCATTTTATAATTTCTTATTTTTGAATTGATTTAAAATCTATTTGACAGAAAAGAAAAGTATTAAGACTGTGAAGGATTGCTGATTCAAGCAAAAACATCACCTTGGTAGAAATAGAGAAAATCTGTTCCCCAGTGACAGAAAGTAGGAAACAACTCTTATTAATACTCCAAAAAGCTACTATTGAAGTCTGAGTCATCATTTTTGCAGATTGGAAGAAATCAGTTCATCAGTTATAGGAAAGCATCATTATTGGAAACAACTTTTATGAGCACTGCAATCTTGATAGATTAGAGATAGGCAGAACATCAATTTATCAGTTACAGGAAATATTTTTTATGTTTATTCTTTATTTTTAATTGTTTTTGCAAGGTCTCAATATTTAAATGTATTAAAGTGGATAATAAACAGATTATTCAGAGGTTTGTTTTTTTTAGGGATAATTGTGAAATTCATTTATATTTAACTAACACTTTATTAAACTAACAGTTCTGTGTGGTTTGGTGCAATAATATGGTGTCAGATCCTAGAGCTCAAGGCTCATGGATCACACTAGCCCAAATTTGAGCCCTTTTTGAACTCTTGAGCAATAAATCATTAAATCACCTTTTTTAAAAATTAAACTAGATGATATATCAATTGTGCAATCTTATCATTTAACTCTACAAGTCATACATTTGGGATCCTTTGCGGAAAATATTTTTTATTAAACATATAATTATGCAACATTATATGGTAGCAGAATGAAATTTATTATTTTCAAAGAATGAAAAAACACTTTTGAAAATAATTATATCATTTGCTTATTTTAAAATACTATGTAAACCACTTTTTTTTTAGTGAAGATATGAGCTCTTTTTCTAAAATCTTTTCATCACCAATGTCTGAAATTATTATTTTTCATAGGCATCTAAGTCAGTGTTATATGTGTGATACAAAATTGTATGTGACCCAAAAGCATATCATAGACATATCTCAATGTAACTGCAAAATAAAGTGGACATTATTTAAGTGTTACTCCATAGTCCATGAGAAGTTCTTGTGAAAATATTCAATGCATTTATATATTGAAGAAAGCCTAGATTTAAATATAGATTAATTAAAAGCATGAATATTTTTCTTAGTTTCCTTACAAGCTAACCAGCCAAAAATTGGTCAGTAAATGGATATCTTTCAATTACTCAATAGGTAATAAAAGTGCTTTATCATTTAAAATTTAGTTAATAAACTGATATCTAGCTATTCTTGAAAGAGAGTAAAATCTGATATCATATTAGTCAGCTATTTATTACAACCACCATCACTGGAAACTAGTAAATTTGATGTTGGAGAAGCTTCTGCATTTTCACCTTTTACTTTATATTGTACCATAATTGTAATAAAGTGAGTTTATTGCCAAGAAGTATACTTGCTTCATTATGCTTAAAATGAACCATAGAATCTATTATTATATTTTCTCAATCATTATGCTTCTGTTTACAACTTTTGGTTTTTGTTAATAACTTTCATGTTATCCATGAAACTTTTTTATAATTCAGTTCCTGAATTTTCTCTAATGTTGATAACCACTATTTAGACAATTGGCATAAACTATGTGAAGTATGCAAAAATATGACAAATAAATTTGTTAAATTTTACATTATGGAGACAGACACTTTATATCAAGTAAGTTTCTGCTTGCCTCCATGATGAAGATTGTTAACAATAATAAAATAATGTGACAACAGTGTACCAACATGTCAACAGATCGCCAGCAGATTATAAGTGTGATTGTAACAATGCTTATAATAATTTACAAGCATCTACTATGAATTGTTGTTAAAATTTACTGGATATGGTTTTTTAACTTTTAAGTACAAAACTAAATCACCTCATTGATTTTCAGTCTTATTCACATGAGTAGACATCAATTCCTAAACAGCTGTAGCAAAAAGATGGATCAAAAAAAATAAAAATTCCAGTTTGAATAATAGAGTGGGCATATTAAGCTCAATCACATGATCGCCTGAATAAATGATTATTATTATTAGTTAAGAATATTTACTTTAGTCAAAATATATGTTATTGTGAAGTTTACTTCATTATTATAAAAATGCATACAATTTATTGGAGTTAAAGGTTTTGAGATTCCAAAACTCTATTGACAAAAACACTTTTATTAATTAACAATAAAACATTTATTCACCAACAGATATTAACATTAACTCTTAACAAAAAACATTCACATAATAACATTAAATTCTTTCAGCTTATTGTAGTATAACCAAGAATAATCTTCATTTTTTTTACTCTAGTGCCATCTATTCTAAATGAATAATCAATGATTACCTACTTACTATCTTCTGTTTAAAGCAACAATCTTATTATAAAATTTATTTGATGCAAAATGAATTAATAACTACTAATATATATATATAATTTTTTCAGTCTCTTATTTTATTTTTACCTTTCTTTTTTTTTTAAAAAAAAAATCAATCATTACGTTGGTATAATCAATAATCATTCTTAAATATTGATTAACAGCAACATTCACACAAACAAATATATCCATTGCATCTTTAAGAAGAAAAGAAAAATAATAGACAAAAAATTTCTTTCCACATATGCAACATGTAGGTCCATTATTTTGGGATGCTACCTTTTAACTTCTTTTGTAGAAAACTTTTCTTTCTGAAATAATTCAACATTAGATTTAATTGTAGCTCTTCGGTGTATTCCATTCTTTGCTATATCTTATCAGTGGAAACAATCATCATTGTACTTTTTTAGAATGACTTTGGCATAATCCTTATAATGTAAATGGACTTTTTACTTGCCTCATGATAAATAGAATGTCCAAGTTTCACATCCATACAATAAATTAGGTAAAATAACAGTTCTATAAACAGTTAAGGTAGTTGCAGTAGTTATTTCACTATGATGAAGTACACCATCTTTTAACGTGTTAAAACAGCAGTACAACATTGAAGTGTACTTTGCACATCAACACCATTGATTAAGTATGTCATATTTTAAATGCTTTGTATAAATATTTTATAAGTACAAATATCTTTTTCATAATTTTTCATTAATATACTTTTATTAAATTTTATAGACATAATGTATTCTATTTTTTTTACTTGCTGTTTATAAAGACTGAGTACTATATATTTCTCTTACTTATATTATTGCTATCATTACTAAACATTACTTGTAGATAAGTACTGTGTATGCCCACTTAATTCCAGAGGAAAAAAGGTGAGAGTGAAACAAAAAAGAAAAAAGTTCAAAGTAAATTTTTAGATAATTATACAAATCACTATTTAAAGCACAAATTTATATCTCATGTTCTTATTTTAATGTATTTTTGTAATATCTTGTAATATTGATTTTTAATCATTTCTGTAGTTAAATATTTCTTATAGAAAAACTTCAATACCTTGCCTAAATATACTATATTCCTAACTATATTTTTCTCATTAAATAAATCAACATTGTACCTCTTTAATGTCTTTAAGAGAAACTTTATAATAAATAAATGAGGTTTGCTCCTCCCTCCTTAAAAATGAACAGTTATATATGGCCAAAGATTTACTTTTATAATTGTATACTCAATATTGCATTCAGAAAGCTGAAAAATATATCAACTGATCTTGTGACCTACATTTTTCAGTATCATTATATGTTGCCAGGAGGGATTTGTACATAATGGTAATATATATATATATACAAATGTTAGGGGTTGCTTATATAACTATTGTATAAAGTTTAATAATTAAGTTAACCCTTTGGATTAAATGTAAATAGATTTGGAGAGATGTTAACTCTGATCATGTCCAATATATTTTTACAAGGTCTGCCACACACATGAAAAAACTGACAAATTGCTTTACAATATACGTATACTTTGGGAATAATCTCCTTCTTCATCTGCGGATAGTCCATCCATGAAAAAATTATAGTCACTCCATTTATACTAATACTGTACTAATGATTGATTTGGTATCAAATCATAAATATTTCGTCTATGTTTACTTATTATAAATTAGCTTATAATATATCTTTGAAAGAGATTATAAACTACTTCATAAAGTAGAAATCAAAATGCTGCAGGTTTCATTTTTTCTTAATTTGGAGTAACTAAATGTAATAAGAGAAACTTCACAGTTCTTGTTTTCTAGATTTATTATATGTTGATACTGTGTTATTTTACTAATTCAAATGACACAGAGTCTAAACTCTCCATACATCAGCGCCACTCAGTGCAAGCCAGAATAATGGATGCAATAACTGGATATTTTTATTTTGAAGGCAAAGCTTTTATAGTTAGCTAATAAGGTAAAAGGTGGCTGCTGGAGGGTTGCATTAGATCCTAAGATCTAGGTCCAGTGCTTTCATATTCATGGCTGTTCACTGATAAAGGCCGCAAGCTAGAAGCTAGTCTGGGAATATTGCATGAGTAGGCACTAGATGGGGATTTTATGCACAAATCTTCTCACATTCATTGATTACTTTGACTTGCACTGTATGGTGTTACTGTTTGGAGAGTTTAACCTCAGTGTAAACAGCTTGTGTAAGCATAAAGAAGAGTGATCATGTGATGTTTAGTGATATAATTTAAGAGCTTACTAATAAAATGTTTTTAATGCTGAAGCCAAAGTCTGTGTTGCATTTCAATATTAAAGTAATCTTTCAATCTAAAAAGCTGTCAAAATTTTTACATCAATTCACATCTGAATGCTAACCAAAAAGTTTTTTCCCTTCATCTGATTTTCTAAACGTTAATTTCTTATCCAAAGTCGTCTTATATGGCATTCAAAATATAACACAATTATGTAGACAATCATTTGAATTGACAAGATTAACCCAATCATTAGCATGTTATGAATTTAAAATTCAATAAAATAAACACTATAAACATTCAAAAATTTAATATTTTAATATACAAATGAAAGTTTGAAGCTAATAGACATTATTTAGCACCAATTTTCATTTTAAATAATTAAAAATTACATCTCTGATAATTATTTTCCCTCTCAAGCTGTTATGCAGAAGCCCATAACATGAATATATTTACATATGTAGATATTTTCAAACCCTTTTATTAATCCAATTAAGTGAATTAAATGATTTGATAAAATCATTAAAAGCAATATGTAAAAATCTTTGTTCTGATAATATTTCACATTAGCTTATCAACATAAACCATGTTCAAGATGCTTCTTGACTCTCTAAACCACATGAAATCTCTGATAACAAATCATTTGTACCTACAAGAAAATTATTCAATAAAGTTCTTTAAAATATTTTTGCTGTAATGGATAACATTGATATTGTATTATAATTGTTATAATATTTTTGATTTCTTTTATTTTTAAATATTGGAACAATCAAGGCATTCACAACATCAAGTGGTACAATTTCGTAGGTCCTCATAGACCTAAAAAATTTCAATAGTTTTGAAGTGGATATAACATTACATGTATCATTATTTTAAAAATAATCAAATACTTTCCCATTGCTCAAAATACTATACTTATATAAAACAATGCCTTCCAGTGATTTATGAAGGTATTGATGTTGTATTTTAGTTCCACATGCTATTTTTTATACATAAAAAATATCTAAACTAATTCACCAATCACTTTCAAGTCTTTTTGGCAGTCATTGAGCTTCTACTTTTTTAAATAATGTTATGAAACTTTACAATCATATGAGCTGAGAATGTCACGTTTCCTTTTAAGAAGTTTTTAATAATATAATCATTATTAAATAATCTTTATCTTCTTATTGACTTAAGAATAGGCTTATTTATGTCAACAACATATTCCTAAAAAAAAAAATCCCAGATAGCAATAATATGAATATAGAGTTTCATAATATTACATAAAAAGCATTAATTGATGAGAAGACTTAGAACAATTTTCTTCCAACCTCATTATTTTATACCATCTAATGCTAGATTTAGCAATCAATAAAAGACAGATGATAATGCCTAATAAATCCTTATCCATTAGTGTCCTAATCGAATATCACTAGATTAGTTTCTAGCTTATAAGTTTCATCAGTGAGGAGTTTTTGAATTTTTGAACAATGCACTTGAATTTCTAGATCTAATATAATTTTCTTATAACAGTCATATTTTAAACTCCTTTTTTATTATACTGTCAAGCTACTAGCCCAAGTTGAAAAATCTGTAAATTTTTTCAACTCAAGACAATTTTTTTGCAGTTATATAGATCTGAATCTCGTTATATATTATGATGACCCCAGTTTTTTAATAACAGTAGTTATATTTTACTCTGCAGACAGAATTGGTGTTAAATTAATAAAATATCACCTGACTTGCTATACATCACATAATCTTTGTTTATATATTTTGCATGTGTTAGCAAAGATAATGTGATGTTTAGTAGCTCATAGAAGGATTTAAAATGATTGGTAGATTAAAACTTCAAAGGTGATGCATTTATTTGTTAATTTGGTCCAGGTTGAACAATTTTCTTCAGGTACTAAGAACAACATATAAAAATATATTTTACAAAAGTGTGTAGACAATATGACAATAAAACTTCAAGTTTTTTTTTTTTACTAAATCAGGCTTTCAATACAGAATATCAGTATTAAAGCAATACTCTATATTAAAAGTTTGATTTAGCAAAAAAAATTGAAGTTTTATTATTGTATTTATATTGTCTACACATTCTTGTGGAATATCTTCCTACATATTGTCTATGGTTTATTTATATATATATATTCTAATATTCTCATAAACAAATGATTTCATAATATTATTTCTGGGAGCTTTCGTGTAATAAAAATATAATAGCTAAATAGCTGATATTTCACTACAATAACAAATACTTTCCTCAGAACTCCAAGGAAAGTTTCTGTTAAATAAGACATAACCAGAAAATACACCTTGCATGATTTTATGATGCTCATAATATAATCCCACCCCAAATATAAACCCTAGTTAAGATTGTCAATCACATAGATGACTTTTGTTTGCCTGTTGAAACACATGATGGACATATTGAGTTATAAAATAATGAATATATAAATAAATAATATTATTGACATTAATGCTTTAAATAAATGGTAGTATAAATTATATAGTATGTATGTATTTTCTCATTGAATATTTTTAGCAAATATAATTCTATCTGCATAGAAAAATAATTTTCTCTTAGCCAAATCTTGAACTTGTAATCAATTTATTGACTTTATGAATGATTTAACACTCTGTTTTTTACATATTCTTCTCTATCCTGCTCCATCCCATTTCCACAGCATAATCTTTGTCAACTCCATGGCCTTTCTATCTAAATCCCCATATCTTTTTCCACACCCAGCATAAAAACCAAAAACCTTAAAATTTATCTACCACATGCCAGTATATCAGACAATTTATAATTTTATTTATATGTTATATTTAATATTTAGATTTAAAATGCTTGATTTAATTTTAGAGTTTTATCATGGACGTTTTTAAATATTTAAGATAAAAAAAATCAGTTTGATTTGTTAAACATTTAATCAGAGTTCATATAAATCAAATCATCAATCTTCCTCATAAAGAAAAGTTTTTAAAAAGAATACCCAAGCAGGGCTATTATGAATAATTTGAAAAGTGGTTACAATGTGTGCATTTGATAAATCTTCATAATTCATGATGCTATGTGTTGTAATGGATGTATTTAATGTGCATGCGTGAAATGCAGAAATATTTTCTGAATTTTTGTGCCTGCAATGTTTTGTGTGGACAAATCATTCTCAACAGTAACCATTTTGGTACCATTTCTGTCTCCTAAGTCTTCAATTAATGCTTGATTTTTGATCCCCATATAAAATGAGTGCAGAAGGGAGAGTTATTCTGGTGAGTACAAGAGAGGAATTGTGCAGGGCTTCCTGGGTAATAATCTTACAGCTTTCTATAAAGAAAAGAATTACTTGAATAAATGTACATTTTTGTATTTAAATAAATGCAGATTTTTGTGCATAAAAAAATAAGACATCCCCTGAAAATAAGCTCTATAGATCTTTTTGGAGCAAAAATTAATATAAGACCTGGTCTTAGTTTCAGGGAATCATGATAAAAAGAGCAGGAATATTAAAAGTTTTTTTTTTTTGGGAGGGGGGGTACTTTTAAGAAGATTATATTGCATTTGAATTCTTAAGCATTAAGACAATAATAGAATATGACCAATTTTTTTTACAAAAACTGCATAAAAATGTTACTCTAAGAAATTAATGCCCCATCTACATCCAGCTTTCAGAAACACAGATAGTGCATTAGTATAGATTCTTTTTGGTCTATAAATTTACTGTCCTCATTTAAGATGTCTTGTAAATAATATATGTTCTTTATAAAATGTCATAGCAGTTCTGTATGATTTAATGAACATGAAAAAAAAACCCATCTATTATGAAGAAATCAAGAGTTCATAGCTTTTTAAAAAATGGATTGGCATCAAATAAAATATGAATAAATTTCAAATAAAATGCATAAAAAAATAAAGACTATTAAATTTCTTGTCCAATTCTTTTATGTTATGTCATTACATTCTCATATATATATTGTAACCCTCACGTCTGAGTTTACAGGCATTACTTTAATGTGAATATTTTTTGTTATTATGTATAATAAAATAACTCAAGATCATGTATATAATAGAATACATTTTATATGTGTTTTTAAAATGAAATATAAAACTGAAATATATGATTTATTATTTTAAAAATAATATTACAATTTTAAATAAAGGAAACATTGCTATAGAAACCGGTTGTAAATGACTGGGGTAAAAATAAAAATGTTACTATGGGAACCAACAAAAACTTTTAAAAGTCATCTGCTTTCCAAGAAACCATGGGAAGAATTATAACAGACTTGGTTGATGTGTCTTGTAAGATATAAAAGTCAATATAAAATGTTGTAAAGATTTTGTTTATAGGTGTTTTATGGAGTAGAAACTCCTCCAGGATGCTTTCCCTGATCTTTTCAGAATTGTAACTGGGTATAGAGCTATAAGCAAAAATATGCCTTAAAAAATTCATTTTGATTCTGCCAATCTATTCATCATTATTGAATGCTGAAGAAATATTTGACAGTTAATTTCTGTAAAAGGAAAACTAGACATCTAGCATGATTATCTCACAGAAATGTACTTTTATAAATTAATCTGTGAATCTGCCTATTTTAAATGTTCAGAAGAAATTTGCAATGGAAACTCTCATAAGAAAAATACTTCAGAAGAAACCAAAAGAAGCTAAAATATTATATTGCCAGATAATTCTAAAATTTAATGATTTATAGTCATATTCTCATGTTTATAAATACAAAATATACATGTGAGCTCACAAAGATGTTAAAATAAATCAACTGAACTTTCTACAACTGTCCTCCAAGATATTGTAAGTTACAAAGATTTTTTTCCTCTCACATGTGATTGCCCTATAATTTTTTTAATTGTAAATATGTAAATACATTTTTGTTATTATTATTATTATCATCATTTGCTTAAAATTTATTATTGTTATTAATAATTTTGTTGTTTGTCATTTGCCATTCGAACCAAGCTGATTATTTATTTTGTCAATGTAATAAATTATTAGATGGAGGGGGGGAGGGTAACAGTCAGGAAATGTAATTGAATATGTATGGAAATTTGTTTTTATGCATATTCAATTTGATCATTACTCATGATTACTATCTACTTGTTAATTAAAAATAAATTGTATTCAATCACTCCATCATATACACAGTCGCTCATTAGTTGTCTTTAAATTCCCCTAGATGAAAATTTAATTTGCTGAATGTTGTAATTGTTTTTATTATTTAATGGTTAATTGAATTCATCACCAATTGTTAGAAAGGGTGCTTATCATTACAATATATATATAAGCAAACAGAACTATGCTACTTTTCCATATGCGGTCAATTTAAATGAATCATCTCTTTTGAAAAATTTGCAAGAATAAAGCATCCATTATTCTCTCAGCCTCAGATGTTATAAGACGATTTTTTTAACAATAATATATTCCAGGATCAAATTAAAACTTAAGCCAAACATAAACCTAGCATTATTAATTTGAACTTGTATTGAAAAATGTAAAGGTAAGAAGAGTCATGTATATCAAATATACCCAATATAAACTTATATAACATTAATAATGTATAATAATTGGAATGATAAATTTTAAACACTAGCAACTTCTCTAATATCAGAAAAATTTGTGATGCAGAAGAAAAATAAATCCACTTGTATCTTCCACTCTTGATTTTTGAATAAATCCAAAATCAGTATTCATTTTTTATTAAAGAAAATTTTTGTGAAATGAATAACAATACAAGACTTTCTAATAGGCTGTTTGTGAAGAACTTGAGCATGATTTTTGTGAGAGAGGCAGATCCCATTTACATGGTGAAACTTTTTTCAAAAGCATTCTAAAGAATCTGTGTTGTTTCCATGAAAACATATGGCAGAGAAAATAATATATTGGAGAACTACAAAAAAAAAAAAAAAAATACAATTAAACATAGTATTAAAATATTTCAGAAAAAAGATTTTTTGCAGAAGTTAAAAGACAGCATCAGCAAAATATCAAAAAATAGAATAATGGACAAACACGATCTATACGTGAACATGCTTGTGGTTCGCACATTGTTATGTATAGTTATTTCTAAGGTCGATAAAAGATATCAGGAAAAGTCTGCAAATTGAATAAAACAACGTGAAAAGTGCATTATAATAATTATGAATATATTGGAATAACTTTCATTTTTGTTTTATATTTTATTTCAAATATTTAAAAAATAAAATCGTTTTTAATTATGTTTGTTTTCATTTTTAGCAGATTACTTTGGTAAAATAATAAAATAAAATGTCTATTGCTTTAATCCCAGCGGTGTGCTTTTTTTCAAAAAAAACTTCAATCTTAATTATGATTTTTAGAAGATTATTTAATACGATTATTATATATATTGTAATCTTTTGTAAGTAGCTACAAATTAAAATACATCTTTATTAAGAATGTGTAGGCTGAGATAGAGAGGAGGTAAAGTGAATTCAGACCATAATGATAGGATGTGTAAATACACTCTCTTTCAGCTATTTTGTTTCTGTTTATTTAAAAGATATTATAAATGTGCTAAAGAGAAAATAAAATTGCTTGTAAGTTGCACATTTTAAAAAAAATATAGGAGTTACTAAAATAAAATATTAAATCAAAAAGTTATTAAATTAATATTAAGTACAATTTATTTTTGAAAACTAATTCAAAATATTAAAGACAAGATTTTTTTTCTCTAGTCTTTTGAAAGGAAGGGTTGATGTTTAAAAAATATTGCAATTAAACAGATTAGAAAAGAAATGAAAAAATATATAATTAAAGATTGATTAATTAAAAGAGATAACATAATTTAGGAGATAAGCAGCTTGATAAAGTTGTAAAAGTGTTTTATATAATTAATTTAGGTCATAACATCTTGTCCAGTGTAGTAAATACATGAAATTAGATTAGATCATTGTACAGAAAGGGGAAACATAACCGAATAATGTATTTGTTAACTGTGATCTTCCATAGTGAAGTCAAATATAATAAGCTATATTTGCCAGTAAGAGAATAATACTCTCAGTGTCATTAAAAAAATTATAAAATGGCAAGTACACTAATGGTTCATAGCTTTTTAGTATGTGTGGCTAATTTGCTTTTGTGTGTTCATCTCTATCCTAGTATGTAATGCCATAAGAAGAAGAAAATGGCTGTAGAATGAAAAGAAAATGTATTGACACCTATCATCATTAAAGATATGTTTTCCTTACCCAGAGATTTATATAACAGTTGCTGACTACCTCCAAAATTCTACCAAATGATGATGTTTAATCTATAAATAAATAATGAAAAAAGATAAAATATACCAGTGATGACCTTTGAGAATAAAGAAATGATAGAATTTAGGATTCATCACCAGACTAAGGATAAAATAAAGAAAATGACAATTTCATGGAAAGAAGAGACTTATCATTACTACCCAGCCAAAATATTAATTGGGATCTTACATTAATTGAGAAACTAGACAAGACTGTTTTGATAAATATAACATATTTAATTATGAACTAATATTTATTTAATTGCAATTATTATTATTATTATTATTATTATTATTATTATTATTATTATTATTATTATTATTATTATTATTATTATTATTATTATTATTATTATTATTATTATTATTATTATTATTATTATATTGTATTATTATATTTTAAATTAATTTGCTTTGAAATGGTTTATATATTTGTATTACATACAATACTGCATATATATTTTTTTGAAATTTAATTGATTATTATCTGTAATGTGCTTATCATTAATACATCAATTTTAGACTTGTGGGGGAGAGAGAAAGAGAGAGAAAAATGTCTCTAATTTAGTTTAAAAGTAATGAGAGATGAAAGATAATTGAATTATTAAAAACCATAGCATTTAATGCCTACTCGATCTTACATTAGAATTGAGAAATTTTGTAATGTTAATAATATGTTGACATAGTTAATATTTGTTAGTTTTACCTGAAATTTTGGCCTTTGTTTAAATTCTCATTGTTGCATTTCCTCAATTCAGTGAGAGATTTAAATTAAATAATTAAATTGTGCAATAGAATATTTAAGTCTAATATGGTTGTAAATTACTGCCTGATGGTTGAAGGAATTGTTATCACCTAAAGATAACTTTTTGAACCTGAGTTTCTGGTCATTCATCAAAAAAAGTCATGAAATGATATCTTAAGGAGACTTGATTGAATGGACCAAATCAATAAAATAAAAATAAAAATTCCCAATGATCTCTGATCTTTTAAACACCATTCATCATCCATATGTATTGATATAGATGTAGTTGTGATGTGTATATATCTGAATAAATGATGATGATCTAGAAGTGTTAGTGTCATTGGGCTAGCATATGAGCAATAGGTTCATAAACTGATGAAGCCCTTCAAAATTCTCATCACCAATGACATGAAATATAAAAATGTGATAAGAATAAAGATTTCTCTAATTACCATAAAAATAACATTAACATCTCACAGATACTCAGATGTTTATTGTCAATCATGTAAAATGTCTCACTCTGAGATCAGGAAAATTTAATTATATGGAAGTCCTGTAGAAACAATGCTAGCTGCAAAAATAAAATTTCATTGTAAATATTTTATGGTATATATTTGTAATATTATGTATAATAGTTGCAAAAACGTTTAGCATTCACAAGATTATATTTAATGATTTTTGCCTCAAGAATACTAAATTAAGTCACATTTAATAATATTTTACTTACATTTACAAATAAAAAAAATTCTTGTTAATTATCTTTGTTTTATATGTAACTTCTTATGATTTCTAATAAAGTGAAATTCATTATTTTGATTGATAATTAGATATATGAGTTTCTGCAAGATGTTAACATTGTTTGTTTGGCAATTAAATAGATCTTTACCTTCAATAAAGGGCACATATATCTGTCTATCTTTTCTCACACTACTCTTATATGAGATGGGAAAGGTACTTATATGTCCTGTAACAATGAATTATATTTTTAATAATTAATAAATCACCATAGTACATATGTAATGAAGTTTATTTTACAAAATTTGTAAGCATCTCCCTTATCTTGTAATATATTATGTCACAACTATCTACCAATATATAAAAGTTCCAACTGTTCTCACTATATGTTTATTTTGTGGACAAATATATACATATGCTACATTTTTTTAAAAATTGATTTGATTATATATATTCTATAGTGCTCTGACAATTATTAAAATTCATTACAAAAATTCCACAGTGTCATAAAATGTTTAAATATTTTCTCAGTGTCATGTGAGAATTATATGAAGAAAATGGGCAAGTAACCTCATCTGGTATTGATTCTTTTGTTTCATAGTGTTACCATCACTTATTTCTTATGCAATTTGTGCAACTATATATATAATGAAGCATTATTTTTATATTTACACTTTATTGTTTCTGTTATTAAAATCACTGAAAAAATGTATTTAATGTTCTTATGTTATTTGAAAATTTTAACAGCAGAAAAATATTAAACAAGGTTAGTAATTAATTTTGTTTTAATTTATTATTAAAAGAAAGAAAATAAAAAATTTCATGCTTAAAAAAATATAAATGTGAAAAAGCAAACATAATAAAATTAATTTTAAGAACAATAGAATTGCTTGTTTACAATGTACAGGAAATGGAAATGTTTGAGACTGTGCTTGCTTGAATGGTAATGAAAATATGATTTTAATGATCTCTCTGTTTTGATTTCTTTGTTTAATTATAGGATATATATAATTACAATTCTGAAGATGATCTGTAGATAAAGAAATTAAAACATAGGGAATTTAATAATTAAAAACTACATAAAAAAGTCAATGTTTTTAATAACATTATATGATCTTAATTTCTTATTCTTACATCCATTGATTACTCTGGCTTGCACTAAGTGTCACTACCATGTGGAGAGTTTTGCCTCTGTTTTTAATAATATAAACAAAAAAGTATAAATACAAAAATAGTACTATATTGAAAATATCACTGAAATAGAAGCAAATCAATAAATACTTTGCAGCAAATGTAAGAGAAATATATCATTAATAGAATTATTGATAAAAATTATATTTATAAAGTCATAAATTTCTAATACACATGTCATCAAATTATTATTTATAAGTCAAACTTCTAGAGCTATTTCAACAAATGACTAAATAATGGCCTTTTTTTTCCTCATGTGTCATAGCATCAGCCGGGAAGCAAATCCATTAACCCGAGACAACTGCTTGTAAAGCAGCTGTCGCTGACCTCTCGACCACCAATGCTTGACTAAATAAATAAATAATGGCCTTTTTTGTCAACAATAATCCACCATTCAAACAAAAAATGGATTCCTTTTATCTAACCACCACATTGTTATATCAATAGTAAATCATTGACACTTTAAACAGTGAAATATTATACTAGCAATGATTTTCACAAGATTTCATCAAAACAGTTAACTGTTTTTGATAACAATATTTAAATTATAATACTTCTACCAACTCAGTAAATAAACAATGCTTATTGAATATTTAGTCCTGTAAATAGTTTATTTTTAACATGCATACCATAAGAATATACACACACAATACACAAAAGAAATAATTTGAGGTTTCCATTAGATGAACTACATTATCATTGCTTATAATATATTCTGAAACATTCACTATACACAATGAGATAACAATAATAAGTTTTAAAGATATTCTTAATAAGTTACAAAAATTATTACTTCACATGTTCACGATTTATATCATGTTTAGACAAACATCAAACATTAACCTTATTAACATAAGTGTACTAAAATTAATATTTATGCAGAAAGATATTGCTGTTATAATATTGCTTTGAATGAAGACTTAGGATCTGATGAATCAGTAATTTATATGATGATCCATTTGTCATACCAACATCTGGATCATGTCTTTTATTTCATTGTAACTATAAACAACATTAAAACTATTACCTAAACATAGAACAATAGAAAGTAATATTTTCATTGTTTTTTATAATCATTATCAAGTGCTTTATTCTATTTATTATCTCTGCATATGTATGCTGATAAATTTTATTTTCATTATATTCAATTGCTATTATTTTAAATAGTAAAACAAGAGCTGTTCTTAACTCTAGTGCCATATATAGTAAACTTGAGCAATCGATGATTACTAGATGTTAGTATTTAAGATTATAGATATAATAAACACCTCCATATTTCTCCATTCTTTTTAAATTCATATAAAATAAAGATATAATAAAAGACAAATGACCCCCAAGATGCATTTCTTGCTGAACCAGCATTCATCAATTGGCCCAGGTCACCATCTCTCATATATATCTTTATTATATGCAAAGTATTTATCTAGAGTAAATTGTTACATTTTCAATTATCATTGTCAAACTTCCTCCACTCACAACTTTGACGCCATCCATTTTTGATAAATACACTAATGATTATTACTAGTCATTTTCGAAATGAGAATATCTCTAGCACAGATATAAACTTTAAACCTCAGTTAAAGATTAATATATCTGATTTTTAAAATTTACACATATTCAAGATTATTGCAAATGACACTACTATAAGGAGCTGTTCTTGTTTTATCATATTTAATAAAGCTGATAATATTAATACTATATCCTTTTTATTTAATATAGTGGCAAATACTCTATATAGTAGTGCCAACCAGTGCAGGCCTTAGTAATCAATGGATGCAAGAAAGTTAGTGCATAAAATCCTTATCTAATGCCTACTCATCCAATATCCCCAGATGTGTTTCTAGCTTGTGACTTTTATCTGTAATAAACCTTGAATCTGAGAGTACTCATCTAGATCTTAGAAGCTGATGTAATCCTCCAACAGCCACCTTTTGCCTTTTTAGTTAACAGTAATGCTATGATTCCAAAATGAAAACATGTTTTCAATACAAGCTGTTGTTTGTATAGTCATATAAATTTAAATCTAGTTCAGTACCCATATATTTTTTTTTTGTATTTAAAAACCATGGCTGTCAGGAAATGGTGATCACATGACCTTTTTATTTAATTTTCCTTTATTTCAATTATTTTCATTATAAAGAATTGGCGCTTGTCTTTAAAAAAACTATTAATGTTTAGCATTTTATACTAAAAGATTGTTAAAATGTATCAAATATTGCTTATAAAAAGTTGAGAGGAACTAAAATAAATTAAGAAGAACAAATTAAGAAAAAGAAAATGCAGAATAGATATATATTTTTTTTAGTTTATAGTATTAAAGTTCCAATATTGATATTCATTTTCAAACCAGTAGATGATTCTATTTATATTAAAAATATAGAAAAAGAGTGCAATTCAATATTTTAATCATGAAATGCATAAAAAAGAGTTCACTTGTATGAGCAGAGTGTGCAAAAATTTTTTTTAAAAATCTCAAAAGTTCTGTAAATAGACAACTCATCTAGATAAAACTGAAAGGAATATTATCCAAAAAAAAGGAGGGGGGATATATTTCTGAAAAATTAAAATAATTATTTACTAAATTTTCACATAGTTATCACTTTGTGTGATTTAGTGCAGCAATAGAATGGCAGACAGTGATTGGAGCTCAGTGTTCACAAATCATGGCTCCAACTGTTACTTACAGTGCTTGAACTTTCTATGAACTCCAAACAATAAATCATTTATTTATTTATATTGTTGTCAAATCCAAATGCATTAAAAAGCCTTTAATTAAAAAAAAAAAAAAAACTTTTTATTTATACACTCTGCTGTCTTATATTTGACCTCCAAATTGACAGATTATCCCAAATTGTTTATATTTAATTTTAAAAAATAATATTTTTTACAAGATTGATTATATATGCTTGTCCATGTGTATTTAATTTTGTTGTGGATTATAAAGGATTTTACATATTCTGTAATGAATTATATTATTTAAAAAAAGTAATCTGTTTATTATTAATTTATAAAATTTGTTAAATATATATTTTTATTTATTTAAAAAAAATCTTATTATGATAGTTAAAGGAAAAGTATTGTAGAGACTTGGAGATGTTCCAGGATAGAAGTAATCTAGTATGAATATAAAATGTGAATTTGAAATGGAAAAATAAATAACTGAAGGGTTTATTGCTCGGGATTTTATAAGAAACTCAAGCACAAGAAGCATCAGTTTGCTCCTGGGTCCTGAGCTCTATGGTTCTGCTTTTCTACCACTATGTTAAACCATGCATAACAAATAAGTGAATGTTTTGTTGTATGAAAAATTTATATGGAGTTCAAGTATGTCAGAGTTGAGCCATAATCCATGGACCTTGAACTCAAATCTGTCACTCTATCACTGTAAAACATATTACATGTAAGATGGATAATGGAATCATGTGATATTATATTGGTTTATGCCAATTCCTAGTCATAGAATGCCTATATTTGTTAGAAACTAAGGACATCATAGTAAATAGAAACTGAACTGTTTTCAAATTTATATGATTATACAAGCAATTGACTAAGATTGAAAACATTTATGTTTTTCAGTTTGGTCTGATAGATTGTATCTCAGAAGTAAATGGTTGCTAAAGGAAAGATGCATTAGATCTTAAAGGCCCACTGCTCCAAGATACAAGGTCCACTGCTCCAAGATCCAAAGCCTTCACTGATGAAATCCGTAAGTTTGAAACTAGTCTGGGAATATTGGATAGATGGATTTATTAAGCACTTTCATCTGGCATCTATTATTAATGGAAGAAACAGGCAAGGCTATTTTAGCAATAAACATTATTTATTGAAAGTAGCCTTTTTAGATATAGTTTATCCTTGGATTTTGTTTAAGGTACTTAAGTTTCATGTACCTTAATAGAGAAAGAAATAACATGGCTCCCAGTCTCTTTCTCCTGGATGTCATTGCGTTACCATTCTTACTATGACAGTATAGCTATATAAAACATTTGATTACATGAGAATATTCTGTGAATTTAAAATGTACATTTTTTTTGTATCTTATGTTGGTAGTATTTTTTACCTAAAACTAAATTTAGGGATTAATAAGATTGATTTCATCTTATCTGAATTCTTTATTGCATCGCAAAAATGTTTCAATCCACTAAATTCAAAATTAGATTTCTGACTCAAGAGAAACTAAATTGAATTTATTCTGTCAATTCGGTTTAATTTCTGATTAACAGATATGAATTTCAGATTGTAATATTTCTTAAATAAACAGAGATAAATTGTCTTTGAAGATAAATTAGACTTCACTTTAATTAGTTTTTTACTATGATTATCTGAAAAGCAATCAAATCCTTTTTAAAAGAATCAGTATTTAAAATTTACTTCTAATTATAGTTTATTCAAATTACAATTTAATCTTTATTTAATGTAGATCAAACTTCAAATGATGATTAATTATAGATTCATGTTGATAGAAATCAGATTATTTCGTTTTTTATATTCGTACATTGTATTTGCAGTTGTTAAATCTTTGTAGGAACACTTTTTAAAAATAAATAAAGGCTTATATTTCAATAACTTAAATGTTTTTTTTAATATAATTTATTAAATATAGACTTTTAAAAAAAATTAGTTATTATTTTAAAAACTACCGGAGATACTCTCATATCTGGTTTTGCTTTAAACAACCACATTTTTCTATTCCTACTAACTTGGTATAAGCCAAAACAAATCTAAAAGACAAAATA
The DNA here is from genome assembly GCA_028023455.1 of Epiperipatus broadwayi. Lineage (NCBI taxonomy): Eukaryota > Metazoa > Onychophora > Udeonychophora > Euonychophora > Peripatidae > Epiperipatus > Epiperipatus broadwayi. The sequence continues at coordinate 3,308,840 of JAQFVV010012410.1, read as the reverse complement.
AAATGAAAAAAAATATTATATACAAAGTGGCATAAATAAATAAAAAATTGCCGGTTATTAAAAAAAATAATTTCAAAGCCCCCCCCCCCCATCATTCAATATGTTAATTTTCTGTTTACATCAATATTTTAAATTATTTACCATTCAAAGTAAATTAATAATTTCACCCATTTAAAAAATCCTCCTTTCTCGCCTTTGCAAAATTATAAATTATATAAATTACACATTTATATATTTTTAATAAGTTAATAGATAATATTTTTTCAAAACTGCAATGACCATTTCCGAAAGAAGCAATCAACTAGTTCCACAAACAAAACTCTAAAACATATTCATTTTTGTTGTTGTTATTATTATTTGTATAATACGATGTTATAATATAGTATTAAGTGTTACGATCTGTACTATTGCAAAATGATAAGTGTAATCGGAAAAAATAAAATGTCACAAATAAAAAATATATATTTATTTAAAATTAATCATTTCCAGTTAGAAAAAAATCATAAAAATAATGTTTTTATACAATAATTTTTCCCCATATTTATATTGTTCTACAGTCAGTAACAGATTAAGAGATGATTGTTTGCACATCCCAACTAGGCGCCAAATAGTTATAAATGTGTGAAAAGCATGTATAAAATAAGTTAGCCAATACTAGGCACAGAAATTAGAAAATGCTTTGACTCAAGCTAAAAAATTAGCAAAACATTTAGGATTAGAGCCAGTATTTACAAAGAAAAGAATAAATATTCTATTACTTATATAGCCCAAACTACATATGTAATATAAAGAATTCATAATGATCTGGGCCCCTTACATCATATATCTTTAAGCATCAGTTAAATACATTTAACAGTAGTTACATGCATAAATGTTCATGGATAAATTGACTCCTGAATTTTTAACTAAAATATAAATTGCACATTCTATCTTAACTTATCTAGTAAGTATCATTTATCAATCAAATAGCATTTTTGCTATAGTGATAAATTTATTTGACATAAATTTTCCTTTTCTCTATCATTTTTAATGTTTTTAAAATTTCCTGTGATCTAAAATACTTATGATATCCAAAATTAGACAAAGATTTTTCCAGCAATATTACATTGTTTAATTTTCATCAGGAGGGAATTATACCCTATACACATGCGCTATATTGTTTTTAATAACTCAATGATGTTTTGTTGAGTATGAACAAAGGATACATTAAAACCAAGTCACAACTCACAAGATAGAGACTTTGAAAAGAATGGGTGTCTTGTCTTCATATCTAAATTCACCTATATAGGTCTATCTAAATCATCTTGATGTGACAGCATGAAAGTCTACCAGTAATCACTTTAAATCCATTCACTCTTATTTTGAATATAACAATCATGAAATTTTCCAATTTACTGCCTGTAAATATTATAAAATATTGTAATTTATGTAAATGGCTATTACCTTTTTTAATAAATTTTACAGATAAGCAAATTGAAAAGAAATGCTGCACTTAACATATTAACTCTTGCTTACTGATATGTCAAACTTAATGTTTTGAATTTATTTTGAAATCTGAAAATTCTCAATTTATTCATAAACAGAGGAAATAATGCTTGAAATTATGATAAGATTTCAGTTTACAAAATAATTAATCTACCATTCAAATACAGTTGACCTATTATATCTATAGCTATTTAATTCTAAGCTATTACCTAGACACTTGAATCCACAGCCTATATAACATACATTTTTAAACATATATATCATACCTTATATTTCTAAAAAGTATTTTTTTCCAATACCTTCAATTCAAGCATACAATTACTAATAATTTAAGATCATTTACATATTTATTGAATGACAGATAACAAAAAATACAGTGTTGTAAATTAAGTTTATCTAACAAGCACAGATGCATTGCTGAAGGTTTGTGATGGTGTTCTAGTTGTACTTTTATATTGGATTATTTCCATCATCTAATATGTGTATTGAATGTCTTTAGAAAAATTTAACTTTATTTAAATATTCCAAATATATTCAACTGTTAGTAATAGCACATCATTCTCCCCTCTTCTTCAGGTGTTGCTGGCTTGACCAGTGACAATACTAGCATGAAATTTAAACCTGGACCCTTAGATTCCTGAGTATTGAATTTTAAGGAAACACTCTAACCAACTGAGCCGTCTTTCCAAAGGCAACAGTCAGTAGAAATTTTGTATACTTATTTATGAGGTTCCTCCTGATTTCTCCACTTTTTTCTAAGAGCAAAGTTGATTATTATGTATAGACACACTGGGTAGGATTATAGGATTTTTTGCCATTGTCATGTGAACAGCTTCTTTAAATTTTATTCTTTGTACCTTTTCTTCTCCATCCAATATTTTTGTATTTTCCTTGTTGAACATATGTTCATTGGCACATACATGGTCTGCTACCTTAGACACATCTGTTTTCTCTCTTTTAATCATCAGTTTGTGTTCTTGCAAGTGCTTTTTAATGGGATGAATGGTCTCACCAATATATATTTTTCCACATTCACATGGTATTTCGTAAATGCAGTTTTTTCTTTTTAGCATTTCAAGTTTAGGCTTTGTAGATGTTAGAATTTCTTTTAGTATGGTATGGTTCTGGAAAGCTATTCTGATTACAGGTTTTTCTTAATTTGTCTATTTTTGGAATGTATGGGTACACTACAGTACCAATAATTTGACTTTTCTCTTGATGGTTCTTTTTGTTGTCTATTTAACATTTTCTTAATAACAGCTGATGGATAACCATTTTTCAAAAGAATTTTTTCTATATAGATCTTTTCTTTTTCCAAATTGCTGGTGTCAAAACAAACTTCTTTTGCTCTATTCCATAGTAATAGTATAACTCCATGTTTTATGTTTCAGGTGTGATTGGATGTATAGGCTAGATATTTTACTGTATGTGTAGGTTTTCAGTAAACTGTAACTTTGATTTTGCCATGAGGGATTTATCGCAAGAACATCTAAGCATGACAAATTTTGATCTTGTTCTGATTCTATTGTGAATTTAATTGAAGGGGATATGTGGTTGATATGTTTCCAGAAAGTTTGTAGCAGTGCTTCACCATGTGGCCATATACCAAATGCATCATCCGCATCGTGAAGTCAAACTTTAGGTGGATTTTGAGTTTTTATGGCTAAGGTTTCAAGTTCTTCCATGTAAATATTCCTAATCAGGGGAGAGAATGGTGAGCTCAGAGCCATTCCTTGATTTTGTTGGAAGAAGTCTGTGTTATATTGAAAGTAGCTTGTTTTTATGCAGAATGTTAATAGTTCCATTATATTACAATAGGAAGAGCTGTTCTGGTTTGTAAACTATTATCACCAGTTAATATTTTCCTTACAATTGACAATGCCTCTTCTTATGGTACATTCATGAATAAACTTTTCACACCAAAGCTTACCAGTAAGTTAGTTATTTTAATTTTCATGTTCTTGATTAATTTTACAAAGTGTCTAAAGAACTGGGTCTTGTATGCCAAAGGACTTAGAACTTTGAGAAGAAATCTTTGCCAAATTTTGGCAAGGTGAATCTCTAGAACTAACAATAAGTCTTAATGGAACATGATCCTTATGGATTTTAGGTAGACCATAAAGATGAGGAATTTTTCTGAAATATGATGTTATTTTACTTTTTTTGAATCAGTGAAGTACTTGTGATGCTTTCTGAGTAATGCTTGTAACTTTGTTTTCGTATTTGGTATCATATTTTTTGCCACTTTTCTATATTGGCCTGCTGTAAAGAGTTCTTGTATTTTGTTGTCATAATCAGTTGTATGCATTACAACTGTGTCATTGCCTTTGTCATCAGGGAGAATAATTATAGATTTATCTGCTTTGAGAGATTTAATTGCTTTTCTCTCACCATAGCATATGTTTGACTTCAATTTTTTTAAAGACATTCAATACACATATTAGATGATAGAAATAGTCCAATATAAAAATACAACCATTAGTTGCAATTTAATTTTAAAATTGTACACATTAAGATATTATGGTGAATGAGAGCATTTAGAAATATTATAACATTATTCAATTAAGATATAAGATATTATGTAACAGCTTAACCTTGAATTATGAACTATGACAAAAAACTTATAGAACTAATTTTAGAAGAGTCCCAAACCCCAACATTACTAACCCACAAATAGAATATGTTTGAACATTAAATAGATTTAATTTGTTTTATTTCAAAGTGTAAAAGTTTAAATGCACACAACTATTAAATGTAATGCTGTCTACATTTAGTTAACACACATATAATTATATTCGAGATAAATAAAAATTATAATAAATTTCATTTTTTATATATTTTACTATTAATATTGTAACAGAAAAAAGACTGAGATCATTGTTCTAATTTATATTTTATATAACAATTAATGTAACCATAAAATAATAGGGATTAAATCAGGTGCTCCTTTATTTGTATATATGCTGCAAACAAGCCCTTTCAGGTTAATGGGTGCATTTCAAGAATTCATCATTCATCTGTAATCCAACTCCATACTATGCTTTAATATAGAAAGAATTGTAGAATCAAATGCTTTTTCATTACAATCTTCAAATATCCAACTTGTTCTCTTACCCAAAATCCAAAGATTGCTATATTCGAGTTGTAATTAACTTGGGAAAGATAGGTCTATAATTTTTAATATCTTTTTTATCATTATTCTTAAATACCAATATTAATATTGCATTCTTCCATTCACATGGTATACCTTCATCATTAAGACATTTATTATATGATATACCTTTTGCCAATAATATTTATTTTACCAATAATATTTATTTTCCTTAACCACCTGCTTCTTTTATAATATTAATAATAATCTACCATTTTCAGAAACTTTCCCCTCGTTTTAGATTTAATTGCATATATCATTTTTTTCATTTCAAATACTGCTCAATTCAGTAGATGTAATAACTATAGGGATACTATGTTTTCTTGTTCTTTCTTTTTTGTAGAATTCTTTCACACATTTCATATCATTTCTTCATTTTAGAAATAGTTCTATCTTTTCTTTCTATTGCAGAAACAATTTTCCTCACAATTCCAAGATGTTGTTTTACACACTTGAGATTTTATCTTTATAAAGTCAGTTTTATTTATATTTAAATAGAGTGAAGTCTTTTCCAAATAGGTACTGCATCATGCTTGAAAGAGCAATCAACACAGGTCTTTATTTTAACCATTCTACTTTGTAGTAAACTTCTGCCCATATTAGCATTTCTAATTTCTGAGTATCAAATACAATCACTTAGAATAGTGATTTCATCTTTAAATAAATGCATATAATAGACATATACTACAAAAGTGAAAATTAATTGAGTTTAGGGTTTTTTAATAACAATAATTTTTCTAAATAATAAGTTAAAAATATTAATGTCATCCTATCATAGATGTTAAATATCTATCATAATTAATAAAGTTTGATAGATATATATTTATCTTTATTTCAGCAAATTTTGAATGAGGAAGTGAGACATGCAATTAAATTTATGAAGAAAGGGAAGGCTCCAGGTAATGATGGAATTATAATTGATATATTAAAAGAAGGAGGTGAAGAAATATTTTTTTTTTTTAGCAAAGTTATATACCAAATGTCTAAATGATAGAGATGTACCAGATGATTGGAAGAATGCAGTATTTAAAAAGGTGATACTGAAGATATTAGAAATTACAGACCTATCAGTCTTTTATCAGTTTTATACAAAATTTTTACTAAGATAATTACAACTTATCTACAGAAAACACTGGATTTCCACCAACCAAGAGAACGAGCTGGATTTAAAAGTGGTTTTAGTACAGTAGATCATATTCAGATATTGAGAGAAATTATAGAAAGGACAAATGAATATGAGATGCCATTATGCTTAGGAGTTAAACCATTAAACATCACATGATCACATTTCCTATACTAGCACATTAATTGTTGATAAACAGAGCAAAACTCTCCATACAGTATTGCACAAGCCTTCTGGCATCCATTGATTACTCTGTTTAGCACAGGTGGCAATACTGTATGGAGAGTTTTGCTCTGTTTATGCTTAGGAGTTGTAGACTATGAAAGGGCATTTGATTCTATAAACATTTATTCAGTGATTAAAGCATTAGATCATCAAGGTGTAGATCCAGGATATTGGCATATTTTAAAGAATATTTATAAAAATGCAACAGCAACAATTAGATTACATAATGATAGTAGGAAAATCATCATTGAAAAGGGTGTAAGATAGGGTGATTCCATATCTCCAAAACTTTTTACAGCAGTGCTGCAAGAAGTATTTTGTGGACTAAAATGGGAAGCTAAAGGAGTTAAAGTAAATGGAGATTATTTAAGTCATTTAGATTTTGCAGATGATGTAGTTGTTTTTGCAAATAATGCTTTAGAGCTGCATGAAATGTTGCAGGAGTTATCAGATGAAAGTAGGAAAGTAGGATTAAAGATAAATGTTAAAAAGACTAAAGTAATGTTTAATAGATTTTCTCAAAATATGAAAATAAAGATTGATTATGATGAGTTAGAAGAAGTTAACAGTTACAAATACCTTGGACAGATTATTAATACAGATGGAAATATAATGGATGAAATTAATCATAGAATTAAACTTGGTTGGAGTGCTTTTGGTAGAAATAACTTGATACTAAAAGGAAATATGCCTATGTGTTTGAAAAGGAAGGTTTTTAACAAATGTGTTTTACCAGTTCTTACTTATGGATCTGAGACTTGGACACTTAATAGAAGAGCAATACAGAGACTTCAGACCACTCAAAGAAGTATGGAGAGATGCACGTTGGGAGTAACAAGAAGGGATTGAAAACACAATGTATGGGTAAGAGAACAAACAGGTATTACTGACCTCATTAAAAAAATTAAGACTGAAATGGAGTTGGGCTGGACATATTGTTAGAAGAGATGATAATAGATGGGAAATTGAATTTTTAAACTGGATTCCAAAAGATTGTAAAAGACCCAGAAAGAGACCACATGTGAAATGGATGGATGAAATAAGAAAGTGTGCAGAGGTGATGTGGAGAAGAGAAGCTAAAGATAGGAAAAGATGGATTGAACTTGGAGAGACCTTCATCCTGCAGTGGATTGATAATGGTTGATGATGATGATTTCAGCAAATTCTGTTTTAATATTTATTCTTTAATATTTATTAAAATTTCATTGAATTATTACTACATTAAATTAAAAAATGTTAAAATATGTGACCAACATAAATAATAACATAGCAAAGAAATATTTTGGTTTGCTTAGAAAAACATATACTGTATAATAAAATCACTTCTTATCAAACTCTACTCTTCTTATATAAGGAGAGAAAAAATCTAAAATTTCCCTGAATTTTTTTTAAAAAAAAAGAGTTTTAATTCTGTACTCTAAAGTTAAAATAAGTGTGAGTTAAAGAGAAACATATATATGAATATATAATCATTATAGGATTAAAATGAATACTAAACCAGGCTTGACTTAGTTTACATAAACAAAGTTCTTACCAGTAAATTAATTTGTATTGTGGGTATAGATTTATTTTTAATACATTTTTTTTTAAAGTTTTGCCTGTTTTAATACATTTGTTTTACAAATGCCTAATTAAGAACTTGGGTCATTGCTTGCAGCAAATTTGAAGGTTGCTGTTTTTTTTCATTTGAAATGTCCGAGTCAGTGATTCAAGTCCTTGGTAATGTTTTCCAAAAAATTCTTGAGTAGTTTATTTATTGAAGTATAGAAAGTTTGCTCTGTAAGTCCATTGTTATACTAGGTTTTCTAGTTTCACTTGGGCAAATAATTAATTAAATGAGGCTCTTGACCAGGATTAAAACATTAATTAATCATGAGATAACCATCTATTCTTTTTTCTTAATTCTATTTTCCATTTAAGAAAGTATTTATATATCTAAATTCCTTCCACTTCTTCACAATAAATATATGTCTATTTAAATTCTTTTGTTTTATTCTTTCCATTAAATACCAGGGTTTAAAATTTTTCTTCATTTAATTTAATTTTCATATTTCTTTTTGCTTTTCCACATTTCTCTAATAACAATTACATATGTTGTACATTGCAAAAAAAAAAAAATCCAATATTTTTTGCAAAAAGAAAAAAGAGAGAAAAGAATAGATGAAACATTTTGTATTCTCTAGAGTCTAGTTATGGAAATCAACTGCACTATATCCAATCTTTCTTTTTCAACCTATAATTTTCGTAGAAAAAATAATAATAATAATAATAAGAAAATTGGGAGGTCTCTGCTTCAACATAATATCATATTTAACATTCACAAATTCTATATTTCCCAATTGGTTGTTACAAAAATATTCCTGTAAAAACTCTTAATCATTTGTTCTAATCCTAAATCTATTTTCTAAGAATTATTCAAACAATATTACTATCTATCCTATTAGAAGAATTTTCTCTATCTAAAAATGCAGTAACTCATATTTTATTTTCCTTATAATATATTTCAATCATCCAAGATAAATTCCACCTAACATACTCCCTGAAAAAAAAAATTATGGATCACCATCAAGATTTCACTTTTTTCCACCCAAGTCCTAATCATATCCATTAAGACACAAGTAAATTATTTATACACTATAAAAGTTATTTCTACTGGTCTACAGATAGTTAACAAAATAAACTTTTTTCTCTTTCCATTATAAAATATTCTAATTTTCACACACTTCCATTTACCCGAAATCTTATCAACTGTGATTTTATAAAAACTTTATTTTATACTAATCTTTATATAAACATTAAAACTCCAAAGCTAAACTAGTCAATATAATAATCAAAATTATCCCAAATCAATCAGATTAACCAAAAATATAAACTCTAAAACACAACCAATGATTTCATTGCTACAAGCAGATTTCTCAAGTGTAAAGTCTGCTTGTAGCAGTAAAACCATTAGTTGTATTTTAGAGTTTATATTTTTTGGCTAGTCTGGTTGTAATAGCTTATAGTCCTCTTGGTATTCATGTTGCATTGTGCATTTATAGTCCAATGGCTGGATTCTTTATCTATCTCAAAGTTGCAAATCACTATTCATTTTGTTAACTGTCAAATGTCTGTCAAACCTTAAAAAAAAGTTGAGTACATACTTTTAAATATGAACTTTGTTTTGATTATACATGTAGATTATGTAAAATATTGTTAGAAAGGTTGTTTCATTTATATTTTCCTTTTTTCCCAGGAGGGGAGTTATATAACAGGTCTATTATATGGTACCCAATATAGTATGTGTGCACATATATATAAAGTTGAAAAGGAAAGTAGCAATAAACAGACATAAATTTTTGTAGATATTTTCTTACTCTTTTACAGTGAAAATCTTTATATGTCTTTATAATCACAATATACATACATATATATATATGCTTTTTATTTATCTTCTTTCAACATTCTATTCTGTAGCAGTTTTCTTAAAATTATAAATGACAATGTATTTATTTATTTAAAAAATATTAATGTATTGTTATTATGCCTTTGAATAATACTGCTAGATAAACAGTGAAAATTTGATTGAGTTTGTAAAGTCATATGATCAATTTGTACAATAATTTATTCTTATTCTCTGAAGATCTAAACTTACTTGAAAAATGTTCAACTACCTAAAAAACTCATATCTTCTCTGGGTTGGGTATTTTCTTATGAATTTTTGTGAACAGCACTATTACTTTTATTTCTACTTATATTTAATTAAGTAATTCTGAAACATATAGATTTTCATTTTTCCCCTGCCATTGTTTTAATGGATTACCATTAGCACATTCTATATATAGAATTTTTTACAATTCTTACAAAATCACTGAAGACATTGAATATTCTATTTTTAATTATGCTTACTTTTTTTACCATTTTCAAGTTATTTATATAAAAAAAAGTAAAGGTAACCATAGGCTGTATCAGGAGGATTATGACATCCCTCTATTAATAGTGAAGGATGAATCTCTTCATTAACACTGAAAGATACAACATATTACAAACAATCATTTGATTTATGTAGATTAATCTGATACATTTACTTCCTAATTAAGAATAGTTAGATATTTACCTACATCTATCTGATGAAAGCTAAGTTTGTTTATGGGCTGTTTATCTCTCAAAACCTTTACTTCCTAATTAAGAATAGTTAGATATTTACCTACATCTATCCGATGAAAAGCTAAGTTTGTTTATGGGCTGTTTATCTCTCAAAAAATTATAACCGGAAATCTAAATAAAATGTAAGCACTTAGAACTGACTTGAACATTGGTCATGGGAATATATTATTTAACCTTATGCCAGGTGGTTTTTCTAATTGCTATATCGATAAGTGCAATATTTTATAATTATACTGTAAGAAATTTGTTTACAAATGTAAATGTTTTTGCAAAGAGCAAAATTTCAAAAAAATTTATAATTTAAACTCTTAAATATATTTTGGGTTCAGGATATTTTCTTCAAAAAGCAAATGTTAAAAAAATTCAATGTTAGACTATTAAATGTATAAGAAATAACTTAATTTAATTTTTTATGCATGATCTAAACTACATTCAACTAAACATTGTTGAATTTTCTATTTGTTATGCAGATACACAAGCCATTTTATCCTTAGGATAATGCTTGCCTTTGTTTATGGCAGCCTGGAATTTGGAATTTAATCATATCAGGCTGATCTTATGTTCACTATAAACTGAAGGCAAACATTAGCATAAGAGTAAAGCAGAATGTTATCTGTATAATAAAACCAATAAGGATCCCAATATGTGATTCTGGAGCTTGAAAGAATGTATTGCCATGTTTTTGGCCCAAGAATATAAGGATACTTTGAAGTAAAAAGAGTGACTGAAAATAAAGAAATGATTCATTAGTAGTGCAGACTCAGCAGTAAACAGAAAACACAAGAATGATTAATTGAACATAGTTTAGAGCTTGTGTAGAAAATTTAAATTGTTATTATATGAAATACATTTAACAATGTATTGTATTCTTTCACCTTCAGAAGATGATGTTCTGCACTGAAAATGCACTTAAAGATTTAAGTTATAAATATTTCTTTCATTCCATGCAAAAAACATTTATTTATATTAATGTACAAATTTATTTTGCATTGAGAAATGTTTATATCTTATACTGACATAATTATAATCAACAGATGACACTCTTTCAGATATGTTAGTTAAAATGGAAGAAATATTGCAAGAATTCTATTTCTTTGATATAGATTATTTAAAAAATATCTTTGACAGAATATTACCATGAAGGGAAGTTTCATAAGTAATATAAGGAGTTAAAGCAGAAATTTAACAACTAAAATTAAACTTACAAATAAACAGAAGACTAAACTTTCAAAGCGGATAATGAAAATGGTGTTAAATAGAGATATATACAAGATCCAATTTTGTTTTTAAATTTTAAGAGTGATATATGGATGCCTGCTAAATATTGAAGCAGTCAATCTGAGAGTCAGACTGAGCTTCACGGTCCTACCCAATATATCACCATGAGACAGAGTTCAAACCTTACCTTCCAGGCAGATACATGCACTCATATCTTCCTAAAAGAATTTTTTAATTTTATTTTATCATATAAAATCATTTTAAAAAATGAAAAGTCATACAAATAACCCATTTAGTAAAGGCAATAACTGTATAATATGGTTATTGTTTAAAAGTCGTGTATGTGTAATGAATTGTATATATGTAGTAGGTGAGAGAAGATATTATTAAAACTAATATTTCATATTTATTAATATATTATATTGATATTTACCATTTTCTCATATGTTAATTTTCATATTTTTGTAATGGCAATAAAAAGATAATGCAATGTTATATAAAAACAATATGTAAACCACTAATTGAAATTTTATCTGTTTGGAATCTGTTTCTAAAAGCTGGAAATAGATTTTAAACAATCAATTGAGAATTTATCAGCTAGTTGCATTTTTTTTTTTTTACTAATAAAACAAAAGTGAGTTCTCTGTTCACAATCATAGAAGGGTAGTTATATTTTACAGTGCCTCAGATAACATTGTTTAAAAGTATTTCTGAAACTCATGCAGGAGAATAAAAAGGGCTAGAATTTAATACAAAAGGAGATCAGTGTTATTTTTTGAGTCAGTGGCTTACCTAATTTATGCCAGTCAAAATTGCAATATGATAGTTGCTGAGTAGAGGGAAGAAATGCACTTTTCCCAATCATTTCAGAACCATCTCCCACAAGAATCCCACCATATGCTCATAAACCAATGAACTATTGTAACTATGCTTAAAGAATAAATCATGGAGCAATGCCACCAGATCTGCAGAGAGGAAAATGAAACACATTTATGCTCCAAGATGAGCTGCATTAGAGTGTTGTGGATATGTCAATCAACTGGGAATTCAGCAAGAACAGAAGGTAATAATGCAATGCTGCCATCAAAAACTTTATTAGCCTCTCCAGTAATCTATAAACTTTATTTGTAATGTAGCTATAGTAACAATCTATAATTTGTAATTTAATCGAAAACTGTGGCTAATGCCATTAATTAAGATCCGGCGTAATATTATTTTATATTAGTTGACTTTATTTCTGATTCACATGTGAGATGAATGGATGAAATAAGTTTGTTGGATAAACTCATAAAAAAATTATTTTGTAGTAGGCCTCATAACCTAATCTGATTTTTCTACTTTGGTGCAGCAATTATTTTGTTATTTAATATTCTATGAATATCCCGTATATTATTTTAAAATTAAAATTAGTATGCCAAGGAGCTACCCATCATTGAAGGGGAACACTAATCAATTAGTTATTTTTTTTAGCACAAGTGCTTGCCAGTTTAGGAGATATTTGAGTATATATTCCAAGTATATGTTAGTAACAGGGTGGGGTAAAATCCATTCTTTCATATAAATATTATTATAAATGTAGTTTATATTATTATTCCTATAAATTCTTAGTGCTATTTAAAATTTCCAAAATGTATGTTCATTGATTATTTCATTACAATTTATTACCCTCATCAGATCTTCATTACCACAGCTGTTAATTGTATGCAATACTTTATATTTAATTCTAAGTCTGTCAAAGTATACCTCTAACCTATTTAACATGTATGGGAGTTATGTGTATATCATAAATGAGAAGGGGGTCTTAGCTGCTGTAATATAGATTTCATGTTATTTAAATTAAAACTTTTAATTCAGGTTCAGTAACTAGGTCATACTATTACACAATATATTTTTGGATATTACAGGTTGTAATTCAAATAATGTTGATAATGACTGTCAAGGTGAGCATTGCCAGCTTATGCTTTCTCACCTATTTTTTTAAAATCTCACTTTATCATGTGGCTTTATTGGAAATCTGAGCCCACCATCTCTTCACATGTAGTTCCAAAAACAAAGGTATGAGCTGACTCTGGGACTTTGGCCTGCATAATGGTAGTTCTGCATGGGATAACCCCAGGACAGCCAGCCCATAGCATCTCCCTCCAGGTTCCTCTTCAAAGAAGCCAATTCCACTAAAAACTTGGAAATAAAATCAGTTTATTATTATTATTTTATATGATGAAGCACTTCATTGAACTCATAAAGATGGATCAAAATTATGGATTGTTATTATGCAGATACTGTTATTACTATTTTCTATTTAAGTATAAACCTATGAATATCTATATGATGTAATGCTACAATCACAACTAAACTCATTCCCTCTTTCTAATTGATTTTTTTAATGCGCTGCTCATCGACCTTATCTTACCTACATTTAAAATAAATCCTTACCACCTATGTTATTATTTTTTTTATATGTTACACATTATGAATTATTTGACTCTCAGTAAATGTAATGAAATCAAAATAAAATTCATTAGCAGTTAACAAAATATGTAATCCATTTCATAAAATGATCAAGTGGCTACTGATAAATATTAAAGTTGGGTCATGTGATGTTGTGTGTATCTTTATGTAATAGCACTAATACTATTGTCTATCTCTCATATAGGTACATCATTATTGGCATACAAATTAAACCACACCCAAGCTAACATATTTAAATATATATAAATATCCATGACAAAGTGTAAAATAAAATACATCCAATAAAATTAAATGTAACATGAGGCTTATGATAATCAACAGGGAATCAGTATGTAAAAACTTAAATAATAACCATTGTATTATTATTGTTATTAAATCATATTTTTGAATTCAATCAATCGTTGTTTTTTTTTTTGTTTAAACTGATATTCCAATACTAAATTTGTAGTTTTTTTTGTCTTATAAAATAAGTATGGCTACTTTGTAAGATCTCACAATCATATATATTGCAATAGGAAAGGCCTTGGATCTTTCCATGTGTGTAGGTTTATGTAAACATGATTGTATCAATGATTTTGCCATAGTGTCATTGTTCACTTAGTCTTCATGTTTATATGCCATCTCCAACCAGGAAAGATAAAATGGATCAGGTATCATTAGAATTGTTGCTCATAAGTTGATCAGTTTGAAAGATGTACAAACAGGAAAGGGTTCACAAGTGCTTCAGACATGTGTATCTTGAACATGATTGAGTTCAATGTACTGTTGCCTAAATTCTAGGTATTGTTATATGAACATACGAATTCAACCAGTACAGGGTTTTTTCCCCCAGGTTTGATGCACAATAGGTGGCTTTTGAATATTTCACACACCCTGAATAGATCATATAAAAATTCTCATCCCTTTGAATAAATAATGTTGTATTGTATCACAAATCTGACACCTACGGCATCAACAAACATGTGTATGTATACAATTTTGTTCATTGTTTTATAAGTGGATTGTCTATCTAATTATTGGGTATATGAGTTAAGACTTAAATAATATAATGTAATAATGATCATGGTACCCAGTATTACAAATACTTTTAAAAATTTTGTCACCAGGTAGTTGATCAAAGTAACAGGATATTGTAAGCAATGATTCAAACTTGAGAAGTGAGTGATATAGAGAGTCATTCCCCAGGGATTATGTATGTATATTCATGCTAATTAATGTTGTATTAATAAATAAATTTGAGTTTGTTTCAGGTGCAAAGGAACAACCAAAAACAAAAAGCCAAGAAGGAAAAAGAGGTCATGTGTAGAGAATGAAAATAAAAATTTTAATTAAAAATTAACACAACATATGTTAGCAACATAGAAATGTCAGATAGCCATATAAATAGAAGACAGGATAGCATAATAAAGGAGATAGGACTAGAAAGGGTTTATGGGAGAAGCAGGAGATGACCATGGAAATGGGAGGAGGTGTATATCCCATTAGCAAAGATAATAAGAGCAAGAATTTTTGTAATAAATCGATGAATAATCAGAAAATAGAGAATGGTGAGAAACATGAAATTGAAGATGCCAAGGAAATGAAACAAAGAAAGAACAACAGCAGTGTGAGGTGCAATCAAGAAGTGTTAAATGAAATAAACTCTCTGGGAACACCTAGCTCACATATCATAATCAAGGAACCAAGGAAGCTATTGTACAGTTGGGATTTAGGACCAAGAATATGAGAAGGGGATCAAAAATTGGTAGCAATGAGGCACAGCTTAGAGCAAAGCTTGATGGAAGAAATAAGACAAGAATTTAAAAAAACAATGAAATAGCAAAAAAAAAGGAATCAAAATTGGAGTTGGAAGAAGTGATAGAAGGCATGCATAGGGAAGTGGAACCGATGAAAACTGCATGAGAGCAGACACATAGTGGAAGGACAGGGCTGGCAGCAGAGGACCACCAAATCAATAAGGGCTTGCAACTGATGCAAAGACCACAACATGAAGAGAGTGAGGTTTGACAAAGGGAAGAATCATAAGCAACCACCACAATAAAAAGGCAAACTGCTGCTGAGATAATGGAATACCATGGCCAACCAATTAGCCAGAAGGGACAATCCAGCATTGCATGCTTTGTGAAAATGCAAATTTTCTAGGTAGAGCCTGATAAAATCCACAGGAATACTTGAAGAGTTTGAAATAATTATTTTTCTTTTATCCATCCAATCATGAAAAACAGGTAGCCATAGTAAGCCATTATCTCAAAAAGATCACCAAGGACTGGTGATATCTGATGAAAAGAAGACCTACTACTTTCAGAGATTATGAGTTAGCTGTTTAAAAAATTACTAAAATGAGGAGAGACAAGAAAAAATCCTGCATACCCTCCCTATTCACTGAGAAATACAAGGAAAATTGCAATGAAACACATCCAAATTCTTCTTGTGCTAGGTGGCCAGACTTTGAGCATTGATAGCTTTTTCATATTTGAATGCTCACATTATAAGGATCATTAGACATAACATGCCACCCTGGCTGCAGAAACTGATTTTGGGGAATCGGATCACCAATGTGGGAGAAATGGCACTCTTCCTCACATCCATAGATTACTGATTTTGGGGAACCAGACCACCAATGTGGAGAAATGGTACCCTTCCTTATATCCATGGATTATGGACATTTTAACCCCAAGATACTCAAGAAGATGCAGAAAGTTAATAGCATAACAAGCCAGAGAAATATTGGTGATACATATGAGGATATGTGCCTGTCAGAGTGAAACACAGAAACCAATCTCAAGAAGGAGAACATACAGATCAATGTATTCATCTTTTGACTATGATCATCCATGAAGGGGAAATCTGGTAGAATAGGGGGATACTGGACTCCGGGAGCCAAATGTCGATAGTATCAAAGTCATGGATACAGGGCTTCATAAAAAAGCAACATTCATAAAACTGCCAGTGTGCCCCATTCATTTTGGAAAATTATCAAGTCAGGCTGGAGGTCAAGGAACCATTTGATCATACCTTCTTGATTGTATCAGGACTAATCTATGTTATGGTGTTGATGTCTGACTTCTTGACCCAGCACAGCAGTGTCATTGATTACATGCCATCTACAGAACGAGCAAATAAGGTTTGAAGCATCAGAATTTCCAATTGCCAAGATGGTCAGCTGATTCATTCAACCCATGGATCCAGATATGATCACTTCCAAAGTCCAAGAATCAGCACTGAAGGGACCAAAAGCATGGTAAAAAAAATCTTGGAGGACCACATGAATCTTTTCGAATACCCTGGAAAAAATATATGGGTATATGCATCGAATCAAGGTGAGGGTAGAATCCTACACCCAAAGAAAGACATATCCAATGCAGAAATTATGAGAAATTGATTAATAACATTTATTATATATGATTTAACAGAATTATTGGGAATAAAAATGGCAACTCCTACAGAGGGGTGGGCCAAAATGGAATGATGTAGAGAACCAATTTTTCTGAATCTAATTGGAATTTCTGGATTTGAAAAGAGATACAATTTTGTTTCAGCAAAGCATATTATATGTGGTGAATATTTTGAAATTGCATTGATCCTTTTAGTTAAGGCATCATACATTAAAACCAGCTATCTTAAATTTCATCAGGTCAAATTTGGAGCCAAAAACCAAACCATCACCAGAATCAAGTAATGAAGTATGAAAGAAGCTGTGTATATGAGGCATTAACTCATTTTTTCCTGACAGGTTTAATAGGGATTTTTGATTCCTTGTCATCAATCTTTAGACCACCTTGGATCTGAGTTTTCCCAGTGGATATTTTTTGATTTATACTGTTTTGGTGAGATTTCTTTCATGTTGATGTCTAAGTAAACATCCACACAGAGATCTTTATGTTGTATATCAAGATCTGAGCCCTTATCATCTGTAGAGTCTGATTTCATTTTTTCCCCTTTCTTAATCACCCTTGGAGATTCAGGGTCAGATGAGCTTTTGCTAGACCCATCAAACCTTTGTTTATTGCCATTAATCCAAAGAATTACTGATGTCTTATTTAGTCTTCTTGGATTTCCTTTTACTTTTTTTTTAATTATGTTGGAGGGAAGTTCAGTGATTATGAAACCTGACCTAGGAGGTGTGGTACTGCTTCTTGAAAAGTGTGAGGATTGTGCAACCTGTTTTTTTCAAGTTACAAATATGACATATCCTGAAAGAGCAGTCTTTAATGAGATGTGTCCACAGAATACAGTAAATGCACAGTAGTGAAACACTCAAAAGAATATGATTATTGAAGCAGTAGCAGCAAAGTGCATAGTAGGGATAGACATTAAACTTGTCCCTTTATAATGAGTAATGGTGAAAGTCACTGTATTGGTCAGGACTTATGTTTGTCCTTTTTTCCAAAAGATAACGAAAATTTGAAATAGACCCAAATGGCTTGAGAAGATGCTGAAGATCAACCTCTTTAAAGCTCAGGTAACAATGGCAGATTTGGCCTATTCATATCAACCACAAAATATTTTGTTACCCACAAATTTTAATTGATTTCTGGAAAATTAGCTTTTGTGATGAATCATGAAATTCAATAATTAGGTATCTGCTATTGGGATGATTTAATAACTTAAAAACATGATTCCAAAATTTCTTCCTTGAAAGTTCATTACAAAACTCATCAACTGGAAAATTAAATAAATCACAATTCAAGTTTGTAACAGTAAGGATTAAGGTTTTATTACTACTGTAATTAGGAAACGATCTAAGGAGTTGTGAAGAAGTTGTGGCATTAATCCTGCATGTTAAATGATTTAAAGCTTGTTGATCCAAATTTAAGTAAGGAAATTCAATACTGGTAGGTTCAACCTGGGAGGTTGAGGCTATTTCATCATCAAACATGCTGAAAATATCTTTATGTTTCTGAAGATCCTTCCAAGCAGAAGTTTTAGGCCTATTGAAATTTCTTAGCAAAGCATTAGCATATGAGATATTATTAGAGAGACTATAGTTGGGTTGAGTTGGGGGGGAGGGGATCTACATCATTGGAGATATTATTTTTTATATTATCATTGGCTAAAATTTTATTATTGTTGTTTAAAACGTTAATGAATTTTTTGTTTTTCCAAGACCAATAAAATTTGTCATCAATTTCTCTTATAAAGATAATTAATTCTGCTTATCACAAATGTTGACTGTTTATTCAAAGTTTAAAAAAAATGTAAGCATGTACAAGTCTTTCAAATTCCCAGAAACATCATGCTTCTCATAACTGTCTGCTTCATCAAGGCAATTTTATCTACCTATCTTTTGACATTTTTTATCACTGTCATCTTGAAAATACCTGGAGATAAGGCATAACAATTTCATTTATCACAGAAAGGCTTTATTTTTTTTAATGGAAACAATTGGGCAGTCCTGATAAGTACTCGCCTTTCTGGTGCTAATTTTTGTAGTAATTTTGACTTATGTAAGTGGTTTTTTTCATTCAAAACTATTAATTTTTTTTATTAATACCAGTTAAAGCTAATTTCATGAATGAAAACATTGATATTAATAAAAAGCTATCTCCTGGGGCCCTCATCCTGAACTTTCATGAAGACAGAAGGAAAATTGAAGGCCCAAAGGAGATTGTTGTAATCGAGGAATTTCCTGCATTACTCACTTCTAATGGAGGAAATTCCTTTATTACAGCAATCTCCTTTGTGTCTTCAATTTTGCTTCTGTCTTCATGAAAGTTCAGGATGAGGGCCCCAGGAGATAGCTTTTTATTAAGATCAATGTTTTCATTCATGAAATTAGCTTTAACTGGTGTTTTTTTCCATGCATGCATAAATTGAGAGTCTAAAGAGTTCTTAGCCACGCAAATGGCTACTTGTTCAGCTAAATTCATGACAATTATTATCACTATCAAATTCTTCTTCTATGATGAATGGAAGACTCTGTTCTTAAGTTGGAAGAAAGAATGGGTGTTAATAAAAAATGTTAATAGTTTAAATTACTATATTATATACTAATAAGTTAAAAAAATAGTTTGAATGAAAAAAAACACTTACACAAGTAAAAATTACTACAAAAGTTAGCACCAGAAAGGCAGAGTACTTATCAGGACTGCCCAATTGTTTCCATTAAAAACAAATAAACAAAGCCTTTCTTTGATAAATGAAATTGTTATGCCTTGTCTCCAGATATTTTCAAGATAACTTAGTGATAAAAAATGTCAAAAGATAGGTAGATAAAATTGCCTTGATGAAGCAAACAGTTATGAGAAGCATGATGTTTCTGGGAATTTGAAAGACTTGTCCATGCTTACATATTTTTTCTTTAACTTTGGATAAACAGTCAACATTTGTGATAAACAGAATTAAGTATCTTTACAAGAAAAATTGATGACCAATTTCATTGGTCTGGGAAAAACAAAAAATTCATATATTTTGGAAAGTAAAAGCATGCATAGAAAATCTGTAACTAGTTTTATACAAATTCATCTGTGTTTGTATTGATAGAGCTATATCAATGATTAGTAAGATTGTTGGAACTAAAAAGTTTAATGATGAGATGATGATGAGACACACTGTGACTTCTCCTTTACTGGAATCAGGAATCTCTCAGCTACCATACTCAGGGAAACCTGTTAGTCACTTTATCTTCCCTTTCCATTCCCTGCCCTAAATTTCCCCCATATCCAAGAACCCACCTTCTATAGAATCCCTTTGTTTATATTTATTTCCTCACAACTTCATTATTTGTGCCCTTTCTACTTGCAAGCATTTAAATTTAATTAACAGATGCCTAATATTTTCTATGCCTTCTCTACACAACTTGCAGCCTACATCACCCATATTTTTCAATTTGTGTGTGTATTCCCTTATTGCTAAGATCCTGTTTGAGCCTTAAACAGTAAACTACTTTCCTTGCTATTATCATAAATTAACTCACATCCAATATTTTATTTACTTCTATATATTTAATATTTAAACTCTTTTACTCTCCATACTAGTTCTTCATCTCTCCAATTCCCTATTCTTTATTAATGCACCTATTCTTCTATCACATTCCTTGCAATTATTACACTCAACAATTCTCCATTCCTTGCAATTATTACACTCACTAACACAATTATCCCACCTTTAATATAAGTATACTGATATAAATTCTTTATCCAAATCTTTTGCATACCATACCACCTTTCTCACCCATTTTGTTGCCTGCCCTTTACTCATAACCCAATTAAATACTAGTTTGACTATTCTCTAATTATCCATAAACTGCAATCTATTGAACATTTTCATTTTGCATCTCTCATATAAAAACTTGACCACCCCATTTCTCCTTGAATTGCCTCCTTTTCTATCCACACATCTGCATCTAACATATGTCTTCCTACTTACTCTTTGCACTTTTTTTAAATAATCTAACATCTTTTACTTATACATAACGCATAGTTACTATGTTAATCCTGCTACTCCTCCCTTCTATAAAATTCTAGTTACATCATATCTATTATATGAAAACACTGTTAATTTCTTTATCAGTCCCTTTCTTTTCTCTGCTTCATTTATTATTTTTTCTCCCATTCGTCCAAGCAATGTCTATCATTACTTAAGACAAATCCCAAATAGTTATACATATTCATGACACTTAACTTATACCCCCCCCCCCAAAGTCCTTGTCTTCTCTTTCCCCAGTATTAATCATCACTACTTCTGATTTTTCTTCACTAAATTTAATCCTAATATGTGTGCTTCATCTTTAATATATAGTTGCATACTTAACTTAAATTATAGACTAAATAATAAATTTGTGAAAATTAAAAGTTTGTTGAACATATAAAAATTTAAATTAAGATTCCTCTATCTAATTGTGATTTTAAAATTTTGGTAGAAAATAGCAAAGATGAGAGATTATAATAAAACAAAGGGTGTAGTAATATTAAAGTTAACTGATAGTAGTATTTTTTTTGTTAATTACTTTGCTTTTAATTAGACTTTTTTTAAAAAGGATTTATCTGGAGATTTTATATGTAAAAGTTTATATAAGAGAATGAGTATACCTAGGAAATGCAGTAGGTAGTATGCTTCTTCTTTGATTGATTCAGGCATTTGATTCCTGCACTAGCTGGAGCATTAAACAAATACAATGGTGCATTTTAAAGCTATAATGGCATAGGAGTAAAACACCATTGCTTCCCTGTCTCCTCAGGAAAAAATGCCACTATCAGCTACCTGACATGGAGAGCTACCATTGAGACCAGCTGAAGCCATTCCCAGTAATATGAATGCTAGAGACTAAACTTTTCTACAGGGACATACTATAATGAAGCAACCGAGAATAAGCCAAAAAGAAAAAAGAACTGTCAATTAGGCTGCAAATCATTTCAACCTTGGATGTAATCTGCGTCATTGAAGCCTATTCCAGCCAGTCATGGACAATTTCAATTAAGCCTATTCCAGCCAGTCATGGACAATTTCAACAGTATATGAAGATATTATAAAATTTGAGTATAAAGTAATTTATATATAGCTATATTTCTCAGAGCTCTATTCCAATTAATTTGTAAGCTTGCTAATTAATACAATAATCATTTTATACTTTGACTCTGAATTTCATGACAGCAATTCCCTTAGTTTAAAATATGTGTGGCCTTAATCCCACTTGCAAATTAATTTATGTTATATTTATAGATAAACTACATCATTTAACTGGTTATATATATTCTACTAACAATATTTTCCCTTAACAGATGCTAATGTTAAAATAAAGTTGGGGTAAAATAATTGTTTATTATAGAGTTTATTATCATTTTCTCTTTTTATATTTGTCATCCCTATCCCTTAAAATATTCTAAAAATAATTTGAATTATTATAAGCAGAACTTTGCTTTTGTTTTGTTCTCCCAACTTGAAAATAAAGCAGATAATTTGGAAACAATCAGCAAACTGTAGATATATGAAAATCTTAAGGTTTCTCTATTTTATTTAAAATCTAAAATATTGTTTTATTTGAAATGTAAATTATCTATTTATATAAGTTAGTTCAGGGATATACTTAATGACTAACTAGGTGTACATTTATATATATATGAAAAGATTAAAATATGTTAGCTTAGGAATCTATAGCTTGCAGAATATACACATTATGATATTTATGTTTTACTTATTAAATGTGAGCTAGAGACAACTTAATCTTCAGAGAAGCATTCAGTTACATGGGGTGATATTTTATTGGTGTTAGATTTTTTTATTAAAGTGTAAAAAGGGGGAGGGGAGTACGTGTTAAGTTGCCTATTAATTGTGAATGACTAAAGTGACATATCAGGTTTAAATAAGTTATATTTTTCATACTGATGGTTATTTTTATGCATTGCTTGGTTGTGTTATATACTATTAAAATTTAATATTGAAGAAATTCACCAATTACTTATTCATTTTATATGTTTATTGTCTGTGCAGATGCTTTTCTGGCTGTGACACATTTAGATTTGCTGGTATAACTTACTTGTTTTTTTAAGGAAGTATCACTCAATGCTGAGTATATCTCTTATTATATACTCTGGAGGATCATGTTTTTTTAGTTAATGAGGCAGATTGTGTTCCTGCTATCTGTGTTCATTCCTTGGTTATCAGGGAGATGATTATGGATGCTCATTCCCATGTCATATGTGTAATGATCTGGGTGTGTGGATACAGAACCATACTCTGTGTCTGTATGCACATATTTATGTGAACTTGTAATATAATCCCATCAGTCAGTACTGCATTCTCTTCTTGTATTCGTATATGCTTGTTGTCATGTGCTTTATCTGGGATGCTGCAGGTTGTCATTCGCTTTGATAATTTGTAATGTAGAAATTTTCCCAGTGCCATTTGTACATATTTTAAATCACCATGTTTGACTTAAGAGATTTAGTGTTCAGGATTTGGATATTCCTCATCAGATTAAGTTAAATGTGATGGTGGTTTGTCACACCTCCATGTTTGTTTGCTGGTTCAATCAGTATAATGAATATTCTCATTTAGATAGATTGTATAAATCA
The DNA here is from genome assembly GCA_028023455.1 of Epiperipatus broadwayi. Taxonomy (NCBI): domain Eukaryota; kingdom Metazoa; phylum Onychophora; class Udeonychophora; order Euonychophora; family Peripatidae; genus Epiperipatus; species Epiperipatus broadwayi. The sequence goes on along the minus strand of JAQFVV010012410.1, from coordinate 3,285,010 downwards.
ATTCCAAATAGGTGTGAAAACACAGATGTCACATAACCTAGCATCTCGTTCATTTGATATTTATTGTATTTTTATTGTAGAATGTAAATTACTAACATGGTGTTATTATTACATTAACAAAATATGTTACTCTAGGGTTTGTTTGGTTTATCATAAATGAATGTAATCATTTAATAATATCATCCTCATTACTTATTAATTTTGATTGTTTTATTAGAAGAGTCCATTCTTTCTCATCACTGGACCTGAAGAGAAAATGATGCCGATGCTAGCATCAGAGGCGTTGATCACTTGGTTTAGGTTTTTGAGGTTTAGGCAAAAGGGTCTCACTCAGCATTGTGTGGCAAATACCAGTACCCCAATACATGCAGATTAGTGACTATTGCTTGGGTCTTGTTGCCAAACCATACATGTCTGGCCATTACAGAATTTTTTTTTCCAGGACTGGCACCCAATATGGAGCTTCAATTCAATATTAACCACTTACCAGAATGTTTTTTTCTGGGCCTGCCACTGTAATGTGAAGTTTCCATTCAATATAACCCATGTACCTGAACTGGGAGTTCAAGAATTTTTTGAAAAGTGCCCTGAATATTTTATTTTGTGGCTTGTGCCCTGAATATTTTTTGTGGTATGACGTGCCAACTTGAGTGATATATATATATGTTTAGGAAATGCATAACTCCCACAGCCCTCAGTCAAGGTATAAGCATTATTATTTAATAAAGTGCAGAATAGATTCATTGTGATGGACAAACATGAGTCAGTGTTAAGATTAAGTATACAAGTGAGGTAACAGGCAGACATGCACAAGAAAAGATAATTAAATACACACACACACTAGCAGATTACATGCATAAAAGGCTATGAATATTTTTATAGTACTGGATTGGTCATCTGGCATTCAAGGGAAGAAAGAGGCAGAAGATAATTGCTACTCTGTTGAAGTTTGGTTGAATTTGTCTGATAACTGTGAAATAAATTATAAATTATCATGGATTGGTCGAATAGGTGGATAAAGGTATGTCATTGTCATGAGTTAGATATGAAAGAGTAAAGATGGTGGTTGGGAATAGAAAATAATAGATGGATGGTTGGTATTTTGTTTTTACAGGAGAGATGGTGATGTGGATTTTTGATATAAAAGAAAAAAGAATAATATATATTTTTTTGTGGTTATTTATTGGTTTTGAGAGATCAGAAAAGGGGTGGGGGGGTGGGTGTGGGGGGGTGGGGGGGGGGGGGGGGGGTTGGTGGGGGGGGGGTGTGGGGGGGGGGGGGGGGGGGGGTGGGGGGGGGTGGTTTTGGGGGGGGGGGGGGGGGGGGGGGTTGGTTGGGGGGGGGGGGGGGGGGGTGGGGGGGAAATATATATATATAAGTCCAGTATAGGATATTTTAGGTGATGGAGAAAAGCAGAGAGGAAATGGAAGATTTGTAGGGCACAAAGAAATTTTGTAATAGAAAAGAATAGGCTCGTGGATAGTGGAGAAGAGGGCCATATGGAGGCTGCTACCAGCACCTTGATGGAAGAGGGAGCATTGGAAGTGTTAATGCAAGAGGAGCTGGTGGGAAGAGGATACTTAGTAACAATACCAAGATTATGAGGTAGGAGTCCCAAGCCCAAATATAGATAATGTTGCTTCTCAATCAAATATGAGTAATGATGACATAAAACTCTAAGAAAATGGAGAATCAGGTAAAAGAAATGAAAGATATGTTTCAAATTAATTATGATAAATTTGAAGCCATAATGGACCAGAAATTGGATATACCCAAAAGAATGACTGAGAAAAACTTAACAGAATCCCAGAAAAGCATGGTAAAGATAGAAAAACAGGTTGAGAAGATGGATAGAAGTACAAAGAATTACAAATGAGACAGGACCATGAAATTCAAGAACTGAAGGCAGTACAGCAGCAAACCTGCAAACAAATGCTGGAGGTAGTGACAAATATAAAAAGAATCAGCAAGAGGAGGAACAAGATGGAAAGACCAAGATACTTGTGAGTGAGCAATTAAAATTAGAATTCATAACTCATATTGACAATAAGTGCTGAGATGTCTAACCATGATGGATCTAGTAGAAAACTGGTTCAGAAAATTAGACACCAGTCAAACCTTAGAAGCCACTATCTCAGTTCATTTATATGTAAAAGGCGAAATGCCACAAACACAGATACAGACCAAATACAGAGAGAACTAAGCTAGATCTGAAATATGATAAGCCTTTAGTCATTCTCTCAGACTATGGGTCTTCATTTACCCCCAAAAATGGAAAAGATGGGTAGATTACAGTGACCTGAAACAAGTTCTGATCTCTATAACCCCCAGTACAATCCCTGCAAAAGGGTTATGAGGGAGTTCAACAGGCTATTCCGAACATACACCGGAATAACCACTGGGGATGTGTTAATCGAAAAAAAGGTTCATTGGCTACATTAACCAAACCATTAATGAGTCCACTGGGTTTACACCATTGAGGCTTCATTTTGGAAACTTGCCCTAACCTTATCTAGATCCCTTTACCTGGCGATATTAAGCAAATTGATGTGAAAAATAGACCAAGCTAATGCTCATGCTTGCATGAATTGCATGGCTGAGACCCAGAAGCACCTTAATCCTGTTAATCTATATACATTTCATATAGATGACCAGGTATGGGTTCAAGCCCAAATCTCTGTAATAAGAATAAAAAGGAATGTCTTTTGCACTATATAATGGGCCATTTACTGTTCTTCGAAGATGTGATGGCAATGCTTTCCTGCTGGAAGATGGTAAATGAACCAAGGGAATATACAATGCTAGAAACCTGAAGTCTTGCTATGACATATAGGGGGAAAAACCTAGCACTCATTGTAAAGTATAAGAAGGAAAACAACTTTTGAATATGAAATAGGGACAAGGATAAGAATTAGTGGAGGAATAGGGGCGATATATCAACCACTGAGGCTTATTGGTGATATTGTAGGTTAATCAGAATAGGTAGACTTATTGATGAATTATATAAATTAGGCATATGTATTAGTTAAACCATGGTATCATATTGGTTCTGATTAAATTTAAACTGGGGAGGTGCTTCATGACCATTCTACTATACCCCAAGATTTTAGTGTCAGCATTTTTTTTATTACATCTTTCACTAGAAGGATATGAAGCAATACAAATATGTGTGCTTCCTCTTTAATATATAGTTGCATGATTAAATTATAGACTAAAGAATAAATTTGCTAAAATTAAAGTTTGTTGAACATATAAAAAATTAATTGATTCATTTATCTAATTTTGATTTTAAATCTATGGTAAAAAATAGCAAAGATAAGAGATTATAATAAAACAAAGGGTATAATAATATTAAAGTCAACTCACACTAGTGTTTTTTTGCTAATAACTTTGCTTTTAATTAGAATTTTTTTAAAAAAAGGCCTGTCTGGAGATTTTATATGTAAAAGATTAGATAAGAAAATGGGTATTCCCGGGGAAATGCAGTAGGTAGCATGATTTTTCTTTGATTCAGGCATCTGATCCCTATACTAGCTGGAGCATTAAACAAATACATCCATTTGTTTTAAAACTATAAAGGCCAAGGAGTAAAACACCGCTGGTTGTCTCCTCAGGGAGAAGAATGCCACCATCAGCCACCTGACATGGAAAGCTAGAATTGAGAACAGCTGAAGGCATTCCCGGTAATATAAATGATAGAGATTAATCTTTTATACAGTGATGTACTATAGTGAATGAAGTAAGCCAAAAAGGAAAAAGAACCATCATTCTGCTGCAAACATTTCAAACTTGGATGTAATCTGCATCATTGAAGCCTATTTCACTCAGCCATGGACAATTTCAAATATATACAAAGGTATTATAAAATTCAGTATAAAAAAATTTATAGAATATAAATAAAGTGTCTGTTAATTAAACAAAATTGTAATTATAATAACCAAAGTACTTCTGTGGATTTAAGGATTGTTTATAATAGTTTGCTACTGTTAAATTTATTATAATTAAAATAATTAAAATATATATATATATATTTCTCAGAGCTCTATTCCAATTAAATTATAAGCATACTAATTAATGCAAATAATCATTTTATATCTTGAGTCATTTCATGAAAACATTTCCCTTAGTTTAGAATATATAAGGCCTTATAATTTTATTATAATCCCATTTGTAAATTAATTTATATTATATTTATAGATAAATTGCATCATTTAAATGGTTATATATATTCTACTAACAGCATTTTTCATTAATGGATGCTAGTGTTAAAAGAAAGTTGGGGGAAAATAATTGTTTATTAAAGAGTTTATTACCATTTCTCTTTTTATATTTGGTCACCCCTATCCCTTAAAATATTCTAAAAATAGTTTAAATTAGTATAAGTAGAACTTTGCTTTTGTTTTGTTCTCCCGGCTTGAAAATAAGGCAGATAATTTGGAAACAATCAGCAAACTGTAGATATATTAAAATCTTAAAGAAGGTTCTCTATTTTATTTAAATGTAAAATATTGTTTTATTTAAAATGTAAAATATCTACTTATATTTATATATGTTGGTTCAGGGATGTACTTAATGACAAACTAGGTGTACATTTATATTTTTTTTATATACATATATGAAAAGATTGAAATATGTTAGCTTAGGAATCTATAGCTTACAGAATATATGCATTATATTTATGTCTTACTTATTAAACGTGAGCTAGAGACAACTTAATCTTCAGAAAAGTATGCTTTTCCTGCTAAGATACATTTAGATTTGCTGGGATTACTTACTTGTTTTTTTTTTTTTTAGATATGTATCACTCAGAGCTGATCTTATCTCTTATCATATTTCCCAGAGGATTGTGTTTTTTTTTTAGTTCATGGGGCAGATGAATGTTCCTGCTGTGATTATTCCTTGGTCATCAGTGAAATGATTATGGATGCTCATTTCCATGTCACACGTGTAATGATTTGGGCAAGTGGACTCAGAACCATACTCTGGCTATGCATACAGATTTATATGAACTTGTAATATAATTCCATCAACCAGTACCATATGCTTTTTGTCATGTGTTTTAACTAGGATGCCACAGGTTGTCATTCACTATGCTAATTTATAATATAGAATTTTCCCAGTGCCAGTTGCACATCTTTCAAATCACCATGTTTAACTCACAGATTTAGTGTTCAGGATTTGAATGCTCCTCATCAGATTAAGTTGAATATGTTGGTGGTTAGTCACTTCTCCCTGTTTGTTTGATGGTTCAATCAGTATAATGAATATTCTCAGACAGGTTATCTAAATCAATTCCAAATAGATGTGAAAACACACAGATGTCACCTAACATAGCATCTCATTCATGATTTGATATTTATTGTATTTTTATTGTAGAATGTAAATTACTAACATAGTGTTATTATTATATTAAGAAAATATATGTGTTATTCTAGTGTTTGTTTGGTTTATCACAAATGAATCCATTCTTACTATATAATCATTTAAGAATATCAATCTCATCACGTATTAATTGAAATTGTTTTATTAGAAGAGTCCATGTTTCTCCCTGATCATCGGATCCGAAGAGAGAATGATACCAATGCTAGCATCAGAGGCATTGACCATTTGGTTTAGGTTTCTGAAATCTAGGCAAATGGGTTTTGATCAGCATTGTATGGTGCATACCAGTAGCCCTATACATGCAGGTTAGTAACTATTGCTTGCTTCTTGTTGACGAATCATACATTTCTGTTACCTTACCCACCCCACATGTCCTCAGTATAAATTCCATATCTTCCCTTCTTTCTGTGTATAAGACTACCTTTTACATGCATATCACAAAAATTGAAATCTGTTCTCCAATTCTAACTTTTGACTATATTTACTCTGGTATTCACTATATCTATTCTAGTATTAACCATTTCACTTTCTCTAGTTGTCAATACATAATTACTTCATAATTCCTATCCTTAAAATTTTTTATTTACACAAAATTATTAAATTTTCATAATTTTCTCATTATATACATACAATCCCATCACTTGATCTAAAATACATACTATTTTGTTTATTAGTTCTTCCCATCACATCATAGAAATGTAAAGGTGTTCTTCATTTCTTTTGCATTAAACAATACACTTTCTCTAGTTACATAAAATGCTGATTCAACATTACTCTTACTTATATGCATTAGTGTACTTTTACTTCCAAATTTTTTCTTAATGAAATTACTTATATCTATGTCACTCAAACTCAATTTTTATATAGACATACTGAAATTATTTAATTTTTTTGCTTACTCCAATACTTGTGTAAGTCTGTAAACCATTCAAGCAATCTTTCTCATTCATATTTAAATTGAATTTCAAAATTGAATTTCCAAATAACTTTAAATTACTTTTAGCATTTTTCATATACAATTGTGAGACTTATTTTTCTTTATATAGTTTCATTTATTATTTACATACTTTTACCATTTTCCAAATTCTAGCCTAATTTATCAATGAGTCTAGTTTTATATTACATCATTTTATAACTAAGATCTGCTACAGCTGTTCCATTTTCTATAAAATTCTACTTATATCATATCTATTAGAATGTATGATATGATGCACTGTGACTCCACCTTATACAGAGTCAGGAATCTCTCAGCAACTATGCCCATAAAAACCTGTTAGCCACTTTACCTTCTCTTTCATTCGCCACCCTAAGTTTTCCCATTTTCTTCTCTATCCTGTTTCATCCCATTTCCACAACTTAATCTTTGTCGACTCTATGGCCTTTATATCTAAATCACCCTTATCTTTTCCCAAACCCAGCATAAAAACCAACAATCCACTTTCTATGTAATCACTTTGTTTATATTTATTCTTCCACAACTTCATTATTTGTATCCTTTCTGCTTTTAGGCATTTACATTCAATTAACAGATGCCTAATATTTTCTATGCCATATTTACACAACTTGCACACTAAATCACCCACATTTGTGTATATTTCCTTGTTGTTAATGATCCTGTTTGAGCCTTAAACAGTAAACTACTTTTCTTGCTATTATCATAAATTAACTTTCATGCAATATTCCGTTTACTTCTTAAACTCTTTTTACTCACCATTAGTTCTCCATCTTTCCCAACTCCCTATTCTTTATTAATGCATCTATTCTTCTATCCCATTCTTACCACTATAACACTTAACAATTCTCCTAACACAATCATCTCATCTTTTGTATAAGTATATTGACATAAATTCTTTATCCAAATCTTTTGCATACCACATTACTTTTTTCACCCATCTTGTTATCTGGATTTTACTCATAACTCAATTAAATACTATTTTGGCTTTTATTTTATTACCGATAAACTACAATCTACCAAACATTTTCATTTTGTTTTTTGCATCTCTCATATAAAAACTTGACCATCCCATTTCTCCTTGAATTGCCTCTTTTGCTGACCACGCATCTGCATCTAATGCATGTCTTCCTACTTCTCTTTGTACTTTTTCTAAGTAATCTAATACCCTTTTAGTAACACAATGCATTGTTACCATAAGTTAATCCTGCTACTACCACTTCATTTCCATACAATTCTAGCTACATCATATTTATTATATGAAAACACTGTTAATTTCTTTATCAATCCATTTCTTTTCTTTGCTTCATTTATCAATTTTTTCTCCCATTCATCCAATCTATTTCACTCATTACTTAAGATGATTCATAAATAGTTATACCTATTCACTATACTTCATATCCCCAATTAAAATTCTTTGTCTTCTATTTCCCCAGTATTAATCATCATCACTTTGGATTTTTCTTCACTAAATTTAATTCCCATCTCTTTACTCACTCTTGTGCATATCCTCAGCATAACTTCCATATCTTCCCTTCTTTCTCCGCACAAAAAGACATCCACAAATAAAAGATCCAACAATGTATATACTCTCTTGCCACCTATTAATGGTATCTCTATCCCTCTTCTTAATCTTTCGATGGCTCTCTCCATTTCTCTCATATACAATAAAAACAAAATAAGTGATGTAGGACATCTTTGCCTTAGTCCCATCCCATTTTTAACTTTAACTGATTCTATATTCCCTAATTGATATGAATAGTAATTATTTTCATATAATTTCTAATATCCACTAAAGCCTCCAAATTTACTAAACTTACACATAATCTATTTTTACTTACTCTATCATATGCCTTCTGTATAACTATAAACCCATATATAACTATCTACCTGCATTCCTTTTCATATCCATAAGTTGTGTAAGTACAAATAAACTATTTCCTATATCCATATCCGATTGAAAACCTCCTTGCATTTCTCCCACTATATTATTTTCTTCCATCCATTTTGCAATCCTTCCAGACAACATATGTGAGAAAACTTTATATAACACTGGCATTATTGCTATTGGTGTATAATTGTTTAATTTTCTATTATCCTTGCTCTTTCCTTTAAATAGTAGCCTTACTCTTGTATTACTCCAACTACAAGGAAAATCTCTCTTCTATGCCATCTTATTAAAACATAATAGTTTAATTTTGCCCTATGCCCTAAATTCATTACCATCTCTGCTACCCATCTATATAAATCTCTTGCCTTTCCACTTTTCAATTTCCTCCCTGCCTCATTCAGTTCATTTTCTGTAAATCCAATATTCCCACTACTATATGCTTTCATGTTTGCTATCACTCTGTCCTTCACATCTCTAATTCTCCTCTAGAGCTACTCTCTATTCCCTCACCATCTAGTAATATTATTTCTCTCTCCCCTACATTCCTTTTTTTAGTGTGTTTCCAAATTTTTTTACTCCCTTCTCTTCCACTTTTATTAATATCGTCCAACAATTTACTATTAAATTTTATTCTCTCTCTATAATTATCTATTTTAGCCAACATTTTTTTTTTTTATAAATAGTTTTCCCATTTAATATTAACATCTTTTTCACTTTATTTGTTTTTAATAGAACAATTATTTTCTCTGCATGCTTTCCCCTCTCTTTACATTTTTATTAATTCTCACCTTTCTATTACTTTTATTCTAAAATTTTCAGCTAAAACCCTATTTGCCACTTTTTCTACTTCACCACATCAGTCCTTTTATTCTGAAATTCTCAGCTAAAACTCTATTCATCACTTTTTCTACTTCACCACACCAGTCCTTAAATTTATTCCCAACAAATTCTTCAATGATTTCTTCTACATTTATTTTATATTCTTCTAACTTATTCTTATCATTGACTTTCCACCCACATCTTTCATTATCCTATTTCTATTATTATCTTTTCTATTATTATTCTCTATTACATTACTAACCATTTCTATTATGATCACTATTACATACTCTCACTTTATTATCAAACAGATTAATTTTCCGTACTGTATTCATTTCGTCTATCTCTACTAATAATCTATTATGGGAAATATATTTTTTCTAGATCATGTGTATTGCCCCTCATATATATTTGATAAATTTCCAAATCTCAAATTCACTCTCTGACAAAAAATTTTCAAAAGCTGTCCGTTCTTGTTATCCATGTTATCAATTTCTTCAATGTGCCCATTCATATCCCCTATAATCATTATGTTTCTTACCCTTTTTTTTAAAACTCTGTATATCCTTAATTAGGCATTCATATATGCCACTGTTCCACTCCATTATAGTTTGATTATCTTTAGTGTCTATATACACCATAGCCACCATCCATTCTTGTCTTCCTAACATTATCTCAAACCACAAATGTTCTTGACATTTAATAGTATTTAAATATTTTTTTGACATAACTCCTATACTAACACCCCTTCTTTTCTTTTTCTTTATACCCTGTCATCCCATGTCTTCCAGAATAGGTTCTTATCTCTCTTAGATGTGTTTCCACTATGGCTAAAATCTCAATCTCTTCATTTTTAACTGCTTTGTTTAATTCCAGTCACTCTTCTGATCTCCTACCACATTGCATATTCAAATACCCAATTTTAACAATTTCTTCTTTACTAACTACTCTTTTATTACTTTCTTCTTTCCTAACTATTCTTTTACTACTTAAACTTTTAAAAGTGCCCTCTAATAAAATATTATTTTATTATATATCAAGAGTCCTTGTATGGATTTTTTTAAAATTTGAAACAAATTCTGTTAACTATTGTAAAATGCATAAATAAAATTACAGCAAAAGGATTAAATAGATAAGAATTTGGAGGATATTGTGAAAAGTTAGATTTGGAATATGGAGATCTCATTTTTGATTGGCTTTCTAAAGAATAGTTAAATAGATTTTGAAGCCTAAACATTCTATTCACGATTTTCTAGAAGAAAAAAAAAAGATACTAAAATAATTCTATTATGTGATAATAATTGGCAATTTAATTTGGAATTTTTAGTTAATATAATGAATCATCTCAGTGGTCTAAATCTAGATTTGTGAATCCAAAACAAATTGCTGTCTAGCTTAGTAAACAATATCACTGCATTCAAAATCAAATTAAAATTGTTTACTTCTCAATTGAAAAATGAGGATTTGATCCACTTTATGACTTAAAAAGAGCTAAGTAAATATGCTGAGGATGATATTAAATTTACAAAATATATTACAAAAAACATATTACAAGAATCATTTGAATGTTATTTTCAAGACACTTTCCCAAAAAGATTAGATTTTCACACTTACAAATCCATTTTTACTCAATGAATAAATAATGATGAGGAAATGTAGTATCATACAAATGGGACTTCTTGACTTAAAAACAAAGTCATTAATGAAAATAAATTCGATTAACTTCTCAAAATTACAGGTGATATATCAATTTAAAGATTAATTTTTGGCAATTATTATTCAGTAAACAGTTTCTAGAAAATTTGCCCAGTTATATTTGTCACTTCAGAGCAAAATACAGTTGCTATCAAGCATTTTCATCCATGGAATTTATAAAAAATAAATCATAACTGATGAACTCAAATTAATAAAAAACACTCTGGTATTTTCAATAATCAGTTTAATTCTAATCATTAAAACACTTCAAACTCAAAAATTTCATTAAAGTAAATAATGCTTATGCCTTACATTTTTTTTTATAATGTACATCTTTATATCAAAAATAAAAAAGCTCAAATTATTACTTATCTATATAAATATTTTGATACAAAAATTGAATAGTAACTCAAGACTTGTATGTACATCTAAACTCTTTGAAAGATATGATGCATAAATTATGGAATGTTGGTCATCTTTCATCTCTAGTTTTTACAATAAACTACAACTCTTTACTCATTTGCAGTAAGTGCCAGTGATTAGTGATTACAAACAATAGTGGATTTTAAATGCCCATTCCTAAATCAGTTTCTTTTTTCTTTATCAATAAGGCTTGGAATTCAAAGCTGAAAATAGTGCAGGGGTGCAGCTACCAACTATTTTTAATTTATTCTATTAAACTAAAAGCTTGAAATTCAAACTATCCCAAGATTTTGAACTCAAAACAATCTGCTTGAATAGTTATATAGATCTGACTCCAGATCAATAACTATAAATTTGAATAAGCTGTTATTGTCCAATTGTAGCCATCTTCCTACATTATAAATGGCAAAAGGGTAGAGATTTTAATTTATCATATACATTTCATTTAGACTTCTGATACATTTATTTTTCAATAAATAATAAACCACTTTACTTTTTATTGTTTTTAATGCCATATTTTTCTCAATTTTGATCTCAAAGAAATATTTTCTTTACATTTATAGAGTTTCGTGTCATATTTAATTGCAATTTTGCAACTGGAATCTCTTCAGATGATAATATTAAGGCAAAATGAATGATACTGGATATAAAATTGATATATCACAAATTTAAAGCATTCGAAATTATAATTACAGTATGCGTCGGCAACGACTCAGCATAAGATTAATATCAAAATTAAAGGAAAGGGGGAGGGAACTATTCTTGGCCAGCATTACTTAACTTTTTTGTTCAAATTCGCCTTATTTATTATATAGCTATATATATTTATTATATTATTTTCTTTTAAAACATGTTTTGACTATAAAGTTTCTTTTTTAATAATAATAAAAAGTTGTTTTAATCATACTAATCAAATCACTATTATTTATTTATAAAGCGAAAGTTTTGGATTCGCGCCTTTACCAAGCTACATTGAGATCTTATCGCGTTTGTTCTAACACTGAAACAGCTGCGAGTTGTTGACGGATTGATATAAATATGTCATTTTCTGCATATCTTATGATATCTCAATACGATAATAAAAAGTTGTCTTTAAAAATGAGACTGATCAAAAGATAAAATTACCGAAAGCAATAAACAAAGTCGATGTGCTTCGCCATTATCACAAACACTGCGTATGAATACAATTTCCAAGTTTGATCCCATGATGCTTGGCGCCAACATGAGAATGGCGAACAGTTTGTAATTTTAGTGCACTTTATATTTATTGGATTATTAAGTTCCTGTTATAAAACAGTAAGTTGACAATATTTTATTTTATCTTTGGTTAAATGAAAGCATATATATCTCGAAGTCAAATGACTATACACTCTCTAGTTTGTTTATATTAAATAAATATTTATTATCAGCGATGTAAATGGCCAGCCTTTCCCACTACCGCAAGATATACACATTGTAAGCATGCTTCGCTTGTACAAACTCCACATAAAATTTGTGGTTTTTTTTTCTTAAGTTGAAATGTTACAACTTTATTTCCAAAATAAAATTAAAATATAAATTTATGTTCAGTATTGTAATATTTTTTTTACGTTATGCATTTGAAAAATCAAAACATTTGAAACCCATGTGCTCGAAACATTTTAATAATGCTACATACAGTTTATCTTTTGGTTCGTCTACTAATTAGAATTTTATTTACTGATATTTAAACCACTCAAATTATCGTAAGCGTACTACATCTTTAAAAGCAAAATAAATATTAATTAGCTTTCCGCCATATATTGATTTGTGATTTGTGCCATCGTACACGTGAAATGTGACCGGATATTTACTTACAAATTTTCCGATCATTTTTATGTTTATTTAATTGATTAGTTAATAAATATGTCTATTTTAAAATCTTTTAACTTTACTATAGATAAAGTTTTTTTTTTTTAAATTTTATTATTAAAAAAAGTTTAATTGTGGTTTTGGATATTCGTACTTTTGTTGCGATAATTAAATAATTGTTACATGCTTACAAATAATTTTTTTTTTATCAAAGTGGAAATGAATTAAGAGTTATAATAATTCAAGTGCTAACTATGTATTTGACCTTTTATTCTGAAGGTGTTATTGGCATGCATTGTCATTACTTTTTTTTTTTATTTAGTGGGAAAATGACAACTGTCTGCTTTTAAGGGCTGCTCCAATTTTTTCTTTTAAGAAAGGGGGTGTTAGCCCGAAAGGAGGAGAACTCAATTTAAATGATTAGGAAATTGTACTTCGGATTTTTTCTAGTTAATAATAATCGGTTTTGGAAAATTGATAAGTTTGCTGTTCGATTTGTAGTTTGATTTATTAAAAAGGTATTTGTTTAAAAATATATAATATATACGTTAATATGTAGATGCCATTATCGGCCGAGTCCTATTAGATTAAAATTGAGCAACATTTGCACAGATGTTCTTGTTATAAAACTTAAGAAAACTAAGAGTTTTCACTGCGAAAGTAGGTCAAGTTTTGATCTAGTAGAAAGAAAAATGAAATGTTATAAAATTTAGTGGTTTTATTTTATGCAAGGTGGTGAGTAATTAAAAAAATAGTGTTTTACCATATATCATTTACATGTCCTGACAGTTCTATAATATATATTCATTTTTACTGTTTTTGAATATATTCCTTATATATAGGTAGTATAATACTCTAATATGATTTGTTAAAAAAATATGTATTGAAATTTACATGCATGCAATTACACAATATTTTGAGCATATAATATAGCTTAAAATATACATTATCATCCTAATTACATTTTCTGTCTAATTCAATCTACTAAGGAATAGTAATGATTGGGGGAAAGGTTTTCTTGCTTCAGACACAATTTTTTTTTGTTTTTGTTAGGATATAATCTGGTCATTAGTTTTATCATAATCTAAAAATAGAGAAACAGAATTTATAATGAAGTGGCTGTTCTGAGTAAAGGCAGCCAAATTTGCTTTTCTCTTTTGTTTGGAAGGATAACTCCACTATTAGTTTTTCATATGTCTTAAGATTAGGTTATAGCTGTATAGTTATTTGTTAATAATATAGCAAAAGATGTAGTACTACTTGGAATTGCTGAAATTATGCAAATATTACTGCAATAGCATGGCAGTTTTAATGGTTGTTATCCAATTTATCAAGAAAAATATGAGGAAATTGTTAGAAATAAAAATCTCAACTTGATAAAGGACTTTTCCTTTCGGCTGGAACACATTGCTAGAATTCAATATGTAGAACACAATATAGGAGGTTGTGCTTCAGAAATTTTGTTAATTTTGTTAAAGAAAGGACCCTCAAGAAAATATTCAATAAATTATTATTTGATTAAACTTTTTTGTTAAAACTATAATTATTACATCAAAATATATTACAGTTCTGAAGAAGACTGCTGCCCAGTCAAAACTTAAATTTTTTCAAAAGTGTGGAATAATATAATATTGCTTCTGCATTGTATAATGTGTGCAGAAGAATGTGTTGTTATTATTTGTTTATCTTAGTAAGAATAATTATGTGAAATTATTAGGTATATATTTGCACAACTGTTTAACCTTCTTATGCATACAAGACAGGATGCATTCACAACTGTGAGAGTCCAGCTAGTCATTTAACTTATTTTTTAGACAGATGCTTGTTCATTTTCTTTACTATTTTGCTATTATAAATAATTATTTGTAATGTCTTTTTAAAATACAAATAAAATTTGATAATTTTTATTTGATTATTTTTAAATATTTTTGTTTTTTCTATGCTAAGTATTTCTCACAGACTCGAGATTCAGTGCAAGCAATAAATTTATCCCTTAATTACTGCTATAAATTTAATATTAATCTTTGTAGTGTATGAATGCATAGAATAGAAATGTTTGTGAATTAAGGGTAAATGGATGATACATATAATATATATATATTTTGTTACTGAAAGATTCCAGATAATTGCTATTGAACATTGTAAAGACAGTTTTGACAGATCAATAGCTCCAATTTTAATTCATATTTTTGCTAAAGTAATTTATTTTGTTGAATTGGTTATGTTGGTTATTAGCTTTATTGACTCTAATTGTAATCTTTATCATAAGATGTCTATAAGATAAATGTGTAGGCATACATTTATTGTAGATATATATATCTACAAATAGCAGATAATAGGCAGTTGTGTATGTGCAATGCAATGATTTTTGATATTTTTATTTTTTCAACTGTGATTTTATTCAAATTTTGAGACTTTATCCTCTAAAAGTAAAAGTAGAAAATCTTGGTCAGTTAATGAGAGAATTATGAGTTTCTTTTGATCAAAGATAAATAAAAGGATTTATAATTACAAAGAGAAGAGGACTATGATGCATACTTTTTTATAAAAAGTATAACCAAATTTTGAAATTTCCCATAAGATGAGAATTAACAAAGTCACTTTCATTTCATAACATAGTTTCATAATAATAAACAAAAAAGAAAATTGTTGCAATATTCCATTTCATGGAAGAACTAGGTTTAAATTAAAATACAAATAATAGTAGGTGTTGAGATTTATACTTTTATTTCTTAATTTTTTGTTAGTTAATATTAATAATTAATTTATAACTTTTATAAATGGGATCTGGGGGGTGGGGGGGGGTAGAATGTTGTGTTTTTAATTAAAAATATATCAAAATTATATATTTTTTATTTCCTCTATTTGAAAGTGCCATGATCCATAGGATCTTGAACTGTAGTGTCTGTCACTCTGTCACTATAATTCTTGGAAATAAATCTTTGCTTTTGTTAATACCCTTAGCATTTATAACTTTATCATAAATTTTAATGAGCTTTCATAATTTGAAACATTGGCATAAATAAGTAAAGCCTTTTAGTATCAAAATTGTATTTTCAGATGGTTCTAATCCCGTAATAGGAAATTTCAATTTCAGTGAACTTTCATACTTTGATCATATTTTTGATTTTGAATATAATGCTCTGTTTTTGGCTGTTTAATTTCTTTAAACTTTAGTACTCAGTCCATATTTTTAATTTGTATTTAATATACGGAAAGAATATTTAGTATAACATGAAGTCAAGACCGCGAGAAGGGCTTAATATGTCATATTTAAAATTTTTTGTTTTTTAGTTAAATTGATGATGAAGAGGCAATGTGAATCAGTATTATAATATATGTATAATTAGTTCTATTAATAATCAAAATCTTAAGATACTGTTGAATATTGTTAAAAGTTTAATATTGAGCTGGTACTGTTTTAAATAAAATAAATATTACTCATTCATTAATTAAACACAAGATGAGCAGAGGAAATATTGTTTATTTTCAGTTAGCAAATATTACAACAAGAGAATGATTTAATAATATCAATAATGGAATTATAATAGTAAGTATATCTACAATAACGTGAAATTATATATTTATGTATTTTCAGTTCCGAGGAAGACTGTTGAACAGTCAAAACTGCCAACTTTTACTGGAAAATAATAAACAAAGTCATTATTATGTGTTATTATAGCATATGCACATAAAAACAGTCAGAGGTAGAAGGTGAATTGTTTTATTATAATTCAAAAAGAATAATTTTTTGGTAGCTGGAAAAGCATATCCTACAAAATGATTTATAAATTGTTCCTTAATAATTCAAAGTTATTAGCAATTTGCCATCAATTATATTAAAAAGTGAATATGGTAAATGTAGGAATAGAACAAAGATTCCTGTAAATTAATTTATTAAAAAATAGAGTTGTTTAGTTCTTTGTTAAGTCATCGGTTCAAGATTTATTTATGTATTTATTTTTCCTTTAATTGATTTTCTGTTTTGGAAGCACCAGTAAGTTTGTGATCACAATTAAATTTGTACTGTTCGAAACTATTAGCAAAGAAAGGACATATTTAAAGAAACTGATTATCCTATTGAAAGACGAGCATGATGTAATGATTATAAGAGGTATAGAGGAAATAGCAGGTGTATATAAAGTAGCAAATTATGCATGCACCAATGAATATATGTTCAATTGGATGGAAAGAAACAAAAGATAGAAAATTTAAAAAACTGCTTTTATGTGACAATGGCAAATAATTCCATAAACCAATCTAATGTGATCGTGTATAATGTTTGGAAACCATTCATTAATCTTTTCTTAAGAAATAGATAAGATCCTTGTAGATAATTATATAAAATTTCTATTGATTGTTGCTTTGACAAGAATAATTTAGTTGGTTAATGTGCCACACTAAATTCAGTATTCACAAATCTAAAGATCCCCAATGCCCACTGGTCAGACCAGCAACATCTGAAGAAGAGAGATAATAATCCCATTCAAAACATTGTGTCATACTAATCTGTTTGTTAATGTTAATAGTTTAGTTTAAAAAATTTCAATAAGGTTTGAACTTTTCTAAAAACATTTCATCATTAAAAGTAGATAGTGGAAGTAGTTGAGCATATAATTACAAGTAAAATGCCACAACCAACTTTCAGTGAATTATATACATAATAAGTTCTAATTATAAAAATTTCAAAATGTTAACTTTAACAATGATCTGTTTATATAAAACAAATATTTTACAAGCATATTAAATCTTGGTCAAAAAATAATGGAAAAAAAAAAAATGGTGTGGGGGAGACCAAAAAGTTGCCACCAGACAATTTAACCATATCAGGTTTCGAAAAATTACATTTTTGATATCTGTGCAATTGAAAAAATTCTCATTGGGATACCTTAGGACATTTCTGTATGATATGATATCTGTATTATCAGAAACATATTGAAAATAGAAGAATTGTTATAGATATGATTGTAAGATGGCATTTCTAAGACCAGTTCTTCCAGACAGGGAATTATCAATATTTTAAAAATATGATTATATTATGATTGTTATTTGAAAAGCAGAGATCTATAAAAAGTTGGTATTATTTTAGTAATATTTGACGAATACTTAGGATTGGTTGTGGATTTCTATAATTTCTTTTGAAATGCTTACTACTTAACATCTGTAGATGAGAAAAAATGGTGTCACCAATTTCAGAAAATTTTTCACAGTTACATTACTACAAATTTTCATTTGAATGAGAAATTGTAAGGAAAATGCTTCTCCGTATATGTGAAACAGCATATATTCTACAATTTTATCATGGAACATTGTGAAAAAATGAATTTATGTGACTGCCCTGTGTGTCTTGCGTATGGGGCATTAAAACTACTGAATTAAAGTTGAAGCTTTAATATCAAATAGATCATACTAGTGGTAGTCAAATAAAAATGAAGTTGCTATGTTTGATATGGGGTTGAGTCTGAAACATGCACTCTGCATAGATAGATTGATTTTTTTCATTATTGTAGAAGTAGCAGTGTATAAAATACTATATAATTTGTAGATGTCATTTTGAAGATTTAATATTGCTTCAATTTCTTACAACTCAATATATATGATTTATATTACAATTGCAATATTCTCAGTTGATCCATTGCACCATACTTTTTATCTTGTTCAGTTTAATTGTGATACTAGATGAATTAATAGCATTGTAAAAAGTTTTTTTTGTAAAGAATATTGCATTTGTTATTATCACTTAGATCATCGCAATCATTATTAGCAATACTTCTATAATTCACATACAAATGAGTTCTAGTAAAATGAATTACAGTTATAAAATTATTATAGTGAAACTGGTTGATAAGTATTCATCAATAAAATGTGATTTTTTTTTTAAAGTCAAAAACATTTCGGTCATATGATAGCCTCTTGTATAACTGAATACATTTTTTTTTCCAAACAAAAATTGCATATTAGAAAAAGTTTAATGTGGTGGCACCTAACAGCAGTTTTTGGAATGATTTTTTTTTATTTTCATTTTTTACGTCTCTATAAATTTATCATGTTTGGAAAAATATTCACCCAGCAGATATCTTTGTAGAATAAAATTTATAAACAAATATTTCATTTTGATTAATTTGTTTCTGCATTAATCTCATTTTTCAAAGAAATATTGCTTTATAAAGTTTATGAGATATTTGAAAATATAAGGTAGCAAAAGAACTCAATTGGTTTGACACGAAGCAAGAAAAAAATTGACTTTTAGCATTCTGATTTTATATGAATTTTTATTTAGATTTGGGAGTAGTAACCAGACTTCATTAACTTTGAGAATAATAAGCTAAATTTGTGATTATTTATCAGAGATTTTATAAGCTTCTGCAACAGTTATTGAATTTATATAACTGTTGTTATAGTAAATTAAATACAGTGGGTTTTTAAATTTCCTTTGTTATTTCTGATATATATACCATCTGAATTTCAAATAACTGTTTCTCTTTGGCTTACATTGCTTTTATAAAATATCACACTTTTACAAATACCATTCATTGAAACTGCATGTTAATAATTCTGGATTATAATCAATAGATTTTACAAAATAATAATATTTCAGTTATTAGTGTACAAGAAGTTTTTTTTGCATTAAAAGTTAAAATACAGTAATTTTGAAATTTTTTTTTGATAATTTTTTTTATTTACTAACTACAAATTGTGTTTTATCTTATATTAAATATTATTGTATAACAAGTAAAATTTAATGTGAAATGTAATCAATTTTTGAATATATATATATATGTCTTTTGTAAATTTATCAAATTTGGAGAATATTCATCCTTTACCTCTTTGTGCAGATCATAGATATAGATATTTTTATCAGTGATGAGAGAATTAATTTGAAGGGAATTTCAGTATAAGTTTGTGATTGTTATTAGTACTACTTACTAACCATTATACAAAAGTTCAGTGCTTATATTCTAATAAATGTATATTAAGGGGAAAAAAAAATTCAGATATGATATTTGGAGAACATATTTTATTATATTTATATACATATCACAAGTACAGTTTGCGTAAAATTACTAATTTTGTAAATAGTAATATTTTAATATTTGTTGGTTAGTCAGTATTATATTTTTAACATACTAAACACAATATAAATTATATACCAAAGTTCTCATACTCAAATAAACTAATAGAATATAAACAATCTGTTGGTTTACCTTATGCTACTTACAATTTATTATATATAATGAACATAAATTTAAATACTGCTTAATGCTATACTAGTAACAATAAATCAAATGGAAAATCATATAACATTTAAAATACTAGCTAAAAACAAGTTTATATTAAAATTCTTTTCATGATCATGGTTTTATCTATTAACAAATAGATCTTCTCTATTTCACTTGAGATGGTCTATTTATCAATATATGAAACCATGATTGTGAGAGTATTTTAGTATAAATTTGTTTTTAGTTAGTATTATAATATATGCTTTTCTATTTAGTATATCATAATATATTATAATTTATATATATAATTTATAGTATTTTTGTAAACAAATAGCCATTAAAGTTAGTTTTTTTTTATTATTATTCTAGTTTTGCAATTATGTTATGTTAAAAAGTTTATTTAAAAAATTAGTTACTAAAATTTATCTTCATATATAATTCAATACTTCTTTTTAAATCTTGTTTTTATATGATTATTATAAAAATATATAAATATACACCAACATTTCGACTATTTAATATTATAGTCTTTATCAAGGAAACTGAAAAATAAAAATATATAACAATAAATATAAATATCAAATAGTCAAAACCTTATATGATAAGGTTTTGAGATTGTTGTAATAGAAAGGGTTTGAGATAAAGAGTATTATATATTGAACCGGATATTCTATCCACTTCAAAAGTTTCATCATGAAATTTAAAATGGCTTTCGTATATTTTTTTTAAAAGAGTAATATCAAAGTTTTATATTTTATTATTTAATGTAGTAAGGGTATGTGATATAACATACATATTCGTTTATTTTTTTTTTTTAAAAGTGTTTTTTGTTTTATTTGCAACAGATTTTAGTTTTAAAATCTATTTTCTTTTTGACATTTTAAAAATCTTTTGTAAAAATGTTCTAATTAAAAGTTTTAATTTTTTTTTGAGAAAGCTTTTAATTTGGGAAACTTAATTACATTCTTGTTTCTTTTATTTTCAATTATAATTTATTGAAGATTTATTTTTAAAAGTGGAGATTTAATTTTGTATTAATTAATTTTTAAATAAGATAAGCCCTGGTCAAAATTTTTAATTAAGATTAAACGGAGATAGAAATTTGCCCTAAGCTAAAATTTCTAATTAAAAAAAGTGATTACATGGGAGATAAGAGAGCACATAAAAGGCCCAAAAGTTTCAGACTTATTATTCTTGGCTTGACCTAGATTATTCTTCTGAAGAAAAGTAGATTCAAGGTTCTTGTTATTCTGCTATTCATTATTACTCTGTTATGTTAGTCCAGAGAGATTCTGTGCTAATTTGCAGTCCTGCCAGATATTTTAAAAAGATTGCTATTCTCATCGTGACCACCATGGGTATTATATTCTGCTGCCTGTTGTTAAGACATTGAATTTCTTATTATTGCCTATAGTTGCTTAATAGCCTTCATTTTAAAAAGATGATAAAATTACCAACCATGAGTGTTCAAATCTACAACATATCCTGCTAAACCTACCTAAATATGGACTCCTGATCCCAAGGGTTTTTTCCAGTCATGCCATGAAAGCTTAAATTAAAACAGGTCCCAAAGTATGCCTCTACATTTACCACCATGAAGAGATAAAGCCACCTAAATATTGAACTCAGAAATAACTGCACTCTCCTTGAAGGATTCACTGGATTCTCC
Organism: Epiperipatus broadwayi; assembly: GCA_028023455.1. Classification (NCBI taxonomy): domain Eukaryota; kingdom Metazoa; phylum Onychophora; class Udeonychophora; order Euonychophora; family Peripatidae; genus Epiperipatus; species Epiperipatus broadwayi. Next base: position 3,263,129 of record JAQFVV010012410.1, on the reverse strand, counting down.
TTTTTTGTAAGGTAAAATATTACTTATTCTTTCCAGGGTATAAATCTCTAATTAAATTCTCTGCTTAATCGGAAAGGAAATGTATTATCTAATTTTTCATATTCCTTTAATATTATCTTTATTGTATGTATTTGTTTTTATTTCGTATTGCGTGTAATGTCATCACAGTTTTGAGACTATCTATTTGCGATTTTAAACTTTTGTATCAGAGAGTGTATTGCGAGTTATATTTTTAGATGCTTAATGTGCTTTTTTTATTAACCTTTGATAAACACTTAGGAAGATATTAGTAGTTTTCTTTTAGCTCATCTGTCCCTCTTTTATTACCCTGTATTTAATTTTAAATAAGTTTAGTTTGCACTTCCTGCAGACTACAAATTTTTTGGCTGACAGTTAATCGTGTAGAGTGTTATGATTTTCTGAAATTGGAGATTTTGTTTTGTCTTTCTAAGATTGCATAATATCACAATTGTTTCTCATGTTTTCTGGTTTTGTATTTGAAATCAACTGTGAATTGCCTTAAAAGTGATATATCACAAGCTGCCTTGCATGCATATGATATTCTTGGTCTCAATGCATTATTCCAGACCAAGGAATGCTCACCCTTGCTGTTTCAATGATTTCCTATGAGACCCTATTGTTTTGCTATCTCTAAACTAGGAAATTAGAATAGGTTTTTATAAATCACAAGCAGGAAGATATAAATCCCTCTCTTTTAAATTATAAGTGAGAAAATGAACCTATTTGCCAGGGTTTTTTTAATACTCATGTACACTCTGGTAAATATGCTGTGAAACTAGATCAAACTTTATTGTGTTTGACAATCATTTACCTAAATATTTTGTTGAATTTTATAAATCTTAAAATTTCTTTTATAAATACTTTGGCTGATGTTTGTCTCTGCCTTCTTTCTCAATTGTCTGAACAATCTTAAAGATCTCTCTCTCCCTGGGTTTATCTGTGCTAATCATCATCATTAACTTTTTACTGTGATCAAAATTTTTAAGGGTGGTCCCCACTCAGATCAAAAGAAGATAGAATGATTAGTACATAGTATATTTGAAGTTTGGCACCCAATGTGGGGCTTCAAGTTTAAAACCCATGTGAGATTTTGTTGAGACAATTGAGGAATATTGTGGGGTAGATAGCAAGATTTAAGTAGTAGGGATCAGTTTGTGCTAGTTGTGGTATGGATTGTTGAGGAAGTTTGGTGTAGGGAGATTCTTTTTCATATGATATAAATAAATAAACAACCGAACATAGTGTTGAATAAATAAATAGTAAGAAGTTATACTGTTTTGTAAAACTGAAAATAAAAGTTTAAAAAAATAAAAAAAATAGTACATTTAGTCACATTTGAGAAAATGGAAGACAGCGTAGAAATTGATAGGGGGGTAGTGTTGGAAGAAAGCCATGTTTCTTTCAAGAATCCCCAAATAGTAGAAAATGAAGGGAGTGAGACATGATAATGAAGATAATAATGGACATGCAACAAAGTCAGATAGATATGATAAAAGCCAAGATGAGAGAAATGCATCAAGAAATTAGTGAGTTCAAAGTAGAAATGATTAAGGAAATGAAAAAAATGAGAAGAGAAATAATGGGAAAAGTAGAGGAGAATCAGGAAACTATAAAAACTATAGAAACAGATCTGAGTATAGAAAGGCAGGAAGTTGAGAGTTAAAGAATTGAGAGATGTGTTAGAACAGGATAGTGTTAGAACAGATAAAGTGGAAATAAAGATTGTAATAAGCGGAGATTGGATACAGATAGATAGTGTGGTAGGAAAATTAGAAAATATAGTTCAAGAAATAGATGAAAGGTATGAGTTAAAGTTAGAAAATAACGTAAGAGTTTCTACAAGAGACTGTAAATGAGTTGACTAAAATAACTTCGTTTTGAACATGGATCTAAAAGTAAGAAAAGTGTTATGAAAATGATAAAAGAATATGATTTTAAAACAGAAATAGAAGCTAATTATAGAACCATCTTAGTTAAAACATACAAAAAGATTGTAGATGGATTCTTCCCATTCACTGTTACCAATGCGATCAGTAAGAAAGTGAGACACTTTAAAGAAATGTGTTTTGCTCCACAAAAGGGTCTTCAGATATACAAGTTAGAAAATAAAACATGAAAGGGATAAGACAAAACATTATAAGCAAGGAAAAGAGAATTGAAGGAAAGTAACCTATATCAGTGAGCTAGTTAAATGAGAAAAAGAACCACCTGACTAAGGTTAAAGTGAATGGCTTTCTAGTAATCAAACAGTTTAAATGTAAAAAAAAATGATTACCGGATTATGAGAATGGATAAAGGCTTGTTAAATTTCTAAAATAAAATATCCTTTCAGAGTGTAGGGCAAATGTTCAGCTGGGATTTTGAGGGGGGTTTTGAAATGTGTAAAGTTTTTTTTTAAAAAAAGCACAGGAATGCGTTTATTTTTTTTTCATGGCATGATGATGCAGTTGAACTGGATACTCTATCCACTTCAAAAGTTTCATCACAAAATTTTAAATGGTGTATTTTTTTTTAAAAAAAAATAATATCAAAGTTTTAGATTTTATTATTTAATGTAGTAAGGGTATGTGATATAACAAGCGTATTCATTTATTTTTTTTAAAAAAAAAGTGTGATTTTTTTTATTTGCAACAGATTTTAGTTTGAAAATCTATTTTCTTTTTGACATTTTTTTAATCTTTTGTAAAAATGTTCTAATTAAAAGTTTTAATTTTTTTTTGAGAAAGCTTTTAATTTTGGAAACTTTTAATTATATTCCAGTTTCTTTTATCTTCAATTGTAATCTATTGAAAATTTATTTTTAAAAGTGGAGATTTAATTTTGTATTAATTAATTTTTAAATAAGATAAGCCCTGGTCAGAATTTTTAATTAAGATTAAGCTGAGACAAAGATTTGCCCTAAGCTAAAATTTCTAATCAAGAAAATGATTACATGGGAGATAAGAGAGCATATAAATGTCCCAAAAGTTTTGGACAGATTATTCTTAGCCTGACCTAGATTGTTCAGCAGAAGAGTATGTTTTTCTGCTGATCATTATTATTATGCAGTTATATTAGTCTGTGGAGATTCTGCTGAAATAAAAGTACCGACTTCTAATTGCTATGTAGCGATCATCTCGCCAGAATGCTAAAATTACAAGCTATGCAGAATATCTACAATATGCCCTGCTAAACCTACCTAAAGATGGTCCTCTCATCCTAAGCTGTTCCTTCCAGATCATGCATTGAAAGTCTAACTTGAACTGATCCAAAATATTCCTCTACACTTGCAGCCCTGAAGAGATAAAGCCACCTGAATATGTAACTCAAGAATAATTGCGCACCCATTGAAGGACTGACTGAACTCTGCTTTACCGTAAGGTAAAATATTTTGTATTCTTTCCAGGGTATAAGTCTCTAATTAAATTCTCCACTTAATCTAAAAGTAAATCTGTTGTATAAAGTTTTCATATTTATTTAATATCATAATTATTATATATATTCTCTTATCATTGTATTTATAGTGTGTTTGGAATCTTAGTTTTAAGATTTCACATTTTTAATTTATTTATATGAGAGTGTATTGCGAGTTTATATTTGATATGCTTTGTATTCTTTTCATTTATATTAACCCTTGCTAAATACTTAGGCAGATCTTCATAATTTTTTTTAGCTCATCTGTTCCTTTTGTTAATATACTGTAATTAATTTAGAATAAGCATAGTTTGCGTTTCCAGAAAACTGAAAATCGTTTGGCTGGTGGTTTATTGAGTGCTTTGTTCTGTTTTTCCTATTTCAGAGATTTAGTTTTTGTTTACTTAAGATTACATAAAAGCATAAATCCTTTCTTGTTGTTTTTTCTGGTCTTGTATTTGAATTTAACCTTGAGGACCTTAAAAGTCGTTTTATCATGAGCTGTTCTGCGGACATATGACATCCTTGGCCCTGATGATTTATTCCAGGCCAAGGAAAGCTCACTCATGCTGTTTCGTTATATTCCTTGTAAGACCATCTTATTTTCAGAAATCTTTGAATGGGAAAATTAGAATTGTTTTTTTTTTTTTATAAATCGCTAGCAGGAAGATACTATCAATCCCATTTAAATTATGGGTGAGAAAATGAACCTATCTACCAAGGTGTTTTACGTTCTTTACTCACATACACTTTTGGATAAATACACCAATAAAATCTAGGACAAACTTTTATATTTTGTTTGCCAGATTTATTTTCTTTTATCTAATAAATTTTAAAATTATTTGAAATTAGATTGGCTGATGTTCTTAATTGTCGGAACAATATTAAAAATTTCTTTCTTTCCCTGGATTTAGCTAGTGTCAATCATCATCATCATTAACTTCTGATCACCATAAATTAAATTTTCCTGGTAAGCAGCGACCTAGTAGCACCCTTGGTAATCAGAAAATATAAAAAAACAACTGGCACAATATATATATTTTGGGATTGTTTGGAATGTTTGATGTTTATATTTATTATTATATATTTTTATTCTTCAGTTTTCTTGATAAAGACTATAATATTAAATAGTCAAAATGGTTGTGTATATTTAAATATTTTTATAATAATCATATAAAAATAAGATTTAAAAAGAAGTTGGTGTATTGAATTATATATATTGAATTTTATGAATTATTTTGAAAAGAAAACTGTGTTGGTGATATTTTAAAATTTATTAAAAAAGTTTATCTTCCATTTTTTTTTTTTGCTATGTTCAATGAGTCATCATTTCAACTTCTTGGTTTCTATTTTGAAAAAAATATATACAAAATTATGAATTATTCATGCAGGCTACTATTAGTAAGGCTAAAAAAGACAAACAGAAAAATAAAAGTAAATTATATTTTAGAGTCAATCAAGTTTATTAATTAATTGGTGGTATTTTTTTATTATTGTTAATTTCCAAACTAATATCTATGTATTTTTCTATACTTAAATGGTATTAATTATTTAATTAATAATAAATTAAATTTAAATCAGCAAATTCTTGTAAGAAGCAAAACAATGATAATTTGAAAGGAATTCTCATTATTATTATAAAAAGTTATATAATAAGATGGTAGTTTTCTCTTAGCATGTTGAAACCATGAGAGGGCATACTTTCTTTGTAAACAAGCTCAAATATAATGTTACCGGGCCTTTTTTTTTATTTTCAGCTTTAACATTATTTTCTAAAATTTGAGCGCATTGCAACATTTTGCAAACTATTTTTAAACAATTTACGAAACAACATTATTTTCTAAAATACAATAATTACATTTTAAAATTAGATTAGACATGTCAGCGTGTAGTGCTGGAAATCTGCAGGGGGGAGGACAATAGTTTTGCCGGTCTGAAGGATCGCCTAAAAGATGCAGTATTCTAATCAAACCAATATGATGATTGGCTTACATGATAATGGCAAATAACCACATAAGTCTCTCTAATGTGGCATTTCATGTTTGAAAACTACATGTTACGCTTGTCCTTAAGAAAAAAATGGAGAAATCAGAAAGACTTTCATAGTTAAATATATCTAATTTCTATTGACTTCATTTAAAATTCAACATTGATGAATCTAAAGATTCCTGGATCAACTTGTATTATATTACTATCATTAATCAGACCAGCAACACTTGGAGAATAATACCACACAAAATGTTGTGTCATATACTAACCAGAATGTTATTTCTGATAGTTGAATATATTTGGAAAATGTAAATAAAGTTGGAATTTTTTTAATGACATTTAATTGACAATTAATTTTAGATGATGGAAGTACTCCAACTCATCAACATGATTAAAATGCCACCATCACAAACTTTCAGACAAACACAAACAATAATTACATGTTTTAAAAATTGGAGTCAATATTAATTATATATAGGCATTAAATGTTTTTATAATAATATTTTATGATCATTAATTATGTAAAGTAAAAAACAAAACAAAATCAACATTTATTTACTTATAACAACTTTTATACCATTTCATTATCATCTTAATGTTAAGCCAAATCTGCATCCAAATAGAAATGTGTCTTTTTAAATTGTTAAGATTTGTTATAGAAAGTTACAAATTAAACAAAAATCTCTTTTAAGACTTGATTTAGATTAAGCAAACAAAAATCAAATCAAATTTTAAAAAACAACAAACTATTCATGATCAATATTTTATTGGGAAATTTGTCAACAATAGATGTAAAATGAAATATAATTTGTAAACTAATGAATGTGTATTTTTATCTTAGGATCAAAGATAGGAACAATGGATACCAAAAAAATTATATATTTATAATTGATGTATTGAGAATTGACTGTTCATTAAAAATTTTGAAATAAAGAAGCTAATTTATTTTGTAAAATTATTACTAATGTAATTATGCACCCACACATAAAACATTTTTTGCAAAATATTTTGCCATAAAAAACTTTTTTTTTTTGTTATTAAATACTAGATATTAAATATGAAATCTGGCTTTTGCAGCAATTTTTGTTTAAATAGTGTGAACTATTCACCAAAAGCATGCTTGTTAACTTATAAAAAGTATTTGAAATAAGTGTTTATATTGTTATGTTCTCTGAAAAAAAAAAAAAAAAATTAGAAAATAAAACCTTTGTAATTTCAATAATGAACAACTCTAAAAGTGTAATGTGTATATATTATAATCAAATAAGAGGTTGGAAAGCATGTTGTCTATTATATAATGAAAAATTTTATGTTATTTTTTGAGAGAGATTAGTAAATTTTAATATTTTACTATGATATTTATTTACAACACACATTTAAACTTATTCAGCATTCAAAACATTTCAGCACAATCTATCTTTTGAGAGTTGCTGACTTATTTTTGATAGAAAAGCAACACAAAAGTAATCCATAAGAAATTATAGGCATATGTATATTTGCCCATAAAATAATTATGAAACAGTTGTAATCTATAATAAGTTAAATGATAGTAACAAGTGTTTCAAATATAATTTCAAAGTTCATACACTAAACTTTCAGCTGCATACATTTTAAAAAATTTAAGTTTTCCATTGTTAGTATTGCTTAATTTTCTCTTTCTAAACATTGAAGTTCTTGATTTTTTTACTGCCATTTGGGATTCCTTAAAAAAAAAGCTCATTTTGAAATAAAATTATATGTTGTATCCCATCTTGAAGTACCGTGTATTATGGTCAATCTTGAGCAAATAGAAAAACTGAATAATGAATATAAATTGATTTTCCTCGATCATGAGCTTGCTATTCATCATACTTTCAGTGCCACCAATGTGAGGACGATTTGTGCCAAAAAAACTGATTATAGAAAAGAAAATATAAAGAGGCTTGGGCAATTGCAAAAGATCCAAATGCAATCAACAGAAAGGATTTGTGCATTCCATTGTTGAAAAACTGGAATATTTAAATGCCAAATTTACATATTAATCCTCATTTACATAATAAATTACATCCATATATAAGCATAATTTTCGACTGCTAAATTAATACAGCACTATGATCGGTCTGCTAAAAGCATGCTCAGTGCATTTATCTTTTCATAATATTCGATTACAATGAGTTTATAAGAATAACATTAATTAAAGAAAAGAGAATTAACTGTTTAGAATTATTAAAAATATATATATATGTTAATTTTATAATAAATTACATTTGCCACACTTATTTATTATTCAAGTTGGTATGCATTACTTTTTTTTTTTTCACAATTTTTTTTTTTGACAAATAAATAAATATGTTTCAATTTTTTATGTGTCAATTCTTTTATTGCTTTTTTTTTCTTTCAAAATACATTGGGCAGATAGAGTAAAACTTAAAGTATAAGAAAATTTGAAATTACTAATTAGATTTAAATTTTTGACAGATATATGACCTATCGAAACCCAACATATTGGACAAACCAAAAACCCAACCTATAACCATATAAACTATTGGAGGCCAACTGATACTCAAAGGTTACATGCATAGGCATCATATGATAAGGATTTTAAATCATGAAACTGCTATTTTATTAAAGCAAATAAATCAGCAAAAAAAATGACTTAAGGTTAATTTTAAAACCCATGTTTTCTACTAGTTTTCAATTAATTAAAAAAAAAAAAAGCTTATATATTATAATTTCTAAAAAAAAAACAATATTGATTAATTGGTTTTGATTAATACAGTTTTCAAATTCTTGTGGTTTGTGAATTGTTATTAATTTTACTTAACAATGTTAAAACTTTTTTGGAGTTCATGCAGAAAGGGAAGGCATGATTTAACAATTAAATTTAGCACTGCCTTGAGCAAAGATCACAATTAAGAGTGACCAGTTTAATAAACCTATCACTGTAATTGCTTTCCTAATTTTTGAAAACTTGAACTAAAAAACAAAAACAAAAGAGATTATAGGAGTCAGAATTGCTGTGAAAATCAATAGATGATAATCAAAAAATAGAAATCTAGAATTTTTCCAAGATGGATGGAGTAGTTCTTGCGACATTAGTGAAACATGAAATTTGATTCGAAAAAACATAATGGCAAAGTATTCAATCTAATAGTTTGGGAAAAACTGCTATGAATAAAGATGTTTAAAATAAAAGAATAATTATCATTAGTACATAGATAGCTATGATAAAGCAATCTTACAAATAATTTACTTTTCTAGCAGCTTTTACAACAAAGAAGATATATATTGTACAAAAGATAATTTTCTTCTGAAAAATGCTATCCATGTGACATCAAAATTGGCACCAGTTTAACTATATTGCTTATATCTCAGTGATCTTGCAAGATTGCAAGTAGTGACAAACTCCCACCAACAATAAAGTATTACCACTTTATCATAAAGATGCTTGTCTGGTTAACTCCAATTGCTCTTTTGGCAGAAAACTTAATGGATACATCTATACATAGTGCTCACTATTTTTATTAAAATAGAAAGATAGCAGATATTAAAAAAAGCAAGCTTGATTAATTTTTAAAATAGAATATGGTTTATTGAATTAGAAAAGTGGTTTATCAGTGAATTCTTTTATTATTTCAACAGAAAAATTAAATTAAACAAAAATTATTAAAGTAAAAGTTTTAAAAGGCTAAACCAAATTGATGAGATTTTAGTATTTAAATAAGTTCTTGAAAAACAGTCTCAAAAAAAAAAAGAATGGCCATTTTCATTTACTTTTTGCAAGATTAAGTTAGCCCTGTTTAAAAACTGGACATGAGAAGTTTTGCAGAAAATAGTTTGGGAAAGTCTTAGACAAGTAGGAGTAGAAATAATAAATATGTATTAAAATGAAGTTCTTATACACTTTTCTAATGCATTTCCAGATGGTCACTATTTTAAAAAGCACGTGAGTGTTTACTGTAATTTTGTCACCCCTCCCCCAAAAGATTACACAACCCAGTTTATAAAGCTTTTCAGGAGCTAACTTTTTATATTATACTTGTGTTGCCATCAATTTAAGCATGAGTAATCAGTAGATATTAGTTCTTTCAAAAAAGTTTTTGGAAGTTTTTTCCCCTCTCTTTTAGACAAAACCAATTAAAATTTTTATTCACTTTAAGAAAGTAAAGTAAAAATATATTAGAATATATAATTATGTTGCCAATATATATATTTTTTGAAACTTATTCTATCTTTTCCCTCAGTGATGAAAGCTTTTATTCATCAAAAAGACAAAATACACAACAGTTAAAAAAAATTTACAGATGATAATATGGCAAAATGAAATTTAATTACAAAATGGTGAAGGGGAAGGGAATACATATGAAATGGGAAGGGGATATGGAAAGGGTGTGTAGTCCAGGCAAAGAAGAGCCTTTGGTAAGGAGCAATGTTGACAGGCCTGGTTGCTCTAATGGATTGATGGGAGGATCCGTATGTGACATTAACTTTGAAGGAATTGCTATATGCTAAATCTTTGGAGGTTTCATGGATGGATGGAGAGATTTCTGAGTAATGCTTAGAAGCAATAGGCTGATTTTTGTCTTTTGTAGATGAGTAATTTTAGTTTTCCCCATAGTACTTGGAGTGGCATTATGATTGATTATGTTGTTCTTTTTGGCTTGCTTTTTACCTTTGATAGAGCAAACCACAGCCTGAAAGGGATGAAAGTCCAGAGGGCAAGGAGGTGGAGTCTTTGAAATAAGTTTTTTGGTGATGATACTTTTAGTTAAGTTTTGTTTGCAATTCAATTTGGGTAAAATTTTGGCATTTTTGGAGGTTTTAGTTCATGTAGTTTAGGTCTCTGCACTTTTTTCCACTAGGGGCAGAGACCATCTTTAAACCATTTGAAAGAATGAAAAGTAATATGAAGAAAACAATTTTGATATTGGAAAAATTAAATGTATTGATGTAAAAGAAAAAAGAAACACTGGAAAACTTGTTATTGATGATTTTAGTTGAGTAATGAGAAAATTTGAGTGAAAAGTTTAGGCGGTTAGTTACCCCAGAAAAGGGGGGGGTCTGAAAAAAAGATAGTTAAAATGGCCTAAATAACTGGAACACCACACAAAAACTTTATAAACAAGTTCTGAGTGACAGGGAAATTGGAATAGGAGAAATATTTATGAGTCTAAGAGGAAATAAAACTTTTATGGTCCATGAAACAGTTGAACCACCCACCAAACAGGGATGGGGATGGATGAAGTAGTTAAATGCTGATAAGCACAAGATAGACATAGGGAAATTTATGTTAAAAATGCACTGAATCTGAGATTTAGTGAATGAAAGAGTACATTAGCAGCAAAATAAAGTCTTTAAAGGGCCAAGTAAATATAAAAGGTACCTTTCATTGCTGCAAAATCAACTTTTCAGAGCCATTCTGTGCGAGCCATGAGGAGGATGAGTTTCCATTAAGAGCTTCACCTATATTTTTTTAAAACTTGCTCTCTTTTTTTAATGTATTTGAGATTATAATGATATATTATTTCAAGCAATAATACACTGGTTTTAATCAAATTTGTGCCATGACTGTTTATTGTTTGTTTATATACTGTACTATATAAGTTCAAGTCAATGTTTTTTTTACTGGTTCCTAATTTTGTTATTCATATGTAATTTTTTTTGCTTGTTTATTTTTTGTGCAAGATTTTAACTTAGGATCAGTTTTGCTGAACACATGATTGAGATTAGGGTGGGTAAAGGGGTATAGGGAATTACAACTTTTTTCACACAATTTTTTTTATAAAAGAAATATATAGGGTATTTTGAGCTGACTTTCACATGACCCTCAACTCTCCACACTATCTCATATCACTGATACACTTGACCACATATATATCTAAAAGATAAATAATAATCAATATCCGTATTTTGTGCTAAGCCAGCACTTGTCAGTTGGTCCAGATTATCATCTCTACACATATATACAATAAATGCTCTGATTTATATTAAGATAGCCAATCTTCATACTTTAATGGACAGGCTTCAGTCCACTCCAATCTCCAACTCTTCAGCCACACATCCTATTGAAAATCTGATGATGGAACTCTCAAACCCGCACTGCTGCCGACATTCTCATCATACTCAGGTTGACCATAAGTCACTCTGATTCCTCATATACAGGACAATCCATTTAAGTACATATATGAGAGCTGTGCAGATATGCAAGCTACTATTTAATATCTAACGTACAGGCAATATATATACCTGTACAAACAAGATAATGTATAGGGTATTTTGAGCTCAGACTTTCACACGATGCTTCAACTCTTCACACTATTTCATACCACTGACACACTTGATCAGATATCTGCCTAAAAAGCTTAATAATCACCAATATACATATTTTGTGCTAAACCAGCACTCATCAGTTGGCCCAGATTATCATCTCTACACATATATACAATAAGTGCTCAGATTTATATTAAGATAGCAAATCTTCATACTTTAATGGACAGGCTTCAATCCACTCCACCCTCCAACTAACTCTTCAGCCATCCATCCTATTGAAAATCTGATGAGCACTTATTGCATATATGTGTAGAGATAATAATCTGGACCAACTGATGAGTGCTGGTTTAGTACAAAATACTGGTATTGGTGATTATTTATCTTTTAGACATATATATGGTCAAATGTATCAGTGGTATAAGATAGTGTGAAGAGTTGAGGGTCTTGTGAAAGACTTCACAACCTAATTATTAAATATGGCTATAAACAAATCATAGAACAAATTCAACCAACAGACCGGCCATACCTGCTGAAACAAAATTAAAATTTGGGATGCTCAACCATTGATAAATCTCGAACTCAATGTTCCAAAGCCAAAACTAGGTATCACAAACTATAGGATTACCACATTACTCAAATACTGGGCCCTCGAGCTGAAATACCTTGATTTTCTCATTAAAATAAATCTGGAGGCAATGCCTACCATCTGGTTTCTTCATGTAAAACACCAAATTAGTAAGGTTAACCTAGTATGCCCTAATTGTCAAAGGCACAAAGAAACATATGAGCATATAATCCATACATGCAATTGACTAGGAAACATAAAAATGATAATACACCAACACTTAAAGGTCGACCTCTACCAGATCATCTCACTAAAGGACTGCATTCATAGTAGTGATATCCCTACCATAAGACTCAATTTTCCTCACATATTCCATTCGGCTTGTGGGATGCAAAAAAAATTATACACATCCTTATCTGAATGAACTTTTTTTTATCAAATCAATAAAAAAAAAAATCAAAGAAAGAGATAAAAGTTCCTCTTTGATGAGACATGGAAACTCTTCCAAATTTCCCTGCAACATATTGCTTCATGCTATCAATCTCAACAATAACAATACAATCATCTTCTAAACTATTCTAACTTTAAACATAAATTATAACTAAATTTAACACAAATTCTAACAATGTAAATTAATAGATTGTATTTCACTATATGACCTTAATAAAAATTATTTATAAATAGAAAATATCCTATATATTACATTGTTTGTACCCTATATATTACATTGTTTATAGCTTGTATGTTAGATATAAAAGAAATAGTAAAATAGTAATAATGGAATAGTTTATTGTACAGTTATAAGAAATCAGAGTGCCAAAAGTGATAGAGCTGGGCCACAATCCATGTACTTTGAGCTACCACTCTACCATTGCATCAAACCACCCATGTCATTACCATTAATGATTTTTGATATTAAACATAAAATAGGAGTTAAAAAAAACATGTTAATTTAAAAGCAATAAAAGAATTTTCATGTTTATTCAAGTCTTATAGAAATTGCTTAATAAAATTCTTATTATTCTACTTTATATATTTATCATCAACTAAATTATTCAAATATGCAATGATAGAGTGGCGAATTCGCGGTTCACGAATAGCCTTGACCACTCACTTCCGGTATTAGAATTACGGACTCCCTGGCAATAAAGACATTCACTATTTTCAAAATAGTTTAAGTTCTAGGGACACATCTCATCCAATATTATTTACTGAACAAACACAAATAATTTTTATTATATTTTTCAGATCATCTTTACTGTTTATCTTTAAATAATATTTGTATAAATCGCATGTTGTTATTAAATTAGTAATAAATTGAAAGTTGCCAGTCTTTCACATGCGCTTAATGTCTTTAAGAAACTGAAATTTTAATAATGGCTGTGTGTGTGAGTGCTAAAAAAAGTGATATCTCTTTAATGCGATCAGTTATTATACTTGAAATCCTGTTTAGGTAATTCGTTGTTGAAATAAAATACTACCATCTACCTTCAATATTGTTTTAAATATTTTCCTTTTTTAATTTGTAAAATATGATTGAGGGTAAAAGGCGTTTCAGAGAGAAAGGGGAAGGACTCATATTTTGGAAGAGGGATTTTTTTTTTTTTTTGAAATCTACAGATGATGTAGAGAAAGTTTAGAGAGATTAAGGGGAAAGAATTTTCCTTTTTCCCATCATAAACCTGCAGCTGTTCCTGTGGTATAATCTTGATGAATGTCCAAATGATATGACCCCCAGCAGAGACCATGAAGTGCTGTTGAAATTATCGTTGTTTAACAAATCCAGTTATTTTTTCTTTAAATTAACTATTTGGAAGAGTTATAAAAGTTTTTCAATTTTTACATTTGATTTTAGAAATATTTATTTTTTTTCTTTTTAAAATAGTTTTATTAGTCAAGTAATTTAATTGCCATATTTAATTTTTTTTTTAAAAAATATTTCTTCGCTTCAGACAAAATTTTTTACAACTAAAAATTCTATTAAATCCTAATTAGATAAGTAAGCCTTTAAGTTTTTGCAATGAAAAATAGGTTTGTAATGAAAACCAAATGTTTGTTGTTAAAAATAATGGTTAATAATTTAAAAACATTTCTCTTAAATCTGATAGAGTAACTGGCTGTAAAATATAAATAATTTGATAACAGACTAATTGCATTTTTTTTTACTGTTTTTTTTCTTTCTGTGTCACAAATATTTTTAATTAATTTTGTTGAAAAGAAAAAAAGAGAAAAAATAAAATTAATATATACATATGCACATATAGAGCTTAACTAATGGCGTGAAACCTACTCACTAGACAAAAAAAAAAAGAACAAATTAATTCATCATGTTGGACAGTGAACATAATTATATGTATTCTTGTACTCATCCGTATATATATATTGTCATTCTTTGACATGGTTGAACAAATTTTAGCTAGAAGTTTATTATTTTTAATGTCAATAAAAAACATTCCATTTTGTTTTGTTCACAGCTGCTCATCATCTGGTGCCATCTACTTGTTGTGGGCAGATTTTGTTGAGGCATGTGCATATATATGCATGCATTGCATTCATCAAATGTCATTTATTCATTTTTGAAATAACTAGTTAAAATGTAATATATATATAATTATTTTATTTATATAATATAGGGTCTCTTATTTACCAGTTAATTGAAAAGGCGTTTCAGGTATAGCTATCTATTTCTTATGGGAGAAGAGATATAGCGAGATAATATTCCAAGCTACATGGTGATTGCACCATTTGTAATAATATGAATGTAGGTTTAGACGATGATGGAAATTATCATCATTATAAGCATTAACTGAATGATGAATAATCATCCACAAAAAGATCACTTTCTACTGATATTGAAAATGACTAAAGAATCAGCATCTGAATCCAACATAAATAACATCTAAGTTTTAAACATGGCATTAAGCATCAACAGATCAACATTAACCTTTGTGATTGGATTTCATAGCACACAATCTTAAGCTAATCAGTATCTAGCTAATTCTAAATTTAGGGTGTGAGTAAACATATGTAAGTGTTAAAAATAATTATAAAAATAATCTTATATCAAAAATGCTGAGTTCATGATATCAATGCTGATCATCGTCAATGCTCTGGTCCAGCAGGTACCATGAGTGTACTGGCCGTCAAGAAACTAATTTTCAAATCTATAAGGTGAGTTATGTAGATTTTAAGTGATTTTTACCTTTGTATCATGCAAATAATCTATTTATCTGGACATCCACAAACATATATTCATTATTCTTGAATTAGTTTTATAATCTCAAGGACTGTAAGAACTATGAGCAAGATAAATATATATATTTAATTCATTCTGTCATTAAATAATTTCACCCAAATAATCTACAAATCACGTAAAGCAGGGGTCCCCAACCTTTTTGCACTTAAGAGCACATTCTATAATACCGGCCAGATGGCAGGCACCATTTATTTTTCAACCAGGTGGCGAGCACCATTTATTTTTTCAATGTAAATTTATAGTTGGATATTGTTAATAATACACATAATATACAAAAAAAATATTTATTTCAAAAATAAAATTTTAACTTATAATTAACATTTATATTTTTACGCTGTAAAAGTATAGTATGCCCTACAATTTAATTACAATATAATACAATAATTTATAAGAAATTTTAAAAATTAAATTTATTTGTATCAGATAAATAATTTTTTATCGTGTTCGGATAGTGGCGGGCACATGTAAAATGGTCTGTGGGCGCCATGGTGCCCACGGGCATAGAGTTGGGGACCCCTGACGTAAAGCATAACTATAATGAAATCAGTTATACTGGATAATTCACAGAACAAATAAATAGAAGAATAAAGATATAAAAAAAAATAATTTTAGAAATTTATTTAATGAAGTTAACTAATAAACAAAAGACGAACATTTTTTAGAAATGATAATGTGACTAATCCATATTAATCAATTGTATTCATGCAATACATAAGACATATAAATATATTCTTTTCTGGTTCTTTTTAATTAATCTAATCTAAATAAATTATTTCTTTACAATAATCAAACCCTATAAAATCTATTTTATTATTCTTATCTTCTTCTTTTCACTTTCTTTGCATCTTTCTTCATATATTCTTATATATTAAGCTTTTCTATATACTCTTCTCATATACAATTCACTGCAATTTATATGAGAGAGAGAATATAGAAACATTTAATATATATATGAAAAATCTATTTTGTAATAAAGAAAGAAAATTCATTTTAATTTGAACCTACCTTCCTTTTTTCTTTTGAAAATGAAAATGTCTCCATACAATTTTAATCATATAATTTTTTTATTTTTTATCAAGTACCATGAGTGTACTGGCCATCAATAAACTACTTTTAAATCTGTAAAGTGAAGTGAAGTATGTGGGATGTAAAGATGATCTTTGCCTTTACACCATCCAAATAATTTTATCTCTAGAACACTCTGGACATTCACACACACACACATATATATATATATTACAAATATTATGCCTGAACTAGCTTTGAGATTGCAAGTTCCATAGAGACTGCGAAGAAGATTCTATTATTAAATAATTTCACTGGGTTAACCTAGAAATCTCTAAGCACGACTTTATAATGAAAACTGGTACACACACTGGTTATTCACAGAACAGGTAGAAAATAAAAACATCAGAATAAAATAATTTCCGAAATTATGTAATTAAGTTAAGTAATAAACAAAAGAATATAAAAATTTAGAAATGATAATGTGATAAACTCAAAAGTTAATATACATTTATATCTACTCTATTCATGCAATACATATATTTTTCTATTGTAGGAAGTATGAAATGGAATTAAAATGGTTGTTTGGAAAAATGAATAAAATTTATTGAAGTGATAGGGAGTATGAGGATAATGTTTCTATTAATAGAGTTGTTAATCTTTCTGATATTAAGTTAAATGATAGAGAATTAGAGATTCTTGGTAAAGGTCCTAATTTTGTTTCATTTCATTCAAAAAATATAGTTTTTGATACATTTTCATCTATTGAAACTAGTAATTTGAGTGATGAGCAGAAAGTTGGCATTCATTTGGTTTTAAATAAAAGCTTAAAAAGGAAAGAAAAATTTATTGTTAATCCTGCTGAGGTTAGATATCTTAAGGATAGGTTATTTGCTAATGATGTGATCATTTCTTGCGAAGACAGAGCTGATCGGTTTGTAATTATGAAAGGAGATGAGTTCAGGGAGAAAATGGATAGAGAATTAAATAATGGTAAATATATGTTTTTAGATAAAGATCCAGGTAATGTGATTAAAAGACAGTTGATAAATACTATGAAGAAAATGGTAAATTTAAAATTTTTTAATAGAGTAGATTATTTAAAATGTTATCCAAATGATTTCATATCATCTAAGATGTTTGGAATATTAAGACTCATAAAGATGGTTTTCCTTTAAGATTTTTTTTTGATTTTACAGGTAATGTTGTAGAGCAGTGTCTTCAACCCTTGGTTCGTGGCCCGGTGCCGGGCCGCAGAACTTTTCTGCAGGTCCGCGTGCTAGACGGGCAGTAATTAATATAGCCAATTTTTGTTTATTTTTTCATCTCATTTTTACCCAATTAAAAAAAAAAGAAAACAGAACGAAAACAAAATCTAATCAATCATTCATAAATTAATTTGTTTTTCTAGTTATCACAGTTGTTTTTGGGGGGGGGGGGGGTAGAATTAAATTTTTTATTACTTTTCTAAAAAAAATTTAAAAAAAAGTTTTTTATTATATAAACGCCATATATATATAAAACATTATCTTATATATTTAACATTGTTGTTTTGATCAGTTATAACAATTATGCTTTTCTTTAAGAAAATTTATCTATAGACTTCTGCCGGTCTGCGAAATGTTATTCTTATTTTTGCTGGTCTGCGGAACCTTATCCTTATTTTTACCGGTCCGCAGGTGTGAAAAGGTTGAAGACCACTGTTGTAGAGGGTATTTCTAGATTCTTAAATAATTTTTTTTAAACAATTTGTTAATTTTAGTCATTACACAGTTTCTTCTTCTTTTGAGGCTTTTGATAAGATTAATAATTTTAAAATGGAAAGTAATTGGGTATTTAGCAGTTTAGATATTGAAAAGATGTATGTCTGTTAATGGGTTAAGCAGTATTGATGTTCTTATGTCTGTGTTAGTTAAGCAATGTTCTTTATCAAAAAATAAAATTAAAGTAATTAAAGATTTGCTTTTATTATTGGAGGATTCTATGTATTTTATTCATAAAGGTAATTTTTATAAAATTAAGGAAGGGTGGATAATACGTTATATTATTTCTCCTTTAGTGTGTTCAGTTTATATTAATTATTTGGAGGAGGAAATTATTATTAAAAAGAATTGTTTATATTTAAAGTTATTTATTAGATATATGGATGATTGTTTGTTTGTAGTTGAGAATGATAAATTGAAGGAATTTGTGAATGAGTTTAATTGTTTTGATCATTTTATAAGATATGTGTTAGAAAGAGGGGGTTTAGATGCTGTTAAGTTAAATCTTTTGAATGTAAAGACTAATTGTTTAATATGCAGTCATTTTGTTAAAAGTAAAGAGTTAAAGTCTATAATTAAATCTGATAGCTATCAGTCTATATTTCATAAAGTAGCTGCTTTTAGAAATTATTGTTAAAGGAATAAAAAATTAAATAATTCTAATGGGGTAGCTTTGTTTCAGAAAAGTCAATTTTCTATAAAGAGTATTTGAGTCTTGGCTACTCTGATAAATTTGTTAGAACTATTTTATTTAATAGTAATATTTGTAAGGATGTAAAGAATAAAGAAAAATATGATTTTATTTCTTTGCCATTTAAATTGTCTTATAAAATTGTATGTAAGAATAGCAATGTGTTTGGAAATAAGAAAATTGCTTGGATAGGGGGTATTACTTTGAAAAATTTAAATAAGACATTTATATAGCGTGATGTTTTTATAAACTGTAATATTAATAAGCCAAGATGCTAATGCTCATGCACTTTGTAGATTTAATTATATAAATGAATACTCTCATTTCTACAAAGCGCATGTGCATTAGCTTCTTGGCTTTGAATAATTTATTAAATAATACAAAGGAAATTTTTGATAGGAGAACTATTCCTGGTGTAGTGTATTTTATCCCTTGTTATTGTACAAAGATTTACATAGGTCAGATTCGTTTGAGTTTAAATGAAAGAATAAAGGTTCATAAAAGTAGGGTTAGAAATAAATATCTTAGTTCTGCTTTGTATGTCCATGAAAAATATACAGACCACACTATTAATTTTGGTGAAGCTAAGGTTGTCTTTGAGAGAATTGAAATTAAAAAAAGAATTAAAGAATCTTTATTATTGAAAATTTATTATTCTGAAGCAATTAACTTATTTAAGAGTTCTTTTAATATTAAGGGTGGATGGGAAGTAAATGGATTTGTTGGTAATGTCTAATATTATATAAAGGGAAAAGTTTTTGTAGTTCTTTACACTTGAGGTTTGCTTGTAGCAGGGAAACCTTTGGTTGTGTTTTAATTATTTTTTCTTGGCTACTCTGGTTAAATTTTGGATTTGGGGTAATTTTAATTATTTATTGATTAGTTTAGCTTTATGCTTGTAATGTTTATATATAATTTCATATAACACATTATTTTTTTCTGATTTAACATTTAATTTAAATGAGCTATTGCTTTACAATAATTGAACCTATAAAAATCTATTTCACAATTAAGAAAGAAAGCTAACATTTGCTTTAACTCCCCTCCCATTTTTTCTTTTGAAAATGATATTCTCGTACAATTTTAATTAAATAATTTTTTTTTTTTTTTTTTGCAAAATAACTAAAAAATGATGCATTATTTTCAATTATTACTTTTTTTATTTTTTATAAAGTAACAATACATTAGGTGTACACCCTACAATACTTCATTTTGCCATGGATTTTTTCATTTTCAATCCTTTTGTAATTGTTTAATTGAATGTCCCTTCTAGTATATTTGCAGGTAGTAGTTTGGGCAACTTCTTGGCTCCAGATTTTTCCTCTTTCTGTTATAGCTTTTTCACTAGTTATTTAATCCATTTGGTTTTTTTTTTTGTAGTCCAAGTTTCCAGTTCAGTAAAAAACTTTTTTCCAGGTTAACGTAAGTTGAGGTAACCATGCTATTTTGAATAGTTCACTGCATTAGGCTAATTGAAAGTTTCTATCAGGGCTATTTTCCTTCTATATTTTTTAGTGAGATTGGTTGCTTAGTTGAGTTAGTAATGATCATCTTAGCACATGGTTCTTGTAAAATTTAAATTATACTGTTTTGAAAACATCATTTTTTAAAATTAAGAATGAAATCAAATTATTATCAAACTCCCAAGCCGAATTTGTGACTGCTGACTTCATCAAACTGAATTTCTACTGAATTTGTTGTTCACTCTTTATTTTTTAAAAAATAACACATCAATCTTCCATCTAATCACACGACTAATTCAGAAATTAATATATCAAGCCATGATGAGTTGATTTTTTTTTTTTTTACAAGAAATATTATTTTTTCTTAAAAAAATTATTTATATACCAAATTGGAAAACATTTCTTTCATTGATAAAGATGTTAATCCCTGTTTTTTTTTTTTTTTACAATTAATTGATAGGCAAATCTTAATTTCTTCAAAGATAATTATTTAAATCTTTTTTATTTTTATTTTCTGAAAGTACTCTATCTATAAAAAATGTAACTATATAAGAAAAAAAATCCTGTTTTTTTTTTTTAAGGTGATACTTAATAAAAGTTAAACATTATTTGGTAATACTGCATCTATTGATCCACACCGTCCGATGGCGCTGTTGCTAGTGAAAAACGAATAGATATAATATTACTGGGCTATTTTTCAAATTTTGTTGAATTATGTTTTTAATTTTTGGATTTGTTTTGATTTTTATTTTTTTGTTGTTGTTTGTTATTGTTTTTTTTTATTTTATTTTTTGTAACCGGTTTGATGTCTATTTCTTAAAAATAAAAAAATGGTTTTTTATTTTTGGCTTTTTAAAATATTCCGCCTTTTTTTTTTTTTTAAAAAAAAACATTTCTTTTTGTCCAGTCTCTTTTTTTTCTTTTAAAGAAACTTTTATTTTTATTTTTTATAACCAAGTCTTTTTTATTGTTTTTGAATAAACTTTTTTTTTGTTTTGTTTATTGAGAAACAAGACTTTCTCGACAGACCTCTCTAAGACCTGTCATAATATTCCTTACAGCATTTTGACACCTTTCCAACTCAGCTCTAATACGCTTCATTGTAAGCTGATCCCGTCTTCAAGAGTAAATTAGCCGTACCGCTTGGGAAAAAGTGATTCACAGGCAGCCCTCAAAGCCTGTCTCATGAGAGCAAATGGAACACCATCGCCATTGACACGATTGACATTCCATTTCAGATGTTTGACAACGCCTTAATTTCATTAAACCACCACAAAAGACAGTTTTTTTTCTGGTTGCGTAAAATATTTTCTTTTTTGGGATTGAAGGAAGGCTAGCGCATCTGCTACTGTAGCAGGTAAATCTCAAAACTATAACGCCGAATGGTCATCTGCCATTGAACTGTTTTGATCTCGAAATGTCTCGGAAAGTGCATGACTTGATCATGAACTTTGCGCCGAATTGTGATTTACACTCCTCATTTAGTGAATTCTGATCCCGACAATGAAAGTAGGGGCGTTTGAGAATTCGTTACAATTTTTATGAACTCACATCAATTACAATACATTGAATAACTGAAACACAGGCTTGTTATATACCTGTGGCTATACCTTATATTACAATACATTGAAGCAAAAAAAAAAATCCGTTCTAATATACTTTTTGTCATTACAAGTACAGAAATTCTTCATATCATACGCTGTACAATAGTCAAGAGTAATGTCTATAGAGAGTATCATATACTCGTCGCTGATAATGTTCAACATGCTAGAAATGTTGGGATAAGCGTGCACTTCAACATCTTAGTGTTTGATCACTTGACAGGCCATAAGATCTATGAGCGGCCTTGTAAACAGCATATTTATGTGCTTTAGCATAGAAACAGTGCCATCAGGTGGTGTGGATCAATAGATGCTGTATTATCCATTATTTATATTAAAAATGTCATATTTTTTGTCATGTGATTATTTCATATATATATAAATCTTTTATTAAGTTTAATCTAGCTGTACTCCTATTCAACAACTAAGTCATTGTGCAGCTAACATAAGAAGACAATTTTTCTCAATATATATGTGAAATTAATTTAAAGTAAAATTGAAACTTCATATATCATCTAAAGGATTTTTTAAATTTGTCAATGTCGGTTATTGATAAAAAAGTTAACTAATTTTATCATGACTTGTTTCAGACTCCATTTTCATCAGGTATCTTAGAAATGACAGGTGCTTTATTAACAGTGTTATTCTTATTTAAATCCACCATTACACTCAGTTTGTGTTTAAAGTTTCAATTAGTAACACTTAATAACATTGAATTATTATATACATTTAATTAAATATTTTCACTGATTTTTAAATTGGTAAAAAATTGAAATAAAGAGATTATATCTATGTAAATAGAGATGACTATATTCTGATAATGCCAGGAAATCATCAATTACTAATTGATAATACTGAGGCTAAACAATTTTTTTTATTAACCTATACAATAGCTCTTTTGTTTTGGTTTTAATGAAGTAAAAGGGTTCTCTTTTACCCCAAACCTAAGTTATTATAAAATAAACCCAGAAAGCATTTCTTTGACATTTTCTTCAGAGAATTATATATGTTGAATGAAATATTTTCATGGATTTTTAAATTAATAAAGAATATAAATAAAGATATTATATCCCTGTAACCAGAGATATAATTCTTTATCAATTTAAAAATCATTATTCGCAGAATATCAAGGAAGATGCTAATTTGCATTTTCACATCTGTAAAAATAGCTTTCTGAGTTTAAATTCTTAGATCAACTTAGGTTTGAAGTAAAAGAGGACACCTTTTACCTTACTAAAATCCAAAACAAAAGAGATATTGTATAGGTTAATAAAGAAAACTTTTTTAACCTTAGTTTTCCTGTTGATATCAAAATGTAAAGTTATCTCTGTTTACATGGATATAATCTCTTAATTATTTTATCAATATATATATTATAACATCTGGTAGGGTCTTCCAAAACCAAAACAGGATCATACATGAAAAAACAACAACAATTATATTAAATATTAGCTCACAATTTTACAAAAAAATTATTGGCCATCACACACACTTATATATATGTGCACACATTCCAGTGAAATATTAATGACTAAACAACAAATAACATTTTCATATGTATATGTAATTAATATTTATAATAATTAATATGTTTAATAACAATAATAATTGCTTAATAAAATCTTGTAAAGATAACTGGGAACAAATTAAATGGATAACAATAGCAACAGACATTACATTGTTCAATAAAATGATTCAAAGAGTTCAAGACTTGTCAGCAAAATAAAAGATATTGGAATTCTCTTTTTTTTTTAAAGCATATTTTCTTACATATATACTCGTTTACTGCAGGAAAAAACTGAATTTCTAACAAACCTTATTTCATTACAAGGATAATAATGTATATATCTATAAAATTTTACATAAAGAAAGTCTACCTCATGGCTGCCTAAAAGAAAGTTGACGTTTATTTTCCAAACAAACAAAATGTAAATCAATGGCTTAACAACAACCGAATTGCTTTTAGAACTTGCATTCAAAAATTATTTTATTTCACCAAAATGTTCAAAAGATGTTTATTTGACATCAAATGAATATATGCGTGTACTTAATATGAATTATTAATATCTAATATTAATAAAGAAATCAAGTAATAATGGTTATATATAAAAACGATGGATTATTTAAAAAAAAATATCCTTTTAATTTTTTTTTTTTTAAAAACATTTTTATTGTGCACTAAGGGTTACAAAAAGATTTCATTGAGTTAATAATTAGAGTTCTTATGTCTTTTATGACTGACCAATCTAGATGTTAGTTGGAAGAGCAATCAAATTCCATGTGTCTTTTTATATGCCTATAGGGGCGAGCTTCTTGTCTCTCTGTTGTAATTTCTTAACTAGATCAAAGAAAAGATGAGCATTATTGTCCATCCGCTGGTCAAATACATGCTTGCACCTGATTGTCCAAACAGTAAATAATAGAAATGTAGAAAATCTAATCAGTGGAAGAGTCTCTTCCTGATACAGTCTCAAATCACTGTGAGCTCCCCCTCCCCCCAAATCTATCTATAGCATGGATTATGACTATGGATCTTTAGTTCATTACACCAAAAAAGTGTATGCATCATTGTCTCTTCAGACTTTTTACATATCTGACAGATTGGGTCCAACTTAGAAAATCCCTATTTAGTATATCAGAAAATTGATTTGTTGATAACCCTATCAAGTTTAATTTAACCAGGCAAGCCCAATTTTCTTTAAGAAAGTTTGTATGTTTATTTGGACATGATTGTTAACATTAGATATCATGGATCCTATTAGTCAGAGGGACATCAGTAAAACACTCTGCCTTTGGAAAAATCTGATTGAGTTTGTGGATATCAAATGTAATGATAAACCATTGAGTCTTGTAGGCCTTTGCATTCCCCTTAAACTGACTGCAACCACTCTTCTTCCCCAAATCAACTTCATACAAATAGAATTTATTTTGTTCTTGAAACCAAAGGAAATACCAGGTATAAAATAGTTTATCCTTAGAAAAACCAACATGTTCAGTAGTGAGATCTTGGCAAAGACTGAAAGATAGTTGTCAAAATGACTTGAGTCCTGAATGGATTTCCTCATAGCTGAAGTAGAAATAAAGAGAGGAAAACCAAGAAACTTCTGCGGTTCTGCTATGAATTGTGACTTTGCAACCAGAGCTAATTCTCCATGATGATGATTTTTCAGCATTAAAGCGCAGTCCATATTTTGTTGTATACTGATTTAATATTGATAAAAGGGAAGGGATGTATTAATAAAAGGAAAAATCACTACCAGGTCGTCCATATAAGACAAGTGGCAAATGGATGTCTGAATGGCAGGAATAAAGATGCCAGGAAGTTTATCTTCAATTTCTAATAAGAGAAAGTCTTAATTTTAGTTACCTTCATTATGACATCATGATATTACATATCGGATTTATTATGAATAGATCTTCAGTTTGTATGCATATCCCTATATTTAAGTATTATCACATAACATCAGGAATAAAGCAGTCATTTACTTAAGGAATTAAGATAATAAAATTGCACAGGTATTTTAAAATGATTGTATTTAACACACAACATGAATACCCCATACATAGTAATTATATAAATGGATTACTATCATCAAAGATTCTGATATAAAACTACAACATCTACTAATGGAAGTTTAATAATGTCTTCATATTATTGTCTATTACTACCATTGGATATTTTATTAAATATGAAATATTTGTAAAATATGTACTTACTGAGTAACTCACACTTATTGTGGACTATTAAGTTTTTTAGAATTTTATGTTGTTGGTTTAAAAATGATTTATATTACTTTTGTCTCTTAAGAATGGATGATAAAAGCATAAATATAATTAAGGAAAGATAATTGTAATCATTCCAAATTATAATTATATCAATTTAAGGATATATAAATGGCTTATTTAGATTTTTTTATATATTTATCAAATTAATAAAATTATAATAAGTTAAAGCTTTCCTTTTATATCTCTCTATTAAGATTTAATTATAAACACATCTATTTTCTCTTAGTTATAAATATAAATCTATTGTTCTACACTACTACAGGTCTAAACACTTGATGCAAATATTTCTTAAGAAACTATTTATTTATCATAATCTTAAATATTATTTATAGATTGTTTCTTGGTTGTAAATAAATTATTATTATTAACATTATGCACTATCAAGCCAGGGTATTAATTACTCTATTAATCAATATAATTATTATAAATAGCATCAAAAAATACAAATTGTTTAGCATCCAAACTAGTATCTTATATTTATATTATATTTTAGGAGCTAGCATTTATAACTAATCAATTCATCATAATAAACATCACATAATCACCATTTCTTATGCTTGCTTATAACTGTTATTAAAGCAGGCCAAACCCTGCAAGCAGTATTGCATTAGATCCTAAGATCTAGGTGCAGTGCTCTCAGATCCCCTCACTGACGAAGGCCACAAACCAGAAACTAGTCTGGGGATATTGGATGAGTAGGCACTAGACGGGGATTTTATGCAGTAACCTTCTGGCATCCATTAATTATGGCATCCATTGATTGCTCTAGCTTGCACTGAGTGGCAATACTGTATGGAGAGTTTTGCCTGTTTCAATTCATCATAATATTGTATTAATATAAAAGGGGAATTCAGCTAAATATATATGGTCTCTTTTATCTTGCTTGAATCAATTTTATTTACTATAAAATTTAATTCAAGTTCAATAGTCTCTGTTTCTCAGGCACCCCCCTCCCCACATTTGCCATATTTATACCAGTACAATATATAATATTAAATCTGTTGTTTAAGTGGTAATCCTAATAGTAAATGAGACACACTCTCTAGTCATCTGACTATACAGTAATAAGACAGTAGTTTATTCATACTCTTCTAATAACAGGTTGTTGATATATATTGGTTCCTTTTTTTTTTTTTTTTATAGAATAATTGCATTATATTTGAAATGGTTTTTAAACATGCATATTATGTGAAACTTTATATTTTGATTAACATAATTTAAATTTAATAATGATTGAAAAGTTTTTTTTATTATTATTACTTATTCACTGACTGTGAATATTAGGAAAAAAGATGGTTTACTCTCAGATAAAATCATCTAATAGTATAATGTAGTAGTTTTTTTGATATTTATGTGTTATACTTTATTAATCTTAAGCATAACATGACTTAGGTGCAAATGTAATTTTTAAAAAAAAAAATGCTTTAATTATAATTACAAATCATTTTCAGACTCCATTATTTTTATAATATTTCATATTTTCAAAATATAGTAATAATAATTGTATTTATATATTGGACTATTTCCATCATCTAATATAAGTGTTGAATGTCTTTAGAAGAATTTAACTTTATTTAAATATTACTGTTACTAATAGCACATAGGTTAGTATATGCACAATATTTTGCGAGATATTATTCTCCCTTCTTCAGATATTGCTGGCTTAACCACTAACAGTACTAGCATGGAAATTGAACCTGGATCTTAGATTCTTGAGTATTGAATTTTAAGGTAATGCCCTAACCAATTGAGCCACCAGTGACAATACTAGCTTGGGAATTGAACCTGGACCCTTATATTCTTGAATATTGAATTTTAAAGTAAGCCAACTGAACCATCCTGCTAAAGGCAAGTCAGGAGAAATTTCATATATTTATCTATGAGGTTTCTCCTGATTTTTCCACTTTTTCCTAAGAGCCAAGTTGATTAGTGGATTCAATACTTTATGTATAGTCACAATAAGTTGACTTTTGGGGTTGTCTGCCATTGTCATGTGAGCAACTTCTTCAAATTTTCTTCTTTGTACTGTTTCTTTTCTATCCAATATTTTTGTATTTTCCTAATTGATATTCATTGATACATACATGGTCTGCTATCTTAGATACACCTGTTTTTTCTCTTCTATTTGTCAGTTTGGGTTCTTGCACTGGCTTTTCAATGCAGTGACTGGTCTCACCAATATATGTGCTTCCACATTCTCATGATATTTCATAGATGCAGTTTTTCAGCATTTCAAGTTTAGGCTTTGTAGATGTTAGAATTCCCCATAGTGTGGTATGGTTCTAGAAAACTGTTCTGATATGCGGATTGCAGATTTTTCTTAATTTGCTATTTTTGGGATGTTTGGATATACTATCATACCAAGAATTGTTTTTTCTTTTGATGATTCTTTTGTTGTCTGTTTATGGTTTTCTTAATATCAGTTGATGGATAACCATTTTTCATAAGAGTTTGTTCTATATAGGTCTTCTTTTTTCAAATCATTAATTTCTGAACAAATTTTTTTTGCTCTGTTCCATAGTGATAGTATAACTTCATGTTTTATGTTTCTGGTATGCTTGGATGTATATGCTAAGTATTTTCCTGTATGTGTTTTTTTTTTGTAAATTGTAGTTTGATTTTGTCACAAGAGAGTCTTGTCACAAGAACATTAAGAATGCCAATTTTTGTTCCTGTTCTGATTCTATTGTGAATTTAATTGAAGAGGATATGATGTTGATATGGTTCCAGAAAGTTTGTTTTAGTGCTCCACAATGTGACCATACAATAAATGTTTCATCAACATAGCAAAGCCAAACTTTAGGTGGATATGGGGTAATCTTTATGACTGTTCCATAGCACCATCTAATATCTTTTTATTAGGTATAATGGCATCTACTGAAGGTCACTCAGAAATTGCCTTTACAAGAAGCAGCAGAATTACACTGGAGAATAAAAAGAATATTTGAGAAGTAACTAAAATTTAAGTCAAACATATGTTATGATGAGATGATAGCAATTAAATCTCAAAGTAGATAAATACATAATTATTCATCCTGCTGACAAAGGCAATGCAACAGTTGTAATGGATACAATTGATTATGACAATAAAATACAAGAATTCACAGAAAAGTAGGCAAAAGTCTGATACCAAGTACAGAAAGTTACAAGCATTATTCAGAAAGCATTGGAGGTATTTCAGTGAATCAGAAAAAAGTAAATTAACATCATATTTCAGCAAAGATTCCTCATCTTTATGGTTTTAATCCACAAGGATCATGTTCCATTAAGATATATTGTTAGTTCTAGAAATTCATCTAGCCAAAATTTGTCAAAATTTTTTCTCAAAGTTCTTAGTTCATTGACATACAAGACCCTGTCCTTTCCAGGAATTCTAGACACTTTGTAGAATTAATCAAGAGCATGAAAATTGAAAGAACGGACTTACTAGTGTAACGGTATACATATATGCCATTACATCACTCAATAAAAAAAAGATTGATAAATGAATATAAAAGTTAATAATTTTATTTAAACCAATATATAAAATTGCACAGATGGAAAATTATTAAAGTAAAGAAAAATCTTAAGATAAAAGATATTTTTGTAAAAATAATGTAAAAGAAAATGAAAGCTGTTAATTATTTTCTAATTACAAATTATTTTTAATTTGATTTTCTATTTAGAAATTATTTTAAATCAGGATGGAAATGATTTTCTATTAAAATTAATGAAATTGAGGGAATTTAACCGATCAGTCAGATAAGAGATCAGTGAAAAAATTCTTAGTTATAAAATCTTATACTCCCACTCAAAAGTAAACTGCCCAATTAACAATGCAAATGTACACAGGTCCACAGAGAAAACCAGCATCACCAATAAGATCAGCGTGAAGCCAGAAAAGATCAATCCTGCAATTTGATGATAAGGAATTCAAAACGATATAAAAAAGAAATAAAACTTTGGCAAAATGGAGTTTTGTTCTTTGCTCTTGTTCATGATGTAATTTAATCATATTTACGTGCATTGTGGATCTCAAAAATGTAAGGGTCATGCAATAAATTAATTTCCCATATTTGCACCAGCTGAGACAACCTCCAGAGTTGTGGTTCCTAAAAAGCAGCAGACAACGGACTGGTCTTCCTGAAAACAATATTAATAATAAATGGATGTCGATCGGGGTTGTGCAATGCATTGTGGACTGTCAAGAAGGACTTCAAATAAAACTACAGCCATTGAAAATATGAACTTTATAATCTTAAAAAAGAACTTTTCAAAAACTATATCTAATCGGTACCTAACTCCTAGTCTCTTATCTGATTAAGCAGAAATGTAAATTATTTGTTCTATTTTCTTTTAATATATTTGCTATTATTGTTGCTAATATTATTACTTCCATTCTCGTAATTTCTTTTAAATTAATAATTTAAAAATAAGCATAAATGGCTGCGTAGATTTGTAAGATTGTTAGTTTAAGGGTGTTAATTTTGGGCTATTTGTTTCATAGTTGAATCGATGCTAGTGGAAGGATGTACGAGTGTTTTATGTCAATGTGATGTGGGGAGGTGCATTGGATTCTCATTCCCCTGTGCTGCATTAGCATACAGGGCATAATACCCTATAATGCATGGCCCAGAAGTATAGCCATCACATTTCCAATGGTAATAGATGTATTTCCTACACCACTGATTTCTATGCTCTGGTTGGTGATAATAAGATGGCAAAGACCGCAATCCCCCATTATGGAGCACATCTAATATATATTCCAAATGATTACCTCACCAGACATGCACATTCCAGTTCATTCTTTAATGATATCATGCTACAGATGCACATTCCTGTCAGCATGGTTTTTTTATGCTAACATCCTCATTTTGCATTGATCACATCTGTATATCAGTAAGCTGGCATATGTTTGGATGTGAACTTGTAACCTGGAGTTAAAAGAATCGAGTATATAAATGCATAATCTATGTAGCATATTTACGTTTAACAAAATATTGAAATTATATTAAATCTTAAATTCATCCATCTTTGCAAATGATGTAAATGAAATTCATTTAGTTTCCAGAATTTCTCTTTTAATGTGTGTGCATAATAATAAAAATGTTTTTTGATTAATTGTGGTAGTAACTTATTTTTATATATTTTTATTAATAATATTTTTTTAGTTAGAGAATTTTTAACTAAATAGAATGTTATTTTAAGTTCAGCCTCTCCATTAGCTAATGGTTAGGGCTATCGGTCAATAAAAGTTGAATTTTACCTATATGTATCTGCCTACTTTATAATTTTTTTTAGGTTCTAATAGCCTAGTGACATCCTAGTGTGGTAGGTAGGGAAAGAGTAGCAGCTCGACCGTTATACTAGTAAGCTTTGATGTGGAATGTTTAATCACAAATGTGCCATGTGAAGAAGCATTATCTATTGTAATTAAAAGATTAAATGGTGACAATAGCTTTTAAACCAGAGCAATTCTTCCTATTGATAGGATAATGGTACTATTAACATTGTGCATAATAATAATCTATCAATACAACAGAGAATTTTTAAAACAGAATCAAGTAATGGCTATGGGCTCACCATTGTCACCCCTGCTTAGTAATATTTACATGGAAGAAACTTGAAACAATAGCCATAAAGATTATTCTATATCCACCTAAAGTTTGACTTTGCTATATTGATGATACATTTGTCATATTGCTACATGGTGGAGCACTGCTACAAACTTTCTGGAACCATAGCAACAACATATCTCCTTCAATTAAATTCACAAAATAATCAGAACAAGAACAAAAATTAGCTTTCCTAGATGTTTTTGTGACAAGACTCCCTCATGGTAAAATCAAAACTAGTTTGCAGAAAACCCACTCAATGAGGAAAATACTCTGCATATATAACCTATCACACAAGAAACATAAAACATGAAGTTATACTATCACTTTGGAACAGAGCAAAAGAAGTTTGTTCAGAAACCAGTGATTTGAAAAAAAGAAAAGATCTACATAGAACAAACTCTTATGAAAAATGGTTATTTATCAGCTGTTTTTAAGAAAACCTTAAATAGACATAAAAAGAATCATCAAAAGAAAAAAAAAATTGTTGGTACAGTAGGGTATTCATATGTACCAAAAATAGCACATTGAGGAAAATCTGCAATCAGTATATTAAAACAGCTTCCCAGAGCTATACCACAATATGAGAAATTCTAATATCTACAAAGCCTAAACTTGAAATGATGAAAAGCAAAAATTTGCATCTATGAAATACCATATGAATGTGGAAAAATTTATATTGGTGCGATCAGTTGATCCATTGAAAAGTGATTGCAAGAACACAAACTGATGATTAGAAGAGAGAAAATAGCTATGTTTAAAGTAGCAGACAATGTATGTATCAATGAACATATGCCCAATTGGGAAAATACAAAAATATTGGATAGAGAAGAAAACATACAAAGAAGAAAATTTAAAAAAGTTGCTCACATAACAATGGCAGACAATCTCATAAGTCAACTTAGTATGATTATACATAAAGTATGGAAACCAATAATTAACTTTGCTATTAGGAAAAAGTTGAGAAATCAGGAGGAACACCATAGATAAGCATATGTTCTACTGACTGTTGCCTTTAGTTAGAGTGTTACTTTAAATTAAACATTTAAGAATCTAAGGGTCCATGTTCGACTCACATGCTAGTACTGTCACTGGTCAGGCTAGCAACCCCTGAAGAAGAGAGAGTAATACTTCTTGAAATATGCATATATTAACCTGTGTACTATTACTTTAAAAAAAAACAAAACACTACCCTATAGAAATGCATCACTATATATCCAGGTCTTACATAAATATTTTTGATTTAGATTATCAATCCCACACTTCACATAGTGTCGGCATACATCCACACCATATTTTGACCATAATTTTTTTCGGTAGGTATCTTAGGCATTGATTAAAGTATTTGCTCCAATCTTTATCTAGTTTTTTTAACCAGTTATACTTTTTATTATCATAGATCGCATTACATCTTATGGACCATATTGTTTTCAATGTATGTATTATTGCCAATGTGTTATGCGGGTTAAAGTTCACAAAGTTTCTTTTTACTATTTTATTTAAGTTTATTACTGGTTTATGAAACACTTTATTTCTAATGTGCCAGAGGGCTTTACACTCCTCAAATAAGTGCAACAAGCTATCTTCCTTTATTTTACATAATACACATATTGGTACCAAGTTCATATGGAGCCTACTATTCAGCAGGGCCTTAGTAGGAAGGAGCCCATTTAGTAACCTAAACATAAACCTAATGTATGATTGTGGTGCATATATCTGTCGTAATTTCTTCAATATATTATTTATATTTAATCCAGGTAAAAATCCTTCTATACTTCGTGCATTACTTCCCTGGTTTTTTATCTCTCTATATTTAACCCCTTCCAAACTAATCAAGTCTAGATTGTCCTGTAAATCCTTGTATGCTATCCGCAGATAGGCAAAAAAGGATCTCCTTTCTTTCCCTATTTCATGGTAGACATTAACTTCAATCAGTGGAGGGTCAAAGCATTTATCTTTAATGACATTTATATATGTCTTAGCTTTGATAAACATAATATATTCTTTTAGGTCAATTAAGTTGAGACCTCCCTTATTAATAGGTAGCTGTAATGTTGAAATCGAAACTAGACTTGTTGCCCTTCCCCATATATATTTCTTTGCCATTCTATAGATCTTACTTGTTGTTGTCTGTGTACTATTACTAACAGTTGAATGTATTTGGAATATTTAAATAAAGTTAAATTTTTCTAAAGACATTCAATATTTATATTAATGATTAAAATAATCCAATATATAAATACAACTAAAATACCATCATCACAAACCTTCAGGAAAGTACTAGTAATAATAAACTTGCACAATTGTAGTTTTTTTTTGATATAACTTTACTTTTCTTATTTATATGTGAATGATTATCTGTATTTTCCAAATCATTGTGGTCTTACATATTTCAAAAAATCAACATCTTATTGTATATATATGGATACCTACCTTGTGAATAACCAAACATATATATACAATAATTCAGCTAGTTTTAATATAATTTTAATTTCAGCCACGAAAAATGTTTGTTTTTATTTGAACTCTTCTCAGATTAGAAAAGAAGCAATAAGGAAGAAAAACTAAATTATGAAAGTGAGTTATTTATTTTAGTATATTGTTTACTTATTACTAAAATTTGATTCTTATTTACATTTTTATTGTGCTGAAAAATATTTATTAAACAGTGTAATTTTATTTCTTTCTTATATTTTGATAATTTATTCTACTGGGTTGAGCATTTACTACATTAAACATATTCTTTTCTAAGGAAGTTTTGCCGTGTGAGATTTAGCATGGTAGTGATGTGGTGAATTCTAAGTTCCAGCATTAATTCTTAGTTTGAGTAACTTAAATAAAAAATAAAAAAATCAGTCTATGAAGGAATTATTGTGGTCAATAATCATAGATACTCTTTGTATGGCACACAATCTTCTTAGCAGCAATTCATGAGTATTAATGAAGTTACAAATTTAGCAGCATCTGAATACTTTTAAGGTTTTAATGTTAATTGAAAACATAATTTGAAATGCATTCGTAATTTATTTATGGTTATTTCAAAATTGTAGCTTCAGATATAATTAATTGTTAATAATTTAATTTCATTTAACGAAGAAAGGTAAATTTTAAAATTGTTTTCATTGGGGGTGGGGGATGGGGATAGAAATATGTACTCACAAACTGAAAAAAAGTAATATAATAGACATATATGTAAAGTATATCGTTCTAGATTTATCCATATGTAATTAACAATACTATTGAACCAATGTTTTGGCTGGATTGCAAACTGCCTCAGCTAAGTAAGGAAAAATTTTTTTTAGCCCATTAATTAGAATAACTCTTGATTTTATTTTCCCCATCCAATGTTATTTCCTACTTGAATGTTTTAAGGATTTTTATTTTTGTTTTTATTGGATGAACTTTCAATCTTGCTATATATGTTAATGTTTCCAGTGGAATCTATAACAGTTTTTAAAATATTATTTATCTGCTTCATGACAAGTGTGATTCAGCCAAACTCTCAATGGAGTAGTACTATTAATTGTATACTGATGAATCCTGACAATACCTTGCATCTGTGGCCCATTTAAGTCTTCAGTTTTAATATATATATATATATAGCTTATATAAGTAGACATTTCTTAATTTATGTAAAAATTATTATTTTATACTATAGCTATAAATAGAAAATATTATTTTAAGCTACACTATGATCCTATTTATTATTTTCCCCAATATCTCTTCCAATAATCAAAATAGAGGAGAATCTAATGAATATCCTGGCACCTCACTGACGATACTAGATGCAGAAACCGGTCTGGGTTTGAGGATATTCTCAAAGCTTTTTAAGAGCTTGTTTTGCTGGCTCTGTATATAACATTTGTAAAATAGAGGAATAGTATTTATTAACACATTAATCTAAAGCAAGAAATTAAATCTTTTCCGATTTTTTTTCTTGATTAATTTTTGAGAAAGAAGGAGGGGTGCTTTTATACTATAAAGTACTATGTTAGTAAAGCTTAATTTATTGAAAATTTTAAAAGTGAAATAAGTTTCTCTCCTTTTCTCAACTTATTTTATATTATATATAAATCTATAAGTAGACTTTTAACAAATTTATTCTTCATGGATTCTTTTTTTTCCTACAAATTTAGATTTTTCATCTGTACTTCATATTATTATTTTTCAATATTATTGGTGGTGGAAGACTGGAGAGGATACATAATTGCATAGGGATTCTTTCAAATTAATCTAGCTGGGAATAACTTAAAAAAAAATTGTCTAAATTAAATGATGCGGTTGAATGATCTGAAAGCATATTTCAAACAAACTAATTAGCTAAAAGCTTTTAATAGGAAATTTAAAAACTTGTAAAAATAATCAGCGCTATTGATGAAAATTTTATTAAAATCCTAAAGTATATTCGTTTTTACCCATTGATTGAAGAAAATTTATTGCAAATATTGTTTTTTAAATAATTTATAAATTCCTGTAATATCAAGTTGGTAGTTGTATAGTATACAATAAATATAGAGAAATAGTATTCCATCATTATCATCATCATTTTAAACATTATTGATTCACGCTTTAGGATGACCTTTCCAAATTTCATTCATTTTCTCTGATCAATTTCACATCACATTGATAAAGTTATTTCATGCATCAATCTCACCTATAGTCTTTATCTAGATCTTTTACAATTTCTTGGGATACAGTTTAAGACTTGTTGTTCATTTATAATCATCTCTTCTTGCAGTATCTCCAACTCTACTTCATTTCAGTCACTCAATTATTTCAAGGATGTCAATGCTATCTGTTTGTTCGCTCACTCAATTATTTTACTTTGATCTCATCTCCCAATAAAGGATCTCCATTTTTCATTGAATGGTTTAGTCTCTGTATTGCTCTTCTGTTATCTATCTGAATCTCAGATTCATAAGTAATAAATTGGTAAAACATATCTAGTAAAAAAACAACATCCTTTTCAAACACATAGACATGTTCTCTTTTAATATTATTTTTTTTACCAGAATCACTCCCTTAAAATTTAATTCTATAGATCTGAAGTTTATATATATATTCATATATAAAAGATAAAACAGTCTTAAGTAATATCTTTTTTTTTTTTTTTTTAGAGAAATGATATCCATAAGTATCTTTATGGTTTTTCTTTCATTTCACCCTAACTAAGAATAGTTAGATACCCTTCTGCTGATGAATAATTAGAGTAATTATATACATATATGAGAAAACTCCTACTGATAATAACATTTTCCTATTGCTTGTTTTCAATACTTTTTTTAAGAAAATCTGCAATTATTAAGCATATCTTCTTGATCATAATTGGGATACACTTAATAAATTGATAACTTGTAAAGAAAAATGGAAATTGGAACAAGCAAATAGAGGAATTGAAATAGCTTGAAGTATATAGAAAAGATATGTTTGAGGATATAGAATGCAATGGGGAGTTAGAATTAGTCAAAAAGTTGACAACTTTCAGAAAACAAAGTTTGCTGCTGATGAAGTTAAGACAGTATCACAAAATATCAAATAGAGTAAAGGACTAGAATGTTTTATATGCAGACAAATTTGTGATTCACATATTAACTTGTGTAATCATTGCAAAAGTATCTGTTGTATCAATATATTTGTGTTGCATTTTGTCTTTCTATTTTTGTTTCCATGAAGTTAAAATAGCTGCAATAATTGCAAAAGGTTACTGCTGCTGATATTTGATAGATTTAGTATTATACTTAGAAGAAGAATGTCCTTATGTTTAAAATTAAAATTTTAAGCGATGTTTTTTGCCTGTTTTGACTCATGGTTTGTGCAACTGTGATTATGAATTGTAAAATAAAACAGTGATTACAATTATAAAGGAGTATAGATAAGTTATTTTATGAATAATAAGAAAGTAAGAGGAATAAAATTGATTTTAAAATGGTATTACGGATATGATTTATAAAAATTGAAGAATTTTAATAGGATGATCATAACACTTTTAGGATTAGAACAATTCTTGATTGCATACCAAAAATAAATGATTGTGGAAAAATGTATTTTATAATAGGAGGATGAAAAAATTAACATTGATGGATTATTAAGGAAAAGGAAGGCTTGCGATTGTTGTGAAGGAGTATTAGAGAAATCTTTGCAATGCAGTGAAATGCCAATGACTTAAATTGATGGTAATTCAAATTAATGTTTCGTTGAAGAACAGCTTTATTTACTGATAAGTTTTTTTTTAACAATATATTTTATAAATTTAGTTTCACTTGGCATTGAAATGTCGAACACATTTTATCAATACTACTCCTGTTCTGCCACCTGTTATAATACAAATGTACTAGACCTAGATCTAAAATTCCTCACTAGTGAAAACCACAAGACAGAAACTAGTCTGAGAATATGGATAGGACAGTATTTGATAAGGATTTAAGAATCACAATTATCTTACACCTATTAATTTATCAAATTTACAGCAAATGGCAAAAACTAGATCTGCACAAATAGAATATGCTCTTGAAAAGCATTTTGTAAGCTAGAATCATGTGATGTTCTTGGTTTTATAAGGTGCTATTAATAATTTGCAACATGTATATGTATTGGATTATCTTCTCTCTACTGATTATTATGGTAAAGATTCATTCCAAAGCCTAGAGATTCGCATATGGCTGAACTAACTTTAAAATGAAACTATAAAATATAATTTAATTAAATATGAAGACTGCCAGTAAAAATCACAATTTAAAACATTTCTGATAGCAATACTACTACTTAAAAATCTTGTTTTGCTATTTGTCAAATCAAATTTATATAATAATACCATAAAGTCGATATTACAGAGCCATTTTAAATGAACGAATTAAATTTTTTGCAGATTAAAAAAAAAAAAAAAATCAAAAATGTGCCCAAAAGCAAAAAGTTTTTTCTATTAAAAGTGAAAGTATAAAGCAAACATTTTTGTTACATAACTTTTTTTAAATTTAAAAAAATGGATTCACTTCATCATTGCACCACATTGCGCAGGACCAAATGTAGAAGTTTTCCCATTTCTGTGCAAAGTAATCAGAAAAATTCACTGACCCAAGAACAAATCTTTATTAAAAAGGAACATTTCTTAGTGCAAAATTAGTCACTAAAATTAAATTAATTTAGTTAATGTCTTAAGACCGATTTATTGTACAAACATAGAGTGATGATATTAATAGTAAAATTAAGACGATATAAGATTATAATATATACTGATCAGGAATTAAATTTTGAATGTTTGAAAAGAGTTGTTATGAATTATATTCCAAACCCAGAAGCACTGATGATAAAAGCTATCCAGGGGTAGTATAGAAATGTTTGGTTTCTATAAATAGTATAATGTGAGAAAATTTGGGTAGACTTTAAACTGTTGAGATGAAAAGGCATTTGGATGAATTGATCTCTTTTATATTTATCTGAGTTATATTCAATTTATATTTCAGAATGAGTATTGATTTGTTTATAATAATTATTTTTGATTTATTAACAAGAAATATCATTGTATATTTACTAGATCTACTTCATTGAATGAAACAAAAGATAATGTGTATAGATAAGTAGTAATACTAACCATCTTTGGAAATGAAAACCTAAAAGTCTTACAAAAAAAAAAAATTCTATTGTAGTAGTAAAAAGATGAATTGGAGTCATGAACATGCATAATTTTCTTGGTTGTAAATATATTTTTCTCAGGAGATATTAATTTTTTTTAACCATCTATGAATCTCAATAACATGCAAATAGACTTTCGAAAATGAAGTGATTTGAATCTTAGCACAATGTAATCCAATACTTTTAAATGCTAAACTGAGAAATTTGGACAATAAATTCATCAGGTTTAAGGAAAGTCTCAATTTTAATTGTTGAATTGAAATCTTATGTTGTTGAGTAAAATAATTTTTACTACTAATATGGGGTTGGAAACTTCAATTGTTCACTAGATGACTGTTGACAGTTTTTAGTTCTTAATAGTTTTTTTTTGCTCATATGAGTTATCTGACTCATTTTATTAATCTGAATCCACTGCTGAATCATTGATTATGATTTTTAGAACTTTAATAAGTTATGTTTATGATACTGAATGTCCTCAGGGTTAGTAGGACTCATGCTGCTTTTGATTTTCAAGATACATTTAATAGTGCAGTTATTTTTCCCTTATGCTAAAACCACATACTGTAAGCCATCCTACGATGTAATGCTATAATATTCCCATATCCAGACCACTTTTTATTTTTTCTTCAGTGAAAACTAGGATTCATAGTTGGAATTAATGCATTTTATGCATCTTGTAAGCAACTTGTTTTTTTACTGATGGTTTGCAAATGTAGATCTTATAGCATTGTACCATCTTAAGACCAGTGATCATTCAAGTTTATAGTAGACGGTTCTAAAATAGGATGAATAAACTGCTCTTGGAAGCATATGAAGTCTGTGATATTGTTAGCCAAAGTATAGAACGGGCCTACTGTTATTATAAAACAGATCTCTAAAATATTAGAAACGGATCTATATAATTATGCAAGTGAGTTAGTCTCAGTTTAAAACTTTAAATTTTTTTTTATATTTATTGTTATTAGCTTTAATAGTACAAGGAATTATTTGATCATTAAATGCATGTGTATCAATTACAGTTTTGAATTCTAGTCTTCACTGATGTAGGCACAATCCAAAAATTGGTTTGGATATAGAGGTTCTAATATATGGTGTTCATTCTTAAGCTTATAGTAGATGGCTCTAAAATAAAGCGAAAACAACTGCTCTTAGAAACATAAGAGTGATCATATGAGATCGTTGATTGTTGATATGATTTATAATGT
Organism: Epiperipatus broadwayi; assembly: GCA_028023455.1. Taxonomy (NCBI): domain Eukaryota; kingdom Metazoa; phylum Onychophora; class Udeonychophora; order Euonychophora; family Peripatidae; genus Epiperipatus; species Epiperipatus broadwayi. The sequence continues at coordinate 3,222,919 of JAQFVV010012410.1, read as the reverse complement.
TCTTAATAATAGTTATCTGAATTGGTAGTGAGTCAATAGATATCTTTGGAGATATTTTAAAATTACAATAGTGGAAAATTTTCAGCTATGTCCTGTTTTAAGAAAAAGCATTGAGATAATATAGCTTTAAAATTAATATTTTAATGAGGATATTTCAGTGAAATGCATGATTATCATATCCATAGAATGAATATCTTTTATTAGAATAACATTAAATAGAGTTGTATTGGTTAGCACTAATTTCTTATAGATAATGGAAAAAAGAAAATTTTTCACAATTTTCCTTCTTATATATAATAGAAAGAAGAGATTTTCCAGTAATTGTAAATAAGCTGCTGTAAAATTAAAGGAATAATTTTTATCTGACTAGGAAATTGATTAGCTGGTTTATTATCTCCACAGATTAATTTGTTTCCAAGAAAACCATGATTTTTAGAATAAATTCTCCTGCACTATAAGATTCCAGGGGTCAAGTGTTACTGGAAAACTTCAGTATTTTATAAATTATTTACACTTTTTTTTCAGTCATAAAGTGATCAAATTTTTCCAGAATGCTTCACTATAGAAATGTTAGTGACTTATAAAATTGGATTTATTATTGTGAAATTTATCAAAAGTTTTTAGCACTAGAATTGTGTTATTGAACTTAATACATATATCTATATACATTTATGACTTATTTTATTATATATATTCTAATCACACAAATAAGGACATCAGACAAAGTCAAATGATTCCCAAGATGCATTTCATGCTGAATTACAGTAATCATCATTTGCCTCAGGTCACATTTCTCATTCTTGTTCATTATTTATTAATACATCAAATTATTACAATTTATTGGGAAGGTGCCAAAGTTACTGGTTTTTCTGAAAATAAGACCTAATTAAAAAATAGGACCTAGCATGATTTTTGAGGATGCTTATAATATAACACCTACTCCCAATATAAGCCCTAGTAAAAGCAGCCCGATAGACTGCTTTTGTTTGCCTGTTGAAACATACGATGTATATATTGCATTATAAAGTAATAAATGCATAAATAAAGAATATTATTGACATTAATGCTTTAAATAAATGGTAATATAAATTATATGGTTGTTTTACATTTTCATGTCAACTACTTTCTACAAATGTAATTATACTTATATAGAGAAACATTTTATTTACCAAAATCAGTATATCGACAATTTATAATTTCATTTATATATTTTTAGGTACTTATTTTATTTATATTTAATACTTTGATTTAGTTTTTGTGCTTCAGTATGGTAGCTTTTAAATACTCAAGATAAAAAAAAATTAGTTTGATTTCTTAAACATTTGTTTTTATCTGAAGACTTTATTAAAATAATGGAAGTGATTTTAAAATCACAGTTTAGCTTAAGTTAAATCAGATTCTTTTTATCTCAAAGAAAAGTTTTTAAAAAGACTATTCATACAGGGCTATTACAAGTAATTTGGAAAATGTTTACACTTTGCATAATTGATAATGAATGGATGTGGCTGTGTCATATATGAATCTTTGTAACACAATATGCCGTATGTTGTAATGGATATACTTAATGTGAAATTAAAAAAAAACATTTTCTGAATTTTTATGCTTACATTTTTTTATTGCTTTTGTGTGGACAAACTATTCTTAATGTAATTGTTTTTGTTATCAGGCCTGTCTTGCAAGTGTTCAATTAATACTTGATTTAATGGTAAATTTAAGTAGAATAATATTCTGATCACCATATAAAATTAGTGCAAAAAGAAAGAGCTATTCTGGTGAGTACAAGAAAGAAATTGTGGGGGTTCCTGGGGTAAGGATCTTACAGCTTTTTGTAAAGATAATTATTTGAATAAATACCCATTTTCATACTTGAAATGTAGATTTTTGTACATGAAAAAATAAGACATGCCCTGAAAATAAACCCTACAGAGTCTTTTGAAGCAAAAATTAGTATAAGACTGGATCTTATTTTCAGGGCGACACAGTATGATATTATCCTTCCCAAATTAATACTGTAATGATTATTACTAATCATCTTGAAGATAGAAATTTGATTAGAATATATGTGGTAGCATTAAAAAAGTGCCATGTGGGTTAATTTAATTATATGATTAAATAATATCTGGACTAAAAATGATGTGATACTTTCTGGTCTAATAAATAATTGGTAACAATCATTAAGGCATTTATCTGGCAGAATGACATTATAGTTACATGTGTAATAATTTTGCTGGAATCCCCATAAATTGTAATAATTTGATATCTTTTTATATTTCTTGGATAAATTCTCCCATTACTTGATTTATATTAATTTTGTTTCAGTTATTACATAGTAGAGATGTCTGCCCATCCCTTGTATATGTATTAAATGGATTATGTACTGTACATGAGGGATCAGATTGACCTTAGGTCAACATGGGTGTGACAAGAATCTCGGTCTCAGGGTGGCCTTTGACATCATCAGATTTTCCACTTGGATGGACAGTTGAAGAGGTGGAGTGTGGAATAGATTGAAGCCTGTCCATTAAAGTATGAGGATTGGCTATCTTAATATATATCTGAGCATTTTTAGCATATATGTGTAGAGATGGTAATCTGGACCAACTGATGATTGCTGTTTTAGCATGAAATACGCATATTGGTGATTATTTATCTTTTCAACATATGTGTTCAAGTATATCAGTGTTATGAGATAGTGTGGAGAGTGGTGGGGCGTGTGAAAGTCTGTGCTCATATACCCTATATATTACTAATTTTGTTTGTAATTCTGCCTTGTTAATTAAAAAAGTATCAATTAATCAGCAGAAAAAGAATTACCTAAAGCTATGATGTTTTTCAATTCAAAACATAAGAATGCTGTTTATCAGCACTATAGTATAGCTTGTTTTTCAAATTTTTGCAGGGGAATTAGAATTAACATATGTTAATAAAAAAGGCTAGTTGTTTTGAAGTCATTTCCTTCTGGAGAACAAGGTAGGCTAAATATATCACATTTGCTTGCATTATTTTAATATTAACTTGGGGATTTTAATATTTTCTGAATTCATTTCAGAAATTATTAAATATTATACAAATCAAAGAGTAAAAATAGAACAGCTAAGCTTGATACTTGAATGTTAATAAGTAATTTGATATACTTAATTTTAAAATTAAATACAGCTAAAATAGAGTGTTTAGGCACTTGTAATTTGATATAAATATAAAATTAATATTAAAAAAATCAAATTTAATTAAATTATTTAAGTAACATTTTTTGTAGTTATTATTATATATAAAAAATTTTGTAGTTTAATTTGAACCTTATATGTATATATATTGTAAAAATTATATTTCTGAAGAAGACTGTTGGGTAATCAAAACTGTCAGCTACTTTTTTTTTTTTTATATGTCATAGCATCGGCCGGGACGCGAACCCACAACCGTCTGCAACCAACTTCTTGCTTGCATGGCGGCTGCGATACCTCTCGGCTAACAACACAAGACAGCTACTTTTGAAAGTGTGGAATAATAAAAATGACGATTGATATGTAAATGTCCTTTTTTTTGGTAAAGGGTTCTTATGGTTTGTGAATAAATTATCCTTTTGAAAGATAAAATGACATTTGCCATTGTGTAAAGTAAGAAGAATGTGTTGTTATTATTTATTTGTACTTCAAAATAAATACTTAGATATTTTCATGAAGAACTTTACTACATAACTGATTTAATTCATTGTGTTAAATCTGTAAAACAGTTTTGATCAAGTTAATATTAATTGTTATAATAAATTTGTTTATACTTTTCCTTTTTTTTAATTTTATTGTTAAATTGAGGAAAATGGTGATATCTTGATGGAAAATTTTACTAAAATAGTTATCATTAGTTTTCTGTTGGAAAGTAAGCGTTTTTGCCCTTTCTCTATTTTTTTAATCAGTTGTAATCATTCTTCTATTATATCTTCTATAATTTTTATAGCTAAATGAATATTAGTCACATTTCTTTTTGACTATGTTTAATATCTACACATTTAAATGGAGCTTCTGATACATAGAAGTGATAATTCTGATGATTAGTCACAATAGTCGGAATCTATTCGCTAATCTTGCTTTTAAGAAAAAAATAAGGAAGCCAGGAGAAAACTCTCACAGATAAGTGCATAAAATTTCTGTTGACAGATCTTGTTGACAGAAAGGCTTAGTTGGTTAGTGTGCCACCTTAAATTCTGTATTAACGAATGTAAAGATCATTACGCTAATATTGTCATTGGTCAGGCAAGCAACACTCGAAGAAGAGAATCCTACTTCTTAAAGCATTGAATTATATACTAACTTGTGTTTTATTACTAGCAGTTGAATGTATTGAAAAGTTTAACTAAAGCTTGAATTTTTCTAAAAAAATTAACAATTAAAAGTAGATGATGGAAATAGTTCAATATATAATTACAAATGAAGTGCTATCACCACAGGAGTGCCAAAGCATGAAACCATGGTCAGGGGTTTGAGAGGGGGTTTCCTGACAGAGATATTTTAAATGCTTTCTCTGGCTAGGCATGTAATACAAAGCTTGTTGAGGAATTGGCAATCCTCATTGTTTATAACTTACAAGCTTAAGAGAATAGGATCATGTGATCTATGACTCTTATTTTGACTTTTTATAATAGAAATACTTTCCATATATGAAATTATTAGTAATATGAAATTATTTTTCAAACATTTATTGCTACCATTTAATTTGTTATAGTCTATTAATTATTATTTTGATTTTTTTTTGAACAAATACATACATGCATTTAATTTTTTTTTTTGGTATTACTTTTTGTATTGCTTTGTTTGCCAAAAACCCGATAGAAAAGTTTAATCTATATATGTATAATTTTTTCATTATTTTTCTTGTGGAATCAGTCATGAAATTTGAGATAGATCTAATACTATAGTAATATCTAATTTTTTTTATGTACTTAATATTTATAATTTTTTATTATTATTTTTGATACCTGTTGCAGCAATTTCTGAACAATAAGAGATTAATTAATAAACGTCAAGCCAGGGATAGTGAGAAAGACAATGGAATAGAGATTGAAAGTATTCAAAACCCAAGTATTCTTTCTCTATACTTAAATTGCATTCCATAATTAGAACCATTTAAATATTTTTTACAGAGAGAATAATGAAAAATAAAAATCACTTAAAAAATATTATTGTAGAAATATAAAAGATAAATTGAAAAAAATAATCTTAATAGAAAACTTGTTATATTCTTAATAGGATTGATTTTAGAATTTCTCTGTTTATTTCAAATGTAAAATATTTTATTTAATATTGGAGATTTAAATTGATGGTTTGTTATTGTTGCTTAGAAGATCATAAAGATATTTGAATAATGGAAATGACCAATTGAACTGCTATCTGTTATTCAAAAATTTCTACTATCTAAACAAAATTTCAAAGGTTTTCATTAATTTTTTTACAGTAAATAAATTAGTTTCTGCACACATTTATAAAAAAAATTATAGGAATAAAAGCATTCATTAAATATCTTTAAACTAATAAGCCTAATTGCAGTGAATTGTCTGTGTTGTTTTCTGTTTGGATTTACATTGAAGGGCTAAAAGGTATATTTTTGAAATCCAACAAATTGGTAAATCTTAAAAAGTCCTGTACCTATCTTTTTTTGATTAGATTACTTAAATGACTCGCAATTTAATCTATTTTTTTAATGTTCAGCTTTTTCAGTTTGTCTATTTTATTTTGTTATGTTATTTTCAATTAGTTCAAAATAAGTATATATTTTGTTTGCACTATTTTTAATTATTCTTTTATATTTCCATATCTCTGTATTTGTTAATGACAGATGATTTTTCTTTCTATTAGGATCTAATGCTTAATTTTTTTAAATTTTCACACATATTGATAATGTTCATTTTAAAGTCAAAATTGTTATTTATTTTAAAGATTCAGAAGATCAATAATATGTTAACATAATTTTAAAAAATGAGGATTAATTAATTTAATATAGCATAGTCTGCTTCAATAAATGTATTAGGATCTGATCATTCTAGTGTGCATAGACATATTTGTATATAGGGATAATCCATTTCAGGCCCACAGCATAGAGCAAAGTTAATTCTGCACTATCATTTAAACAATAAAAAATATAAATATGTAAATGTAATATAAATATATATACTTTTTATATTGTTTTTATAAATTTGAAATCATAAAAAGGCTTATGGATATAATAAATGTAAACATTCTTTTTTAATGTAAACAAATTGAAGTGGTGAAATCTCTAATCACAGTGCTGTAACATTATTCATATGATTTTGGGAAACATTTTTTTAATATAAGCTTTTTCATGCTAACTGTATATAAATTTGAAAATCATAAACAGTCTTTATCCATAGTGAAAACTATAATCATACTTTTTTTTTTTTCATGTGTTAAAGCATCGGCCGGGAAGCGAACCCACAAACCCAGGACAACTGCTTGTAAGGTAGCTTTGCTGACCACTCACCACCAATTCTTGACTATAATCATACTTTTCAAGACATAAAAGCTTTTATGCACACAAAACATAATCTTTCTCAATATAAATAATTTGAAGTAATCTTCACTTACAAAGTTTAATAGAAAGGTTTGAAATATTTTTCATTCATGCTTACTATGTTAGCCAATGACATTCATTATAGCATTGACATTCATTGATTAGCTAGTCCGTATTTAGTAAAGTTTCTGATAATTTTACAGCTTTCTTGTTTGAAATTTTTATGGCAACAGTAATCAGCTTTATAAATCTGCTTTTTTAAGCCCATGACTAAAATTATAATATTACATAGAGAATATATTTAAAGTTTAATATTTTTATTGCAAAATGTACAGATAATCAGATAAATAAATTAAATTGGTAACTAGGTCATTTTTATTATATAAATCTTTAGTGAGAAAAAATTTTTGTTGTATAATTTGTTAAATGCAGAAGCATTCATTACAAAAGACTTAGCTATACATGATCAAATTCTGAATATGAGATGATAAACTGTTTACTTTATAACAGGTAATAAACTATAACAAAACTATCCTGAAATATGATCTTATTTGCTGTAAACAATAATTTCTTTTTCAACAGAGAATTTATTACATTCAAATATCAGCCTTTCAAGCTAATTGAGCACGCGCCTTTTGAGAGTGTTAAATCAATGAATACTTTCCTCTTCAATCCAAGATATAGTATTTATGCAGGAATAAAAAGGATCCTCTTATTCCTATGACTCAAATTCTTTTAAATGAGCAAATCTGAAGTACTGTTGAGGAGAGTATGAGTAAAATTCTCACTTTAAATTACTATTTATGATGTTTTTTGACTGAATGACGTCGGTGAAATTACGTAGAATTTACTAAACGTCATTCTTACTGAAACTTAATTATGAATAAATAAGCAATTATTTTATCTAGTGCTGTGATTACAATTATATTACATTCAAATATCAGCCTTTCAATCTAATTGAGCATGCACCTTTAGAGAGTGTTAAATAAATGAATTCTTTCCTCTTCAATCCAAGATATAGTATTTATGCAGGAATAAAAAGAATCCTCTTATTCCTACGACTCAAATTCTTTTATATGAGAAAATCTGAAGTACTGTTGAGGAGAGCGTGAGTAGAATTCTCACTTTAAATTACTATTTACGATGTTCTATTGTTATCTTTAGTCTTAAATTATTTTTGTTTGGCCCATCTCTAAACTCTTTTTAGTTACAAAGTGCTTTATTAACAGTAGCAAATGGTGATCATGTGATATATTTTAGTAGTTACACAGTGAGTATACATTTTTGAATCATATGGTGTAAACTTAAAATTTTAAACCATTACTTTAAATACTGTAATTAGAAAAGTTATTGGCATTTTATGATTATCCTAGCACTCTTCATTAATAAATGAAAGCTACATATTAATAAAAAATAAGCAGAGGGGTGCAACCATTGTTTGTTTTAGTGCTGTGGAAGTAGATTAATGTATAGCATTAAATAGTAAATAGTTTAATAATTTTTATTGATTGGGAGTTCATAAAAAGTTTGAGCATTAGAAGTGCCAGAACTGGAATCAATCCAAGGATCTTAGCCTTAGAGTCTGATACTCCATCAGTACACTAAACTACACACATAGAAATGTATAGTATTAAAAGTAGGTTAAAAATTTATGTAGTAGAATTATTTCTATAGGTTATTTATTTGTAATTAGATGACAAATCTTTCCTCTGAACTTGAGTGATCAGTTAATGGCCAGTACATATCCCCACCTCCAGACTGATTTCTGGCTTTAGCAATCATGTGATCAGAATGAAGATAACTTTTTTTGGAAGCATAAGAAGTCACATATTGTTGGTATTTATAACTGTTCATGAATAAATTCCATAGCATTTGAACTAGTTTGGATAGTTTGATGACTGTATTCATAATCATAGGATACTTAATGTTTCAAGTTATTAACTTGGATATTAATAAAATTAAAAATCTATTGGAATAGTCATTTTAATTGATCAATAATTCCTTCCTGAATGAATTCCAACATATAAACAAAATTTACTAGGTATTGATCTTGTTATTAATGAAATCATTGGACTATATTATCAAATCTTTTTTAGCAATTGATGGAGAATATATATATTTATTGTTGTTGATTAAAGTAATATTTTGAATTCCTATTATTATGGTAAAGGATTTAAACAAAATAACAGAAACATCTGCTATGCCTTTATTAATAAAATTTAGGACCACTATTTACACCAAGAGTTTTATGTATTCTATTTGGATTGAAATTATATGTCTTTTGAGCAATATCACCAAAATATTATTTTCATGATGATTAGTCTAGTTGTATTAGATTTGTTGGCAGAGAGTCATAATCTGCAATCTTTGTTCAAAAATGATCCACAAAGACAATAATATTTAAGTCAGAATGATTTGGATGACTATGGGAGATATACACCATCATTCTCACATTTATCAGAATAATATTTTACTTAAAGTTGAAAAATTGTGCAAGTTTAAAATATATCATTATAATTTGGAAACAGTGAATCTCTTCTCAGAAAAGTTATTAAATCAAGATAATAGATGAGGCAATTATTCTACCTAACTATTACTAGATATAAACTCTTCCAATACTTGGGGAAAAGTGTTAATTTTTCTCATATGCTACTAATTGTCTATTGTACAATTCTTGTTCTTGTGCTTAAAATATCAAATGTCACCTATTGCATATTTTGCATTTATCAGGAGTTTTAAAATGGACTCTTAGTAGTTAAGTGTTTTGTGTGAGGCTTGAAATAGATGCTTTTTGAAATATATATTGATTTTTGCAGTTATTTGTTCTGATGTGGCTTAATGTTTATTAACTATGGATCTTTATTATTTTTACCATTATCTCTTAGTATGCATTGATTTCCCCTTAACATTTAGAGATAATCTGCCTTTAAACATTAAATGCTTCAGTGGTTTGGAGAGTCATGTTAAAGCTAATTGGAGATTAACTGTTTGAATTCTTTTAAATTCAGATAGATTTGACATTTTTTCATAGGTTTATGATATCAACTTTTTTATAATATATCCCCCCTCCCCCCAATCTTGTGAGAGTTGGAAAAAAATATACATTGTGTAATTCCATTTCTAACAACTGCCAAAAATATAATGTTACTATAGCAAGGTACTCATTATTTTGTTCATCCACTATATACATATATTATGCAGGTAGACCTTGATTAATTTGAAATACCTATTTCCATGTTTTTTTTGAATTTGTGATTCTTCAAATATCAACAATAACTCCCCTTTCCATCTCATTATAAACATGAAGGAAATTTAAATAAGCATAAATTTTATCATCAACTTAGCAATGCTAGACTTTAAGTGAATATGGAGTAGTATAAATGGCTGTCATTTCAAGTTTTTCCATGTAAATGTTGATAGAATATGTATTATTCTTTCACTACAACACAGAATTCTTCCAACAAAATCAAGGGATGATTATGTGCTTCATCATTGTTACCCTCTGTTTAGCATTTACATGGAAGAGCTTGAAACCACAAACATAAATACTATAACCATCTAAAATCTGTCTTTGCTATGTGATGATTCATTTGTTGTATGATCACATAATGAATCATTATTACAGATATTCTGGGCACACATCAATTACATCCCCATTCAATTAATTTCACAATAAAATCAGAACTAGAATAAAATTTGACATTCTCAGGTCTTCTTGCTACAAGACTTCCTCATGATAAAATCAAAACTACAGTTTACAGAAAACCCACACATACAGGAAAATATTTAGCATACACATCCAATCATGACAGAAACACAAAACATAGAATTATACTATTTTTATGAAACAGAGCAAAAGGAATTTGTTTAGAAACCAATAATTTGACAAAAGAAAATATTTACATACAACAAATTCGCATGAAGAATAGTTACTATCTACTGGGATTAAGAAAACCTTAAATAGACAATAAAAAGAAAGATAAAAAAAAACAATATTTATAGGTATTGTAGTGTATCCATATATACCAGGAATAGCAGATCCACTACAGAAAATCTGCAATCAATATAACGATCAGTTTTTTGAAGATTTCTAACTTCTAAAAAACCCAGACTTGAAATACTGAACAAAAAGTATATCTACAAAATATTATGTGAATGCAGAAGGATATATATTGGTGAAATCAATTGCCCATTGAAAAGTGATTAAAAGAAGAACTGATGATTATAAATAAAAAAATATATATCTAAAGTAACAGAGCATGTATATACCAATGAATAAATGTTTGATTAGGAACAGACAAAAATATTATACAGAAAGAAAAAGAACAAAGAAGAAAATTTAAAGAAGCTGCTCACATGACAATGGCAAACAACTCCATAAGTCATTCTAGCACGATGATTTATAATGTTTGAAATCCACTTGTTAATCTTGCTCTTAAAAAATTGGAGAATTCAGAATGTTTGTAGATAAACCACTAAACATCACATGATTAACATTTCTTATGCTTGCTCAAGCTGTTAAAACAGGCAAAACTCTCCATACAGTAGTGCCACTCAATGCTGGAGGGTTGCATTAGATCCTAAGATCTAAATGCTGTGCTCTCAGATCCAAGGCTCCTACTGATGAAAGCTACAAGCTAGAAATTAGTCTGGGGATATTGGATGAGTAAGCCCTAGATAGGTATTTTATGCACAAACCTTCTTGAATCCATTGATTACTCTGGTTTGCAATGAGTGGCACTACTGTATGGAGAGTTTTGCTTGTTTTGAATGTTTGTAAATAAGTGTATGAAATTTCTTTTGTAAAATCAAAAGTTTTGCAGATATTAAAATTTACAGAGAATAAGGCAAGTATTAAGTGGTGACTCTACAGGTTTTAGAGATGAAAATTAACTTTGAATGTTTAGTTAGATTTCATCAGACTACATTAATTGGTTAGAACATTGCCTTAAATTCAATATTCATGAATCTAAAGATCCCAGTTCAGTTCATTTGCTAATACTGTCATTGGTCAGGCCAGCAAGATCTGAAGATGAGAGGAGAATATCACTTGGAATGTTGCGTTGCATATTAATCTTTGCTATTCCTAACAACTGAATGCATTTGAAAAGTTTAAATAAAGTTTGAAGTTTTCTGAATACATTTGATAATTAATATTAGATGATGGAAATAGTCAAACTTTTAATTACAATTACAATATCATATTCAAAAACTTTCAGTCAAATTTATACTTAATGCTTTTGTGTGTTCACTCATTCATATTATGTAATACCATTTTAAAAAGTTTTTTAAAATTGATAATGAAATGTCAGATTCTGAAGCTGTTGATATATTAGGACAAACATCACAGTTTTATTGCAATTGAGCACTTGTTTAAGATATTATTTTTCTTAATATATATATATAAATGTATGGAAACAAAACACCTGATTATTGGTAGTTATGGTTTCTGTTATTTTGATGTTTTTAAGTTTATGTTCACTTCAGAATTACTTCCAGAGCTTGGAGTTAACCATTTCAAATCCTTTGCTAAACTCTTAACAGTTTTCTGAAGCAGTATAATAACACCTACAAAAAAAACATTTGATTGATTCATATCCTGTATTCATAAATTCAATGCCTAACTAAAAATTATATTTTAACTTGATTGTAACTAACCATTTCAGGAGTGCAGACAACATGAATATGCATTTTTCTTTATTATTTTTCCAATAGATGATTCATTTTGAACATCAGTGCATTTCTAAACATGATTTTTTTTCTGTTACTAAAACCCAATAACTTTGTTATTGCTTAAGAAAGAAACACCTTCAAATTTTCTTTAATTCTGTGGAGCTTCGAGTTTGATATTTAGAAAATACTGCTTCGGTTGCATGTATAGAATGACATGACACCAAACATAAGATCAAGGAGGCCTGGTATATAGCTAATAACACCCAAGCTATAACCCAAAAGGGATAATGCTTTCCTCTCTCCAAGAAATGGACTCTATAATCCGTAATTTACTTATTTTTAAATATTTGTTACCTATATATAGTCCATCTTTTCCCAGATACAGAACTGCCTCGAAAATGCTAAGTCACTTTAGTATGGCAATTTGCACTTTAGTTTCACATTTATCTACGTTTCAGTGTATTTAAATATATTATTGTTCATTTAAGGGAAGTTTATACTTCTGTTATTATTAAATGAAATATTGTATTGTATTAAATACATGTTTGATTTTATGATGGAATTATTTTATTTTGGCTAGTTTACATAGTCATTGACTGGACAGTAGTGTTCATTTATGAATATCATGGTCATCTTAAAGCCATATCCTTGACTTACAATTACTGCACATTCAATGACTTACACAACACAATCAAAACATCAGTATAATGCATATTTTAGAAATGAGCAAATGTGTAGTAGATAAACCTGAAATATATGTTTACATGTTTTATCCACGAAATCTTATCTTTAATAAGCAATAGAATAGTTATTCATTAGTGGCAATTTGTTATTGCTTAGTACTCTTTTAATATAATTTATATCATCACAAGTTTAATATTCATCATAAAATAATGCTCATATATTATTAAGATTTATATATATGTGGTATTTTGTATCGCTTAAATCATTGATAATTCTGTTAAAGCATTAAGGCTTTTTTTTTTTTTTTACTTTTAAGGCTGATTTATTATTTAAACAATAAGGCAAACACTGCAACCAAGCAATGACTTGTTATTACCTGCTGAATCTTATTACATATAGCATGTTAAGTTTGATATTTCATCATAATAAGATAAAACAGCTTTTTTAAAAAATAAGTACCTCTCAGCAGGTCTGAGGCCTCTCCATCAGTTCTTCACAGAAGCATAATGAAGAGAAGACAATACTCATTAGATTTGCCAGTTATATAGGACTATTTCCATCATCTAATATGAATATTGAATATCTTTAGAAAAATATAACTTTGAATAGTTTTCCATTGTTGTCTACACCCTCTAATTAGGGATAGTTAGATATTCATTTACCCCTCTGTGTTGGATGATTGAATGAGCTAGCTTATCTGAGAGAAGAATTGTAAGCCTCTTGAAAAGTAATTAATTTGAATGGATTTGAATCCTAGATCATCTCTATCGCGGCACCTACTGCAAGATATTTCATCACAATATTGGAATATAATACAGTAAAATTAATAAACTGAATAATAGATTATATTAATAACAAAACGAAATTAATAATTAAAGACGTTAAAGAGAATAAGTCGATTTGTTTTTATTGGTCAATTTATATTATAAATTATTTACTATTTTTTTTTTTTAGTTTTATTTATTGTAGCTTCTCAGGAAAGATGATTGACATCACAAATAACAGATTTAGTCTGTGCCAATTTTAATTTCAACATTAATATGTATTCACCAGTAAGTAAATTGGGGTTGATAAAAATGAATCTGGTATTTTAATTTTAAGAAATTGTAAACATCTATAATTATTTACTTTTTTTGTTAATTTTATTTTATAAAAGTTCTATTTTTTTCTCTCGTTTAAACGTGTGTTTATGCTACTATAATGTTTTGTATATATATATTCTCTTAATTATTGTAAAATTTGTAGACATGACTTGAATTTAATTAGTTCTGTTAAATTCACAGCTCATAGTTTATCTAGGTGATAACACAGGCAATAACAAATTATAGCTGTCAGATTGAACGGAGTAATTAATAATAACTCAACTTATAGTATTCAAAAAATAACCTTGCAGTTGTGTGTGGACATATATGTAAAATGAAAATTAATATATTTAATTTGCAAAATCAAATTAACATAATTATTTATCCGTTAGTAAGATATTCTATATGTATATGTGTAGACATATGGACTTATAATATATACAAATATATTTAGTCAACTCTTAGACAATCCCAATATAGATAACAGTCTCAAACTATTGTCAAGGCAACCTTTTAACAAAAAAGGTGGACTCACACCTTTATATATAGTCCCATATATTTATATAGATACTAAAAACTGCAACTTGATCACAGAGATTGAAATTATGTATACACATTTGAGATGTATAATTATAACTAAAAAGATTAAACAGCCTTTAAATAGCCCTTTGCAGCCAGCAGGTTGCCCCAGCAACTCTTCATGAAGGAATAGTGAAAGAAAAAGCAGTACATAATAGATGCCAATTACAGGTAGTTAAGGTTTGATTATTTTTTTCATTTTTACTTCATCATTTAGCTAAGGATAGCTATATGGTTGCTTACTGACTAAGGTTTGCTTGTTTATTGGATTGGCTATGAATCAGTTACTGAAGAGAAAAATCTCTTGAAAATAATTTTACTTGACCTGCATTCAAACCTGAGATTATAGCCTGATAAATATATCAGTTTTTGTGCAGCAATATAAATTAGGAACAAAATATTATCTCATAAAAGACTTCATAGAAAATAAAATATTGCTCTTATAAAAGGATTCATTAATCAGTATTAGTATTTTCATCTTCCATGGCTATAACCTAAGCTTACAATTTGGATTGGAGTAGAAGATATGACTAATTTACTCATTATTTATTGGTATATATGTACATAGTTTTTATTAATTGGAGAATCAGTAAATCCCAGAAGACTGTGGTCTGTCCTATGCATACTACTATTTAATGAGCAACTGAATTGGAAGAGTATCTGTTATTTATGTTATATCCTGTATTGTCTTTTTCCTTATACTGAATACTGAAACAGAAGATCATGCCTTTTTAACGATCAAGGAAGGCTAAAGAAAGAAAATCTGCAGTGAACTTAATTTCTTGTATAAAATGGTTCATCTCCTATATATGCAGTATACCCATATTGTAATGTTTTTAATATATATACAACACAGACATTTTAGATATCTATATGCAGTAAATATATACTTGTAAAAATTAAAAAAAATTATGTATACACATTAAAATATCAACAAAAGCAATTAAAAAAATAAGTAATATAATGCAGTTGTAATAAATTTATTGATGATCTTTTATATTTGAATGTATTCTCCCCAATCATATAAAATATAGTATCCATTATTTTTTTATGATGAAATGCCAAAATATATGCTTAAATTATGTTAAATTTAAGCACTTTGTACATATGGCAGCAGCCATTTCTTTAATTTGGACAATATTAATTTTTTTTTTTGCAAAAATAATTTTACAATTGTAAAATAGTACTATGACAACCATAGAACTTCATTGAGTGAAATAAAAACATGGCTGCTACTGTATACTGTATAAATAGATACATATGAACATTTTAATTTTTTTAATTTTATTATGACAGTCTGATTATATTTTGTGCATAAACAATGACATTAAATAAATATAGACACACACACACATATATATATATAAAGTGTAATATGTTTGTAAAAATTATAGAAAAGTTTTTAAAATTTATTCCCATAATAATTAAGCTAAACACTTTATTCTAGAAATACTTTTATATGCATTATAGTCAATATCAGCATTTATACTTATCTTTTATAATAGTCATTTTTCATACACATTATTATTATTATTATTAAGTGATTTCTAATAGATATAGATTCATCTTGACAGTCTTATAAATGGCACTTATACAGAAATACTATATCCTGTGTGGTTCTCCAGATTAGCATATCTTATTGTTAGTTATTTTATTTTAAGAAATTTAGATTTTCCTATAATTAGATTCTGAAATAAAATTTTGATATTATTTGGTCATTTGTGCTTCTAGTGAAATTTTAGTTTTATCTGATCAAGTACTCAGTTGTTCATCCTCGCTGCTATTTTTAGATATTTTAAAAGTTTACACCTTTCACATCTTCAGTATTCAACTCACATCCCTAGAGTATGATATTTTACCATAGCTCAATCAGATTTTCAATTGGATGGACAGTTGGAGTGTGTAGTAGATTGAAGCCTGTCCATTAAAGTATGCGGTTTGGCTATCTTAATATATATCCGAGCACTTATAGCATATATGTGTAGAGATGGTAATCTGGACCAACTGATGCCAACTGATGATTGCTGGTTTAGCATGAAATATGTTTATTGGTGATTATTTATCTTTTCAACATATGTGTTCAATAGTGTGGAGAGTGGTGGGTCATGTGAAAATCTGTGCTCATATACCCTATATATTACATATATAGACACAGGTATATAATAAGCCTGTGTTTCAGTTATTAAATTTATTTTCATTTTATATGTTTTCCAACCATTTCATTATAATTCTGTCATGCATGGTTTGGTGCATCGATAGAGTGATAAATTCTGCACCTTCAGTGCTCAAACTTAGTCCAAGCAATAAACTATTTTTTATTTTTTTTTTATCGTAACTCTTAATAGTATTCCTTTTTTAAGCAATCTCTTTTGATTAGTGTATTCCCTTATTGACAATTGTTCCAATTAGGCAAAAATTATCAGGACTTCTGTGTCTTCATCATCACTTTTAAAACCAACTGTTATTTTGTCATTGCAATCTTTTTTATGTAGCTATAACTCTATTTTTTTATTTTATACATTTTTCAAAAAATGTTATCAAATCTCCATTTTTTTGTTTATAACATTATCAGCATATATAAAATTATTAACATTTTACCACCAATTTTAAATTCAGATTTGTCTAATTCAGCTTCACTTACTACTTTATGTATTATGGATAGAGTGCCAATATTCAGTCTTGCTTAACTACGTTCAACAGGAAAATTTTGCTTTTGACTATATCTATTGTTTTTTTTAAAAATAATGTGTATGCAAAGAAACCTATATTTACTACAAGTCTGATTATAGAAAAATAATCAAAACCAAGTATTTAAAAAAACATACTTGGCATATTTTATTGTATAAAGTTTTAAAAATATTTTTTAATTATGAAAGATACAAATAATGAACTTAAAAGTTAAAAGAGTATCATCACAATTTAATATTTCTGACAAGAAAGTGAAATAAGAGTAAAAGGATGTAAGTATAAGTAAAATGATGAAATGTCTTTGACTTGGAGACTACCTGTGAACACTTAAAGGAAAATGAGCATAGTTCTAAGTTTAATAATATGTTTTGGATTAGATTTGTAGCGCTTTAGGAGTGATATCAAAGAATTAAAAAAAATATTACAATTTTATGCAAAATTATTATTTGGTGAAAAATATAAACTTAAACAAAATGTTCTGCTTGATTTGATATAATGGTAGAGTGATCAATCCTGGAACAAAAGTTCCTGGGTTCATGGTTCAACTCTAACACTTCCAATGTTCAGACTTCTTATAAACTTCCAAACAATAAACCATTTGATTTTTTTAAAATGGAAATAAAACCAAAATATTAAGTATATTAAAACTTGAAACATTAAGTTCACATTTGCTAATAATTGGAAAGAAATTAGAACAGGATTAAGCAAATTAAATATTTGAGCAGCATAACAGAACAATAATAGTGAGTAACAAAAAAAGAATGAAAATATCATTTTATAAGAAAAGCTTTTACAAAAAATGATAAATTTACATGTAACAAAATAGTTGGTAAAGCATCAAATGTGAGATCGGGAGATTACAGGATCAATTTTGATGCTCACAGGTCTGGCGCTCAAACTCCTTATGAATTCCCAAGCAATAAATCCATATGCTTTTTTTATACGATTACTAAACAAATTAAAAATTAATGATTTACATAAAATTGTATTAGCTATATACTATGCTACTATAGACTATTTTAAACGTTCAAAGAAAAATAGTGGAAAAGAAGCCAATAAAGTTATGGAGCATTGCTATCAGCTATAGTTAGATGATTAGAATAGTGGGAATTGTCAAGGTGATGATTATTCTGTCTAGATAAATTGAAAGAAACATTAATCTATATGATACTAAAAAAATTTCAAATAACAAAATCACCACTTGATGTTTTGGCTATATAAATTACCCATAGTTCTTTTAAAATATAACATTTTCCACAGTAATCTGGAAAATAATAATCCTATTTCCACAGTTGCTAGATTTGATTAATTTCATAGGAGTTAATGATTACTTATATAACATCTTGAATAAATTATTATCATATATTTTAAAAATGAAAAGAAAAAATGGAATATGGTAAATAAATTACTAAGCTTGATTCTTGTGAGGTCATGCTTCTTTTTGGTTTTTTTAGTTTGTCACTTTGAACTCTAATGACACAATTGTGACAATTGCATGATATTTTTCATTTATTTATTATCTTACTAAAATGGAAACTGGGGTGGCGGTGGGGTGATAAATACAAACTTTAATATCATCAACTTTTTATAATATATTTTTATATTATGTAAATGTTATTAAAAATATGGTAGGAAGTTTAGCAATAGAAAACATAAATGAATTAAAAAAAACTTTAATCATTAAATGTTTATAAAAAAAATTATATGAATAATACTATAAAGTAGTGTAGATAAAAAAAAAAACAATTTAAATCATATAGATTATTAAATTAGTATTACTTCAAGAATGACAAATTATTCACTTATTTACTTCTAGTGTAAATGTACATTCAGTAGATATTAAAATTTTAAAGATATTGTTTATTAATTAGTATTTACATTTTTGAAATTTTCAGCCAATTTTAGCCCCATGAGTTAAGAAATATATTATTAAATAATGACTGTGACCTGTTTGATCTAGGAGACTAATAAATCAGGAATGCTAAATTATTGTTCAGCTTACAATATAATTTTAGATTTGCTTGGTCACAATTCTTAGATGTATTGAATTTTGTTTTTAATTTGTAAAAATAATGCATTATAAGTAATCAAAATCAATTAAAATGAATATTTAAACTTTGGACTTATGCAGTCCAAACATTGTCATTGAATGATAAAAAAATCACTTTTTTAAAAATATGAAAACTAAATGAGTTGGTGAAATTGTTAATACATAAAATTTTATGAAAATTTTGCTATATATGTATTGTAATGGGAAATAGAATATGTGCTAATTTACAGACGTTTTCAAATTAGATACTCATTGATGAATCCAAATTAATGTGGTAAGGAATGTTAAAATTGTCTAATGAGTATATTATTAATTAAAATAATATATATATATATATAATTATCTCAAACAGTAAGGTAAGTTCTTCTATTCAAAGTATGGTTATATTTGTTTACATAACCCAATTCTTAAAAAAAAAATAAATAAATCTAATCTATTGCAGATAGCTTCTATTTGCTGAGATTCATGATGTAATCCATGATATTGATGCCACCTCCTGACTAGAAGGCATCTTACAGATCTTGATTTGAATTCCTTATTTCATTAATTTTCCCTACTCTAACTCAAGGAAGTCATTGCACAAATTAATTATGGTTATTTAGCTAATAATATTAATAAATATTATTGGATATGAAAACAGGATTCTAATGGTAATAGGTTAGAGTAAAAAATCAACAACTAATTTATTAAAGATAGTATATAAATTATAACTAATATTGGAATCCTCACAACCTTCATCAGAAAAATTCTTGGTGATATGCAATCAATACCTCGATCAGATATTCTTTTGATATGGCAAAATATTATTTTTTTTAAAAAAAAAATATCACTTTTATTCTCCACTTATAATCTAAAATTAATACAATCATGATATGTAATCTATTGAATCAGATTCACATATATAATAAACTACTAGCATACAGATATGTTTTTTTAAAAGCTGAATTTTAGTAAAATCAGTTATGTGTATGGTGCTCGGTATCAAAAAAACATTAATCTAAATAAAACTGGGAGTGTTTCTTATTTTATATCTTATAAAGCATACCTATATATGTATGCTTAGAATTTATTACGTTTATATTAATGGTTTTTTATAAATATATTAATAAATGTTTAATCATTTAAACAGTTTTCTCCACAAAAATATTAAAATTATGCAAATTTGAAGCAGATTGGAAAACAACATAGATGCATACATCAAAGATCTAAAAAAATATGGGGTATAACCTCAAGAAAATAAGTGGTACAATAGAAAAATTCTACAACAAAGTCAAGAACCCATTACAAACCTGCTCTGATGAGAAAAAAATGGACTAGCCTTCCTTATGTATCAAGAATCATGCAGAAATTGAGGGACATATGTTCAGAATTCCAGTCCTCTCCTTCATTAAACAAGTTATTGAACCATTTCTAAAGATAGGCTAACTAGGGAGACTGCACACCACCAGATGATCTATAAAATCAGGTACAAAAATACTAATTGCTCAAATGCATATTATGGAGAAACAAGAGTGAATCTGGCCACAAGACTGGCCCAGCACAACTACTTAGATAACAGTGCAAAAAGAAGCAAAAAATACTCTTCACTATTTTTAGAGCATTAGTTCCAGTCAGGCCATGAATTCGCTCTATCTAAAGCGAATATTGTATGCACTGAGAGAGATGACAGTTTAAGGAGGTATGGACTATAGCCAGATAGGTACACATTAAATAAAAAAAGCTAGCATTCTCCTACCTAAAAAATGGCCACTCTAACAACATTTACGTAGATTTGAATAAAAAACAGATAATTTAATTTTATGTAAATCTGGCAAACAATAAGGAAATACAGACAATATCTAATTTTAGTTAAATTTATTCACAAAGCTATGATTATGGTACTCAAAATATTATAAACACTTAGCTAGAGTAAATGGAATTTAAACCAGTGTTAAGTCTTTTCTGTCTAAATATTTAAACATTTAGGCACGAACAGAAATTTTGAATTTAATTCATCTTATTCATTAAAGAAAGAGATTATTGAAACTTTTTTAAATACAATTTTAATACTAGTGAAAAAAAAATACAAATCTCTCATTTATACTAAGAATTTATTAAAACTCTTATTGTACAGATCTTAACTTTGTTGTATTAACTTAAAATTACAGTTTAATAATGTTCGATTAAACTTATCTAAAATTATAAGAAAATTTTTACAATGATTGTATCAAATCTTTTCAAACTGTCTTTTGTAGTCCAAAAGTCTTTGCTTTATTGAATTTGAATCTTTGCAATTCACTGGGATGACATCACTGATTGTTTTGACCCTGGGATTGTATGTGGTTATCCGGTAATAGGAAAGTAATCTATTCAGTTTTATCTGTGTTATTTCTGATTGTTCAGATATTTTGATTGAATAGCTCCCATGTTGCATTATAGATAATTTGAGGTGCTATGAGTTGATCTCTGGTTCTAGTTTTCCAGAGATTTTTTAGAAATATCTGTGACATCATCCTATCATTCCCATTAAATAACCATTCGCTTCTAGTTATCCAAATATTGAAGGACAAAAAGGTAGCACTTCTAACTAATGAGTGGTTGTTTATATTGGTAGATAGTTAGTATTATGTCCTACATTCTTGCATAATTAGGCATTGTTCAAAGATATGAGTTATTGTATCTTCCTGTCTTTTACACATAGGGCAGAGTGAGTCTATCTTGGTAAAGCCTCTGCGGGCTACTAAAAAGCTGTTGGTGGAAAGTGCATCCATATTTAGCTTGAGTAGAAAATCAAAGCACTTTGGTTCTAGATTCCACCTCTCCCCATCATCTATGAGGAATGTTGTCCAAGAATACATTCTTGAGACAGTCAATAAGATCACCAAATCATTATCAAAAATTTATACTTTGTTGTATGCCAAAACTGCGCTAATGAATATGCTGGTGTTTCCCAGAATAGCCTACTTTCTGCCTTTTATCAAATTTCCCAACAAATTTATTTCTAAAATAAATTCCTATTGCACAATATTTTTGTGGAAAGAAAAGATTGTAGCCATTAGTCTAAGAAAAATGAAAATGCATTCAAGATGAAATGACCTGTCACTTCATTCAGTGCAAGTATTGCGAATGCAACATGTTCAATCTATTAAGAAATTTAAGTAAATTCATCCCATTGCTAATCATTTCAATTTTTTTGCAGGAGTGCACATGGGCTTTTGTTTCTTTTAGTATAATGTGAGATTGTTGAATTAAGAATGTTTATAAAAGAAAACCATGCTTCCAGAGGGTTAAGAGTTAAAATGTTTATTTTCTGAAAGTAAATGTAGGCTTCAGATACTACTGCCTCTGGTGCAGCAGATTTTAATAGAATTCTGGTTGTTGTCCTCATATGTGTGTTGATTTGTTTGGATATTCCTATTATTAATGATATGGTGAGAGCACGATGATCCGAGATTTTAAAGTTTTTTCCACAATTAAATTACAAAAGGTTCTTACTGGTATTATTTTGAATTCATATAAATATTAACATTCAAGTACCTATATAGATAAAGGTTGAATTGAAGGTTCTTTAACTCTTCTGGAGTTGGTAATATTTTCTCAGGTTTGAAGATCTAATCCAGATTGTCATTTGATTTGTGGTCTAAAATCTGGTTGTTTTTTGAATTCCACCAAGTTATTTGAGTACTGTTAAAATTCTAGGTGATTTTATCAACTTTTTAGTCTTCATTAAAGCAGAGAACACTAGTAATTAGGCAAATCATTTCTGAATCAGGTCATTATATTCTGCTTTTAAGACAACCAATATACTACATTTTACTTCATGCTAGGGTTGAAACAGGCAGTTCTATTCTAGATATTACATGGATAGGAAATGAAGCCAGTTGATGTCAATAAAGCTAGAAACACATACATGGTTTATTAATTCAATGGAGATATACTAAAGTATTTTTTGCATTAATAACTAGTGTTTTTTGCTTCACTGATAGGATTTATGGCAGAAAATAATTAATATACATTGCTGAAAAATTTTCCTTTTCTTCTAGTTTTTTTTTTTTTTGTAATTTGGAGCTTTTGCCAATATCTTTATTGCTGGGTTTGAAAATGCTATGTCTAGCTGATCTAAGAGGGCCTTCCCAAAAGTTCATATCACTACTAAACAATTAATATTTAGATAATTTGATGAATGATCCTTAGTAATAAGGCCAAAAGGCACACACAAATAATAATTTAGATCAATATGACCTGTAAGACTCCTGGCTGACTGCTCTCACGTTCGTAGGTCAGCTGTCCGCATTTGAAGTTATGTCCATGTGCACAGGTAAAGCTCCAAGAATCAAATGTAGTATTCTTGATCCAATTTGTACTGATACCTTCATTGTTTTAATCCTTGCAGTTGATTGGTTCATACTCCCTTCCATCCACTCAGGTGATGAATTTACATCGAAATCTTATTTTAATTAACTAGTTATTTCAGTTTATCTTATAAAGAAAATGTACATACGAATTCCTTTGTTTTATTTCATTAATGACGTATTCTATTCTCATTAATTAGACGTATTAATTTTTAGAAAATAATCTTTTTCTAATCTTAAGAGTTTATAAATCTTTTACTTACTATTTTAAAAGAATCAGTCTTTTAAAATTCTTTAATCTATTAAACATTATTTTTTCTCAATAAGTTTATATCTATATATGTATGTGCATTTAAACATACATACACATACCAGAAAATAACTAATCTGGTTTGATGATCTTTTTCTTTGTACTGCTTGTTTTTGGCTTTCTTAAACAGTGTCTTTCATGTTTATCAAAAAATTTATTTTCCATAGTTTAGATAATAATCTGTTCACTTATCCAGTATATCTTTCCAAAACATAGATATCTGAAACTTTTTGCATATTGTTCAGATTTTATTTTCTTACTTTTTAAAAAAAATTAAAACCAAAAGCTACTTGTAATTAAGTTTTTCAATAAATACAATTTTACACTTTATTCATGTCGTTGCATATATATGTGCATTTATAATTATATATATTATTGTAATTTAATCTACAATGAATGAAGTTTTCTAATAAATTTTTACTATTAATTATCATTAATCTCATCAGTCAAATGTTTTTAATAATATATATTTGACATTTGCATTTTCAGACCTAGTAAATTCATCTTTATAACTTAAAGCTGTATTTATTTATTCTCGAAAACTGGCCCTTTGCTGTCAATCACGAGTTGACTTCTAACTAAACTACTTTCACAACACACATTATAAAGATTTCTTTTATCTGAATACATGATTATTTTAATTTTCCCAAAATACTTGATTGGAAGCACATATTATACATTACTGAACAGACAAAAATAAATCATGGCCCTTATTCCCAGGAGGCCGAAGGCAGAGGGTGCTAAGAATCCCCTGATTGCGGACTCAGGCTGCCATTTGATGACGACTTTTTATTTAGGTACTTACAACTGCAGATCACTTTCAAGTGAAGGAAGATTGCAAGAGTTAGAAGAAGAACTGTCTTATATTAAATGGGACATTATTGGATTTTGTGAAGTTAGAAGAAAAGGTGAAGAAACAATTGATTTAAAAAGTGGACATATACTCTACTATAAAGGCACAAATATTGGAAATACAAGTGGAGTAGGATTCATTATAAATAAAAAATGGAAGAATAATATTGTGGAGATTGATGGTGTATCAGACAGAGTGGCAAGATTAATTTTATAATTTAATAGCAGATACCAAATGTAGATAATTCAGGTTTATGCCCCAACAAGTTCTCATAGTGATGAAGTTATAGAAGATTTTTATATGGATGTACAAAAGGCTTTTGATCAGAGTAAACAACATTTTAAAATTGTTATGGGAGACTTTAATGCTAGAATTGGTAAACAAATGAAAGATGAAAATGCTGTAGGTAGTTTTGGTTATGGTAATAGAAATGAGAGAGGACATAGACTTGTGGAGTTTGCAGAAAAAGAAAAACTTTATATTATGAATTCTTTTTTTGAGAAAAATGTTAAAAGGAAATGGACATGGAAGCATCCAAATGAAGGTACAGCAGAATTGGATTATATTTTGACTAACCGAAAATACATATTTCAAGATTGTAATGTTCTTAATAAAATTAACACAGGAAGTGATCACCGATTAGTAAGATATAAGATACATGTTAATGCAAAACTAGAGAGACAAAAATTATTAAGAAAAACAATATTTATAGTTGATATTCCTAATCTTCAGAAACATTCTAATCAATTTAAATTAGAACTTACAAATCGGTTTCAAGTATTAGTAGATTTTGAACATGATTCAGATTTGAATGATATTAATAGGAAAATAAGTGATACACTTTTAAAAACTGCAACAAAGATAGCTGGTAGAAAAAAGCAGCAATTGACCAGTAAAATTTCTACTGAGACTAGAGAATTTATGAAGAAAAGAAGGAATATGAGGATATACAACAATGATGCATTAAAAAAGATTGAATATCTCGAATTTTGTAGAATGGTGCGGAAAAGAATTGAACATGATATAAGAAAGTATAATTGTGAACTAGCAAGGAAAGCTGTAGAAGAGAATAAAAGTCTCAAGAGGATAAAACAACATTTTGGTATTGGTAGGAAATTTATATCTGCAATAAGAAAAAAAGATGTCATTATTACTAAAAAGAGAGATGACATCATAAAATGTGTAGAAGACTTTTATCAAGAATTATATAGTAATAAAGAACAAGTGCCTCCTATACATATTATATCTTCTGAATTGCCCAGAATTTTGAATGAGGAAGTGAGACATGCAATTAAATTTATGAAGAAAGGGAAGGCTCCAGGTAATGATGGAATTGTAATTGATATATTAAAAGAAGCAGGTGAAGAAATAGAATTTTTTTTAGCAAAGTTATATACCAAATGTCTAAATGATAAAGATGTACCAGATGATTGGAAGAATGCAGTATTAATATTAATATTTAAAAAAGGTGATAAAGAAGATATTAGAAATTACAGACCTATCAGTCTTTTATCAGTTTTATAAATTTTTTTTACTAAGATAATTACAACTTGTGTACAGAAAACACTGTATTTCCACCAACCAAGAGAACAAGCTGGATGTAAAAGTGGTTTCAGTACAGTAGATCATATCCAGGTATTGAGAGAAATTATAGAAAGGACAAATGAATATGAGTTGCCATTATGCTTAGGATTTGTAGACTATGAAAAGGCATTTGATTTTATAAACATTTCTTCAGTGATTAAAGCATTGGATCATCAAGGTGTAGATCCAGGATATTGTCATATTTTGAAGAATATTTATAAAAATGCAACAGCAACAATTAGATTATATAATGATAGTAGGAAAATCAACATTGAAAAGGGTGTAAGACAGGGTGACTCCATATCTCCAAAACTTCTTACAGCAGTGCTGCAAGAAGTATTTTGTGGATTAAAATGGGAAGCTAAAGGAGTGAAAGTAAATGGAGATTATTTAAGTCATTTAGATTTTGCAGATGATGTAGTTGTTTTTGCAAATAATGCTTTAGAGCTACAGGAAATGTTGCAGGAGTTATCAGATGAAAGTAGGAAAGTAGGACTAAAGATAAATGTTAAAAAGACTAAAGTAATGTTTAATAGATTTTCTCAAAATATGAAAATAAAGATTGATTATGATGAGTTAGAAGAAGTTAACAGTTACAAATACCTTGGTCAGATTATTAATACAGATGGAAATATAATGGATGAAATTAATCATAGAATTAAACTTGGTTGGAGTGCTTTTGGTAGAAATAACTTGATACTAAAAGGAAATATGCCTATGTGTTTAAAAAGGAAGGTTTTTAATAAATGTGTTTTGCCAGTTCTTACTTATGGATCTGAGACTTGGACACTTAATAGAAGAGCAATACAGAGACTTCAGACCACTCAAAGAAGTATGGAGAGATGCATGTTGGGAGTAACAAGAAGGGATCGAAAACGCAATGTATGGGTAAGAGAACAAACAGGTGTTACTGACCTCATTGAAAAAATTAAAAGACTGAAGTGGAGTTGGGCTGGACATATTGTTAGAAGAGATGATAACAGATGGACAATTGAAATTTTAAACTGGATTCCAAGAGATTGTAAAAGACCCAGAAAGTGACCACATGTGAGATGGATGGATGAAATAAGAAAGTGTGCAGGGGTGATGTGGAAAAGAGAAGCTAAAGATAGGAAAAGATGGATTGAACTTGGAGAGACCTTCATCCTGCAGTGGATTGATAATGGTTGATGATGATGATGACTGAACTGAATTACCTTTTATTTCTTTTACCCCCCCCCCCCATGATTATGTGTAATAATATTGAAATAATTATTTAATGCTATTTTAATATTTTGACTTCTGACTATTTCTTTTTTTTTAATGTACAGTAATTATATTTTTCAGCTGCTTTGTGTCTACAGTTATTACAATATATATATAATTTAATTATCTATGTTATCATGATAATTCAGGTTTCAATTATTTTTGTGATCTTATTTATTACATTTTTGCATTTTTCTGAATTATTCTCTTTTAGTAAAGTAGCATTTTAGATATGTATTTTTTATAACAACAATGTGGTAACTTTTGCTCCAATTTCTGAAACCAAATATAACCCTGACTTGTTTAAAATGAATATAAACTTCCATATTATGAGATCTATTGAAAAGGAGGTTAATTGATTCTCTAGTATTTGAAAATATGTTTTACAATACTGGAATTTGTTTTTTTTTTAAATAAAAGTTAGAAAAAAAAATTACCACTGATGAGAGCAATTTTTATTTAATTTTTTTAAATTACTTGATCACAGCCTTCTTTGTCAGGAGTCACTTTAATGATAGCAAATATAATTACTAGTAGATTATTTAATATAGATATTACTTTATATTTGTAATATATTAATTAATCTTAGGTCAATGTAAAAAGGTAGGTTTATACTTTTGGGGCATAGAAAGTTTTTGCATACATAAATGATAGTTGAATTTTTTTTTATAATAATTATCTTAAAAATCCAATACATTTCTGAATTCTTTTACAAAGGAATAGTGGAGAAAATATATATTAGGCTGATGGTGAGATTTCACATACGTATTAATCAGCGATAGATAGATAGTAAGAAAAAACATTTTATACATAGAGAAAATTATGCACTTATATTATATATAACGTGAGCATAAAACAAATGTTTAAATAAAGACGGAATTAAACACATTTACAATCCTCTAAAAACGAAAACAATTTTTTAAGTGAATATTAGATAATAAACCAACATTTTGATTAAAAACATTCCCCTGATGGGGGCATTATCTAATAATATTCACTTTAAAAAATGTTTTCATTTTTAGAAGATTGTAAATGTGTATAATTCGGTCCTTATTTACACAGATGTTTGTGCCGGCAGTTTTCACCACTGCTGGACTAATACGTAAGTATCGGACTTAAGTATTAGTCCAACAGTAAAATTTCACATACGTTTTAGTCTGGTGGTAGATGGCAAGAGAAAACATTTCGTACATGGAGAAAATTATGCATTTATATTATAATGCTGCCATAAAAAGTTAATTTAATTACTAGGCAATGTTTTTTTTTTTTTTTTTAGTGTTTTTTGTTATTTTGTTTTAAATTGTTAGACGATCCATTTATTGACCATTTATTAGATTAGCTATTGACAATGTATCTGAAAGAAATTTTTTTTGATTATTTGGAAATCCTCTATCCCTGGAAAACATTTTGAAGTTTCATCCTAATTTAAATACAAGATGTATCATCTGTAAATGAATGCACTAATCACCATATTATGAAAACATTTATATAAATAAAAGATTCATTTAATTTTTCTATTTAAAAAAATTCTTTTATAATTACCATATTTCAAAAAGATTATTCAAGGAAAATCAAAACAATTTTCATATTGAATAATAAATTGCTATAAATTGATTATGTTGTAAGCATCCTATCTGCTCATTACATAACTAAGATAATAAGTATTATATAATTGCAAATTCTGAATTGTGAATAGTATATACACAGACTAGGCCAAAAGTTATTTTAGCATAATACAAAAATTACTTCATTTTAATATTTAACAGAAATAGCACAATTTTAGTTCAACTAAATAAAGTATACATCAATTGAATTAATAATTAAAGTCATTCAAGTATTCAAAATCTTTTTATACAATCTGTTAATCATTTTATTATACTAGACTTAATTATTATTCTATTTAGCCCTACATGATTTAGGGCAGTGATAGAGAGTTAGATTCCAAAGCATAAGGTCTTCAGATTGATTCAATTTCTGGTGCTTCCCACGTTCAAACTTCTTATGAATTCTTAAACAATAAAAAGTCATTTGATTATTTTTATTTTTCTTATCACTGTGCTTTATTTACTTGTATGCATTCTTGGAAAAATGAAGAAACAGAAGGAAAAAAAAAATTATAAAAAGTATTCATATTAAGTTTCAGTTATTGTTGAAAAAGTGACAAAGACTAGATTCAGAAATTTCAATAATAAGAAATGTATGGTCTCATCATAAATAACATTTGGGATTTATTTAAGACCTGAAAATATACTTCCAGTAATATGATTTCAATCTGCAAATTTTACAGTAGAATTAATATAGCCAATGTTAACTAGTCATTTGGCAGCTGGATAATTTTTGGTGTTAAATAAAGGAAACAACAACCAAGTTCAATAATAATTTCAAGAGTTTATTTTACTCTGAATAATGGTAATACTATTAGTACAATTTAGTAATTCAATTGACTATTTGCTAGTTGAGAATAGGATAACTTAAATCACTTTACAGTTCAAGTCTCTGTGGAGATTTAATATATATAAATGTCTCTTTAACTCTGTAATTTGTAATTTTTTAAGTACATTATTGATCAAACACCTTTGTGAGAAAGTCAAATTAGATTCTTGACTAGAGTTCTTCTTTACTAATTTCCAGAATAACAAACTAATCATAGAACATAACTTTGACTCAATACTTAGTGCACCATTTGCTGCACTTCTTATTTTTTGCACTGTTTATTTTTTCCCTTTTTTAATTCTTCTTTTGCAGACTTTTTTTATCAGCTTTGCTAATTTGTGTAAATTAAGACTTTTATTAACATGTAAATTAGCCTGTTGCTTCTTGCAATTACTGAATTCTTTTTTTCTGCATATCAAGTAGTTAGTTATTTTCTGAAGTATTTTAGCAATATCAATATTTCTAAATTTATACATACACATCTATTTATTCTTTAATAAATATACATGTATGGATATAACATTCCTTACTCTACTCCAGAATTATGACAATTTTATTCATGCCATTCTTATAGTTTTGTTTTATACACAATACAATCTGTTTTATTTACAATATAGTCTTGTAGCTTATGTCGGTCTCTTCTGTACTCTGGTAGGCCTTGTTGAGGTTCTATCTTCTGGCTCTATAATTTTTTTTCTTGTTCATTATTTTATTCTATAAGTTCTTCTTGAACTGGAGAGCTAACTGGTGTTTTTAATTCCATTTCATGAGAAACATCAGTCTTATTTCTTTCTCTGAGTTTGGAATAACCACTACATCTTCTAAAGTTTCTATTCTCCATTCCTTAATATGGTTTATGTGATGTCTCAAAATTCTGCAATCTTCTAACTTTATTTTAGGTAATTGTATAGATACTGTTTTTATAATTATTCCTGGTAGTCATTTCCTTTTTAATATATCTTTAATCCATACATTTTGATTAATGATAAATTTAACATTTTCCAAATAGTCATTTTTCCTTCTATTTTTATTTGGAAATAATATAGACAAATGTATTCTCATGCATCATTTTAATAACAATTCCATGGGAGTCTTTGTGATCATGCTGGATGTAAACTACTGGTAAAACATGGTAGCTGTAATTGCTTCATGTATGTCAGCATATTTCTGTTTGTTTAGTGCAATTTTTGGCTGTTGTATTGTCTTCTCCCTTATTCAATTAGATTGCAGATAAGCTGATATTAATATGAGGTGTATCCTTTTCAGAGCAGGGAAGTTTTCGAATTTCTCTGAGCCAAACCCAGTCCTTTATTTCTCACTATAGTCTCTGGATAACCGTGTTTTGCAGTTTGGTCAAAACTTTTATTACACTTTCTGTACTTGTGTCTTTTATTACATGATATCCAACCCTTTTGAATAAACATCTACTGCTACAAAGAATATTTTTCTATGAATTGGTGGTCTTGCTTAGTCTAAATGAACTCTCTGCCTAGCTTCCATAGCCTCAGGCCAAGACTTAAATTTCTTAGCCAGTAAATTTGCTGTGCTTCGACATGGTTGACAATTTTTCATAGTCTTTTTGATGTCACCATTCAAATCATACTACCAAACATAGAAATGGACTAATTCCTTAATCCTGATAATACCAGGACATCCTTTATGTAATAAGCATAAAATGCTTTCACATGGTCCATCATAAGAATACAATTATGGCAAATTGATGTTTTCTTTGGCATTCCATATTGCCAAACACAAATTATTTGTTTGTTTAACCAGCTATCTATATTTTATCCATCTCCTAATGGTGAGATAATTTTTATTTCTATTTGTCCATTCAGCTATGACTTTTGTCCGGAGTTCTAGAAAGAGCATCCCCATGCTTTATCTGTTTTCTGGGTTTATAACACAATTCATAATCATAAGACACTAAAATATTTATCCAGATTAACATTCGCTGACTTGCATGGTTTAGGTTTCTTAAATTTTTTCCCAGTATTCTAATAACGATCTATGGTCAGTATAGATCTTGAAAGACTGTCCATGTACATATTGGTGAAACTTTTTCACAGCATAAACTATGGCTAAAGCTTCTTTGTTTAGCTGACTTTTTTGGCCATAGACAATATTCTTGATGCATATATAATAGGACATTAACCACCATGCACACTGTGATATCACAGATCCTACTCCAAATTCAGAAGCATCTATTACAATAATTCTTGCTGTTCATTGTAGTTAGTGTACTAATAACCTCTCAGAGGGCAGTAACTTTTATTCTCTGAAAATCTATATTTGACAGTTAACCCCATTTCCACCATTGGTTTTTCTTCAGAAGTTCATAAAGGGATGTAGCTATGTATGATTTTCCCTCTAAAACATTCTCGAAGAAGTTTACCAATCCTAGAAATTCCTGTAATTGCTTAGCATTTTTTGACTACAGAGCATTTTTCACTGCTAGTACTTTTTCTGGTTTGGATATTTTCCGTTTTCATTAATAATATGTCCCAGAAATTTTATCTCCCTCCTGGAATAAATACATGTCTTGGCATTTAATTTTGCCCTGAATTTATGTAGTTTTTCACATACTACAATATACTCTTAATTGTATTTCACTATCAGCTATTACTAATATGTCATCCATATATGGTGTAATGCTTTTCTAAGATAGTTTAATTATATTATTGACTAGAACTCTTACTAATTTCTAAAACAACAGAACTATCGAATATAACTTTGACTCAATACTTAGCATGCCATTTGTTGCACTTCTTTTGCGCAGTATTTTTTTCCCCTTTTAAATTCTTCTTTTGCAGTCTTTTTTATCAGCTTTGCTGTTTTGAATAAACTAAGATTCTCATTAACATGCGAATTAGCCTGTTGCTTCTTGTAGTTATTGACTTCTTTTTTTTATGCGTATCAATTAATATTTCTTTTCTGAAGTATTCTAGCAATATCAATATTTTTAAATTTGTATATTCATATTTATTTACTCATTAATAAATATACATATACAAATATAGCAAGAATCATTGCAAGAAATTGCTCTAGGGATTTTTTTTGTTTACATGCTTTAAAGTGATGAAAGACTATATGGTTAGTAGAAATGATATAAAGTGATGATGGTGAACTCTTATCCTACCTGATTATTAATTTAATATCTTTTTCTTTAATTCTGTAGTTGTTTGAATTTTCTATTTTTTTTTTAAACTCAACTCCTTCCTCTGCCTCATTTTTTTTTTTTTTTAATGATTCATATTTATATATTTGAAGAGAAGTACAGTATATATAATAGTCATTAATTTTAATATGCAATCATTTCTTTTCTCAGAAAACCCTTCTAATCTGATTACTAATTGTGTAGTGAGAAGCTCTTTGCTCTAATTATTTATTCTCTTTGTTGCAAGTTTTATGTTGACTTAATAGTTATTTCTTCTCTTCTTATTTGTGCAAGTTTTAGTTTTATTATTGTTTTTCCAAATAGGTCTAATTATTTGTTGAGATTTTTGAAAATAAACATTTTATGAGTTATATATAAACTTTTGATTTATACAATCTTTGTTTAATTAATTATTATCCTAATATATTCACATATTGACAAACAAAAAATCTCCTTCCCCCCATTAAACAAAGAATATAAAAAAAAAAGTTTGGATTTCATTTCTTATAATTACGAAAATTGGGTTTTTGGGTTGGTTTTTTTTTTTTTTTTTTGATGAAAATGGCGATTTTGTAACGAATGGTCAGATCACAACAATGTATAGATTGATTCATGTCATTTGTCAGTTGGATGTGTCAGCTTGGGTTTGGGGCGGTTCTTATAATTGGAAATGGCCGTGAGCGCATACTAAATCAGCACCTTTTAAATCTAATATATTGTTTGCATTTGAATGTAAACAATGAACTTCAGATTTAATTTAAAAATTGCTACCATATTTTTTATTTTTCTCACATTTACTTCCATCTAATTAAAAAAAACATTAATAAATAATTGATTTAGATTAAATAAAGAACAATTTAAAATACAATGGAGCCATTATATCCATTATATTTTGTTCCACCTCTCATATGATAGATAACAGTTTTTACTAAGAGGCATTTTTTTGTGCAAGTTAAATTCCAGTGCTTTCATCCTATGAATACAATTGGACTAAGGCCAATGTGATGGCATACGATTTCATATTTATCAAAGCCTTGTGCCTGCATGAGCTACATCTTTTGTGAAAATCAAACACTAAAACAATTTATCACATACTAAGTGAAAGTATTTCGTTTTTTCCCAAAACTTTGTAATTAGTAGATGTTATAATGAATATAACATGTGAAATAATACAATTGTAGAAGCTCTGATTATAAAGTAGTGCAGATTTTTCTGTTACATAGACATATTTTCAATATTTTGATTATTTCAGTGTGAAATCAGCATAAGTCGAGAATGATTCTCTATATTGGCATTTTTATTGAATCAGAATTTGCAAAAATATGTATATATAATTAGGATGATGTTATTAACTGATTCACTATAAAACATTGAAGTAAATAAAATATAATTTTTTGCATTATATGAATTTTATTTTGTTTTCTTGAGTTCAATAAAATTGCACAAAATTATATTTATAATTTATTCACACATAAGATAATATACATTTTAAAAATATGTGTTTTTTAATCACATGAAAAAGATTCCCTTTCTTTGCATGAAAACATGGCATCAAGCTCTTGAACTAGCTCTGCCTATGAAATAAAACTAGTAAATTAAAACAAAATAAATTCTACGCAATTTTGTTTGGGAAGAGACACCGAATTAGTAGAATATTAAATAATTAAAATTATTTACACTTTTTGTTTACATACTATCTTTCTTGACATTGATGGCTATAAAATAAGTTGAGAATTTTTTCATACAATAAATAATAATCACCTTTACCTAGGTCGACTAACTAATAGTTAATTAGTTAGTTAAAAGTAACTCTTGTTTGTTACTGTTTCATTCAGAATTCCTCATGCATAAACTTGTTTATGCTTTATATTAAGATAGTTACTCAAATATTCATTCAATAATTTCACTATAATAACTTAGTAACACTATATAGTTTGATATCTAGGAGTTACGGATTTACATTATATTTATTTAAGACAAGAAATTTTCATATTTTTGTTAAATAATTTGATAAATTTTCAGAAGCTCTTACCATGCCTTGAACTTTTTTTTTGTTTTATGATAGATTATGGTAATAATTAAAAAAGAGTCAGTTTCTTTCACTGTATCAAATGATGTTGTATGGTTGTCACAATCATCAGTATATGGCATTAATGAAATACACACACTAATATCTTTTTAAGAAATTGTTTTTAACTAATTCTATTTTTCTTGGATTTGGACCATCATATATTTGATAATATTATGAATCAATTGCTAGTTTTTAGCTAAGTAACTAAGTCCAAGACAATCCAAATCTGAGGAAAAGCAGATTAGTAGTAACATGTAGAAAAAACACACAAAAATCTTCGGTATTAAAAAAAGAGATATTAATATTAAAAAGAAAAAAGATAGTATCTGTAATTAAAAAAAAAACTTTTAGACTGCATCAGAATTGATTCCTGAATCCCATTTTTCAGCATTTAACACTCAAACACCACACTATACCAAATACACAATAAAAGAATATAAAATATGACTGATAAACATAATTACAAATGCTGTCCAATATCCTGCAGAATTATCATACTTATCAAGTCAATATATTTTAAATAAGTTCATTTTTAAATCAATTATTAATAGTAATGTATTATTTTTAATATAAATTAGAATGTTTAAATAAAAAGTGATTCAGAAATCTAAACATTTCCATTTATATATAAATTTTATTAATTATCACACCAAAATGGTAGCGGTTTGATCATGTTTTTCACAATAAAGTGATTTGGAAATCTAAACATGTTCATTTACATATAAGTTTTATTAATTATCATGGCAATTTGGTATCCTCATTGATGTGACACCTTTGTACCCTCTACTACTTGCATATCTGTATATGGCAGGCCTGACTATAAGTGCACAACATGCTTATGTAAATTAAAATTATAAGCAAAACTGAAAATTTTTTTTTAGTTATTAATAACTAATTGAAAGAGCTTCTTAAAAGAAAAAATAATTGAAAACACTGCAATATCTTTATTTTTAAATAAAATGAGCTTGTCTGGACATTATCCCCCCCCCCCCCCATTTGTTTTCAAAAAGTGTCTTTTTTCTATGAAAATGTAATAGCAATTTTTTTATCAGTGAACTTTGACCTCTAGTTGTTTTGGTGTTTTTTAAGTCTATTGATTTCAGAATGCATAATTGCACTTACTTGCCTTACCCATTTTAGTTAAACTCTTCAAACTTTAAGCTTTCTTAAGCAGTACAAGAATATTTTATAGTTCATTTTGTCTGCCGCTATTAAATCATAATTTTCATTCATAAATAATTAGAAAATACTTCATTTGGAGATCTTTGGAAAGGCAGCTGATTGTCCTCCAGCTTTCCTTCATTTTCTTATTGCTATGATAGAAAGTGAAATTAAAACATTTATTGTTTTACTTTTTGCTTTCTTTATGATAACAAAAGTATATATGATTCCATTTTGATTTTATTCAAATATGTTTTATTTTTAAAAATACAAATAAACGAATTCAATTACCAGTAAGCAGAAAACTATGGCAGTAAGATTGATAACTTTTTAAAACACTTTTTATAATGGAAATCCACAATATTTGTGATATTTTAAAAATTCTAAATGCAAATGAATATAATTTGATAAAGTTATGATAGCTTCTTAATAATTTTCACATTTTAAAAATAAAGTTCAGTCAACAAAGATATCATTAATGTTTTTTAAACAGCTGTCTCATTTTTTTTATATTGCCCAATCAGAAAAAAAGTTCATTGTTCATCTTACACATTTCACTTTATTATTATTTTTTCATAATTGCAAAGTTCAAATGTGATTCTTTAGGATATTTACATTTGTAATCATATTTATTCCAAATTAAGTACAATTTATTAAAGTCTAATATAAAATCAAATCAAATACTAAACGCAAATATCAAATTATTACAAAAATTTCCACGCGGAAAAATAATGTAAATATTTCACCAATTGAAGAGTTAAAAAAGATACTTTATAAATTTTCTTAAATTTTGTTAAACTTCTAGCTTTACACTTAGAAAACATTTTATTATGTGAAATACTATATGATATTAAATTTCTGGAAAGATAACACAAAGCGAAGACTAAAATATATGTGCTTTCAATGTAATCTGCAGAAACATGATTACCAACAATTGTAAAAGATGAAAAAATGGGTGCTATCATGTCATAAAATTGAAGTTTATGACTTTTAAGGACATGATGTTCTTGTTTATTTGGATAGCATGTAATTGACATTGCAGCTGCCTTTTGAATTTAAATTTGTGTATTTTTTTCATTGATAGCATTTATAGTTTGAAGTATAACATTTTAAAAATCTTTCTTTTAAATATAACAATTCTTATATAAATGCAAACAATTCTTATTAATATGAACATTTTTTTGATTTGAAGTTTCCCTCTTAATCTAAGATATTAACTTCTTAAAGGATCATTGAACAATTTAAATCAAGGCTTAAACTGTACAAATTAATTTTCACATAGGTAGCCTTCAGTTTGGAAAGAGTGGGTTACAAATTAAAAATTTTTTTTAGCTTAGGTATTATTAAAATGTGGCTAGAAATAAAAATGTATTAAAATAATGAAATTAAGAATTAAAAAAAAAAGACCAGAGCGTACTGTTTTTATTAGCATAACTGAAAAATATTTTGTTGTTTACCATCATATACATTTATATACTTTCAAAAATGTTTATAATTCTAAGAACAAAATACATTTTATATTTATTATTAAAAATAACTTTCAAAATAATGAAAATATCTTCAAAATAACGGAATTAGCTTTAGAAAAAAAAAGAATGTTCCTTGCCAAATACCCCAATTAGAACTGACACTTGTAACTTTTTTCATCTTTTGATTATACCTGCTACATTGAAACAAAATTTAAAATTCAAATATAAAATTTCAAGCAAGCATTACATTGCTATGTAAACTGGATACTAATACTATGCTAAATATTATCACTGACAATACAGTTGAGTGATCACGCTACCACTTTCTGTCATCTATGGATCCATTGTTTCAAAGATTAAATAAAAAAATCATATGAAACCTCAAGGATTTACGTAATGTTCAAGCAATTATGTGGTAGATTGACTGCAGCAGTTCCATTCAGTTGACTAACATTTAGTTTAATTGATAATTAATATGAAATAAAATGTCAAGAATTCATAGTAATATGTATAACAAAGAAGTCTAACATGGCCTTTGATTCACATTGTCATTATGAAGTATGAAGTACTTGTAGGAAAATGAGTGTACTACATTTCATTACTCATATGAGGAATCTTTATGTGTGATTAACATTGGTTTTATTTGCCAAAGTTATTAGACAAGGTTGTACATTATCATTCTTTCTGTTAAACTTATACATTGATTATATAATATGAGGAGCCCAGATATGATGACATGTGGATGCAGGATTGATTAAAAAAACAAACCTTTAGATTAGATTTCAAGACTTTATCAGGATTATGACTAAAGTGATAGAATTTTAGGAAATGAGAGTAGTCAAAAGTTTTCATTTCATTGGATTAAACAAAAGATTTAGTATTCAAGAGATTTTCACAAATCAATGCTGGGCATGATTGAAATGAAAACTTTGAAAAGGATTTTCAGTTATAACTTAACAAATTTTAAACTCAATTTATATTTTTTCTATAATTCTATATGCATGTATAAAATGGATATTTAAGAAGAATGAAAAAAAAAATTGATGTTTTTGAATCATAATGCCGATAAAGACTTTTCAAAATATTCTAAACAACTAAAAAAATGGACAAATAGATATCTGAATTCTCCATTGAAACATAACCGTATTCTATTTTGATAATATTATGAAATGATAGTCTTCAATGGAAACAGATATATAATTTAAAAGTATACCGATTGGAAAGTTTTTTCAAAAGATTAAGATGACCAGAAAACAGATTATAGATCATTCTGTAAGAAATACTATTTATATGATCACCAAAGATATAATGACACTGGATAATAAATAATATCTATCTATACAATAGAGAAGAATGAAACGAAATACTTTTTTTTTAAAGTTTTGTCTAAGGTTTTTCCCCCCTGATTACCTAATCTTTTGAATATTATTATTCCAAAGTTAACACATAAAAATAATAATGACTATCATCAAAATTTTATGACTAGGGTTATTATTATACAACTAATAAATTTATTTTGTTAAAAATAATGGTTGTTTATCCCAGTAAATCCACCTGAAATGATCGCTTCCCAATTTGGTATAACAATACTAACATTTAAACCAAATCTTAAATCATTTTTCATCAGATTACTTGATATCATTTTTTTCTTGTGTTGGTTTTCTGGCTTCTCACTCTTTTGGCACTCAAACTTGCTAACAAAACTGCCATTTAATCTTTTAAGTCTTTAAATTCTTCAAGCTCCATGTTGGGTGCCAAAAATAAGTAGGAATGGCAGACAAGAAATAATAAGTCATGAGGTAGAGTGCATGGACTTCCTTCATTCAATTTATCTGTGCATGTCATTTATAAAATAATATTGTACTTGTACATGAGATAACAACAGGATTAAAATTGTTTACATCAATAAAAGTCTGTCTAGAATCTTAATTTTAATAAATTATGCTTATTAGCAAAAATTAATTTATAAATACTAATATAAATCCATAAGACAATAATATGAGCAGCAGTGGATTTATTGTATTAGAAGAAAATGATGAGTTTAATTTTTAAATATTAGACATAATGCTAAGATTCAACTAAATGCTCACTCTAATCATAAACATAATAAATTTGATTGAAACTGTTAGTAATTAAGAAATTACTATTAGAAAATTAGTTAATTAGATATCCTACATTAAATTTGTATTATATCATTTTTATTATGTGAATAATAATAACAGTGGCAATAAATTATTAGGTTATGGTATACCTAGAATTTCACAGCTTTGAAATATTTTAATTATATCAATATTTTTTTAAACACAGAGTAGTCAAATTTCATTATAGTCTATTTTGTTTATTCATTGTATATTTAATAGCAGGTGTCACTTCTTCCTTTTTGTTTCATATTCATTTTTGTTGGGTATTCATTCACCCACTCTTGTTTATACATATATTAAATTTAATATCATATGTCAGTGCCTATCTTGAAACATCTCCATAATAAGACAGTTAATCACCTCATTAATTCCCAAATAATGACATTACTATTTTTTTTTTTTTACAAATGGATCACTTTTAGCAAATATTTCAGCATACAGAGCATGTAACTTTTCATAACTCACCAAAATGACATTATATAAATAACTGTAACATGATTAAATATGTAAGTAAAAGCAATTACTCATACATTAAAATGAATATTTTTTTAAAATCTAATAAATTATCATGCTTTTATTTCATGATTTCAAATAGTCTTTCAACTTAGAGATCAAATATTTTTTTATAACTTAAAAGAAATCTGCTAATAGCAGTTTATTTTATATAAGGCTTTTAAAATTTATTGGAAATTAATAAACTGGCAAATTAGCTTGGTAATTCAACAAACGGTGTTTTCTAGGAATACATTTAGGTTTTTACCTTAAACTATGGTGTAGAGATTATTTCAAACATTTCTCATTTTATATTTCTTTTGTAGTTAGAGTTTAGTTACTTATTCAAAAAATAATTTTTTTTATTTTGTATACTTTAGTATTAAAATTATATTCATTTTTGTTTTTTGTATTTATGTTATATTGATTTTTCTTTTTGAAGATATATATATAATACTGTAGTTGGTGGGGCTAAACACATATTTGCATAGCCAGTCCTTTTAAGGCAGTTGAAAAAATATAAGGCATTGACAAACTGATTTTATTTTCATTTTCTAATTTTTAGTTTTCATATGCAGAAATGTCTCTCCTTAGAAAATGTCCTTATCCCATGTATGTATGTTTAAATCAACCATAGTGATTCTTTATGACTTTCCATGCATCTTTTTACAACTTTCTGTAAGATAAGATTATTTCGTGATTATACTAGCATAATGTTTTATTAACCTTTTATATATTTTGTTTGTTCTGCCTTTTCATTCATGCTTTTTCTCAATGAATGTTTGTAAAATGAATGTTTTATCTAGCCATCAACCAATGAAAATTAATGACTTAAAATTTTTACTTGCTTTTTCCACCTATTACAAACGACTTGTTGCAATAATTATGAAAAGTCGGAAATAAGATTCACATACATGGCTAAGTTTATCATATTCTTTGACAGTGAAAATTTTGTGATTTTTAAATTTTTTATTCTAAATAAATCTACTTTTATGATTTTATCTAAAATAAAGGAAGCTTTTCAAATAGATGTGAATTCTGGGTTAAGTGAATAAATGATTAATTTTTTTGATGAAGTAAAAATCATTTCATTGCATAATATTTTCTGAATTATGTTTTACATTTAAAGAATTTAACACTAAGCACCACCATACTGTTAAATATTCTTAATGCAAAAATTAAAGCACTGATGAAATAGTTTGGTAAACTAAGTGAATAGGGATCAGAGAGATTGTATATATAAGCTATATTTAGAGAAGCTGTTACATTTTTTAGAAACAGTTGTCATGATTAATTTGTGAAAGTATACTTTTTGAGTGTTAATGAAATTTTATGCCTGGGAAAGATAAAAATGTTTGAAAACATTAGGTTATATCACAGAAAAATAAAGCAAGATGAAGAAGTCACAGTTGATACAAAGGATAAACTAGCAAAAAAAGAATTCGAATTTAGTTTTTTTTAATTGGCTATTCATGAAAGTATTGATATATAAAATTTATTTCAATATGCAATTTTTATATATTGTTGATAAATGTTTACTATTATTAAAGAAATATTTTCATTTGAACAGTGAAAGATACTATTACAGAAAATTACATCTAAGAAGAAATTAAAAACAAAATTTAATCCTCTTGAAAGGTTAAACATGGGGGTTTCTGAAGCGATTAGCACTAAGGTTTTATTTCCAATTTAAAATCAAAGTCAGTTTTTCTAAATTTAGCAAGCAACATCTTTGCAATATTTCTATATAATCCAAAATAAGACAATTTATGTGTCAAGTCAGTAAAATTTCTAACCATTATTTATGTCATTACTTTAGGAATCAAATTTATAAAATCCTGAGCACATGACCATTGCCAGATTAAACAATTTTTAAAAGAACTTGAATCTGAGTATGTAGGATTTGGAAAATAAATAAGGAACTTTTTGGAAATGAAAAATAAATTTGTCTACAAGAAGTTATACATTTCTGATTAGATATTATCATTCGAATGATTTTAGTTTAAAATTGCAAAAAAAGAAAAAAAAGAAAAAGAGTTAATTCATTACTCATGTCAAAGTCTTTGAAATGAAACTTGAGTTTGTGAAAATCAATTCAGAATAGTCATTTTATTTCTCTCACACTAGTCAGTCATGAGGAATATCTGAGGAATATCTGAATATGTTAATTATGCTGATGAGTTAAATGACTTGAAAAAAGAACTGATATCAAAGCTAAAAAACTAGTTTAATCTTTGTGCAAATGTATTTTTAATGTTAATGTTGAAAAGATTACACAAAAGAAACTGCAAATGGAAATAATACTACTACAGAGTAATGAATTTTTGCAACAAAAATTTGAAAACCAATCTTTATTACAGTTTTATGCAGCTCTTCCTGGATAATATTATTCCAAAGCAGATGTAGAGGCTATGCTCCATGTTTAGGAGGATTTATAAATGTAAACAACTTTTTCTCAAAGGTCAAATAGAAACATTGAGTAATAAACATCTCAAAGACAATTTACATGTTTCAACATCTCAGATATTAGAAAGTAATGGAATGCCATTAAAAATGTGCAACACTCAAGTTAAGTACAATATTTGTGAAATTTTTCGTTTTTAGTATTGTAGCCTCATTTATTATAACAAATACCGTGTTCAAAAAACATTGCTTATGCCTTGTTTAAATAATGAATTTAAATAATTGATATTTTA
Organism: Epiperipatus broadwayi; assembly: GCA_028023455.1. Taxonomy (NCBI): domain Eukaryota; kingdom Metazoa; phylum Onychophora; class Udeonychophora; order Euonychophora; family Peripatidae; genus Epiperipatus; species Epiperipatus broadwayi. The sequence continues at coordinate 3,179,701 of JAQFVV010012410.1, read as the reverse complement.
ATTTTTTTTAGTATAAAACAATTAAGCAGCACCCAGACTCAACACTTTTAAAAACTCAATCCTTCCCCTTTTTGTGTTGAATTTATTAATAATTTAGTATTGATCAAGTTGAATTAAAAATACATATTAGTTTTTACATATACATACATTATTATATTGCTTCAATATATATACTCAGGCAATACATAAAAAAACAAAAAATATGTAACATAAATATATATAATTATAGTACCTTAGAATTAGACCTGCTGTGATGAAAATCTATCTCAATGCTAACCCTAAACTTAACCCAGTATGGCTGTGATATTTCACAGCAGATCTAATACTAAAGTACCATAATTATATATACCTATAAATAGAAGTAGAAGCAAATGTAAAATTCATAAGAATTAACCAAAGTATTTTTTTAAATAATATATATACAAATAATTTACTTTTATAATAATTATATGTAATTTCCTGTTTATTGATTAATTAAATCCAAAACACTTTTAGTATCTTTGTTCTTACAAGATTGCTACACCAATGTAATGTCCATTCATATATATATATGCATCATTCTAAGCACATTTTTGAATGAGTGAAATCTCATACATTCCAGATATAAACACTGTCATTTTTATGTAAAACTTAGTTCCAACATTCATAGAAGAGTTCATTTCTGATTTATATTGATGTATTTGTAATACAATTAAATACAATGTTATATGTAATTTCCAGTTACTTGTAGTAGTTAAGTAGTCATTTATTATGTATAATGTTGGAAATATGCTGTATTCAGTTGTATAAAAATTATTATATTTTTAATGTGTTTAATTTTGTTTTTTTTTGCATGTAAAAAGATGATGATTGTTCACTATAGTCAAAAAATATTAGTTGGGGGGGGGGGGCATTAAACAAAGAAGGGTGGAATTTTATTTAACAAAATTATAATTAAAAAAAGTGTCTGAAGTCAGTGTAGAGAGAAATAGAAATTTATAGTCATATATATAACTTATATATAATTCTACAGAACTTGAGAGGAGTTAACATTTGGGTGGAAGATTTTGTATTATTGAACAAAGATAAAATGATTTAATATATCTAATTTACAGATTTAAAAATCTACACATTCAGTTCTTGAGTTAAATTAAATTCTGAATAGATAATCTTTTGAAATGAAATTCAGTTTATAGATTATTAATAAATCTCATATTTATATAATGAAATAAACCAACTATTGAACTTTAATAATACCTTAGTCTAATGATCGAATAGAGATTCAGCCCAAATGTGAAACAAAATTCACTATCAAGTAAATGACTTTTTCACTTACAAACGCCTACAGTGATTATTGTGCAGAGTGGATCAAAAATTATTTTACTGTATGTTAATTACTTATATTTGATTAATTGTTTTATTAATGCAATTAAATATTTAAAAATGAAATTAAAAAGAAATTAAAATAAAATTAATAATATTATGGTAAAATAACATTAAGTACAACTCTCTTTTTGTGTGTGTGTAATCCAATTTATGTGGAGAAATTTGTAAATCTTTGATGTTTTGAATGTTATCTTTGAATGGTCAAAGCTTGTTTTATGGTAGATCTGCAATATCTGCTATATTTTGTTCCAAGCCCTCTTAGTATATATTTTATCTAGCAGATAATAGCTTACACTTTGTTGACCATACAATATGAAATTGTTTACTATTATTGTCCTATAGATATAAAGTATTTTTTAGCACTTACACATATACTACGAATGCTTTTTTTTATGTGTATAGCATGCATATACAAATTAACATTATATTATTAATGAAACTTAAAAATATAATTACTAAATTGAGATAGCACAATTATATATGTATATTTATTATGCGTTCACTTATTCATTAATCAAAAAGATAAAAAAATTACAGTTCCATATCTTTATTTTTTAAAATTAAATGGATAGCAAAATGTTAGACATTGTTGTCAGAATAACACAATTTTATTGCAATTAAACATGCTCTGGATAATATCCATTTTCTTTAATAAGTTTTCTATGGAAATGCAATTTCAATCTCATTATTGTTTTGATGTTTTTAATTCCATATTGATTTTAGAATCTATAAAGCTATTTCTATGCAGTTACCCATTAAAGAGTTTTGGGTGAACTCAGTAACAATTTTTGCATTTTCTGACACAATAAAATAACATATTACCTATTCTTTTTTATTGCCATTACTAAATTTGTAACTTTATTTTATTGTTAAGGGAAAGTATTTCATGAATTAATTGTCTTAAATTTTGTAGAGATTCTACCTTCATATGTAGAAAAAACAAAATATGGTATTATATCAAACCTTTTGAAGAAAAAAAAGCCCCAAATTAGACTTATTCCAACATAACCTAAAAAGAACTTTAGAAATATTATTTATGTTTAAATTGTAACATTTGAAAATTTAGACAAAAAAAAAAAAGGTGGCTGCATTATAAAATGTATTAAATTTATAAATTTTAATTGTTTACATTTTTTATTTATATATTTTTTTGAATAATGTACAACTGAAAATAATTTATATTGTACTGCATATTTATTTACTTCTAAAAATATATACATTACTTTGGGAAAAAATTCTTTTTTTAAAATTTTTTTTTATTAATTACAAAATTATTAAGTATAGAGCATACTTTATTTTAATCTTTAGACTGATTTTTTATGCAAACATCCTGGTGCTGCAATCCGTTTCAGTTGATCTCATTAGTAGGAATGTTTTGCACTCATTTGGTAGTAAAAATTTTAATTAAAATAAGCTGTGAGTGATTTTAACATTTACAAATCATTTAATAGATTAAGATTTTAATTTTAAGTAAAAATATCTATGATAGGCAAGTGAATAAAAATAAAATATTGCGGAAAAAAGTACAATTCTATTTATTTTTTTTTGTGAAATTTTTTGTTTATTACTTAGTACATGATGTTTACATTTAGTTTTGATTTATTTATATTGTTTGTTTAGATAAAAATTTTTTATTTAGTGATGTCAACAGGAAATGTGTATTGTCAATAACATTATTATTCGTTGATTTTTTTTATAATTAAAAATTAATTTGTAATATTTCAAAAAGATATTTCCATTATTTGAGCCTGTGTTTTATAAAAAATAGCTTTAAACATAAGAATTTGTTGGAAAGTAATTTTTTTTTAATTCCGTATATTTTCTAGCATGGGACTGGAGTGAAATTCCTTGTTAAAATTATTTCTGTTTTTTTTTCTTTCTTAAATTTGCAAAGTTGATATTTTTCATATTCCTTTTGTTTTTTGAACTTATATTTTTAATGGAATTTGTCATAAAAGTAAATCTTTTATTGAGAATGAGTTTTTTTTTCATTAAAAAATGTAAAAGAAGAAAAAACTTTTTTTTTTTTAAAAAACAGAGCAATTTAGATTATGAATATCTTTACAAAAAAATCTATTAGAGGTTAACATTTTGAATAGTAGCCATAAACTTGTTTTATTGGAATTGTGGATATGTTAATTTGATGCCAATGACTCTGATACATATTTTGTATTGCAAATAATAACATTTGCATGATTTTCACAGTTTTTGAGAGAGAAAAAAATCTCTTTAAAAAAATGCCATTACATTTATCAAATGAATGAAAATTACTTCTTTCCTTTTTTTTTTCAAATTATAAGACAAAGAAATTAATTTAGTTTGAATTTATAATAAATAGTTTCTGCTATAAAATTTGTCTAAAAATACACTACAATACTGTAAATTATAAAAATAATTTTTACATTTATTAGTTAACAAAAATATGTATAAATTATACAGTATATAATAATTTTATAAAGATTATATAATCCCCAGATATGTATAAATATTGAAAATAGAAAGGTGTTCCAAGAAGAAAATGATCCTCAATCTAGTATTTGGAAAAATTCAGATTGCTGAAAAGCATTTGTACACATAAGTTAAAAACAAACAATGCTGTTGTAGATCAATATTGGGAGCCATTATTGTGAAGTTCTATAGCATTTTAGTGTTTGCAATCAAAACTTTTAGCAGTCATCTAGAAGATGAAGGACAACATTTTAATTTTGCTGATATGAAGTGTGACAGTTATGTTTACTTCAAAAATGGTGCGATAGTTTTGCCACTTTAAATTGTTCAACAGCAATTTGTAGTGATATTTCTATAGGTTTTTTTTTAAAGTGTGAAAAATATAAACTAATGAATATTGATTTATTAATTTAAAAAAAAAAACAATCAGAAGAGATCAGTAACTTACTAAATCATCAATAAAGATCAAAGTGTATTTAGTTCACTTTTCATGTGTTTAATCCTGATTCCATATCTTTGATGGCTTTGGTTTTTTGTAATATAATTTCCACACCATTTGCAAAATACTTTCAGAAAATTTTTGTAATAACAAAAAAAAAATAATTTGTGTAGTTTATTAAATATTTATGATTATTTTCTGTCAGTAATTGCATAATTGTTTAGAACCAAAAAAATACATGTATATAATTTGATATTATTTGTCTATGTTTTTATATTTTAAAGCAGAATTTTATAGATTTATCAGAGATTAGCATTTATTCACATTTTAAAAAGAAATTAAAAAAAAAATCATTGATTGTCTGGATAGTTCTCCTAAACTGTTTTTTTGTTCACCGCTGAATCATGAATACATCTTTTATTCTCATTATGAAATCATTTTTTCAATATTTGCAAAGCTCAAATATGATTTCTGGAGTGTTTTTCATTTGTAAACTTAAATTTTTAAAAAATCAAGTCCATTTTATTGAGTTTTACTAAGGAATAAAGATTTTATATTGAAATCAATGATTGAGCATTGAAAAAAACTGCTACCAGGGCTAACAATAGCAAATGCATATCTGTTAGAGGGTTAATGGAAAAAAAAAGTATAACTCCTATTTTTTGTTTAAGCTGTATATTGATGTATATTCAGGAGTTACATTATTCTATAAGCATAATTGCCCACAGATGTATATTTGTTAATATTTGTCTGAAGGTTTGTGATGATGGTCTATTAGATATGATAATATGTTGGACTATTTCCATCATCTATCAGTACATGTTGAATGAGTAGAAAATTTTAAAATTTATTTAAACTTTTCAAATACAAACAACTTGTTAGAGATAACATACAAATGGACAACACAGGGAATTACTAACATATGTTGGCTATTTGTGTGTTATTACTTACAAGTTGTTTGTATTTGAAAAGTTTGAATAAAGTTTAAAATTTTCTGTGCATTCAACATTTACTGATAGACCATGGGAATAGTCCAGCATATTATCATATTTGTTAGATTCTCCACTCAAAACTGATTTGAGAAACTAGCCAATAAAGCAATAGAGTTTTACAACCACTTGTGTTAAATTGTCATGTTGCCCTCTTTAATATAATTTAATGTAGTATCCAAATTATAGAATTTTATTACTGAAAGTTTAAAATAAATTGTGAATAAAAAATTTGTCACTGAAAGAAAATTACAGAATAATAATCCACCATTTATTTTTGAATATGATGATCAATGCATTATTTTGTGCGTTTTTGCATATTATTATTTATTAAAAAAAATTTTTTTTTGCCCATTTGTCCATCCAATTTTTTTTTCATAATTCTTATAGGACTTTATTTGTTTTTTTTAGAAATAAAGAAAAAGAGTGTTTGTTTTAAAAATTTTAATGATTGTAAAAAAACAAAACAAAAACAAGTGCTGAGAATTATGTTTCAAATTTTAAAATCTGGTAGCTTCATAGATCATTGTTTATTAAAAAATAATGAAAGAATAATGTTATTTTTTTAAGTTAAAACTTATTTATCAATGCTGGATGGAAATTCAGCTATTTAAAGTAGTTACCTCTTCTGATCTATGTTGGAAAATAAGTTTTCATCTTCTAAAAATGTGATAATTTGTAGTTTTTATTATTAATATTATATAAAAGAATGTTTTAAAATATTTTAAATAATTGATATACATTTTAAAAAAAAATCTTTGATGATGATGGCATCAAAAGTTTAAAATATTCATCATCATCATCAACCATTATTAATCCACTGCAGGATGAAGGTCTCTCCAAGTTCAATCCATCTTTTCCTATCTACTTGTTTATATCACCTGAATTATTTTTAAGTTGAATATATTGCTGGCAGTAAAAAGTGCTCTTGTTTGTTATATCTAAAATCTTTTATATTGAGGACATTCATTGCTGGGTCACAGTTCATATAAAAATTTGACATCATTCAGCAAGATGTCTATATTTCTGAACAATCTTCATCAGTAATGGAGTTGTTTACACAACTATAGCAATTGTCTTCCAAATCAGCTGATGAAAATTGCTCCTTAACTGCATACATATTGCAGAATAATTTGGTAATTTTTCCATATATTTAGTGAATGAATAAGAATGCTCACTTAATGGGAAGCTTTCTCCCCCATTCTACACCACATCCTCCATTCCACAAGGTTCTCCTCTGAGCACCCTTTTTTTCATTGCTTACCTGCTTCTTCAAATTGAGAGATCTCTTCCTGGCATCCATATCCCAATTTTAAATACATCAATTCATCACATCACCTATATGGATGACTTGGCCGTTTTCCTTCCATCAAAAACATTAATTCCAAGACTTTTATCAATACTTAAAGAATTCTCTGATCAATCCGGCCTCCAGTGAATATGGCCAAGTCATCTGCCTGGTATATATCTTCGGGTAAGACCATTCCAGGACCATTTGCAGCTAAGCCTCAGAACTTCTTGGGCTTCCCTATATTTGAATCCATGTCTGCCATGAGGAGATCTATCCAAGGAAAGCTACTTCAATCCACACAGAGAATCAGATCCTCTCTATCCAAAATTTACATGTCCATGTTCGCCAAGTCCTCTCTCATCAACATACTAATATTCTCTAGAATATCCTATTTCACCCCAGTAGTCAATTTTACCAAAGTCTTCATCAGGAAAATACACAAGTTGTGCACTGATCTGATTAGAGGGGGAAAAAAGCAACCATAATCTTGAGAAATCTACAGAAATACACAAAACTCAAATGTATTATCCCTACATTCCATGGATACTTTTATATTTCAACGTTCCTACAATTCTTTCTGCAGAATGTGTCTGCAGTATCCTAACTACTCACATTCCAGAGAGGTCACTCCCACAGATAAGCCGCCCCCTATTGGTACTTACTGGCTGGCAGCCCTCGCATGTCTTATCTCCAAACATACTATGCTTCCTAAAAAATCGTCCTCAATGAAAATCAAGTTCTAGGATGCATACTACACCCTTAATCCTGATGTTTCTGCAGGATCAACTATCCTCAGGCTTAACAACCATCTGCTAATCAAGAAATTTAAGCAATGGTTCCTTGAACCCAAATATTTTGATTTCCTGATGAAGATAAATATTAATGCCTTGCCTACTAAACACTTTCTGGTGCATCACCGAGGATTGTCAAACATAGAGTCCACTTGCTCACTATGCCTCAGAGAGGATGAAACTTGCCTTCACCTCTTCTGCCACTGTGTTTCCCTTCACCCCTACAGAGTCCTTATAGCCTCCATGTTAAATAACAATACGCCTGCCCTGTCGACTCTCATTGACAATATACTATGTGGATCCATCCCGGAGATATGAATAACAACATTTGTACTGTTCTCACTATGGTACACACGGTGCTGGCTCACCTTTAATCATGCACTAGAACATCCGCTCGAGCTCTATATTAACAAAATGGAAAAAATTCGGAAAAGAGACCAGAATTTGGCCCCCTCATATCTACAACTCTACATGGAGGTTATTGATCTGGCCCCCAAGAGCTGCTCCCTTTCACTCCTGAATAGAAATCTCCTTCCCTGGAGAGTGATTTGAGGCTGAATGGCCTGCATCTCTTTGTGATGACTCACCTTGCTCTGCATGATTATTGCCCAGATCCTGAGTTGTTATGGAAGTAACCTCCAATATGAAGGGTCGACTTGGTCATGCGGAGCATGGACAAAGGATTAGACCTATTGCTGAACTGTGAGACATGCAAGCGTGGTCATCTATATCAACAAGATACTATTCCGGACTCATTCCTCGCTGATATGCTTTATATTAGTCCTTTTAGCTGGTGTCAAACAAGATATCAATATTGAGCTTTCATCCCCCTGATTATCATGTAATATATTCTATGTTTAACTATTATCATATATTGTAACCAAATTTCTGAATAAAATTCTATATTTTATATATATATAAAAAAAAAGAACATCAAGATGAATTTAGAGCAACTATAATAGCAATATTTGTTAATAAAATGTGTTATGCAAATCATATTTAAAAAATTAGATTTGCTAAATAATATAGAGATAGCAGAACACAGAAAATTGTAAAAATATATCCATTGACATTTACAAAAAAAAAAAAATCAATACATAGATAAGATAACAAATAAATACTTCTACCATCATTGATAGATTAAGCTTAAATGAGCTCAGATAACCTTAGTTGAATATGATTTTAGAAATGATGGCAATGGATCAACTAATTTGTATCCAAGAAATTGTGTGACATCTAGAAAATTCTCATTTGATAAAGATGAGTGAGATAAGAAAGTTGAAATGATGTGGACCAATGATATTTTAAATAAAAAGAAATAATTCTAGTATAATATAAAAATATATGAAAACTACTTCACCAAGTGCATGTATTAATAAAACAGTGAACATCAAATTTATTACAAAAATATATAATTCTCAATAAATTTAAAAAAAAGAAAGAATGTTCAATGCATGGTGATTGGATCTAACATTTCTCCAGATTTTGTATATATATATTTTCAAGATAATCTATCAAGCTATTAAAAAAATGCTACATTTTAATTAAGGAACTACATTTACAGATGATCTATTATTCACTGACAACATATAGAATAAAATAAAAAATATTGTAGATAGTCATTGAAGATTCAATTCATTTTATAATATATATGTACTTAGACAGTAAATATACAGAGATGATGGTGTAGTGGGATTAACCAGAAGGGAAGCGAAAATAAAATGCATCTGCGAAAGAATATAAAACTATTATCGATCTTTTGAAAGAATTAAAAGCTGAAAGGGAACTAAGATGGTAATAAATTAACAACTGAAATCTCAAATTGCATTCATAGAGATAAATACTTAAAAGAGATTGCATATAAATTAATTAAAGAAAATTGATGAAGTGATAAGAGATATTGTGGATCAGAGAAATTGGATCAAACTCTGACATTCATGATCCTGCAGTGGAGTGGATTATCAAAGTTAAAACAATTAGATGATGATGATGATGATATCTAGGGAAGGATTTTTAAAGGACAAATGAATTTAGTGTAAGAGCTTTCTTAATATATATAGGTATGTGTGATAAATAAATGTTTTTTCATTGAAGAATGTTTTATTTTGTAGTAGAATATGATTTTTTATTTTTTATTAAAACATATTTTATATCGAAATCGGCTTTCTAATAGTTTAAAGAGCATTTCATTTTTTAAGTCAATCTTTTATAACTAAAGGGGAGATGGGGGTGGGGGATATTACAGAAAATGTAAAACAAAAACAAGAGTAAAATTCAAGTCAACTTCACTTTTGCTCACTCCCACTTATGTTTATTTACTCTTCATCTTGAACATTCTGTATCAAACATGGAGTAATATATTAGTTTAGAAAGCAACGGAAATTCTTTTCCATGTACCAGTGACATAGTTGTGCAATGTTTCTTTACATCTTAGCTTAGGTCAAAGGTGGAAACCCATTCATCGACCAATCAGAAAAGGAAGAGATTTTATGCTGTAACGAATTTCTCCACTTTTACACTCATAAAAATAGTTTGGAATCAAGTTGAAAGGTATGTCAAATTTCAGATTTCAGTAATACTATCCTAATACCATGTTGTGTTAGGTAAAATGAGAGCAAAAAAAAAAAAAGGGAAAAAAGATTCTATAGTTACTATAAGAAAGTTATCTCAGGCTTTTAAAAAGTTCATTCATTTGTAATTAAATTAATCTACTAATGAGTAATTGACATATTGTCATTAGATTTTTTTTTTTTTTTTATAATAATTTTTTTGTGTGATTATTATTTAATAAAATGACATCATTTATACAGAATTATTAAGATGGTTCACAATCACACATATTTTAATTCTGCATGTTAACTGTTAATTAATTATTCATTCTTGATTTAAATAACTAAAGTTAAAATTAATAGATTATGCGCATTGTTAAATTTGTAAACTTGGATTCTTAGCAGGTGTCGGTTACTTGCCCATTTAATCATAAGCTATATGTACATTGAAGGTTGTTTATCTTTTTCACACGTATATGTGATCATGTATATCGGTGTTTAAATCTCTTCTAATTACATTAATTTCAGTATAGACAATATACTTTTAGTTAAATATTAAATTTACTAGATTTAAAATGCCCAGGGTAAACAACCAAGGGGGTGTGGGAGAAGGGAGAAGGAACTAATAAACTTACATCCATATACAGTCTGTACGCATTAACTGTGACTGTCAAGTGTTGAAAAGTAGTTAAGTTTACATTGTATTATAAAAACTATAGCTGAATAAATATTAATCACATATATCAATATGTAAAACAGACGCACACGTTTTATATACCGTATATGTGATAAATAAACTGGCCGCTTTTAAACTTTAATAATTTTGTATAAACCATAATATCTAATCTTTATAAACTATATTTTAAATGGAATTATTTCACATTTAATTCAAGTATAGATTTATCTTAATGAAGGCATATAATTTATATTTAATATTTTGAACGATTTCTCTTTCATTTTTAAGTAAATGAAAAGCAGCTCTGGATAGATATATATTTTTATATGTGATCTGTACTGTTGTGAACATCTAATTTTTTTTTTTTTGCTGATGTTATGCGATTTTTATTCCTTTATAGAAACTACAAAGAATTCACAATATTCTCCACTTTTTTATTAAAACTTATCTTTATTATTTGAACCGATATAGTTAGTATTTGTCAAGGAGTAAACATCTTAAATCTAAAAATAAATACATAAAAATTATATGATTGTTTGAAAGTTTGTATTGATGGCATTTTATTCATAACTAGATGTTGGCTTATTTTTGTCATCTAGTTTTAATTGCACTACACTTTTTAAATACATTTAACTGTTAGTAGTAATAACACACAGTTTAGTGTTTCAAATTGATGGCTAATCAGTGATGAGAATCAAGCATTTCCATTTCATAAATACTGAATTTAAAGCTTTGTTCTAATCATTTAAGCTATTTTATTTTATATACTAACCTGCCTATTATTACTAATGGATGAATGCATTTGAAAAATTTAAACAAAGTTTGAATTTTTAAAAATTATTTAAGATGAAAGCTAAATTATGGAAATAGTTCACCAAATTACTTATAAATTATATACACATATAATGGTTTGTGCTCTGGAGTCATATAGAGTTCTAATGGTGCAAGTGACAGAGTTGAGCTGCAATCCATGAATCTTGAGTTTTTAGAATCCTTCATTCGACCACTGCCTTTATAATATATTCATAAATATATGTAAAATATACATACAAACCAATACATATGCTTACATTTTCAGTAAAATTTCAAATAATATTCTCACTATTATTTCATTTTGTTATTGTTATAAATATAAATTAATTGTACATATTTAAAAATGTCAAAATGAATAATTTTTTATATATTTTTATTGATTATCTGCTAACATTTATCTCATTTAATTTATTCACTGTATATAGTTTGTTAATTTAGAGGTTGTGTAGTGTTTTACTATTGGAAGGGACAGGTTTAGCTCTCCAAGAATCATCAGTTTTTACATATTATTCTACCAATGTGTTAAACTGTATAGAGCATTTATATACTTAAAAATCAAATTCATTAAACTTATATAAACCATTAATGATTGAAATTGTTTTTATAAATGATGTATATATACTTATAAACACACATGTTTCTAATTCAAAATAAATGCATACAAAATGTGTATAAAGAACACATGTTTTTATTGCTATAAAGATCATTAAGTAACTAGGAAGTTAAAATTCTGGAATAAATTGTAGCAAGAAGATAACTAGGAATATAAGAATTACTGTTTTATCGCTTGGTTGCAGTATTTTTATTCTATGTCATTTGAACAAAAACTTGAATGATTTTCTATGGAGATATAATTTTCTTTTGAAAAGATTTGTCTCATTTGAAGATGTTTTAAATACTTGCTAATAGGATTGAATAGTTCTCAAGTAAGTTTAGAATAATGATAGTGAAGGACTCTGGACCTCAAAAGCTATAGATCACTACTCTAGACTCACCATTTGCATTGCTCAAACTTCTTATGAGCTCCCAAGTAATAAAATGTCCATAAAATTTTTTTGATTTAAAAACAATTGGTTGAAATCAATTGTTTCATTTATTTTTGTTCATTTGAAATAAGTATACAATTTCCTCTTTCTATCATAGAAATATTTTTCTTATGAAACAAAATAAAATGTTTATTCAATATTTTATGATTTTTCTATAGAAGAACAGAAAAAAATATATATATATAGCAAACTATTGAATTCAAGAGAACTATAGTTGCTATTGAATTTATACATATTCTAACTGAAAATATGCATATATATGTTATTTTCAAAATGAGCAAGCACACTTGATTACTATTAATAGTAATTCCCATAGTCTGCCATTCTTTTATGTGAAATGTGAAATTAATTTGCTACAAATAGAGATGCTTATTTATTATATTATGACCATAAGTTTTAATGTGATGATGAGTGAACATATATTCCCTTGATTGTATAGAATAATAGAGGACATATATGAGAAGGTAAAGATATAATTATGGAAAGTTTTCTTTTTATTCTCTAATTTGATGTATTTTAGTAATTATTTCAATTAAAAAGAGCAATATGATTTTAAGTGTTTGCAAATTCAGTATTAGTTAATTCTAATTATATTAATTAATCTTATTGTTTTGAAAGATTGTTGTAATATATTTCTACTAAGCATATGATTGTTGTTGGATAAATGTTCTTTAAGTATATAAAGAAGTAGCCATGCAATAGGTTAGTCTAAATGCATACAAATTTAGCAAATTGACTGTTTATATTTTGGAGCAGCATGATCAAACTTTTGCAGGTCAAGGGGTACTTGTAATTTTCTCTAAATGTATATATTACAATGTAATAATAATAATAATTCAGTATCAAAAAAATTAATATGAAACAGAATTTCAGCATAAAATATGAATTCTAAATAGAAGCATGTAAATTTGTTAAATTGTTGAAGATTTGCACAGCATGCTGTTTTTTATTTTATCATGTGTCAAAGCATCGACAACTGCTTGTAAGGCAGCTGGGAACGCACAGGATTCTAAATAGTCTTCTTTAAGACAGGAACGGATTTTGATTTAATTGTATTCATTTTTGAAATGTAGACTAACATAGAGAGGTAGAGCCAAAAAACATCATTAAATGTAATGCCAAAAAACGACATTAAATGTAACTTTTTTAAAGTTTGGATATTTCTTTTTTAACCATTAAACTCCAAAAATGATTTTGAGGTTCTGAACTGTGCGCTTTAAAATTATGTCACTTTGCAGTAGAAGAATTTTATTTTTCTTCACAGATAAAGAAAATCTATTATTTATGTTTTCACTCATTTCACATCAACATTGGCAAATGGATAATTTATGAAAATAACTATTTGTTATGGTCTGATAAAATCTTGGATATGTTTCACAAATTTGGAAGGAAGAGTTCTTATTTCTTCATAATCTTTATCTTTCTTGAATGAACTTCCATTTTTCAACAGTTAATCAAAAATATTTTTGAAATTTTTCCATTTATACTTCATCAACAGGAGATATCAATCTTAATTTGTTTTTAAAACTATTAACATATTCAATCATTTCATCTATTGTTTTATTTCTTTTTTGCAATTATGAATTTATTTTGTTAAGATGTTAATTATATTGACCATGAATGGAAATTCGACAACCAAAAATCACCACTAAATTTAATGTACACTTCATGTCTTAAGTTTAGAAACATTTTTATCTCTTATACAATAGACCCCTGAATCTTTTTAAAATATTTCTCAACTTAACCAATAAACATCTACAAGATATAACAACTCACCATATCTTGGTTCATATTCTAGATGAATCTGAAGATTTTTATCTTGGAGTTCACAATTTTCAGGCAGAGTCTCATCGTAAGACCTGCTGATGAATAATGCAATGATATGAAAAAAATTTGGAAATTTATCATCTCTGCTACACACAGCCAAAAATCTATTGATTATTCCAATCATTGACAGCACTCCATCATTTCAATTGTCATTGATACAGCTATAAATTGAATTTTTTTATTCCTCTCTATATTTTTTGAAAATGCAGTAAACATCTTCATCTTGTCAAAATGAGCCATATATCACATGACCCTATCTCTTAAGTTTGTAAGTTATAAACAATGAGGATTGCCAATTCCTCCACAAGCTTTAAAATAAATGCTTATTCAGAGCCAACACTTAAAATATCTCTGTCAGGAACCCCTCCCCAAACCCCTGACCCTGGTTTCATGCCTTGGCACTTCTCAGAGAGGTGTCAGGGTAGGTTCAGACACTAGATCTAAAATTACCAACCCAAAGCCAAACACTTATCTAAAAGTTATCTATGGTGTGGCACTTATCTAAAAGTTATCTATGGTGTGAAAAATCTGAAATTTTCAGACTTCTACATGTCTTCAAACCCAGCTATCCAACTCAAATAGCTATATAGGGCTGATAGATCTTAGCCATACCATATATTAGTAGTCTTAACAATATAAAATTGCATAAGATGTATGGCAGAGACTATAAATAGTCAAAATAAGAGTCATACATCACATGACCCTACCTCTTAAGCTTGTAAGTTATAAACAATGAGGATTGCCAATTCCTCTACAAGCTTTATGATAAATGCTTATTCAGAGCCAACACTTAAAATATCTCTGTCAGGAACCCCTCCCCAAACCCCTGACCCTGGTTTCATGCCTTGGCACTTCTCAGAGAGGTGTCAGGGTAGATTAGATCTAAAAATACCAACCCAAAGCCAAACACTTATCTAAAAGTTATCTATGGTGTGGCACTTATCTAAAAGTTATCTATTGAGTGGAAAAATCTGACATTTTCAGACATCTACATGTCTTCAAACCCAGCTATCCAACTCAAATAGCTATATGGAGCTGATAGATCTTCAGCCATACCATATATTAGTAGTCTTAACAATATAAAATTGCATCAGACTTATGGCAAAGACTATAAATAGTCAAAATAAGAGTCATAGATCAATTCATAGATCACATGATCCTATCTCTTAAGCTTGTAAGTTATAAACAATGAGGTTTGCCAATTCCTCTACAAGCTTTATGATAAATGCTTAGCCAGATCCAATACTTAAAATATCTCTGTCAGGAACCTCTCCCCAAACCCCTGGCCATGGTTTCGGGCTTTGGCACTCCTCAGAGAGGTGTTATGGTAGATTCAGACACTAGATAGATAACTTTTAGATAAGTGCTTGGCTTTGGGTTGGTATTTTTAGATCTAGTATCTGAACCCACCCTGACACCTCTCTGAGGAGTGCCAAAGCACAAAACCATGGTCAGGGGTTTGGGGAGAGGTTCCTGACAGAGATATTTTAAGTGCTGGCTCTGGCTAAGCATTTATCATAAAGCTTGTAGAGGAATTGGCAATCCTCATTGTTTATCTTCATCTTGTGTTTCTTCTTTAAATATAATATTTGTAATAATTCTTCTTTCATATTGAGATCCTTAAAAGTCATTCTGATAAAAAATACAAAGCTGAGGAATATTAAGTATGTTGGGAGATTAATCAAACTGCAAAGAAAAACAAATGTGGTCAGTCATAACTTCAGTTAGCTGTTTAACCAAATCAGAATTTATAATTTCTACATGATGCTTCATAGTATTGTGGAAATAATTTTAGTCTCATTTTTGAAAAAAATTAAATAATGAATCACTGACTTCTGGAAATGTTTCTTTATCATTTTTCCTCCTGTGAAAGATGTTTTGTGAACATCAACACATAACGCATACAATATGCTTTAGATTTAATAATGGGTTTAATAAAATATGATTGTTGGCTATTAACTGTTATTTAAATTCTTTTAACTTTTGTTTCTATAATTCACTTTTTAACAGAACATCTTTATCAAAACTTATATGCATAGTTTTAAAATGCTTTTGATGCTTCCTTTTTTTCGGAAGTGACACACTTCCACTTCCATGACATGGACAATACACACATTTTGCATTCACCATTGCGAAGAAAAATTATTCTTCCCATTCTGTCTTAAAACTGTATATCTTCTTTTTTTTGTCTTTGCACTTGTTTCAGTCATTACATTCCTCTTTTAACATATTGATAAAATATTTTTTTATGATAAACTGCTTAAGTCTATACTCCTATTACAGCAGTAAAAACACACAGTCATCAGCTTTATAACTGACAGAAAGTATTCAATACTATAGCACCTTTGCATGACATAGTGAACGTATTTGAGCTGATGAATTTGTAATTGATGTGTTGAATTTCAAATACAAGCATATTTTCTGATGCCTTCATAGGATAGTTTACCCAACTACACAAACAATTTGCCTTGATTGCTGATTGCCTGTAGTAAATGTGTATGTGTGAAAAATTTATTTTTTATGTATAGTTGTCTAATCTAGTGAAATCTAGCATCGGTTACCATTATTTTCTCTTCATTCAGGTGGTGATTCCAAAATTTCTTGGTTGTTCACTGGTGGGCCTTGACTAATATCTTGTTCACACCAGCTGGAGAACATAGACCAGCAGCTATAAGTCAACAGGTACCTTAAATAATATGCATGAGAAAAATTTTTTAAAACTACCTTCATCATGGATCATTATTTACTCTATAAAGTTACCCTCATCTGGGTTTTATTGGGACAGTTTAGGCAATTTAATGGAGAATATGGTATCAGATAAGAAACTATTCCGTAAAATTATTTTGCTTTTAAACTGTGAATTATCTTACCATCACTAAATTAATTATAGTTATTGTATTGATTGTTCTAACTAATATATATTCACAAATAAAAAAATATTATACAATAATGAAAGGAATATCAAGAAATGGACAATATATAAATCTCTATATATTGAATTAAAGCCCTGATGTTTGAATTAACAATCTAGGTTAAAAATAATTATAAACTGCGATTTTTAAAAAAATAATAATTTGTTTTTCATATATCTACAGTTATTGAGCTTATGTTAAGATATTTTATTTTATATACATTTAATCAATTGAATTATAAATAAATTGAAATAATAGACAATTCATTTGTATTCAATTTAATTTAATATCATTAAATCAATTTTCGTTTAAACATGAACCTTTTCAAGATACCATTTTAAAAATTAATCATGTGGCAATCAATAAACGTTCTACAGCTTTATAACCTCTCTAGTGTTCATCATTAGAAATAAACTTATGAGAAAATAAAAAAATATTATATTTTATATAAATTTACATATATATATATATCCATTATACATTCTCTTTTTCATCTTTTTCTATCTTATAACTACTATCTATCACCAAACCAATAATTAATTTCCATCTTGTACTACCATGACATATATATATACATTCATATATATTACAGCTTCCAATTTTTTAATATTGACAATTTCACTCCTAATTTTATGGATCCATTGACACTATTAATATATTATATACATCCATTATACATTCTCTTATTCCTCTTTTTTCTATCTTATAATTATTATCTATCATCAAACAAACAATTCCTGTCTTAAACTATCAATACATATCTACATATCTATATCTTCATATATTATAGCTTCCAGTTATCAAACGACCATTTCCCTTCCAATTTTTTCAAACCATTTACCATATTAGTACATTTATCCATGTTTTCTCATATATATAATGTTTCATAATTTATTTTTTTTAAATTTTTACTATACTTTATTATCTTTATATTTTTCTCACAATTTATCATGTATTCTTTTTCTAAATAATAATTATATGGTGCAGACTAGTATCTTTCCTTTTTATTGCCTTTTATGTTCTTTAACTCTTTCAGTTGCACTTTTCCCTAACTGCCCTATATATATATATTATGTGATTTACTTTCAAAATTGGACTTTATTCACACCCAAACGGATTTGCAAAATATATATATCAATCACAAAATTTCAATCATAATACATAGCACAACCATAGAATTACATAAAAGTAACATTGAGTATTTCTATTACATTTTTTAAATTACAGTTTTCTCTGTTAATAACATATTAAATTCAATTTTCCCTCTATGGGTCATATCAACTGTCTAGACTAAATTTTATTATAAACCATTCAATAAAATTCTGATCCATATAATCTTCCTCTCTCTAGATGAACAAATTTCAATTTATACATAATTTGTTTTAAGCTTATCAAAATTGAACTTTTGCTTCCACCTATAACATGGCTGTTCAATTCATCAAGACTAAATCATAGATGTAACCTATTTGTTATGTCTGAGTAACTTCAAACCACAACACATATTAACAACCATGTTTGGTCTGTCAACCATCTCTGGCAGAATTTCTTATCAGCTTTGAATTCTTGTAATGATTCTAAAATCATTTTTAATGTATCAATGTCCATACCTTTTTCAAAAATCAGCCTATTCCTGAGAATCCAAATACTAAAGTTAATAAACATTGCAAGTCTAATCCATTCAAAAAATCCTTTCTTGAATGCCTTAATTAAATCCACACAGGTAGTCTCTTTGTTTGCAATGAAAGACTTTAAAATGTTGTGCAAATTAACCCATGTTTCATATTCTTTCAATATATGTTCCACTGTTTCTTCTCATTTTCTACACATTGAACAGATAGGATCCATACCATAGCTCCATCGATAGTACAAGAAGGCAGCCATAGGGAAGGCCCCGAGGTTGGCCTTGATGAGAAAATCAATCTAGACTCCAATTTTAGTCGCTTAGTCAACTTCGAGAACCTTAGAATTCCTATTGGAAGTATATTTTTAATATTTGGATTGTTAGGATTGATAGCATTATATGTGCTCCAATAATTCATCTTATTTTGAAATAGTGTTGAGGTGACACTGTTCTTGAAACTATCAAGTACCAACTTCACCTGTTGTTGGATCCAGAGTTTGCTCATTTTGGGAAGAGGCCGATCCATAGGAATAATTTCTTGAGGTGCAGGATTGGATCTTCCATCTCTGGATTATTAATAAAAGTTTGCATAAAATATTGTGTGTGCTTTGCATTGAAAATGTCCTAATCGAGTGTAGGCCTAATCCATTTTGTTGTCTAGGGTCTTTGCAGAAGGCTTAGGTTGATGACAGGAGCCTCCCCCCCCAACATAATTCCTATATTGGGTTTCAACATTCCTTATGAAGGTATTCGTTGGAGAAAACTCCACAAGGGACTGTTATTTTTGGAAGCATGACTGCATTCATCATTGCTACCCCCAACATAATTTCCTATATTGGGTTTCAATATTCCTTATGAAGGTATTCGTTGGAGAAAACTCCACAAGGGAATGTTATTTTTGGAAGCATGACTGCATTCATTATTGCTACTTTCCCGAATAGAGACAAATAGACTTTTCTCAGGGAAGTGACAAATTTTTCTATTTTAATTAATAAAACATCTTGGGATTTCTTTACTCATTTTAAAAGGGGGAAAAGCAAGATGAAATCCCAGGAACTTCTGAGAGGGAGCCTTAAACCTGCCGGGAATTTGCTTTCTGATCCTAATTGACCATATGGCTGATTTCTCCTCATTGACCCTTAGACCGAATTCTAATTCTTATCAGTCCAAGAGCTATTCCAGCTTTGCAAACTCCTCCAGTGAAGAGAGAAGCACCACCACATCATCCATATAGGAAATGTGATGGATGTTCTCTTTCAGCAAAGGAATGGCTGTCCCTTTAAGAAATGCCTCAATGCTTAACAAGAAGGGATTCACATAAGCCATAAATAGGAGCACACTCGGAGGAGAGCCCTGTGGAATGGGGACATGGGGCTGAAAATCTGGATAGACTCGTATTGTGTGATTTATTTAACAAATTTAATATTTTCTAGAAAAGCAAATGAAATATTCAAATTATGTTTTTAATATTTGTTTAATCTTTATTTTTAGTAAGTGATATCTATGGAATTTACCCCATGCTTTTGCTAATAGATTTTTATATGTGAATATCATTCCCTTTATTATCCTGCATGGTTTGACACAGTTGTCTGACTTGGGATCATGAGATTGTAGGTCAATTCTGATACTTGCAGGTTTGTTCCATTTACTGAATATGAACTTTTAGTTACTATGAAAAATCTTTACTAATATAAAAGAAAGCTAATTTCATACAAATTAATATTGGGTAATGGTCATTTCTTACATATATATTCTGATAGTCATTGCTACCCTTAATTTAAACTTTGTATAATTTTCTTTTTGCTTTTTAAATAATCTCAGATTGTAAATAATCAACTTTGTTAATATTATCATTCTTTTGTTAAGTAAATATAATTTACTTCATAGTATTATTTTCTATTCACAATGCTTCAAATTTTGATTATTCAATTACTCTATTATTATGTTTCTATGCTAAGTTAGTTCTGGAATATTTCTACAGTGTATCTGTATGCGCATGCTAAGTCATTGTGGTCCCATATAAAATAAGATTTGGTGATAAATTTATAAAGGATTCATATTGATTATAGTTATATTTGTATTTATAAGGCAGCTAAATGTAATATGTTACTATTATGAACAAAGCTAAAAATATACATTATTTCAGGGCAAACTGTTTCACTGGCAGATTAATTTCAAATCTTATTGCCACATATAAACAAAATACTGGAAATTCTTTTAATCATGAAAAAATGAATACCATTGTTTATTCTTGTTTGTGATAAGTAACAAGCTGCAAATAGACTGAAAATTAGCATAATTTCTTTTAATTTTTTGCAGCGTCTTTTGATTTTTGTCTTTGTTAAAGCATGTTTTGAATTTAATAAGTAAAGGACACCACTACCTTGAGGTAAATTAAAAGTCTAGATGCTATTATTTTATAGGTTATCAATTCTCCTTTATTATGTTAAAAAGTTGAGTAATTGTTGGGAAATATCTGTTAGTAGCTGTTTGTGTGTATATTAGATTGTAACACCTACACTAGTTCTTTGAAAATCCAGGCTAAGCTATTGCCTATGTTCAGTTTTAACTATTATAAACCCTTTACGGAGTGGTAATGTAGCTCATGGTTGCAGGATTTAAGCCTAACTCCTACTTCTAGTGCTTAAGTCTCATATGATCCCTGGGAAATTAATTATTCAATTTTTTACTTTGTGTGGCTTAGTACTGTTGTAGAATGATGGTCGTGATAGCTAATGATTCCTTAGTAGTCTTTATCATTTCTAGTGTTCAAATGGCATATGTATGATCTTCTGAGCAACTCCCTATTAGATTATTTACTCATATAATCCAATTCATTGTGAATTAATTAATTTTCTGCCTTGTCTTGATCATTTGTGTACTATATTTAAAAGACTTTAAGGAAATACCTGCATGTGCAGTAGTGTTTGATTTACCTTGCAAAAAAGGACATTGAAAGTAAAGAATTAATCATCCTCTGTATACAACTTTACTAAGTCCAAATACAGATGCCTTAATTTTCTAGAATGTTTATTATTGTTATTGTTATTATTATTACATATATTCAAATAATTTTCAAAAGCATCACTAAAAATTGTTGAAATATGTCTAATATTAAGTGGAAACTAGTAAATTTCGATATATCTATATTTGGAGTGATAATTTTTTTCATAAAAGTGTTATTATTTATGTTTTTGTTTATTTGATATATATTTTTAATTAAAAATGTGAGTAAACTTTTATTATTTATCCAAATAAAACAATAAGTTATTCTATAAATTTAATCAAATCAACCCCCCCCCCCCCAATCAAATATAAGAATAAGTTATTAATTATATATCATGGGAATTTGTTCTTTAATTATGATAATAGATACCACAATTTTTAAACATTGGCTTAAGAAAAGATTATTCAATGTTAATTTCTTTCTACTTGCTGAGCATGCTTTTGGCCATTGAAGCCAGAATCATAGCACTCGTGAAATGCAGAATGTGTCATGGTATTTAAATGGTAAACCAAATAATATAAGAAGAGAATAAAAAAAATTCTTTTAATTACAATACTTTATTATGCACTGCAGTTTGAGGCACAGGAGTTACTAAAACATAAAATGCATTTTATATTAAGACACATCAATCCATAGATATTACTTTTATAGATCTTGATATTCAAGCTTCTGCAATTCACATGGTGGATTGGTCAATGAGTATAAATTGATAGTCGGCTTATTCTAGGATTTTCTTAATAAAGCTTGATTTTTTTACTTTGTTTATTTATACATGCAATTTTAATGAATGATGTAATAAAAAGCAGCTCTTTTGCTATTTAAAGTAAACTTGAGTAATCAGTGAGTACCAGATGGTAATGCATTTAAATTCCCACCTCCAGATTGGCTTCTGGCTTTTGATTTTTCAATAAGGACTAACAAAATGCAGGAATAACAAAATGTGATTAAATGTGGTTGTTAGATATTCAGTTGTGTTATTTTACATCTACTTTGAATCTCAAGTTCTCATTGATAAGAGCAAAAATCAGAAATAAGTCTGCATCTGGTAATTGCTAATTGCTTATTTTGTTATTTGAGAACACTAAAGTAGAGAATACTCTTGTTTTATTACATATTGTAAAAGCAATGTATTAGTACTAATATTTTTTGCCAAGGAAAATTCTGATTAAACTCTACTAATCTGAAATGTTGGGTTTCAGGTTTGGTTTGGATTTGTGAATTTTTCAGATTTCAAGAATCAATTTTTTTATCATTGCATTGTAAATTCCAACTGTTAAAATTGGGAAGGGGGGGGGTAGTGACAAACCCAGCCAGATCACTGCAATTAATTTTATTAATTTATAGGATATTTATCGAATGATTTTTTTCTTTTTTGTTTATAAATGTATGTAGTCAATTTTGAAATATTAAGTTTTTATAATGGAATGGTTCATTTTTCAAGAATTCATATAAAAGTTCGAGCATTAAAACTATCTGAGCTTGGTTGTGATTCATGGGTCTTGACTTGGTAGTCTTCCAGTCTATCTCACTGCATGGAAATCATGCAAAGCATAAAAGTTTTTGAATAACATATTTGATTAATGGTAATTTATTCATATGTGTCTATAATTAAGAAAGAACTGCAATCACGAAAATATAGTTACTAATTCAGGTTCAGATCTTAATGACTATTCAAGCAGGTTGAATTAGATTCAAAACCTTAGTATTTTTGAATTTCAAACTTTTAGTTTAATTAGTAAAATGAAGTTCAAATAGTCCTCAGATGCATATTTTTGCATTGATTCCCCTGAAAAACCAAAGACGGAAAACAAGGGATTTAAACACGCCACAATTTGACAATCACTGATTATTTAAGCTTATTATAGATGATATTGGAATAAAGAGCTACCCTTGTTGTTATAATAATTATGTGTGCTAAAAAATCAAGTGATGTGTTATCTATGTTGATGTCTAATGTAGCACATCTGTTTATTTTGCCCATTTCCTAGTTTTTGAACCCATATGGAATTTGGGATAGCTGAAGTTATGTTTTTTTTTAGATAGATGATTCACAACCAATTCAGTTATATAGTTATTATTTAGTAAATGGATGCCTAACTGTTTATATCTAGAGAGTAAAATAAGAAAGGAAAACTATTAGCTTCATTATCTGGTATTTGACCACTCTGGGAAATATTGCCTTCTACTTCAATGCTTCTTTTTATAGAAATGCTAGAAATCTTTGCTTTGCATTGAACTATTTAAGACTGTTTTATCTATACATGTCAAATTCTCTAACCAGAGATAGCTTCATACAGTTTATTATACAAAAATGCAGTGGTTATTTTTAATTAAACGTATATACTTTATGTATATACACTACATTTATGAAATATAAATATCGAATGGTTTGAATGTTTGGGTGTTAGTATGAACTGGAAATAATCAAATGGAATCATGGAACTTGTACTTTAAAGTCCACCACTTTACGGCTGTATTGTATTATTTATTACATTCTAATATATTATGAACAGTCAAGCGTTGTTAGCCGAGAGGTCATCACAGCCGCCTTGCAAGCAAGTAGTTGGTTGCAGACGGTTGAGGGTTCGCCTCCCGGCCGATGCTATGACATATGAAAAAAAAAATGAACAAACAAACAGACACAAAAAAAAAATACTCGCACACACCACACACACTAAAAAAGAGAATGAGGTAATATAAATAAGATTTATTGAAATTTGACAATTTCTCATTTTGTTCTTTTTTATGTAGTAGTATTATCAAACATCCTTCTATATGAATTAATAAAATTATAAAGAAATAAACAAATTGACTCATTTTTAATATCTTATTACATATATACATATGTAAGTATATACGTCTAATATATATATTCATAAAATATTTTATACATATGTGTATTATGCACTGTTTGTATATACTATATAAACAAATATTACATCCATTATATATATATGTATACCTTAAATATATCATACACTGATTAATATGTATTCAAAGTTTATACTACATTTGTATCATAAAATATTACAAAAAATCAAAAGCACCAAACCTTTAGTGTTTTATGATATAAATGTAGTATAAACTTTGAATATATATTAGGGCAGGTACATGATATATTTGGAATATATATATATATAATAGTAATACATAAAGTCAGATGTCACATGACATATATATATATATAGCTTGTATTTATAAATATGTAAAATTAAGAGCATGCTTTAAACAAGCTTTTTTTAATTTTATTTTTATGATAAATGCTCTTAATTATATATATATTGAGTGCAGTATTTGTTTATACATTATAGAAGAATGGCGCATAATATATGTATGTATAGAATATTTTATTAAGACATATATTTTAATGTATGTATATTTGTAATAAGATATAAAAATGAATCAGTTTATAAGATGTAATGTTGTTTGTTTATATGATGAAACTATTTGTGTGTTCATGTATTTATATACACCTTATAGCTTTGAAGAAGATTACTGGTCAATTGAAATTGGAAAATTGATGACGTTTTGCAATAGTAATAAAGAAAGGGCACATTTTTGTTTATTTGTTCTTTTTATGAATTGTTTTTTTCTAACAACAGGTTTAAACAAAGTAGTTAGAAGGAGAAAATAAAGTTTTTAAAAAATGCAAAAGAAAAGTTGTATTTTCTTATTGATCTATTATGCTCTATAATATAATTCCAGTTCCCAGTTGGCATGCTTCCACTATCAATCCATAAATTTTCCTACAAATTTTTTATACTAATTATTAGATTCTCATATTTCAGCTAACTATACCTAGGCAAATCATTTGTTCCCCCTCCCCTATATAAATAAATTGTCTGATAAATTCAATTATAAAAAATAAATAAATCTGGATTTGAAGCTAAAATCATCTGTTTGCAGATTATTTAGCATTTAATCTTAAAAATTTTTTTTTTGAAGTTTCTCAATTAATTAGAAAAGATATTAATTAAAACATAGATGTCTTCAATGTTTTTTTTATAAAACACAAAAATATGTATTATAATACAGCTTTAAATAAAGCACTTTCTAAACGCATTCTCATAAATGTGTTGTATATTTTCTGAAGGTAGGTAAAGACATATACTCAGTGTAAACATTTTAAATATGTATGTATATATTTATGATATAATTTAATTTAAAATTATACACATTAAGACAACCAAATAAACAAAGTATGTAATAATAGTGTAATAAATTACACTTACATGTAATATATTCAAATCTAAATATGGTTTTATGTGAATATGTTCTCTTGTTAAAAAAAAAAAAAGTAGTTTACTGTCTCTTTTTATGATAAAAAAATTGATAAAGATGATGATGAAATGCAAAAAAAATTACAATGTCTATTGTTTTTGCAATCATAACGACAGTGTTTGTGCTCTGAATTAGAATTTTTATTTTTAAAATGGCTTTCACTTACCAAGTTAATGATAGCAATTCTTCTAATTCTAAAATAAGCCGTAAAGCCTTTCATTTTAAAATTCATATTAATTTCTGAACTATCCAATCTTTCCATGTTTTAGTAAAAGATTTGTCATTCATTGTGGTAGATCTTTTGTTTAGTCTTCATATTGGTTTGTTGCTTTCTTATGACATATGTTTCTCTATTTCAACCTTCTTTTTTGTTCATATTCTTATACTCCATCCACAAATTTAATACTTTTGCAGCCTTTACTAATTACTTTTCAAGAATAGAAGTAATTCTAGCCTGAATTTCTTTTTCGTTTTACTATTTCGCAATTTGACATTTTACTGAAAATATCTGGCTACCTTCAATAAATGGCTCTTTTTTTTTTTACAGCTACTACAAAGAAATACACTTCCATATAATACTAAATCATACCAAGTATATGTAATACTAAGTGCATGGATGATTTAGTATTAAAGTTCTGAAGATGATTGCGAGGGCAATCGAAACTGTAAACTGTAAAAGAGGGTGGTAAATAAAGCATTGTGTAACAGTAGTAAAGTGCATGGATGATTTACTATTATATGGTATACATTTGGCAATACAATAAGGAGTAGTTATTATACTTTTTGAAGAAATACACTTTTCTGAGTGCGAGCACTCCCTTAATTGCAATAATGTCACTAAGTATACAGACTACGAGACGAGAATGACTGTCATTATATGGGCAAGTTAATAATTTTTTCAAATCATTAGTTATTAAATCAATGGGTTTTGAGGCAGCAGGTGTCTTGTTATAACTATATAAAGAAAATCTAAATAATAATGCTATGTAAGGTCTATTAATTATTCAAGATTGCTCTTGTGCATAGAATAGCCATTGAATTTGTGATTATTGCAATGTTTTATCTGAGTCATTTAGGAAGAACTGTGAAATAAAGAAATAAGGAGTCTGATAAGATTATTAACAGAAAAGATGCAAAATTAAGATCATATAATT
Source organism: Epiperipatus broadwayi (assembly GCA_028023455.1). NCBI lineage: Eukaryota > Metazoa > Onychophora > Udeonychophora > Euonychophora > Peripatidae > Epiperipatus > Epiperipatus broadwayi. The sequence continues at coordinate 3,152,492 of JAQFVV010012410.1, read as the reverse complement.
ATTTTTTAAATAAGGATCATAGGATGAATTGAGAACACTGTGTACTAATTTTAAAATATGTCAATCATTATAATAAAAGATGTTATGAAATTATATATATTCAAGAGAAAATAAATAGATGTGTTTATATAGTTAGAGGACCTGCACAATTACTAGAAGATCATAATTAGATAATTACAAACTTCCAAATTGTATTTTATAAAATATTATTTGTAAAGATTTGGTACAGACTGAAAAATAATAGGATTGTATTTATTTTTATCAATGTTGACCATTAAAAAGAATGGCTGTAAAATAGTTGTTATATGAGCAGCAGATAATAGACATCTTGATAAGAGTCTTGTTAGGATATGAGAACTAGTTAGATATTGTGAAAGAAATTTATTTACAAATTTAATTGTTGCTTATCAATTTATTTAAAATTGATTTGTAAGTTATCTGCCCATAGTCAGGTTAGTGTGCTTGACAGAAGTATGACTTTCATGAAGTAATACCTAGTCAGAGTTGACAATATTTTGCTATGGCTTGTCATTTCTTTATATCATTTACTTCTAGTATCTTAGTATTAGAATTACATTATAAACTTTAATGAGATATTTATGTTGTTAATGTGACACTGTAACATTTATTAAAACAAATATTAATAATAAAAGCGTTAATGATGTTCTGAATATAAAATATAGTTTTGAAATTAATATTGGAGAAATGAGAGCATGAATATATTTGTTTCATCATCAATCATCATTGATGCTGTACTCTGTACTATTTGGCATAGTTGGTAGAGGATCTGACTTGGGGTTGGGAATTCCCAGGATCATCGCAGTTTGGTGAGGGAGGTCCCGGATCAATTCTGATACCCATAATTCTGGCACTTTAACTTCGTATGAAGTCCCAATAAAGCCATACGCCTTTTTTTTTTTTTATCGATGCCCTAACCATAAGTAGATGATTTAATTCAGACAGTACTTGATTATCGATATGTTTTTGTGAATAATATATATCTTATTTAATTTTGAAAAGTGAGTACAGATTCAAGCAAATATAAAGTGAGTACAGATTAAAACAAATATATATTTAAGAGTAATATGAGAATATGCCTAAATAAATATATTTATATCACTTAAAAAAATTCTCTTAAAGATAACTTAAATTGTTTTCAGTTACTTGTAGGATTTTTTTAAAAAATTAATTAACTTTTTTCAAAAATTAACATTTTTTAAAATTGTTAATTGTTTATGAATGTTGAGACCTTGAAGTTTATTTCTTGACCTGGCAATTTGATAAGATGGAGCCATGATAAATAAAGGAACGCTGTTAGTGATGTCACTTAAGTTAGAAATTTATTGGAGATTTGAATTAAAAACTGATAACCTGTAAAAAATGTCGTAGATTTTTCTTAAGATAGTCTAATACTTCTATTGCAGACATTACAAATTTGCTTTAAAATTTACTCAACTTTTTTCATAGACTCCCCCTCCCCCCATCCCCTCATTTTTGATATATTATAATGTTTATAATATTTATCAAATATGATTTTTTTTTTACTAATTTTATATTTAGAGAATGAATATTCAGTTTATGATAATCACTATCGCTTTAAATTATTAGTTTTATATTTAATTTAAATGTACTACTTGCATTTTTATATATCTATGGGGATTCTAAATATTTATCATGCAATTTTTTTAAAAATTTCTTATGAAATTTTACTTGTTTATAATACTCATTTTCTAATGACTGTTAATGAATAAATGATTGCTTGGAAAATAAATAGATTCTAAATAATTTGCTAGCTAAAAGCATTTTAATTATTAGACAAAAAAACTGAGCACAGTAGTATTTGAATTGTATATCTCTTATAAAATCATCATCATAGTTAACAACTTTTTCATTCCATATATTTTTTCCCATTTCCTCAATGATTGCTAGGTTCTTACATTTTTTGTAATCTCTTTTTAAAATAGGGTTATGATTACCATTAATGCATTCTTCCGATATCTTTAAGAAGTATCTAGTTCACTATGTACAGAAACAGATTAAATGCTAAGCAGATTAAGCGGCCGTGCAGGACCCCAAAATAATAAGGGACCCCGAAGTCTTAAAATATCTTTTCATTAGGATTCGAGGAAAATTATGTTTTTTGTATACAATCAACCCTCCTATAACATGGTATTATTTAAGCTTTTGAAGGGAATTTATTTGAGTTTTGGCGGGATTCTAATTTTCAACTGGACATCAGGGGATGAAACTAGTATAGCATAAATAGGCCCATATTAAGCAAATATATATATATTTTAATTACACAAAAAATTCGACACCTCTCAAAATAATTTGATTTCAATTTTAATACTCTGCTTTTGAAAAAATTATCGTAAATAAATTTTGCTGTTTTCCTGAAGCTGATTTATCTTCAGGGAAACAGTATATTCCTGACCTCATATACGTCTCACCTATTTTTCCCATTATCTCCATCTGTGCCATATTTAAACCATCTATGAGTAAATGTATATAAGCGTCATCACAGTTATATATGTATCATCACACAGATATATGTAAATAAACAACTGTACTATCATAGGTTTATATTGTACCGGTCAAAATAGTATGCTCACTTAACAAGATTCAAATCCTAAGCAAAAATACCTCGAATCCGATCATGCTCGAGATACACAGGTCTGGAGCAGTCCTGAATTCTAACCTATTTGCCTATTCTTCGAATCTCTGATCCAATGAACAACAATCCTGATGACACAGTAAAATTATTTTAAATCCGTGCCCAGAAGCAAAGCGGTAGAGCATAAGATCAGACTGATGATGATGATCGAGATTGGAGTAGCCCAGGAATTACACTTATTATAGTTATTTATTAATGCTAAGCTCTTAGCTAAAGAAAATAGTTCTAAATATTAACTAGAAGATAATAATTCAAAACAAACCAGGATTTACATGAAATAGATATATTTAATAAATATTAAACGAACGCATATATATATATTACAAAAGATTAAGGAAACGTATGTATATTTTACCAACTAGTTTCACGCTTGGGACAATATTGTTTATTTACAAGACTTGGGAATTTGTTGTATAAAATCCCCTCTATCACTCATTTAATAAATATAATTTTACAGATACAATTTTATAGTGTTTTATAACTTGTGCGGAGTTAATAAGCTAATACAAGAAAACTTTTGCTACGGAACGTTGTGGATGCCGAAAATAAATATAAAAGATCGTGACAGTTTTAACAGTAAATGATTTATTTGATAACGGGCAAAATATATGATTTCAATCATGCATTTCTTAGGAGAACCATTATTTATACTTTTATTCATATTGTTTGGCAAAGATGTCTTTTAGAAATAAGAAACAAACAATGCGCTTCATTTACGAGAGTAAGTTATGCAATCATTAATATAAATTAGATTTATGTCTATGGGAATCGATAACGGTTTTTAAAAGAAAGCAGCTTAACTCAATGAACTAAATGTATTTTTATGAAATGAATCATTATCTTTAACACATCATTGCGACTTACTAAGGTTAGGCGAACGGTGATCAAATTAAAGAGCAGAGTTACAGTACTAGCATACAATAACGAAATAAGGCCTCATGGTGATTGGGATATTTTATCATTTTAAAAGAATACTTTGAAATGAACTTAGATTGGATATGTCCGCGCATTCTGGTGGAGCGATATCGCAGGAGAGGCTTGGTTTTGGAGCCCAGATCTGGATGTGCTATCATTCGCAGCATATAAACCTCATAAACTTTACGTTCCACAGGGAGTAGTGTCTCTGATTACGAATGATTTTGAAAAGTAGGATGGGAGCTTTAGACGTTCCCAATGACTAAACAATCGAAAAATGGAGAAGATAAAATATCAGAATAAAGGAAAATGTATGCCAGCAACGTTATTGGACATGAACATAATTTTATAACATAATTTTCATATAATATTATTTTAAAACTTGGAAATTGTCTAACCTCTTGCGCAATAATCTGTTTTCAATCCTGAGTCATTTAACAAATAGTAACAAATAATAACTCTATTCTATATCATTAAACTGATAAAATTTACATTTAAGTTCGATTCTCATATACATATTAATTAAAGAATTAGCCCTCCGGGCAATGGTAAGAGAAGGTGGCATTTTTTATTGAGTGTCACGATCTTTTATAAAGGCAACTGAACAACAAAATAAAATAAGCATCCACAATAAAATACTTTTAGGTATCCAACCAACCTAGCGAACGATTTCTATTTTTAAATAAACAAATGAATATAATTTTACTAATGAATTTAATTAAAGTCGCGAGATTGATTGATACCGACATATTAGAGAAAATAATATATATATTAAACAAAATAAGTTGTATACATTTAATTGAGCCGCATAAAGTTATATAAACATAAATTAAGCGTGAAAGCAATGTATATTTAGAATTACATAAGTATTAATAAAAGATATATAGAGAGAGAGTTTACGAGCAAAACTAGCAAAACATCATAAATGGATCTATGAATTAATTTAGTTACAAATTATAAGTCACCCATGAATGTTCGTATTAAAGGCAGCTCTAAATTACACGATTTTACCTAAGATATCAGCATAGCGGCAGGCAGGCAGGCAGGTTGGCAATTCTACGTCATCTCATATGGCCGGTCAGATGGAATTTGACGGCTGGTATACAGTCCTCCGAGAAGAAAAAGAAAGGCGGACGGTTCCACTACTCACGCTCCATTGCACTAAACTTCTCTTGACTCCTTAAATGATGGTCTGGCAACACTTTTGGAATCAGGAACGTAAAAGTAACCAACTGATCGAGCGAAAGTAACTAACTGATTTATCAAGTAACTAATTTATCAAGTGAAAATAACCAACTGACTTTAAAAGGTCTTATGGGCTCTTTTTATACACTATCTCTATAATCCCCTTACAAAGAACATTTAATTAACATGTTTTTATACAGATAAGGCTCAAAATACCATTTTTAGCTATTTTAAATCATTCAACAACAACTGATAAACGATTTGTTTTCGATCTTAATTGCGATTGACAATTTTAATTAAAGGCAACAAGCTGAATTTAAACAAAGATTATTTTAGCACTTCGAGCCTCCCCCATTCTTCTTTGTTGTCACATTAAATACACACAGATATAAAAATAATTACAAATATATAAGCAAATGTATTTTCCAGCAATAAAATTATTGCTTTAGTCATAATATATATTTACGCATCACTCAAACTACTGTTTTACTTTACTAAATAAAAATTAATTTTACTAATTTCTCCAATGATTCGGCATACAGTGTGTGAGTGAATAGCATATATTTATAGCAAGGTCTGAATTGCGGACCTCTAGGAGGTTAGTATAGATGGTGAAACATGAAGCTCGATGATGATTAGACATCGATTGCTTCATTATATATTACAGCATGTATATTTTATTTAAAATCAAATCTTTTAAATTATACATTTTATTTTGTTAAATGAGCCAATTTGTTATTTTATATTAAAAATCTCATGTATGTATGTAAAGTTCACATATTACCAAGATACATATATAACAAAATACTACTTAAAAGTTTCTAATAATTCTTAATTTTAAATTAAACAAAAATGATGTCATACACACCTATAGTGCGTGAGCTTAGTTTTAAATCTTATTTTTACAATAATTTTCTAAAATGTATTTTAAAATAAACAAAATCTACTGAGGTGAAACAGTTACCAAATCTTTGGGGAATTGAGATGGCCCAAATTAAATTAAGAATATCAGGTTTAAAATTTAAACAAAAGTTTAAATCTATTTTGTAATCACAGCAAAAAAAGGAAGAGACATCAAAGTGGGGCAGAAAAGTGAAATTTTTTTAAAAAAAATCTGGAAATTGCTGAAAGCCAAAGCAATTCATTGCATAAATTTTTGAAAGTTAATACAGAGTTGCGATCAATATTTATGTCAGATAATTCAGAATTGCCTATGTTTGAAATTTTTTCTAAAGAAGAGAAAGAAGAAGAACAAGTTGAAAATCAAGATGTTGAAATTGCTACTGAAAAAAGGGATTGCAAAAATGCAGAAGGTAGAGATAGTCTAGAAAGTTGTTTCAATATAGACATCGAAGTAATAAAGGATATAGTTTTATGGCCAACAGTATTTATAGATGCTATTATTGATTATATTCATAATAACAAACCAAAAATTATCTGGAATATAGGGAATTTAAAATCAGTGTATAAAGACAGAGATGAAGTGTATTACAGAGGACTTTCTTATGATCATTTCTACAGAAAGAAATCAAATGGAATTATGGAAAAGAGAAATTGGCTGATATTTTCAGAAACAAACAAAAATGTTTATTGCTACCCTTGGCAAGCTCTTTTCAACAATAAAGTCTAAATTAATAATTGGTTTACAAAATTGGAGATCAATAACTGTTACTTTATTGTACCACAATGTTTCAAAAGAACACATGGCAACCCTATGCACTATGTATAAAAGATTAACAAAATTCAATAGAATTGATACTCAACTATTATAGGAAAAGGAAAAATAAGAATGTTACTGGAGAGAAGTGTTGAAAAGAATTGTATCAACAATAAAATTGTTAAGTCACTTAGAATTAGGATTTAGGGGTCACAATGAAATCAAAGATTCCAATAGGAAAATAAATTATTTAACCGGCTTAGAATATCTAAGCAAGTACTATGAGTTTTTAAAGTTACATCTACAAAAATATGCCAACCAAGGACAATGAAATGTAAACTATTTATCTTATATTACTTGTGATGAATTTGTAGGTCTTATTGGAAATCAAGTAAGAACGGAAATAATTGAAAAAATCAAATCTGCAACTTATTTATAGTATAATTGTTGATTCCACTCCCGATGTTTCGCATATTGATCAAGTAACTTTTGTGATGTTTCATCCTGTGGTAATATAATGGAAAAATTTGTGGAATTCATTCTCATAGATAAACACCCATCTTCATATTTGGAACAAGAAGTTTTGCAAACTTTAATAAAATTATGAGTAAATGTTAAAAACTGTCGAGGACAATAATTTGATAATGCTTCTAATATATTAGGAAAGTACTCAGGTTTGCAAGTATGTATTAAATAACATAGCCCAAGTGCAGGATTTATTCCGTGTGCTAATCATTCTTTAAATTTAATTGGAAATTTTGCTGCAGAAAGTTGTAGCACTGCAGTTGAGTATTTTATGTTTGTGCAGAATTTATTCACATTTTTTTCTGTGTCAGCCCATTGTTGGAGAATTTCAACCAGAAATGACAGTGATTTGGAAGACTATTTTACAAAGAATAAATGCTATTAATAAATCACTGCAATTAATGGAGTGCAATCTATTGAAAGAATTTATCCTACTGAAGTCATTACAAAATTTTATCAATAATTTCAGAGAAGAATTTGAAAAAGTTGTAAAAGAAGAAACTGATTTATTAGGGCTATCATTTAATGTGGAAGATGGACAAACTCACAGACAACAAAAAAGAAAAATGTTTTTTTGATGAAAACAAAAAAGTCAAACATGAATTTATAATAAGAGAAAATTTCAGTCAATTCATTTTATGTCATATATGATAATACCAAGGCAAAACTATCTCGAAGAACTCAGATGTATGAAGTTGTTGTAGAGCCTTTTCGAATATTTTTTGATCGGAAGTTATCCATAGAAGAAAAAAGAATGCGATAAAAAAGTTTAAGGATATTTACAAAAGTGACATTGATGTTTGTAATTTTGAAGATGAATTTGACCATTTTTTAATATTTCTAAAGTAAAATGAGGACACCATTAAGACATCTATTGAGCTGGCAAAGAAATGTCTTGCACATTTTCGAATGTTGAAATATTATTAATTTTCTTTTTTAACAATTCTCTTATCTAATGCATCAGGTGAAAGATCATTTTCTGTTTTGAAGCATGTAAAAAATTATTTAAGGAGTACCATGGAAGAAGAAAGATTAAATAATATGGTCATTTTATATATAGAGCAGGAAGTTTTAATTCAAATTGACTGCAAAAATAATTGACGAATTTGCAAGAAATAAAACGAGACGGAAGAAATTCATATAAAAATATGTTTTTTTTAATAAATTCATTTAATGTATTATGATATGTAAATTTTGGTTACTTTTCTTTTTTGTTAATAACTTAATGAGAATTTTCTTGAAATTTTTTTTTTCTAATGAGTTTTGAGGGCCCCAAAATTTTTACCACTTTGGGCCTCCACTTGGCTTGATCCGCCTCTGACTATGTATCTACTTATCAGCCATTTCCCAGTTTATCTCACTGTAATATTAGAAAATATTAATATCCTTATGTTAAGTGTATTATTATCGATATATAAAAAAAGTATGATCAATACAAGATTTCTAAAAGGGTGTTTTATTGTGAACTTGAGCATAGTTTTCATGGGAGAGGCAGACTTGTTTACATTATAAAGATTATCACAAAGACATTATAAAGAAATGCAGTGCTGATTGTTTTCATAGAGAAAATGATGAGAATAGAATACATTGGAAAGCTTCAACTAGAAACACTGTTAAAGTATTTCAGAAATGAAAGTCTTCTGTAGAGTTAAAAGACAGCATCATAAAATATCAAATAAGCAGAATAACAAGGACCAGCATGTTCTATATATGGACATATTTATGGTTCAAAGATTGGTTTGAATAATCACAAAACATCTTTGGTATATTATCATCATCATCATCATTTCTTGAAGTTACAATGACTGTACTTATTTATGAGTGGCTATTGACTATGATGATGAAGAGTTAGAACCAGTATAACAGTCAAATGTTAGTAATGTTATTTCTGTAGGAATTTGATCTTTGTTAAACAGTTTTTCTGTAACCAATTAATTTTGCTGAATAAAGACTCATTTATCAGTGCCAGTCTTTACTTAGACAATATTTAGTGATTAATTAAACAATACATTTTTAGTTTCAAGTAAAACATTTAATTATTTGTAAATACTTACAAGCAATTATATAGATATGATTAAATATTGGGATTCTTTAATGTGAATTCAGGTTCTATGAATGAGAACTTAAAAGTTACATTTTTGCAGATATTGATTGTAGCACCTGACAAGATATTAGCGATTTTTATAGAAGTATATATATACAGTATATAATAATATCATGTGGAATAATAGCTTGTAAAGGTAAATATTTTATAGTAATGAGTTGTGGTAAGTATATATTTTCAAATGCAAATGGGCAACGCACAGTCCATATTGTATTCACTGATAGCTTAAATACTGTTGATGAGATAAGAGCAGCTATCTACTTTAGTGCCTTCTTCTATAAGTTTAAGTAATCAGTGATTATTATTTGCATATAAAGTTCTTATGCTTAATATTTAAATTCTCACTTTCAAATTGATATCTGGTTTTTATTATTGAGTTAAAAATGCTTGCTTGTACCTTTATCAATGATTTAAAAGTGATTGCTGGTTGCATGACTACATTTTCCTTCCAACTTTGAATCACAAATTTATTGTTAAAGATAAAATCCAAAAACCTGATTGAGGATGAGAATTTAAATACAAAGGATAAGATGATTAATGCATAATCAATTACTTAAGCTTATTATAGAAGGCACTAAGATAGAGAGCTACTGTTGTCTTACATTGTTTAAGTTGGGAAGTTTGGTGATGATTATAAGTACTATTGCATTATGAAATTTGAAAGTTTAATAGTTTTAGCAAATAACTTTTAAATACTTTCTATAGGGCACTCAGGCACTTGATTGTATCAGAATGTATAACATATTAATGATTTGAAGAATTGCAGTAAGTTTTTTTTGCTAAGTAGAGTTTAATGCTGAAATGAAAATGGTTAATGAGGAAGCTTTAATAGGAAAATTAAAATGCCAACTGATTAAATAAGAAATTTAAAAATGTCAGAACTATGCCAATATTTTTGTCCAAAGAAGCTCATTGTCTTTTCAAGAGATAGCGATTCATAAGTAATTTATAATATTGCATATTATTATTATGAATGACAAATTTAATTTGTCAAAGGAACTAAGAATGATAGCATAAATATGAAATTGAAATTAATAAATTTAGAAGCCTCAACATAGTTTTTTTTAAAAGTATCATAGCATCGGGCCGGGACGCCAACCTGCAACCCGGGCAACTGCCTGCTAGTGCAAGGCAGTCGCGCTGACCTCTCGACCACCAATGCAAGACAGCCTCAACATAGTTTAAGTTTGATTTGGTTAGAATGGTTATCATGGATTGAAGTTTTAGCTCTTAAGAATCTCTAAAAGATCTTAAAGCTAAGTAAATCTTGGTTTGCATAATTGATTAGCAATCTCATAATGCCTAATGATAATAAATGTTAATCAAATGTGTTTTTAAAATCCTTTTTATTCTGTCCATCATCACTTCAAATAATAGACTAGCATTCATTTTAGTAATGACATAAAAATGTTCAGAGGAAAATAGACTAATTTTAGAATTGATGATTAATTTATTCAGTTAGTGATTGAATTTGAGATTAGAGAGGATAATAGGAATGTTTTAGAAATGATGATAGATTAACTTAAAATAAAACTGATTCTTTTTTTTTCGTCATTTAATTTGTTACCGAAATAAATCTGAAATACAGCTTGCTGAAATTCATTAACAATGTTTATGACAATACGCACATTCTCTAGCTTTGAAAATGAAGAAAATAGTGTCTATATAAGTTACTTGTCTGCAAGCAAACAAGTAATTTTAAATACAGATTATAAATAAATATTTTTGAATATAATTTATTTGCACATATAAAGATCATCATCTATGGAACGCTTAGAAAATGCTTAAGAAATATAATTACTTGAGATTAACCTATGTTTAATTAAATATGTGTATATTATTATTCTTATATGCATATATACATCAAGGCTGCTATGTGCAAGTGTGGAGATTGTGTGGTGCACAAAGTCTCTTCATCAATGGAGGCATCATATTGTTGCAATAATTAATAATATTTATATATAAATGAAAATGTTTAGATTTCCGAATTACTCCATTGTTAGAAATACATTCTGGTTGTAAATTATTTTTTATTTAAACATAAGAGTAATTAGTTTTTTACTTAGTCTTGTGACAATTGCTTGAAATATATAAATATTCTACCATTATGCTAAATCAAACAGATCGGTATCTTAGAAGCCACAATAATTAATAAAAATTTTATGTAAATAAAAATATTTAAATTTCCAATCATTTTTATTTAAATATCTTTATTTATTGATATATATATGTATGTTTTACTATTCAGCTTTTCCTTGGATTTGGAAAGTGGAGGTAAAATTTGTTACTTAGGTAAAAACAATTAGTGAAAAACAATTTTTAAAAAAGATATTACTGTGTGCATTACTTTCCTTAAGTTAATATAATGTAAATCCTTAACACCTAGATATCAAACTATAGAGCTTATATTTATGATTAAATTATTATACTGAAAGCATGAGCATATAAAAAATTGAATCATGTATTAGTGTGAATACTCTCCTATTGAACGAATATTTAAGAAGCTAACATTGTTAATAGAAAATATAAATCAGATATGCACAAGAGATTCCAAATGAAACTAAAAATAAGAAACAAGAATTAATTTTGACAAACTAATTAACATATTGGTTAGGGTTAACCTAGTTAAAGCTAATCATTATTTATCACATGAAAAATTATGTGGCTGCCGAAATCAGGGGAATTAATATATAAAACAAAGATAAAAATGAAAATAATTATAATTTTTTAATGTTCTACTGTTTTTGTTTTTTTATTAAACAAAGTTGTACAGAATTCATTGTTTTAATTTACAAATTTTGGTTTACAGTACTAGCTTGCATAAAGGCACCTTTCAGTCATGCCATGACCCTGATATACATACAACAGCTACTTATAAGTGAGTATTGCCTTCCAACTCCAAGGAAAGAAAAAAATTGCTCTAAAAATGAATTTTGTAATGATTGTATAAACCAATCTATAAACCACAATTATATCCACGCATAAAACATGCTGTCCATTTTTACATTTAATATTTTGTGATACTATCTTTTAATTTCTTCAGGAGAAAACTCTTCTTAATGAAATACTCAACACCATGTCTAATTGTAGCTTTCCAACGCAATCTATTCTTAGCCATATTTTCCCAATGCAAACAATTGTCATTGCATTTTTTTGAGACTGTCTTTGAGATAATCTTTAAAATATAGATGAGGTTTATCTCTTCCATGAAAACCATGTTCAAGTTCGTTGTCAAACATCTTTTTAGAAAGTGTTGCATTGTTATTCATTTTAGATGTCCAATTCATTGAAGGTGTGATTTTATTATAGCGGATTCTATAATATAACATCCAACAAGTATTTTTAAAATTTATGAAATATCCTTAAATTCAACTTTTCTAATGCTTTTATAATGCATTGATAGGATATCCAATTTCACTTTCTTACAATAAATGAAATAAAATAACACCTCCATGTTAAGATAGTTTAGTAGCCGTAGTTATTTCCTTGTGATGAAATATCCTAACTTGTAACTTGTTAAAAGCAGCAGCAGCACATTGAAATCTCTATTGCATCCAACATCAAGATCCATCTTTCTACTTATAAAACTACCAAGGTATTTAAATTGGTTTACATTCTGAAAGTAATAACTATCCAAGCTAAACATGTTTCTTCTGTCATTGTCTAATAAAAAATTTGAGTTTTATGAACATTAGTTATTAAACCAATGCCTTTAAATGTTGCATTCAAAATATTAAGAGCATTGAGCAAATCATTGTTTGAGCTGGCAAAAATAGTACAATCATCAACATGCTGTAAATCTGGAAGTAAAAGTTTTTGCCCTTACTTTTAATCAATTTAAATTAAAAATTCCACCATCAAATGTGCATCACATTTTGATTGTTTCATTAAGCTGTCTATAAATAGTTTGAAAGACAACTGTCATAAAAATTGAAAGAAAGTACACATCTTTGTTTAATACCAGTTTTCATTTCAAATTCTTCCAATTTTTCACTTGTAATAATAACACTTCCTCTCATGTCATCATATAGAAGCTGCATTATACAAATAAATTTTGATGGATATTCAACTAATTCCAAACAATGCTATAAACCCATTGGAATAACTGAATACTGAATCAATTGCCATGAACAAATCAATAAAACTATATAAATCAATCTTTTGTTTGGCAACCAAAAAATCATGTCTGTGATATGCTTCTTGATTCTCTAAAACACATTGAGTCTCTGATAAGTATTCATCTATGATTGAAAGCAATTTATTAGACACAATCTTGAAAGAATCTTTGCTGTAATAGATAATAATACCATCATTCCACAATAGCACCACAATTTTGTTATTCCTTCTATTTTTAAAAATTGGAACACAAAAAAAAATTCAGCGATCCTTATATTCATAAAAAAATTCCAATATTTTTGAAGCTAGTATATCACCACTATAATTTAAAAAATTTCTGCTTGTTTTATCAGGACCTGTATATATCTTTGTCAAAATGAGTAGATAAAATGGATATATCATTAAAAGTTGTCTTCTCAATTCTTGCATCATTATCCAAAATTTGATCAAAATATTCCTTCTACCTACTCAAAATATCATTGTTATTATATAAAAGAGTCCCATTACTGATTTAGTAGGAATGGGTTATCATTTTTCAGATTCATAATGTTGCTTTCAAAGCATATTATAGGATGACCACATTCAGCAAAGGCCTATATTTTTTGCAGTTTCAATCCACCAATTTTTTTTAAGCCTCTTGTTGATCACTTGTCAGTGAATGAATTTCTGCCTTAAAGTTTCATATTTATTATCACATTTAATCTATTATTCTGCTAAGTAGAAAATACAATGCTTCCTTTTTAATTAAATGATTCTTCTTTTAATGAACCCAAGAATAGATTTGCTTATATCCATAATGATACTCTGTAAAAGAATTACATGCTTTAGTAATGTGATAATTCTGCAAATCCAAAGTAGCATTTTAATGTTTAATAGCTGTTGATATTTATTACATATAGTAAATACTTTTAAAAATGAACATTAATTTTCTTATGAATATAATTGAAGTAAGATATGCTCTTTAATTCAGCTTATTTTAATTTTGGATTGTATTAATTTATGATCTATCTAAAGTTTTGTTTTTATAAGCATTTGCATAATATGAACTTTTCTTGCATTCTGATTTCTAACTATAATGCAATCTTTAAATGCCCCTGTTTGAGCATGGATACAGCATATTTCATTGTAGAAGTTTTTCTGCTTAAATAAAATGTTTGTGACAACCAATCTATGTCTTGTGGAAAAATTCGATATTAACAAATCATTTGAATTTACAACACTGATATCATTATTTCCAAAATTTTTTGCTTAAAAACTACTAATTGTAACAACACATGCAATAATGTCTGCAAGAATAGAAATTCAATCTTCAAATGGTATTGCTGTATTAATATTATCCAGCAGGGAATAAATGCTTTTTCTCTCAATTCTCAGAATCTCATTGTGCAAAGCAAATTTTAACATCATTACCCTTTCATTACTATGAGGAATTCCCAAGAATTGGATATATTCCAACAGCATGCATTAGCTTTTCACTGACTGATCTGTGATTTAAAAAAAAAATTGAAATGATCCACCTTTTCTATTAAACTTTCCATAGAAAATGAGTTTTGTTTTAGAACAGATTTATTGATCTTAAATCTTGACAAATTCTTAGCCACTTGTGCAGTTCTCCATTCTGGTCTTGAAGAATTTGTGCTAAGTGAATTTCATACATGTCTCCTGCTTTACCACCACTACTGATGTTATTATTTCTATCATTGTAAAGAGTAATTCATTAGACATGGTATCTTAGCCAAATTATGTAAGACAGATCATTTTTAGGCCACATTTTAAAGTGATTTTCATTTCAGTGGTAGGGAGGGGGATTCTTAAATGAGGCTGCCTAAACATGTAATTTTTATCTGCTGAAACTCCTATCTCAAATCCAGTGGCAAACTGACTCATTAATGATTGCATTGCTGCAAAGATCATATCTCTTAATTCTCTAGGACTTGAACCAAAAAAAAAAAGAAGAATGGAAATTGGAGTTAGCAATGCTATGCATATAGTATGAAAATGTGACTAATCGCTGCTCAATCCCATTTTCATTGCTAATATAAGGAGATAATTGATGACATGAGAAACTCATGACATGTAGTCTTTTTAGCAACTTAAGTGTCTGAAGATGAAAAAAGGGGGAAATAGAAAAGATTAACTGGATCAGAAATAGTGTCTAGCCTTGACAAACTAATATCCAATTTTATAAGACAGCAGGAACTCTTGCTTTGATACTGTATTTGTTTTATCTTCATATCTAATGATCATTCCACTAACCACCACTCATGTAACTAGTCAATCTGAGTATAGGATCTAACATTGTGCAATTTAACGTGAAAAAAAAAAGGCTTGTTAAAGTTTGTGAAATATGGTCAGTTCTCCATTTATATAAATCCAACTTATATAAATCTGAACTTAGTAAACATTTTCTCACATATATAAAGTGCAAAATATTTGGAATATGCAATATCTAAGTTAACACAACCCTCACTTTTTGTTTTTCTTATGCTGGGTGAATATCTCTTGTGATATATTATAAGGTTTATTTTGTTTTATTTCACACAGTAGCTAATCATAATATGCACCTGAAGAGAAAATCTGAGTTATATGCAATTTAACTTATATCAAAAATTGAGGAATAGATCACTTAAATAAACTGAAATCTTGTAGATCTAAATGTCAAGATGTTAAAGTGAATAGTGTTAAGAATATGTAATTGCCCATTTAGTTGTCATGACAGTATCACTTTGCCTAAGCTAGATGACCCTTGATTTGGGTAGAGAACTCGTAGTATATTGAGTAACTATTAAAATTAGATACCTTAGGGTTCCCATACATCTACTTTTTCTCCGTTGACTCTTTTTAATATTTAAATTTTTATCTAAATGGATTTTGTATATATATAAATCTGGTTTTGTTTTTGTAGATTTTACCTTTTTTTTTTTGACTATTACTATTTTACTGATTGAAATAAGCGAGATGATAAAACTTTGCGGTTAAATACTACTATATAAATATCATATGCGCTAACATCGCATATTTACTACTACTATATAAATATCATATGCGCTAACAACGCATATACACACAAAGCTGAATTTTTAAAATTTTTTATATATTAAAATAATAGTAATATTAAAAAGTCAGATGTCACATGACTTATATATAGCTTGCACTTACAAATATGTAAAATTAAGAGCATGCTAATAGCTCTAAACAAGCTTTTTATTTTTATTTTTAAATTTTATGATAAATGCTACTACAAGAGAAGGCATTCAAATCATTTTTATCTTGGATTGTTCCCATCCCCAGACCGGTTTCGACCTATGGGTCTCTTCAGTGAGGAGTTGGGACATTAGATTCAAAAAACCAACTCAAGCTAAGCATTTATCCAAAAGTTAATTGTCAAGAAGAAGATCTGAAACTTTTAGACATCTACATGTCTTTAAAGTCAGCTCTCCAACTGAAAAAATCATATGGGCCTGAACTTAATTCAGATACTCCATATATTAGTAGGCTTAGCCATTTAATTTAGCCAAAGCCCCAACAGCAAAATAATAATAGTAATAATAAAAAGTCAGATGTCACATGACTTATATATAGCTTGCACTTACAAATATGTAAAATTAAGAGCTTGTTTAGAGCTATTAGCATGCTCTTAATTTTACATATTAAAATAATACAAAATAAATAGGTATAAGTGTGGTTGAGGGTTTTTAAGAAACACAGCCCTCATAGTCATAGCCATATTCTAACTGACGAACCTAGTTAATTGTGAACCAAAAAACCCTGTTGCTGTTTGTAGAAAATGACATGACTTAAAAAGAAAAGTGAAAAAGACTTGCTTTATTGCTAGAGCCAATCATACCATCAACAGAAAAGACACATGCTACAATATATCCAAGAAATGGAATACATAAAGTCATTTGCATAAATTTGCATTTCAATAAACTAGGTTCATCAGTTACAATATGGCTATGACTACGAGGGCTGTGTCCCTTGAAAGCTCTCAGCTACACTTATACAGTTTTATTTTGTATTTATTTTAATATATAAAAAATTTAAAAAATTCAGCTTTGTGCGTGTATGCGTTGTTAGCGCATATGTTATTTATATTTTATCGATTGTAAAATATTTTTTGATACTATGCTATATTTTTGGGAATATCTGTATAATATAACAAAATGACTATCAAATTTCCAAGCACATTCAAAACAGTAATTAGATTAAGTATTTGAGTTAATATTTTTTTAACAAATATATATATATGTCCTCATTTCTGGATTATACATTGAAAATACCCAAAATATATGAGATTTGGGGCTCTAAAAGTGAAAAAAATATTTGTATGTGAAACATTATAGGAGTTCTTGTATGGAAATCACCGACTTATCACAAACTGCACGATTAAATTAAAATTATTCTACATAAAATTTTCTAAACATATTTTTACAGTTTCATTGATAATAAATTCTTTTCAAATTTCTAATATCTTACTTAAGAACAAGAATAAATTCACATTTTAAGGTTTTTGTTTTTACCAATGCATCTCCTCATTTTTATTTCACCACATTACACCAACCATTACTGCAGAAACTCAGACCATCTCTCTTATTATGATTCATTAGATATCTGAATCTTCAGGATCATATTAAAAAACTCAATATTTCTCCATTATACCGCTTTCATGTAATGTGATGATTTGCTCCTATTTTTAGCACTGTGTGGAAGATGAATAATTGTTTTACTGCTGATGTTTTCAATTTTTTTTGTTTTAATCTGTATATCCCTTACATCAACTCCATCATATCATAACTATCTTCTAACACTGAAAGTGTTGTTAGCCGAGAGGTCATCGCAGCTGCCTTACAAGCAAGTAGTTGGTTGCAGACGATTGTGGGTTCGCCTCCCGGACGATGCTATGACATATGGGGAAAAAAAAAAAACAACCTCAGACTACTTTTTCTCTCACTGTGCACGCATTTCATGAACAACTTTCGCCCATCAAGTGAGCTAGAGATATATTTTTCAAAAAATTTGTCCCTATCGATTTTTTTTTTTTTAGCTGGCAATTGAATGCTTCAACTTATTCAAATAAAAACGTGACAGTTTTCTTTACATTTATTGTTATTTTTCTACGATAAAAATTATATTTTATGAGTTAAAGTTCTGAGATGAAATCTTTATTAGTTTAAAATACAGACGTCTTCTATGGCACATATACATCTCTTACGGTTGTTCAAAATCAGCCACTCCAAGTCTTTTCATTTGGTTATTATAATTCTTTATAATCGAGTACTATATTATTTTGAGTCTGGCCATGATAAAAATTAATCTAATTCTCCGATTGTAGAGATGAGCATGTGAAACAAAATAATATGAAAAAAAAGTAGAGTTTATGGATAGTCAAATAAACCTTTTCTCTAATCATAATTGACGTTTAACAACTTCTATCATTTTAATTAGAAATTTTCCTCTTCACTTAGTTTTAGAAAGTTATTTCAGTATAGTTCTAAACTTGGAATGGTAGATTAAGTTGTCTTAAAAATTAACAGGCTGTAGCAAACTATCTTTTGATTTAAGTGTTCAATTGCCTAGACGTTAAACATGCAACTAAAAACAAAATTTTGTATAATTTAAAATGAACTACATAGTAGTATTTAAAAGTATAATAGATTGGTCCCTTGGTATTTTGGCCTAGCGATGCACATGCCCGACTCGTGCGAAAAATTCTAGTTTTTTTTTCGTTTGTCAAAGCATCGGCCGGGAAGCAAACCCGGGACAACTGCTTGTAAGGCATCTGTGCGGATCACTCGACCACCAACGCTTGACAGACTAATTTGCTTCTCGAAGAAGGGGGTGAAAAGGATTATCCCTAAGAGTGGATTACAATAATGTGATATTTGTTTACAAAAAAAAAGTTGCACTGCCAAGCTAATAACGGTGATTGAAAGTTAAAGCTAGTTATGGGAAAGAAAAAGAAATCTCCAAGAATGTCTTGAAGAGTTAAACAATTGGTATAAATTGAAATCTTATTGAAAGAATATGTGTTTAAAAAAAAAGAAGAGTATATATGTAAATAGTATTAATTAACAACAAAAAAAAAAAATGCTTTTTTTAAAAAATGAAGTACAGTATAATGGAATTTGGAAATGTTGACAGTCTTATTATAATCCTTTTTTAAAAATCTAACAAAGCTAGCTTTATCCTGCATCTATTTTATGGAAGGATTAAAATCACCATCAGAATAAATTCCATTAGTCAAAATTAGATAGCGCAATTACCCCCTCTCCGGGTATCAAAGTACTTTTTCAAGATCAGGAATCTTCAAACTTTTTTTGTTAGCGTCCACATCGACATATTTTAGAGAGATTACAATATGTCTACTGCCCACTTAATTGTAAAATTTGATGATATTTTTAAAGAACATAAATTTATTCAATAATAACATTAAGAAGTAAGCACGACTAAGATATAGGAAATAACCAATACAAATACAAATAACAGCAATCATACTTAGAGACAAAATAAAACTTAAAACTGAACCAATGCAAGAACAGAACTCATTACTATGTATATATTAGTGATATTTATGAAAATGTAAAAAAAGGAAATAATTGTACATTTATTTAATAACTAATATATATATGAAAAATAAATGTTTAGTAGAAATTATTTTTAATGAGAGCCTTGTTTGGATTTTAGTTTTATAAAACATAATCCGTAACTACTTTATTGTATGTATATCCAAACGACTTCTGTCCTCTGTCAAAAGTAGCAGTTATGAATATGGAAAGCTAATAGCAGTGGAAATATTTTATTCCATAAATGTGGATACAACCCAGGATTTTTATTTTGTCACAGTTGTAGGTATCCTCCATTGAAATTTATTTTACTCTCAGTATCATATTTTTATTGTAATAACTCTTCTTGCAACCTAATTTCAACTTTAGTTATATTCACAGTAAATGGGAACCCTAACCATGCTTCCATTTCCAGATTAATGATAATTTCCAAGTCCAGTGTATGAAGATCACTACTATATGTTTTCAAGTCATTAACGATAAGATCATTTTTGATTGGCAACAACTTAGGAAAATGATTCAGTTCCTTATTCATCATATTTTGTCTTAACAAATTTAATTTATCAATAAAGAGACAAATTATTTTTTTGCATTCAATAAGAGTCATAATTTTTCCTTGGAGATGTAAATTAACTTCATTTAGTTTGGTAAATATATCATCTAAATTAAAAAAAAAAAATCATTTTTTTAAATGTTTTTCATTTCTGAATACATATTGACCTCATTAGTATTTTCAAAAAATTCTAAGATAGTCGCATATAATTCCACAAAATATGAAAGACAATGCCCTCTCAATAACTAGCCCTTTTCTGTACGAAGAATTAATCAGACATGATTTGTCACAATCCTTATAAAACTGCCTGAGTAGATCATTCTTTCCATTAGATTTAATCTTGTTAATTGCGTTTATGACAATTGTTAAATATAAATGTAAACTTGAGTTAGTATGCTTTACAGCAAGATGCTGCCTGTGAATAATGCAATGGACACGTAATACATTGGGAACTTCTATCTTCAAATATGCTAAAATCTTTGATAAAGGCCAATCATTGCTGGGGCTTCATCTGTTAATGGTATGTTATGTTTTTTAAAATAGGATTGAATTTGTAATATAAATGGATATACCTTTTGTATCCATACTAAGGTTATTGGCAAATAGCATTTCTTCTTGCAGAAAATTATTTTCATCGAAAGAATGAACATAAGCCATTAAAAGAACATTATTATTCACAATTGTTGACTCCTCTACTTGCAGAAAATAATTTTATTTGAAATAAGCAACAAGTTGCTTTTCAGCATCAATAGCGATCTACTCTCTAATTGTGTTATTACTAATTGACATTTTTTTAAGAATATCGACTGGGTTCTGATGCATCATTATCAATAAAATTATTTTGAAACATGGTTTTAGTAACTTTTCTCCAATAGTATTGGCTCCCCCATTTTTAGCAATAAGTTCAGATATCTGACAACTTTCTGAGTCCATCTTTGGTTTTTCTTGAATACTTTTTAAAATGTTGAGATTATGGTATTTCATTTTTTAAATTGTTCATAAATATCTTTAAAATATTCTATGGATTTTTCATTTTTATCTTTGTGTTTAGTGTGAAGATGTTTTTGCAATCGAGATGGTTTCATTGTTTCATTAGAAAATGATTTTTGACACAGTAAGCACATTGGAATGATTTCATTTTGAATATAAATGAGTGCACTTTTTCTTAGGAGGCATAATGAAAACTTGTGTACACTTGGAAAATACAATTTTAACCTAAAATTATTCTGCAAATGAACAGTCAACTGAACTGACGTAATTCTATGCACACATTATAGTGTCATCGTGTATTATATTTTTACATTTTTAGAATTTCATATTGAATGTGTGATATTATAACACATGTTCAATATGAAATTCTAAGTACTGACATTAGTTTCAAAATATATAAATTGAATAAAAAAATGTATAAAACAGGATCATAAAATAAAGATGTAGTTTTTTAAAAATTAAATGAAAGTACTATAGCATTAAATTAATTAGTGCCCTCCAAAAATTATAAAATGCCCACTGATGAGATTACCGACCATTTTTGAAGAACCCTGTCCTCTTCTAGATAAAAATGCAGAAATTCAAAGAAGGCAAGTAAATAAATATTTGAGATTTTAAAATTTAGTGAGAGTTTTTAACTAATAAAAATAATCTACCAATTATATACCCCTGTTATGCTAGAAGTATGCCACAAGTAAAAAAAAATATAGGTAAGGTTTTTGTGAGTAGGGGTTTTAGTGACAAGCAATTACATAAAAAATAGAGAATTATTTATGAAGAGGAATGAAATATTTGAAGAAAAAGTGTAACTGAGGTAAAATATTTTAATACCATAAAGTAATGGACTTAAGATCTAAATAATCTCAGGTCACAATTCAATTTGGATTCTAGTCTAGGCTGCTTTTGTAGATCTAGCTCTTAACCTATCATGTTGGATTCTGCAATAGGCTGCTATTTGCAGATTCTGCTCTAGCTGCCATTAATGGATTCTGCTCTAGTAGATTTTGATTTAATTACCATTGGTAGACTGTGCTTTAGGCTGCCATCGGCTGATCCTGCTCTAGGCAGCTATTCATAAATTCTTCTCTAGGCTATCATTTGTAGATTCTTTTCTAGGCCTCCATTAATAGTTTGCTGTAGATTGCCATTGACAAGTTCTGCTCTAGATAGCATTGGCAAATTCTGATCTGGATTGCCATTGATACATTCTGCTTTAAGTTGCCATTGCTCAATGCACACAAGTTGTATTTACAAATAATAGGGCTATAAAGCTATTTTACAGAATAACTTGGAATTTCTAAGATCTTTGATAAATACATAAACACAATTCTGTAAGATCTATGAAATCTATTAATCAATATTTCTCGAATCAGACAATTCATCTTATTTTTATGCTAATACTTTGTACACCAGTTTATTCATAATAGACTTAATTTTGAGGACAATTATTAATGGTATATAATTCTTCCAATATTATCTCCACAATGTCTTCCAATCTTATTGTCTGCTTCTGTTCAATTTTTACTAAAAAACGAGTTATCACAGTGTTTCAAAGACAATATGATAGATTTTATTGAATACCACACACTAAGGAGCATGCATAACATACTTCAAATATTTGAAAAAGACTGCTATCAGTCAAAAGTGTCATATTTTCAATAAAAACACTATGACAAGTACATTATGAGAAATGTAGTTTATTTTTAAATAATTATTATATTCAATATGTGATCATTATTCAATTTTTTTTAATATCTTGGATATGCCAAAATGTGGCCAATTGGTTTTGTTTTATTTTCTCAGAAGCCATTGTCAAAATATATATGATGTAATTTGGAATTTATTATTAACTTCTGCAAGAATATAATTTGCAGTAGTTATAAAGTATTAGGTTTTTTTTCTTTGCTTTCATATAAATTTTATTACTATGTTGAGGAGCAAACTTTTAATTATTTCATTTTTATGTTATGAAAGTTTTATGTGGCATCTGATATAGATAGTTTGTTTTGGTAAATGTGATGGGTCAACATTAATTTGGTCAATATGATTACTGTGATATGATACAGGCCTTAGTAAATAAATAATTCATTTTTAATAAAACTTGCAAATAATGGATATTATAAGTGAATAATTTTAATCTTAGTAACCTACATTCTTATTTTGTAGATGTTATCATTTGTAATATTAAAGAAAATAGATCACACATTATTTTTGGAATATTATAGACATTATGCTATCCGCATAGTTAAATTGAAATCAATACATACCACATTATTAAGTCATTTGATTCTTAAAAATAAAAAGTGTTAACTGGATTAATCCATTTCATCATCATCACCAAGCAGTATGCACATTTACAAACAGTAATAATTCTGTATATATACAAGCACAAATCCTAAAGTGTGATTTATGTGTTAAGTTATAATTCTTATGCACAATTTGTAATTTTTATATACAGTCTTATAAAAAATATGTATTCTTGATCAGAATTGTAATTCTAATATAAATATATGCATATACACAATTAGAAATGGTAATATGTGGCTTATAAGTAAAGAATTGTAATACTTTTATAAATATGTAAACATAGTCACAAATATTAATGGGTAATTTATAAATGTTGAGTTGTATTTTTTATATAAATATACATATGCATTCAGACTTCAAAAAGTTATGATTTTTATTTATTACATGTTACTATAGTTTAAATATTTTTTAATTTATATATATGTGAATTAGAAATGCTTGTGTGTAACTTACATTAAGCTGTTATTCTTATATATATATTCGATCAGAAATGCTAATGTGTAACTTATAAGCATTGAATTTATTATATATATGTGTAATAGCTAAATAGCATTAAGCTGTTGCACATGCGCTTTGCAGATTTTAACTATAAATGACTGAATACAAACACCTCAAACACATGATAAAGTCTTTGGGAAAAGACAGAATGGCCGGCCATCTATCTTTTCCCAAAGACTTTATCATGTGTTTGAGGTGTTTGTATTCAGTCATTTATAGTTAAAATCTGCAAAGCGCATGTGCAACAGCTTAATGCTGTTTAGCTATTACAGTTTATAAAACTTCGCACTATATAAAATAATTGATTTATTTATATATGTGTATAATTTTTGATAGTATTGTACTGGTTTACTAAAATTCATTATTATTTGTAAATAAAATAAAATGATTAAAATTTTTTTTTAATATTGCGACAAGGTCTTCTGATACAATCAAGCCTTAAGAAGTGAATAAACATTTTTTTTTTTTTTACTAGATTAAGATTTATATAACAAATGCAAATATATACAATGAGTACTAGAACAACATATACCTTTGCCACATAAGACTTGTTTAGTAATTTAGTAGGCTTACATTTTTTTATTATCTAGGAGTTAAAATACTGCCTATATTATTATATAATTCAGCCATGAAGCATAAACACAGAAATTGAAACCTGATTAATATTGGCACCTGAAAAAAAATTTCGAAGTAAATTTACACTAAAAAAAAAGGGCCGAAATATAAATGCTAAACATGGAATTGTTAAAAAAAGAATACTATTGGTTGAAATAGATAATGTTGCAATGAGCTGTATTGGCTGATATAGCAGCCTTATGTGTAATATTTTCAGATTACTTTAGTTTTTTTAAAACTTCAGATATCTTGTCACATTTTATGATCTTATTACCATTTAGCCTTTCTTTTGCAATTTATTCATGTTTACTATTTTTTAAAAATTGTTTTTGTACATGTACAAATATTAATTTTAAATGAGCCAAAAAATCGTCAAAAAATTAAGCAGTATTGAAATGGGGGGGGGGGGTGTTTCTAAGATACAAAGTGCTAAATCAATGATTTGCATCATTTTAAATAATTAAAATGAATTAAAAAATTGTTGAAAAGGATTTCATGATTGAACCACTTTGTGTTGCAACATTATGGAACAGACTTAATATGGACTGATCAAAAACTAATAGCAAGTGATGATGAGGTATTTATTTGTGAAAATGTTTACTTTGCTGTTCCCAAGGAAGTTTATTACCTGCAAAGTATGATTCACCAGATTTAGAAAGAGATTGAATTGTATAGCACTGGAAGGCACGATGAGATTGCTAGTATAGGTAGAACTGTTACTGAAGATTATTGAGAAATTTTTGAAAAACATTAATTTCCATGCAAGAAAATGCACTATTTATGATTTTATTTTAAGCTTGCAAAAGTTTAATTTTCGTTTTCATGAAAATCTAACTATACAGCAGGGGAGCACAACCTTTTTGCACTTGCGATCCCCATACTCAGACTGAAATTTTACATGACCCATTATATATTACCATTGTATTACAAGCATATAAGGATAGTAATAATAAAAGTTGTTTTACCACATACAAATATATATCTTTATATTACATTCAAAGATCAGCCTTTCAAGCTAATTGTGCATGCATCTTTTGAGAGTGTTAAATAATAAATGAATACTTCCCTCTACAAACAAGATATAGTATTTATGCAGGAATAATGTAGAGGGAAGTATTCATTTATTATTTAACACTCTCAAAAGACACATGCACAATTAGCTTGAAAGGCTGATCTTTGAATGTAATACAATTGTACATATAGCGTCATATAAAAATAAATGCTTATTTACTTATATCTTTATATTATATTTCAGTACATATGATTTGATATAAGATCTTTGAAAAAATTACATATTAATAAAAAATGTATAATAATACTTATTTCTTAGTAGATCTGTTGATTTGTAGCAATTACAACTTTTTTATCTGGCTTTAGAAAATGTGTACATTCAAGAATGTAGTACACATATCAACATTGGGCTGATACTAGCATGAAGAACAAAATTCAGAGTGAACAAGACAAATGAAAGCAATATAAACAAAGTGTTTTGATGATTTGTTCTAAGTGGATTGGAATAGAAAGGAGTGTTGAAATGCAAAAATGGTCTAAAACACAATAATGAGTTGAACAGTTTTCATGTATTTTTTAATACTGTTTAAGTTTTTTTTTTCATTAAAAAATTTATTATCCAGCATGAGAACTTTTTAAAATTTTCATGCCCCCTAACAATTTTTCTGTACCCCTTGAGGGATCATGACCCAACAGGTTGTTCACAACTGCTATATAGTATGTACAACACATAATTTTATGTATATTTTTATTTTTTTAGAATTTTTCTATTTAAATGTTAGTTTGGCTAGTAACTTTGGTCTAGGTCAATCATCTTAAATGTGTTTTTCAATATAAGCTACAATGAATTTCGTTGACATAACAAATAATCTTGATAATAATTAATTCATTGTAGTAGACCTTACTGTAGTTAAAAAATGAGTTTATTTTACTATTTACAATAAATTTATATATAACTATAAATGAAAATAATATACTTCAAAATTAATGTTACATGTAATAGACTAATTATTTTTCTTGCATATCTCACAACTAAGTATATATAATAACAACATTCCACTCTTCTTACACTTTAAAAGCAAAATATATTTATTAATTTTACAGTTTCGACTGTTCCTAGCAGTCTTTGTCTGATCTACAAAATTTAAACATATCAATACAATCATATTTTATACATATATCTATTATAATGTTACAATTTAACCAACTTAATTATTAACATCACTTTATTCATTAAACTTACTATTGTATAATTTTTAAATTCTATTTTACCCTTTATTTTATTATTTTTATTCTTAATTATTATCATATTTATATTTATTCACCTTTTACCCCTGCCATAATTTTATAAATTCAATGTAATATTTATGAAACCTTTTTTATATTACTATATTCATATATTTAACCTTATTTTACATTTCATTTATTATCTTAATTTTTTATTATCTTATTCCATTCCTCAATTCCATTTTATCCATATTTTATTCCTGCTTCTTTCATTTACTTAATTTTTATAAAATTATTTTTATTCTTATATGTATTTTTATTGTTATTTCTTTCTTTATTATCTACTTTTACTCTTTCCTCCACCATTTTCTATCCCATCATACATCCTACTTTTTTTAACTATTTACAGCTTCTCTATTATCTATTATACAAACTACTTATTTATTTTTTTATTAATTTTCACTGTTTATTTTTTTATTTATTTTATACTAAGATAGTTTTAAAACTCCCTTCTCTATTAATACTTGGATTAATCTTCTTTATTAAAATTGCCTCCCTTATTTTTTATCCCTCCTACTATTTGCATAATTTATTATTCTCTTTTCTAGGTTATGACCTAGTATATATTGAATTTTTTGTCTCACCAATATATTTATTTGTAATCCCTTTATCCTTACATTTTCTACATTCTATCTCATAAACCCCATTTATATATTTCTTTTCCCCTATTCCCCTATTATCTAAAATATCCATTACATTTTTCTTCTTTTATTCACTATATTTAATATCATTTAAAATTTTTTTTATTAATTTTTCTAATAATATTATTAATTTCCCTTACTATAATAATATCATTAATTTTTATCCCTATGTATTCCTTCTTTTTTATTTTCCCCTCTTCCTTTTCCTCTTTTTTAAATAACTCTTTTTATATTCTTTTGTATTACCTCTTCTTGCTACTCATTTTTCTTGAAATCTTCCTTTAGTCTATTTATTTCTTTATCATATTCCTCTCCTTCATCACAATAATATTTTGCTCTATATACCTTAGAATGTATAGCACTAATCTTATGCTTTATATCCATATTAGAACCCCAATTCACTGCATTTGTAATACCCATTTTTTATAATCTTCTGTTTTTACTCCACATCTTTTCTCATTATATTCCTTCTTTATCATTATCTAGATACACTAATCTGTTATCTTTTTTCCATTCTGTTGTTAAATGTATCTTATCTATTTTATTTATTTATCTATAATCTTTTTATTTGTCTTTCATCTCTATTAAATATTAACAGAAAATCATCCACATATCTTTTAATTAAGATTGGTGCATTTTCATCCTCTAGCATTTGGTCCTCCATAGCCTGCATATAAATCACACTCAATACCCCATCAATGCACCTCATATCAACAATCCTTTCTATTTATAAAACCTTCCATTAAACTCAAAAGTTATGTCTTTACAACATATTTCCATTAAATTTTTTACTATCTCTATAGGTATTTCTATTTCCCTTTCCCTACCTTCCTTATATTTATTAATTGCCAAAGTAGTTGCTTTTTCTACATTAATTTTTATATATATGGATACTACATACATCTTTACCATTGTCAATCTATATTTATTATATTCTTTACTTTTGTCTTAATTTCTTTTACTAATTTTTTATTATTCTTTATAAGTGTCTTACTTTCTCTATTTACATATTTTCTGAGTATCCTTCCTAACAATTTTGATACTCAATCATAATATGATCCTTTCCCATTAATTACTGGTCTTAATGGTATATCTTCTTTATAAATCTTTGGTACCCTATAATATCTTTTCCACTTCACAATCCTTACTAAGTTCTCTAATATTCCTCTATTTACTGTTCTTTTGTTACATAAACATTCAATCATTGTATATATTTTTTTATTATTCATACCTTATCATCTTTCTTTATCTTTATAAAAAATTCTTCTATCATTTCTTCCATCTTTTTTATATAATCATCTTTATATATCATAACTAATTGACCTCCTTTATCCGATTTTATAAACATTATTTCTCATCATATTTCTTTTTCATTTCTATAATATCACTTACCTTTGTTCTTTCTTTTTTCTCTTTCTATTCTTTACATTTTAAATTCTATATACCATATTATTTACTTCTTCCTTTAACTTTTTAAACCATTTTTTATCATCTTTATTAATTATATTATAAACATTTTTATTTTCATAATAATATATCCCATATTTTTCTTCCATATACTTTTGTAACATTTTCTCCATTCCTACCTGCACCTCCATTATACCTCTTTTATTATTTCCATATGGTCTTCCATTATATCCCTTCTTTTATTATTTCCATATGGAACATATTTTATACTTTTATTTATTATCCTTATTTTTTCTTCTTTTAATTTTATTTTTGTCAGATTACGTATATTGTTTTCTTTTATTCTTATGTATTCCTTCTTTTCTTTTACCCTCTTCCTTTCCCTCTTTTTTATATAACTCTTCTATCTTTTTTATATTTTTTTTATTACCTTTTCTGGATATTCATTTTTCTTAAAATCTTTCTTTATTTTATTTATTTTCTTATCATTTTTCTCTCCTTTATCACAATAATATTTTGTTCTATATACCTTAGAACTTATAGCACTAATTTTATGCTTTATATCCATATTAGAATCCCAATTCACTGCATTTGTAATATCCAGTTTTCTATACACTTGTTTTTACTTCACATCTTTTCACATTATATTCCTTCTTTATCATTATATCTAGATACGCCAATCTATTATCTTTCTCCAATTCTGTTGTAAAATGTATTTTTTATTTTATTTATAAATCTTTTTATTTGTCTTTTACCTCTATTAGATATTAACAGAAAAGAAAAGGAGGAATACATAGGAATTAAAGTTAATGATAGTAGTATAGTAAGGGGAATTAATAATATTATTAGAAAAATTAATAAAGAATTTAAAAATGATATTAAATATAAAGTAATGAATAAAAGGAAGAAAAATGTAATGGATATTTTAGATAATAGGTGTATAAGTGGGGAAAAAAAGTATATAAAAGGTTTATGAGATAGAATGTAGAAAATGTAATGATAAAATGATTACAAATAAATATGTTGGTGAGATGAAAAATTCAATATATACTAGGTTAAAACAACATAAATATGTCAGAGGATCACTGGTATATATGATGCATTTTATGGAAACAGGTCATAACCTAGATAAAGAGAATATTAGAATGATAAGTTATTAAGTAGTAGGAGGGATAGAAAAATAAGGGAGGCAATTTTAATAAAGATTAATCCAAGTATTAATAGAGAAGGGGTTTTAAAAACTATCTTAGTATAAAATAAATAAAAAAATAAACAGTGAAAACTAATAAAAAATAAATAAATAAGTAGTTTGTATAATAGATAATAGAGGGAGCTGTATATAGTTAAAAAGAAAGTAGGATGTATGATGGGATAGAAAACGGTGGAGGAAAGAGAGTAAAAGTAGATAATAAGGTAAAAAATAAAAATAAAAATACATATAAAAATAAAAATAATTTTATAAAAATTAAGTAAATGGAAGAAGCAGGAATAAAATATGGATAAAATGGAATTAAGGAATGGAATAAGATAATAAAAAATTAAGATAATATGTAGAAATAATTGAAATGTAAAATAAGGTTAAATATATGAATATAGTAATAAAAAAAGGTTTTATAAATATTACATTGAATTTATAAAATTATGGCAGGGGTAAAAAGTAAATAAATATAAATATGATAATAATTAAGAATAAAAATAATAAAATAAAGGGTAAAATAAAATTTAAAAGGTTTACAATAATAAGTTTAATGAATAAAGTGATGTTAATAATTAAGGTGGTTAAATTGTAACATTATAATAGATATATGTATGAAATATGGTTGTATTGATATAATGTTTAAATTTTGTAGATCTGATGAAGACTGCTAGGAACAGTCGAAGCTGTGAAATTAATAAGTATATTTTGCTTTAAAGTGTAAGAAGAGTGGAATGTTGTTATTATATGTTATATATAAAAAAAGCTAAAATAAAGAAGGAAAGAGGAAGAGAAAGTATTGAAGAACTAAGTTTATAATTGTATTACTGCACACAAAAACTCAATCTTAACTGATAACTGTGCAATAATAAATCTGCACTTCACTTACGTTATCATGGAATCTATGAATTAATTATTCCTGGAGGCAGGCCACATTACAAATCTGAATTTTTTTTTCATATCTTAAATCCTTATAATATTGCTTCCACCCCATATTCAAGGAATTGTTGAACAGTATAATTGTTTTGGAAAATTGTTTTACACCTCAATAGCCATATAAATTTTAGCAACGATAAAGCAACTCTTGCTGACTTTATTGTCATAAATCAATAAATTTGATATCAATATATAGCTTAATGATTAATTGGACAGGATTAAATTTAATTTTAAGATATTAATAATGAGATAATAGTTAGTAATATATAAAAAGATTTCTTCATATGCTCACATAATTTATGAAT
Organism: Epiperipatus broadwayi; assembly: GCA_028023455.1. NCBI lineage: Eukaryota > Metazoa > Onychophora > Udeonychophora > Euonychophora > Peripatidae > Epiperipatus > Epiperipatus broadwayi. Next base: position 3,121,008 of record JAQFVV010012410.1, on the reverse strand, counting down.
TGTTTCAAAGAACTATCTATGAGTCTTGTTAAGAAATGCAGTTAGGAAAAGGCTATGTGAAGAAACTTGATAGCAGTATGCATACAATAACATGATTCTAAATTTTATATCTGAATTGATTTCATTTGACTTCACAATTGAATTTTGAGTTGAGTTATCACTGATGAGTTATATGCCATTTGAGTTATATTTAGGTATGTTCATCTGATTTCTTGTATCAAAGTCAAATTCTGACTAATACCCATCTCACCAAATATGATGATTTTTCCCAATTTTACCAAATCAATCAGCTGATAGTTATGAAGATTGATACCAAATAGAGGGTCAGATGTATATTCTGCCAAACTTTTTCTTTATATTAGGGTATTCATATGGGTTAATGCTATTTAAAATATTTTAAACTGGTAAATTAATATGCTTTTATGTTTAATGCAAGTGACTCTTGTACTTTTGACTAATGAAATTGCTTTTATTCTAAAATATTAATATATTTTAATTTGTATTTATTCTTGAAGAGGATTAAAAATCTTGTTTTGATTGTAATAAATACTATTTTTTTTTAAATGAGATTTATAAGGTTCAGAATTTTTTTTTTTACTATCTTATTTAAAATGCTTGTTTATAAAACCATTTACTTACTTATTAATTCTTCCTATAATTCTTTAGAACTGGTATAAAGTATTTTTAAATTTTAACACTTGTTACAGAAATTTGGGGAAGAGTTCTACTATGAAGAATTCTATAGCAACAATGCACAAGAAAACAAAGTATTCTTTACATTTGCTACAATTTTTTGAATTGCCATATTTTAAATGAAGAAGTGAGACATACAATTAAATCTATGAAAAAGGTAAAAGCTTCTGATAATAATGGAATTATAATTATATTTTAAAAGAAGCAGGTGAAGAAATAGAAAAATTGTTGGCAAAGTTATATACCAAATTTCTAAATGATAAAAGTTGTACCAGATGATTGGAAAAATGCAGTAGTAATTTTAATATTTAATGATGAAAAAAATGTTAGAAATTACAGTTCTATCAGTTTTTTATCAGTTTTATACAAAATTTTTACCAAAATAACATGAACTTGACTATAGTGAATTTTAGATTTTAATTAACCAAAAGCACAAGCAGGATACAAAAGTGATTTTAGCACAGTGGATTACATCAAAATATTGCAAGAAGTTATAGAAAGGACTAATGAATAGAGTTGCCATTATGTTTTGGATTTGTGAATCATGAAAAGGCATTTGATTTTGTAAGCATTTCTTCAGTAATTAAAGCATTGGGTCTACATCTTGATACCATCAAGATGTAGACCCAAAATATTGTCATATTCTGAAGAATATTTATCAAAATGTAGCAGCCATGACCAAATTACATAGGAAAATTAACATTAAGGATGTTTGACAGGGTGGCTTCTTATCTCCAGAACTTTTTACAATAGTTTTACAAGAAGTATTTCGTGGATTACAATGGGAAGTCATGTGATTAAAAGTGGAGATTATTTAAATCATCTAAATTTTTCAGAATAGGTAATTGTTTTTGCAAATAATGCTTTAGAGCTTCAGGAAATGTTACAAAAGTTATCAGATTAAAGTAAAAAAGCAGAACTAAAGATAAAGGCTAAAAAGATTAAAGTAATGTTCAGTGAATTTTCTCAAAAGAAGAAACTAAAGTTTGATAATGATGAGTTCAAAGAAATTAATAACTACAAATACCTTGGTCAGATTATTACTACAGATGTAAACATAATGGATGTAATTAATCACAGAATTAAACTTGATTGGAGTGCTTTTAGTAGTAATAATAATATTAAAATGAAATATGCTTATATGTTTGAAAAAGAAGGTTATTAATGAATATATTTTACCAGTTTAACTTATTTATAGACTGAAATTTAGATACTTAACAGCAGGGCAATATAGAGATTTTAGACCACTCAATGAAATATATATATATATATTGGGAATAATAAGAAAGGATCAAAAGTGAAATACTTGGATGAGAGAACAAATAGGCATCATTGATATCATTGAAAGAATTAAGAGACTAAAGTGGAGCTGACTTGGATATATTTTTAGAAGTAATAGATGTAAAGTTGATATCTTATATAGAATCCAAATAAATTGTACAAAACCTAGAAAAAACCCACACGTGAGATAGATGGATGAAATAAGGAAGTTTTGTGATGTGATTTGGTGAAAAGAGGCTAGAAGTCAGAGAAACTGGATTAAACTGGGAGAGACTTGTCTTGCATTGGTGGTCGAGAGGTCAACGTGACTGCCTTGCACTTGCAGGCAGTTGACCGGGTTGCGGGTTCGTGCCCCGGCCGATGCTATGACACTTAAAAAAAAACTGGGAGAGACTTTTATCTAAATGGATCGATAATAATTTGAAAATGACAATGATACCTTCCAAACACATTTCTATATAATTATTTTTTAATGATAGTTCATCAACATTAATAGTTATCTCGATTTGAAAACAAAACCAAAAAAGAGGGGGGGGATTCATTATTGATAATAAATTAATTAAGTTATTGGATGATTTAATCAGATGGTGATAAAGATGTATAGTTATCAATGAACAGACATTCATTTATTTTATGCAAAAAAAAATTGCATTGAGAGAGTCAAAGCTAATGAAGCAGCTTTTCCATGATAAAATTTTATACAAAATAAAAAAGAAGCAACATTCTTTATCACTGATTTACAATTGTTAGAAATGAATTTAATTTGCTTTTCTTTAATTAGTCTAGTAATCTTTAAAAAAATTGTTTTAATTTTTGTTTGATCAACAGTATACAGTATTGTATGGAAATGACATTTATTGTAAAAAAAAAGCTATAAATTTAAAAATATATTATTTATAAGATATGTGATTATTTATCAGTTGCCTATAAAATACTTTGAAGTATATAAATATGCTACAAAGTTACAATCTTTCCATATCCTTAAAATATAGGAATAAAATCATGTGAAAAAATAAAAATAAATGAACCTAAAGTGTATTTCTGGCTGAAATAGCCAGATTATATCTTCTTTGGGTTTTCATCATCCTTGTTCTATATTTATCTGTAGCAAATTACTACATTTCAATTTACAAGTGCATATTTCTTAAATATAATCAATTTGATATTCAGTCTTTAGATAAATATATTAACAGTTCTAATCATTTATTAGGATAGAGCCCAACTGGGTTACCTATACCCCCAGGGAGTATAGAAAGCTTGTCCAGTGAGTACAGTGAATAGCCGATAAATAAGTATATTACACTATTAATATGTTTCAAAAATAGTTATGTTATCAATATTTCTGGGCTATTCCATGTTGGCACTGTCTGTCTGCCATTCCAGCAAAATTTCAGTCTCTTTTTGGACAGGAACATAATGAGATTGCATAGGCTTTTGTCACTGCAGGGTCAAGTAACTAAAAATACCCAGTTAAGATTTATTTACTGAATAAAGATTTTATGAAAACTTAATTGTTGTTTATTTCTTATTGTAATGAATAGGAGGGTACTGTATTATTTACTAAAATCCAAAGGGATACAGGAACCAAAAAAGATGGGAAGAATCCCAATAGCTAGAGATTATTAAATAATTTTTAATTCAGACAATAATCTCTAAACTAATAAATAATTAGTAATATTTTTTATATTTATCCAAAGTTAGTATTGTCAAATGAGTGCTTTTAAGAAATATGACTTTTGTAAATTGAATTCTAATAATAAAGCAAGAAAATGTAAATAATAAATTTATTTTTGCTTACTTAATACAGTGTTTTTTCTATTTTTTTCATGTTTTTAAAGGAAATTATTCTTTCAAATCTGTAAAAAATTTTAATCTTAAAAAGCTAAGGAACCAAAAATATTCAATTTAGTACCTATATCTCCACCCCCAAAATTTCCAGGCAGCATTGATTTCATTAATTAAAACTGGAATTTACGTAGTGTTGAAAATATTCTGTAATTTTTTATTATAAATAATTGATTTACATCTGGGGTGTAATGAATTTTACATTAATTTGGAAATTTCTAGATTTGCTATTTCTTATATACATCTGGGATTTGCATTGGCATAGCATTTTAATAAATACAGAGATGCTGATAGCAGCATTTGCTTGATTGGTTAAAAGTCAATTTTACATGTAGTGTTGGACAAATGCTATATTTAATTATATTACACACTCATACATTTATATCTAAAATGCCAATCCATTAGCCAGATAGGGAAATATACTGAGATCAATATTATGTTAAAAAAATATTTTTTAAATAGATAACACCATGAAGTTTGTGTTCGAAATATTTGAATAGCTTTATGCTAAAGTTATATATAATACATAGACCAACTTTTTTTTGCTTTCATATTAATATAATAGTAACTGGATTGAAGTGGAATATAAAATATCAGCAGCAGTTTAATGCTAAATTATTATCTTTGGGAATTAAATGACAAGAGTGTTCTAAGTTTTATATGCAATATTCAAAAAAAAAAAAAAAAAACAAAAAAACAACAAAAACGTTAAAATGCTGAAAATTTCTATTTAAAGAAAAAAAATCCAGTTTACTTGATGTTTTAGATTGCTTCAGAATTTTTTTTTTTTAAAAAGAGTTCATTTTAATATGGTAATTATAAAAAAACAACAACTATTATAACCATCACCAAATGTAATAAATTAACAGTTATACAAACACATTCACTGAAAAACATTGAAAATATTAAGTAACATTAATGCATTTTTGGTGCTGAGTATCAATCATTATATTCAAAATGAAAATTAAATAGCTAATGTTTTCAATGTTCTCCATGTATGCAACTATTAAAACAAGCAAAGTGTGCTACCAAATTGGACAATGGATAAATACAAGAAACAAAAAAGGAAAAGTCTCGAGATGGAATAAATGTCATCAAAAACAATTTCTGCAATCCTATGAATAACATTTCTATAGAATGATCTGTCTTATTGCTGGTTTCCCCCTTCTTTTATCATCAATCTTTCTTAGTATTATAGAATAAATTACATAATCCCAGAATATAAACAAAATATGAGAATTTCAATATGATCATTTCTACTTAAAAAAAAAGCCAGGTTTAATATAATAATGAATTTACTTGTGGTTTCTTCTTGTTGATCAATATATTCTCAAAAAGTCATTACCAGAGTCACAGTTCCAAAGATTCAATGCTTTTCTTAAAACTTTTTCAGTGTTCCAATATCTTTATAATGTACAATAATTTTCATATCAATATAAAGTTCCTAAAAATTCTGCCCATCATTTTAAAAAAATATATTCTTGCATATAAGATCTTTTTCTGATGTACTGCTACAACGAATAATTGAAAGACATAGAAAGTATATCTACATTATCAATTTTAAAGATAGATGCCAAATCAATATTTTGCTTCATATTTAGACAAAATTTGATTTTTCCCTCCACTTTTCCAAAAAAATACATGCAAAAAATAAAGATGCTTATTTATTTTAAAAAACCTAGTGTAATGACAGTGTTACAACAAGGGGGGGGGGGAGGAGGAATTTGACAGTGGATACTATCAAATGATGTCTAAACTGTTTGATAATGTTTCACACTTACTATAAGTTTTATTTTCATTTATTTCTATTAAGGAAAACAATGTGTATGGATAACTTTTACAGAGTATTATATCTTATCTTCCTGCCAGTTCTACATTTTTGTCAAAGTGGAATCTCAAAATTTTAGTCTGTATTTTGCTGGCCACAAATTGAATAAAATTTTAATAACTGCATTTTGTATTTTTAATCCATGAAATCAAAAACAAAGGCATAAAAAACATTTCAAAAATAAACATTATACTAGTTACATAAAATTTGCTTATGCTAATATATGTATTTCATTTACAAAATTTATTAATAGTATTGTATGACTAAAACAAAATTTTATTACTATAGTAATTACATTCAAAATTTCAGTTATCTGGCAACAGAGAATAGTTTGTTTTATAATTTATACAGTAATTTATTATCAAAAAATCTACTTAATTAATAAATAGGTGCTGAATTTAGATAAAATTCATTAAAATAAATTAGATACTTATTTAACATAAAGAAAAATAATTAATGTATATTATTAAATTTATTAATGATAAAATTTTGCTGTCTGTCAGGATATTATGCTATCTCTCTGTATATTATTTTTAACAACTAAAATTGTTTTAACAAACAGACTGTATTTCAGCATCAATTTTTCTAGTCTTTTTTTTATTCGTTTAAAATATAGTTGATCAAACTTGAGAGTGCTTCTTTGATCCTAAACTGTTCACACTTTAAGTTCCACTTATTAATATTTGCACGAAATTTTTACCATTTAATTTTTAAATTAGTATGATCATTCTATCTTCAGAAGAAAAACAAACAAAAAAATTGTTAAAGAATGAATTTTATCATACCACACAAACCAAAAATTACTGCTCATATGAAAAAAAAAAAAGCATAAGCATATTGACAAAGTGTAGATTATTGAATGGTTTGGTTGCAAGATATGGACATGGAGAAAGCAAGAGAGGGCAATAACTTACAAAATGAAATGATATCAAAAGATATTTGGATTATTTTAGATGGCTAAGTAAACTAATGAATTGTTCCTGTTGTCAATGGTAAAGTGAAGAAAGCTACATTTTTGAATATGTGATAAGACACATGAACACTGGAAAAGGATTATGTTGTAAATGTGTATGAGTCAAGAGGAAGAGAATGACCAAAACTGTTGTGGATAAGTAATACCATAAAATTGATGATGTTAACAGTATTAAAGAATGCCAAAAAGTGGAAGAATGGCTTTGAAGCAATTTCAGCCAATCTACTGCTCATTGTTGAAATGATTAATCACACTTCTTCTGATTATGATACAAACCAATCTGTGAAGCACAAATACATCCACTATATTATTTAATGATTCTATCTATTAAACATCTTGCAACATTGTTTTTTGTAGTGAACTTCATCTTTTAAAAGACTTCAATGCTTTGACTAATTGTATCTCTTCAATATATTCTATCATCAGTCATATGATAATAATGAAAATAATATTGCATTTCTTAAGGATGTTGAGATAATCTTTATAATGTAAATGGAGTCTGCCTCTTTCATGAAAATCATGTTCAACTTCACTATAATTTTTTTTTAAATTTGCATAGAAATGAGTACGGCATCATTTCTTCATTTCATATACCCAATTCAACAAATGTGTCTTTACATTAGCAAGATATTCAATAGTATCCCATTCAGAAAACTGAAGAGTATACTAATTGCATATACTGGATTAAAGAGTATATACCATACTTTGTTGGTGAAATGGTAGAGATTTGGATAATTGATCAAAAGATTGGAAATTTGACATTCATATACAGGCATTCCTTGACTTTTGTACTTAATTGGTTCCAGAAAGATGTAATAAAGTTGAAATGTAAGAAAGTAGAGCAATGTAAAAAAAATATCAAAAAGTGTTATTAAAATATTTATTTTTGATGAGATATAAATAACACTTTATTGATTAGTATGTGTTTTTTTAAAAAATGGATCAAGAGATAATTGAATTGTATGAATGTAGAATGTATGAAAGTCGAGGACTGCCTGTAATAACATTATTGTAATCATTCTTAATATAATAGTGTTCAACCATAATACATGGATTATAATTGTTTAATTTGCAAAAGAATTAGAAAAATTTGATAAAATATATAATAACATCAATAAAAGCTACTCTCTCAAAGTATATTAGTTAAAGTTATCTTAAGTAATTAAATTTCCTTTTAATAATTTTGTGGGAAATATGGTTAACTGTTTATTGACAGAAAATTCTTTATTGTAAAATTGAAAGTTTTTGTTTTATGGAATTGTAGCTATTTTATAGTTTCTATTATTGCTTGTGAGATCATAAATATAAGGAACACATGAACTTTGATCTGAAGCACAATCGTTTATTTTATTTTATTTTGGTTATAATAGGAAGTAATTCCTTAGAAAAATGTATAATGCTGAGAAGGGTTGAAAATTAAAGTATTAATTAGAAAAGTGATGAATACTTTTCATCAAAATAATAAATATATGCCATTGAGAAGCCTAAAAAAACCAAACAGATAATTAGTCATTCTGGAAGAGTACCATTTATTTTGTAGTCAGGATCCAAACTCGAATTAATGAAACAAAAGCAGTAATCAGTCTTTGTTACATTTATTAATAAAAGTAATCCACTTTTTATCCATCTAATATAGTAGTGTAGCATCAGTTAGGACTACTTATGTTAGTACCGTACCAATCAGATTCCCGGACTAGTTTCTGTTTATTAATTTTTTTCCCCCTCAATGATGAAAGCTTTTATTCATCAAAAAGGCCAAATCCACAACAGTTAAAATGATTTACAAAGAAGTGATTACATGGCAAAATGAAATTCAAGTACAATAGGGCAAAAGGGAAGAGGATACATATGAAATGGGAAGGGGATATGGAAAGGGTATGTAGTCAGGCAAAAAAAAGAGTCTTTGGTAAGGAGCAATGTTGATAGGCTTGGTTGCCCTGGTGGATTAATAGGAGGATCCATAAGTGACATTAACTTTAAAGGAATTGCTATATGTTAAGTCTTTAGAGGTTTCAGGGATGAATGAGGAGGTTTCTGAGTTATGCTTAGATGCAATAGGCTGATTTTTGTCCTTAGTAAATGAGTAATTTTAGTTTTCCCCATTGTACTTGGAGTGATCTTATGATTGGTCATGTTGTTCTTTTTGACTTGCTTTTTACCTTTGATAGAGCAAACCACAGCCTGAAAGAGAGGAAAGTCCAGAGGGCAAGGAGATAGAGACTGTCAGCAAAGACCTATTTATCTAACAACTACCTTTATTTTTTAATATTATTCAAATTAATATGTGAAACTTCTGAAACCAGCTAATGAGATTGACGTTAAATATATTTTATGATATACTATACCTATTACATATATATTTATTATATGTAAACCAAATGTGCATCTTGTTAAACTGGTAATGCTGTGAGTTTAATTACTCTTTAACAAAGTTTAGTTATAGCCAATACATTGAACACTGATATTCTTACCAACTGTGACATTATACTAAAATAACAATTCAGTCAGTTCTTCAATATAATTGCTTTGCTTACAAATTCATTCATCAATTGGATGCAAATCCATTAGTACATATCCTGTTGTAATGTTCAAAGACCCCCCCCCCCCAATAAAAACTCCAAACTTTAAGTCAATTAGATTTTAAGGCATTAAATAATCTTAACATATTAAGCATTTAAATGTTATTATAAATTAGTCTAAGGCAGAATTGAAAATAATCACAAATTATCACATTGAACAGTTAATAATCCACCAGTTATCCTAAATCTTGAAACAATTATCTCTGAAATGCATACTGGCTGATTGTTTTAGTGTCATGCCAAAAGTATATATATACACATAATCATAATAAAAAAAAGGCATGTAGGGCAAAGACCTCTCCAATAGTTACTTCTCTGATAGAAGAATTGCAGGATGGTGAGAGTTTGAAGTTATCCATGTTCGTTTTATCTTCTGCTGCAAGACAACCATTTATTATTGACCAATATTAGATGATTGACTGTGTTTTGTCCAATCTGGATTCAAACCTGGGTCATGAGTATCTGACAGCTGTGCTATTATTGTACCACTAGGCTATTAATCTCATCACATTTTATTACTGTTTTTTTAAACTATTCTGATTTCTGGGCGTGTTCTCTACTAAAGACATAACCATCAATCAAGGAATAGAGTGATAAAACCACGAAGTTTTAATTAAATACAAATCACCTGTCATTTTCTTCCAAAGCGGGATGACTCGCTTAAAAGGAAGCTAAGTACGACTTTCCCCCTGCTCATTCAGAACTCAAAGAAACATATGTTAATGCAGAAAAATTCATTCCTCACTTTCCCCTGATAAAATTACTGCTACAGCTGCTTATACATGAAGAAAGTTAATCATTAAAATACAAGGTCAAGTAAAATTTTCATCCATCAAAAAAGAATCCCACAAAAAGAGGTGTCAAAAGAATGCTCATTCATGTACATAATTTTCTAGTCTCTAGCAAGTGTCAATATTAAAAAAAAAGTTTCACTTAAAATAGTATATATTTTATTGTCATTATATATTTATTAATTCTCTGTATTCACTCTTTGTGTTTTTGTAACAAACAATATTTTGAAATGTATTTTTTTAAAAAAACTTTTCCTTAAAATGTAGATTGGTTATAAAACATTCTTTTTATACTCAGTGGTAAGTAAATGCTAAATCCAAAGACTACTGATTCAAGTAATCTGCTTTAAAAATTCACGTGATACATAGTCAAGTAAGAAATGTTGATAATACAATAAGTAAGAAATGTTATATATATATCACAATATATAGTGGACAAAACTTTATATCAAAAGCAATTATTAAAAGCCAATGTATATAATTGAGATGATGGGTATCTAAAAAACATATTATTTTCTTAATGAATGCAATTATTAAAAAAAAAAAATATAGGAGAGAAGGCTATAACTAATTATTTAAGTGTGTAGTTTTCTATACATAAACAGATTCAACGACTAGCCAGTAAATGATCCCCCAAATCCTGGAATTCTGGTAATTGCTTTTATATTACCCTTATTTCTCGTAGAAAGTTGTTAAATTCTCTTTAAAATAATTATATAATAAAAGGTATAATTATAGTATTATGATTTTATTATTATTTTTTTTTTCAAGAATTGATAATGTTTTGTAAACTTATAAAAATTTGGAAAATATGGAAGCCATTATAAGTATAAAATTTTTTAAAAATGGTGATCGTTTTTATTAACACTGAAAGTTAATTTTTAAAAACAAAAATGAATATTTTCTCACAGAGTATTAATGGAATTCTAGACAACTAAAACATATTTTAAAAATTTGCTCAGTTTACTTAATCTACATATTATATATATTTTTTTTATTATATATATTTTACACATATATATACATATTATATTTTTTAGGATGCTTTTTGGACTTTTAACAGTATAAGTAAAAAAAACAAACATTACAGAGCTGCTCATCAGTATATATTTTTTACAGCAATTCTGAAATGTCATTCGGCACACAGCATTCCATTGAAAATCATTGAACTAGCATTTCATATCTGAAGTTTAAATAACGATCTATTATTAACAATAGACAGTCTATAGCAGATGAGTTTCTAGATACTAAGTATAGCTTCATTTGACTTAATTATTCTTTGCAAAATTGTAATTAAAGATTTAGTTAATTATTTTTTAAATTTTTTATTAGTTTAATACAAGAATAATATTCATTTATAAAAGTAACCTATTTATTTCTTAACTCTACCATTTTCTAATAAACTTTATTTTTTGAAGATTTATAATGTGAAAAAGAAAAAAAAGTGCATTCATTTCGACAATTTTATGAAGATATTACTTAAAAGATTTTATTTTTAAATTATGGACCTTTTTTGATTTGATAAAATGTTTCATTAAGTTGTATCATCAATTATATCCACTCTCTATAAAGAGGTATCACAAATATGTAAGTATATTTATAAGACCAGTTTCTCATAAGATTAGTTAACACTGATCATTATAATGTTTAGGTAAAGAAGTTCTACATCAATGAGTGAGATGGGAATCAAATCTTTAATTACCAACAAATTATTATGGAGACTAATTGAATAAAACATATATATATATATATTGTAATGGTAGGAAAATGAGAACAATGAGAGAGGTTTTATTTTGCATCCAAAACTTTGGATGCAAAATCTGTAATGAAAAAAAGTGAACAAGAAAGAGACTATTTATATACCCTAGTTCTAAATGCCAAAATCTGTATTGGTATTAAAATGAGAATATGAGAATTCCTCTTGCAAATGCCCCAATTTCTTTAAGCAAGCTAAATTTGTAACAGTTTAAATTTAAGGAAATGTTTAATTAACCTTTTTATTATAATAAAATACCAAGGATATGAATACTAAAATCTTTAATGGAATAAATTGATCTTAGGAGAATGTTGACTTTTATGTGCCCTATGAATGTATAAAGATAAAATCTATAATAGTACTAATTATACAATACCAAATCCATAATAATATAAATAAGTTAGTTAAAATTAATAATGTTGTATAAATTAAATAAACCAAATCTGTAATGGAATAAAATGAGAAACGGTTAAATAAACTTTATTAATGAAGTAATCCAACATCTATATTGGAATAATGTTTAAAATTTATTATTAAAATTTATATACTATATAAATATCTATTCAATTGGATACCAACATTGTTTACATAATATAAAATAATGTATTTGAAAATTGTGGGATATTTATGCCATTCACAGTCTAATTTACTTGTTCACAATTTAGTTTATGCCTTCTATTATGCACTAAGATGCATAAGTTAATCAAGCTATGAAAAAGGAAAATATTTCATTCATATTTCTAAAAACATAGCTATATTTCCTGATTAACTTGACTTAATATTACTTAGTATTGCGATTGGAATTGCCGACGAAGTCCATAGTCTGTTGATTTTTAACTTCTCGTATCCCAAAACTTCGAAGCAAATAACTAAAAAGATCAGGATTGTGATTTCCCGTAACTTAATTTATTTTCAGAAAATATTTCTCCTGGGGCTTTATTAATAAATATTGGCAGAGGTAAATTATACATTTAAATTTTAATAGACTAAACTAAAATTAAGAATATACAAATGAAAATGTTATATTAATGCTAAATATTTTATTAAGGTCAATTAAAATATTTAAATGGTAAATTGTTAATATAAAATTGATAAGCACATACACCATAATCCAAGATAATAACATTGATCAACTAATAAAAAAAAACAGTTCATATTACACTTAGATTTCTTCTAGAAAGTTCCTTGCATAAAAAAAATTAATGTCTCTATTGGTATTATATTATAAGTTTATATTTGAGAATGATTTGCAAACAATTTAGTCACAATCAGGAATAATTAATCTTAGCTTACCAGTAAGTTTATGTGGATTTGTCAGATCCTGAGCTCATTGAAATTTAATTGGTTTCTCCTGCCAGTATCTTTACATTCCTGGTCTGTTCCATAGTTGGAGCAAGAAGCTCTTTTGTGGTGGTTTTTTCATTCTGAAAGACAGTAACCACAATACTTCATTTCTGACTTTGCATGCAGCAAATGAGAAGGCCTAGATCAAAGTTGTCTTCCTCTTTTTATATTTTGATCTAGTTTTGAAGCTTCTGCAGATATTATCTTTTTGTTTTTGTTAAAAACACACATTCATAATCTTGTGCATTCTTTATTAGTTTTAGGTTACAAAGTTTTTTTTATAAAATAATTTCACTATCTTTAATTAGAATTAAAAAGATTTTTCTGATCGTAATCTTTTACATTTGGAATTTCATTTTTTTTTGTTTATCTGGATTAGTAATCTGCATGTCTTTTTTATTCTTTCCAATTTTAACTTTTATCTTTAATTAAATAGTTAATTCGTAACAAAAAATTAACTTTCATTGTATGTTTTTTTAAAAAAAATCATACTAACTAAAAAAAAACAAACTAAATTGCATCTTTTTTTTTTATTTAAAAAAAATATTACAAATGCCATTGCATCCATGAACCATACGTATTTTAATATGGTTTAATATATTATATAAATATCTACTCAATTGGATACCAATATTGTTTACATAATATAATGTATTTGAAAATTGTGAGATATTTTAATTATTAGTTTATAATATTCATTCATAAATGACCTTTTTATTACTATGTGATAAGTTTGTACCATATTCAAGAATGAATAAAATTATTTAACTTAATGATTATATAAAATTTTATTATAATTTATTAACTAGCTCTTATGCCAATGGATGTGGATAAAACATTAGGTTCACTTTTAATTACTATTGAACTTTAGTACAATGATAACATTTATATTATTTGCTAGTTAGATTTTATATGTTTATGTTTGCAGTGAGATTCTAAATTATGATTACTATTTATGTACAAAATATTATTAAGGCAATTAATAAATATGCTGTAACAATTTAAATTAAAATATAGAATATTATATTTGTTTAACTATAAAATGCAAGACATTAGACATTCTTTCTCAACCATAAGAAAATATTTGTTTATCTATTGTTTCCACTAGACAATATATATGTAAAAATAATAAAAAAGAAAGTATTAATTGTTACAGTTTGCCTACTGAGTATTTATCAGAAAACAAAACAAATTATTAAATAAACTATTATGATTTAAATGTAAAGCTAAAATTATTTATTAAAATTCTTTGATTAATTTATATATTTATATGTTCACTCCCACACCTATATATACTAAATGACTTTTTAAAGCAACCATGATAACAGTATAAATAATAATTATAAATAAACCTTACAACCTGTTTTATCAAATGATAAGATATTGATCACATGTCTATACACAAACGTTCCATTCTTTTTTAATTACTTCCCATCAAGAAAATTTGCAAAGAGAATCAGTAAAATAATATTTTGAAAACACAGCAATTCCCAAAAAGAGTTTTTTTTAAAAAATATTAATAGTTTATTTAGCAAAATAATTTTTAATGATTCCTGGCAAGATTTCACATTGTAGTTGATGTTAATTAATAAGTATTATTGCTTTTAAAATGATAGTTATTTCACTTCCAAGTTATAATATTTAATAAGTTATTTACTTCTTTGTTGGCATCAGATGCATATATATATACATTAGCACATAGTGAGTTTAACTTTATCAGCATTTTATAACTTTTAATTACTTGATTTATTAAATTATTATTATTTTATCCCTGGTAAATTATTTTGTTTGTTGGCACTTATATATAGACATCCAATATTATATTAATTAACTTGGTTTTAAATAAGCATTTTTCTTTAAAAAAAAACTTCTTTTCCAGAACACTCCTAAAAAAAAATTCCCATTTGAGTTATTATTTCAGGTTCCTCTCAAAGACTAAGTTGTCTTTGCGGCAAATGCCAATTTTCCTGTTTAAGTTTCCATTACATTATAGTTCAGATAAGACATTTTAAAAAATATATATATTATTTTTGTAAAAAAAATATTTACTGCTAAAAATAGTATTAACTGAAATGATCATTATACATAATACATATAGAGACAATCAAGTAAGAAGGATCTTTCAAGTCAAATTACAGGTTTATATATCCTTTGTTGATATAATTGACCTTGATAATGTTGTTAATGATACATTCAAAATTTACAGCTTTTACTTAAAAGATAAATATTGCACTTTAGAGTTAATTTGCATAAAATCAGTGTCTCAAACAATATATCTTCTTTTTACTTCAACAGAAGAATATTTTAAAATAAAATAAAAACAAATCAATCTCTTCTTTAAAATAAAATATATTTGTTTGTTTTAAAAGATTATTACAAATAATATATATTATTTTAAACATTCACAATTTAAAATTTATATAATTTTGTAGTTAAACAATAACCATACATGCACGCACATATCTAAACTTTATTTTTTTAAAATATACAGATAGACAAAACGTTATTGTAACTTTTATTAAAATATACACATCTTTAAATATTTATAGTAAAATTCTAAGTTTAACATGTATTTTTTTTTTTAAATGTAAAAAGAAAAATAAATCATGAATTATTTTTAAAAATTAAAAATAAATTGCAAATTCATATTGGGTATCTTTAATAACTGCAAAATTTAGGATAAAACATTAATTGATGATTTCATTCATCCACTGTCATAAAATTATGATAATAATTTTTTTTTATATATGATAATGCCTACCTTAAATATAATTCAGGATGGTATAATATATCCAAAATTAACTTTTCCTCAGAATAAAACTTTTTGAAAAATGAATTTTTATTTCTTAATAGTTCCCTTTTTTCTCAAGGCATGTAACAAGATAGAATTCAAATTTTGTGAAAACTTAATATTTTATTCTATAAAGGTTATTAATCATGGACCTTCCATTATTGAAACTAGGGATTGGATATAATAATGTTAAAAGCTTTACGTGATATACAAAAATGGTTTGGTTATATCTTAATAATAGAAAGGAATGATTTACTTATAAAATATTAAAGGTATGTGTCTGAGAAAAATAGAAGAATTTGAGATAAGGGTTGTTAAATTATTATTGGGGATGAGTATGAATGACAATAAAAAAATAAAAAATAGAAAAATTATATTTTAACTTAGTTTTAATTTTTTCTTTAGTGTGAATTTTTAAAAATAGACTGTTATGGTATAGCCATTTTGTTGCTTCTCTCTAATATGAATAGTATAATTAGGAGTATCATTTTATGTAGTTTCTATAGTGATAATTTACCTGCTGTGGTCAGTTTACTTCACTTTATTCATTTTTCACTATACATACAAACTTTTTAACATAATGGCTAAGAAAGGTGATCTATGGCAATGTAACACATAAAGCATTCAATTATCAGATACTAGACACATTTGATTATGATTTTAATTTAGATTTGTGAGATAAACTGAATTTATTACCAGTTAAAAATTATTATATCGGATTTTAAATAAGAATTCACCAGTATGTAAAATGGTGGAAAAAGCTAAGACTATTAAAGATAATAATTATGAAAGTTCTCGAGTGGATAAAATTGTTTAACATTGTAAGAAAATGAATAATTCATTAGGAAATTAGATAAATGACTTAGAAAGATGTGCTAAATAAAGATGTTGAAATTCAATGTACATTGAACAAATGAATCTTTACTTGATTTGTTTTCTATTCTACTGAAAAATTTAGATTTACTTGGCAATTATTGGATGTATTTATTATGATGAAAATTTCTATGGATGAAGTAATCTTTTTGATATATTCCTGTCATAGTTATATATATATATATATCAAATATATATATGTATTTATAGTAGAGTTACTATAATTTTTTAACTTATTATTATTTCAGTTACTGTTTTTACTGGTGATATGACATTAATAAATTTGGGCTAAGTTTATTCATAGTATTTTGCTCATTTTCTCATTTAATATTAAATTCAATAATGTTTTCAGACTAGATGATACTCCACAGAATCTTACCTCACTTATTATTTGAGAAAAAGATTAGATATAGCAAAAGATCTCAAATAAGGTATTTACTCAATAAATCAACTTTATCTATACAGTGTAATATTTGTAACTTACACTAATTATTTATTGGGATGTATGAATTATCACATCTACTACTCACAAGTCTCTCTATTCTCAATTGTATATATTAGAAATCTCAATAATTGAAGACAATATATCTTTGTTTTATATTGTAACATTTTACGTTTGGATTTAGGTCTTATATTGCATATTATAAAATGCTAATTAATCAAACTATGAAAAAGAAGAATCTTCCGTTCATGGACGAGTTTAGATATCTCAAGAACAGTTATATTTTCTGATTAACTGACCTAATAATTTCTTGCAGCTTGCATTGCCGATGGAGTTAATGAGTCTACAAACTCTGGTGCCCTCATGAATAAATAAAAAACTAACTCAATCAGCAATTCAAATCATAATAAATATTAAGTCGAGTTAATCAGGAAATATAACTATGTTAATGAAATATCTAAATTCCTGCATGGTCGGAATATTCTTGTTGAAATAGTTTGATTAACTAGCACTGTATAGTGTGTAATATAAGGCCCAAATGCAAACTGTAAAATGTTACATTGGCTTCCCAATGTAAGGCTTTGACACAACAACACAATCTGAAATGTCACAATTGTGTAAAAAAATTACAATGGTGGCCTAAAATGTGGAACTTGATACTTATAGTGAAAAATAAATTAGAATTTTACATTACAAAAAAAGAACTTTAAACCGGATTATACAACTATAAAAATTTTTTTTACATGTCTAGAAAAAAAGAACCCAATTGTGGATGATGTAGGCTTTAAGTCACTGTGGTGATTTGGCAGGTGGATACTGAAGAGGAGAAAATCATAGCCCCAATTCCTTACATACCAGTAGGTATGATAAGACCATCATTAAATGCCCGTTAGTATAATACTAGCTGGGTGCCAGGAAAAGGGAAATGGACCGAGTTACCATGAGCTTATAAGTCTCAAAAGGAATATGGTCAGACTTGGGTTTCTTATTGGCAGACTTGTGCGTGTGTTGTAGGGATACAGTGGAATGTGGAAATATTCCTCATTTCCACCATATTAGACCCTAAAACTGCGAGCTTTAAAGCCGCACACCACTTGTGAACAGTCTACAGAAATATATCAGTGAAGCTAATACATAAAAAAACAAACAAAGAATACTGAAATGAGACTTGTGAATAAAATTAAGTTCAAACCCCTACTTTATTCTTATTCCTTGCCTGGTGGTGATGAACCATGTTAAAATATATATAGTATATGAATGTTTTGGCATGTGGTAATATTTTAAAAGCTAAAAGTAAAATTTAAAAATCGTTCAAAATATGCAATTTAGTTTTTTTTAAAATTAATATAATTTATTTTAGATATGTACAATGAAAGTTATTTGTGCATTTAGTATTATCTATTTAATTAAAAATAAAAGTCGAAATTGGAAGGAATAAAAATACTTACAGGTTATCAATCCAGATAAATAAAGGAAATTCCAAATGCAAGAGATTACAACCAAAGTTTTAAGGCTACTTAAAGATGGATGAAAGAATTGATAACAAAAGAGAACTTTGTAACAAAAAGAAGAAAAAATATACAAGATTATCAACTTGTATTTTGATAACAAAAGAACATATGTGCAGAAATCTAAAAAACTGACCTGAGGTTATAAAAGAGGCAGGAAAACTGTAAACGGTTTTTTTTACCAAAGGTTTTGTGCTCCCTGGATGGATGAGAGGACAGGGCTAATTGTGGCTCCCTTGATCTCTCAACCATAATAAAAATTCAATAACATTCATTTGCTGATCGAATGCATCAGGTGTGAATAGAAACTGGAGCATTTTGCGAATGCCTTCTCTTGTGATAAAGAGGTCATTCCAAAATCTTCGCATCTAGCCATACCTTGCAACTGACCAGAAATGTGAAAATGCCAACAGAAGAAATCTGTTAACTTCCGATGAGCTCGGAATTCCAAGAAATACATGTATCCTACAAGAATCTATGGTCTACACAAATTTACCTGTAAACTACTATTATTCATACCCTGATTTGTGACTAATTAAATGTTTACAAACTAACTTTAAATATGAAGCTTCTAATAGCAATATAGACATTGACTTAGAAGACATTTAAGTGAAAGATTAACTCTTGAATTATTGATTAATATTATCTGGATAAGCATGTGTATGTTCGTTCCATTTTATTAATAATTTATCATTTAAATATTTTAATTTGTCATAATAAAATATTTATCTTTAATATCAACTTTTGTTGTACAGTCTTAATTTTAGCTATTAGAATTTATTGTGTATAAATTACCCTTGCCAATATACTTGTTTAATAGTTAAGCCCAGGGAAATTTCTTAAAAAATTACATTTAGTTTTTTACTGTGAATCTGCTTGATGAATGTTAGTGAGTCTACAGGCTCTGATGCCATCATAAATAAATAAAAACCAACTCTGGTGGCAATTCAAATCATAATAAATATTAAGTCAAGTTAGGTTAGGAAATATGTTCATGAAATATCTGAATTCCTATATGGTCAGAATATTTTTGCTGAAATAGTTTAACTAGCACTCTGTAGTGCGTAATATAAGGCCTAAATGTAAAATGTTACAATGTATAAAATTTTATTAATAACAAAATATAAACTATATTTATATATTTACAATATAATAAATTTATAGGCAAAAGTTTGATGAAACTACAACTGTAATGGTATGATAAATTGTTTAACTTCACTGATGTGTAATCCAAATTTGAAGTGTTATATTCTAATATAATCATAATGACTAAACTGAAGAACAATTGAGCTATTTATTTTCAGGTGTGAAATCTGATGGGAGAATCTTAATGGAATAAAGATTTAAGTTATGAGTGAGCATAATTAAATTAGATTGTTTATTGCCAAATTTTGGTTATGATATTCCTAGGTAAAAATTTGAGAGAGTATAGATATGAGTTGAACCATTCCCAGTTATTTTTTTTAGTACATTGTATTTTTTTTCTTGTCAAATATTATGCAGGGTGCATACCACATAGTTCATAGTAAGTGAATAATTACATATGCTTTATAGGGCTGAAAGTATTTTATATATATTTTTAAGTAATTGCTTAAGGTTGCTTGTTCACTATGAAGCATGAATAGGGTTAGAGATAAGAAGTAGGGACAGGTTTGAAAAAAGTGTAGCATTTCTTCTGGATAATTATTGCACAATTACAAGATTTAGCTTGAATCAGTCATTAAGAAACATTTTGGTTTTTGTATTCTGTAATAAATTAAAAAGAAATTTCATTCATGTTTGAAGAACACAAAGGTTCTGGAATCTGGTTAGAGTCTTAGAAACTGTTAAGGTTATCCATAGTTGTCTGGATAGATGTTGACTTATTTAAATCTTGAAATGATATGACAATGGGAGATCTGCTGTTATATTGGTCTAATAGATCAACATGCTCAATGGGATGATCTGTGAGAAAGAGCATTTGATATATGAAATTGAAATAAGCAATGGTATTAGAATAGTATTAATAAGTATTGCAATATACATTTTGTTCATAATGCAGAATACAAAAGATTTGGGACATATCAAATTGAGCTATTGTTGGTCTATAGAAAAGCATGCTGTTCTGATGGATAGAAGATGTAAAGAAGCATCTCAGCTGTATGCTTTTATTACAGATAGAAGTTTATAATAGATCTTGTTAAAAAGATGCATCCATAATCAGGCAAGTATTCAACTAAGAATAACATTCACATATGAACTTCCATTCTGAATGTGTTCATAGTGAGGCTGTTTAAATGATGCATTAACTGCATTTCGAATAGATTAATTGGGATACTAGAAAAGAATGAGGGGTTACCACGAAGAAAGATAGTAATTTACAGCCTATAGACAATTGCTACAGAGATGACTTGGAAATTTATATTGTGGAACTAGTTGTTGTTTGGTATTTATTTAAAATATTGAGAGCGATGGGAATGTTTTGGAGGTCTCTGAAGGTTATCAAGAGATTATCAATGGAGGATATGACTTGGATGGTAATTCCAAGATGAGGCAGGAAAGGATCTTCAGTGCATTGTTCAATTTCTTTAATCAGATATCTATACATTGGGAATAGCAATGATGCAAGTGTTTAGCCCTGTGAAATGCCATGACTAGGTTTGAAAGATGTTGACAGTCACATATAATTCTTCAGTTTAATTGTTTTACTAGTAAACAGAATATATCTGATCATTTATTTATTCATTGTAAGAGTGTCATTTGGGAATGACCACATCACTACTACCAAAAAATGCTTGAAGAACTGAATTTTTAGTAGATATATTACTATTAAGATTAATTCCAATGATCATTTGAATGAATTTATTATATACAGGTTATTTGAAAGTCGTTTGAAAATTTATTTATTTAATTTACTCAATATCCATGAAAAAAAGTAAATTTAAAAATTTACTAATCAATGATTAGTATAATTTCAATCTTATGTTTAAAATATATAGTGGAATCAGGAATCTGCTATATTTGATTTCACTGCACCTAGCAGATAGTTTAAATTAGCAAATAACTAACATTTTATTTACAATTCTATATAATGTGCCTTATGTACAAGACTTTTTATTACATATATAAATAAATACTGATATTTTTTAATATATATACCTATGCCTACATTACAACTTAATTCAAAAATTAAAATAAGTAAATGAAGACTATAAACAAAAATAATTTTTTTAAAATAAAATATAGAGCACATAAATTTTCATATGTATGTATTAGTGCATGGGTGCAAGTTCATTCAATCACTTTCCCTTAAAAAAAAAAAGAAGTAAACCTAAGTGTGCTTTTTTATAATATCTTATAAAATGATTGTTTTTTATTATTTATTATTTCATGAGTAGATATGAACTTGTTAAACAAATAATTGACTTCAATATATATATATTCTGTTTCTAATTGTATTAATAATTATCGTTTTTATCACTTACAGAAAGGTACTTTATAAAATATCTCATGTTTAATAGAATTGCTATAATCACTAGCTCTATGTTTTGAAACCAATGAAAAAAAAAAGTGAGGAACAAACTCTCACATGCATTGCTTTCACTTAGATTGCAAAAATGTGATCGAATGAATTCATATGATTCAGTGAAAGTGCAAGATTTGATGATGCAAAAAAAAATAAAATATAAAAAGCTCTAAAAATATAGAAAATGATGATTGCCATGCCAGAAAAATTATTATATGCATAAAATTTACATCTTTGTTATTAATTTACAAATTTTAGTGATTATATTTTTTGTCTGTATATATATATATTTAAGGAACTTGTAAGTAATGAAAAATAGCAGATGCAGCTTTTCCACTGGAAATTTATGGAAATGACATAAAAAATTGTAGTTTCTCAAAAGTATTTAAAAATTTATACATATTGTCATAAACTGTGCAGACAAGAAACCATACCAAAACATTTTTATTAATTGTCTGTGTGACTGAGTTTACAATTTAATCATGTAATCATTTGTTTCGAAAGACAGTCGTATTTAAGTATTAGAAGCGAAAATTAGCATTTGATCAGGGTCTTTAGTGCTTGAATCTGTCACTCTGTCTCACTCCTGCACCGAGCTGGGGCAAAGATCTGGCTATCAATTAGCTGCCATAGCCACAATGATTTGTATACAAACCCATGAGAAGTCACTGGATATCAATTCTGATTAATGAAAAGGCAATTGTAAAATATGCTGACCTATGTTTTCTGCAATGTCTTATGTAATGCCTTGGGAACTCATTATTTGAATAAAATGTATGCACTTTTAGTTGACAATATGACAAGGTAATCATTTTCTTTGAAAAATGAACTCTATTAAGATGTGGCATCAAATACTTTGTTAACAGTATAATCGATTCAAGTTATTTATGAAAAAAAAAAGACTCATAAAACTTCTTAAGGCACATCGAGTAATGCATTGAGCATTGAAAAATAGTATGCTCTATCAATATAAATATATGGATTCTCATATCTCTTAATTTGCAGTTTCACAATCTGCTAGATAGTGGTAGATCATGAAATGAAGTCATCAAGGATTTTAGGAATTTCAATTAATTGCTATCCTATTAGAAAAACCTTTACATGATTTTACAAAATGATTATGAAATTATCTAAACTTATTATATAATGTGTATTTGTTGTCTACAATTATAATATCAATATTTTTTTCTGACCAAATATAGAAATCTCCAAAGGATTTCACAAATTTAAAAAATAAAACTTTTTTCCAATAACGATGGTATATTCAGGTGGAAACCAAACACCAATTAATAAATATCAACCCCCATGTTCTTGGAAATGTGAGTTAGAGATATTAGCTCTAGAATTACCATAATTATCTGACTTTGACCCAACAATTGAGATATGACTCAGCAAGAGAACCATAACTGATTTCATAAGCCATCAATGTTTTATCCATATGTAGAAATAAACAAATACTATGACATGTATGGTTTAAATTTTTTTTGAAACCAGCATATGACTAATAATAGAATCAACCAAGTGCAATTTTTTTGCTACTTCAATATAATATTTATGTTAAAAGTTGTTATTCTATTATTTATGATATTCCTTTTAAATATTAAATTAAAATTAAAAATAAGTAGATAAAATTATTATATCTTCATATGGGGTGCAGTTTGCTGATTATGTGGATTTTGCATAATAGATCTCAAGTAAAAAAAAAGCAAATGATAACTATAATCAAATAATTATTTTAAAATGCATAAAGATAGCATAAAGAATCAGAAAAAACAACAACAATTAAAATGTATCTATAATATGTTATTTTTATTATATAATCTAATTTTGATTCCAAAAATCTATTATTTTAAAATTACTGAGAATGTTTTAAAAAAAGTTAATATCATTGTTACTATAAGTTGATCTTTAAATGCCTCTTGCAGATGGCACAGCATATCTCCATATCATTAGTGATTGTTCTTAATAAATATTACCATGAAAAACAAAACAAAAAACATGTTAAATAAAAGAAGGCACAATTAATAATATTAAAGTAACCATAATATCTTACTATTTATGTCCATATGTTTATGCGAATATTTTATATTTTTAAAATTTTATTTCACTTAATCATATCAATAAATTAGATATGATTTTTTTTTATATCATTACATTTAGAGCTTGATTAGTTAGTTGGCTATGAAACCAGATGTAGTTATAAAATCCTGAAATAATTTTATGTAATAAGTATATTATAACTATGTGTAAAACCAATCTGTTCTTAAAAAATAATAATAATAATTGTGTTAAAACGTAACATCATATACTTTACAATAAATTATTAAAAGAATTTTTTTCTGTTTATCAAGAGCAGTTCTTTTCATTCTACTTTAATCCTAGTGCCCGTGCCCTTTCATAAAGGTAAAAGATAGAAACTAGTCTAGAGATAGGATAGTACAGCACTCTATTCTCTGGTATGCATGAATTATTCATACTTATAGATGGTTCTATAGTAGAGTGAAGAAAAGTTTTTCAAAGCATGTGTGTAAGCACATGAAAAAATCATATAATATTAATTATTAGTGTTATTAATTTTCTTAAACATAGGGTAGATTCTACAATAGACAAAGTCAAAATCTTTAAAAATATATCTAAATAAAGTGGCATAGTGTTCTATATTATTATTCAAGTGTATTAGCTTGTGTTCAAAATCTTAGGACATTTTTTAAGTTCAAGCTTGTAACTTGATTAGTATAAAGGTTAAAAGGTAAATGTTAGATACAAAAGTCCATTTGCTGTAATTTTTAAATCCTAATTTTCATCGATGAAAGCCAAAGTCAGAAACTTGGTTAGGGATGGAAATATTTTAGTCCAAAATCATCTAGTGTTGATTGATTGTTTAAGCTTGTAGTATGTATTATGTATACAGTGATATAAAGAGAACTAACTATTCTTGGAAGCATATAAGTAAACTTATGAGAAAATCATGTGATATTGTTTCTGTTTTTAAAGTGTTTGGTGATATCAATGACTCCACAGCTCAAGTAGCTTTTAAATTTATTATTTACTGCTAGTGATTAATTAATAAAAGAAGAGAGTTTTGTAAATAAATTTGTTGAGTCCTTTTAAATGGTCTTCTAAAAATATCATTTAGTCCTGTAACCTAGTCTATATTATATGTTCACTAAGTCTCTATTATATTTATAGAGTTAGAAATAAAAACGAACTTAGAAATTTGGAATTTAATAGGAAAAAAATGGCAATGTATGTTTTTTTTTTTTGGGGGGGGGGGGACAAACAAACTACAAATCTGTAGAGAAATAGGCAAGCTAGCATCCAGATAATATCAGGGATAGATTATAAATTGTCATTGAGAATACGTATTTCAAATCTTCAATGTATCTAAAGACTAATACAGGGATTGATAATCACTTTGGGGAATAGGTATTAATGCTAAATAAAAATGACATGATTATCATTTCATATTCTTAATTTCAGAATTACTCCAATAATTTATAAATCATTTAAAAATATTAACAAAATTGAAAAATGGCTCAGATTTGAAAAATATCAAATAAAGAATAGGTATGCAATACTACTACAACAAATTTTCTACTAAAACAAGGCAATGTATGCAGATAAGAATAAAATTGAAAATATTTAAAAATGAAACATTTACAATTTAACATTTGAATTTTGTAAAATGGCACAGAAAAAAAAAAATACTGTGGATAAGGAAAAATACTTTTGAAATAACTAAGAAAAGCTATAAAAGTCTCAAAGATATGATATAATTTCTTAGTATTGGAAGAAATGTGGATCTAGCAATAAAATGAACAAAAAATGGAACATATATGACACTGTGAAATGTATGAAATAATGCTACAAAAAAATATTGTAATAAAAAACAAGACAGTAAAGAATTCCATATATGCTATTAAGAAGGGTAAAAAAGAAGCAGATTACGAAATAGAAAAATTAATATAATATTTGTCTGAAAGTATGTAATGATGGTATATTACTAGATGTGATATGTTGGACTATTTCCATCATTTATGAGTGAATGTTGAATGTATAGAAAGTTTTAAACTTTATTTAAACTTTCCAAATACAAATAACTTTGACAGAATAGCTCAGTTGGTAAAGCGTTTACTTTAAATTCGATATTCAAGAATCTAAAGGTGCGAGTTCAACTTCTAAGCAAATATTGTCACTGTGCATATAGGCTAGCAACACTGAAGAAGAGTAGAGAATAATACTACTTGGAACATTGTGTAATTACTAACCTGTATTGTCTATTTGTGTGTTAATACTAACAAGTTATTTATATTTGGAAAGTTTAAATAAAGTTTAAAATTTTTTATACATTCAACATTCACTCAAATGTTCAGAAAAATTAATATAAAGTTGTACATCAAATATTTATGTCATAAAGAATAATAAACAATACTGAAACTAATATTTAAGAAAAGTGAAAGAAAAAAAAAAGATATAAGATTATAGTTTAATGAATAGTCTTCTATTAGTTCTATGTAAAATATTTACTAAGATCATTATAAATCATCTATAGAATTATAACTGAGTATTAAGAGAAAACATTTTTATAAGTATTTATAGTTTTGGAATAAACAACATAGTTACTAGATGGAGCCTAATTCTGAAGAATATTTATTGTAATTCAACAGTAGTATTTATACTACATAGTGATATAAAAAGCAAGTTGGTTTTTACAGCAGTTTTATAAAATATTTTGTATATATATTTTTTTCAGTGATGAAAGTTTATTCATAAAAAAACAGGTACAAATACAGTTAAAAAAAGGTTTACAAGGGAGTGATTATATGATAAATTGAAATTTCAGGAGCAACATGGTAAGAGGGGAAGGATACATGTGAAAAGGGAATGGGAAGTGGAAAAGGGGAAACGGTGTGTAGTCCAGGCCAGTCCAAGATGCATGTCTTCATTGAGCAAGCACTGCGTGGGTCACAAACATTTGAATGATTGGGTCCTATGACAGGGGCTGAGAGGATGGGAGTTGGAGGATTGCCCAAGTGTCTGTGAGGAGGGGAGGTGGAGCTAGTTTGGTATCTGGTTTTGAGAGAGCGAATTAAGTCCAATAGCTTTTGATTCACCGAGTGTACTCTCTGGTCAAAAATAATGTCACATCGGAGCAAACAGAGTGCATAGATGAGGGGAAAATTGATAGTCTAATAGTTCAAAGACCCCTGTTTCTATGGATTCTTGGAGGTTGGAGATGGTATTCCTAGGTGAGGAAAGGCAGGAATTGATGACATGTCTCACTCCAAAGAGAAAGGGACATTTAAGTAGGAAGTGCTGGAAGGTTTCATTGCCAGTTTTACAGAGCTGGCATACGGGAGAGATCTTAGTGAGACCCCTACAGTTGACCAAAAATTGATTTGTAGGAAGGGAGCAAAGATTGATTTTGAGGAGGAAATCGAGGAATTTTGCCTCAAGGGACCACCTTTTGAATTTGCAGATTAATTGAGCATTGGTAAGTTTGAGAAATGTAGGGGATACAATGGAGAAGTCTGCGGTCTGATTGAAAACCTCCCAGTATTTTAGTTTGCCACTAATGGATGGTATAACAAAGCCAGCCTTTTGTAGGATGTTGGCAATGAGTGAGGTCCATGACCTGGACCTGCCACTGGGAGGAGTGTCGGTGGGTGTGATAATGATATGCACAAGGTTGGCAGTAAAGTGACTTAGGAGTGTGAGGATAATGTTGGGGATCTCTTGATCAGAAGAGTGTCGATGGAGTGCAGGCCTAACTCATTGAGGTTTTTAGGAAAACTTCTTTTTAGGCTTATGGGACCACCTTTCTGCCCCAGAGAAAATGGGTGCAAAGGGAATTGATTTTGGATATAAAGGAATGTGTAGGTAGAACAATGGGGAGGTAATATACTATTTTAGGAAACATTAGAAGATTGAGGAGGGTGACTTTCTCATAAAGGGAGAGGTAGATGCCTGTGATAGCACTGAGGATGGATGATATGCTTTGATACAGTGTGGTTTGGACCCGTACCCTCATATCCGTAGGAGACAGCATGTATATTAAAATGAAAAACAAAGGAAGTAAAAAAAAAAAAAATTGAAATTACTTATCCATGTGGATGTTGCAGGTGATATGGTATTTGCAAATAATGTTTCAAAATAAGAGAGAATTAGGGTGAAATTAAAAAATATGTAAACATGATTGAGAAGGATTAATAAATTGTATTACTATCTGGTAACTTAAGCTTACAATATATAGCATCTGACTAGTAGATAGAAAAAGTCATTTTGTTCGTTTTATAGTAAAAAAAAATAAGTACTAAGAAAAAATTAAGTACTAAAAAGATTAAAATAAGATTTAATAGTTTTTTAAAATGAAAATAAAAATAAACAGACATTAATTAAAAAAAAGAAACAATTGTTAGTACCTGTGATCATATTATTAATACTGATAAGCATAAAAACACAATGAATAAATTAATTATAGAATTAAACTTGAATGAGATTTGAAAGAATATTAAAAGTTAGATATGTTTGTACATTTAAAATAGAATGTGGTTAACAAAGATGTTCTGTCTATGTTTATTTATGGATCTGAAACTTAGACAATCATGAGAAGAGTAGTATAGAGGTAACAGATTGCTTACTAATAAATTATGAGGAGACCTGCTTATATTTAGATGAAAGAACAATGGATATTAATGGCATCATTGATAGAGATAGGCTGGTTATGAAGTAAAAGAGATGACAACAGACAACTAAAATTCTAAACTGGATTCTAAAAGTTTGTAAAAGATCTTAAAAAAAAATGTATGAAGTTTGAAATAAATAATTTTACTGAAATTACTTAATGAAGAGAAGCTTTGATCAAAACTAGATTAAAATGTAGAACTTTTATTCAATGGTTGAGCATTAATAATAATTAAAAATTATAATATCTAGAAAAATAGTTTGATAGAAGGAATTCATTTTTATTGATGTATTACATTGTGTGACTTGAAAAAAAAAAAAAAAAAGGAAAAAAAAAACACCTCAATAATTTCATGGAAAAGTATGATAGATGTTTCCCAATTTTAGCATTTTAAAATTTATTTCTTGTTCAAATTAGTTATTTTAAATGAAATAGAAATTTATGTGTATCATAAGATTTAGTAACTTTGAATCATATATCATGTATAAAAAATAAAAAAGCACAGAATTTATGTAATTGTTTATGATCATTATAAATGAGAAGTTTTAAATTTGGGTCTTTTGTATCTAGAACTTTTGAAATTAATACACCTTTCATCCAGCAATATATTTAGAATCTTATAGAGTTTGAATTTCAAAAGATTGTTAAGCTCAAGTCATGCGATTTTTGTTACTGTTAGTTTTATACAAATTGTAGCCAAGGCAGGACAATGTCTATAATTATTAAAAAACAGGATATCAAAATATATGGATACTAAATTGGTATCAAATCTTACAATTTTGCATGCAAGTTGGTTTAAATTCATAACATTAAGATGCTAAATTTCAAACTGATGTTTGATAGTACAAAAAAAAAAAATAGTGGCTGGATGAAAGGTGCATTAGACTCCAAAAATCCAGAAAAAATCCAGATCTAAAACTCCTCACAGATCAAAGCAATAAGCTGGACACCACTCTTATGGATATAGTAACCATCTAGCATCTGTTGATTAGTCAAGCACAGAACTAACTGTAGTAGTATATTTGCTCCCACCATTTATGACGAAATATAGATTTATATGGCAGATAATAGGAAATATCAAATTATCCTATAACCAGAAGTGATATTATCTAATACATAACCCAAGTGACAGATTGATCACAGCGATTCCATGCTATTGACAAATCTCAGATTTTTGTTTAAATTACAGCTGGAAAGTAGTATTTAACGCATATTATTATTTCAAGTTGCATAATTAACTCCTACATCATTAGCATAAACATGTATATTTCTTTGGAACTTTTATTTGGATATATATACATGTGCACCCACATACATTACTGTTAAAATAAATGTATTTCCACAATTTGTGTTGTTTGCATGTTTTTTTTTTTAAAGATAGGCGGGGATTATCTATTTTGAAATATGATATATTTTGTATTAATACACATATATGCTACGGTTTGTATTATTAGTTGCTTAGAAAGTATGTATATGCACAAACATTAAATATATTTGTTCTTTTTTTTTGCATGCAACCATAATATAGTTTAATAAGCTTTTTTCTTTTAAAAAGATTGCTTGTAATATTTTTTTTTTAAAGATAGATTTTAAATTTTATTATACTTTTTTCTTATTTATTAATATTGAAATTATTTATTAAAATTGTAAAAATTCTTTTTCAAAGTGATAAATTATATTTTCTGATTATGTTGACAATTGGGCATTAATCTTGACAGTTGCCCCACCCCCCTCTTTATATATTTTTTCTTTTTAAAGAAAGATAAACTTTGACATTGCTCAAAAACTAAAAAAAAAAATTTTATATAACTATTCTGACAATCATGTGATGGCTTGCACTCTAGTTTTAAAAATATGTGGGAACCAATTTTAAAGTTTTTCTTTAAAAACAGTAATGTTTCTTCAAGGCAAAAATCCTGGTAGGAGAAGTCTGTGTGGGAGTGCAGAGCAGAGATGGGGCATTATTTCGTAAAAAGCTTCTGTATACATTATGATGTTTGCGTCTTTCCTTTTTGTTGGCATGACTTGACCTGTGGAAAAATTTCATAGACAAAATATTCTCTAATTAATTTTTTTTTTTTAAGTAGAATGTTAAAGATTATTAAATATTTTAATGTAAAAATATTTTTAACATTATGTGATACCATATAAGTTTTAGTTCGATTTGATTTTCATCTTCTCCATAAACTAGAAAATGGCAGTTGTTGACAACAAATTATTGAAAGTTGACAGACTGAAAGGTCAAAAACTATCCAGTATTGGAAAACATATGCTTTGAATTTACTCTGTCTTTCTCTTTTATATATATAATATTAGATTATAAACTTGTATATCTAAAATATTGAAAAAAGAAAGTTGATAGAAACTAGTAAAGATTTGATGGGTTTTGTCCACTACTGATATACATACAATCTTAGTCCTATCACAGTAATGTTTATCTATCAGTAATAGATACTTAAGCCAATAAACATCACATGATCACAATTTCTTATGCTTGCTTATAACTGTTATTCAAACAGGCTAAACTCCCCATATAGTATTGCCATTCAGTGCAAGCCAGAATGGAGGGTTGCATCATATCCTAAGATCTAGGTGCTGTCAGATCCAAGGCTCCTCACTGATGAAGCCACAAGCCAGAAACTAGTCTGGGGATATTGGATGAGTAGGTACTAGATGGGGATTTTATGCACAAGCCTTCTGGAATCCATTGATTACTCTGGCTTGCACTGAGTGGCAATACTGCATGGAGAGTTTTGCCTGTTTGAATAATAGATAATATCTTGAGGGGAGTGATTTTTGATATATTCTATTTAAGCTGTCATGCCATTTACCACTTTATTCAATTCTCTGATTAATTTGTCACATTTTTTAAATATATCACCAATCCACCTTACATGTCATTGATCTTGTATTTTCCTCTTTGTTTCGACATTATTTTTTCATTGGATGCATTAGTCAATTTTATCTCTTTATTTTAAAAGTAGAGGTTGTACTCACTTTTGAGAACTGCTAATGATAACTTAGTTTTTGCATACTTTCACATATAGGATGATGAGTTTTCCAAGCTGCTTGTAATGCCAATTCTGAATCAACACAAAAATATTAAGATACTAGCATATCTAAATCATGAATTATGCCACAAAATTTGACATTTTCATAGATTGTTTCCAATGCTATTCCTGCAATTACAAAGGGTTGAAGACTACTTAAAAATGTTCTTGTGATTGCACAGTTTGTATCATTTTAAAGGTTTCAGTAGCAATTTTCCAAAATTTAAAACAAAATTTAATGTTAGCACATTCTATCTTGGGTTAGGTTATGAAATATATTTTATGTCATAACTTGTGATCCAAACGCACTAGTGTCTTAAAATTTTTGTACTCAATAATTAAACTATATTGCTACATAACACATGTTGCTTCAAAGATGGTACTTTGAGCAACTTGGAGAGATGCAATCATTGATCACATCTTTTCACTGTGTCACACTGTATAAACTTAGTAAAATAAGATTTTCATTATTGTTTGTGTAATTACAGTTTATTTCATTTCATTATTTTATGATACAGTTTTAAATTTGAGTTAAAATAAGTTAGATTAGTGTTAAGCAAGCAATAGTACACTATGATTGATTACTGTCTGATTATAGTATTTTTTTTTTTTTTAGTTATGTCAGCCTTTAGACAGAGATTTTTACATATATATAGTTGATATAAGATATAACCACTGGCCATCAGATTAAAATTTTATCCAGTAGGAGTTAATACTTCTCTTAATAATTAAAAATTTCATTATATAGATCTAGTATTCAAAATTATATTCTTGTTAAAATGGATATATATATATATATATTCACAATATGCAAACTGATGAACTAAATTATACAAGGTATATTAATTTTGTCAATTGTACATAAGATTTTCACTATCTTTTGTATTTATAATTTTATTTAGCATTAGTTACTTAAAAGTACTATAAATGATATATTTAGATTGGCATGCAAAAATGTATGAAGCAATAATAGATTACATTAAAAATAAATCATATTAAGGTGAATTTAACTATGGTTTAAGATAGAGGCATACCATTCATTTGAGAGAATATGGCTAAGGATAGAATACAGTAGAAAACTACAATTAGTGACAATGATGTTGAAGTCTTTTAAAAAGAAATGCTTACTGTGTAATTGTATTACAAGATCTTAAGTGAACATATATATAAAAACATATTTGTAATTCATAAATTGTTGTATATACTCATCGCAAAACTTATTTTTAGACTAGGTTTTTTTAAAAGTTAGAATGGCTACACTCATTTATATGTAATTGCTAATATGACTGAATAAACTATTATTATTAGTTATTGCCAAGTCAACATTGTATCCATGAAGTTATATAAATAGAAATTTCTCCTGAATAACTTATTACTTATATAATTTATCAGACTGCTGTAAGATGATCTTCGTTATTGGAGTGATGAAGTTCATTTCCTCATTGCTTATCCTATTTCTTTTTTTTGACCTTTCTTTTTAAGCAATATACATTTTCCTAATGAATTGATCATCTTACTATATGATCAGAATAGCAAAAACTCACTATACATATT
Organism: Epiperipatus broadwayi; assembly: GCA_028023455.1. Taxonomy (NCBI): domain Eukaryota; kingdom Metazoa; phylum Onychophora; class Udeonychophora; order Euonychophora; family Peripatidae; genus Epiperipatus; species Epiperipatus broadwayi. Next base: position 3,087,510 of record JAQFVV010012410.1, on the reverse strand, counting down.
GCCACACAGCAAGCTAGAGTTATCAATGGATGCCAGAAGGCTTCTGAATAAAATCCCTATCTAGTGCTTATACTCATCCAATATCCCCAGACTAGTTTCTGGCTTGTGGCCTTTGTCAGCGAGGAGTCTTGGATCTGAGAGTACTGCACCTAGATCTTAGGATCTAATGCATTGACGAAGGTCACAAGCCAGAAACTAGTCTGGGTATATTGGATGAGTAGGCACTAGATGAGGATTTTATGCACAAGCCTTCTGGCATCCATTGATTACTCTAGCTTGCTGTGTGGCAATACATATAGTGAATTTTTGCCTGTTTTAATAACAGTTATAAGCAAGCATGAGAAATGGTGATCATGTGATGATCAGAATAGTGTAATTTCAGCCTGGTCATTTGTTCTTCAAGAATTCAGATTTGAAATATCATTTCATTTTCTTTTAGATATATGATATTCTTGAGAATCTTCATCAGAATTAGTTTAAAAACATCAATACTTTCCCTATTATTTTTCACTATCAAGCTTTCACATTCATCAATTGAACAATCTGATTTTCTTTTTTAAAGACATTTATATATTTAATAAACTTTTCCAGGATTTTCTTTGAACTGTGCTCCATGTTTTCTATGATGAATTTCTCGACTAACAGATCATTGTTCATTGAATAATCAAAAGGTGCAAAAACTGTCTACCATTTTTATTCCTTCATTATCAATTTTGAAGTCATTTGCTATCCTTAATCATAATAATCATTATCTTCATTATACTACAATACCACTTTTTAAAAAGTCTTTTCTAACTTTTTTATTGAGAGAGTCTTGGGATCTTTTTGTATTTTAAGTTTTAAATAATGTTATAATCCAAGGTTGTTGATATTTCTTCCAGCAGTTTTAAATCCATATTTGTCTTTATCTAATCTTGTTTTTTTCATAAACATATTTATACAAGCTTGGGATCTTTGTGTATTTTAAGTTTTAAATAATATTATAATTCAAGGTTGTTGATATTTCTTTCAGAAATCTTGAATCCATATTTGTCTTTATCAAATCTGGTTTTTTTCATAAACATATTTATACAAGTTTTATAAATATTGTGATAATATGAATCATTAACATATTTTCCAGAGGCAAATTCGGTTTTACTTTATCATTGCTATTTTAAGTGGAGCTATAGTTTTGTATAGAGATTTCTTATAAGAACTACAAAGTATTTTAGTGCATCCAAATCCCAAGAACAGTCCACAAATTTGAATGGTCAAGTGAATCAAAATGTTATTAGGAACAATTAAGCATATGCATAAACTTTTTTTAAAAAAAATATTCATTTTTTTTTATCTATTAAACATCAGCTATCCAGCTTCTCTGAAACTAGTTTGAATGTTTGAAGCTACCTTTTTGTGTCACACTCTACTATTTTCAAAATAATCTTACTAATGTGATAAATTTGAAATGGCCCTCTTGTCAAAACATTTAATTTTTTCCAATTTCTAGGCTGTACTTTTAATGATTCTTCTTTAGTTTACTGAAAAAAAAAATGGAAAAATGGCATTGTATCAAATTTTGTGATACAATGCTATCAGTTATAATGGACTTACCTGGCCTTGATCTTTTCATTATTAAAATTTTTTAGAAATAGAATACTCATGAAAAATGCCTTGATGTTTACTAGGAAATATAGTTTCTGTGTATATTTCTTTCACTTTTGTTTCATTTTAGTTACTATGATATTTGCCCTCTCACATTTTTAATGTTATTGTTATAGTAATTCTCCTTGTTTTTTTTAGGATGCTCTTTGAAATTTGGTATGCAAACTTTTTTTAAAAGACATATCTTTTTTAATATTTGCTCCTCTCGTTCTCTCTTTTTTTAGCATTTACAACTGCATCCTCTGTTACCCATTTTGGTTTACTGGTTTTTCTATTATATTCATTACTTCTCTAGATTCCACTCTTATTACTTTGTCACTGTTATGAATTCACAGTTTATCTGTTTTACTATCATAATTAAAAATCTCAAATTGATTTCTGATATATTTTTTTTTGTTTTCCAGGTCATATCTATGATATAGACAAGTTTATAGTTTTTTTGAGATTACTATCTACCTTTGCAGAGTGCTATCCAATGATGTTAAATGAGGCTTTTTTAAAAAAAATATTGAATAAATTATGCATTGTATATATATTAAAATAATTTATCATCATCATCAGCTATTTTTAGAAGAATATGATATGAAACATCAAGGGAGAAGGGAAAGAGGCAAAATATATAAATAATAGAGTTGCTTTATAGTGATTATACAAACTAAGTATATTAATCACAAATATAATCACATATTAGAATATTCTGATCCATTGTTTTGTTTATTTGATATTTTGTGATGTTTTGTTTTAATTTCTTCTGTAGCAAACTTTACAAAAGATTTCAATAAGTTGTTTAATTGCAGCTCAGCCATATTTTTTTAAAAAAGCAATCAATTTTATTGTGCTTCAAAAGGTCTTTGAGATAATCTTTTTAATATAAGTAGGGTCTCTTCCACAAAAACCACATTCAACATCTAATAAGCTGAAGAATGTATTAATTGGGCTTATAATTTTGCTATTGTTTTTTTTATTTATAATTTTTGTGGAGCATTTGTGAATGAAGTATTTCTAATGCCTTTATGTTATTAGTAATAGGTTTTCCAAGACTTAATTTCATATGATAAATCAAGTAAAACATCTTCATGTAATACATAATTTAGTTGCAATAATTATAACAAAGCTATGAAATACTCTGCCTTTTAACTTGTTGGATTTTGTATTTAATCTTAATATTTAGTTCCATCATCTATCTTCATACTTAAAAAGCTACTAAGATATTTATATAAGGCTTGGCAGTTATTGAAATATTCCCCACCTGACAGTTGGCAAGCCTGTCATACAGAGTGAGGAGAAAGATATTTGGAAACGTTTTTGCCCTATAGAGAGATATTGGAAGTCTGTTTACTCCACCCCCCCCGCCTTTTAAAATAAAAATTTCTACATGTAAATAAGAAAAAGAATTCTGATAGAAAGTTGAAATTGAATAAAATATATCAAATCAATTTCAGTTTCTATTCTGAATTATCTAAATGATGATTTTTATTGTGACTTTTTTTTGGTTTATAATTTTTTTGCAATTTCCGTTTCCATTATTTTGCTTTTATTCTATATCCTCCTTTTAAATGGTAAAAGTTAGATATTCTCTGGCATTAAATGTCATGGAGATGAAATGATAGATCATATACTAAATTAGTGCCTTGCCTTATAGACTTCTTGAGACAGAAAATATAATGTTCTTTCACTAGATTCTGGGTAAATTTTACTATTATAGTGCTAATTTTTTTCTAAGTTTCTATCATGATCAAAAAAATTATCTGATAGGCTTGGGGCAGAATAAGGTTCATATAAATTAAACTCTCTTCAGATACTAGAGCTCTTTCTCTTGAGAAAATACTTTTCTATTGGGTCAATATATCCTTATTATATATACTGAATATATATAAAAATTACCCTGTCATACTTTTTCTACTACCTACTATAGTAAATATTTATAAAGTTTATTAATGTTACTATTGAAAAATAAAAGTGGAAAATTTTTTTTTTTTTAATTATTTCGTTTAAGTTGTATATAACCATAAAATTTTAGTAGTATTTGAAGGAAATATAAAAGCAATCTAGAAATAAACCATGAATTTGAACCTGTAAATGTTTGACACTTACCTTGTCAATCAAAGAAGCTTGCATTATATTATAGTTGTGTTATGTTTTTTGACAAATTGTCGAGAAGATTTTTACTTCTACGGAAGAATATTTAAACCCATTAATATTTATGATTAACTAGATTGGTTTTGTGTTGGCTACTTAAATTTTTTTTTAAGCTTTATTCAGATTTGAATCTCAGGTTATGGGCATGGCAAGAGATTGTATTAATTTGTCACAGTCTTTCACTAATAGAAGTATATTTGTATATGTTGACAAGTTAATCTCAAAAAATATTCAAGGCAGATTTGACTAAATACAACATGCATATGATTTCTCAAGGAGATAATACTTTATTATTATTTTACATTAACAAATGATTTTTAACTCTAAACACATATATATATGTTCTATATTACTGGTATGTTCTAACTCAATATTATTTTTGCTGAATAATTTACCATTGCTCGCTACATTTTTAACATTATTTATTCCAGCATCACACTTTTACAGTGCTATCATAAACTTTTAACAATTTTTTTACATTGTAATTATGCATATTATATAATGGTTTCATTACTAATAAATTACAAAACATGCACTAATTATTAATATTTTTAAAATACACATCTATATCTTTAGTCTTTATATCATTAGTTGTAGTCATAAATATGTATATAAAGTATAATATATATATGTGTCTAGATAGACAACCATTAATATGAATTCCTCTAATTCAAAACTTTCTATAATCCAGACAAAATTATAAAATATTATTTTGATTTAGTGTTTATATAGCAGTATAAAAATATTGTGCTGGTATAAATTTAATTATATTCTATACTTTAAAGTATTATATTATTAATAAAATACATTTATATAGTATACAAACATTTATGTACATATACAAAATTATGGATATTAAAATCAATATTTAAATTTTTGACAGAGTTTGAATTTATAATGAAGTAGACAATGGATTATTGTTGAAATCCAAAAGATATATAAATCCAAAAAAGCCGTGGAAATTGATGTGATTTAACATGAATTTTTATGTTGGGAAAGATGCAGATAAAGTTTTTAAGTTTGTCCCTGTTTTGTTTATTATTAAGTCATCAACATTTCAACCAGATATGACATCATGTATATCATATGGATACTTCAAAATCACTTGGTATTGCTGTAAATACTGGTAATAGACAAGAACTAAATCTTATTTGTCATGATGTTTAGCTTTCAGTTGTTTTATTCAATTTAAAATTTTGAAGGCCTCATGTTAAAAGAAATGGGGTGGAAAATAAGTAATTTATCAAAAGACATTTCCTGATTAATCAAATTAATTATTCACTATGTCTTTTCTTTTAGTCTGATCCTTCTAAATTTTGATTTGGAAGGAATAATTGATAATTAAATTATGTAATAAGTAATCAATTGGTTTTCAATTATTGATGTCTAATTATAATATCACTAATTGCTATTAGACATTTGAATTACACAGATGATGCAGAAATATGATGAAGTATTAATGTTACAGTAATATACAAATGCAACAAAACTTTACTCACATTCACAATTATCTATATGAAAACATAAATTTTTATAAATTTTATACATATAACTTCTATTGCATATTATATTTCATTGACATTTTTCTGCAATAAATTAAAATTGAAATGTATGAAACATATTAAGTTTAATTTAGCTACTGTCATGCCAAACTTGTGGCAAATGGTATTCATTATTTGAGCATCTTATTGATTAATAATTGGGTTGGGTGCATTGTTACAAATTTTCTCATTTATTTTTTCTAGTTGTTTTTTGTAGTCAACATAAAATTTGAGCTAATTCTGTATTTTTTACTTCATTTATATTTTAACAGATAATTGTAGATCTGATGAATAGACATACTATCAAAAAGAAACAAAAGAAATAATCAATAAACAAGTCATCCAGTAAGATAAATAATCAATGAGATTGAAAAGTATTTAAAGAAAATTAGAAATAATGTGAAATATAGTTTACCATCTAAGCCACCATATAACCAGTTTTTATTAATAGTAAATAATATAATATTAAACATTTTCCCCCTTGAAGTCAGATTCATGTAAGATATGTTTTAATTTTGTTGCTTTTTTAATACATGATGCATTCTTCTGAATTTTTTATTTAATGTTTTTATTACTGGTCAGAAAAATCGCATAGATGGTGTTTTTATTTTTTCCCCCATGTGTCAAAGCATCGGCCAGAAGGAACCCGGGACAACTGCTTATAAGGCAGCTGTGCTAACCACTCTGCCACCAATGTTTAACATAGATGGTGTTTTTCTGTGAAATCACTGTTATTGTAATAAATAACAGATTGAATTTTATATTGAGATTTCTAATTTTTTTTAAAGATCCTTTTTATAAATGTTTTATTAATTATTATTATATTTTACTTTGTTATTTTTGGCATTATTCTATAATATTAAATATTCATATTCGGTTTGCAGTAGCCATTGTTTTCAGCTTTGATTTTTCTGTTAGTGTATTTTTTTTTTTTAATAAAAAGTCATAACCTTTTTAGTAAATAGCTCTCTGCAGGACAAAATTCTCAGAAACTCCTCATAGATGAACAGTGAAGAAGACAGTACTCTCCAGACTTTCCAATTGCTAGATCTGATAGAAAAATTCTAAGCTTCAAAAAGAATTTTATTTGACCTGAATTCTGGATTTGAGCCATTTATCATAGCACTAGTAGTAAAATGTTACATTTACACGTTTTTCAATATAAAATCATATATGTGTATGTTATTAGTTGCAGGAAATACATGTATCTATGGTAAAAAATTTGATATTCTTCCGAACTTTTATCTTTTACAAATGCAATATATTCACATTAAATGAGCTCATCTTCCAGAAGTTTTAATACTATAAATTGGCTTGCTGTTGTTTTAATGAGACTGTTAAATTATAAAATTTATTTGATACTTTATTTAATTAATGTGACATAGCTGACACAAACATTACAATTCTTATTATATAAAATTAATTTTTTATGTAATAAATAGTAATTATAGGTGACTTGAACCAAGACTTTCAAGCTCCATTTAGCTATCCAAATCTGTCTAATACAACTGATACACATGATCACACACATGTGAAAAAGATAAATGATCTCCGATATAAGTATTTTATGTGAACCAGCACCCACCAGTTGGTCAGATCATCATCTTCCACACACATATGTAATCAGTGCTCAGTTTATATTAAGATAGAAAATCTTCAAACCCCAATGAACAGGCTTGCTGAACCAGAGCACTGATTATATATATGTGTGGGAGATGATGATCTGGACCAACTGATGAGTGCTGGTTCAGCATGAAATACATATATTGGAAATCATTTATCTTTTTCACATGTGTGTGGTTATCTATATTAGTTGTATGAGATAGACTGGAAAGCTGAAGGGAGCTTGAAAGTCTGATTCAAATCTCCTCTAATTACATCTAAACTCCAGGGATATAAAATATACCTGTGAAACTTAATTTTTGTTTTATATGAATATTGAATTGAAAGTGTGGAACATTAGCTATAGCATAATTCTCTAATTGTATATAATAGTATCCAATACATTTTTTTTTATAAGGATCTTTTTTCCTGTCCATTTAATTTAAGTTCAGCGGATTAAACTGAATATCCAGCCGTGTGGAATATTTTTTTCCTAAAAATAATTGTGTTTTAAAACAACAAGGTTATTTTAATTGTAAGAGATAATTCATTAAGTTGAATGTCATTTTAAAGAACTTTTACGATTTTAAAGAAACAAGACTTTCAACTGCAAAGAACTTACTGTTTTTAAGCTTTAAATAATTATTTACTACTTTGAAATATTACTTGAAGCTCACCAGAACAACTCACATTTTTAAATTGACACATTTCAAGAACGAAGAGATAATGAAAATTTCCAGCCTGTATTGCATTATTTTTTTGTTTTATTATATGTAAGGTCTTTGACTTTATTTTAAATTTTATTTTTTAAAAAAATATTTTAAAGTTCATTTTTTAACAATCTTTATCAGCAATTTGATTGGTCTTTGTAAGACTTTAGTCAGATGCCAACTGCCAGCTAAGAATCATCTTTAATACTGATTATTTGTTGACTAAAAAATTGATTTTATTAACAAGATTATGAATTTATATCTTTTTGATATTATATATTGATTATATTCATTATTCATATTAAATTATAAATATTATTTAGATTTATGGTATAAAAAATTAATAAATAGTAATCAAAATGGCTTTACTTGTCAGAAGTTCATAAGAAATTTGAGCACTGGAAGTGCCAGAACTGAAATTAATTTGAGGATATTATGCTCTAGAATTTGTCATTCTACCACTGCACTAAACCATGTAAGACAAATATTGTATTTATTAGTTTAGAAACAATTGAAAATAATAGAAATATAGCTACTACAAAAACACTATACAAACAAGCTATTTGCAGTGGCTTCTTTTAAAAACATGTCTTGACCAGCACTATGTCAAGCAATGGTTACTATTTAGTATCTGATTTACTTTGTAAGCTCATCAACTTTATTTTTTCGGACTCTAGTTTATTAAATATAAATGTAGCAAGTAGATTCAAATATTGCAGTAAACTTATTTTCTCACTAAATTAAGATTTGTAGAACAGACACAATTAGAACAGACACAATTTTTACAATGATTACTATTGGCTGACATAGCACACATGTATACAAACTGTTTCAGAGCCGTTTCACCTCAGATATTTTTGTAATAACTTGTATAGCTTAGATACTTAATATTATTTATGTACCATTAGTTATATCTTTAGCAATGAAAATATAACAATTTTTTTCCAATTATTGAAATTCTGCTATATGCAATTTGTTTTAACCATGATCCTGAAAAAAAAAAGTTACCTAATATGGTTGCCAAGAAAAAATAAGTTTAAAAAAAGAAAACAATAAAACTGTTAAAGTTTTAAGTGCTGAATATGGAATGGCTACATTGACAATATGTTCTTTTTTTTTAAAAAAAATCTTTTATGTAAACTTTTTAAGTTTTTACTTTTCAAAAATTAAATTTTCAAATTTACATGTACAATACAGTATTATAAAGTTTAAATAGAACATTTAAAATATGTATTTTTTTTTTCATTTTCTTGATTCTTTATACATTGATTATTTATAATAGCATTTAATACATTTTTCTTTATTTACTTTTTACAATGAAGCAAATTTTATTTATTCCTTGGTAATATTTCCTTACAGTTTTGATTGACCAACAGTCTTCATCAAAGCTACAATATTCAAACAGATATTACCACATAATTAATCTTTTAATATATATATAATGAAATATGTAATACATTGTATATAAGGCTCTCTCTCTATACATATATTACACATCAGATGTTCCTGGCCTATGGAAAGACTGTCATTTATTTTTAATTGGTTTGTGTTAACAATTTTTTTTAAAGATTTAATGTAAATTAAACAAAAGATTTTAATATTATATAAATAAATTTGAAAAATTCACAATTATAAAATTGAAAAAAATAAAAAAATATTTGGAACAACCTGGCCTGTTATGCCCTTTAATAAATTTAACTGTATTAATAAAGCTAAATAAAAATTAAAAATTTAAAATATATGTTATATTTAGTATGTGAATTTAACAGCATAATCAAATTACTCCTCTTAAATGCAAGGAAGGAATTACTTTCTTCACATAAAATACTTCATAAAAGAATTCTATTAAATGCAGAATTCCTTTCTTCACATAGTGTTATGGACAAACAATAGTTTTTTTAATTGGTTGTGAATTTGACACATGATAGTGTTTTGGATATTCAGGAATTTTATATATAAGATAATAAAATTATATTTCAATAAACCCAATAAATATGCATATATATTTTTTTAACAATTTTCTAAATAGCAACCTTATTGTTTTCTTTATATTAAATACTGTATATAAAAGTAAAAATATATTTATATGATAGATTTTACATAATACAATTATTTTTTAATAAATCCAATAAGTATATATATATAATTTTTTAAAATTATAAATATTAAACTTATTGTTTTTTTTATTTTTTATTTAAATCTTTATATAAAATAATGTATATAAAAGTTAAAAAATTAAAAAAAAAATTAGGAAATTTGAGATTATTAGTCCACAATAGCTATTTGAAATTTTGTAACATAATTGCTTAATGCAGTAAACTTATACTGCTTATTACTTTATGGCATAATTATGACTCCAAATAGGCATTTAAAATAATGAAAATAATTATCTTATTACTTGCATTATTGTCATTATTAATAGTTTCAGATCTTCCTAATGCTACTAAAATAAATTAGAAATCTATTTCAACTATGGATTTGTAAGCAATTTTGCTATTGCTTTTAAAAAATCCAAGCTTTTAATTTTCTTTGACTGCTTGAAATTTTTGTATAAAATGAATAATTTGACAATTGAAATATTTAACATTTCAAAGAACTTGGTATTGACCAATGTCTTGTTTAAGTTATAATCTATCTCAGTTTTTCCAGTTGCAGAACACATGTATGAAAACTTTATGCAGCAATACCACACGTAAAAAATAATGCACAAGTTTTTCTTAGTGCTCAATTGAATGCATTTTTTTTTTCATATGTCAAAGTGTTGACCGGGAAGCGAACCCGGGCCAGCTTCTTGGAAGGCAGCTATGCTAACTGCTATTAGCAAATTCCAAAAATGTTTTATAAAACATGTTTTTGATAAAATAGGGATATATTTAGAAAGTATTGAAATAGACATCTGTCCAATTTTTAAAAATAATATGAAATTATGGCATTTGAAAATGGATAGGGGTAAAGTTTACTGCAATTATTGAGGGTTAAATAAACAAATAAAATTTTATATGAAATTATTATTAAGTAATGCATGAATAAAATTAAGAATAGTTAAAGTGAAAAAAAAAAATTAATTTAATAACAAATAAATGGTTAAAAGTTATAAAAATGTAAAGTATAAAATATATATAATGTTTTGAACAAAGACTGATAAATTAAAAAAAACCAAGATTAATATTTATGAAATGGTTAAAAATTATATACTGTATGTATATTCAAAACTGTAAAGAAATATTTTCAGGAATAAATAAAATTTACTGCATTGTAAAAAGTTAATAAAAGAAAAGCTTTAAATATTATATAATTATTTTTACACTAATAATTTTAATTTTATATTATATATTTCCTGTTAAAAAGGTTTTGTTGAATAGTAACTTTAATATTGGAATGGGCCTGGATTCCTAAATACATATAATTATTATATGCTAGAATGAATGTATTCTGTAATGAACAGACTTCTCTAATCGATTATATTTACTGTAATAGATCCAATCCTAGTTCTAAAATTAAATTGAAAATAGAACTTGTATTTAATATTTAACACAGCATTACGCTGTTGCACATGCGCTTTGAAGATTTTAACTATAAATGAATGAATACTAACACTCAACCACATGATAAAGTCTTTGGAAAAGATAGAATGGCCATCTATCTTTTCGAACCCAAACGCTTTTGTATGGGTGAATCTTAAGTGTTTGAAAGTGAAAGCGTGAATATATTAAATAATCACTTTAAATTACTATTACATGCTTGAATGAAAGACGCTAATGAAATTTGCTAGAATTTACAATACGCCATTCTTCTTATTTGATATTAAATGTATGTAAATAAATCACGTATTTAAACAATTATTTTATGATAATACAGTATATCTTTTTTTTTATATTTTTCTAATTCAAAAGTAGATTTAATTATTTGTTTTTATATTTAAAATCATCATTAACACTAAAATTTACTGCAGATCATTAATCTTTGAATTTTTAATTTCAATATGCCCATATTTATTAATAAACAATCTCAAATATAATCAGAGATATTTTTTAAATATTAAATGCTTTTATTGACTCCATACTAAAAACAAATAAAATAATTGCTTTTTTAATCACAATTGGAATTTTTAGATTAACTTGAAATAAAGCATTAGAGGGCCAGATATTAATTAAATCAATCATTTGTTATAAAAAATAGGGATTGACTTAATTAATTTCTAGACTCCCCATGCTTTTATTTCAAGTCAAATCTAAAACTCCAATTGTGATTAAAGAAATAATTATTTTTATTTCTTTTTAGTGCATGGACAATATAAGTATTTAATATATAAAAAAAGTTTTTCTCTATTATTTTTAAGTTTTTAATATATATGCACATCTTATAGTTGATATATATATATATTACTAGATATTTCTGCTATAAGTTAAAATGTACACCTCTTATATATATCATATTTAGTATGTATACATAATACATATATATATAAACTATTAAGCAAAGCTTTATTAAGAATAAAAATTCTATAGTGTTCTTAGCATGATTTTGACAGATAATTCTCATAAATTTAGCAATGCTTGTAACAGATATGGGAGAATATGACCCTGTTTAAAAGCTAAATAATTAGCATATTATTTGCATAGTGTATTAGTTAGTTGGAGCAGGCCACTTTTTGGAAATGGGAACTCAGGATTCTTTCCTATTAATGGCATAATTGTTCTTGCAAATGTGCCAAGCCTCCTCGACTTTTTGCTTGGCATCATTACATTCTGAGGAAACAATGTTGAAACACATGGGCTGGGATTAGTGAAATGCTCGAAAAAAAAACAGATTTAGTGTCCGAATGTGTTTTTGCTGGTGATACACATATTTATGCTGAGCCAATTGGATGGACAGGTTGACTTGAGATTCACATAGTAAACAAAGGCAGAAAGAATCTTGGCATTTGATTTTATATATGATTTGAGAATGAAAATCTGGTGTTAGTGTATCTTTTGAACTATTGATTAATCATTATAAAGGGGGAGGATTGCAGAGTTTAATTCGATGAGTAAGAATAATATTTTTATGAATCTAATGAGTGACTTTGGTTACGTAGGGAAGAGATAGCCAAGACTTATCATTGATTGTTGGGGATGGGTGTTGATTTTATAATAATAGTTCTTGACAGTTTGAATGGTGTACAGATCAGATATGTATGTGTTAATATTATTTTTACAGTCAGACTTGCATTTACACAGGTAAAAATTTCTAAATAAGAATGTCTTGAGCTCTGCAAATTTGTGCATTTTGGTATAACAGATTTTGGGTATATGAAACTGTTGAGAGGTTTGCCAAGTGTTTTGTAGTTGAATGAGGCACTTGTCTCATGGAGTATGCAAATTGAGAAATTTGATGTGTTATAGTTGCCTTCATTTTTTGAGTCCATTTCAATGATGAAGCAAGCATGAGATCCTGTTGGATTTGAGTGGTGAGAAAATTCAGAGTGCAAATGAGTATGTCATCAACATATCATAGGTAAAATAACACATGATTCAAAATGTAAGGTACATAGATAAGATCATTTCTTCAAACCTGTTGAGAAAAATACTGGAAATGATCCCACTTATGGAAAGGCTCATAGGCCACCCCTCTTTTATCTTTTAATATCTGTTGTTGAAAGAAGCAGTGATATTATGTATCCAGTTGAGGCAGTCAATGGTAAATGCTATTTTTTGTGCATTGTGTTCTACTTGTTGTAATGCCTATTTGATAATCTGGATTGACACTGTATATGAAACATTGTCCATCCAGATTATCAAACAGGCATTAGAACAAGTGGAATACAACACACAAAAAATAGTATTTATCATTGACAGTCTAACCTGAATACAAAATCACTGCTTCTTTCAAGAACAGATATTAAAAGATGGAAAAGGGGTGGCCTATGGGCATTCTCATAAGTGGGAACATTTCCAGTATTTTTAGCAATATATTTGAAGAAATGATCTTACCTAAGTACTTTACATTAAACCCTGCATCATTGTACCTATGATATGTTGATGACATCATTTACACTCCAGATCACTCAAATCCAACAGGATCTCACACTTGCTTCATCATTGAAATTGACTTGAGAAAATGAGGACAACTATAATGACATCAAATTTTTTGATTTGCATATTCAATGAGACATGGGACTCATTCAACTACAAAACACTTGTCAAATCATATGTGTTTTCAAACATTCAAAATCTGTTACACAATTAACACACAAACTTAAGGCATTTCTATTTAGAAACTTTTATCTGTGTAAATGCAAGTCTGACCATAAAAATAATATTTACACATACATATTGACCTGCATAGCATTGGATTTAAGTTTTCATCCTTCATTCAAACTGTCAAGAACTTTTATTATAAAAGACAACCACCCCCAACAACTAATGATAAACTTTGGCTGTCTCTTCCCTACATATCCAAAGTCACTCATTTGATTCATAAAATTATCATTCCTACCCATCAAGTTGGACTTCATACTTTTCCCACTTTGTATAGTTAATCAATAATTCAAAAAAATAAACTTCTACCAGATCTTTATTGTCAAATTGTATTTAAAGCAAATGCCAACATTTTTTCTGCCTATCTTTTTACTATGGTAAATCTTAGACAACTTGTCTACATGATTGGCTCAGCATGGTTACATGTATGACCGGACAAAAACATACTTGGACAGTAAATCTTTTTTTTCAATGTTTCACTAATTTAGGCCATCGATTTGAACCCACCTGTTTCAATGTTCTTTGTTCGGAATGCAATGACCCCAAGTAAAAGGTCAAATCTCGGCAAAGTTCTAAGGACAATTATGCCATTAAGGAAAGAATCCTGCATTCCCCTTTTCAAAAAGTGACTTGCTCTTAATTAATGTACTATGCAAACAATATGGACATTTTAAAGCTTTTAAATGGGTCTTATTTTACCACCTCTCTTACAAGCATTTCTATATTTATGACAATTATCTGTCAAAAACATGCTAAGTACTACAGGATTTTTATTATTAATAAAGCTTTGCTCTTAATATAGTTTTTGTATTTTGTACACATATATATTACATTTATAAATTTTACTAATTACATGTGTATATATTGTAAATGAACTTCACTTAATACATATAATTTTACTTTAAATCAATATCACACATACAGAGTATATAAGTCATTAGATATTTCTGCAGTAAGTTAATATTTATGCCCTTAATGTATATATTATATTTAGTATATGTACATAATTATATATATATAATAAATCAGTAACTAAGTTTTCTATTTAAAAGTGTTTGATAGTTTTTATTTTTATTTTAATTTAAAACAATTGTTTTAAAAAAGAAAACTAAAGAAAATTCACATGATCATTGTTTTAAATAATTATAGCAGTTTTCTTTTTCTTTAGCTTTTAAATAATGCAAGCTGTCTATTTTAACTTTTTTTTTAAAAAAAAAACAATTGTTTTAAAATAAAAATAAAAAGCATAAACAATTTTAAATAGAAAACTTAGTTACTGATTAATACATGTATAATTATGTACAATATTAAATATACATACATTAAGAATTTAAAGTGGATTAAAATATTATTAAATTGAAAGAAATTTTTTTTATTGACCTGCCCTCTGTTCCTTATCTATCAAACTAGTTGACATACTGAAATGATAAGGGTTTCAAATGGATTAGGATGATGTAACTTAGTTATATATCAATTTGCAAGCAATTCTGTTCAATTTAAATAAATTAAAATCTTGATTTTAAAATTTCATTCTAACTTGTAAAAGATTAAAAGTTAACAAACAAACAGATTTTCCAAAATCAATAAAAGGATTTTAAAAATAAGGATAGAAAATATATAAAGTCAATGAAGATTACAGATTACCCCCTGCCCCCAATCTTATTATGGGATATCATAAGTGTAAGGAATAAAGCTTTAATTAATAGTAAAAGTGTCAATCGCTTAGTTAGTGAATCGTATTAAAACAGTAATAAATAAATGATTGATAGATGCAGCTTAAGAAATTACTGAACTAGTGAAAATGCTTAAATGCAATTTTTTGAGGAAAACTTTAAGCCTATCTAAATATATGTTAAACCAATTATTATTATTCAACATATTTTTTTGGTTGTAGAATAGAATGAAAATAATTATTCTTAAAAGCAAATGGAAAGTCATGTGATATTAATGACATTAAGAAATTGTGTAACAACAGTTTGAGGTTAATTCTGATTACTTTAACACAATAATGTGGAAAATACAATGATATGAGGTGGATAGTCCTAATAGCATTAATTGGATTACTTTTTAAACAGATAAATGCAAAAGTTTTCTCATCATTATTAGCAAATAAAGGATATATTATTAGAAGGATCATTTGAAAGGTAAAAATAATATTTGGTGTACAGTTGATTGGAGTTATATTCCTTCTGAATGCAACTTGTTAAAACAAATATGAAAAAGTGTGTTAATAATATAGACAAAGTTTTTGTAGATACTTTCTTGAAGTAAATTGACTATTAGTCTGGTTATTGTTTTAAACAAATTTTATAAGTTATTTCACTATTTGTGATAGAAGTAAAGCAAATTAGTAGATTATCTTATTGAATGAAAATAATTTGACAACTGACAACATTCAATTTAGCTTTGATAAGTTCAAGAACTTGTATATCTACCATAGTATTAGAGGTATATAAGATTATTGGTATTATTTGAGTATAGTACATGAACCACCAAATCACAGGGAATCAATGACTTACCATCATTTAATGTAATTTTAACAAGCTTTGAATGAATTGAAATAACCTTATGCAAAGTTGATATCATGTAAAATAGTGTTAAATTATATAATGTTTTTAGGCATGCTGTAATATAGATAGCTAGATTTTTTTTTAAAGTTTAATTCAGTAAATTGATATATTCCATGTTATTTTAGATTATTTTAAAATTGCAACCAAGTTGTTATTGAAGACAACTTCGATAAAGTAATTTTCCAATTATAATGATGTTAAGGATATCATCTAGAATTAATTTGAAGTATCTGGGAATACTGGTATGGGTTAAGTCTTTGCAAGTTTATTATAGCATATATGTAAACACAGAAAGTCATGTAGATGAAAATAGAGGTTTTAACTGAACTTGATGAAAATGATAAATCAATTAGCCAGAATCTATGATCACCTAAAAATATAACTTCTTCAGATGTAACAAAAACATTAGGATAATTATGTGGGCTATCTAATACAGTAGGTAATACATTTTAAGTATAATTAAACTAGCACAGAGAATAATTGTACCGCAATAATATAAATTGGATATAGCAGCAATATTTTTAGCTTTTTTTTAAGTGAATTGATGAATGTAAGATAATATTTCTGAGAATAAGTTAATGGAAAAAATTACATTTGAATTGTTAGATAAATATATTTTACTTAAGCTTTTTTGTAGTGGATTTTTTTGGCTAGTTTTTATGTTATCGTAATTCCTTGAACTGAATGAATGTTGGTCCTAAGAATGAGTATGTGGCCATAATCAAGAAATGTAAAAAAAAATGTTTGAAGAAATTGGTGAAGAAATCTTTATTTTAATAATCACTAATATTTTTTCAAAAGGTAAATTTCATAAATTGTTTATTTTCTTTAAAATTACAGCATTGGTGAGTCTAGTCATCCCATTGATAAATGCTTGTAAGAACATAAACTGATAATTAGAAGATAGAAAACAAGTGTGTCTAAGGTAGCAAACCATGTATGTACCAATGAACAGATTGTTCAATTGTGAAAATACAAAAATATTGGATAGAGAAGAAAAGGTACAAAGAAGAAAAGCTGCTCACATGACAATGGCAAAAAATTCCATAAGCCAACCTAGTGTGACTATACATAATACATGGAAACCACTAATCAACTTTACTCTTAGGAAAAAGTAGAGAAATCAGGAGGAACCTCATAGATAAGTATTTGAAATTTCTACTGATGGTTGCCTTTGGCAGGATGGCTAAGTTGGTTAGAGCGTTACCTTAAAATTCAATAATCAAGAATGTAAAGACCCAGGTTCGAATCCCATGCTAATACTATCACTGGTCAGTCCAGAAACACATGAAGAAGAGGGGAGAATAATATCTCCCAAAACGTTGTGCATATACTAACCTTTTTGTTGCGCTATTACTAATAGTTGAATGTATTTGGAATATTTAAATAAAGTTAAATTTTTCTTAAGACATTCAATGCACATATTAGATGATGGAAATAGTCCAATATAAAAATACAACTAGAACACCATCATCACAAACCTTCAGGAAAACACTTTCTTTTAGTTTACACTGAGGCAGTATAATATATATCATTTCTTTAATTCTCTACAGTTTTAATATTTGGATATCGCAATCTGCTTTTTGCCAAAAAAAAAAAAAAAAGTAGTGTGGCAAAAAAAAAGAAGAAAATCGTATAATGTGGCTATAATCACTATAAATAAATTTTTATAAATTCATAGTATTTATATTAATTATTATATATTTTTTCTCATGTATAATTGTGATCATCCGAAAAAATAAGTAGTTTTTTAATATTTATTTTATTCAGATCAGGTTTTGTCAGTTAGGCTTGACCTTCCTAATCCTGTTCAATAGTCAGATATTATAAAGTAGCTATCAATTTGAATTGTGTAAATTTAATATGCTGGACTATTTCCATTCTGTATTTGAATTGTTAAACAAATATTTTTAGAAAACCTCAAACTTTATACTTTCCTAAATATATTCGACTGCTAATATTAACACATTAATATGGAGCACAATATTTCAAATGGTATTATTTTATTCTCTTCTTCAGTTGTCGCTGGTCTCACTAGTGTCAGTGCTGGCACGGGGATTGAGTCAGGACTTTTTAGATTTATGAATACTGAATTCAAGATGATGCTCTGACCAATTAAGCTATTCGTCAAAAAAGAAAGTAATACCACTCAAACATGTTCTATATGAGTATGTAGGTACTATTATCAGTTAAATGTATTTGGAAAAGCACAAATAGTTTGAATTTTTAAAAAAAAAAACATTATGCATAACCCATGACCATGATTCCTCAAAAATGCCAAAATAATTTTTGGAAGTCATGGAATTGTCAAGAAATTTATGTCACAAAAGTAAAAATGAGTTGAAAAGTAGTATCCATAATGAAAGAAATGACATTTGTGTTCCATCATAAAATGAAATTGTGTTTGGTCTAATTCCACCTAGTAGTAAAGTTACTTCCTAAATAAGTCAAAAAGTTTTAGATCACATATAAAGGAATTAGGAATAGAAATATATTAAATACAACTGAACTGGATGATCAAAATAATCCCAACCCAATATATATATATAGCTATAGCTAAATGCCATTACCACAATACTTCTGACAAATAATAAGAAATTAAGCTTATAAAATTCTATTACTAACATTAATTTTCTCTGATTCTTCTTATTTTTTAACTATTAAAATTCTACATTTGTTTGCTTTTGTAAATATTACACATCTACATATTTTCTATTTTGTTATTAAATAGTATTCATGTAAATCATATAATTTAATTTGAAACAGTAACAACTATAAATTTAAAATTTATTGTTTCTTTTACAAAATAAATATTTGATGAAATTTCATTTAAAAGAAAGAGGATGTATAGCACTTGTTATCTAAATATTTATGCAGTCAAAATATTACAAATTTATTTTATTTTTTTTTTTTATATTCATTGTCTACTCATTTTGATTAATCATTTGCTTTTTCATTAAGTATAAATCTATGGAGAAAAAAAGATACAATTGGAAAAAATGCATATATTCATATAACTTCTGCCAAGTATTTTGGAACAAAAATATACATTTCATGTTTTTTATCATTCTTGATATCTTAATAGAGTTATTTGTAAACTTATTTTATATATAAATTTATAATTTTTCATTAATTTGTGCTTTATATAATTTGTACATAATCTCTGATTAATGTAACACAAATATATCAGCTAATAGGAATAATTTTTTTCCTTAGATATTCAAATTGAAAATTGTATATTTTATTAGTTGGCATGCTAGCAATATTTACCATTGGTATTTATAATATAGCTATTTTTTATTTTTTGAACATGGTGTTTCTTATCATTTTCTTCCTACATGTGGGTAGATAGAATAAGCTTGTTATGAATGTAGATATATTGATCTTTCTCAAAACAGATATATTAATGATTATTAGAAAAACACACATATTCAATTTATTCTTTCTTGTGGTTTTTTTTTTTTTTGTATTAACTTATAATGGATATTGTATTTATTTTAACATAGGATGCTAAATTGATAATATTCTTTTTAAAATTGTATAATGTATGAAAATGCTTTGTTTATATTATAAATAAATATGAGTGACATTTTTTCTATTATAGTTATTTAAAATTCAGTACTTTAGTATTACAGCTGCAACACAGAGCATGTATTAGACATACTGTGCCTGTTCACATTTGTATCAATCCACTGATAACCTTGTAATCTGATTAAAATAACGTGTACACGGATCTTGTACATGACTGTCTTCGGCAAAAAAAAAAAGGATATGTATATGGATCTTGTACATGGTATTTTGGCAAGAATTACAAAGTTATCAGGAGGTTGATATGAATGTCAACAGGCACAGTAGGTCTAATGCATGCTCCATGCTGCAGAACTAAAAATAAGTAAAAGTTAAAAAATAGTAAAACTTATAACATTAGCAAACAATTTTTAAGAACGTTTAAAATAAATGCGACTTTCAACATTAACAAATAACTTTTAAGAATGACATCTAAAATAAAAGTTCAACATTAACAAGTTCCAAAAAAAAAGCGACTTTCAACACTAACAATTTTTAAGAATGACATTTAAAATAAAAAATAAAATGTGATTTGTGATATTACAATAATGCTGCCATTAATCAAAAAAATAGTTAGTTTAGATATATACCAAACAAACAGTAAATAATTTTGATTTTTAAGTAATTTGGATAAAAATACATTAACTATATTCCTATGACATCATGTAATGTATAACAGGAATTTATGCATTAAAACCAAAGTTTTGATATATACTATTACCACAGAAAATGGAGATCTGCAGTAAAAATTTTCACTCCGAAAATGAAACCACGTGATTGCAAAGTATGCTGGGATTTTCATAAAACTGTTAATAAACATTTTTTTTTTTTTTTATAAAGAAATTAAAGCAAAACTAAAAAAAAAAAATACATATTAATTATTAGGCTCTCATCAATTTCCACAATTTTGTTAACTCCAATTTTTCTATTTTTCGATTTTAAGATAGCGGTGGTAAAAACTTCTCTCATCTAGTTTTATCTGATAATCCAAGTTTATGTTCTCCCCATTCTACAGAAGTTAATTTCTGAGACCAACTGTATATGAATCTGATTATGGTTAGAATAGGAATTCTTTAATCTTTCAACCACACCCCTTTGTGAAAGTCGATTTTAGTATTGCAATCTCAGACATTACAATGCCATTGTTTGTCCGAGGTGTGTACGTACAAGCTCATGTTATGTCCATTTGGACAGACTTTCACTGATGGCAGGATGCCTTGTTGTTGAAAATATCCATTTCAGTACTTGGTAATTTCCAAATATTCATCATTTCTGAATATGCAATGAAAAATACACAATGAAAAACGCAATTAAAATAATAGCTCTTGTCAGACAGAAATCTAGACAATAACTGAAAATGTCTAAGTATTACAAAAAAAAAAAAGATAGCATTGATAAAAAAAAAACCTTGTTGATTAAAAAAAACACATTTTCACATATACTCGCAGGGATTATTTTTTTCAATTTGACATCATCACAACATTACACATTAATTGTGGGTGTGAAAAGGCATCATATCTCCCCTACATTACAGCCTTAATACTAAAGTACCTAAAATTCTTTTTGAATATGTTGTAGTTCAGTAAAAACAATTCTATGTTTAGGAATTTTAGATACTTTGGAATCCACATAGCAATTATTTTTTGCTTATATTGTAATTTTTTAATAACATAAAAAAAAGTGTCATGAGAAGAAAATAAATCATTGTGAAGTATATTTAATATTGAAAGTTGTTAGATTAGTCAGAAATGTTTTGTGTGTGCAGATTTGGTTTGAAATATTTGAACAAAGTAAATGACCACAAGATGCATTTCATGCTGACACATCAGTTAGTCCAGGACACCATCTCTCATATATATCTCTATTATATAAAAAATATTTACCTAAAGTGGATAGTGTCAAAGATTTGGGTTGAATTAGTTTGACATTTAGAATTCAAATTGTAATTATTAAATATTTATTGTTAGTGTAGTTTTTGATCATTGTCATTTTGGAGAAACAATAGAGAAGAATTATGAAATAAGAAGAGAAATATAAAATTGATTAAAAACCTGGAGTGTTGTAAGATGCAGAATGGAGCCACAAACTACATATTTTGTTCCAAGCAATGATTAGAATAGAATATTTATTGTTTATTGAACTGTGTGTCATCATAATCATCAACCATTGTCAATTCATTGCAGGATGAAGGCTTTTTCAAGTTCAATCCATCATTGCCAATCTCTATCCTTACATATCCACATCACCACTATCCTTTCTTATTTCATCCATCCATCTCACATGTGGTCTCTTTCTGAGACTTTCACAATTTCTTGGAATCCAGGTATTTAATATTCAATTGTCCACTTATTATCATCTTTTTTAGCAATATGTCCAACCCAGATCCACTTCAGTCTCTTAATTTTTTCACTGATTACAGTAACTTGTTTGTTCTCTGACCCATGTATTGTTTTTGAGCTCTTTTTCTTACTTCTAACATGCATCTATCCATACTTCTTTGAGTGTCCTTATATTAAGTGTTCAAGTCTCAAATTCATAAATAAAACTGGTAAACACATTTATTAAAAACTTTCCAACATATAGGCATATTTCCTTTTAATTTTAAGTTTCTTCTACCAAAAACATTCTAACAAAGTTTAATTCTATGATTAATTTCATCTATTATGTTTCCATGTGTAGTAATAATCTGACCAAAGTATTTGTAGTTGTTACTCATCATCAATCTTTAATTTCATCTTTTGAGAAAATTTATTGAACATTACTTTAGTTTTTTTAATATTTACCTTTAGTTCCACTTTCTTATTTTCATCTGATAACTCTTGTAACATTTCCTGAAGCTCTAAAGCATTATTTTCAAAAACAGCTACATCATCTGCAAAATCTAAATGACTTAAATAATCTCTATTTATTTTTATTCTTTTAGCTTCCCATTTTAATCCACAAAATATTTGTTGCAGCTCTGCTGTAAAAAGTTTTGGAGATATGGAGTCACTGTCTTAGATTCTTCTCAATGTTAAATTTCCTAGTATCATTATGTAATCTAATTATTGCTGCCACATTTTTATAAATATTTTTCAGAATATGACAGTGTCCTGGGTCTATACCTTGATGATCCAATGCTTTAATCACTGAAAAAATACTTATAGAATCAAATGCATTTATTCTACAAATCCAAAACATAAGGCAACTCTTATTCATTGATCCTTTCTATAATTTCTTTCAATAGTTGGATATGATCAACTTTTACTCAAACTACTTCTAAATCCAGCTTGTTCTTTTGGGTGGTTGAAATCCAATGATCTCTGTAGATGAGTTGTAATTATTTTGGTAAAATTTTTTGTATAAAACTGATAAAAGGCTGATGATATGTCTGTATTTTCTAATATATTCTTTACTACCTTTTTTAAATATTAAAATTAATACTGCATTTTTCCAATCATCTGGTACATCTTTATCATTTAGATATTTGGTATATAACTTTGCCAAATTTTATTCTATTTCTCCATCTGCTTCTTTTAATATTTCGATTATAATTCCATCATTACCTGGAGTTTTTCTCTTCATAAATTTAATTGCATGATTCGCTTCTTCATGTAAAATTCTGGGCAATTTAAAAGATATAATAGATGTAGGAGTTACTTGTTTTTTATTACTATATAATTTTTGATAGTACTCTTCTACCCATTTCAGGATGTCATCTCACTTTTTAGTAATAGTTCTATCTTTTTTTTTATTGTAGATATAAATTATCTACCAATACCAAATTGTTGGTTTGCACTCTTGAGATTTTTATTCTCTTCTACAGCTTTCATTGTTAGTTCACAATTATAGTTTTTTATATCATTATCAATTCTTTTTTACACCATTTTATAAAATTCAAGATATTCAATCCTTTTTAATGCATCATTATTGTTTATCTTCATATTCTTTTTTCTTCTTCATAAATTCTTTAGTCTCAGTAGAGATTTTAGTGGTCAGTTGCTGCTTTTTTCTACTAGCTATCTTTGTTGCAGTTTTTCAAAGTGTATCAGTTATTTATCTATAATTTTCATTCAAAGTTGAATCCTGTTCAAAATCTACTAATATTTGCAAACAATTTGCAAGTTCTAATTTAAATTCATTAGAAGGTTTCTGAAGATTAGGAACTTTTGTATCTTTAGTTTTGCATTAACATGTATCTTACATCTCACTAATCGATGATCACTTCCTGTGTTGAGTTTATTAAGAACATTGCAATCTTGAAATATATATTTTCTGTTAATGAAAATATAATCTAATTCAGCCGTATCATCATTTTGGATGCTTCTGTGTATTTTTTTAAACATTTTTTTCAAAAAATTCATAATATAGTTTTTCTTTTTCTGCATTCTCCCTAAGTCTATATGTTCTCTCATTTCTTTTACCACAACTGAATTTAACAACAGCACTTTCATCTTTCAATTGTTTACCAATATCTAGCATTAAAGTTTCTCATAACAATTTAAAAATTTTGTTTGGTCTGATCAAAAGCCTTTTATACATCCATATAAAAATCTTCTACTACTTCATCACTATGAGCACTTGTTGGGGCATAAACCTGAATTATCTGCATTTGGTATCTGCTATTAAGTTGTATAACTAATCTTGCCACTCTGTCTGATACACTATCAATCTCCACAATGTTGTTCTTCCACTTTTTAATTGTAATGAATCCTACTTCACTTGTAATTTCAATATTTGTCTTTATAGTAGAGTACATGTCCACTTTTTAAATCAATTATCTCTTTACCTTATTTTCTAATTTCACAAAGTCCAATATGGTGTCACATTTAATATGAGACAGTTTTTCTTTTAATTCTTGCAATCTTCCTTCATTTAAAAATTATCTGCAGTTGTATGTACCTAAATAAAAGATCATTAAATGACAATTTGGGTTCACAATCAGGTAATTCTTAGTATCCCACTATTGGCCATGAACTGCTGTCTTAGTTGGCGGCTTTATAACCTGGTGGGAGTAAGGGCGATGATTTATTTTTGTCTGTCATGATTGTAAATATCTATTAGAAAAAAGTTATTCACACACATTCATTCTGCCTTATCAGGCAACTGAGAGCAAAGACTGTGGTGTTTCTTGATCTTAAACTCAGAGATAAAAAGCCATTAAATTCACCATGCTGGTAAATGCATATTGGTGAACATCCCATCCTCCATGTTCATATACTATATGAATAATCACAATAATAACAGCTGCAATGACTAGAATGTATGAAATGGACATTAGGAATTTGTGCTGCTCAGTTCCTTTAAGACCTCCAAGAAGAATCAAAGGGTTTTCTTTCATTTAGCAACAAACTCCTTTCCGTAAGTATAAAGCACTTTTTAACATACACATAATACCATTTCTAACTTTCTTATACACTTAATACTATTTTTTACACCAAAATAATAATAAAAATGATAAGAGGTCATCTATTTATTTGCATTCATTAGAAACAAGTCATAGGTTTGAGAAGGATAGCATAAAAGTGATTAATTATACAAGTAATAGAAGGGATAGGAAAATTAAAAAGGCAATATTGTTTAAAAATATAAAACCAAATCTTAATAGGGATTTTGGGATAAAGACAATAATTTTATGAATTATTATTATTGTTATTATTATTATTATTAATAGTTTGATTATAAAAAGGTTTAAAAGTAATGTTGAAGAAAATTATGATAGATGGAGTTGTTAAACAAGTATAAGAATTTTTGAAAATTTGTCAGTTAGTTTTGGAAATAGAATTATAAAGATGTAAGTATTTACTAATATAATAAAAAAGGTAATTTATAATATAAAAAGTTAATAGTTAAATATATAATAAAAATAAAGAAAGTTTAGAAGTAATTAAGAAATTTTAATTAAAAAGATAATAAAATGATAGATTAAATAGTATAGTTTAAAGATTAAAGTTTTAAAATTGCAATAAAATTGTTTTAGAATAATTTAATAATAAATTACTTTAAATAAGAAAATAAAATTGGTTAAGAGTAGAAGGATAAAATGGAAAATGATTATTTATAATGGTTAGGCTAAGATGTATGTTATTGATTATGTATATAAATATAATGTATTAATTGTATGATTATGTATTTGGATATTGTAGCTTTGATGATGACTGCAGGACAGTTGAAACTGTTAGAGTAATGTTTTGGTGTAAAAATAGTATTGTTAAGTTTATAAGAAAGTTGGAAATGGTATCATATGTAAATATAGAAATCAATACATAAAGAAAAGAGGAGAAAGAAAATTGTATTATTTCCATAATATACATTGAACTGGGTGGGGTTGTAGATTGAATAGGAAACAAAATCTGGCATACAATTTTACTCTTTAGTGAAAATAGAAATTGTGATACAATTTTTAGACTTACTTTTATATATAAAAATATATTATAAAATTATTTATTATACCTTTGATCTACTCCAATGCAATTTAAGTATTGCTCCACATCAGTTCTCTTAGGCAGAGGAGCATAATACCCAGAGGGTACCTATGACCAAGCCAGAGCTATATATAAGATACATAACTATGACTATGTTTCAAGGCCACTGACCTCGGCTGCTGGATTCAACACTTGTCATTCATAGCAATTTTTTTTTGTTTTGGAATAAACTCCAGGTGCCAGTTAATTACAAAGGTAACTAATGTGCCTTGAATGATGGCAAACTAATTCAGTGCCTAAGAAATCCCAACTAACTTGATCAAAAGATAATATAATAAATTTCAGCTGTCATTAGTGGTATGAGTAAAAAATTGAACAACAAAATATTAATTTCAAAAATAGTTTATTTGAACTAAAATGCTTACTAAGATTTGTAAACTAATTATAAATTTTTAATTAAATATAAACGATTTATAATAATCTCAGGCACACCCATATAATAAGATATATAATAGTAATATAATTTAATGTAAAGCATTAAAATAATCACAAGCATTCAAACATGCACATAAATAGTTCATTTTATGCATGTTATAGAGTGCACTTCTTTTACTGATTCTGGAGCCTTCAAAGATAGCAATGGCTACTCAAATTAATATCAAAATTGGAATAAGAAAATATTATTACCTATAGGATTTTGGAACATGGTGGCTTCTTGCTGTTTGCTGCTTTATGTGTGTGTTTTACCAACCGGTTGGATTTTAGGCTTCTGTTGCGGTCCTGACGAATGCGATTCTGGGCTACTTCTTACTCAATGCAGTCACTTTTTTGGCGGCTTTAAATTATTAGATTGGCATTACTTCTATCGGGCAGACTGCTGATGTTCTGTCGGACTGTTGCTGGAGTCCATTGTATGCTCCATAAACTGCTCAACACTGCATTGTCTTTATTAACAAATACGTATAACAGGTGATTGACTTTAGATATGAGACTGAAATATTTCAGGTTTAAATTGTCCAGTTTAACCTTTACCTAGGTCTATCCGAGAATTAGCAGTCGAAGTGCCCCCTATTGCATTTGTATGCAACGTGATATCGCATTTTGATTTTCCTTTGACAACAGTCAGCAGTTTTGTCTGAAAAATTCCATTTTTTCAGTTCTAGCACATGCGTATACTATTCAGGTATTAGTTTGTAAAGTTTCACATAGATAGCAGTTATAATTAATGATTTATTCATTATTCCGTGGATGATAATTGGAAACTCCATACACTCTTTTTCGTTATGTATGGAGAAAAGATATTTGCTTTCTGCAAAATAATTTTCAATTTTTTTTAATAATTTGCATTATTCTTTCAATTGGTAAGTTATAATAATTATTTATGGTTTATTTTTCTTTTTTAAAAAAATATTTCTATGAAAATAAGCTCTTTGACTTTCTATTCAGATATCTAGAATCTGTGATAATTCTTCAACTTTCATATTCTTGCACATATTTTTTGATATTTATTCTCGCAAGTATTATTTTGAAATCAAGTAAATATTACTAACTAAATATTATTTATATTTCAAAAAATTATAATTATATTTTCTGCAATAAATAATAAGGGTGTTTTTGTAGATTTTGAAAATATGCAGCATCGTTTTGTCAATTGAAAATTTTCAACATCACGTGATGTTTTCTTATCTATAAATGTTTGAATATCTATTATATTTTTTTATAAAATATTTTAGGTTTTAGAAAGTATGTGAATCAAAACTTGATTTATATATATTTTTATAATAATGTATTTCAATAAATAAAATAAACAGCATTTCTTTTTCATATATTTTGAGCCACGTGATGGCATATATATATATAACCATTTTTCACCTCTCATTATATCCATCGGGTTTTTTGGACAAAAAATATGTAAATATGTTTTTTTTTTTTTAAAAAAAAAATATAATTTACGTTTTAGAATGTATATGATCCAAAACTTTTGATTTATATTTATAATAATGTATTTCAATAAATAAAATTAGCATTTCTTTTTCATATATTTTGAGTTACGTGATAGCATATATTTGTACAATTGTAAAAATGTATAATTTTGGTCACTTTTTTGAAAAAAAAAAAAAAACTAGGAAAAGGTTAAAGAATTTGAAATACATTGATATTAGTTCAGTAAGTTTTCAGTATGTATGTGAGAAAGTATACATTTTGAAGAAACAGCTTTCGTGAAAAAGCATTTAAAATTAATTAAAATGAAGATAAATTTTAATTTCTCTTGATTATAAAAATTATTTTCTTAAAATATGTTTTCTACATAAACAAAACAATATAGTAAATGATTCTTAATGTATGCGGAATTTCCTTTCAAATATTATGCAGACTGTAATATAATTTATAATCTCCATTTTAAATTTTGAATTTGAATAATTACAAAAAAATATCTGAAAACTAAAAAGTTAAAAATAATATACATAAATATTTTAGAATAAATGCTTTTACTTACTGCATATAAAAAGTGCAAAATAATTGTTTTCTTCAACTACAATTGAAGTTTTTATATTCAATTTAGAAAATAAAAAGTATTTAGAAATTAATATAATCACTCATTTTTATAACTAGTGATTAAATTAATTAATTTGTGAATGCCTCATGCTTTTATTGGAAGATAAATCTAAAAACAATTATTTTTGCACTTTTTAATGCACATAAATAGGATTTTATTGTAATATATTATTGCCAAGATGAAGCTTTAAAAATGGTGTACATCTTCAGTAATTGTATGTGAACTCTGTTATTAGTAAATTAGGTTCTTGTGGAATATGGTTAAAATGTATATCTGCTATGTCAAAGCCTCTGGTTGAGTGTAAAAGGTGAAAATTCTTAATGAGAGATTTAATAGCTTTGAGGGGGGATTTATAAGTATTTATAGATAGATAGGATAGCAAGTAATGATAAACACATTCGTTTTTAGAAATAAGTAATTTATCATTAACAACCATTGAAAAATGATAAACACATTTTGACAGTAATAATATTTAATAGATTTTTTTTTTATTGCTTACTTATGAATACAAAATATCAGGTATTTTAAAACTTTTGATGTAACAACACTATTAAAAAAAACAGTACATGTCTAATAACATTGTATAAATGTATATAAATTCATATATATATATTGTAGAATGCATTGAAGTTAGTTACAAACATATTTATAAATAAGTCAATTATTTTATATAGTGCAATGTTTTTATAAACTGTAATATTTAAACAGCATTAAACTATTGCACATGCGCTTTGGATTTTAACTATAAAATGAATGAATACTAACACTTCAAACACATGATAAAGTCTTCGGAAAAGATAGAATGGCCATCTATCTTTTCGAATCCAAATGCTTTTGTATGGGCGAATCTTAAGTGTTTGAAAGTGAAAGCATGAAGATATTAAATAATCACTTTAAATTACTTTTACATCGCGCTATATAAAATAATTGACTTATTTACATACATTTAATTTCATATAAGAATGACTGTGTCATTCATTCAAGCATGTAAAAGTAATTTAAAGTGATTATTTAATATCTTCATGCTTTCACTTTCAAACACTTAAGATTTGCCCATACAAAAACGTTTGAGTTCGAAAAGATAGATGGCCATTCTATCTTCTCCAAAGACTTTATCATGTGTTTGAAGTGTTAGTATTCATTCATTTTATAGTTAAAATCCAAAGTGCATGTGCAACAGTTTAATGCTGTTTAAATATTACAAATATATTTATATTACAAAAACAAAGGAGAAAGAAAAAAAACAAGATAGAAAATTTTATAATATTGATTTCTCTTTATAATCACAAATAGATTTTCATTTAGTTACATAAAATAAAATAAAAATCTGAGATAAAAGAAGTTAGGACAAGAAAATACAGATTTGTTTAATTGAATCAATAAATAGAAAAAAACAAAACATAGTTAATTTAATTAATCTGAATATTTTGATATTTCATTAAAATTTGATTAATTGTACAATTTTTATGTAATAGGATTAGTAAATACCTGAACTGTAAATAACAATATAATTAAGGAAATAAAAACTAATTAAGGTAAAAAAAACCCCTTGCATTAGCCAAGAATTTTGAGCCAAACAGATGTTGGATTAGGAAATACCTTTTACACACACACACACACACACACACACACACACACACACACACACACACACACACACACACACACACACACACACACACACACACACACACACACACACACACACACACACAAACTGATGTGTTTAAAGTATCATATTCTGTATATGATCTTTTCTATCTTTTCATGAAATCAGGAATAGAAATATCAGCAAAGTCTTATGAAACTAGAATTACTAATATAAATTTAGTTGGAAAAGCTGATATATACAGATATGGTGATAAGAAATTAACAGGCAAAAAATGATGATTATTATGTAGAATATCCTGTAATGATAATAAACATGGTCTTTGTCATAGCGATCAAATTGTGACTGTCTTAAATGTGGCCCTATAATGTAATAAAATCTGAAAGTGAGCCTGTCACTTTTGAAAGATATTTGCTATTATCTATGACATTCATCTATCAGTGGCCAATCTTCTGGGGAATAATATGATAGAAAAATAAGAATATGTAAAATAAACAAAAGATTAATATTGGTTCTCCGAGAAGCTGAAATTTTCCAAAGTATATGAATTGAAAGTGGAACAGGAAGCTGACCAAACTGAAGGATTTGAATTTGAAGTTGTGTGAAATCAAGAGTCTCATTTATAACTATTCATTTTTTCTAATATATGTGACTTAAAGTTTATTGGAAACTGGCCAAACTGAATGATTTAAGTTTGAAGCCATGTGAAAATAGGACTTCAAATATATGAACTCTAATATAGAAATCTTAAAGAACACAAATGTGATCACAAACAATTAAGGATGGATAAAATTTTGTTCTTCAATATTGTTATTTGGTCTAAATGATAAAATATAACTAAAAAATATAAAATATTATAATTAACCAAAGTCAAAACATATTTCTATAAATATTAATAAATATATATTTTATATTTTATAAATGCACATCAAACAATTTTTTATGTATGTTGTATTTTTTTTACTTATTTTGTATTATTTCATTATGTCATGGATTAGACAAATGTGATGGTATGATAAAAAGGGTAAAGCTATATGAATGCCTTTTAGGGGATAATAATTATCGGTATTTACATATTAGTCCTATGACACAGCATGTATTAGACCTGTTGCATTTTTTCACATCTGCAATAAATATGTAACATTGTAATTAGGTTAAATAAATGGAAGTAAACCTGATCTCGTAACAAAACATGATTTTTATCCAATCTCCGATCTGGTAACAAAATAATTTTTTTTTTTCCAAAACCATTTTTTTTTTTGCCAGTTTTTGTTTAAGATTTCATTCTGACAGCAGCTTGATTTCAATTGCATTGCATTTTTTTTTCACGTTTTTTTATCTGATCGGGTAAGAAAAACAATTTTTTTTTTGCCCAGTTTTGGGTCAAGATTTTATTCTGATAACAGCTTGATTTCACTTGCATTGCATCTTTTCTTTGCAGTTATTGTCCATTTTCAATTTCATTGCTACCTAATTCATTTGATTTTAAGTAAATAACTGTATTTTTCCAAAACATCAAAAGACTTTAGGGTTCAGCGAAATGGCATAATAAGCAATAGTGACAAATAGCACGGCAACATCTGATTTTATATTTGACCAAATTCATTTGCATAATGAACGAAATGAAAAATAATTGGCCGCCAGCATGAATTATTAATAAAAGGTTTATATTTTTTTATTTTGTGAAAAAAAAATTTTTTTTTTGTTTTATTTAAAAAAAAAAAAATATTTATTAACATTTTTCAAACAAATCCCATTTCAGGCGGTATACTCCACAATAACATTGTCATTTTGGAGGGGAAAAGTGAAAATTTTTTTTTGATATCTCCATTTTCTCTGGAATATAACAAAATACAACAGACCACTTCCATTTATTCATTGTTATATATTGCATTTTAAGTAATGCATGTGTATATTTTATGCCTTTTTAAATAATATTTTAGACAATTTTTGTAATTTAACGATTTTAGGGTCAAATTCATATCTTTAGTATTATTACAAAGTTTATACTTTTCCATGTAAATGTCATACATATTTTATGCTTTTTTAAATAATATTTTAGGAAATTTTTGTAATTTAGCAACTTTATAATGCTTTAGTATTGTTATAAATGACTATTCCAAACTATGTTTAAAATTTTTTGCTGTGAAGGTGGTATGTATTTTTGTATGGCAAAATAACTTTTGCAATTTTTGTGTAATGGCATCTCGTATTGATTGCTTAAAAATTTACTGTTTAATATATTTCTGTATGGCAAAATAACATTTTTACTGTTTAATATATTTCTGTATGGCAAAATAACATTTTTGACTTTTTGTATAATGGCATCTCGCCATTAACTGCTGTTAAAAATATAATTGTAAAGATGGGGGGGGGGTTGGTAAATTATGCTCCAAATTGTTTATATTTTTTGTGTGAAAGTAGTCTTTTGTCTGTAATGGTGTCTTTAATTTTTTTGCTGAAATTCATATCTTTAGTATCATTATAAATTCTATACTTTTTCATGTAAATGTCATATATATTTCTGTTTAATATCATTTAGTATTGTTATAAATGTATATTTTTCACCATGTTTTAAATTTTTTCCTGTAAAAAGTCATATAAATGTACTTTTTAAGATCGGTGATTTTTTTTTTTTGCTGAAATTGGTATCTTTAGTATTGTTATACTTTTTTGTGTAAATATTGTATATATTTTTCTGTTTTTTTTTTTTTTTGGTAAATTATACTCCAAATTATTTATATTTTTTGTGTGACAGTAGTATTAGTCCTGTGACACAGAGCACTTATTAGACATGCTGTGCCTTTTCACATACATGTTCAACCTGCCGATAAGTTTGTAAATCTTGGGAAAATATAATGTACAAAAGATCCGAGTACGTTATTTTTGTAAATTTTTATGAAAATATCATGTACAAGATCAGCGTTCAGGTTATATTTTGGTCAGATCACAAGATTACAAAGTTATCACGGATTGATACGAATATGAAAAGGCACAGTATGTCTAATATGTGCTTTGTTTCACAGGACTAATACGTAAGTATCTCATTATCTTGTGTAAGTATTATATAAATATTCAAAACTGATCAAATTATGATAGTAAAGTTAGTTAATTAATTTATTACAGATAGACCTCAATTCTTGTTCCATGATGTTCTCACACAAATGTCTATATAGTTGCTATACAGATAACTAATTATTTTAGTTGAATCAACAGAATTGATGACCCTATAAATAATCATGTTGACCTGAGCCAGTTGTAGATAAACAGAGTGGTTTAACATCAAAGAAGTGAGGTAGGGATTCTTATTGATGTTCCTCATTAAATTTAGAGGTGGCACTCTATTCTGCCATTATGGCAGATCTATTATAAAAAAATATTTACTGTGACCAGGAATGGACTCTCTCTTCAGTTTGAATCAATTTTATAGGAATGATGATTAGGAAATATGATTGGTGTTATTGTTGAGAATAAATAAATATAATAAAAGACCAAGTCTGATCATCATGATCAGTTTGGACATTTAGATTAAATATACACAGCTTGATTAACCTTAACATCCATTAATCCCTGCATATAAATCCATCTACATTATATAAGTAAGTATACGATAAAAGGGAAAAGTTTCCGTTATAATTTATATATATACTCACAGTATATCCATATATATATATACTTACACATACAGTATTATGTTTATATAGTTTCATTATATTTTATCTAATAATTTCATCAAATTCAATCATATATTTAATGTAAAAATTTAACTATGATCTAATTTGTTATAACTATCATTCCCACATTTTAATTTTTTGTTTCAACACATGATGTACTCATTAATGTTTTTAAGTGAAAACATTTAAATTTTTTTTTTTTTTTTAAGTTAATAATAAAACATGTAGGAATATTTGCTTTTTTTCCCAGTTTGTAGTTTTATATTATCACCCCCTTTAATGAAACGAAGAGTGTCTAGCCACTCAATAAAGCAGTATAAACTTGATGTGACTATAGTTATAATGACGTAATTCTAAATATTACTTTTAATTAAAATATTGTATACTGATCTAATTACAAAAGTTTTTATAATAATAGCATTTTTTATTTATAAAAAATGACAATGAGACAAAAAAATTTAAAGTAAAATTACTTTTTAAAATGTAATTTGGTATAAAATATATATAAAGAATAATTCCTGGTAAAAGAAAAATGAGTATGAATTGATAAAAATTAATTATTTTTTTAATCTAAATTTTAAGTCTTTCGTTAGCTATTTAGAATTAACTTTTACACTAATATTTTTTCACTTTAAATTTTTAAGATTTATATATATTTACTGCTATTAACAAGTACAATATATGGGCATAATGCAACAGCTTATTCTACTTTTCCTAGATTTAAATGTACGTAATAAAAGATGTTCACACACGCCTATTTAAAATTAAATTTTTATGTTCAAAATATTGAACATAAAAATTTATTTTTATAATTTTTTAAGTTAATTAAATAAGCTGATTTTTTTTTTTTTTAAATGAGAAAATATGTTTATTAAAAAAAATCGTTTTAATTAAATAACCATCATTAATATAATAATCAAATGATTGTTTGAGCAGTTTTGTTATTTAAGTACAGAAAATGATGGGTTAAGTTAGAAATTGTAGGTTCTCTAATCTGTTATTGCATATTGGAATAAATAGTGAGGAATTCGATAATGATATAAATAGTAACAAAACATTTTTGCGGTCTTCTTTTTTTTTTTTTAAGTGACCATTCTTACTAACCTCTCACAATTTTGAAACAGCTGATTTGCACAACTATTATGATATAAATGACTTAAAGTTTTTTTCATAGTGAATTCTAATGGCGAGGTTTTGAATCTTAAAATTCATGAATTAATAATTGTTGAATTATGTCAGATTTTTTTTTTACACTAATAATACTCTTTTGTGAAAACTCAAATAAAGAGTCAATTGAATGCAATATTAGATTTATTACAATAGGTATGCTAAGATTGAAAAATTATTCATATTTTATTCTAATAATTTTTTAGCCAAAGTAATCATCACATAACTCCACCTTACATAATGCTTTGAGCAGTCTGTTTTTTTTTCTCCAATTCTGCCACCTAGTGATACTTATCAAATCTCTACCAAGAGTTACTCTATCCATATCTCTAGATTAGTTTTTGGCTTCCAAAACTTCATTGATGAAGATCATAAGCTGGAAATAAATTAGTCTGGGGTTATGGATAGGATAGTGCTAGACAGGGATTTAGTAAGCACTATTATCTAGCATCTATTGATTATTCAATTTTAAATCCGCGATAAAACTAGATTGGAAATACAATTTGCTTCTGAAAAATATTTCTTAATAATTGTTTTTTAACATTTATTATATTTAAAACTTAAAAGTTTCACAATCATATATGAAGTTTATAAAAAATAACAATATTTTTTTAGAAGAGTACTGAATTGTGCAAAAGAGAAATATATATATATATTGATAATTCAACATTTATCCAGTCAGTAGGTTCTCATTTTTTTCATTGCATTTATTAATGGCAAAGAAAAAAAAAAATCCTAAAAGTTATTTTTTCGGTTGTATTTTAGTTACAATTTTATTTCACAGCCGACACTATGTAAAAATTGAACAATTTAAATGTGAAATGAAGTTAAAGCTTTTTCAAATGAGTGTGACATTTTTGAAAAGCCATAAACTCATTCACTTTTTAATTTCTTCACTTGTTTATTATTATTTTGTAAAATAATTAAAGATCATTGGTCCCGAGTAATATTTTAAATTGTTATAAACTTATAAATAGTTAAGTTTCTTTACTGAGCTTCAAAAAGTTTTATTATTTAATATTTATGAAGTAAAAAATGTTTAAAATTGAAAATGAAAAAAAATTACCAATGTGAAATTCATAAAAATATTTCACGATACATTATGTTGTCTATGAATTTTTTAATTACTAAATTTTTTCTGTGCAATAACATTTTTGTTAAAAGGAGGTTGCCTTGACAACATTTTGAGATTGTTGATTGATATTGAGATTGTCTAAATGTTGACTGGTTTTTAATGATTTATTAATTAATAAACAATTTTTATATTTTTAAAATAAGTTTGTAAATCAATCGCTTATAAACAATTACTATTATTATTTATTATAAAAATGTATTTGATATCTGCATATATAAATTACTAATACATTCTCAGTCTAATTATTAATTCAAAACTAATTTTTACATTTTTAAAAAAAAAACTGCAAACACTATTGCAATTTTAAAAAAAGTAACTAAATTGTTTATATATACCATTACAAGTTAATTCATTTTTTAAAATATAAAAATGTATCTAACACATCTACTGTGAGATGCTGTGATTTCATAATTTTGTAAAGTTTTAATGCACTTAGATGGTTTGAGCACTTTGTTCTATTTTGTTTTTGTTTTTTAAAATAGTGGTGATAGTAAATATAGGTAATTTCATAAAACAGATATCATGATTTTCTTCTCCTATTTCCACTTAATTTAAGATATCCATTTGGTTTCCAAGCTGAGAGATTTTTTTGAATTTTTCATGGTCATATTAGTTGCTGCCATGATTTTAATTGAAAATGTATGAGCTTTACACATTTAAACATAATTTCTAGAAATAAAAGCATCTTTTAACTACCCAAAAGTGCAGCAAAATGGATGAGAAAGTGAAAGTAAACTAGCATAACATTTTTTTGTGTTTTTCTGTGCAAGTGTTTCTCATTTTCCTGAAAAAAAGTCCATACTGAAGTTTTATTTTTAAAAATTTGTACTACTATATTATATTACTATATTATATTATTTACATGAAATTATTTAAATTTAAAACAAAAAGTTTAATAAAAACTTATTTGATTATGAAGACTTGTTATTTATCATTAGTGTAATAATAGCAAAAATAGCATACAGTACATTATCAAAACTTAATTCACAGTTAACTTAAAAAAATATTCTGATGTATTAAAAAAAAACGTATTCTGTGTTTGAATATTGCAAACAATATTTAAGGCTTTTTTTTTTTTTATGCTAACTGCCACCTTTTTTTTGGTCAAGAGATATCACCTTTTTTGGAAATGACTAAATTCTTTAGATTAGTACAAGTGAAGTCAAAAATACAAACTATATAAATATTAAAGATATGAATCTTTTTCAGTTTATTTGTATTGCATTTTTATCATACAAAATTTATTATTAAATGCATAATGTATACAATTTTGCTCATTTTTTTTTTAAAACTGAAAATATGTTAGCAGTACAATTATGATAACATTCACAATTGTAAAGCAAATAGATTAAGTGCTACTTTCATTATAAGAAGTTAATTATTAGTAAATCTTTTTTCTTTTCAAAATAACAATTACAATTACTAAATTACAAGATGGTGATCATAATTTTTATCATAAGCAAAGTACTGTTAGTAAAACTTTTAATCTGTGAAAGTAAATACAGAATACAGTTTTTAAACTAATTCACACATTTTCAAATGTAATACTGTATTAATATATTTCATTGTTGTACTTCATTAAAATATAATTTTGATTATTTATTACACCTGAATGAAACTTTTTTTTTGGTTTTAGATCATTAATGATGAAAATCTTTATTTGATTGGTTTGCAAGAATGCTAGATGAAAATTAAATATTGTACTGTACATTCATTAATTATATTTTATGTTTATAATCAAAATATTATATACAGCTTTAATGTTGTGTACCCTATTGTGTATTATGAATAAAGTCTATATTGTATAATTTCAATATGAAAGTCGCTATTTTCCCACAAAATGACCACCAAAGGGGGTAAAAAAAAATTGGATTTTTTTTTTTAAGATCGTTATAGTGAATAATCAATTGTAAATCAAAACAATGATTATAAATTAATGATGATCGCTATTGTGAATCTTTGCATAATGGCGTTCACTGAGCGGGGTATAGATGTATTTATATTATTGCTTTTAAAATATGTTCATGTTATTTTGTTTAATAAGTTTTTTTTTTGTTCTGTTTACAAGCAAGAGTGGCTATTTGTTTTTTATTTTGACTTGTATATTTAAATTTTATTGTCACAATCTTACTAATTTAATATATATATATTGGATATATTGGTAATCATTTTTACTTTTTAAAATATGAGAAAAATTAAAGTACATGTAATTGTATTTTTATATTGGACTATTTCCATCATCTAATATGCGTGTTGAATGTCTTTAGAGAAATTTAATTTTATTTAAATATTCCAAATACATTCAACTGTTAGTAATATCACAGAAAACAGGTTAGTATACGCACCAACTGTTAGTAATATCACAGCAAACAAGGTAGTATATGCACCGTTTGTAATATCACAGAAACAGGTTAGTATATGCACAATGTTTCGGGAGGTATTATTCTCCCCTCTTCTTCAGTTGTTGCTGGCCTGACCAGTGACAGTACTAGCATGGGATTCAAACCTGGGTTCCTAGATTCTTGATTATTGAGCCATCCTGTAAGATCACATAGAAAATCAGGGCCTGTTACTGTTCAGATAGACTCTGCAGCTGCCTTTGACTCCGTTGTGCCAGCAAAACTGCTATC
Source organism: Epiperipatus broadwayi (assembly GCA_028023455.1). NCBI lineage: Eukaryota > Metazoa > Onychophora > Udeonychophora > Euonychophora > Peripatidae > Epiperipatus > Epiperipatus broadwayi. The sequence goes on along the minus strand of JAQFVV010012410.1, from coordinate 3,048,325 downwards.
CTTGCTAAGGCACTATGGAGTACCAGTTGTCTATGTTAGAATTACTGCGAACTTGTTGCTGAATAGGTCGATTCACACATCTCTAGATGATTTCATGGCCCCTGGTTTCAGACCACACATCAATTCCCCATGAGTCCCCACTAAGCATCCTATGTTTTATTACCTGCTTGAATCTCCTACTAGAAGAAGTGGAAAAAGAACTGCCAGGAGTCCATGTGCCGGCACTAAGAGAGGAGCTCCACCACATTTCATATGTGGATGTTACCATCTTCATCTCTTCTGAGAAATATCTGCCATGGCTATACCAACTGCTAGACAAGTATGCTGGAAGATTTAAATCTGGCCATCAACCCAGACAAATCTGTGGTTTGGAGAACCAGTAGGGGTGTTTTAGTACCATCCAGATATACAGGAAAACCACAGAAATGTCTTGGATTCCCGGTGGCTCTTTCCAAAACAGCGATGAGGAGAATCATTCAGTAGGATCTTTTGGACAAGATCAAGAAGTTAACAAACTCCCTCTCAATGATCTCCTTGTCACTCCCAGATAAGGTGGCATTGTCAAACATGATGATGTTTCTGCGAATAAATTATTACTTGCTGATCTTCAAGCCAACCAAGGAATTTCAGGACACTATAAATTCAGCCTGCACCAAGTTGATGTGAAAGAGCAAAACTGTATCCATCAGTCTGGCCAAGGTGCAGAGGCCGCATGACCTAAATGGACTTGGTTTCCATGCCGTCAAGGTGTTTTTTGTCCAAAAAGCACTTTCAGTGCTCAGAGAAATCTACAGTAAAAGAGAACAGGATCAAAGTGAAGGCCCAGATACACCACCACTCATTCCCAGTAAATGGGTTAAAGAGCTAGAAGACCAATTAAGGACTATTTTCAATTACTGAGCAAATAAAGAAAATCACATATTGGGAGGTGTATAAGCTCCTTTTCCCTAAACAAGACTGGATAACCACCCGATTAAAACTGTCAGTGAAACAAATGCTCAGGAAGTCAAAATACTGGTGGATAGGATGAAAGCTAGTTGATTTTATAATTAAGTTTAACTTGTCCTCTTTGCCCACCAGTTATTTTTGGTGATGCAAAGAGGATTTTGTTAAAAAAGCACCATATGTAAACTTTGTAATACACATGAAGAGACTCTGGACCACTTTTTCTTTGCTTGCTCATACTTGGGATACCCTAGAAACAAAATCATTAATAGTGTTTCCCCTGGCTGTAGGAATGTCCTGTCAATTGACGGAGCAATGAAAGAAGGAAAGTATGCAACTATCAGGCTAGCGGCATGTTTACTATATGCTTTATGGATCACCAGGTGCTAACATATCTTCAGTCAAAGACATGATGATGCTTGGAACAGTTACAAAAAAATACTAATAAACATGAAGAACAGAGATCGCTTCCTTGTGCCAGAGCATCTCTTTGTGGACACATGGGCGCAGATTACCATATCCAACAATGAGACAACATCTCAGACTACTGCACTAAATAGAATGATGGCAATGCCACACAGATTGGTTGCAAAGCTTTGAACTTCTACATAAAACTATTGTAATCAGCAAAATGTAGCTACTTGACACTGTAAATATTTTTTTAAATAAAAATAAATAAATTATCTGATCTTTTTTACTTATGTTTCAACTAAAGATGTTCATTTCTGATGATTTATCTTCATAAATGATATACATATTTTTATTATTGTGATATATATTGATTTTCGAATTTTATTACATTATTTCTAAAGTTGAATATAAATAAGAATAAACTTAAGATCATAGAAAAATTGAGTGAAATTTGCACTTTTAATGTAAATGAAACCTATCTAATAAATAGTTATTTGATTTGTTGATAGTAACTGAAATGTCAGAATCCCAACGAATGCTTTGTAACTTTGTAAAGAATATTATTGAACTTTTTTTTTTTTTAAAGATTAGCTAGGTCTTTTTAAAAAAATAATAACTAGAAAATGAACTAATCAAAACAATATATAATCAGCATAAAGAGTAAAATTGTGCAATATCATTTGATAATAACAAAACAACAAATTCCCAATTTAAATAATATGACAAGAACCTCCACTCTAATGTCAGCTAGTTTAATAAGATCGAGTAATCAGTGATTACCATATATATATAAAGTCTTTGTTTTTAGTTTTTAAATCTCTATCCTCATATTTTATAACTTTAAATCTCATGACTCATTGATAAAGACAAAAGGCAGAAACTGATCTGAGAATGAAGTTTCAGTATTATGGATAGAGATTTTGTATGCACCTGATAATCTAATTACTCAAGCTTATGCTAAAGACATTAAAATGGAGAGTTGCTTTTACCTTATCAGTGAGATTGAACTATTGAAAAATAAGTCACCCAAGCTTTACCAATCTATGCTATTTTTTTTTTTTAATTTAGTGCTATAATGTTACCATTCTCAGACTAGTTTCTGACTTTTGGCTTCATCTTTGAGGACTTAAGATTCAAATATGGTGGCTACCAGAGGTATTTATACAACTGGCAGCTATTTTTATTATAAATTTTCCAAGATAGTAATCCAAAAATTAAAAAAAGACCCATAAGAGTTTGAATCCAATTTAATCCCTTACATATTTTGGATAGATCTGATAGCAGGCCAGTTTCTATATATTTTTGAGATCTTAGTTCTATGCCATCTGTAGGTCACTTCTGCCCATTGTCCTAGCAGTGGAACAGCATGAAGATTACAGCTCTTAAAAGCATGAATCAGCATATAAAAAGTCATGATATTGTTAATATTATCCTTCCTATCCAAAGTATAGAAGTGATCTCTAGTGGGAATAAAACAGATCTTTAAAATATATAGTAACAAATTTAATGTTAGATGTACTTAATTATGCTAGCTAGTTAGCTTGCATTCACAAGCTTAATATTTTTTTGAAATTTAGATGATTAGCTTGATAAAAGAGTAAAAAGTGATTTCTAGATGTATAGGCATTAGTTTTGTTCTATTTACTTAATTGTAATAGATATGTTAAGCGCTTGATGATGCAAAGTAAGAAAAGCTTAACAGTGAAAACTTAATTTAATATGCTAAGCATACTGTCAATATCTTTGTTTTGGTAATCATAGCAATGAATGATTGAAGTTGTGGGAGGAGGGTGTGATATAAATATCATGTAAATTATGTTCAAATTGTATGCAAATATGCTTACATGATCAACTTATTAGAAAGGGGGAAGGAGAATTACTTTTTATTTATAGCATTATGATTATTGACAATATGCTGGGCTTACTTTATCTTATTTTTAGCATCATTCTTTTCTAGACACACAATGCTGGCTGATGTAGGTTCGAATGTTGGCCAAATTTGCTTTTATGCTTTAGAAATATGGATAAGCATGCAAACAAATTTGGCCATACATTCAAACCTACATCAGCCAGCATTTTATGTCTAGAAAAGAACCATAAATGTAAATTAAAGGAAGCCTAGCATATTGCCAATAATCATTATGCTATAAACAAAAAGGAATCATGCTGACCCTCTTTAAAAAGCGGATCATGTAAGCATATTTGCATACAATTTGAATACAATTTTCATGTTATTATTATAACACCCTTTTCTCAAAATTTCATTCATTGCTATGATTATGGTATCAAGATATTGATACCATGGTATCAAGATATTGATACCATGCTTAGCATATTAAATTAAAAGTTTTCGCTGTTAAGCTTTTTTTATTTTGCATCACCAAGCACTTAGTATATATATTAGTTCCATTTTTGGATTCTAGTCCTCAATGAAGATTGAAGCAAAAGCAAGAAGATTCTAGTCTGAAAATAGCAATATAATTACATTATACCATTTGACACCCTTTGATTATTCAATTTGCAATAGAACTTTCTAAAATATTGCAAAGAAAATAGATTCTATGAAATACTAGGATCCAAAAATCAAGCTACTGTACTTTAAAAGTCAATCATCATGAAGATACAGGTGATTAATTTCTGAATTTGATTTCTCATTAAAGATTTAGTCTTCAATTTTCAGATATTTTACTTATGGTGAATACTGAATAATATTATAATGGTTTTTATATATTTCTTTTAATTTAAGTAATATGAATAATTTTTATGATATTGCCTAGCCTATTGAAAATTATTTGAAAGAAATAACTACATTTAGATTGCGTTGATTGCGTTTCTTTTTAAAAAGATTATGCATTATCAAGTAATTGCTAAAAGTAAACAAGATTTGTCTGAATTATAATATTGATGTTAAGCTATCAAAGCATCATCTCCCAACAGTTTGGACTTGTGACAGTATGACATAGTTTAGAGTTATGGAAAGGCAATTTCTAAAGATTGTGATCTGATTTAAGTCAGGATCAATGTTTATTATAATTTGTCATTTAGAAAAGCATTAAAGGTATTTGAAATGATAGAAGTCGTGGAAATAATGGTTGTGAATAGATAAAACCCATGATTTGGATTTTAAATTCAGACTGAATAAAACTTTGGGAATTTTTTTTTGTCAAAATTTGAACAGGTCATTGAACGTTTTTTCCACTGGCTCAGAACTATTGTAGTTAATTATAAAAAATTTGATGGGAAATGGTTATACAACTATTTTTGCTAGAAGTAAATACCAAGTATTTAGTAATCCTGGTGAATAATATTTTCTCTATCATTTATTCTTTTTTGGAGGGCTGTAGACCTTCCCTCCTTAATGGAGTATTAAATGCTGTTTTACATTTACTTATGGAAAACAAATTAATTATCATTTCAGACAAAAACAGATCTGAAGTTACTTCACCTATATCGCAAACAGCAATAATATTAGCAGTAGCAATAAAATAACACTATTGCAGATTTGAATAACGTGGTGAAAAATATGAGGGAAAAAAGAAAAACAACTCAGAAAAATTTATCAAAAGATAGCTGAAAGAATGGGGAGCAGAAATTTCAAAATGATTTATCCACAGAATTTGGATTATTTGAATTTTCTATTTTTTAAAAAGCTATTAGTATTAGTTTATATGTTAAGTAAAGTCAAATTTCCTGATAATCATGATAGTATCTGTCTTCTCCACCTGAGGTGAGATTGAGATATCTAAACAATAACTTGCTTACTATATTCAAATGGTAACATTTGGTTAATCATCATTTAACTTGCCTTTGCTAGCCATATCTTTAATAAAGTTTATTCTGTAATTCTATAAATTATTTAATTATAGCTATAATTTGAATTATATTTCTATAATAATACTCTACATATATAAATGAAAACTATTATTTTAAAAAAAGGCATATAGCTTTTATTGCTCAGGAGTTTAGAAAACGTTTGAGCGCCAGACTTGTAAGCACCAGAATCAATCCTGGGTTCTTCTAATCCCAAGTAGGACTCTACCAACTAAGCCAAACCATGCAAAGTTTGCCCAAAAGTTAAACTAATTATATAGAATAATTGAAATTCCCAATTGATTTTATTGAAAACTTGCACAATGTTTGTGCAAACAAGTTATTTACCCACTAATTTATTAAACATATCATACCATTTACAACTTCCTTAAAAAAACACTTTTTCAATACCATTTTTTATATGAAAACTTTACTAACACTTTCGACTGTCTTGCAGTCATCATCAGAGCTACAATATCTGAATATATAATTATACAATTCATACATTATATACACATTCATATACATAATTAAATACACAAATAAAACATACATTTTAACCTGACCATTATAAAAACAACATAACAGAAATTAGAAATTAATTTTTACGAGGCAAAAATGTACTTTAAGAAAACGAAATAGCATTATAATCGAGCAATATGCTATGCAATCCGCATGCATGGTTATACAAGATTTATGGTTGCATCTCATCTAGTGTTCTTTATTGTTAAAATTAACTTTAGAATGGTTGTGCACCTCCACACAGTGTAGTGAGAAATAACTATTAATCTATTTTTTCAGGACATTTTCATTTTTAAAATGTCACTTCATTAAGTGTCGATTCTATTCATTAACACAAAAGTGACAAAATAATGATGCAAATATATATGTATAGTTTTAATGATGTTATCATAATACAAGAGCATTTACAATTTCTTTCTCAGTCATGCAATCTTATGTAGTTAATTGTTTTGTCATTCTAATATTATTAAAATAATTCCCACCCAAAGATTTTTTTGAGATTAAATTTATTACTATTTCTATATATAAATTTGAGAATAAATATACCATGCAATATTATTAATTTATTATTAGTACATGAAACTATTCATAGTTACAAGCAATGTGTAGACTTGCTTAATGATATCTATCTGAAATCTACTATAAATAATCACTTGTATAAGTGATTATCAGTGTTTTTCAAAAAGTATAGAAATAATTTGTTGTGCTGTCAGATTATCTGCAGATAATCCCAGATATTGACCTTCAACAGTAAGACTCTTTGCAATTGATTCATTGTTTGATAATTGATTTTGCTATTATATCTAATCTTTTTTCCTGACATTTGTTGTAAAAAAAATTATGTATGTAGCAGCATTTAAATAATTATTAAGAGGAATCATACTTTTTTTTTGTTATTTAGATTTGGATGATGAAGTACACAGTTTTTAAAAATCTGGATTTTTATGTTCTAGCATTTTTTGCATTTCACAATACAGGACAATTTTATTTTTTTATATTAGATTCTATATGCATTATACATAAAAAAAAAAAAAATGTTTTTTTTTTCCATTTTCATTCATTTTTAAAATGTTTGGGATATGAATATATATATATATAAAGGTAAAAATGTTAAAAGCATTTTACATTTTAATTGTACCTACATATTAGTCTGGTAGTGTTATAAAAGTCGCTGATACAAATTATAGTGCATATAAAGACCATGTTTACATTCTTCTAAAAAGGAAATGAATTAATTTTGTAAGTGAATATTAGATAATATTCCAATGAAGAGAAAGTTATTAGTCAAAATGTTGGTTTTGCTGTTAATTTTATGGCCATGATATCACACTTTATGTCTACAGTTCGGACAAACAATGGCGGTGTTTCATTCAGAATTGTCGAAAGAGATTAGTCATTCAGTCCATTGCAGTGATATTAAGAAACAACATTTTATAAATGGACAGAATTACATGTTTAAATATATATATATTATTATTTGGTTTGGTTGTCACTTGTAATACATTTAGATTGTTAAAAGTTTACTTGTTAGAAGATCATTTCAATACATTGTACAGGCTTAAACCTGCATTTATATATGCAATATATGTGGGGTTTGAATTCAGATTTTCAGACAACCCACCACTCTCAGTGCCATCTCATATTTCTGACCCACCTGATCACACACATGTTGAAAAGGTAAATAATCACCAATATACGTATTTCATGCTCAACCAGCAATCATCAGTTGATCCAGATTACTATCCTCACACACATATATATAATCATTACTCAGCTTTATATTAAGATAGCCAATCTTTATACTTTAATGGACAGGCTTCAAACTATTCCAACTCAACAACTCTTTAGCCTTTCATTTCATTGAAAATCTGATGATGGAACGTTCAAAGCCCTTGTTAGTGCCAAGGTTGTCATCCTACCCATGTTGACATATTAGTCATTCTGACCCCTCATGTACAGGAGAATAATCCATTTATATGTACATATGCAAGGGATGGGTAGACTTTTTATACACTATTTATATAAATTAATACATTGTACAGGTTTAAACCTGCATTTATATATGTAGGACATTCAAATAAATATTGTTGGACTAATACAGTGAAATCTCACCATCGGACTAATTCATATGTGAAATCTCACCATCGGACTGATATGTAAGTACCCATATATGGTGCACAAAGAAATAATAGAATAATTTATTTGGAAGTGGTTAATAGTAATGGACTACCTTCCACAATGAATAATTGCTTTCATTTAATTTCTGTTTAAAACTTCAAATAGAAACACATAAAGATTAAAATTAAGAAACGAATATATGGTTTAGATGTAGGGATTCTCAAATATTATGGAAAAAGGATACATAGACAATTTGGATGGAGAAAATGAATTTTTTAAATGACCCCCCCCCCCCAAGTAAATATGATCTGGGATTCAAAGTTGGAAAAGAATTAATTATTAACTCTAAATTTTTATTAAATTATATTAGTAGTAATATAACATGATTACAAAAACAGGTTTTTAAAATATATAGAAATTGATCTGGTGTAAGATCTATATAACAAAACGTTAAAATTTGGTGTTGACTTTCAACCCAGTAGTTTAAATTGTGTAAAGAACTAAAAGTAGTTGTTAGACGCATGTGTGCATTACTTTCGGCTTTGAATCCTAGTCTTCACTAATGATGAGAAGCCATTACAACAGTTATAACACTACACATTATGGCAATTATTTAAATTTACAGTAAATGCCACTACAATAGGGTGAAGAGAATTCGTAAAATTATGGAAAACTAATATTAAAAGATATGCTGCTAGTCTTGCATTGGTGGTCGAGAGGTCAGCGCGACTGCCTTATAAGCAGTTGCCCGGTTTGCGGGTTCGCGTCCCGGCCAATGCTATGACACATGAAAAAAAAAAAAAAGATATGCTGCTAATTACTTATTGTAATTAGTAATATTTTGCAATATATTATTGCTTCTGATTTTATTTTTTAAATGCCGCTGTAATTTTATTACGTAACACAGACTTATATATTTATTACTATTGTTTTTTTATTTAAAAAAAAATTGTGACAGGAGCTCAGTTAAAACTTGGCTCTCACCATTTATTTTCTTTTTTTGATATCGTGATTTTGCTGAAATTTAATAATAAATTGCAAAGAAAAACTCTTTTCATTAAAATGTTATTCATCTTTAAAATATGTTTTTTAAATACCTATACATGAAAACTGCAAGATCAATTGAGAAACTATCCAAATATTTGTCTGATGTGATGACTAAAAATCATTTTGAACGTAATATTCAAATTGTGTGGAATCAAAAAAATGAGGCTCACTGCTATTGGATAAAAGATGTTTTTTTTTTCTAATTAGGCAAGAATTTGATTTCTAAAATGTCATGGTTGAATCGCAATTAATTGTGAATAGCTATATTGTTTCTTGGAATTATATAATTTATCAAAGAAAAAAAGAATAAATCGCTAATGCATACCATACCTCATGAGCGGTGGTTTTTGAAATATATTTAAAAAAAGAAAAGAAAATAAATATTGAGAATATATATATTTTTCAATTATTGTTTAACTTTTTCCTCACTTACATATATAAAACTTTTTTTTTTATATAAGGAAAAGGATGGACAAAATCTACTGGTTGATCAGATATTGCTAGTGACTATAGTTGGAAACCTTCAATTATAGATTATGTAGATCTAATAATAATCATTCTCCACTGGACTCATTAGGAACGTAAACATATTTTACCACCACCCATTTTCACAAATTTATATCAACATTCATTCATTCATACATATATTTATAGAGACATAAATGTATTGAATGAAATGTTTATACTTTTATTAGTGCATTGTTGTTATTATTTTACAAAATGTTGTTTTGATTTATAACATTAAAATTAAATTAGTATGTGAAAGGAAGTGCTACTCCACTTTTAAATGAGCTAGAAATAGAAATGTTTCCCCTACATTTATTATCTCATATTTGTAAGGAATGTCATTCATCATTTTTTTTCCTTCAGTGATGGATGGATTTTGACTTTATTTAATTTACTTGTAATTTTAGGATACATAACATGTTTTAAAAAAATGTTTGAGATTATATATATGTATATCAAGAACAAGGAGTAATATATAAAAATAAGGAAAATCTTTTTTTTAAAAAAAAAAAAAAGTTCTATAATTCTCGTTTTATAATTATAATCAATTTTGGCTAGGATAATTTGCAGTTACATCTGGAAGAGAGAAATTATATTTTTTTTTGTATATTATTTTCATATTATCACCAATTATAGTATTATTATGAAGAAATACATAAAAAATATCTCAACATTCACTTTCTTTACAAATCTTGTTTGTTTTAAATCATCATTTTATGTTCCATCTAGGGTTTCAACCATATTCTAAAGTCATTTTCAAACTATTTCTTTACGAGTAAAATGAAATGAAAGTAACTATATAAAGGAATTGTTAAAAGTAGACTTAGTTGAATATGATTGTCGAATATGGTTTAAATATAGATAGAATTATATGATTATATATATAGAAGTAAAATGTAATAAAAGTAACTATGTAAAAGTATAATCGGAAATGTCATGAAAATGCTCATAGTATATAGTCAAAATGTAAGTGGAATTATACGATGGTATACATGTAGGTGTACAACAATTTACTTCCTAGAATAAATAAAATTTGTAAAGAAAATTAATAAGTAAATGGATACTTTTACACACTGGAATAATTAACAGGCCGATTTTGAAAGAAAAATGTCATTTATTTATTTAATTTATTACATTGGTATAATTATTTACAAAAAACAAAGCAATATTAATTAAATGTGATATTACTACAAGGGCAGCTCTTTCTCAACAGCCATCTTGTGTAATCATGATTGCCAAATGGATTTAAAATTCCTACCATAATATTTAAATTTCCATCTTTAGACTGATCTTTGGCTTATACCTTTTCGATGAGGTCTGGGAGTCAAAGTTGTAAAATTGACATGTGTGTCACATCTATCTTTAACTTCACTCCTGTCAAACTAAAAACTTGAAATTCAAATTCCCAAATCAATCTGCGTGAACAACCAGTTAGTGACTGTATATTTTCAATACCTTCATTTCTTTATTAATTGTAGGCATTTTATTTACCTGGCCTGGAATATTAGTAATAACAATAAATCATTAAATTCCCAACTTACTCTAGTGCCAATTAATGTAAGCTTGAATGATTGATGATTGTCAGATGCATGTAACATCTCTATCCACAATATTTAAATGTCTATCCTTAGAACAGTTTCTAAATTTTGTTTTCATCAATGAAGCCTGGCAATTAAAATTGGAAGGAAAGCAAATATTCATCAGAAACCTTCTTTATCCCCTATTATTAAGCTAAAAACTTGAAATTCAAATCAGCCTAAGGTTTTAAAATCATGTCAACCTATTTAAACAGTTATGAAGATATGAAATTAGTTATGTAACTAAATATTTTTAGTATCTTCATTTTTTGATTAATTGGAGGTACTTAATTTCCCTGGTTAGAATGTTAACAACAACAAATTGCTATTTCAAAATATTTTAATGTTACAATTGTCCCTAAGATCAAATAAACTCATGGAATTGGAATATTGTGATTTGGACACGTATCCATTAATTAAGCCTATTTTTTTCTGATTAAAAAAAAATCATATAAAAATACAATGTTCCTAATATTATCTTAACAGTAAAAAGTTCTCTTTAGTCAGCATAACCCATATTGAATAATTTTAAAGGAATGATACTGTAGGTATTCATACTTCCAGTGAGTAATTTAGTGATGTGTTGCATTAGATACTAACTTGGACAATGTTGAATTACTAAGTGAAGTTTTCTGGATTTTAGTACAACTTGTTATGCAAACAACTGATCAAGGGATTACAAAATATTTTTCATTATAAACTAATATACATGATATCCATTAGGTGAAATTTATTTCAGGCATATGCTAAATGTGGAAGCTTTTAATTTAATAGGCTATTATTTCCGTATACAGCAGAGTCTGCGAAAATTAATTAATTCATTGCATAATGTCATTCGTTTGTTGTAGCCTAAATTGAAATACATGTATTTAGGGACAATCTGTTCCAGGTCCATGGCCAAAAACCAAGTTATCATCCAAACAGTCATTTAAGCAGGAAAGTCTCAAATATAATTATTAAAAAACTTATATAAAATTAATTACTCTACATATTGTACAGTTATATTTACAAAAAAAAACCCAAACTAAAATCAATTTTTAAAGTGTAAACTTAATATCCTAATAAAAATTTGTAGAGTTGCTTTTTTACCAGATAGCATTCAGCATCATCCTTTTTGCACTAGAAGTCTCATCATATCTTATAATGTTATGCAATTTAATTTAATTTTTAATCTGATAAATCTTACTTGCTGTCAATTAGATTCCTCTGCAAAAACAGTACATATTAGCAACCATCAAATTTTTTCAAATAGTTAGTTAACTGCAATGATTACAATGTGGTTTAATCATTTGTTACAAGTGATATTTCATACCTTTCCAGAGAAGAGTGTTTCATATAAACATCATTTCAATTTAATTTTTTAAATTATAAGCATTATTTATAATGTATATTAAAATGTTAAAAAAAAAAAGTAATGAAATCGCACAAATGAAGAAATAAAAATTCTTCTGTTTAAATACAATTTATCCACTACTTTGAATAAACAATTTATCCACTACTTTGAATAATTTTTAGCAAAATCTTTTATTAACTTATATTCATGCACAATCTTACATTTCGACTATCCTGCAGTCTTCTTCAGAGCTATGATATAATGAACAATATAAAATAAAATACACAACTATATAAATAATACCATAAAAAAACGTAAATAATAAAATTAATAAAATAATAAAAAAAAACATAAAATATAACAAACATAATAAAACTAAAATAAATATAATTAAACCCAAATAAAATAATCCAGTTAATATAAAATAAAATATACAATATAAATATAAAATAAATACAGATTATAGTGTGTATTTCTGACTGTATACATATATATTCATGAACAACTATTTAAATATATTCTTTTTTTTTCTTTTTAATAATCTTCTAATTACTTCTCTTCCTTATAAACTAATTTTAATTTTATTAGCATCACCTTAATAAAATACTTAATAATTTTATCCATATAATTCTTAGTTCAATCTTAATTCATTTAATATTCTTTTTAATATTTAAATCATATAATATCTATTATTTTCTTATTCATTCGTCTGTTATTAATAATATTTTATCTTTTATTTTTTTAATATCTAAAAACTATAAATATTGTTATATAAACTGCACTTTACGCAAAAAAGTGAAGCTTGCAAAATATTATTAAAAAGTTATATGGCTAAGCGCTTTCAGAGAACTTAAGTCTCCATGAAGTTTATTGGTAATTTATGCAAAATTTATTCAAATTTTCTTTCATAACGACCATTTTCTGGAGATTGCAAAGCATGATTCTTTTCGGTTTATCATTATGAAAGAAAATTTGAATAAATTTTGCATAAATCACCGCTAAACTTCAATTAAAGTAAACTATGAATATGGAGACTTAAGTTCTCTGAAAGCGTTTAGCCATATAACTTTTTAATAATATTTTGCAAGCTTCACTTTTTTGCGTAAAGCACAGTTTAAATTACTTACTACTCAAAGGTGAAGTAGAAAATTAGTATTTATTTCAAATATTGTTATATTAACTGGATTATTTTATTTGGGCTTGATTATATTTATTTCAGTTTTATTATATTTTGTTATATTTTATGGTTTTTTATTATTTTATTAATGTTATTGTTTACATTTTTATGGTATTATTTATATAGTTATGTATTTTATGTTGTTCATTATATCATAGCTCTGAAGAAGATTGCAGACAGTCAAAATGTAAGATTGTGCATGAATGTAAGTCAATAAAAGATTTTTGCTAAAACTATTCAAAGTAGTGGATAAATTGTATTTATATAAGATATTAAAGGAAAATATGGAAGTGGAGAATTTGGTAATATTTTTTATTTATTTAATACTTAAATTTAAGTAAATTCAATTGATTGTTATCATATAATCAATTATTATAATGAAATAAATTTGATTTTTACTATTGTTGTTATTAGTTACAACAATTTCTACAATATTCATTTTAAGAAGTAGCAAATAAAAAATAGTTATTTGAAAAAGATGTAAAAAATTTCAATCATTTCTTTTAAAATAAATTTTTATTAAGCATAAAAAAAAGTTTCTCAATAAACAATTAAAGTAGTTACATTCTTCCATTATTGAAATAAAAAGTCCTATAGGTGATAAAATTAATGAAATATAATACAACTTTTTTTGAAAAGGGAGGCATACATTTTATATATTATGTGAGATAAATTCAACTAATTCGATTTTTGCAAAATAGATACCTTAAGAAGATATTGAAAAGTACACGTGTCTAATTTAAAAAGCAATATGAAATTAAGTCATTTTAGAATTGATAATATAATATGCTAATTGTATATTTTGAGGGTTAATTCTTTCACAAATGATTGCCTCATTGATGTTTTCAATTATCACTTATGTTTGATTAATCCATATTAGCAAAAAGATCTTTTATTAGTTCTATAATGTTCAAATGTAAACTGCTCCGTCTGAAGATCTTTTCACTCTCTGTGCCTTTTTTAATTCACCATTTTAAAATGATGTATATCGTTGATTTAATTATATCATTTTCAGTACTGATAAACTTTTTTGATATTTTTTCTAGTTTATGATTAAAATTAATATTTGTACATGCATAAAACGATATTAAAAAACAAAAATAAGTAAAAGAAAAACTAAATGCAGATAAATTCACACATTTATTAATGATACAATAATAATTTTAACATGTGCCAAAAACTATAGTTTGAAAGCTGATTTAAAATGTTGACACCAAAAAACAAATAAACTTCAAATTGAACATATAGTAAAATTTGTAGAAAAAGAGCTGAAATAAAATTTTACAACAAAGGCTATTGGATGGATTTATCACAGTGTTTCAGTTTTGACTATGGTGGCAATATATTTTTATTCAGTATAGATTTTTTGGATCTGAATACTTATATTTGTTCTTATAAATTAATAAATCAGTAAAAGGATAAAATGTAATCTTTTAAATAGCTTAAGACAGGGTAAAGGTTTCTTCAACAGCCCCTCATAGAAAAGTACTGAAAGGGAAGGTTTAACACCAGTCTTGCCAGTTACTGATGGTATGAAGAGTTTTGCACTATACCTAGAGATAATTAAATATCCATTTATTGATACATTAGATTGGTTGTCTCAGCCAACTGCAAGCCAGCTGTGTAAGTGGAAAATTTTAAGCTTTTTGGGAAAAATTTCCACATGGCTTGAATTTGACATTCCCATCAGATGCCTAATGGGTGAATGTGACTCTTATAATAAATTAGTATACATATCTTAACTATGTATGTACTCTATTCTACATGAAAGTTATTTGATTTATTATGTGACACGGTTCTCATTTTTTTCAAGTGTTGTTAATTGTTTAATTTTTTTAAAAGAAGAAAGGAATTTTATTAAAAGATTGTTTGTCATTTTTTAAAAATAAAGTTGTAAAAATGAAATTATTCTAATAATATATCATCAGAATACTAATTAATTTTGGTGAAAACACACTTTTCAGTTTTCACAATTACTATATTTTAAACAGATTTATTTTCTATATTTACAATTCATTGACATAAATTCAACTCAAATCATTGACATTTTTACTATAGAAAATAAAATTATTAATATTATTTGATACTTTTAAAAAGTAAACTCGATTTTTCCTATTCTAGTTTTGCCATCTAGTGTAAACTTGATCTTTCATTAGTTTTATTTGTTATGTAATGGAAGACTGTGTTTTTGACATTTGGCAGTCATTTATTCTAAATTTATTCCAATTGAAAATTGTGCTGTGAGAACCATAAAACTGTGATTATTATTATTATTTTTACATTTCTAAAATCTGTCTTGCTTTTCAATTTTAAATCTTTGCTTTTATTTTATAGTTTTATGATGAATAACTTAAAACGTATCTGACAATTTAAAAGAAGCTATCTGTGTCTGGTCACTTATTCAGAGAGAATTGCCTATTCAGTTTTTTGAAGATCAGGAAACAGGAAAAAAGAAAAATTATGTGTAAGATTCAAATTTGAGTGGAACTTAGAAATTTCTAGAACAGTTGAGGTTTTTCAAAAAAAAAAAAAAAAAAAGGATTTTGTTTAGATAATGGATTTATAATCCATCTATTTTTTTGTTGGTAATTTATTGTTTAGTTATTTTTAAGGATGTAAGGATAGCAGATTAATCTGGGTTAATCAAATAAGTATTAATGTACTTGTCATAAAATAGAAATAAGAAATTTGATGTAATTCAAGTTTCATAATTAGTGAGAGAGGTGATATGCATTTGTAAGTGCTGAATCCATAATTTATCTTTGTCTTTCTATAATAATATATACTTAATGATGAAAGATGCTTGCATATAAATGCTAGAGATGAAAAATATATTGTACATGTATTTAACTTCTTTGCCAAAAGATATGTTGACTAATTAGGCAATGCAATATTATAACTACTTGATCATTGTTTGTGATATTGTTATTGCTTGCTATCTTCTTACATGTGATTTACTCTAATACCTGAATTTTATGGCTACATTGTAAACTTTAATGAACCCCATATTATAGGTTAGCAAGAAAAAAAGATCATTTGAGAATTCAGTTATGATGGTACTAGATGGTATTTGATCTAGCAAGTTTTTAAACCATTATTGGATTTATTTTAAATGTAAAAAAGTCATTAAAAGATGGAATAATAGTGCAAGGTGAATACTAACAATTCCTCATTAAGCAGCTTCTTAAAATGAAGTTAGCATTACAAGGTGGTGACAAAGGGACAAAGATTCTTGAAGCTATTGCTAAAAATCTCAAGTTTTCTGTTAATAGTTTATTATATGATAATAATAATAATAATAATATGTTGTTGTTTAACTACTGCTATTCATGTTTAACATTTATAAAGATGTCAGGGCTAATAATCAGATGAAAAAAGAAATTGCTGAAATGAAAGACAAATGTTGCCATATTACATAAAAAGAACTGAAAATAAATAGTTGAAATTATGGATTAACATTTGTATGTATAAAAAGTCTGAAAAATAAGGATGGCAGAGAGTAAAAGCACATTAGATAGAATTGAAAATTTATAGGAAAGGAATTACTTGCAAGGATTCAAACTCATGCTCTAACAATTAACCATTCTGTTAGGTAAATAAAGTGATTTATAATTAAAGCAAGGGTATTAAAGAAAAAAGAAATGGTAACACAACTTAAAACACATTAGCACTGAATTATGAAGAGATGGGAAACCATCATCATCTGCAAATAAACAAATCATAAAATTAAATATCAAAGGAATGAGCATGAGAAATCAGTATAGAACTAACTATAAATTCACCAGAATTACACAAAAGCAATAATAATCATTCATCATTATGAGTGATCAATAATAAAAATAAATCAACATTCAATTTGTGATTGGATTTGAAAGCAGTCCAATATAGACCAGGCTAATTATTTAACCATTGATAAGTCTGGGACAGGAGTACAAATAATAATTATCTGGATGCACATCCTTAGGTGCTAGTCTATCAAAGTATAATAAAATAATGCTGAGATACTGAAAACATCCTGACCATCATCACTGTTCTAACCACTTAGTATCATTAATGTACTGACCAACTATAAACTAAATTTCTAAAGAAGTAATAAATAAAATGAAATGTAGTAAATGGATTCTAAAGGATATCCCTTTTGCATCAACCAGAATCATCATCAAGATGTTTATAACACTAAACAATCCCCTACTCCACATAACTGTTATGACAAATCTAGCTCAACTCTATAAACTATTATTGTAAGAAATAAATAAAGCAGCTTATTATAAATCACTTCAGATAATTCATAAGGTTACCCTACTATATGTAAGTTTTATTGGGATAATTAAAAAAATATCCCAGAGCCCTAAGCTGTCATGAAGTAAAGTCACACACACTGCCAATTCATGAAATATGAATTGGATAAATAAAGAAATTAAGTCTAAAAATATATATTTTAAAACACTTATTTAATAACATTGATTAATAATAAACAAAAAAATGACATGATAGTACAAAATTTTAAACATTCATTTCATCAAAATTATATGTCTTCATAAAAATGACAATTAATCAATTGATTTCTATTCATAAATTAATTTTTAATTAATTAAGTTATTTGTTTAAAATAACTAAGAGTTGGAAAAACATTTTCAAAATCAAATATAACAATATTTGATTTAGTTTAAGTAACATTTTGTTAAGTTTTTTAAGGAGAGAAAATAAATGAAAAGAAAATCACATGCTTAAAAAAAAAATTACAAAAAATTAAATTTTCTAAAAAAAACTATTTCATAATTTTGAAGAGAAAATTGACTGGATTTAAAAAAAAAACATTTCTCAATTTAAAAATATTAACTTAATGAAAAATATTTAAAATTATCAATTTTTACGACAACAATAACACAACAACAAATCACTTTTTATAAATGAAAATTTAGTATGCACTCAAAAAAGATATCTTTGATCATGATTTAATTCTTCTTTCTTCGAAATCCTTCACAATTATAATTTCCAGTTTTACCAGTTGAGTTTTCTTCTTGAAGGCTACTTGTACATGAACATGATTAATTTGTTCTATTTCTGGTATGCAGTATATCATTTCCAGGTTACCAACAGCAAAATTTTATCTATTTTCTTTTAATTAATTTTCCAGGTGAGACAGAGACTCATGTTCTTAGTTGCAGAGAAGGTTGCAGATTTAGGAGTAATGTCTTCTCTACATTTTTATTCCAGTAAAGGCAGGTTACATGGAGGAAGATAGTGTTTAGCTTTTAGCTGAATTGTAGCACATGGGTTTTCATTGCACAAATCACATTTTTATGAATAAACTCATAGTATGCTAAAGGCTTGATTAAAACTTATACATTTTATGCAGTAACTTTGTTAAGATTCCTGCTGTATTATATAACAGCCTGGTAAAGATTTCTGGTTTTTTCTTCTTTATCAGCTGGATTAAGACTTGATTGCTCTCTCTTCAACAGCTAAGTTATGAATAATTTTTTCTCTGTTTTTTTCAGCATCTGGATTAAGACTTGAGTGTTTTTTTCAACAGCTAAGTTAGGAAATGATGATTGTTAAAATCTCTAATTTAAAAGTAAAATGTCTAAAAACAAATGATTGATTCACGAATAATTTTATTTTGAAATAAATAAATAGTAAACTCAGAAAATCTTATTGTAAATGAAGAAATAAAAAGCCAGGTTTTTTTAAGAAAAGAACTTTCCAAACTGAATCTCACAATAATTTTTTATTTATTTCAAAAAAGAAAAACTTTTATTTTCACCATTAGAAATAATGAATTAATTAATAACTTTAATTTATCTATTTTATATATACACACACATACATGTGCGTATATGTATTATTTAAAAACGAATTGAATTTTTTTGTCTGTGACAATTTAAACACGTTAATTTTTAAATTATACAGCCTGAGTGATTATATATACATGCATTATATGTTTTTAGACATTGAATTAATTATACATTGTGAAAATATGTGGTTTCATAATTTTGTTTTTTAACTAATGAAATATCAGTGTGTGCACACATTTCCATGAGTATCCACATATATATGTGAAATCAGTCATTAATTATGTATTATGAAGATTGAATTTTATTATTAGTTTATAACAATTTTTGTATGTAATTTTAGTTTATATAACACATCTGTACTTAAAATTAATCATACTATATAAGTTATTAAAATAAATTATTGAATTTTACTATTAGTTTATCACAATTCTGATAAGTAATTTTTTTTATATTCAAGAACATCTCTGTGCTGATATATAGGTATTTTATGTAAACCTATATATATATATTTGGAAGTAACAATGTGATAGCTTATTTCTTTTTGTATTAATCAAAATTAGAATGCTGAATTTATATTTATAGCATACTCAGCAGACTTTAATTTCATTTTGTTGTTTCTAATTAATAAATTTATATTTCACTGTTTAATTTACTCCAGTGAATATATTTAATCCTAAAATAGGTTTATAAATATTATATGTTTGTGTTATTTCTCTTGATCACAGTAACACTTGTAGAGTTTTTTTTCACTGAGCTGGATTCGTACATAATGATCTGTTATATAAAGGGATTTATATTTAGTATTTATGGACATCCAAGTGATGATGTTTCATTATTGTGGATGGAGAAAAGGGAATATCCTTTAAAGTCCATGCACTTCATTTTATTTTAATTATTTATTTAGAAATTAAGTTTATAATTGGCCAATATATTAAGAGTACCAAATGGCAGGCATTGAAGATGATCAGCATGTTTTAGTATCCCAGCATTAATTGTGATATTCTTATGGACTAGCACCTGAGTCTGTGCCTTCAAATTATTGTTTACATAATCCGCTCCAAGTATGGCAAGGGCTAAATAATTAACCTGGTCTATAGTTGACCCCTTTCAAATCCAGTCACAAGGTTGATGATTTATTTTTATTGTTGATCATTTATGATGATTAATGTTTATTACTTTTGGTAAATGCTGGTAAACTTATAGTTAGTTCTATGTAGATCTGATTTCTTTTATATTTAATTTTATATTTTGTTTATTTGGAGATGATGGTTTTATAAACAAAATTTTTATTGCTAAAATTAGCAAATTAAGAAATTATACTTAGACATTGTTGATCTGGGAGTAGCTATGAACAGTTTAGCAAGGTGGCAAAATTTAATGGCTTGCCAATTTAATGGGATATATTTATATTATGGTTAATTTTAGTATAAACTACATTTATGAAAAGAAATTCACTCTTGGGCTTTTAAAAAAATAAATTGATCTGGTGAGTTTTGCTAGTTCTTACATAAAAATATGAAACTTGGGATATTTATATATAAAAAAGCCAATTGAAAAGATATGCATACTAATGTCAGAAGATGAGATTAAAAGCAAATTACAATATGAAAGAGATAGATAAAACTACACAACATCTTTGTAGAAATACAAGAATTGGAAATGCAATTGTAGATTTTAATAACATACTGAAATAAGTAGATCTAAAATTTAAAAATGTACAAAATTTATGTGCCTGGAGACAGAAATGGTAAATCATAGTAAACTTACAGAAGTACTGTAATATCTGAATAGAATCTTTTCTAATGTTATTTTAATTTTATTCTTTTTAAAATTGCATTTATAATCATCTTTCTGTACATATATAAATGATGTCATCGTACAAAGGTGGATAACATATCTGTTTGCTTTTTCTACAAACAGAATAGTTTTAATTCATATTGAGTAAGACAGAACGTGTAGAATTTTTTTTTCTGATAGCCAATTTCTAAACAATCTAATTAGCCACCAAAATTTGCCTAGCAAATCACATCCAGTGTTTTTTTGTTTGAAGATAAAACTATGATGGAGAATCACAAAAATTCTCATTCTTTGACATACAGCAAGATTGTTAAGTAATGCCTTCTCTTTCACTGTTTCCCTTTGAAGAATTATTGGTGAGGTCTTTGCCTGAAGTAAGTTTTTGTCTTGTATCTATGTACATATTCAAGTTATCTAAAGTAATTTTTAGTTTTTTATTATTTAATTTTTGGCATTTGAGCATCTTAATAAAAAACTTTTTTTTTTTTCTAAATAGTTTTAATAAAAGTATTACTATATTATTTCCTCTATAAAAATGTGATTTAACTTCTACATTTTATTTCTAAAAATACATACCTTCTCTATACAAGTTTTATATTTTTAAAAATTTTTTTTCCTGATGTGAACAAAAAATGCTTTCTATTTATACATTTCAACCACATTTTTCTTTATTCCCTCCAGTGTTTGTACCTTTTTTTCTTCATGTTTTCCACGTTTGTTTTAGGAAAAGAAAAGGTAAAGGTTATTTTTGGAATTTTGCAATACTCGTGTTTTTTCTAAGACCAGAAATTCTGATATGGATTAAAAATAGCTGATAATGATAATGTTATTTATAAGTATTATACAGATTTTCTTAAATAGGTAAGATTGTGAGTTAACTGCTTCAGGTGTTGAAATAGATTTCAAAATGAAACATTTTAATATATATACATTATTTTTATTGTTTTGTTTTAGTAGAACATTTTAAGTAAATAATGTTTAATAATCTTTGCAATAATTTTAAAAAGCATAACTTTTAAGTCTTGTCTCAAATTATAAAACTGATCTATCACTCCCTGTATGTATATAAATTAGTAGTTGGCTAATTTCTAACTGGCTTATATTATTTACACTAGACAATCAGTTTTTGAAAAATCAAGATTTACAATGAAACCTGGAATGAATTCTCACCCACAATTCAAGGGTGACGAGTTATTGATCTTTGCTTATATAGGTTAATCTGATCAAATTAGTTTATTTTTTTTAAATCACTGTCTGCTTTACATATAATAAAAAAAATGTTGTGGTGTGTGCATATTGACACACATTTAATACGCAGTTCACCATGATAGAATACTTAATTTGTTAATGTTAAAATACATCATTTTCATTTTTGAGGTTTATTTATTTTTTGAGTTAAAAATATTTTACTTAATTAACATTTAGCTAAAAAAGAAGTTATATAATGTAGAATGTAATATGTGAATGTTTATAATAAACATAATAAAAATAAACAATTTGTAGTTTTGCATATGTATTTCAGTTTTATTTCAAAGATTGTTAAAATGTTTAGTGTAAAAATTCTGGTAACTGATTTTCAAATCTGAATTAGTGTATAATAAGTAATATGAGGTAATGCAAAGGATTAATAAATTAAAAGATATTCAATAACATAGTATTGCTGTTTTGTCTTTTGGAAACATTTTGATTCTAAATAGTAATCACAAGGAGTAAGTTATATTAGATCTAGTTTAATAATCAAAATTTTATTTTCAATTGTTCTTTGCTTACTTCAGGTTAGCTGTCAAGGGAATAGGGTGTATTGGTTCCTTGCAAGTAGTAATTTATCTTTGATACTTCAATACTTTATTAACTTTTCATATTTACAGATAGAAGGAAGAAGATTCTTGGGGTGTTAGGCATTACTTATATATGTATGTAGGCATATATACATGGTAACTAAATATGCATAATGCTGAATTATATATAGGGTATATGAGCACAGACTTTCACCCGACTCACCACTCTCCACACTATCTCATAACACTGATACACTTGAACACACATATTGGAAATAACTCATAAAATTAACTATTAAAACAAATTTTAAACAAATTAGCCAATCAAATCACATATTACATTAAAATAACCAGCCAATCAATTTTTCCAAAACCTTTGTTTTTACGGGATCAGCATTTCTTGTTAGCTAGCTGTCAGCCTATTAGTAGTCTTCTAACCTAAGGTACAAAGTCCTTTTTATATAAGTATCAAATTCAAGACTGATCAGATTTTAAAATGGGAAGTAATCATAATGCTAACTTACAACATTAAATATTTACATGTCACAATCAAATGTTTATTGCATGACTATGTTTTAAAATTTGATTAGTCATGAGCTTGATATTTATTAAAAAAGAACTTTGTACATTAGAATGCTATCAGTGGGCTTGTTGAAGCAATGAAACAATTATTCTATAAGAGGTATTGGGCTGGCTATGATGTTAAAGTTGATAAATGTATATTACTGGCAAGTTGATTGGCTTTTTGTTTAAACTTTGAATAGTTTATACATATATTTGATTCTTTGTCCAAATCTAATTTAATAAATAAACCAGGTGCACATTTAATTATTATTGATAATAGTTTGACAAATTATTAACACTTTATTATAAACATCTTATGATTTGATCCATCTCAATAAGATGCAATTTTTTTTTTTTTGAAATAAAGATGTTTAAGTAAAAAAAAAAAATTTTTGCTTGATTTACAGAATCAACCTGGAATACTCTTTTTATATAAAGATTCATTGCAAACAATTCTTTCTGAAGATGTGTTGTAAAACTGTTCTAATATGACTCCAACATTTCTGGCTATAATATAATTTGATAAATATTTTATAAATATAGGCAGTTTTCCATTTGTCTAAATAGTATTCCACAATTTTTTTGTATAACTGTATTTGTATTTAAGTTAAAAAACAACAACATTATTTTGATGTTTTAACCTTTTTTTTTTCAAACTTTATTTCCAAAGCAGCACCACATTAAAATATATTTAGAAATAAAAAGTATATTGTTTGTCTAATTATTTAAAATAATGTATGTCTTGTAATTAATACTTTTATATTAATGAGAGGTGCAAGAAAGATATTTTATCTTTTTTAAAAGTTATTTTTCTGCTAATGTATAAAATAAATACCTTTTTAAAAAAATGTTTGATTCTTTTGATATGGATTTTGTATATATTTATAAAAAATAAAATTATTTTATCACAATTTTTGTATATATATATATTCTATTAGAAATAATATAAAAAACAATATATGTTTAAAAAGAGACAATTATTATTATAACTTTTATGATAAAAAAATATAAGAACACCTGTGTCTCGTTTTATGCAGATTATTTTGAGATTTTGAAGTTATGCGATTCATGTTTCTTCTTAATATCTTTCATATTTCACTATATTTA
This sequence comes from Epiperipatus broadwayi, assembly GCA_028023455.1. NCBI lineage: Eukaryota > Metazoa > Onychophora > Udeonychophora > Euonychophora > Peripatidae > Epiperipatus > Epiperipatus broadwayi. The sequence goes on along the minus strand of JAQFVV010012410.1, from coordinate 3,023,834 downwards.
TTAGATAGCAAGAAATTTAAATTATTAATAATTTATTTTCTTTTGACATTTTTTTTTCTTCAAAAATATAACATTATATTAGCAGCTAACGTGAATATGGCCTGAAGCTGTATTTAGAATGTTAGCTTCTATGTAAATAACCTATTTATACTAATGAGTAAATAATAATAAGATTTATACTTACATATAAAAATATTGCAATAAATATTCAAAAAATTTAAACTTTTAAAACATTTTGTTATATATAACAGAAATAAATAATCTTTTAGATTTTTTAAAATAAAAAACGAAGATTTTATAAACTGAAAATAATCTTTTTTTTTTTCCCCAGAATTTTTTAATGATAATGTATAATCTTTTTGTTTTGATTGCGATGTCATTTTTTAAATATAGAAATAGAAAACCATTAACACAGTACAAAACTGGTACTGAAAGTGGCGCTAGCTGTACATCACATCACAAATAAAAATAAAGTGGCTAACAGGTTTCTCTGGTCATAATTGCCGAGAGATTCTTGACTTCGTTTTAGGAGAAGCCACAATACATCACATCACATCGAGTCCGATTTCTTATCAGTTTACAAACAAACACTAGCGATAATGATTAAAATATGTATGAAAAATGTAAAATTAAATACTGTAATTAATTAAAAAAGTAAAAAAAGTTTATCTTGTATTAATTTTTTCCAAATATTTGAAATTTTTTATTAGTCATACTTTATTTGCTTATTTTTTTTAATGCAGATTTTAAAGTAATTTTTCCATGTTGCTTTGCTTTTATGCGAATTCTGAAAATTACAGACCCTATCCCCTATTTTTCAAGGTAATTTAAGTCTATTTTTGTACGATTTTTTTTAATGCAGGTTTTCTGTGGAATCTATCTACTACATAAAACAAGATCCAGGTGTACAGATATTACTATTATTGTATGTTTCCATGTCAAATTAAATATAAAAAAATTGTTTAAATTTAAATATATTTACTATTAAATGTTATATCTCTCTTTTTCTTCTTTTTTAATTTTTTTTTTTTATAAAAAAAAAACGAAAATTACTAATTTTTTAGTTGTATTACAAATTAAGTTCACTATATATCCAATGAAGTTACTATCTTTCTGCATATATTTATTTCTTTTATTGTGCAAACTTAGTTTTCTATGTAATATACTAAGTTCATTCCTGATTTAGTTTGCGCTAGTGGCCATTTTGAAATCTAAAAAACCACCGCTGACATACCCAACTGATAAATGACATAAATATTGAATAAAAGTACTTTAAATTCATATTTTAGAAATTATACACTAGTAAAAATAATATGCTTTATTTTATTAGGGATTTTTTTTTATTTTAAATTTATTTTCATAAAATATTTGAAATATGTTGGTGCAGTGCATGGCGGGAGAAGGATCATTTGGCCAATATGAAGTATCATCCAAATGTTGGTGACCAAGCGTATAATTTCCAAATATGAAAAGATTATACTATGTGCCAATGTGAAATAAAGCATATTATTTTTACTACCTTATAATTTCTAAAATATGAATTTAAAGTATTTTTATTCAATATTTATGTCATTTATTGGTTGGGTGTATTAGCTGTGGTTTTGGTTGGTCTTTAAATTTCAAAATGGCCGTAAGATAAACTAAATTGGCATCCAAAGATTTATCTAATGATCACAACTATAACTAAACTAAGTTTTATATAAGTAAATTTGTGAACTTCAACTAGCTATAGTGATAACAGAGCATACTGAAATGCTTTCAGTACAATGGAATAAGTAAATAGTAAAACAAAATTAATTTACTGTTATCTTGAGTAAAGTGAATTTTCTATTAATAAAATGTATTTTTTCTTTTTTTAAACAGCTAAATTAATCTTATTATTTAACTGTGAATGTTATATTTAGAATGTAAGTATACATATATGTGATGTGATTACATTTTATAAACATGTAACTAATGAAAATAAATTTTACAGTTATAATATTTATTATATCTTAAAGATATGGTAGAATGGAAAATATTCACATTTTTTTTTTTACATTATGCTATAATATATATATATATATGCCCAATATTTTTATATAATTACATATTTACATGTCATACTTAGCTAATTAGGTAATTTTCTATAATGATAATTAATTAATTCTGTTTTTTATGCATCAGTGAAATATTTAATTTTAGAACATGAAGTTAACTTAGTTTACAGAAACTACTTACCTACCCTTAGAAATATAAAAGACCATATAAATTTATATTGATCATATTACATTTTCATTTGACATGTTGTTTTATAAAATTGATTATTTTTTAAATAAATGACAATTATTTAATGAAAAAAACATTAAAAAAATAACAACATACAAACAATTTATTAATCTGCTATGGATATATAATGAAGAAGGTTAGATTGATTGAAATAGTCTCCCATTTTGCAGGTAATTTATACAACAATAAAGTGCACCTGACTCTGAGTTACACAATAATTTTCAGGGGCATAATATATTTACACTATTCAGGTCTGTCACATCTTATAAGCTAGAATAATCAATAAATGCTAGATAGTAGTGTTTATTAAATATCTTTTCTTTACTGTTGCATTTTATATCCCCAGATTAGTTTCTGGGTAAAAAGTCCATTAGATCAAAATAATTCAGCTGCACTAGAATCAGGTTTAAAACTTTCTCATTGACAAAGTCTATAATTTGGAAACTGGTCTAAGGATATGGTTAGACCATACTGTATGGAAATTTAATAAGCATTACCATTCATTGTTTATTAATTATTCAAGCTTACAATGGATGGAAGATGTGGCATAATATAGAGTTGCTCCTGATATATGTATATTTGCTATAATGTTCATTTTTCAGATTGTTACAATTAGTAAAAATTAAAAGTAATATTAGATTTAAGAATAACCTGAGATAATGAAACTTGCTTTAAAATATTTATCATGAAATTATTTTTTTGTAAATATGCATCTAGGATAAACTATTAGATTTACAATAATAAAATTACTGATAATTATAATATTACAAATAATGGGGGTCTATATTAAACACGTTTGAAAGTACCATAAGACTTTTTTGTGAGGGCACCCTGCATTGTTTTCAGTGCTAAAATAGATTTGCATGTCTAGATATTAGGGCACTATTCCATTAGATCAGCCATCAGCAGCAGCTACTTATTAATGTGTAGATCCATTACAGCTCTAAGAAAAAAAAAATAAAAAAAAATACTAGTGTTAAATTTTGTGATGATTATAGAAAGAAATCCATGAACCTCAAATATGTCAAATATTGAACATGATTTATTATTTTCTTTATTTGATATTATTACAATGTTGTCTTATAACTTCTGCAGCAAATTTTTTCTTTGTCTAATTGTAGCTTTCCATTGTATTGTATCATCAGCCAAATTTTCTTAATAAAAGTAATCAATTTAGCATTTTAATTTCTTTGGGAAAAGTTTTACTGTCTAAATGGAGTTTATTTGCCCATGAAAAATATGTTCATATTTGTCATAAAATACTTTTTTTTAGAAAGTCTGTATTATTCTTTTATTTCAGATGTCCAATTAAACAAAGATTTGATTTATAATAGTATAATTTATAGCAACACTCCTAGTAAGAACATATTGATTGGTCTTCTGATCTTGTCATCATATTTTTTAGCACTTATGGAGCATTTTAAAGTGAAAATTTTCCAATGTTTTTATGTTATATCACCAAGAGATTCAAATGTCACATCCATGTAATAAATTAATTGAGATAATAACTCTACATAGAACTAATTTAGCTGCAATAGTTATATCACTATGATAAAATATTCTGTCTTACTTTATTAGATGAAGCAGCAGTACATTAGAGTGTATACTGCACCCCCCCCCCAACTTCTAAATCCACATTAGTTTTGTAGAACCTACACGCCTTATTATTGACTTACATTTGTATTCTTATTGTTTTTTTTTTTTTGAATTTGACCTAAATATGAATAAATTTGAGTTTGAAACTAAAAGCTATTAAAATTAATGTGAAATTATTAACTTTATCAAATTAATTAAAAAACTTCATTAGCTGTGCTACATACAATTATTTGAGGTTTTGAATATTATTTATTAAATTATAAATATGCAACTTTTTTCACATGCGTTAGTGAGACTATAATTATACTATAATATGTAATAGGTCTGCTAAGTGCTTTCGAGATTTAATGTTCGAATCTCATATCTATAGCTTTGTGAATGAAGACTGTTGTGATTTATTGTACACATATGCAAATGAGTTTGAATTTTTAATTAGTTAGTCCATTGTTTGGAGAGAGCAAAATAATCTCTATATTAATTTTTCATTTGCTTGCCTATGTGATTCTTTTGCATATGTTAGTCCATATGTGTAACAAAGTGGTTTCTCTCTTATTTATATCATATAATAGCTGAGTGCTATTTCGATAGTGAGCTATGATTATGGTCCCCACCACCGAAAGTACACTAAGCTATATGATATAAAAAGAAGAAAGAAACTGCTTCGTTACACAAAAAATTAAAATAAAGTCTTTACATAGCATTCAAACATTAAATATATTTTGTAGATTATCTTATGAAATGGTAAGGATAGCATAATTATCTCAGTTTACTGTAAATATAGAAACTAAGATGATGAAGTTTTTGTTTTTTATTTAATTAATTAAACTAAAAATTCCACCATCAAATATGTATTATATCTTGATCCATAATTATGAAGTTGACTGGTAAATAGTTCTAAAGAATACTGTCATAAAAATTGGTAACCAAGTTGAGCTATTCTTGTTTAATACCAGTTATCATTTCAAATTCTTCACCTATACTAATAAACTTTTCTCTCATGTCACAACAATGAAGCTTTATAATGCAAAATAAATATTGGTGAGAAATAACTAATTTCAAACTATACCTGACTTATTTGATTAATTAAGCCACATACCTTAATCAGATCAATAAAAGCAACATATATATCATTTCTTTGTTCCTGACTTTTTACTTGCATTTGCCTAGCAACTTAAAATATCTATAGTTTTTTTCTGATTCTCTAAAATCACATTGAGTTTCTAGCCACTGTTAATCTAGGACTGGAAGCTTTTGATTAAATACTATTTTTTCATTTAGTTTGTTTATGCACAATTAGATTGGAGTTTAAATTCATATAAAAATGACTAAAGATATTGCAACGATAAAATCATTTTGAGAGGAGGTTTACTGAGTTTATTTATGTGGGTTATAGGGAAAATAAGTAAATGATGTGACATACTTAGGAGATTATTAAATTAATTTAAAAACTTGATTAGAAGTAAGATGTAACTTTTAACTAATTTTAAAATTTTTAATAAAAAAAACAATTTAATTTCTTGTATGCTTTGCTTTAGCTCAGTTGTAAATAGACTTGAGAGCTAAAGTTTCTGGGTCATTCATACTGATTGGTACGTAAATGTCACATGCTCTCCCGAGCTATTAACTATTCCATTATTTTATAAATTCTAAAAAATATGTAAATGATTTAGATTTGGGACATTGCCTTTTATGCACTGCAAGAACAAGTTGGGTAATTTTACATCTTTATTCATTGCTGTTATTTGAGTTTTCTGATACTCATCTCATTTTACTGGGAGAGTTTTATTTTTTGTATAATACCAGAAATTTATTAATAATTTCGACAATAATGTACAGTTCAATTTTTTTCTTAAATTATTAAAATATAACCGAAACAGTTTTAAATTTATTATCCAATTTTTTTTTTAGTTTTGTATAATTGCAGTATTTTTATTAGCGAGTTGTTTATTAGTGCAGTGGAAAGTTTTTTTTTGTTTGTTTTACATTATTGTTTAACTGGTAATGTAAAACCAAATGATGATAACAATTCTTAGTAAAGTGTAATACGAATCTTGAAAAAAAAAAAAAAAAAGAGTAAACTATTTTACTTATAAATGAGCAGCACTAAATCTTTCAAAAGTAAACAAATGCAATAATAAACTGATATTTATTCTAATCTATTTTTAACTATTTTGAAAAAAGAAAAAGAATACGGGCTATTTCTTGTTATTTATTTTATTATGGCTTTTACATTTAAATAAGAAAAATCGAATGTTTTTTTTATAAGAAGTTTGAGAGCCAGAAAGAACTGAACTGGATGTGAATCTTATGGTTCAGAATTTGCCCTTCTACAATGTACCAAACCATACAGGACAATACACTTTTTAATAAAGTGTGATAAACATGTCTAATGTAAATTATAGTAATAATCGTCATTATTAGTCATTTTCCAAAAAGGCAGGTCTCACCAGATAATTTTTGCCAAGCTCTTATGTCTTTTATTTCCTCTTAAAACTGAGAGCAACTTTCCTTCTTAAAATCATACCTTCCCCATATTTTCTCCTTCATAATCATTTACAATTTTTTGCAGTATCATCATCATCAACCATTATCAGTTCACTGCAGTATGAAGGTCTCTCCAAGTTCAGTCCATCTTTTCCTATCTTTAGCTTCTCTTCTCCACATCACCCCTGCACACGTTCTTATTTCATCCATCCATCTCACATGTGGTCTCTTTCTGGGTCTTTTACAATCTTTTGGTATCCAGTTTAAAATTTCAATTGTCCATCTATAATCATCTCTTCTAACAATATGTCCAGCCCGACTCCACTTCAGTCTTTTAATTTTTCAATGAGGTCAGTAATACCTGTTGTTCTTTTACCCATACATTGCGTTTTCGACCCCTTCTTGTTACTCCCAACATGCGTCCCTCCATACTTATCTTTTGTAATTCCAATATTTCCAAGTACATGCCATTTTCTTCTCTTTTCTAATTTTTTTTCTTCAAAAAAATAACTTTTTTTATTTTTTTACTTTCTTTAAACTTTCAGCCTTGCCAATTCTCTCTATCGTACTTATTTTTTCTATAAATCTCCAAATCTTCATTTCGAAATCTACAGTATTTTCTGCTCACTTTTTAATTGTCCATATTATTAAGCTATATTTTTAGTAAAAAATTTAATATGATTTTTTTTTTTGTTAAGATTGAATTCACCAGGCAAAATCTTGTTTTATCATTTTTTGAAAAATCTGTTTTTCAGTGTCTTTTTCACTAATACTTTCATCACCAATTAGAGACCTAAAAATTTAAAAGCACTAATATGCATTCCTGTTCAATACTACTTTTAATATTTTGTTTTAATGACATTTTTATTGATTTAATTTTTTTGCATTTATTTTTATTTATAAATAACTTTATTGAAATACATATGTAAGAATGATACAGTTGTAAATAAAATAAAAGTAATCCATGTTGCCTGGGATTTATTTTTATCTCAAACTTTCTGCAAGTTTTATGTTATATTACAAACCATTTTAGTAATACCATCTTCATTGTTTGCAAGTTCTGTCATGTAATCATCAAATCTAATACAAAAAACTCTATCCCCGATATCAGTTCCATTCTTATCAAGTTGTCTAAATATATTTTTAACAAAATGGGATAGATAATTTCTATATCTTAAGCTTCTTCCTGTATATTTTCATTACAATATTATAATTTTTCTAGCCTTTAAATGTCTAAATGTATTAGATAACAACTTTAGTGCTTGATAAACAAAATTGCTCCTACAAGAAATATCAAATATGGCTCTAAGACACTTGCATCAGTGCATGCATGGATCAATTGAACATCATAATGGAAGGAAAATGATCATTCTTCTCACACCACTACTCTTAGAATTATTATTAAAAAGAAATGATCTGTAATGTGACCTATTTTTATGCTCACCACTTTTAAACTGTGATTTGATTTGTAAATAAATCTGCTTTCATGAAACAAGTGCAGCACCTATATATATATGCACACACAGAAAATAGATCTCTAACAATGATCTTTTTTTGGAAACTAAATAATTATTACTGATATGAAGCTGTAATTTTATTTTTTTTTGCTAATCTCTGTACAATTTTATGAATTATGCAAAGTAACATAATTGTATAATATATTAAGCAAGTTTATTATTTTATAACATTTTTTAATGACCATGTATAACATTCACAATCAGTAAAAAATGACTCCTTTATAATAATAATATACTTACTACACAAATAATACTATTATAAGTTTCATACATTTATAAATAACATACATTTATTTTGCCTTATCAAGCAACTAAGAAGAAAGCCATGGTGTTTTTTAATCTTAAACACAGAGGTAAAAACTCACACACTGGCTAATGCATGTTGGTGAGCATATCATCCATGTTCATATACTATTCACATAGTAATAATAGCTACAACAACAAGAATGTATGAAGTGGACATTAGGAATTTGCCCTCCTCGGTTCCTTTAAGACATTGAAGAGGAATCAAAGGGTCTTCTTTCAGTTAATAGCAAACTTCTTTCTGATTATGGACTCAGGTTGCCATTTGGTGATAGATTTTTTATTTAGGTACTTACAATCGCAGTTTACTTTCGAGTGAAGGAAGATTGCAAGAATTGGAACTGTCTTGGACTTTGTTAAGTTAGAAGAAAAGGTGAAGAGACAATTGATATAAAAAGTGGACATGTACTCTACTACAAAGGCACAAATATTGGAAGTACAAGGGGAGCAGGATTCATTATAAATAAAAAGTGAAAGAACAGTGTTGTGAAGATTGAGGGTTATCAGACAGAGTGGCAAGATTGTTTATTCAACTTAATAGCAGATATCAAATGCAGATAATTCAAGTTTATGCCCCAACAAATTCTAATGGTGACGAAGTAGTAGAAGATTTTTATATGAATGGACAAAAGGCTTTGGTCAGACTAAACAACATTTTAAAATTGTTATGGCAGACTTTAATGCTAGAATTGGTAAACAAATGAAAGATAAAAGTGCTTAAGTAAATTTGGTTATGATAATAGAAATGAGAGAGGACATACACTTGTGGAGTTTGCAGAAAAAAACAACAACTTTATATTAATAATTCTTTTTTTGAGAAAAATATTAAAAGGAAATTGATGTGGAAGCATCCAAATGAAAATACAGCAGAATTGGATTATATTTTGACTAACAGAAAATACATATTTTAAGATAATAATGTTCTTAATAAATTTATTACAGGAAATAATTATCGATTAGTAAAATGTAAGATATGTGTATAATGCAAAACTAAAGAGACAAAAATTATTAAGAAAAAGAATATTTATAAATGATATTCCTAATCATCAGAAACATTCTAATGAATTTAAATTAGAACTTGCAAATTGGTTTCAAGTATTAGTAGATTTTGAACATGATTCAGATTTGGATGAAATTAATAAGAAAATAACTGATACACTTAAAATTGCAGCAAAAAAAAAAAAGAAAAGAAAGAAGCTGCAATTAATCAATAAAATTTCTACTGAGACTAGAGAATTAATGAAGAAAAGAAGGAATATGAAAACATAAAAATAATGCATTAAAAAGGATTGAATATCTTGAATTTTGTAAAATGGTACAAAAAAGAGTTAATGATATAAGAATGTATAATTGTGAAATAGCAAGGAAAGCTGTAGAAGAGAATAAAAGTCTCAAGAGTGTAAAACAGAATTTTGGTATTTGTAGGAAACTTATATTTGCAATAAGAAAAAATGATGGAACTATTAGTAAAAAGAATGATGACATCATGAAATGGGTAGAAGAGTTCTATCAAGAATTATATAGTAATAAAGAACAAGTATTTCCTAAATCTATTACATCTTTTGAATTGCCCAGAATTTTAAATAAAGAAGTGAGACATGCAATTAAATTTATGAAGAAAGGAAAAGCTCCAGGTAATGATGGAATTATAATCAATATATTAAAAGAAGCAGGTAATGATGGAATTATAATCGATATATTAAAAGAAGCAGGTGAAGATATAAATTTTTTTTTAGCAAAGTTATACACCACATATGTAAATGATAAAGATGTACCAAATGATTGGAAGACTGTAGTATTAATATTAATATTTTAAAAAGGTGATAAAGAAGATATTAGAAATTACAGACTTATCGGCCTTTTATCAATTTTATATAAAATTTTATAATTACAACTCATCTACAGAGAAATTTGAATTTCAACCAACCAAAAGAACAAGGTAGATTTAAAAGTGGTTTTAGTTTAGTACATCATATTCTAGTATTGAGAGAAGTTATAGAAAGGACCAATGAATAATAGTTGTCATTATGTTTTGGATTTGTTGATTATGAAAAGGCATTTGATTTTATAAGTTATTTTTTCAGTGATTAAAGCATTTGATCATCAAGGATAGACCCAATATATTGTCATAATCTGAAGAATATTTATAAAAATGCAAGCAACAATTAGATTAGATAGTGATATTAGGAAAGTTAACATTGAAAAAGGTATAAGACAGGGTGACTCCATATCTCCAAAATGTTTTATAGCAGTGCTGCAAGAAGTATTTTGTGGATTAAATTGGGAAGCTAAAGGAATAAAAGAAAATGGAGATCATTTAAATCATTTAGATTTTGCAGATGATACAGTTGTTTTTGCGAATAATGCTTAAAAGCTTCAGGAAATGTTGCAAAAGAGTTATCAGATGAAGGTAAGAAAGTAGGACTAAAAGTAAATGTTAAAAAGACTAAAGTAATGTTCAATGGATTTTCTCAAAAGATGAAAATAAAAGATTGATTATGATGAGTTAGAAGAAGTTAACAACTACAAATACCTTGGTCAGAGTATTACTATAGATGGAAACATAATGGATGAAATTAATCATAGAATTGAACTTGGAGTGCTTTTGAAAGAAATAACAGTACTAAGAGGAAATATGCCTATGTGTTTGAAAAGAAAGGTTATGAATAAATGTGTTTTACCAGTTGTTACTTATGGATCTGAGACTTCGACACTTTTAATAGAAGAGTAATACAGAGACTTCAGAATACTCAAAAAAGTATGGAGAGATGCAAGTTAGGAATAACAAGAAGAGATCGAAAATGCAGTATATGGGTAAGAGAAAAAACATGTTATTGACATCATTGAAAGAATTAAGAGACTGAAGTGTAGTTGGGCTTGACATAGATGGACAGTTGAAATCTTAAATTGTATTCAAAGAGATTATAAGACCCAAAAGAGACCACTTGTGAGATGAATAAATGAAATAAGGTGTGCACAGGTGATGTGGAAAAGAGATGCTAGAGATCGGACAAGACGGATTGAACTTGGAAAGTCCTTTATTTTACAGTGATTGATAATGGTTGACAATGATGATGACATTATAAATTTATATAAATTCATGTTTTCTATATTTATATTTTTTTATTATTTAAAATTTAATGTGATACTTTTATTTAATTGGTACCAACAATTTGCAAAACCTTTTTTTTTATTTTTTTTATGGAGTATGCAACTCTGTTCTGATAGAAATAAGTATACCTTTTTTAAAGCTATTATTAATGTCCATTTCATACTTTTTGATACAATTTTTTTTGTTTCACAATTTCAAAGTTTTGAGATTGCAGTGTGGCAGCTTTTATGAATCAAGAACCTGACCCCTTAATTAACTTTTTGAATTGAAATCATTCATCATCAATTTTAATATAATAAAATGATATAAAAAGTGGTCATAGGATTTGACTAGAGATTGGCTAAAACTTGAATATCATTAAATATTCATTTTAATACTGTTCTAGTGTAAGACCAGTTTCTAATCAAAATTTAAGGCTGTTCCTTTTTTTTTTTAAAAAAAATTTTGATATGTTTTTTTATTTTTTATTAATATCACTTACTTAATAGACAGCTTATTTTTTATCAATTGTGTACATGCAGAAATGATAATGTAGGAACGTGTGATATACAATTTTATTTTTATCATTTTTATTTTTTGATTAAAAAAAGTATCTTTCATTGTGATAAAAATAGGTACACAACATTATATAATTTTGTTTTAACTTTTTCTATTTTTGTCAGTTGCAGAATGGACAGGTTAGAGATAAAACAGATTGTTTCACTGATTATTTTTATTTCTTAATGATTATTATAAATGTAACCTTATACAGGCTGGGGATTGCTTCATTACTGAAGTTGGCATTGTTTTTATACATCTATTGAAAATGCAATTTTTATAACTTAATACATCATGGAAAAAAAATAAAATAAAGCTAATGTACCATAATAAAACAATAATGCTAAGAAAATATAACAATTAGCATAAAAAAAAATTAAACTTTTTATAAATTCTAATTCTGATATATTGTTTTAAAATTAGAATTTCACTGTTTTAAATATATTCTATATAAAATTATGAAGAGAATGATTATCATTGAAATTATCACTCATTTTTGTTTGGAGTCTCTCAGCAGAATCTCAGACCTAAATCTTATGTAAACTTATGAATTTTTTTCCTAACAAAATACATATTAATTATTAATAATTTTTAAATGTGTTATTAATATTGACAGAAAAACAAAATATGATACTTAAATGAAGTGAATTGATTTATATATATATAAAGTGAATTAAAAAACTATATCTATAATTACTTGACCAATTTTTTTTACAAACTATTTAAGAAAAATCTATTTAATATTGTAGGGACAAACTCACACATTATATTGAAAAATGTATTTAATATTGTAGAGACAAACATTTTTTTTTTGTAATTAAAAGTAGTTTTGCATCAAAATAATATATTTTGAAGTAACATAAAAATATAATTAAAATTGCACATACTTGATCCTATCTTTCAATTTATTCTTAAAATATAATTTTTACCAAAATGTTTATATATAAAAAATGTACAAACTGCACTGTCATTTTAAATATATACTTCACAAGAGTAGGAAATAATTTACAAGTTGACATAAAACCTACATCTATGATGTACATGTTTTCCACACACTTTTGCAAAAATAACTACATATGAAATGAATTTCTGCTAGCTGATAAAACACTGCAGGTAATAATTATTCAATAAAATATTTTTTATTATTATATTAAATAAAAAATTGAAAAATATTATTTTCTAAAATGAGTTAAGAAGAATGATCTATTTGCCCAAAATAATTTAGAAAATGTAAATGCAAGATATATTTAATTTCATCTATGATTTAATCTTTAATATTTTTTATTCATAATGTATACTTTAAATGTACCAGAAAAACTATGATATTATATAAAAAAGAAAAATGAATGGTTTATTCTAATTTCACGATTGGATTAAGTCATATATGTACAGGAATGCCTAAAAATTATTTCAAATTATACGGCTTCATTGAAACTGATTATCATTGTATTATGCCAAGAAAAAATATTTTGTTAGTTAATGATTCTGTTTATTTGAAATAATTGTTTGCTGCCTTTTAAATACCAATGCGTTGGAAAGCTTTTTGTGCAAGATTCTATTTCAGACTTTTTTAGCTTCAAAATTTAAGTTGCAATTTGAAATAATTTATTAATCCTATCATGGTATTATATATATATTTAAAAAAAAAAAAAAATGTTATTTTATTTGTCCAAACTTTATTATATGATGCTACATATTAAAATGTTTATTTTTAAAATTTATTACCAAAGTTGCTTATATAGTGATATGCAGGTGTGTATTATGAATTACAGATTGTTACTGTATTTTTATTGTTAATTACTAAATTTATTAAGAAAATACCATGGAAGTTATCAAGGAAGATATTTTGCATTTTTAGTGATGATCTAGGAAATAGGTGTGGCTTATTTATGAATAAAAACAATTAAGATATGATATTAAAAGAATATCTAATATTTAAAAAAAGGTATGAAATAAAATGAGTAAAAAAATAAATGAATCAATAATGTTATAGAAAGAGTGAAATTTGAATAAGTATTAAAATAAAACCATTTGTTGAATGTTTTCTTGTATGTGAGTTTTTATAAACAGTAGTTTTGATTTTGCCATGAGGAAATCTTGTTATAAGGACATCTAAGAATGCCAATTTTTACATCTAAGAATGTCAATTTTTATTTTTGAGTTGTGATATAATTTAATTGAAGAAGTATATTCAGAATTTTTGGAATAATGCTGCTTCATGTGGCAATACAATAAATATATCAAAGTAGCAAAGTGAGACTTTAACTGAAGATGAAGCAGTATTTATGCTCGTGGTTTCAAGTTCCATGTAAATGTTACTAAACAAGATTAACAATGATGAATCCATAATCATTCTTTGGGGTAAATCTGTGTTGTATTGAAAATATGTTGTTATGCAGAATGTCAAAGATTCTATTATATTATCAAAAGGAAGGCATGTGTAATTTCTGAAATATTCTAATTTTGTCTACATCTGTGAAATATTTGCACTGCTTTTTGAATAATGTTTGTAGCTTTGTTTTCATGTATTATATTAGCTTAATGTGAGGTTTTTTATTTTATTGTTATAACCAATGAATTTATTACAATTATAGTATTTCCTTTGCGAGAAAAGAATGAATATTGATTTATAAAATTTGAGAGATTTAATAGCTTTTTTTTTTTCAATATAAGTAAAGTTTGATTTAGTTGTTGATATCTTTCAAGTTTTTTTTTTTTTCATGTGTCAAAGCATCGGCTGGGCAGCGAACCCGTGAACACAGGACAACTACTTATAATGCAGCTGTGCTGACCACTCGACCACCAATGCTTAATTCTGCAGCTTATAGATACAATTTTTTTATGATTTCCTCATTTATTACCATAATGGATATTAAATGGTGTGATAAAAAGCTGAATGTTTTCTTTTGAACAAACATTTCAACATCTGTTACAATTTTAAGATCAAGAGTTTTAACTGATGTAAATGCCAGATTATTTGGTGCAATATGAAGTTTGATACATGTAGAATTTTCATGTAATTTAGGATATGATTTTTTTACTGATCAAAAAACTTTTGTGAGTCTTCAGAATGAAGATTACTTTTTAACAAATATTTTTTGTTAATAATGGAATATGTGGTTTGTTACTTGAAAACTTTTGAATATTTTTTTTTCTCACTAGAGTCTCACTTGTTCTTTGAGTAGTTTTTTTATATAAGTTATTTGGGAGTGATTTCGTGGCAAGCTTTTAGGGAGAATTTCTTCAGATTTGTATTTGCATAGGAAAGTTAATTGGTTTTCTTCTTTGGTCATTTTTAAACATAATTTTTTATAATATCTAAAATTTGATGTAGAATAGAATTCATACTGAATACTTATTCTGAATACTTAATGATTGTCTGAAATTTTATAATAATGGCATTTAGGATTATTTCCTTCATCTATTGTAATGTTAAATATTCTTAGAAAAAAATATTTATATTTTATTTAATACATTCAATTATTAGTATCATCAGTGAGGTTAATACGGAACACATACATTTCTAAGGTATTATTTTCATCTTTAGATGCTGCTAGCCTGATCACTAGGAGCTTTAAATTCTGGAATACTGATTTTAAGGTGGATGCTGTAACCAAGTAGATTATTCTGTTATCAATAATTAATTAGAAAATGGTGGAGAAATCAGAAGGAATGTCATAGCCAAGTATATAATTTTTCTATTAATTATTATCTTTAACAGAATATTAGCTAATTAGAGTATCATCTTAAATTCAGTTTTCATGAATTAAAGTCTTGCATTGGTGGTCGAGAGGTCAGCGCGACTGCCTTGCACTAGCAGGCAGTTGCCCGGGTTGCAGGGGTTCGCGTCCCGGCCGATGCTATGACACTTAAAAAAAAAATCATCAGTTTGATTCCCTTGCTAGTTAGTACTCTCCCTGGTCAAGTCAGAAACATCCAAGAAGAGAGAACAATAAAAAAAAAACCATTGAAATGTTGTATTCTGTACTAATCGGTGTATTATTACTAAATTATTTAGAAAAGTATAAATAAAAATTGAGTTTTTTTTTTTTAGTAACACGTAATAATTAAATTAGATGACAGAAATAATCCAGCATATAATTGTAAAAAAAGAGTGTAGATATTTAATTTTGGAATTATGTATTAAGTATAAAATAAAAAATTGAAAGCAAGATTAGTGAAAATATTTTTTATACTTAATTCGCTAATTATTATTAACAAGTAGAGTTAAATTAATCACCATTATTGTTATATTGCTAGCCTTGTTATATTTAATTACTTTATTATAGCGGAGTATTAAACTATTATTTATAATTAAATTCCAAAATAACTTCCTGCTTGGAAGCCTGATGTTTAAATTATGTTAATGCTATACTTTATTTACAAATATTAATTATTTAAAATTAAGTTTTGAGAACAGTATCTTTATTTTTAAAATCATTTGAATTTGATATTTTTTTTCCATGTATAGATAGAAAATTATTAGATAGATCGATACTATAAGTAACAGTAGAGTATACCCCCTCCCCCTCTTTCTCCATTATGCTTCAGGTATCAAATTTTTTTCCATTAACAATTTATGTACAAGCATACATTTTCGTGAGAAGTTAATATTTTGTCTTAATTTAAAAATTAAGTGTTCAATAAGAACATTATTATATAAATGCCATATTTCTGTGTTATTCATTAAAAAATTCTATTTTTATTAAAATGAATTATAATTACATCTGTGGGCTGTTCACAAAATCTTCCATGAATTGATTTGCATTGTCATTATCTTAAACTGTTTTTTTTTTGTCCCCTGTTAGAATAGCCATACTTCTTTGTAAGTGACTTAATTAATCCAATGTGTATTTGGTTATTCAAGAAAAATATTGCTTAAATTGATTTAAGCAAAACTTTGTAGCAGCTCACATTTTATAATCAGTTATTGTTGTAAAATGGATTATCCAAGTTACTATAAACTTAAAATTTACCTATATTTGGAAAGTCACTAAGCATGTCTATACAAAATGGATTCCATTTGTAGAACTATCTTGCAGTGTATTGACTGGTTTGTGTAATAAATAAAGTTGCATGTATATATGTATTATGTATGTGTATGTGGGTTGTAACTGGTCAATATAAAAGATATTGTTAATCGTTCTAAAAATAACGAAATGCAGAATGAGCAATTTATGCAATGCAAATTAATCTGGATATCTTAATTTGCATAAGGACAATAATGAAATGTTAACAGAATTATTAAAAATGTCTGCAGAACTTCAAAGAAAAGAGTCAGAAATAGTTGAGTGAGAAATAAGGTACTTATTGAATGTGATGTCAGTGATCAGTAAATGCTGATGAAAATGCTAGTGGAAAACTAATGTAGAAAATTATTAGATTGAAATGAAGTATTTTTAATAAAGCATAGTAATAGAGTCAAATTCTATAAAGAACTTTTTCATGTGAAATTAAGATTGAGATGTTATGGAGTTTAACCAGCAAGTCACTAGTAGAACATACCCTGAGTAATAAACTCTTTGTTAAGTTGTTAAAAACCCTTTTTATTTTTTAAAAACTAATTAAAGAAGACACAGCTGCTTAAATTAAAATCTGGCTCCATATATTCAATTGCCACAGTAGACTTCTAAACCTGTGAATATCTGTACATAACATGTTTTAATATAGATGTATATGGATATGCAGATCAATATGTTAATGCCTTTTGATGTAAGCAATCTTAGTGCATGACAGATTTATGTGAATCATGTTGAAAAATACATGATAATCCATAGTATTAGCAATGATAAGTCGAAAGTTGCCACTCTACTATGGATGTCAATACAAGATTTCCTGCAATTAGCAACTTGTTTGTATGATCCAAAACTGTCTGAAGGAATACTGTATTAGAAGTTGCTGAAAAATTTAAATGCATATTTTAAACCTATCTACAAAATCAAAATATATAACACATCTTCATTTTCATAACAAAATGCAATCACCAAATGAAAATATACAGAATTATGATTTGGCACTAAGAGGTTTAGGGAAGGAATGTGAATTCAGATGTAATCTAGAAGAGATGCTATTGGATCAGTTGTTGTGAAGCAAGAGAAACATGTAACTTAGACTAAAGCAAATCTAAACTAAGCTATAATACCACCATTGAATGAGGTATAACACATAAAGCCATTCTATATCATGCACAGGAATTTAAAAGTATGGCTTAGGAAGTGAAGTCAAGTACATGGTTAAGTGTGATGAAGACACAGAAGAATTTGACACAGGACCCAGCATCTGTTATATCGGTGGAAGGAAGAGTCACATTAAAAAATGTGCAAATATTCAAATATCTTAACTGTGGTTTGTCAGGCCATTTGTCAAAGCTTTGCACTAATAAATGAAAAAATGCCTAGAGTAGATTTGCCAATGAATCAAGGGGAGGAATAGCAAAGAATGTCATGAATATGAAATTAATAATAGAAAATGAGGATATGCCAAATCTATTAGAGATTAAAATCTGTAGTCAAATGATAAAAATAGAAATAGAGGAGCAAACATATCACTCGTGTTGTTTAAAAGATGGACAGCCATTAGTAAAAAAATGAATAATAAGATTTAAATTAAGAAAAGTAATTTAGTGGTGATGGGTGTAATTGGAAGTGGATTAATATCAAATAAATAGTATTAGTACCTGTAAAAGTAAATAATCATAATAAATGGTAACAAAAATTATTAGTCAGATATTGGAACATAACAAGTTTAAGCCTTTGGAAATAGATAAATGTGATAAAAAGAGTGAAATTAAAAGCAGAAAGAAGTAAATTCCCTCCACTTTTTAATCTAGCCCAGCAGAATAAAAGACAAAACCAGTAGATATAGAACTATTTGAAAATGCATAACAAATCGTTTGTAAATATAGGAAAGTCCCATTTATTTTTTAAGCCCAAAATCAGGAAGCACTAAAGGATTTATTAAATAAAGGCATTATTACCCTAATGAAAGAATCTGCCTGATCAGCATCTATAGTCACCATCATCTTAAATTTAGTTGGGAATATAAGAATGTGCAGTGACTATCATGTAACTGTAAACATAAAAAAAAAAATAAACATACCTATCCCATACCAAACATAAAATACAAGTAGTTTCCATGCAGAAAATGTCATGCTTTGTTAAATTAATGTGCAGTTGGCATTTTACCAAATCCCTGTCACATTTGGAGCAAACGACTTGCTTACTATAAATGCACATATGGGAGTGCTTACGTTTAATAATTACCGTATGGGATAATTATAGCACCTAACATTTCTTAAGAAAAGGTGAAAAACCTTTTAAAAGGAGTAGAAGAGGCTATACCGATGATACCTAGATGATATTCTGATAGTTTATGAAAATGAAATGCAGTTAAATTTGTGAAAAATTAAATTAGTTTAGTGCTAGATTAAATGCCTCAAAGGATATTTGGCCAGCAAAAAAATATAAATTTTCAGACACATTCTAATGGATAAAGGCAAATATCCTAATCCAAAGAAAGTTGATGTAGTTAAAAATGCCCCATAACTAACACATGCTAAACAGTTGCAAGCTTTTCTAGGTTTATTGAACTTCTTTGAAAGTTTCTAAAGGGAATATGCCACTTAGCAATCTCTCTTTATAAACTTTTAAATAAAAACTAGAAATGAAATTATGAAATTCAACAGGATGAAGTTTTTAGAAAAATGAAAGAATGATTAGCTTTGGATAAATTATTAATCCATTACTACAAACAGAAGAAGTAATAATTACAACAACCACTATTGATGCCACGATTTTTTATAATGTATACTGTAGTGAACAACCCATCATATACATTTTCAGAATAGACCGTGGCTGAAAAAAAACATAGCCAATAGGACAAGAAGGCTCTGGCAATTGTATTTACAGTAAATAATTCTCCCAATATGTTTTTGGACAATCTTTCATAATTTACACAGACCCTAGAAAAATAAAAAGACTCCAGCTTATGATAGTCAACTGCTGCTAAGATGGATAAAATATCCTGGGTCCATATGTATAAAATATTATAAAGGCTGAGAAAGCAGATAAAGCATGTGGATTAACTCCAGATAAAAGTATATGCAAGTCATGCATTACTGAGATTAACTACATAGATATTACAAAAGTCCAAAGTATTGAAGGCTGTCAGTTTGTAAAAAATTGCATTACACATGGGTGGCCCAAGAAATGTTGAAGCTACGAGTGAAATCGGGATTGTTTCACATATATCACAAGTGTATTTTGATGACAGTATTGATCCCAATTAAGAGGAGGAAATGTGTATTACAGCAGTTATATATAGGATATTGGGGATTATCTATATGAAGGAACTAGCTCATTTAAACATTTGTTGGCCAGATATGAATCACGACATGGAAGAGACTGTAAGGAAATATCACAGCAAGTCTGCCAGCTATAGAGTTGAGTCAGTCAGAGGCCACAAAAGCATGGGAAAGGATTCATCTAGACCAGCAGTTCTCAATCACTGGGTTGTGATCCCTTTGAGGGCCAAAAAACCCTTTCACAGGGATTGTCTAACCATTGGAAAACACATTTTCAATTCATAACAGTAACAGAATTAAGGTTCGGGGTCACCACACCATAAGAAACTGTATTAAAGAATTATAGCATTAGGAAGGTTGAGAGCCACTGATCTAGACTATGCTGGACCTTTTCTTGGACATATTTTTAGTAACCATTGATTCATAATCTAAATAGGCAGAATATCAAACTGTAAAAAAACACATTCACAGAAAATGTATAAAAGTTTTTAAGGAGCTTTTTGCTCCACATGGGTATCTTGAATATATTAATTGCCAATGGCACAAGATTCAGTTCATTTAACTAAGGACTTTCTTGCTCTGAATGGGATATGGCATGTACCATACTTAGTCTAATGGAATAGTAGAAAAAGCAGTTTAATATCTTAAATGCAAGCTGAACAGAACAATATGCTGATATAACAACAACAATGTTTTACCAGCACTTTACACCTAATTCAGTTATAAAGAAAACCCTTGCAACTACTTTATGAAGTACCATATAAGGACAGATATGTTTGTATTAATTCCAGAAAAATTAAAGTGAAAACATCAAGTTTCAAGACAGCTATCTGAATAAGAGATACCATAAGAAAAAAATGGATCCAGAAAATAATACTATCTACCCAAATATATGAAACTAAATTGGAGGATAATAGGGTAATAAAATGATTTGTTAATCATATAAGGATAATAGGGTAATAAAATGATTTGTTAATCATATAAAGAAACATTTAATTGAGCTAATAGAAATTATAAAGGAAAATACAGATTCAGTTTTTACTTGTTTTAAAATTCTTTATCTGATAATGATAATGTTAAAACAGATAGTTTAGAAGAAAATTCAATTCATGATATACCTACAGTGATAAATGGTGATTTACAGATGCGCAAGAGAGGAAAAAGATCAATTTTATTGAAACTTGTCAGAGAAAGATATATGCCAAAGAAGTTAATAAAAGTATTTCTTGTGAAAGGGACTTATTTCTAGATTGTAGGGGGGGGGGGAGTATTCCAGTGTATTGATTGGCTTAATGAAATAAAGTTATATCTATGTGTGTGTTCATAACTGGTCTATACAAAAGATATTTTAGTAATGAAATGCAGAATAAGTAAACTATGCAAAATGCAAATTAATCTGGATACCCTAATTTGCATAAGGAAATGTTTATACATATTAGCAGAATTATTAAAAATATCTGCAAAACTTTAATGAAGGGAGAAAAGAATGATGCAGTCAAAAGCTAGTAAGATTGAGTCAGTGATAGTTGAGTGAGAGTAAGATGCTTACTAAACCCGATGTCAGTGATCAGTAAATACTGATGAAAACGCTAGTGAAAACTAATGTCGAAATTTAATAGATTGAAATGAAGGATTTTTAGTAAAGTGTAGTAATATAATCAAACTCTATAAAATAACTTTTTCATGTGAAATTAAGATTGAGATCTATTATGGAGTTCAACCAGCAAATTGCTAATGGAACATAGTAACCTATTAATTCACATATCTTCTGAGTAATAAACTCCTTCTTAAGTTATCAAAAAACCTTTTTGTGTTATTTTTAAAAAATAATTAATGATTGTACAGTCTGCCTATATATATATATATTATATTTAATTTCTGAAATTCAGTTAGACTTAGTAACATTATAAGTCTATAAATATGGAGGAGTGGTCTTTTTTTTTTAGAAGATCAAATAATACCAAAATTTATCATCAGGAAAAAGAAAATTGACTAAAATAATTACAAATAGTTGTATCATTCTCTCAGGATATATTATTTGGTATTTAGAAAAAGTAAAATTTTATGATGCTATATTGAGAAAAGGATATGAAGACACAAGTTAACATGTGTAAACAATAGAGAATATTCTTATGATATACATTATATTAAAAGAAGGATATAAAAATCAATATCTTTAACATCTGGCTGCCATGGATTCATTTGCAAATGATATAGAGGATGCTAATTTATGTGCATGAAGAACTAAAGCCATTCCTACATGCAAAATATTGCTAGTATTTTTATAATTTTCACCTCAATTACTAATTGTCTTTGCTGATACTGAATATAATTACCTTTTGTTGTAATGATATTTATTCAAATAGAGGTAGACAATTTGAAATTGTGAAAGATTTTTGTGGTGAAACTCAGACTTATCTAAATATAACTGCAAAATTCATATCTTCTGTATATAACTGAAAAATTTTCAAGCATTTTGTAAATTTCCCACTCATTTAAGATTAACACTTATGTGTTTACAACATTTAGTCTACTGTTTTTATCAAAATATAGATGTTTTAGTTATTTTACTCTCCAGTATTG
This sequence comes from Epiperipatus broadwayi, assembly GCA_028023455.1. Classification (NCBI taxonomy): domain Eukaryota; kingdom Metazoa; phylum Onychophora; class Udeonychophora; order Euonychophora; family Peripatidae; genus Epiperipatus; species Epiperipatus broadwayi. The sequence goes on along the minus strand of JAQFVV010012410.1, from coordinate 3,001,132 downwards.
AAGGAGGATTTGATTTAATCATTTTTTTAGCAGGGTTCATTGTAAGTTTTATAGGTTATTCGCTGTCAGTATTTCAAGAATGCAGACTTAATAGTCATCTTTTTCCAGTAGCATTTGCTTTATCATTTGCCTGATTTTATAACTTTTGATTGTGAGTGGAGTGTAATCTAAAAATCTTAGTTTTGTTTATAAAATAAAAGTGCATGTTAAAATATTGATTTAAAGATTAGCATATTCTGTTGTTGAATGTCTCTTCACTTATGGAGTATCAGTATTTAGAAATTAAGTGAAAAGCATAATAGAAAAATCTTAATTAGAGAAATTTAAATTTCTCTTAATTATTTTACAAATCATGTTGTATGCATTGTGCTTGCAACAATAATATTTTTATTTGGCAGTGAATTTTAATTATATTTTTTTCCCTATGACAATAAACTTTATATTTTCCAGAGTTTTTTTTTTTACCAAATTTGGTTGAGATTGCTGTTTATATGTTTCCTATGGTTAAGAATAGAGATGCTTTAAATTATGAGAGTTCTGTCTGTGTGTATAGTGTATTCTTAAAATTAAAACATTCTTAACCAAGACAATAGCAGATATGATCCTACCAAAAGTATTATTGCACCATTAGTGTTAATCACACATGGTGAGACAGTAAAATATATCATATCTGTAAAATGATCTATTCAATGATAGTTTGCCACTCTCTTTATAGAGTTTGTTTTGCCCTCATTAACTTAAAAAAATGTTTTTGAGCTGGATTCGAATTCTAATCAGGGATAAGCCATTCAATTTGGTTAGCGAATAGGCATCTAATTATTGTTAGAGTATAGACAAGATGAAAAAATTCACCAACTTATCCCCATCTGACAATTGGCAAGCTTAATAATGTGTATTCCTTTATGATGGACTGTCGGAGCAATATATGCATGTCCTGCAAATAACCATTCAAAGACTGTTTTATCTTTTACTAACATATATATATATATATTTCGCTTTTGGTTAATGCTAGCGAATAGAACGTTCAAATTAATTAATTAGTTTACATTAAGTATTTCTGAATGAACTTTGATAAATATAATATACTTTATAACGTGTATTTGGATCCAGAGTGTCATGGTTATTCAAAAGCAAACACGGAAACAAACACTTACTTTGCCGTTTTGTTCAAAAATTCATTTTATAACTAACTATATTGAAGAAATAATATTTTGTTTTGATATATATATATTTTAAATTTAAATAATTCTGAAATATTTTTTTTTTTGACAAATCTTGTTATTTTCTTTAATGTAATTAACGTTGACACGAAGAGGGTACAAAAAAGTGTTTGTCGGAATACCCCCTTCCCCAACTGAATATGTATTTTGTCTTATTTAAGTAAGGATCATAAATTGACAAAATTACCAAATTTAGAGCTTTTTAAGATAAGTAAAAAAAGATAACTCAATTCGTCTCCTGCTTTTAAACTAAGTAGTTTTCTAGTTTATTTTAGAAATTAGCAATTCTCAAAGTTTACTTTAAATTACTAAAAGGAAAACACTATCATGAAAAACAGTTATTTAAGAATGCGTCTTAAATATTTTAATACTTTTTTTTATTTAATTGCAAAAAGCAATTTTATAGTTCTAGCTTTAACTATACTTAATGTTTACTAATGTTTTTGTTTTGTATAACTATATATTGATCTCATTCCTGCCTGCTATTATTTTTATTAAATAGGAGTGTTTAACCAAGTGACAGACATAACTCTTTTATTATAGCACTTTTTATAGGCCGTTTATTTATCAAACTTTTTTTTTTTTTTGATAGTAATAAAGCTTAAATAAGTCAAAATTTTTTGTTTTATAAATCAAAACTCAGACTAGTGCAAGCATTTTCTTAAATTAAATAAATGATTTGTCGCTCGAGAGATCAAATGACATTTGAGCACCGGAAGTAACGGAGTTAAGCTGCGATTTATCGAGACCACCACTGTACCAGTGCACTAAATCATACAAATCATTATTTTTAGCAGTGATTTAATTAGCAAAACTTGATTTGTAATGAAAATAAAAGTTAATAATAAAATATTGAACATAAAATTAATATGAAATAATTGAAAATATGCTGGAGTATCGAATAAAGAAATTCTAACCACGATAGATTATTGGAAGGTTCGCAAAGCAATGTGCTCGAATTGGTAGATCACTTATATTGCATGGTTTGGCGCAATCTGGAGTTCAGGGTCTGTGAATCGCGGTTCAGTTCTATCACTTCTGGATGTCAAATTTTTTATTAACTCTCAAACAATAAACTATTTGATTATTTTTTTATTAGCAAAATACCTGTAATTAATATAGTTAACGTTATTAAATTTTTCAGGGGCACAAAATTCAAAGAAATTTGACAATAAAAAATGTCTTTTCTTCAACAATAATCAGGTACCTGTAAAATAGCGAAATGAAATTATATTATCAAAATTTATATTCATTTCTAAAAATAGAATTTAGTTTTTTATGAAAACAAATGTGGGTATTAGTTTATATCTATACTCTGACAACCGGCAGGAAATTAATATCTATACTCTGACAACCGGTAGAAAATGTGATAAGGGAGAAATTTTAAGATGCAAAGAAAGAACCTGACATGTCATAACAGAAACACAATATGTGCTATATACACATACTTGGCATGCAGTGAAGAGATGAAGATTTCCAAAAAATACATCTCATTCCAAAGACCATGCAGTTCATTCCTCTGTTTTGACTTCAGTGGCTTTTAACCTATCACAGATCGTTTTGCTGCTTCTTATGTTCATTCAAGTGTATTCTGTTTATATATTGCTTTTGTCAATTTTAATTAAATTTGTTATAATGTATGTACATAACATATTTTTTAAGTATTAGACAGTTCAATAATATGCTTGGAGTGCAAATATAGATATTAAAATGTTAACGAAAACCTTTTTTTTTTCTAAAATATTTTGCATGTATTTTTGTAGTATTTTTTCATCTTCAATTTTTTACTATCGTAAACTGATATTTTGTTGGAAATTCTATCAGGGTAGTTACTATTTTAAAATGCAAAAAAAATCTTTTTTATTAATTATGAATTTGTTTCAGTTTTAATATCTTCATAAAGATAAATGGTTTAAAAATTGATACCCATTGTCCAGAAAATGAAAAGAATGACAATACACATGAGAATGGTGTACCAACAACTAATGTAAGTTAGAAAAACTGTAGATGTAAACTCAAACAAATGAATCCATTGGCATAGTTTCTACTTCAAAAACTTCAAAATAAATTTATCCAAACAAAAAAAGAGAAAATATCAATGAGAGTTTATTAAATATGGATTTACATTTTGTATTTTTAATGGAGAAAAACCGCCCATCCGTCTGTTGTTAGTTGCCTGAATAAATTAGCAAATGAAAATATGAAACCTACTAAATTAAAAATGCATATATGTAAAGTAAACATGAACGATTTTGCAAATCTGAAACTTTTTAAAAAAAAAAACATGCTGAAAGAATGAAAAATCAAAATGTATTTTTGAAAAAATATACAATTTCTGAGAAGGCTCTAACATGCATCCTTAGAAGTTTTATATTTAGTAAGGAAAAAGATGAAACCACATACGATTGGACAATCATTCATTCTTCTTCATTAATTAAAATGACATCAGTTATGCATGTAGAAACATATAGTGATGATTTAAAAGCAATTTCATTATCACGAGATTCCTGTTTCTTGCCCAATTTCTGTCATATTACATAATATAGAATCAGTTTGTAAATCGAATACAAAACTTGTATTTGTTTTACAATTTGATGAAACTTCTGATATTAATAAAATGTTTCAATTATTTGTTTATGTAAGATACGTTTTTGCAGGAGACATGTCAGAAGATTTTTTATGTTGTAAAGAATTATGAAAAAAAGTGGGAATATTTGAAATTATTAATAGATATTTTGAGGCAATGACCTTATCTGGACACACTTTATCACAATTGGCATTTATGGTACTACAACATTAACACTAATAAAAAAAGATTAAAAGGATTAATAATGGAAATTGTCCCCATATAGTATTCAATTATTGCATGATACATAGACAATCTCTTGTTGCAAAAGATATTGATGAAGAATTGCACAATATATTACAGGATGTTGTTACTGTTCTTAATTACTATAAAAGCAACAGCTTAAACAGTACAAAACAAAGCAAAACTGTCCATATAGTAGTGCCATCTTGTGCTAACAAGAGCAATCAATGGATGCCAGAAGGCTTGTGCATAAAATTTCCTATCTAGTGCCTACTCATCCAATATCCCCAGACTAGTTTCTGGCTTGTGGCCTTCATCAGTGAGGAGCCTTGGATCTGAGAGCACTGCATCTAGATCTTAGGATCTAATGCAACCCTCCAGCACCCACCTTTTAACTCTATTTAACTACAAAACTATGAGAATGAAATTGAAAACAATTAATATTTTCAATCCAAGCTCAATAGCTTATATAATCATATGGGTCTGAACTCAATTCCGCACCGATACATTTTGGTGTTTTTGACTCTTTTACAACCATAGCCACCGCTATCATATTAGGCAGGATTGGTGTTAAACCACTAAACATCACATGATCACTATCTCATACTAGCACATAATTGTTATTAAACAATTCAAAACAAAGCAAAACTCCATATAGTAGTGCCATCTTGTGCTAACAAGAGCAATCAATGGATGCCAGAAGGCTTGTGCCAAAGACACCAAAATGTATGGGTGCTGAATTGAATTCAGACCCATATGACTATATAAGCTATTGAGCTTGGATTGAAAATATTAATTGGTTTTCAATTTCATTTTCATAGTTTTGTAGTTAAATAGAGTTAAAAGGTGGGTGCTGGAGGGTCACATTAGATCCTAAGATCTAGGTGCAGTGCCCTCAGATCCAAGGCTCCTCACTGATGAAGGCCACAAGCCAGAAACTAGTCTAGGGATATTGGATGAATAGGCTCTAGATAGGGATTTTATGCACAAGCTTTCTGGCATCCATTGATTGCCCTTGTTAGCACAAGATGGCACTACTATATGGAGAGTTTTGCTTTGTTTTGAATCATTTAATAACAATTATGTGCTAGTATGAGATAGTGATCATGTGATGTTTAGTATCTTAAACAGTAGTGTTTTCAATAATCTGTAAGGAGATCGGTTCTGTGTACGAGACATTCTTATTACATTCTGAGTCAGATGGCTCTCACATGGCAAAATGCGATGTATTTTCAATTTGAGAAATGAAGTTTATGGTATTTTGATAAAAAAAAAATATATTGGCAAGTTTATTCATTAATGAAGATTGGCTCAGAAAACTCAGTTACATGCTTGATATTTTTGAAAAACCTAAACAATTTGAATTTACAGGGAGAGAGTACAAACATTTTAACATTTAGCAATGAAAGATTTTAAAAATAAGCTAATACTTTGGTAAGGAGAATTGAACAAAGACAACACATACACATTCTCAAGTTTTTCAGAATTTATCAAAGAAAACAATATCGATTTCTTGTTATTTAAAAACATTTCCCTCATATGATAAAATTGGGAGATAAATTTTCAAAAAGGTTCGAAAAATTTCCAGATAATGAATTAGGTTGGCTCCACGATCCATTTTGTTTTGATATTTTTAATTCTAATATTCCTTTAAATGAAAAACAACAATAAATTGATTTTTTGAGTGATGAAACATTGCACATTCAATTTAAGATTTTGATTTATCAAAATTTTTGGTTATCGAAAGGAAACAAATATGTTGATTTGAAGAAAAAAACAGTCAGTATTTTGATTCAGTTTGCAATGACATATTTATATGAAACTGGCTTTTCAAAATTAATTGCCATTAAAACAAAATATTTATCCTGATTAGATCCAGAGGATAATTTACAGCTTGTAATTTCCAATACAGATGTGAACATCGAAGCAATTAATCATGAGCTCTTTTCAAGCACATACTTCACATTGAATTCATATGATTAAGATTTTTTAAAAGTATTTTTCATTAAAAAATATTTATATTCACATGCATAAATAAAACCATTGTTTCATAAAATTATGTATTTTATTCAGACCCTTAATAAGGCAGAAACATATGCACAAGTCCTACAAAGAATTTCACATTAACAATCTTAATAATTAAAAAAAAAACTATATACTGGTTATCTATGGGTTACCACAAAATTTTTTATAAAATGGGGGTTAGAAATGGAAATAATTTGCATACTACTGCTCTAAAGTGTAAAATGGTAGAAGCATTAAAAAATGACTCCTACCCATATACATTAGTAGGAGATTTGATAGTCATTTTTTAAAGTAGCAACTATTACAAGCATGCTAAATTTTAATAGCTATTAAACTTCAAAATTGTTAATTGAATTTTTAGGCATGGATTCACTAAAAAAAAAAAAAAAAAAAAATTCAGACTATTTGTTTGAAAATAATCATATTATTAGTAAGTGAATTAAAAGTAAATGTACCATTTTTTTTTTTTTTTAGCTAATAAGCATTGAACTTTATAAATAATCTAAAGGTTTTAACTATTTTAACATGAAAAATAAAGCAGGGTGTGGTATTAAAAGATTAGGTATCTTGGGTTCCTCAGTTATAGATAGAAATTCATTGGCTGACAAAAATCTAATACCTAAGAATGATTAGATAATAACTGCAAATTAGATACAACTATCTGTTCATAATCACTTTAAATTTTTTTTTTTTTTATATTTATTTTGTGAATTAGAAGCAACATATATATGAACATGAAAAATAATATTATAACCATATTAAATGAATGATTGGTATTATGATAATGGTGATATTTTGCATAGATAAATAGAAAGTATAGGGGATTTGAACTCAGATTTTCAAGCCCCTTCAACTATCCACGTTATCTCATACAATTGATATACATGATCACACACATATAGAAAAGATAAATAATCAGCAATATACGTATTTTGTGCTAAGCCAGCATTCATCAGTTGGTCCAGATTATCATCTCCCACACACATATATAATCAGTACTCAGTTTATATTAAGAGCAAATCTTCATACTTTAATGGATAGGCTTCAATCTACTCCAACCTCTAACTTTTCAGCCATCCATATTATTGAAAATCTGATGATGAAAACCCAAATCCCATGCTGATGCCAATATTATAAACTTTGCATTGATTATATATATGTGTGGGAGATGATAATATGGACCAACTGATGAGTGCCGGTTTAGCACGAAATACGTATATTGGTGATTATTTATATTTTCTACAGGCGTGTGGTCATGTGTATCAGTTGTATGAGATAGTGTGGATAGTTGAAGAGTGCTTGAAAATCTGATTCAAATCCCCTATACTTACAATTAAGCTCCAGGTTTGTGAAGAGTGCCTGGTTTCAAATATTTATAGATAAATAGAGTATTTTGATTTGAATAATAATATTAATACAATAGGATTCAGATTGATATACATAGTAACATATTTACTAATTTATATTTGCATAAATATTCATCTCTTAATGGAGTCAAAATGGTGTTTCATTATAAAAAAAAAGGAAAGTCTAAATCAAGATAAATAAAAAAGACATTTAAAAATTTTGTGGTCATATGTTAGTTCAAAATTATTACTTTTTTATTTTTTAAGAATATATAGAGATTTGAAGTTATTCTACTTGATCTTAAGGATTACACTTTTATTGTTCCAATTTATAAAAATAGAAAAGATAGGCTGCTATAATTATTGTAGAATATTATTTTACAGCAAACAGGATTTCAAGAATTTTATTAAATGAGTTGTTTGAATTTATAGATGAATATTACCAGTGACATGTTAATTTGAAAATCAAGAAGCATTGCAGATATAGTTTTTGTTGGCTGAATATAACTAGAAAAGTGTCAAGCAATTTATATATTGTTTTTATTGATTTAGTTAAGATCCTTGACTCAATTAATCAAGGAAATACAATGAATTAATGAGAAAGATTTGTGATAATATTTGAAAATAGTTGCCTGCAGAAATTTATTCAGATTATATAGTAACTATATAATAGTATGAAAAAAAATTAAACTACAATTGAAAATCTGAAGCATTGAAATAGTTTTATGATCATTTTTGAACTATTAATAGATGGTTTTGAGAATCAGACATCTAGATGTAATATATGTTTGGTTTGAACTGATTAAAATCAGATCTAAGAATTTAATCTTGTTTTTTTAGATATAACAGTGTGGTATGGTTATCCTATTCCCACCGAATATAAAGATTTACTTACATAATGTTTGCATGCAGCCCCTAAATCATTTATTTTAGCAATTAATGTTAAAAAAAAAAATTATGAAGTTTATCAGTCAAAGATGGAATACAAATTTTCAATCATTTGTGTCTTGGATTGGTATCACTTAACAATATTAATCAGTTTGAAAATCTTGAGAGACTTTTTAAGCAGACTACTGCTACAATTAATTACTTAAAATGTAGAGTCTTCTTAATGGTATAATTATTTTGACTAAATTAGTTTTATACAAGGCTACTATTTACTGTATGAAAGTAAGGCATGTTTTTTGGTTAATATATCATAAAGATACTGGAGTGAGATTGAAATAAATATATATATTGTTTGTGATGATGATACTGAATCTGCTACTATTCTAAGGCTACTTACTTGATGAATTAGACATGTCGAATCAATTAATAGTAATACATTTCTCTATCTCCCCCCCCCCCCCGAGTAAAGAATTTCAATATTAATTGATTTCACTGGGAATATATGTTAGATGATAATATATCTTGGAGATATATTTTAAGCTAAGTGTTGGAGTCTTCAAAAAGAAAAATTTTCTACAATAGGAAGTTGACAGCATAACCCATAAAGAAAGAATCAGCATGTTATCTATATGTAAACATTCTTGGAGTTTTAAGATTTTTTTTTTGGTTATCATTGCAATGTATTTACTTTTTAATTTTTTATTTTTTTAATCTCTGTTTGTTTCTTCTTCTGGAATTGTAATGCTATATCCATTTATGAGTAGCTGCTATTATATTTATTAATGATATTTATCAAAGAACTTTAATGGATTCTCTTTTTATTATTTCTAACATATCTGAAATAGGCTTTGTGATCAACAACACCTTTTCTTGCTCTTATTTGAAGATGCTTCAGTGAATACAAAAATATCAGATGCATAGATTACATTTGTCAAATTAATTTTGACGATTCATTAGATTGAAACATATTTTTTGCAGTATAAAATTTTAGTGTTTTGATCTTAAATGACATTTTTAACTTCTAATTGTCTATTAAATTTCATATGTATGTAATGAAATTGACTAAATTGTTAAGAATTCATAGATCATAAATATCTTTTATCAGCCTCAAACTAGTTATCAGAAATAATTGTACAAAAACCATAACATACAGCATATATATGTATTTATTTTAAAATTTGAAGTATAAATACTAGTTTAATTTAAACTTGACTATTGCTATTAATTTATTGACTCACATCGTTTAGTGTAGAAATAGAAGGATTGCATGTGAGTTAAAAGTTCTTGGATTGCAGCTCAACCTGTGACCCCTGATGCTTTAACATTTTATAGTTTTCTAAGTGAGAAACCATTTGCTTATTTTTACTCAACATGGTTTAATGTAATAGATTCGAGAGTTAAAGGTTCATGGATCACAGTTATGTACATGTCATAACCAATGTTTGAATGTTGTATAAGTTTGAAATGACAAACCATTTGATTACTTTACTTGTTAAATTGTTTAATAAAGAGAGATCAATTTGTTAATTAAAGTAATTGCTGAGGAAATATGTCTGCAAAGCATATTACTATGTGTGGAAAAGTGATTTTAAAGAAAGTACTTTCAAAATCATCAGTTTTATTCATTTATTTTTTCAATGTACATTCAAAGTTCAAGTATCAAATGAATTTATAAAAACAGTTCCACCTATTGGGTTAAGCTGTCTTCCCATTCCACTTTTCTCAATCAATATGTACCCTGCATGGTTTGGCTGAATAGTATGAAGATTCTGGCACTCAAAATCCATGGATTGTGGCCCAGCTCTGCCACTTCTTTTGCTCAGACTTCTGTAAAAGATTTAATTACGACATATTATTAGAGTTTTATTAAAGAGCTTTTTCTAGTGGAAATGCAAAAGGCTGTTTGATTTTTACCACCAGATCATTTGTGACAAAAGGCATTCAAAGTACAATTTTGTATTATAGAAAATTACTTATAATGGATAATTTTTTTAAATTAAATTTTTAATCCAGAATTACTTTATCTTATATGTCTTTTTAAAGACAAAAAATATTTTTATTTGTTTTAGTATAAGACAAGAAATATCTTTTTCTTTTTTATTTAATGGGTTATTTTGATATTAAGGATAATCCAAGTGTAAGAGTGAAAGATTTAAAAGTTTTTTTTTTTATCATATTAAGTGGCACATATTCTTCAAAACTATATAGATGTCATATTGATTTGAATAATACATTTATAAAATATAAATGTATTTAATTTTTTTGTCTACTTTGTTAATTACTATAAAAATTAACTGTTATAGTATTAATGATATTTTACTGCAAGCAAGTAGAGGGGGGTGCCAAAAAAGCTTTAATGGAATTTAAAATTCAAGTGTTATTAGGATTTATAATATTAATATTTTAACATTATTTGTGTCAGAATAATATCCAATATAAAATTTAGAGTACAGGCTAAATATCAATACTAGCCTTTATGTTTTTCAGTTTTGAAATATTTACTATTTTAAACTAAGTCACTCAAAATCCAACAGTAATTATAATGGTAAAAAGGAAAATGCTTAATAATAAAATATAATATATTAGCATAATTTAAATCTAAATTGATTGTGAGTATTAATTAAAAAATTAATTAATTGAAAAGTAAATTCTAATTCAGTATATTTATTTGATTATTAAGAAAGTTTGCATATATATATATATAGCTGAAGGTTTGATAGTATAATTTTTTCCCCAACATTTTTGTTTGTTGTTTTAGAAATTATGGCTTATACAAAAGTGATTGTGAGAAAGAGAAAATGCTTATAATATATTCTAATACATGTGCCTAAAAAAAACTATTAATTGAAGAAAAATTAAACAATATCAAATGAATAAAATTAGATGTAATTTATAAAAGATTTGAGCAATATTGAATATAGTGTATTAACATAATTTGTTAATAAATATTGTTTTAAAAATAAAAACAAATTTAAGTTTATTATTCAATTTACTTCATTACCAAATAATTGTGCATTATTTATGTGGTAGAAAATTTATGGTTATGTGTTTTTGCATGCTGTTTCAGAAATTGTATAGTATAAAAGTGACTGAATTTGATATTTTTTCTGTTGACATTTTAAGAATAAAAAGTTTTTGGGAGCTTGAATAATAAATAATCTGACATGATTTTTGTTGTGATAATTCTATTTTTTTAATTTTTTATAAAAGCATATTTTTTTTTTTTACATTGTGATGGCTGACACAACTATGTTCAATCATTAGAAACTGCCATTTTATTTTTTTCTGATCGTATTCATTTTGAAAACAAATTTTAGCAAAGAATTCCAAATATTTTGCTTTTATATATCATATATAGTTAGGAATCATTATATGTTTTTGGATAGCACTTGGATAGATGCAGCTTCTTTATAATAGTGTGCTAAAAATTACAAAATCAACAAATTCTTTCAATCTTGTTTTTTTTTTTTTAATTTTATGAACCATTTTTTTATACTTCAGTTTTGTATGGAAAAATGATTTATAAAATAAAGATTTAAAAAGAAAAAATGTGTCAAAGAATCTTTTGCTGTTGTAAATTTTTAATATATTAATGGACCATATTTATAAAGAATATAATGGAATGCTTATTATTGATTTTATTAAAAGTGTATTATATAAGCTAAACTATTGTAACCATGCCTAAATATTAGACATTGTGATTTTTTTTCTATTCCCTTTTTTTAAAATGAATTTTAAATAGAGAATTTCAATTTTTTTTTTTTTTTTATTCATTTTGCTTTTATATATCATTAACTATTGAAATTACAATATTATAGGTATTGACCTAGCATATGGGATAAGCACATTCTATCTTATTTTTTAACTTTTCAACTTTTTTATATGTCTATGTGTAGGCTGTAGGCATGTATTTGGATGCCATGATAGCTGATTTAAAAGTTTTCAAATTTGTGTTATCATAATTCAACTCACATTTGAAATGATTCCTATTTTATCTGAATTGTATAGTAAAAAAGAAAGAAAATAATTAATTATAAGTTGTTTATAATATATGAGCATTGAAAATATTAATTGTATCCACCCATTTATTTGTAAGCCATTTTCTTTTTTTATTTTGAAATTTTTCTGAATATTATACATTCTTAATTGTCTCATAGTATAAATTAAATATATTTAAAAACTGATGTAAGCAGTCTTGATTGAAATATCTTTTATCTATTTCATTACTATTGACAATTCTAAATATGTAAATATAGTGGAAGAGCATTATTTATCATGGTTAATATAACTGTCTATCAAGGTCATCATTTGGTTGAAACTTGGAACTTTGTTTTCAACTAGCTGAACATTTTCTAAACTTAGGTATTTTTCAGATAGTTGGCCCCTAGCCAAGCTGCCTATTTATTCAGTTATTGATTGCTAAATGAGTATCTAGATATTTTTATCCAGAGGGTAAAAGTCCAAGGTTAATCTTGATTGTCAGATGAATATCATTGTGCTGATTTTGAAAAACAAATACATTGTAATGTGATGTAATTTTTACCATTGGTGAGGGATATTTTGTACTTTACTGAATTTATAATTTACCTTTAAATATATAAAAAAAGAGATTAAATGGCTTTGAATTAGTTTTATTCTGATTTTTCATTAAAAATCTTACTAAAAATCTCATTAATAGCCATATTTTTCAATGATAGATTAATTACAAATTCTAAAATTATTAAAGGCATTATTATAATTAAAGAAATGAAATGATTCTGCAACATTTTTTGAACATTTAACTGAGTACAGTATATCATTTGTGAAAAATATAAATGCTTGTACAGATTGCATACTATTATTCTGGAACTCTTCATTTTTAACCAATTTTGAATTCAGAATATTTTACCAAAGTGAACAGTGGTAAATGCTTGAAAGTAATATATTAGCATAGTTTAAATGCAATTTCTTAATGAATATGGTACTTATGTATTATCCCATCATCCAAGCTTGGCGGCCATGTATTTTTTTAATTGTACACTATCAGGATCTTCAATATATATTGAAAATGAAATGGCTGACTAGTAGCTTTCATATTTAAAATTTCCCTTTCTTTTTTTATTATAAAATAAAAGAAATTACACAAAAGTATGTCAACAATTGCAATTAAAATATATTTAATAAATTTAAACTGCAGTAAATAAAATAACAAAGGTGAATTGTAATTATTCCAATCAAAAACTGTTTTGTAGGACGATGTAAGTACAGTCAGAATTGAAATTTTGTAGCCCTCTAACCATGTTACTTTCAGTTGTATCAAGTTTCAGATTGCATTGCCATTGTATATCTGTTTGTAGGTAAAGTTTCATATTGTATTATTAACACAGACTTTTCAGGAAGGCAGGATTCAATGCCTTTGGAAATACTCCACTGCAGGGTTTTATATCGATGGAAGATCCCAAATTTTAATCATTTTGCAGAAATGTTACTGCTGAACGTAAAATTACGACAACAATTTTAAGCTTAACATAAAAAAAATCATGTCTATGTTTGGAACATGTTGACATTTATATGTTATAATATGTATAAATTAATTACATTTGTGAATTTATAATAGATTTATTAATATTTTTTAAACTTAACAGGAATTTATAATAATCAGTTTATTCATATTTTTTAAATTTAACAAGTAACATATGTTCGGTAAAATAATATTGAGAAAAAAAAACATAAATAAATACTTGTATGTCCCTGAAAACTGCCATATTTGGGTAATAAAATAATACGTAAGTAAAAAAATAATTAAACATCTTACTTTTTTCATAGTTGTATGGCAGAAATTTGTTACTGTAATAATATTTAACAATTAAAAAATCGAATTTATTAATACACTTTTTTTTTTCAAATTGTTTTTTTTTAAATTTTATTTTATGAACCATTTTCTATCTCAGTTTTCCTCCAATGTTTCAATCATATTATGTAGTCATTGTCAAGGATTACAAAATAAGTTTACAAGTTGTTTCCAAAAACAACATAATAAAAAATATTTTATGATATAAATTAGATTTTTTTTGCTTTTATTTAACTTCTTGCTTACTTTCCTATGTGTCTACATCTTTTTATATTTTAAATTTTTTCTTTACTTTACATTTTTATAATAATTATATTTATAAAGTGTATATTCGTTACTTTAAAGTAATATATATTAAGGCTACAACCTTAAAACTATGTGCCTGAAAAAACGACAGTAGGGACCTCTGCAAATCTTTAATGCTCTTGTCTTTTAAATAAATCTTGTGGTAAAGATTTACAGAGGTCCCTACTGTCGTTTTTTTCAGGCGCATAGTTTTAAAGTTGTAGCCTTAATATATATTACTAAAATGGACTAATTAATTTGCATTCGCATTTACATATTTTATTATTTTATAACATTACAGCAATGTTTATAACTTATTTTGGCCATGAATATGAGGGAAAACCTCGAAAGTACTAGGCCTAAATTGATTTGATTTTTTTGGTTGATACTTATAGCTTCTTCTTCAACTGGTAAATCGCTTTTATATGCTTTTACATTTTTATATAAAATACCCTTCAGTTATTATAATTACATTTCATTAATTGGATCAGATCCCTAAAGTCAAAACTGGTTTTCTTATTTTTATATATAAACTTACTTTAATTAATATTTTTTTGTAAGATCTCACATTTTCCAACATCTTTATTTCAAAATTTAAATACTTCAAAATTTAAATACTTAAATTCTTTCATATGTAGGTCGTATATTTAAAAATGAGAAAAACACATTTAAATAGAGTGTTAGAAATCTGATGTAATTATATAAGTGAATTATAAAAATTAAATATATTTTATATATCAAAATGTAAATTAAAGAAAAAACTTAAAAAAGTAAAAGAATGGAGACATATAGATAAATAAGAAGTTAAATAAAACAAAAAAAATTGTTATTTATGCCATAAAATATTTTTTATTATATTGTTTTTGGAAATTATTTGTAAACATATATATATATTGTAAGTATAATCAATCTTTAAAATGACCACATAATATGGTCAAAACATTAGAGGAAAACTGAAATAAAAATTGGTTCATAAAAAAAAAAACAACAACAAGATTTGAAAAGAAAAACTGTGTAAAATAATTTTTTTTTTTTAATTGTTAAATAT
Organism: Epiperipatus broadwayi; assembly: GCA_028023455.1. Classification (NCBI taxonomy): domain Eukaryota; kingdom Metazoa; phylum Onychophora; class Udeonychophora; order Euonychophora; family Peripatidae; genus Epiperipatus; species Epiperipatus broadwayi. The sequence continues at coordinate 2,985,681 of JAQFVV010012410.1, read as the reverse complement.
ATTAATGGACCATATTTGTAAAGAACTTAGTGAAATGGTTATTAATACTATCACCATTTTTTATTTATTTTGTGACCTAGGTTATTGGTCTCTAAAAAAGGAAAATGCTTCAATAATTTCCTTTTTTTTTTTTGTTGTCTAAAAAAATTACTATGGTTTGTACTGGATGACACTGCTGTAGGCACTTTGATATTATTTCTGCTATGACATACTATTCCGGTGATATATTATTCTAATTTTGTGATATGTTTAAAATAATGCCTCTAAGGACAAATTTAATCAATAAAATTTGTCCACAGTTCCCGTGTTGTTATTTTAAACATATTACAAATTTAGATAATATGTCACAGGAGTAATATGTCATACCACATGTAATACCAAACTTTAAATCTAAAAAAAAAATATGGATATATTCATTATGGAAAAAAGAAAAAGCACTGTGAAGTTTTAGTATTTTTGGGACTTTTTAATATCAATTTGTGCAGTCAAAGCCATTCTACCTCCTCCCGTCATAATACAGCACTTTGTATCATCATAATCATCTAACATGTGTAATACCAAACTTGAAATGTAAAAAAAAACAAAAACATATTATTTCCAATGTTGGAGAGATATATTTATTACAAAAAAAGAAAAGGAAAAACATGGAAAAGAACCCTGAAATGTTTTTTAAATGGTGAACTGTAACAACATTTTAGCTTTATGTTTTTTTTAACCTTTAAAAAAAAAAAAGGTGAACTGTAAGATAAAATTTTAATTTTATCTAAAAATGGAGAACTGATCTTATATTAAATTCTTATTTTTATTTTTAAAAAAGCACATATAAAGCTTTAGCAAATAAAACAATCACAAATATATAAAGTTTTAGCTGTAAATGTATTTTTAAATATTAAATCGTATTTCTTACAAGTGATGTGAGAGTTAAAACTTTATGTAGGTGTTTTTTTTGATTTGAAATTTGGTATCACACATGCTGGATGTTTATGACTTTGTGCTGTATTATATCGGGAAGGACAAGGACATTTTTAACAGCACAAAGTGCCAAAATAAAAACACACAAAAAGAACCGTATTAAAAATTCAAACCGACCTGTTATTATTTAGTATCATAATATGTTTTTTCTTTTTCCATAATAAGTTTATCTCTTCATTTTGAAATTACAAAATCATTAAAAGTAAAAAACACATAATCATACAGGTCATCACATTTTACAATGTGGTGATGTGTATATGTGTTAAAAATTGGTAATGTGTATATATTTGACAAGGATGAGTCATGCATAATGTTTTTTCTTTTTTCCATAATAAATTTATCTCTCCATTTTGAAATTACAAAATCACTAAAAGTAAAAAACACACAGATCGTACAGGTCATCACATTTTACAATGTGGTGATGTGTATATATGTTAAAAATTGGTAATGTATATATATATATTTGACAAGGATGAGTCATGCCATGATTCTAGGATGGTGTGACATCATAAATGGAAAAAAAACTCTTAATAATTATTACCAGATGAAAATACCACCAGAGTAATATGTCATAGCAGGAATAATACCAAAGTATCCCATTGTATAGAGAGAGTTGGCATTAAAAAAGATTATTAATTAAAGAAAAATAAAATTTAAACAGTAATAATTGAGGAAAATCAATCAATTTATTAATGAGTACTGTTTTTAAATGTTCGCTAATAAAATATGCTTAATTAAAAAAAGTCATGCATAAAAGAACTATAGTATTTTGGTGTGAGGAGTTGTGTTAATGGCATTTTATGACATATTTTTATTAATTAGTTATTATTAAATGTTTTTGGAAAAATTCAAGCTTTCTTTTCAAAAAGTACACAATTATTAATAAAACATACATATTCTATTAATAATAATATGTTAGTATGAAATACCTTAGTATTAGTCTCTTCATTTCTTTAAATATTACTGGACTGACCAGTAACAATCTAGCTATGAAGTGAATCTGTAGATTCATTACTACTGAATTTAAGGTTATGATTTTACCAACCAGACAGAAAGTGATTTTTAAGTTTATGAATATTGAATTTAAGATGTAACTTTAAGCAATTAGAAAATAGTCTTTCTTAGTTGGAATTCATCTTGAATTTAATATTCACAACTTTAAAGGTCACCAGTTCATTTCTCATTATAGAGTGTCATTAATCAGGCTAGCAATATTTGAAGGAAAAAAAACGAATAATATCAATTAAAATATATTTTATGCTAAGCTAGATTATTACTAATAGTTATAAGTATTTGAAGAAATATAAATAAAGGTAGAATTTTTCTAAAAATATTTAAAAATTCTACTAGATGATGGAAATAGACTAACACGGATAAATACTAGCATATTTAAAATTAAAAAAAAAAATGCAATGTATTTATATTTGTAATTACAAATAAATTTTTATTGCATAAATTGTAGAAAAGTCACAATAAATGTAAATATTTATAAAAGGTTTTAGAAAATGTGTTTTAATGTGGAAGTGACTGATTCAAAGACATGGTTTTTCTGTTGACTATCTGAAATAAATATTTAGCATAGAATTGCAAAATTTTGTTTTTATATTTCATATATAGAAGTCAATAAAAACAAACTAGCATATTAGTGACACAAGAGTGCTTGGACCTCCCTAGTTTTTCTATTATTTGTTTTAAAAATGAACTTTTAGCATTGAATTACAATTTTTTTGCTTTCATATGTCTTACACAATTTTGAATCAGTATATAGAGATAAATTTTTAAAAAAGAAATTATTGATATTTTTTGATAACAGTTGACATTAGAATCTGCCATCACATTTAAAAATATATTTATTCCTTTTGAAAGTTGAACTTTTAGCTTAGAATTGTAAATGTTTTGGATTTTATATGTAATCAATATGTGATACAGATACGTAGTATATGTATAAAGATATTTTGATGTGATATTTTAATAATTCATATTTTTAATAATTCAACCTTCCATAGATATATATATACTATAGGGATGGTGATCTTTACTTATATTTTTGTGATAATATTGATCTAAAAATGCTTGGAAAATAGATTTTGAAGTCATGAATTAAGAATAATTGTAACTTATCTGCATTTATAAAACCATTGCTCTGAGTCTTCTTTCACGTGATTATTTTGAATACCATTTTATTATATCTGGTCTTTTCTTATTTAGGCAAAAAATTACATGTGAAATTATTATCATCGTTTTGGATATTAAGATAAAGGATTTCCAAGGTACTAAGAATTATTTTTATTTTTTTCAATGTAAACAAACAATAATAACACATGCTTATTTGCTCTTTAACAAATCAAATACATTATTTTATTGTCCCACACAAAAATTGTTGATAGTTACAATTGTGCAACACTCCTTCAGAACCATATCATACACAGATACATGTGTGCCATTGTAATATATTAAATACACAAAACAAAAATTTCAAATATATTAATAATGATAAAAAATTAAAATAATTTTATCTGATTTATTAATATAAATTAATTTATATTATTATAATTTTTTTTTAGTTTTTAACATGTATGGACATTTTGTTTTTAAAATTTATTGTGATAAGGTACTTATACATTTGTATATATTACAGCTCTGAAAAAGTCAGGCATATAAAATTGTCAGCAATTTTTGGAAGTATAGAATAATAAAAATATATTTCCTTATATAAAGTTCATAAAAGAATATGTTATTATTGTTTGTTTCTGTGAGTATTAATATAAACAATGCAGAAAATTTTCTGAAAGGAAAGGAGAATATTTACTACTTTTATTTAGATAATTGCATATATATTAAATCAAGCAAATATTTTATTATACTTGTCTTACTATTTAACATCGAATATTTTGATATAAGTTTTAAAATACAACTTATGATGAATTTAAAATCTTTTTTAAAGAAATCACTGTTATTTTATTGCTCATCTTTCTATATATTTCTAGTGGTATTCAAATTTTTGTAGTTTTATCTGGTTTGACAGCTATAATCAATTACATGAGATGAGAAATATAATGATTTTAAAGTTTGGTGGTTTAAGAGCTTGTATGAAACTTTATTCAAAACTAAAAGTTTTTTTTTTTATAGTTTATATAGCCCAGAATTATTTTTTTAAAGTAGGCTAATTTTTCATAGAATTTTTTCAAGCATCATTTGACTTACATCTGATTCAAGTATTGTTGTATTTGGTCTGGATTACAGATCCAACCTACAGAAAACAATATTAGCACCAATATTATAATTAATATAATATTTATTATATTCATGCATATACTTAATACTGAATAATATAATTCTACTGTGGCCTTTTGGATCCGAGTCTTAACAATCTACCACTTCCAGCTACACCTGATGTTTTCATCACAGGTAGGGAGCACAACTCTTCCAGCTGTGCCAGACATCTTGCCTTGAGTCTGCAGTAATCTTAGCAGCATCCAGTCCTTATGTGGACAAATAGCATATTGCTATTGTAAGAATGCTTACTGTTGTTTAGATTAGCAGGGCTTCTCCTGGAGAATGTGTACCATCTTTGTAGGTTAGACAGACATTCTCTACCCTTTCCTCCAAAAAGTTGTTCACTTATAGCCAGATCCCTGACCTTAATGGCAGCAGTCAGATACAGAGATCATCATTGCTAATTGACCTGTACTAATCATTGGCTATGGGTTTAGCTGTATATCAGCTTATTAGCCAGTACCAAACAATGCTTAATCCAATCAGATAAAGAAGGAATCTGAAACAATCCACTTCTTGGGGAAAGAAGAACTATAAGAAATTTCATATTTTTGTCTGGGCTACTTTTACCGTAATTTCAAATACATGAATCCTTGCATTTTATTTTTTAAGCTTTTATTAGTGTCTGTAGCTGATGATTAAGTATCAGATTGTCAGTTTATTTTTTCGATTTTAATGCATAAACGATTTCTATTTTAAATATTATATCAGCTATTATCATTTAATTTGATATATTTTTATTCAAAAGATTTTGTAATTGGCAGTGAAATTTTACTTAAGATTTTTGAGATATTGATGATCTTCTATAATTGAAAATATTTAAAATAAAGCAGGCAAGTAATGATTAGAATTGTTTTAGTGTTTTATAAAAAGTATGTATTATATTTTATTAATTTGTATTACATATGCCTTTTAAAGGTGCCATTATTTTATTATGTGTTTCTAAATATTTAGAATCTTTTAGGTTTGTGACTAGAATTAATATTGAAATATTAGAACAAATTTTTTATGGCTGACAAACAATGATATCTATGATTAAATTTTATCAGCAAATATTATTATTTGGTCATATATACTATAGCAAGAGTCCTTAACATATAATATAAGCAAGGATTATTAATAATCCACTGCTTACTTGAGAGACTATATTGCATAAATACTATTAGTTTCCAAGCAAACACAGTATGCATGCAGTATATATATAAGGCTATAGAAAAATTAAAAGCATTAAATTCGTTTCAACATATCAAAGTAAATTTTATCAGGTTTTAAAAAAGCTTTTGAATGAATGTAAACTGATCTATAGCTGTGTTCATGTAATGTAATACAATCAATGAAAATTCTTGACAGTAATATTTCTAAAACTAGAAAAGATTAGTAAGATAAGATTGGACAGCTTTTATCAAGAAGGGGTGATATAATAATTTATATTATAGCAAAGACAGTTATTAAATTTCATTTCCAAGCTTATATATAGATGTAAAAAATATTTTGAGTTATTATTTCTAGGCTTAAAATGAAGTGAGAAAAAAAGAAATAACTATATTCTTGTTTTATCATAACAATTATGTTATTTTTAAAATTGTGCAATTAAACTGGTGAAATGTTACTTTGTTAATTAGTATATGTTTATATTTATAAGTTTAATATTTAATTTTTGTTAATATATTTTTAGACTTTTGTTAGGATTATACACAACATTCACTACATTAACTGATGTGAAATTAAGTTAGAGTTGTAATAATTTTAAAGATTTCCACTGAACTTTGAACAAACATTCTTATATCAGTTAAGATTTATAACAAAATATAAAAAAAAAAATGTATATTTATGTAAAAATGCATTCTCTTGACTTCTAGCTTTCTTCCACAAAGACTTACAATATCTAACATTTTCTTACTCATTTCAAATAATAGATTTTTTTTTTGTCATTTGATGAATTCAATTCTAATATTACTAAAGATATTAGAATTAAGTGGAGAATTGGAATGGTGTGTTCATTCTTAGAACCAAACTCTAATTAGAGTAGTTGTATTTGTATGTTGGACTATTTCCATCATCTGTTATGAGTATTGAATGTCTTCAGAAAAATTTAACTTTATTTAAATATTCAAAATATATTCAACTGTTAGTTGGTTAGAGCATTTATCTTAAAATTTAATACTTAAAGAATCTAAGGGTCCAGGTTCGATTCCCATTCTAATACTGTCACTGGTAAGGCCAGCAACACCTGAAGAACAGAGGAGAATAATATCTCTCAAAATGTTGTGCATATACTAACCTGTGTGCTATTTTTAACAGTTGAATGTATTTGGAATATTTAAAAAAAGTTAAATTTTTCTAAAAGACATTCAGTACTCAGATGATGGAAATAGTCCAACATTTAAATACAACTAAAACACCATCATCACAAAACTTTCAGGAAAACTCTAACTAGAGTAGTTTTCATTTGTTTTTCCTGTTGCATTTTTACTTGAAACTAAATGACCACTGAAAATAAATTGCATATTACTAAAAACTGTTTTTCAAGATTTCAACCATAATTAAATAAATCTCCGGTTGTGGTTTGCAGACTGTACTGCCACCGCTAGAGGCGCTGTTTCTGTGTTTTCACACAGAACATACAGGGTAGGGGCCTCAAAAGCAGACGACGCTTTTTCTGCCGATAGGTGGCGCTGTTCAAATGGGAAAAGTACTTTATAAAGGGGGGTGGGTTTTTAAATTGTAATATTATTAAAAAGAATGGATGGAATATAAGAAGTAAGCAAAAGGAATTTGATTTTGATATAAATATAGATATGGAGAAGGAATGGGTTTGTAAAATTAATGGTAAGAAAGTAATTTATAAATGTAATGGAGAAGAAAGAATTAAAAGAATTTATAAAAGAGTAGTTAGGAAAGAAGAAATTGTTAAAATTGGGTTTTTGAATATGCAAGGTGGTAGGAAACCAGAAAAGTGGATGGAATTAAATAAAACAATTGAAAATGAAGAGCTTGAGGTATTAGCAGTAGTGGAAACACATTTAAGAGAAGAAGAAGAACCTATTTTGGAACAGTTGGTATGGCAGGGTATAAATAGAAAAGAAAAAGAAAAAAGGGGTGGTGGTATAGGTGTTATATCAAAAAAATATTTAAATATTGTTAAATGTCAAGAACACTTGTGGTTTGAAATAAGGTTGGGTAGACAAGAATGGATGGTGGCTATAGTTTATATAGCTACTGGAGATAGTCAAATTATATTGGAGTGGAATAGTAACATATACGAATGTTTAGTTAAGGATATACAAAGTTTTAAAGAAAAGGGGAAGAGAATAATGGTTATAGGGGATATGAATGGACATATTGAAGAAATTGATGATGTAGATAATAAAAATGGACAGCTTTTGAAGGAATTTTGTCAGAAAGTGAATTTGAGTATTGGAAATTTATTAAATATTTATGAGGGACAATACACATGGTCCAGAAATAATATATTTCACACAATAGATTATGTATTGGTAGAGAAAGAGGGAATAAATAAAATACGGAAAATTAAGGTATTTGATAATGAAGAAAAAGTATGCACTAGTGATCATAATTTCATTGTAATTGAAATGGTTAGTAATGTGATGGAGAATAGAAATAAAAGTAGAAATAATAGTGAAAGATGTGGATGGAGAGTAAATGATAAGAATAAGTTGGAAGAGTATAAAATACAAGTTGAAGAAATAATGGAAGAGTGGGTTGGGGATGAGTATAAGGATTGGTGTAAGGAAGTAGAAAAAGTTGCAAATAGGGTTTTAGGTGAGAATATTGAAAAGAATAAAAGTAATAAAAAAATTAAAATTAGTAAAAGTGTAAAAGAAAGGAAAGAAGCATGTAGAGAATATAAGTGTGCTATTAAGAATAAGGAAAGTGAAAAAGATATTAATGCTAAATGGGAAAAGTACTTAGAAAAGAAGAAGTTGGCTAAAATAGATATTTATAGAGAGAGAATGAAATTGAATAGTAAATTGTTGGAGGATATTAATAAAAGTGGAAGAGATGGAAGTAAAAAATTTTGGAATTATATTAAAAGGAGAAATGTAGGGGAGAGAGAGTTAGTATTACTAGATGATGAGGGAACTGAGTGTAGTTCTAGAGAAGATTTAGAGAGAATCTTAAATAGTTATGTAATGAATATAGAAAAGATGTTAAATGTGAATGATAGAATATTAGAAAATATGAAAGAATATAGTAATGGGAATATTAGTTTTTCAGAAAATGAACTAAATGAGGTAGAGAAGAAATTGAAAAGTGGGAAGGCAAGAGGTTTAGATGGATGGGCAGCAGAGATGGTAATGAATTTAGGATATAGGGCAAAAGTAAAGTTATTATCCTGTTTTAATAAAATGGCACAGAATAGAGTTTTCCCAAGTAGTTGGAGTAATACAAGAGTAAGGTTATTATTTAAAGGAAAGGGTAAGGATCATAGAAAGTCGAATAATTATAGACCGGATAGCGGTAACATCAGTTTTATATAAAGTTTTCTCGTATATGGTGGCTAGTAAAGTTGTAAAATGGATGGAAGGGAATAATGTAGTGGGTGAAATGCAAGGAGGTTTTAGATTAGATAGGCGTATAGGAGATAGTTTATTTGTAGTTACACAACTTATGGATATGAGTAGGAATGCAGATAAACAGTTATATATGAGTTTTATAGATATAGAGAAGGCATATGATAGAGTAAATAGAAATAGATTATGGATAAGTTTAGCAAATTTGGGAATGGATGAAGCTTTAATAGATATTATTAAGAAATTATATGAAAATAATTATTATATATATCAATTAGAGAATATAGAATCAATTAAAGTTAAAAATGGTGTGGGACTAAGGCAAGGATGCCCTATGTCACCTATTTTGTTTGTGTTGTATTTGAGTGAAATGGAAAGAGCAATAGAAAGATTAGGAAGAGGGATAGAGATACCGTTAATAGGTAGTAAGGGAGTATTTATTTTGTCAGGTCTTTTTTTTGCAGATGATATATTTTTGTGTGCAGAAAAAAGAGAAGATATGGAAGTTATGTTGAGGACATGTGCAAGGGTGGGTAAAGAGATGGGGATTAAATTTAGTGAAGAAAAATCAAATATAATGATGGTTAATACTGAGGAAAGAGAAGATGTAGAATTTTTATTGGGAGATATTAAGTTAAGTGTGGTGAATAGATATAGTTATTTGGGAATTATTTTAAGTAATCAGAAAAATTATTTGGATGAATGGGAGAAAAAATTGATAAATGAAGCAAAGAAAAGAAAGGGATTGATAAAGAAATTAACAGTATTTTCATATAATAAATATGATGTAGCTAGAATTATATGGAAAGGAGTTGCAGTAGCAGGGTTAACATATGGTAATGATGCATTATATGTTAGTAAAAAGATATTAGATTATTTAGAAAAAGCTCAAAGGGAAGTAGGAAGACATGCATTGGATGCAGAAGTATGGACAGCAAGGGAGGCAATTCAAGGAGAAATGGGATGGTCAAGTTTTCATATGAGAGATGCAAAAAGTAAAATGAAAATGTTTGGTAGATTGCAGTTTATGGATAATAAAAGAATAGCTAAAATAGTATTTAATTGGGTTATGAGTAAAGGGCAGGTAACAAGATGGGTGAGAAAGGTAATGCGGTATGCAAAAGATTTGGATAAAGAATTTATATCAGTATATTTGTACAAAAGATGGGATGATTGTGTTAAGAGGATTATTGAGTGTTATAGTAGTAAGGAATGGGATAAAAGAATAGATTTATTAATAAAGACTAGGGAGTTAGAGAGATGGAGAAATAGTATGGAGAGTAAAAAGAGTTTAAATATATATAGAAATAAACAGAATATTAGGTGTGAGTTAATATATGATAATAGTAAGGAAAGTAGTTTATTGTTTAAGGCTCGAACGGGATCTTTAGCTACAAAAGAATATACATGTAAATGGAAAAATATGGGTGATTTATTTTGTAAATTATGTAAGGAAGGAATTGAAAATATTAGGCATTTGTTAATTGAATGTAAATGTTTGAAAACAGAAAGGGTACATATAATGAAGTTGTGGAAAAATAAATATGAAAAGAGTGATTATACAGAAAGTGAATTATTGGTTTTTATGCTGGGTTTGGGAAAAGATAAGGGGGATTTAGATATAAAGGTTATAGAGTTGACAAAAATTATGTTGTGGAAATGGGATAGAGCAGATTATGGGTAAATTTAGAGTGGGGAATGTAAAAGAAAGTGGCTAACAGGTTTATCTGGGCTTAATTGCTGAGATATTCTTGACTTCGTTTAAGGAGAAGCCATAATACATCACATCACATCATCACATCACATACTTAGAAAAGAAGATTTTAATTATAATTTTTTTTTGATATTAATAAAAGTGAAGAGATGGATAAAAATTTTGAATTAATTAAAAGGAAAATGTAGGGGAGAGAGATAGTATTACTAGATGATGAGGGAATTGAGTGTAGTTCTAGAGAAGATTTAGAGAGAATCTTAAATAGTTATGTAATGGATATAGAAAAGATGTTAGATGTGAATGATAGAGTGTTAGAAAATATGAAAGAATATAGTAATGGGAATATTAGTTTTTCAGAAAATGAACTGAATGAGGTAGAGAAGAAATTGAAAAGTGGAAAGGCAAGAGGTTTAGATGGATGGGCAGCAGAGATGGTAATGAATTTAGGATATAGGGCAAAAGTAAAGTTATTATCCTGTTTTAATAAGATGGCACAGAATAGAGTTTTCCCAAGTAGTTGGAGTAATACAAGAGTAAGGTTATTATTTAAAGGAAAGGGTAAGGATCATAGAAAGTTAAATAATTATAGACCGATAGCGGTAACATCAGTTTTATATAAAGTTTTCTCATATATGGTGGCTAGAAAAGTTGTAAAATGGATGGAAGGGAATAATGTAGTGGGGGAAATGCAAGGAGGTTTTAGATTAGATAGGCGTATAGGAGATAGTTTATTTGTAGTTACACAACTTATGGATATGAGTAGGAATGCAGGTAAACAGTTATATATGAGTTTTATAGATATAGAGAAGGCATATGATAGAGTAAATAGAAATAGATTATGGATAAGTTTAGCAAATTTGGGAATGGATGAAGCTTTAATAGATATTATTAAGAAATTATATGAAAATAATTATTATATATATCAATTAGAGAATATAGAATCAGTTAAAGTTAAAAATGGTGTGGGACTAAGGCAAGGATGCCCTATGTCACCTATTTTGTTTGTGTTGTATTTGAGTGAAATGGAAAGAGCAATAGAAAGATTAGGAAGAGGGATAGAGATACCATTAATAGGTAGTAAGGGAGTATATATTTTGTCAGGTCTTTTTTTTGCAGATGATATATTTTTGTGTGCAGAAAAAAGAGAAGATATGGAAGTTATGTTGAGGACATGTGCAAGGGTGGGTAAAGAGATGGGGATTAAATTTAGTGAAGAAAAATCAAATATAATGATGGTTAATACTGGGGAAAGAGAAGATGTAGAATTTTTATTGGGAGATATTAAGTTAAGTGTGGTGAATAGATATAGTTATTTGGGAATTATTTTAAGTAATCAGAAAAATTATTTGGATGAATGGGAGAAAAAATTGATAAATGAAGCAAAGAAAAGAAAGGGATTGATAAAGAAATTAACAGTATTTTCATATAATAAATATGATGTAGCTAGAATTATATGGAAAGGAGTTGCAGTAGCAGGGTTAACATATGGTAATGATGCATTATATGTTAGTAAAAAGATATTAGATTATTTAGAAAAAGCTCAAAGGGAAGTAGGAAGACATGCATTGGATGCAGAAGTATGGACAGCAAGGGAGGCAATTCAAGGAGAAATGGGATGGTCAAGTTTTCATATGAGAGATGCAAAAAGTAAAATGAAAATGTTTGGTAGATTGCAGTTTATGGATAATAAAAGAATAGCTAAAATAGTATTTAATTGGGTTATGAGTAAAGGGCAGGTAACAAGATGGGTGAGAAAGGTAATGCGGTATGCAAAAGATTTGGATAAAGAATTTATATCAGTATATTTGTACAAAAGATGGGATGATTGTGTTAAGAGGATTATTGAGTGTTATAGTAGTAAGGAATGGGATAAAAGAATAAATTTATTAATAAAGACTAGGGAGTTAGAGAGATGGAGAAATAGTATGGAGAGTAAAAAGAGTTTAAATATATATAGAAATAAACAGAATATTAGGTGTGAGTTAATATATGATAATAGTAAGGAAAGTAGTTTATTGTTTAAGGCTCGAACGGGATCTTTAGCTACAAAAGAATATACATGTAAATGGAAAAATATGGGTGATTTATTTTGTAAATTATGTAAGGAAGGAATTGAAAATATTAGGCATTTGTTAATTGAATGTAAATGTTTGAAAACAGAAAGGGTACATATAATGAAGTTGTGGAAAAATAAATATGAAAAGAGTGATTATACAGAAAGTGAATTATTGGTTTTTATGCTGGGTTTGGGAAAAGATAAGGGGGATTTAGATATAAAGGTTATAGAGTTGACAAAGATTATGTTGTGGAAATGGGATAGAGCAGATTATGGGTAAATTTAGAGTGGGGAATGTAAAAGAAAGTGGCTAACAGGTTTATCTGGGCATAATTGCTGAGATATTCTTGACTTCGTTTAAGGAGAAGCCATAATACATCACATCACAGGAACCTTCCCACAAGCTGGCTGGCAGCTTGCGTCGTCTGCTACCAAGAACCTAGGTGGCGCTGATGGCCGTAAACACATCTAGCTTATGTGTCATCTGCTATCAGAAACTACCAAGATTCTAGCCCACTACGCGGCGCTGTTTCTCCACGTTACACACGGTAAAAACAGCAACCTCTAAATGCCTCATTGCTAACGTTTATGAACATAGTACTTAAAACATTCAGGGCCTATAATGTACAGGGGTGAATAATTTATAAAGTCATAACTATTTAAATATACGGTCAAACGTAATAATTTTACATTCTATTTCACCATTTCATGAATCGATGTATTTTTAAAGTATGACTTTGTAAAAAGCGATCTGTTTTTTTAATTATTTACTCTAAAAGTGGTTTTTTTTTTTTTGTAAATAAAACAAAACGTGATTTTCGGTCTGTTTTTTTTTTTTTAAAAAAAAAAAAAAAGCTAATTTTTTTCCCTACGGCAGTATATCGTTCAAAAATGTATTATTTTAAAAGATTATTGTTTGTAAAACTTTTTTTTTTACACTTTCAATTAATATTTTCAATAAATTTTAAAGTAATATAAATTATATTTCGGTTTATAGATTACTATTTCGAAAAATAAAGTGTTAGTTGCGTGCTGGGTATACCGTGTGCTTGTTACTCGCAAGCAATAATTCGAAGATCTGTTTATCAAAACTTCCTCTCACAATAATATTAAAGGCATAAATATTTATTGAAATTGTATTTAAAATTTTAGAATCATTTTAATAACTAAAAATGTCATATACTCACAAGGAAATTTCAAAATAATAGGTTTAATAAGTACCGTATGAGAAAAGTAAGAGTCAGAAAAAAAAAAAAGATTTAGAGCAAAATATATATACATTTAATATCTTTATTGATGGTTGGAATTTAAAAAGTTTCTTTCAAAACTGATGCTCGTGTTAGGCTTGTATACTGTTAAAATTAAAACTATTAGTCCTCATAAATAATTTGGAAGACATTGCCTGTCAAAATTGGATGATCATTGAAAATTATATATGATCTTAATAGCCTAAAATTCAGAAGCCTGATAGTACTGTCTTTGCCAGTGCACTGTTTCTTTCTTTCATTATTGATACATAAGTAAGAACAGGTAAAACACATTTATTAAAAATCTTCCTTTACAGACACGTAGATATATTTCCTTTTAGTATCAAGTTATTTCTACCAAAAGCACTCCAACCAAGTTTAATCCTATGATTAATTTCATCCATTATGTTTCCATATGTATTAATAATCTGACCAAGTTGTTTGTAACTGTTAACTTCTTCTAACTCATCATAATCAATCTTTATTTTCATATTTTGAGAAAATCCATTAAACTTTACTTTAGTCTTTTAACATTTATCTTTAGTCCTACTTTCATCTGATAACTCCTGCAACATTTCCTGCAGCTCTGAAGTATAAGTTGCAAAAACAACTACATCATCTGCAAAATCTAAATGACTTAAATAATCTCCATTTACTTTCACTCCTTTAGCTTCCCATTTTAATCCACAAAATATTTCTTGCAGCACTGCTGTAAAAAGTTTTGGAGATATGGAGTTACCTTGTCTTACACCCTTCTCAATGTTGACTTTAATAATCTTTGTTAAAAAATAAATTTACTGATAAAGATTTCATAAGAGTTTTCCATCTAGTTTTCCAATCAGCTTCTAAAAGCTTATAACTAAATCCTCTCATTCATTCCCAGACAGAATTATTTAGACTGCAAGTGAGACTTTGTTAAGAGAAAGCAAAATTACGCTGGAAAATGAGACACCAACAATACAAATCTAATATCACTTATGTTGAGAGAAAAATCTATTAAATCTTAAACTAGACAAATCTATAAGCATTCTTCCTGCTAGCAAGAGCAATGTAACATTTGTAAATGGATAATAGTAATTATGATACAATAAGAGCTTCTCCCAACAGACTAAAAGTCCCATACTAGCTATGAATCACAACTGTAAATATTATTCAGAAAGCATCCCTGATCACAGCTATTTCAATGATTCAGAAAAAATTAGATTGACATATTTTGGCAAAAATTCCACATCTTTGTGGTCATCTAAAATCAATAAAGGCCAGGTTCCATTAAGATCTATTGTTAATTCTGAAAACTCACTATATCAAAAATTCTAATGTTCTTAGTCCTTTGGCATAGAAGAGACAGTTCTATGTTAGAGATTCTAAGAAAATTGTAGAATTAATCAACATGAAAAGTGAAAGAACTAACATATTGGAAAATTTTGATGTGAAAAACTTAATCACAAAAGTACTCTGTGATGAAGCATTATCTAATGTAAAAAAAAGATTAAATACCAATAGTAGTGTACAAACCAGAATAATTCTTCCAATTGATAGTTTATTACACTTAACATTCTGCACAGCATACTATTATTATATACTATAGAATTCTTCCAACAAAATCAAAAGATGCTTTTTGATTCCTTATTGCTATCTCTGATCAGCAATATTTACATGGAAGAACTTGAAACTACAACCATAAATAAAATTCTATCTACAATTAAAGTCTGGCTTTTCTATGGCCATATGGTAAAGCATTTCTACAAACATTCTGGATACTATCAATAATTATGTTCTTTTAATTAAATTCACAATAGAATTAAAACAAGAACAGACATTACAGTTCTTAATTTTCTTTTGACAAGATTCCCTCATAGCAAAATCAAAATTACAATCAACAGAAAACTCACACACTCTAATCAGAATAAAAATTCTTATTCAGAAACCAATAACTTGGAAAAAGAAAAATCATAAAGCATAAACTCTCATGAAAAATACTTATCCATCAGCTATCATTATGAAATAGCCAATTAAAAGAAACACCATAAAAACAATTATAGGTATTAAAGCGTATCCATAGATATTAGTAATTGCAGCTAAACTAAAGTAAATCTGTGATCAGTATATTAAGATTCCTTTCCAAAGTCATAAGTGCCCTATGAAAAAGTCTAACTTCTATAAAACACAAACTGCAAATATTGAAAAACAAAAACTGCATCTATGAAATACCATGTGAATATGGAAGAACATATATGGCTGAAATCATCTGACTCATTTCAAAATACGTAATTAAAAGAACAAAAAGTAATGATTAAAAAGAAAAACCAAATGGACCTAAAATACATTGGACAAGAAAAATAACAGGCAGAAAGTAAAAAGTAAAATTTGTATAAACCATTCACATTTATAGTAGATAACTTTATAAATCAGTCTAATGTAAATAATTCATAATATTTCAAAACTACTCATTAACCTTGCCCTTAAAAAAACTGGAGAAACCAAGAGAATCTTCATAGATAAATATATAAAATTTCTAGTGACTTGGTTTTTCAGAATAGCCTAATTAGTAAGAGCAAGCATTATCTTAAATTCACAAAACTAAAATCGAAGGTTCAATTTCCATGCTAGTACTTTCACTGGTAAGGCCAGCAACATTTGAAGAAGAGATGAGTAAAAAAGAGCACTCAAAATGTTGTAATAAATTAATCTGTATGTTTTGCTAACAGTTGAATGTATTTAAAAGTTTAAATAAAGTTAGATATCTTTTAAAAATATTTCATAATTATTAACAGATGATGGAAATAGTTCAATATATAATTACAGGTAAAATCCCTATCATCACAAATTTTCAGATAAACATTTCCTGTTTTCAAGTCAATATGTATAATGCTTGGGACTGTTTTTGTTTCTCCAGAATAGTCTAAAGACTTATTTGAATTGAAACACCTAATGTAGTAAGGAATTTGACTGCAATGGTATGTTGACTAGATATTTTGAGGTTTTATTAATCAACTATCTGGCTGGGGGATTTAACTATTAATGGGATGTTGTTTATACATGTATATCATATTTTGAAATTCTGAAAAAGCTAAAATCAGTAACTTTTCCTAAATTCATTTATTTTTGTTTTTATAGAATATTTGCTTATCAATAGTTGTTCTTTATTAAAATTAAAACTGCAAAATTTTTATATGTTCATTCATCACCTGTGTTATTCACCTCCAAATCATAAGTCTTTGACTTAGTAAATGAGACTTATGCAAAGCATTACAATCAGAATGGCATTGCTTTGGGTGAGATGAAAATCTATCAGAAGATAAGTCTGTTTTATAGCAGTCAAGATAATTTCAGGTCTAATGATGTATATTAAAATCACTGTTATTAAAAAGCTAGTAATTGTATTTGAGTTGACCGAATGCCAGACCATTGATTCTCCCTCCCCCAACACAAATATTAATTTCTTGAATATTTAGCACTGCACATCGTGCTCTTGATTGAATGCCTCCAGTAGTTAAGTGACCAAATTTATACTTAAATAAAATTGGAGTGAATAAGGCATGGGCATTCACTATTTCATCCTAGCTCAGATTAATAAAAAATGATCAATGGTCAAAGATTTTCTTTGTCTGTTTTCTTTTTTTCTCCTGAAAATTTTTTAAAATTATTTGTTCCCTGATTGTTTTTAATTAAGATATGAGCATTGAAAGTCAGAAATCCAATGCACACAGTAATTGTTTTTACTATAAAGTGCTATTAAAATGGTTTAGTATCTTTGGACTTCTCCATAGAATTTCATTTATAACTTGTACTGCAGCTACACCTGAATTTTGTGACTGGGCAATTATGTAGCCTACAACTATTGTAACTGTCCAATTTTTGTATTCTTGAACCTAAATATTTAAATTATTTGACTAATCTCATAAAAATAAAAATTACAAACATTCTCAAATTGCATTAGGGAAGGGGGAAGCATAATTTGTGATTCATTTTAAAGATAATAATATACAAAATAAAACTCTAATTTCATTCATATCTAATTATGTACCAATAAAGGCTAAATACCTAAACATTTAATAACCTCTTAATTCTTATGATATTTAAGATAATTTAGAGTTGAACCTAACAATATGAAAAATTAGGTAAAAATATTATTCATTAGTAACTCTTTTGTCTTACTTTCAAATAATTCAAATTAATGATACGAAAACAGATATAGAAAGTATCTTTCATATTAGGAACAAAGAAATTATAATTCTTTAACATACCACTCAAAAGAAAATTACTTCTTATATTTATTTATATTCATTAATTATAAAATTGTTAATTATAAAGCACCCATTACATTAAATATTAAAAATATACTTCAAATAATATATATAAACATGCTTTATAAAAATGTTTTCAATTTAATAATTCAAGGAAATTACTTTAATATGTTGACTTTCCCAGTATCATTATCTAATCTAATTGTTGCTGTTGCATTTTTATAAATATTCTTTAAAATATGACAATATCTTGGATCTATACCTCAACGATATCTCTAGAATTGTCATTATGATGTATTATAGCATTTTCCGGTAGATTTCAACAATTATTAACTTATGGGGTTGTGATCAAACAGAAAACAGTGGCAAACTTAAAGGAGATAATAAATATACTTGAATTTATTTACTGGTTAGAATCTCTACAAATTTTCTAATATAATGTTTGTGAGTAGTTAGGTGGTTTAATGAATCTATAAATGAATTTCTAAATAGACAAATTTTAATATATATCACCCAACAGAGACACTTAAATATTTACCAATTTCACAATATCAACTAATAAACTATAATTTACTTTGATTAATCATTAAGATTTGATTTAATGCAAGAAATTGTCTACACTCAGGAGGTTACAAATTTCTTGTCATCCTATTAATTGAAAGGAAACCCTTTGATTCCTCTTGGAGGCCTTAAAGAAACTGAGCAAGGCAAATTCTTAATGTCCACTCCATATGTTCTTGTCATTTGCAACTGTTATTACTCAGTAATTATTTCTATCATCTAATTGAACTGTTAAATGTTTTTATAAAAATTTGATCTCTCTATAGACTTTTTCAAATACATTCTATCATCTATAATAATGCCCAGTTTAGAAAAGAATATTTTCCAGGTGAATCTGGTCCGGCTAGTGATTGTACCAGCAAAGTAATTGAATTGGTGATTTATGAATACTAAATTTAAATTGGCACTCTAACCAAAAATATAATTAAAATTTGAATTTTTTAAAACTATTTAACAATTAATTTAAATGATGAAGCTGAGATGTCACAGTTATGAACTCTGGGATTAAAGACCCATGGATTGGGATTGCAGTTTTGTCATTTCCGGTACTCAAACAATTGGGTGATTTTTTTTTTTTAATGATAGCATGGAATATGTTTTGGCTAACACCACATTTTGCGGAAATAAATAAATCTCCACACACACACACACACACACACACGCACGCACGCACGCACGCACGCACGCACGCACGCACACAAATATGAATAACAGTTAAACTGAGATTATGAAAAAGTGGGTCCTATCATCCGATTAGATTGAGGAATTAAGCCTTTTAATATTCTCATGTTTATTGTAAATCTGCAATATTTATATATTTTAAAAGTTATTAGCAACAGAACATCACACAAAGACATTAAAACCCTTCTAAAAAAAATTCTAATATCCCTTATAAATTAAAATATATATTTATTTTTAAAAATGACTATTACATATTTTTAAATATAAAATATTTGCCCTGCATATTTTAGTACAGAAGTATGGTCTCTGGAGGGTCTCCATGGATCTTGATTTCTCCTCAATCACTTTCAGCGCTGAAACTCTTTTTGAATTGCAATAAATCAGTCAACTAATTTTTAATGTAAAAATTTTATATTAAAAAAATAAACATTGGAAAAATTATTTATTTATTAAGAAATATGGTTATCAATTATACACGTTTATTTTTAAAATTCATTATATGTTTACGCATAGTTTTACTTCTCTAAGAAATATTGTTTGTTTTTAATTTTATGGAGATATATTTTAAATTAAATGTTCATTTAAATCTTGATTTAAAAAATGCATTTTAAATACTGTATAGAGAGACCTTATTAGCTGTAAAATTACTTTAAATGATTACTAATTGCTGATTCATGTTTTATTTATTACTTTTGCTATTAGATTTATCAAATTGACATTAATTCTTCCTTTTGGTTATATAAATATTAATGTCTTGCTATTGATGATTATTAGTATATCTGAAGATTGTTCACAATTACTTTATCTTGTGTAGTTTGAAATGATGTTTAGCTAGTGATATCAGTAGGTAAATAGTAAAGAATATAAGCATAAGAAAGAGAAGGATGTAAGCCAAAATAAAAATAAGAAAATAAAGATAAAAGGACAGCAAAACTCATTATAGCTTTGAATGTTAAATAAGAAGTATACTCACTACATTTACTGAACTATTGGTGTGAGTTCATAAATATACCCCCCCCATCCCAATTTGAAAATATACTTATATAACATACAGTAATTGCAAATAAAACAAAAATTTTAGATAATTAATATAAATTGCTAAGCTAATATTTTATTTAACAAAAAAATTTGGGACATAAATATTTTTTAAGTTTTTATCAGTTACTAATATTTTTGTCAACTTCATATTAAAGATTGTGGTATTTTTTAATGAAAGCTATATTTTGAAGTTAATCACCAGTAATAGAACCTTTGGACAGTGAATGTTAAAAAAATGGATAGTGATTAAATGTTGGTAAAACATTGATAGAGTGCTAGAATAACAGTTAGTGACTGAATGTTAATAGAACAGTCCATGCTAGAGTATCAATAAAATAAATAATATGGTTGAGATTTATAAATGATTAAGTGTAAGCTAGAAATTGGGTTCATCATCATAAGTTTACATTTTAATAAGTTCAAATTTTTTTTCACTATATTCTATTCTAGGTTATATAACTCTTTGTTCTCAAGCTAATTAGTGTGCAAAAAGCAATTAATTACCTTATTATACATATCCAGCAAATATATATATATATAGGTATCCTAGGTTCCAAGACTTTTTTGTATTTATGATTTTTTTTGGAATTTAAAAATAAATCTTTCACTTTCTTATTGTAAATTAATATAAACAAATATTATTTTTTACTATTTATAGTTTTATATGTACATACTTTCTGTATACTATATAAATTTATTTTATTAACAGTATAAAACTTTAAAGTCCTTGACTTTGGAATGCTACCAAAATGGATTTTATATCTGAAGTTTGGACACATTAATAATAATATGACTCATATTATTAGAAAGAAAAAAAAAAAAACAAATATCAAAGAATGTAATGGAGTTGAGAAAATATTATCTAAAAAAAAAAAAAACATCAAGATTTTTAATACTCTTAAAAATATTAATTTTTATATTGGTTCACAAATTGTAAATTTTAAGAGTTAAATGTTAAAATCACATTTTTATAGATAGCTTCTTTACATTCCTCTTAAAATTTTTTGGGAAAAAAAAGATATGTAACTTCACTTATCTGATATACATTTTCATTTCAAAATATTTACTGATGACTTCCATTTTTGATAGCTGATTTGGATCTTGCCTTCTATGCAGGTATTTGTTGCACATATACTTCTTTCTAATGTAAAAAAAAAAATACAATAACTATTGTATATCAGATATTATTATGAGAGGAGAACTTTAGTAAATTGTAATTTATCAATAAATAAAATCAATTTTAAAATAATTGCATATATATTATATAAAAGAGCAAAGAGAAAAAGTGACAGGATATGTATATCACATTTCTACACTATAAATAATTATTTTTAAAATTTAGTGCAATGCAAAATATTAATGAGAATAGTCATAATATTGGTGCTTCTTATGATCTGTCTTACCTTTCAATTGTCCTTGTGATAATGACTATAGCATAGTAGATAGGTGGCTTTGTTTTAGGAAAATTAGAATCAATTGTTATAATAAATATGATTATAAGCATAATTTACAAAAAAAATATATTTGTATAAAAAATATTCATAGGTTGCAAATAATTAAATATAATTTCTTAAGTAATGACAGGAAGGTTGCTATTCTTCCACATGCGCCTTACTATTACTTTCAGACAGCCAATAGCTGTTAAAATAGCGGTCTGAGGAGCGATCAGGCCTAGACACATGACAGAGATTTTTTGACAAGAAAAGAATGATACCACTCTTCTCTTTTACTTAACTTTTATTTATATATAATCCAGTCTTAAGCATCTTGGCTTGAAAGCATTAATATATAAACATATACATTTATTACTCACTGAGTTATTAATTTATAATATTACAGCGCAAAATCTTAGATTTACTACACCACAATTTTCTAGATGTTAATATAAGTTATCAGCAATGTATGTAAATAATATTTTGTTTGTAAATGACAGATATGTGATACAGATATATACAAAACAGATATATGAGATATTGTTTAGAGCAACAGATATGACAAAATAAATTTGATTTTTTTTTATAAGCATTATTTGCAAAAGGAGATTATGTTTATATAAACCAGTAGAAGACTGCAAAAAATGAAATATAATTGCTTATGTGTAGAAAACAGATATATAGAACACTGCTTCCAACATCAGTTATGTGAATGAAATAAATTTGATTTTTCTTTATAATTATTACTTGCAATAAAATATTATATTTATATATAAAAGGAAAATAACTGTAGATTGAAAAAAATGTAGATAAAAAATTTCTTAAATTTATATTATTTAGTACATACAAACAGATCATTATTCTAAAGCACAAAATGAGCCATTATTCTATAGCATTATAAATTATTTATATAAAAAAATGAAAAAGATTATATACTCACAACTGATAGTAAACTATACATCAGGAATTTTCAAGCCCTCCAAGTAATGTATATTATAAGCATAATACATTGGAGTTTTAATTTTTATTTTCAGGGAAAAATAAATCCACATTTATTCTTTTCTGTGAAATATAAAAAAGAAAAGAAAAAAAAATCTTTTTACCAAAAACTCTTAGAGAAAATGCAATTTTTATCACAGGGGAAAAAATGATACCATTTGAAAGGTAAAGAAATAATGTAAATAATGATGTGTCTCACATGTTTCTAGGCCATACCAATTTCATGCAAGTTTATGATTGGTCAAAATTCTTGAAAAATAGTCATTATGAGCAAGTTCATAGTCATGTATTACAATAAATGCTCATTTTTTTAATGACAGTAATTAAAGGAATAAATCAAAACAATAATTTACTTTTACTGATTAATTCTCTTTGTTTTTTAATTACTTGTTTACATTTCTGATCACTCAACAATTCAATGAATTGGATGTAATCTTTTTTAAAAATTGTTTCTAGTATTAATCATAAATTAAATAGTTACTGGATTAAGATAAAGAAATATGCAGCTCACTATAATTAAGCGTATTAATTATTGATACAAGGGTGAGTTAAAATTTATCTCCACTCTGACTATAGAATTTATTTTAATCAACTTTCAGAAAAGACAAATACATCTTTTTTTTTGTTATAATCTTCTATTTTTCATTATATTTTGTCCATCTGTCCACAAGTGTTATATTTCCTCATTTGAAAAGATTTTAGGATGAGTGCATCATTGTCTTCATTTCATTATCAGATATGTATATTTATTCTCATAGTGTTTCTTTCAAACAGGTGAACTGATGACAATGCAGGCTGCAGGGTGTGGATATGTATTGTCAGAGAACAACACAATGTCCTTGGATAGCAGTCCTCAGCATTTTGTTAGAATTTTGGGCTTCAACTTTTCAGTAAGCATCTCACTGTAATCAGTACTGTTGATTGTTAAATCTTTTCCTTGATAATGTTTGAGTATTGCCATTGAGATTCCCCGAATCTGTAGGCATCTATTTTTCAACTGATGGTTGATACTTGTGCAGCCTTTCTTGAACTTCTCTATCCATTCATACACACTTCTTTATGACAAAACACTTTCTCCACTTGCACAAAGTTTTAGACAAATATCAGCAGCAAACAGACCACAAAAAATAATCATTTCATGCTGTTCTTTTTGATGAATCACAAGTTGGACATACACTGCAAACACATTTGAACTGATGTAAATTGTACAGCAGTGACTAGGGAGACAATGATTTTATACAGAAATCACTGTAAAACAGTGTGGTCAGCAGAAATTTTAATATAACTGGAGTTTCAGTAATTTTTTACACTCATACAGATATTTTTAAAATTGTGTTTGTAAATATATGCACAAACTAGTGTTTTTATTATAAAAGGTTAATCCTTTCTCTGTTTCCTTTGGACATGAAGCAGAATGGATAGGCTCATTGCCAAAACAATGATAAACACTGGAAGTAAAGTTGAAAAATATCTCTTCAGTAAAGTCATATCATTGCATTATTCATCAATAAATCCCATATTCCAATGTTTTATAAACGGACAAGGCCCTTGAGATTGTGACCCAAACTGTAGATTTCATTCATTGAGGTATTAATCATTCTCAATTTGCAGCATTTCTTATGAATTTAAAGTCTGAATTAGAAAGAGCTCTCTATTATACAGAAGTTCATTGGTTATTATGCCACAAAATCTTAAAAGATTTTTTTATTTGTGTTTGAAGGATCCAGCATGGATGCAAATTTTAGTAATTTCATTTGTTATTCCCATGACTTGATAGTATCAACATCAAGTTACAATGGAAAAATAAATTAATAATAGACATGTACAAAACGACAAGTTTTGTACCGAAATTGACTCTTTTGAAAAATTACCTGTAAATTGGTGTCTTGACTTAAGTTTTTATGCTTGAACAGACAAAACATAAAATCAAAAAAATTGAAGACAAATTTGATAAGAACTTACAAGATTTCAAAAAGTAATGAAAAATATTTATTTCATGGAAAGTTTTTCTTTTGAAATTGAATAATCTCCTGTTTCCCTTCAAATGAAATGTATTGATCTGCAGAATTGACTCAATTTAAAAAGAAAAATACAGAGATCTTAAGATTCCAAAAATGTTTTTATCTAGGGCAAAAATACCTTGAGATTAAGAAGCTTGTTGCACAAATTCTATGTTACTTTGAAAATAAATATTTATGTGAACAGTTTTTTTTTTTCACTTCACTCATGGAACAAAATTAATTGATGAAAATCTTTCTGCCATAATGAAGATCATATGTCCACAACCATTTTCTCCAAATCTTGAAAAAATAGTTGATGGCAAAGGATGATAACTTTCTGGCAAAACTAATAGATGAGTACTATTTAAAATTTAATGATAAATATAATCTATATTATGTATTGTCAATCAATCATAAATCATAATTATATATATGTTCATTATTACTTCTGTATACTTTCTTTTGATTATATATTACTTATATATTTTTCTTTAACTTAATTGTAATTTCTCGATAATGGAATAAAACAAATTGATTTTATGTTTTAATTTTATTATGAATTAATTTATATTTTCTTTAAATAAATATTAAATAATTCTGAAATTTGAAAAGCAGAATGAGTAGCAATGAATATATATATATTATATGGCCTGTGTGAATTTTACTTGTTTAAAAAATGTTCCATGAATGAATTTGACTTAGCTGGTGTAGCCCAACCAAAGTGTAAGAAGTGTCTATAGTTAGTATAAAATTAAGATCACTAAGTATATAGTTAATGATTTAGTATCAACTTTATACACTATACAAGATTAGTTGATGTGGATTCAAAATTTTGAATTTAAATTTAGAAATTAATAGCATAAAAAAGATTGTGTGATGTGAATGCACTAAGTCCACCAAGTTCTCACTTGCAAACATCTTAGGCCAAATAGGTGTTTGGAAATGTAATTATTACAATATACTTTCTGATATCCATTGATTACTCAAGCTTGCAATAGATGATTTTAGAGTAACTAGCTAAAAACATAATTAATAAATATGAGCAGAAAAATGTATACAATATTTTGGTTGATTGAATATAAAATATAATAAATTTTTTAATGATAATCATGACAGAAATATATGCTATTGAACATCTACTACTAAATATTTGATGCTGCTGTGATCTGAATAGATTGCACATCAGTATATTTTCACCAGCCAAGAAATATCTCTGATTAAAATTCTTTTATTAGATAATTAATCAGGAAACTCTTGAAATTACAATAAATTTGCAGTGTAAGAAATGGGCTTATTGTGCGACTCAACACTTTTTTAGATCCAACAGTAAAGCCATTTGGATTTAATATTCTTACTATTACTAGGATCATCAACAGTTTTTAAGATCATTTTTGGTTGCTTATTTATTTGCTTCAAGAATAGAATTTGACAGTCTGCGGTTCATGTAGTTAAGCAAACAAAATCTGAAAGTCCACTCCATGGATACAGCAATAGAATTGAAGGTCACTAGTGAATCTATCTTTTGATTGGAGCTTACGTTACTTTGATTTAGAGTTCTAAAAACTTGAATAATTATAGATTAATGCAGTGGTAGTATGGCAGACTAGAGAGCTAAAGATTTATGGATCATAGCTAATTTCTGACACTTTGTATTCACAAATACTGTGATCACCTAAGTGAAAAATTATTCAATTACTTATTCTTTTGGGTAAAGCTTTATTTTATTATGGTAATGGTGTATACCATTTGTTCTTTTTTGTAATGTTTTTAATCATTATTGGTTGAGATAATTCTGCTTATTATTTCACATGGAATATTGGATTAAAACAAGTAAAACTCTCCATATAGTAGGATGTCAGAGCTGTAGTTTTTTTTTTACAAAAAATCAGGATAGACACTTTAACATTAGGTTTTTTTAAATTCACCATTTCAATGAGAAATGTGATTATGATAAAAACGTTCATATAATTAGAATGGTGGCTAAAGAATTTAAATAAAAATACCAAATTGAATTTTATATCATTATTTTTGCATCATATCAGTGACACACACTTTTTATATATAAGTGAAAAATATTTATAAAGTTAGAAAATGTATACACTGCTGCTCAGTTATATAACTTCAGAACTATATTTACAAATAGCATATAATTTTGTTAATATATATATTATTATATCAATGAATAAATATATGTATATTAAGATCTCTGCTCAAAGGCAGATAAAATAACTAGGTGGTAGTGTACCATGTCCAATTGATAAGAATTGATTATCTTTGGTGATAGTTTGTAACATCATCTTAATTTATTTTATCTCATAATATAATTAGTAAAGTCTGAAAAACAGAAACTAATTAATTTTAGCCTTGCTTGTATGTATATGTATGTTTTGTGCAGTCAGGTCATTTTAATAATCAATAAAAACTATGCAATTGATGATTGGTATTTACATCTTTTATACATTCTATTAATAATAATAAAAATTTCCATCTGATTCATATATACATGTAAATCTGATAGGTTTAGAAAAATTGATAATTAATGGAATTATTCTTGTAGAAATATATTCAGTGTATGGCTTGATCATGGTAGAAACTACATATTTAATAAACATATCTTTCACATAAAATATTTGACATTTACTGTATGTAAATGAGAAGGCTTACTATCTGACAATGATCATTTTCTTAAATTAGGGACTTAAAGGAATCTCCTTGTATTATATTACTTATTTTTTAGAAATTAGAAATTAAACAACATATAAAGAATCTAAATTTTATTAAAAGCTAAATTCAACTCACAATAATCATAATCACTCTCCCATCCATTGCAGGATGAAGTGAAGGTCTCTTCAAGTTTAGTTTCTCTGATCCATAAACCTCTTTCATTGACATCACATCAACAAAGTTCATTATTTTATTAATCTATATTACATGTGATTTTTTTTAAAGCTTTTTACAATCGCTTGGGATCCTGTTTACACTTATATATATATATATATATATATGCATTATGGTTTGATCTATAAATGCAATTTTTTGCGTTCAAACCTTTGGGACCATCCATTTTAGATAAATACTTTAATGATTATTACTAATGATTTTTTATCATTTCATTTTTAGATAGAAATGCATTTTGGAGATTATTTGTCTTTTTTTTTAGATGTCTTTATTCATATGTCTTAAACAAATGTGGTGGAATGAAAGGAGTTTGCTGTTAACTGAGAGGAAACTCTTTGATTCCTCTTGGAGGCCTTAAAGAACTGAGTGAGGCAAATTCTTAATGTCCATTCCATAAGTTCTTCTCATTGCAACTGTTTTTACTATTTGATTATTCACATATATGAATATAGATGGCTGCTCACCAACATGCATTAGCCAGTATGGTTAGTTTATTGACTTTTTATCTCTGAGTTTAATATCAAGGTATACCATGGTCTTCTCAATTGTCTAATAAGGCAGAATAAATGTTGTGTAAAATGAAATTTTTTTCTAATAGATATATACAATCATGGCAGACAAAAATGAATCATGGCCTTTATTTCCAGGAGGCTGTAAAACCACAACCAATGGATCCAAAGGTGGATGGTGCTAAGAATCCCCTGATTGCAAACTCAGGCTGCCATTTGATAACTTTTTATTTAGGTACATTTAACTGCAGACCACTTTCAAATGAAGGAAGATTGGAAGAATTGCAAGAAGAACTGTCTCATATTAAATGGGACATTATTGGACTTTGTGAAGTTAGAAGAAAAGGTGAAGTGACAATTGATTTAAAAAGTGGACATGTACTCTATTATAAAGGCACAAATATTGGAAGTACAAGTGGAATAAGATTCATTATAAATAAAAAGTGGAAGAACAACATCGTGGAGGTTGATGTCATTTTGGACAGGGTGGTAAGATAAGTTATTCAACTTAATAGTGGATACCAAATGCAGATACTTCAGGTTTATTCCCCAATAAGTTTTTATAGGGATGAAGGCTTTTGATCAAACTAAACATTTTAAAATTGTTATGGGAGACTTTATGTTAGAATTGGTAAGCAAATGAAAGATGAAAGTGTTGAAGGTAAATTTGATTATGGTAATAGAAATGAGAGAGGACATAGACTTGTAGAATTTATAGAAAAAGAAAAACTTTATATTAAGAATTTTTTTTTTGAGAAAAATGGTAAAAGGAAATGGACACGGAAGCTTGCAAATGAAAATACAGCGAATAGGATTATATATTGACTAATAGAGAAAATATATATTTCAAGATTGTAATGTCTTTAAAAAATTCAACACAGGAAGTGATCATCAATTAGTAAGATACATGTTAATGCAAAACTAGACACAAAAACAATATTTACAATTCTCATTACTAACTTTCAGAAACATTCTAATGAATTTAAATTAGAACTTGCAAATAGTTTTTAACTATTAGTAGATTTTGAACATGATTCAGATTTGAATGAAATTAATAGGAAAATAACTGACACACTTTTAAAAACTGCAACAAAGATAGCTGGTATAAAAAAACAGCGATTGACCAATAAAATTTCTTCTGAGACTAGAAAATTTATAAAAAGAAGTAGGAATATGAAGCTGGTGCTAAAAAGAGTTGATAATGATATAAGAAAGTATACTGTAATTGTTAACTAGCAAGGAAAGCTGTATAAGAGAATCATGTCAAACAACATTTGCTATTAGTAGGAAACTTATATCTGCAATAAGTTTAAAAATGCTTTATAATATCTATCAATAGAAATGGAAAGCCATATTTAATAAAATATTTTTATACCATTATGGTTTTCTCGTCAGAATTCTAAACTTTTAGGATTTTGTGTCAGTATTTTAGTTTTCAGGATTTTTAGTCAAATCCATGTAAGAATGTTTTAACAATTTAGAATTTTTTAAGTCCCATTTTTCATGAACATTCTTCCAATAATCTACCACGACAAAAGAAATCTTTAAAATAAGCTTTTAATGGCTACAAAAGATATTTCTGGTTCATCGAAATTAACATTTTGGTTAATAGCGGTCTTTAATTTACTTTGCTTGTAAAAATTCCAAACAATTCTTAATTAGTTAAATGGGGGAAAAAAAACCCTCCAATGAATGTAAATATGTCAACCTGCCAAATAAACCGTAGCAACAACCTTCTATGAGAAATAACAACCTGCCTAGGTCCATGAATATATGAATAGACGAGCAAAGTACAGGGTATGGATATATTGCAGACGGGTGTGTGTATAACTTTTTAAAAGTTTCTTTTCTTTTTTTTCCTAAAGATTTTTTTAAAAAAAAAAACATGCCGTAGAGTTGTTGAAAGAAATTCTTTATTTTTTAGTGATTCTGCAATTGTGATAGTTGTTTTTATTTATTTAAAGTTTGTTTTAAACTAATATATATCTTGACAATTATTAATGAGCTAACGATAGTCTGCTTCAACGTATATTTTCATCAGCTGTCTACAGAGGTCCGCAAATGATTCATATTATGAAGATTAAAATCAACAAAATATTTTGTTGTTCATTTTTTCTTTTCATTTCTAATATTTATGTATTTTTTTTTTCTACATAATTTTTGTCAATTGTTTAGTCAAGCATATTGAAAAAACAAAACAAAACATGGCTGCTTTTTTTTTAAACATTTTATAATCGCTGTATTAAAAATACATTCATTGTAACAACAGATAAATAAATATTTTTTTAAAAATATATTTTTGTAAATTTAGCATTGACTGCGATAAATTTATCGCTCATTTTTCATTTGTCAGCATTAAAGGACCAACTCTAAACCTTTTAAGTACAATTGAGATTTTATTTTAACTCAGTATTTTTATTCTCCACGTTTCGTAATTAATTTATAAAATGTCTAATTCATTTCATCTGAAGATATAAATACTTCTATATAAGCTCGAATAATTTGAAAATAATTAAAGACAAGTAAAATACAGAAGAAAGTTGTTAGATGATCTTAAAGATGACTTATAGCTATAATTTTTTTTAAAAAAAAAAAAGAAATCAAAGAGAATAAGAATTTGTGAAAGAGTTGAGATATGTTCTGTTTTTGTCATATGACCGATATGTTTGATTATAAATAAGTATCAGATGCTGTAAAATCAACTCATGACCATCATAGTGTGACATTTCAGTTAGAATGATCTCATAAAATGAGCGTTAACAATTAAATACCCACCCTCCCCCCCATAATTTTTTCCCTTTAAAATTGACAATTTTAATATATAAATATTATCTTCCATATAGACATTTTCTTTACAAATTTATTGTATGAATCAAAATTTGCTAATATCCATGTTTTGATCATATCCTTTCGACAATGATATATTACAAAGAAATCAAGTCAGATGTTGCATAACCTAATTTAAAGAAGCTTGTATTACAAATATTACATAAAGAGCTAGCAAATAAGCTCAACAAGTTTTGCAGAATATCCTTAACTCCAGACCGGTTTCTGCTACTGGCTTCCTTAGTGAGATGCTAGGATATTCAAGCATTAGATTAAAAATACCAGGACAAGCCCAGATTTTCTACTTAATAGTTGTTATCCATTAGATAAAGTGCTGGGCTTGTCCTGGTATTTTTAATCTAATGCTTGAATATGCTAAGAGGACAATTTTATCCTGGCTTTGTATGATTATTAAATATTATATAGGCCAGGAAAGCAGATAAAGCATGTGAATATGCTCTCCAGAACTCCAGATAAAAGTATATGCAAGTCACATATTATCAAGATTAACTACATAGATGTTATGAAGATGAAAGGAGATAACAGCAAGATTGTAGTTGAATGGACAAGGAATGATGAAGGTTATTAATTTGTAAAAAACTGGATTAAACATAGATGGCCCAAAAAACAACGAAGCTACACAGTGTCACAAATTTGGAATGGTTGGGAAAGTTTGTCCATGTATTACGAGTTATTTTGATGTCAACTGAGGAGAGGAAATTTGTACTATAACTGTTACCTTGAGGACAACCAGGTATAGTACATATGAAGGAACTAATTCAATTGTACATTTGGAGACGGATACAAATCATGATATAGAAGAGATTGTAATGAAATGTCAAACCTGCCAACAAGCAGTGAAGTTATCAGCTAAAGAGTTCCAGCTTTGGTCAGGAGCTACAAAAGCATGGGAAAGAGCCAACCTAGAACATACTGAACCTTTCCATGAACACATATTTCTAGTAGCCATTGATTTGTATTCTAGATTGGCAGAATACTAATTGTAAGAAACACATACACAGAAAATGTGATGAAAGTTTTTAATAAGCTTTATTGCTACACATGAGTATCCTGAAGCTATATTAACTGAAAAATGGCATATGATTCAAATCAGTGCAACTAAAGGATTTTCTTGCTCAAAAGGAGATATATCACATACTTCGAATCAAACTGAGTAGCAGAAGAGGTCATAACATTTTAATATTCACAAAGCACTAACAACAGTGATGTTTTACCAGACTTTTACACCAAGTTCAGTTACAAAGAAAATCTTGGCAGAACTCTATATATGAAGCATCATATAAGGATGCATATGTCAGTAGTAATTCCAGACAAGATTAAAAGGAGTTGAAATGTCAAGGTTAATATAATATACTAGAACAGACTGTCTGTATAAGAGCTAATTTAAGAAAAAAATGCATACTTGGAAAAATAATTAGAATATTATCTACCCAAATACATAAAATTGAATCGGAGCATTATAGAATAGTAAGACATCATATTAATCATATAAAGAACATTTAATTGAGCTTATAAAAGTTTTAAATGAAAATACAAATTCAGTTATTACTAATATTGAAATTTTTTTAATGGATAATGATAATGCAAAAACAGATGTTTTACCAATACTAAAATATATTTAGAGAAAAAAATTTCAATTCAAAATATATCAATGGAGCTAAATAGTGATTCCAGGAAAAGATGAAGGCACAACTGATGAGAAAGGGGGGAATCAACTTTATTGAAGACCTTCCAGAGAAAGACATATCAAAGAAGTTAGGTTATTTCTTGTGAAAAGGACATATTTCTACAGTGAAAGGGAGGCATTGCAGTGTATTGATTGATTTGTGAAATAGTTACACATATGCATGTGTGTGTGTGTGTTATATTTTAATCACTCTAGAAATAATAAAATGCAGAATAAGCAAAATTATGCAAAGTGCAAGTTAATCTGGATATTTTTATTTTCATGAGGACAACAATGAAATATTTATGCAAATTAACAGAATTATTAAAAATGTCTATAGAATTTTAACAAAGAGAGAAAAGAAAGAGGAGACAGTCAAAGTGGTTAGATGCAATCATAGATAGTTGAGTGAGCAATAGGGTGCTTGCTAAACCTGAATGCAATGTCAGTGAACAGTAAATGTTGATGAAAATGTTAATGGAAAATTAACGTCAAACTCTACAAATAATTGTTTCATGTGAAATTAAGACTATGGAATTCAACAAGCAAGTTGCTAAGTGAACATACCAACCTACTAGTAATTCATATATAATGTGAGTAATAAAATCATTAAGTTAATAACAAATGTTTTTATGTTATTTTCAAAAAATAATTAATGAGTACCTGACTGCTTAGATTAATGTCTGGTCTTATACACATCGGAAAACTAAAAAGAAAGCAATGCAAAATAGAAGAAATTAAAATTTAAGGAAAAAAAATTATATCCTTCTTTTGAAGAATTGTTAAAGGTGGAAGAGTACTCTCACTATAGATTTTTTTATTATAAATATGAATATTATAATTAATAGATGCAAATATAGCTGTTGAATGCAGAGTTTTCCAAATGCATATGCACTAGTTGTGAGTTATAGTTGTATTGCATTTAAATAAGGATGTTACTTTTTCCAAAACCATATTTACTAGTTGTGAGTGTATTGCTACATTAAATTTACACAAAAATACTCTGTTAGATGTGCTGCATCTTTTATTTTATTCTGTTTCCTTTCCGAAGGAAGAAGATAATTCTGAATAATGAAAAACCAATTGAAAGGTGTGGTATTTATTCTATAAATATTACCTTATTTGCTGAAGAGTATAGCATAATTGTCTTTATCATGATATCAACTATTTAATATTTATAATGACAGAGGGATTATGAAGAATATGTTGATACCATGGAAGGGAAAGAATTGCTGATTTTAGGAAAAGGATAAAATATATGGCATAAAAACTTGAAGAAGAAGCTCTGGTTGGACAATGGGACTGCTTTTGGAAGATGGTGATATAATTAAAAAAAAAGATGAAGTTAAGGGGATATTGAACAATGCCACATATTACTACAAATGGTGATGACATCTTATCAATTAATTAGAGTTTACTACTGTTTTATTTAAACATGTCTAATTAGAAAATAACATACACATGTACATGTATTATATTTTGTTTTTCTCAAGTTTGCTAAATAAATAAGAATTTTGAAATGTTTAAGCTTCTTTATAATAAGGTGAATGATGTTTAAATTAAATTTGATTGTAAATGATTATTTTTAAATTGCATCAAAGCATTCTAAATAGAGAGAAAATAATTTTAAATCAAGTCTTTGTTTCTTTTATATTAATTAATTGATTGTATACATCATTTTTTAAAAGCAATAATGCAGTAGATATATTTATGGATGTAATAAATAATTGGAAAACTTTAATGAAAAGCTTCTATGAGAGTATTTTTAGTGAAAATGGTTTTATGGAAAATAATGAAAGCTTAGTTAAGATAGTAAACATTTAAGAAGGATGGTTACATTGAAGACATGGAAACAAAGTGTTAAACTATGTACTGGAATTGTGCTTCCACGATATTTAAAATAAATTATAAAAATAAATTCATGTTGTAGGATTAAGAATCAGCAAGAAAAATATGATCTATTGTTGCAATTATGAATAAACCATCTCTTGTTTTAGGATTGAAGATAAGTTTTATAGGTACAATGTTGTAAATATATATGACCAAAGAATGTCATTATGAAGAAACATCAAGAAATTACAATATTGAAAGTAAATACAATAATAGTTGTATAATGATGATAAGTGAATATAATACTGTGATAAATGTAGATGAAAGAGGATTACAGAAAATTATGGATTAGGATTAAAAAATAAGAGATAAGAGAATAACATTTTTACAAGCAAAATAATTTATTCATGTACATACAATTTAAGAATCATAAAATAATAATATATGTAGAAAATATGAGCAAATAAGAACATATTTAATTTGACTTACATGTATATTATTGCTGAATCCATGACTCAGATTTAGATCTCACTTTAATGATGATAGAATTTAAGCTAAATTTTAAGAGTACAAGAAGTTTTGAGGCAAAAATGAAGCAAAGATGTCAGTAATAAATTTAAGGGTGGATATTAGGGAGCAGTTTTCAAATTTATTGGTGGATAAAAAAACCCACTTTGAATAATGGCAAGATACATACCAAAGCTAATTCCAAAGAAAGGCAGAAACAATACAAAGAAAGCTAATATACACAAATTATGAAAAGAATAAAAAAACAAGAAGCTTTGGTTCAATAAAAAAATTATTATTATTGAAGATAGTATAATATAATTATTAAAATCAAAAATATATAGAAAGCCTAATAGTAAACTGCGATG
This sequence comes from Epiperipatus broadwayi, assembly GCA_028023455.1. Lineage (NCBI taxonomy): Eukaryota > Metazoa > Onychophora > Udeonychophora > Euonychophora > Peripatidae > Epiperipatus > Epiperipatus broadwayi. The sequence goes on along the minus strand of JAQFVV010012410.1, from coordinate 2,950,297 downwards.
TAATAGATAATAATTGACAAGTTGGTTAGAAAAGAAATATAGAGATTTGTAAAGAAAAATTTCATTTATAATAAAATACTATGGATGGGAAAATCAAGAACCTAAGAACAAAAAAATGAAGTGAAGAAAGACCATTAGTAGAGTAGATATGTCCTGAAAAGATTGTAAGGATATATGTGATTTGCATAATAGAAATGCTAAAATCACATGATTTTCTATGTTCATTTATATGCTTCTAAAAACAATTATCTCCACCATTTTTTTGAGTTGCTATTTACTGTTTGAATAATTAGTGATCACCAGATTAGTGCTATAAAATTTCCATCTCCATACTGACTGGTTTCTGGCTTTTGCCTTCATCATAGAAGACTCCAATTCAAAACCAGAACTGACATACTTATGACAAGCAAACTCTCCATATAGTAGTGCCTTTCAGTGCAAGCCAGATTAATCAATGGATGCCAGAAGCCTGAAGCCAGAGTAAACGATCTGGCATCCATTGGTTACTCTGGCTTGCACTGAGTGGCACTACTCTATGAAGAGTTTTGCCTGTTCAAACAGTTTGAACAAGCATAAAAAATGGTAATCATGTGATGTCTAGTGGTTTAACATACTTATGTATCTAAAAAGTACCTTTTACTTCTTCATAAAACTAATAACTAGAAATTTAAAAAAAGATTTCAAAGTCGTTTTAATTCATTTGCTTAGATTAATAGGTCTGATACCAGATTAATTTCTCTATTTTTAAGATTTCAGATCTGTAACAATGATAATCTTCTGCATTTGCCTTAACAAATTGATAATTTTATCAACAACCTAATGCACTTAGTTATATGCTTCCAAGAACAATTATTTTCACTCTAGAACCATGTACTATAGTTCTAATCTTACCGATGAAGACAAAGACTAGAAACTGGTCAGTTTAGCATTATATTATTTGATGTTCATTGATTACTCAAGCTTTTAGTGGATGGCTCTAGAGTAGGAATAGAGCTTATTAAAGGCCATATGATGTTGGTATTAATCTTATAGCCAAAAAAGTAAATAGAGACATTTCAAAAATATGAAACTGAGCTGACATATTTATTTAGATATGCAAGTGAATTAACTTGGATGTACTTTGATTACTCAAACTTATATTAGATGGCTCTAGATTAGGCTGAAGATAACTGTTCTTGTGATAGAATAATAAACTCTTTTCTAAATAAATAAATAAAAACCTCTGTAAATAATAGCAAAATGTCTAATATTAATTCGAATAAAAGTTTAAGCACTTTAAAAAAATTGTCCTGTAGACAGTAGATTATGAGAATGTTAAAAAAGAAAAAAGTTTGAACTAGATATGTTTTGTTAGTTAACATGTAGTTCAACTTTGCTGTGTTTTCATTCTGTTGTTTCTCTGTCCATTTTTTAAATATAACAGTTGTGTTTCATGGCACACAGTAACATAGTGTGTGTGCACAAATATATATATAAAATTGAAAGAAAGTAAAAATAAACAGCCAAAAGTTTTGTAGATATTTTCATTTTTCTAAAATAAAATAACAGTAAAGGGTTAACTAATTTTGTATTTAAAATAACATTTGATTATAAATTATTCAGTTAAAAAGATCTAATTAATATTGTATTTTGATTTTGAAATTAAAAAAAAAGCATGGTTTGATGTTAAAAGAGATCTACAATTGCCTATTTCTAGGATTTTTTTTTTAAAATTAAAACTTGAATAACATTTTTGTAAAATTCTATTATCTATTTTGAAATCTTTGTAGGTCATACTTTGATAAAATTCAAAGTTGATTTTCAAAAGGATTAGAGAGATAAGAAAAAAGTTTTTAATTAATGTATTCTTGTCACCCAATCTAGCTAATATAAAAAGGGTTGATAAAAGATTGAGCTGTAGTAATTGCTTGGAGAAGTAGTTGGCTAGCAGTAGTTGGTGTTTGGAGAGTTATAAAAATAGCTTCCATGAAGATATAATTGAAGGCAAAGAGGTAGCTGCTACTGGTTTACCATACTGGAGTTTAGATGTACTTAGAAGGAAGAACCAATTTCTCTGTTTTCTCTATATACCATTAAATGTGGACAAGACAGCTGCTTGCCTGAAGTCTATCTAATCTAAGACAGAGGGAAGATCACTGCATACTATCAGTTACCTAGACTATACCTATTCTGATAATGACAACAAACGAGTATATCGTTAGAAAAGTCCAGCTCATCAGGAGAATCCCTTAGCTTGCTGATGAATTAATTATACATATGCTGCTTTATCTATATGCAAGAAACCACAGATAAATGTATCACATCGTATTTATATAAAGTGCAACTAGTAAGTTCTTTTAAGTAATTCCTTAAAATGACATTTTAAAGTACAAGTAAATAATTTTCCTTAAGTTAAACATCTAAAAATAAAGATTTAATTCACAGATTTTATATATATATTTTTTTTCAAGATAATCAAGAATATTATTTTAAATCATTTATTGAAGAAAAAAAGAGATTTTAAATTGAAAGACATTGATAATTAATCAGTCAATAACTACCTGTCAAAAATTGATTTCATTTTTTATTTTTAAAAGAAAAAAGAAAACTGTAATCAGTAAAGAGGGAAAATTTGATGACTGATGATTTTTTTATGTAGAATTTTGTGTATATTCAACATGAAATTAATTATAAAAATGTTAATAATTTTATTATTTTGACCAATTGAAATATGTTAATCAATTTTATACCACACTAGTGCACATATATGTGTGTGTGTGTTTGTGTAAACATGGTAATTAGGATGTAATTACTTAAAATTTTAATGATTTATTGTATTTTATATGACTATTGAAATATATTCATCAATTGCATTGCGCAACTGTGTGCAAATACCAATGCATGTCTTTCAGACATATAGGTAAATTTTAATCATGCATCTTTATTTTATGGCAAGTCAAACATGTTCAGAAATTATTATATCACCTGTTTGTGTGTGTATATATATATCAATGAATGTCAAGTAAACACTGTAAAATTTAATCATTTTTAAAATTTTATTAAATGTCAATTGAAATATATTCATTGTATATTAAACCACGTGTCTGTGCACTGATATATATATATGTCTTATGTAAACCATTAGGAGATATTGTAAACAACAATGTAATAACTTGAATTTTATATATTAATCAAAATCAAAAAAGCTTATATGTATGTAGACATATTTTAAAGACCTTAAATTCATTTTTTTTATTGTTAATAAACTTGTATTTCATTGTTAAAATTATTCCAGTGAACTTGATTCTAAATGGTTTTTAGAATATTATATATTGCATCATCTCTTGATCACAGTAACATATCTTATGTTCTCTGAGCTAGATTCATGCATAATGGTCTGATATATAAAAGGGGATGTATATTAGTGTTTGGGCACCCAGTTGAATCCTGGATTGGTGCTAAGAGTATATTTATTAAAGTCCATGCTCTACATTTAATTTAGTTTAGTAGGTATTAGAATTTAAGTTTATAGTTGGCCAAGGTACTAAGTAATCAGAGCATTGATGATGATAAGCATGTTTTAATATCCCAACATTATTGTTTTTATGATTGAATATTGTATAGATGAGCACTTAGTTTGTGTATCCAAATTAATAATTTAAATAATTGCCCAACACTGGCAAAGGCTAAATAGTTGGTCTGGTCTACAGTAGACCCATTTCAAATCCAGTCACCAGATTGACTGTTGATTGATCATTCATCATGATAGATGATTATTACTTAATTTTAATGCTGGTGAATTTGTGGTTAATTATGCTTTTAGTTACTCTAAGAAGTTAATTGGGCTGATTTTCCAGAATTATCTATCATGCTTATCCCTTTAATATTAAATTTTATATTTTTTTACTTGAGGATAAACAAACAATTCCTCAGATCCCTGATGGTTTAAACCCCATATCCTATCCTGTTATATTACATAAAATAATTAGTAATTACAGCACCCTCCCCCAATATTAAATGTTTTTTGCTTCTCATTTGCATCTTCACATTTAACCACCACAGTTTTTCATTTTCAAAATTGAAAATTTTTGCATTAATACTTCCTGCAATTTTGAAGTGTTTGTTCAAAAATATTATGCAATGAATATAAAAGCCCTCGACTTTTTCATTAGAACTGTTGAGATGTAAACCTAGATTATTTATTTTTGGTATCTTCAAATAAGTTGGATAATTAATTTTAATACTTGATGTGACTTTCCATCAATCTTCATAATACTGTTTTTCCATCTTTTATTTGTAATGAATCCCCACTCTACTAATATTCTTAATACACATACGTCTATAGAAAATGAAAATTAATTTTTTAGATTGTTTTATTGTCTTCTACTATTTCTAAGTTTGACATAAAAATTAAAAATTTTTTTTATCAGTGTACCACTCATCTCAAACTCCATCGTATTCCAAATGCTTTGATCATCTTCTTTCACTCTGTATACATTTTCAAAAATATTTGCTTATCAATTAAGCTAACTAAACACATAGATTGCTTGTAATAACAGTTTGATAATTTTTCACAAGCGTAGACACAGATGGATAATTTAATTTAAGTAATTTTTAAATAATGTGCAATAATTAGTCAATATTCTATTAAGAGTCAAATCAATCATATTAATGTATAAATAAATGTTCACACACTTGCTTATATGGATTGGTTACAACAATAAGGATAGTTCTTCCAATTTATCAATTCTTTTTATTTGAATGTGATCTACAATTGTAGGTGAACAGATTTAAGATTATTATGAATAGCAGTTAAAGTTCATAATCTGTCAATTCTTAAATGATGATGATGTCTTTAATAATGAGTTCTTAAATCTTTATTCTAATTTTTAGATTGAAAATGAAAGCCCTATAGTATAATATCATTGTCTAAAATAAAACAGAGTTCATGATTTTAGGCTGCCAATTGAATGATTGTGCTCTGATGTTTATATAAAACTTCATATGAAGTTCAAGCACTGGAAGTGATAGAACTTGAGCTCAAGAATTCTCCACTCGGTGATTAGCATCATTTAATCTTAAACTATTCAGGAATAACTTGGATTATATTTTTAAGCAGTAAAATTATTCCTAATATTTTTACATATTTATGAGATATAATGCATATATTTAACATTTTAATACAATAATCTAAAACTCCCTTAAAAAATGTAAAGATCTGAAGAAGTTTAGCATTACATAAATATTAATGAGTTTTCATTATGAATGATGGCATACATTTATGGATTCACAAAAATTTATTGACAGTTAAGTATTCATGGTTGATTGTTATTCAGAATATTCACAGATGTCTTGCTCAGATATAACCTTTGTGAATGGTAACAATTGTTGGGGTGATAGTGATATCTGATTACAGCTATTTAAAACCTAATTATTAAGATTATCTAGAAAATTATGTCTATATTTAATATTTCAATGTGAATAGGATCAAATAATTTATAAGAAAATTAGATGATTCATTCACGTGTTTTAAATCTTTTTTGGGCTTTCTCTTGTATTTTTTTTATTTAATATTTAAAAAATGATTCAAGTGTTTATTAAAATTTATGATATAGTTTTAGAACAAATTAAGCAGGGATAGTATAAACTATTATCGAGTATTGCCTAATTATTATTCTTACTCTCAGATAGGAAATTATTATATAAGCATGAATTTTAATAAATAAATCATATGCAACAGTAATATAAATGTATATATTAATAATAATTATAGATAAAAAGCCTTTTTCTGCACATGGTTTTGTGCCCTTTTCACATGTTTAGCAACTATTTTAATATTAACCAATTATCGCAGATAGAACATCATCTATTGATCTATAATGGAAGTAAAATAGCAACAGTAACAAAATAAAACATCAGTAAAATAGTTTTTTTAAATATAGATATTCAATACAACTTCAAAGAATTGATTATATTAACATACCCACATAGGGAATAAGTAATACATGCACTATAGTACCTTATATATACTATCATATATATTTTTAGAAGGGAATTGAACTCAGATTTTTAAGCTCCCTACAACTATCCATTCTATCTTATACAACTGATACCTATGGCCACATTGACTTCAAGTCATTCTGACCCCTCACATATTGGATCCTATTATGTCCATTTAAATACACAGAAAAGGGATAGACAGAATATAGACTGAATATGTAATATTTAAATACAAGTATATTGTCTACATTGAACTTAAGATAATTAGAAGGGATTTGAACTCAGACTTTCAAGATTCTTACAGCTATCCACTCCATTTATTCAACTGATAGACATGACCAAATTATATAATGTATGTATTATTTATTCTGTACATCGTTATATAGTTAATTTTTTGAAGTTATATTGAATCTATATGAAAAAAAAATTATATTTTATTGATGTTTTATTTTATTGTTATTTTATTTTCATTATCCTATCTTATTTTATTGTTATTTTATTTTCATTATCGAACAATAGATAGTGTTCTATTTGCAATAATTGGTTGATGTTAAAATAGATGTTTAACATTTGAAAAGGGCACGAAACCATATGATGAAAAAGGCCTTTTAGGTGTAATTATTATTAATATATATATAGTTGTGGTATACGATTTTTTTTAATATTCATTGTAATTTTTATGAAAGAACAACTTCATTAATTTTTATTTTTGATGATATTACAAACATGAAGGTATGTTGTTTTCACCACAAAATAGATGGAGATAAGTAGCAGTATAATTATACATATAATCCATATATTCTAGAAGATTGAAAATTTCATTATGTACTTTAATAATTCTTTTGTGTATAAACGTTGAAAATTATTATTTTTAATGCCGTTTTAAAAAAAAAAAGTCCTTAACACTACATACACACACACACTAGAGGATATTTAAATATTCTCATTGATAATAATAATATATCTACATATGCACATTTTGATGTATATTTAAATATATTTTTTTTTTTTTGCAGTATTGTATCAAACATGTGCTATTTAGGCATGTGCAGTTAATTAATGCAGTGAATCATTGCTCATAATATAGGTAAGAAATGATAATTTATTGATTTTATTAATGAAATGATTATATTTTGCTTAAACATACAATATAAAAACTGAATTTAATTACTTCTGGTTGCATTGAAATATCTTTTAACATATTTGGTTAATACTTAAAGAAATTTAAGAATTAATTTAGAAAGAGCCAAATATCTTTCCTAATTAATAGACAATGAATATTATAAGAACCCTGGCCAGAGGGGGGGGGGATTCCCCAGTTTTAAAAAAAAAATAACAAGATTACTATTATCTGCATTGTAAGGATTTGCTCACTTTTTGAAATTCAATGAATATCTCTTAGTTGATACTAAAATTATTGATTTCATTGAAGATTAGTCAGAGTTTCAAGTACCTTTTTTATGGAATAAAAGATAATTATATTGTACATCTGTTGTGGAGTCTTCAAAGTGGTTGGCACTAATGACATTTAAGATTTCTTCATTATCTAACTTGTGTATTGTACAAAACCAACAAAGTTTTTCTAATGCTATATCAAGATATCCATATTTTTTTTTTTTTGATAAACAACCGCTTTTAAGCTATCTCTGTTGTGTAAAATTTTAATGTAACTAATATTGAAATAAAACCTTGTTCAGTTGTCTTGGCAAGCATGATGAGCACCATTGTGACCCACAACCTTCATATTCAAAACATCAACAAATAAAAACAAAGTAGTGTATATTTAAGTGTGCATATTCCAAAATGCACCTAGCTTAACAGCATTAAATTTTTTAATTTGCCAATGAATCTATATTATCAATGAAGCAGCCATCTTTAATTTTACATTTCTTGTCATTATGCTCAGTGCAAACTATTTGTATTTCTTTATGATTATGCATGACCAGTATTCTTTCAGTATTCCAAAAATACTAATAATACGTAGAATCTGTTTTAGCTTTATTATATATTTGCATGCTGTTTTAATCTGACATTACTGTTTGCTCTCTATTTACCATAGCAGACATGAACGAGCTTCATTTTATCTTTACTATTGATTAATTGGTTTAATGTGGTCAGGGAACGAAAACTTACATTATAGCTCTGTTCATATAGTTGCATTCTTGTTGAAACACAGTGTATATAAAGAAGGCCATCATAAATGGCAATCTTAATTTAATTGTTAAACAGAACATGTATTTTTTTTCCTTTTTGTACTGAAATACTCTTTGTAAGAGACATAAGGAGGCAATCAGTATCTAATATATTGGTACATTAAACCAGATTTACAGAGACAAACACAATTTTACCTATCCTATTTTTTGCTTTTAATTTTTCAAACATTACTAACTTCTGCAATTTTTTTTTTTAAATAGATACATGGTAATTTTCTGCTTTTAAATATTTACATAGTTATAGTTTTTAACTTTTAAACTGTTTTTATTTATTTATTACTAATCTGCTTCTTAATATATATTTTTATGTAAAAGTTTTAAATTATAATAATAAAAAATAAACAATAATATATAAATTATATAAAAGTATCTTTCAATTACTTAAATTGTAGTCATTATCAAATGAAGTTATGACAACAAAGAGCAGGAATTAGTCAAGCGATGGTAGTCGAGAGGTCAGCCTTACAAGCAGTTGTCATGGGTTAGCGGGTTCGCTTCCCGGCCGATGCTGTGACCCATGAAAAAAAAAAAAAGCAGGAATTGTTTAGATCAATATTAGTAGATTATAGAATCTTTAAACTGATTTATATAAATTGCTTCTTCAATTTTTGTCTTTCAGTGATTGTCTTTCTTCAGGTAATATTCTTGTGTGATCTGTATTTAAGTAAGTTTAAAATTAAAGATTTTTTATGATCGAAGTAAACTGAAGCAGTATTAGACTGATTATTTGTAGCATTTTTTATACTACTGCATATAGTATATTTTTAGTGAGTTATTTATTATTGTATATATTAATGAAACGTAACTATATTTAAAGAAATAATTTTCCAAATACCATAAATATGTAATTATTTAAAGTAATCTTAATTCTTTGGCAAACATGTAGACTATTTTCTAAACTTTTCCACATTACTATATTAATAAAAAATAAACCAATTTTTGCACTATATGTTTACTTATTAAAATATTTATTTGTATTTAAGGTTCATTGTAATATAGATTAGCTTCATATAATTCTCTCTTGTGCATTAAAATTAATCCAATGAAGAAAAAAATGTTTAGTGGTTTAATCCAATAAAGATAAGACTGCATTAAATCTATGCTAATGTAAATTCTCAAGCTTTAAAGTTAGTGTGCTATATTGACAGAATTGACATTTTCTAGGATTTCTGATGAGGGCAAAGTCCAAAACATATACCATGCTAAAAATAGTATATTTTTATTAATATAGTTATGTATAAGTTCAGAAAATTATTTAGATGTTATTATTTCCAATAATATGGATATTTACATTAAGAATTGTGTGGCAAATAATAGCAGCTTTTTTTTTAATTGATCATCTCAAAATAATATACACCTGGCTCTCATTTTATGCAGTAGATAGGTTCCTCAGAAAACACGCACAAAAGAAATCGCACAAAAATAGACTTAACTTACCTTGAAAAATGGGGATAGGGGGTTGTAATTTTCAGAAATTGCATAAAAGCAAAGCAAGAAAGAAAAATTACTTTAAAATTCGCATTAAAAAAATAAGGAAATAAAGTATGACTAACAAAAAATTTCAAACATTTGAAAAAAAATAATACAAAACAAACCTTTTTTACTTTTTTTATTAACTACAGTATTTAATTTTACATTTTTTCATATATATTTTAATCATTAGCAGTTATTTGGCTATTTGACAATATGTGTTCGTTTGTGAAATGTTAAGAAATCAGATTTGTCATGTCACATACAACTAGCGCCACTTTCAGTCTTGAGCTGTGTTAATTGTTTTTGTTTCCATATTTAAAAAATGAGATCGTAATCAAAACAAAAAGACTATAGATTATCATTAGAAAGATTATTTTCAGTTTATAAAATTAATAAAATCTTCGTTATTATTTATTTTAAAAATCTAAAAAATTATTTATTTCTGTTATAATTAACAAAATATGTTTTAAAAGTTTAAAATTTTTGAATATTTATTGCGATATTTTTATATGTAAATATAAATCTATTATTACTATTTATTCATTAGTATAAGTAGGTTATTTACATAGAAGCTAAAATAGCTTCAGGCCATATTCACGTTAGCTGCTAATATAACTTTATATTTTTGAGGAAAAAAAAGTATTTCAAGTCAAAATAAGTTATTAATAATTTAAATTTCTTGATATCTAATAAATATAGTGAAATAGGAAAGATATTAAGAAGAAACATGAATCGCATAACTTCAAAATCGCAGTAAAATAATCTGCATAAAACGAGACCCAGTTGTATTTAATTTGCCAACTGGACTGACTGGGTGGGTGGGGTTCAAATTGTTACAATACAAATTTTTGTTAGATCTAATGGGATATTCTGAGATCTGTAAAAAAAAACAAAGCATTGCTTATTATTTATCATATATATATTGAGATGGTTATGTGTCTCATGGCATACAACATAGCAGTGTGTGTGAACATATATATATAACGTTGAAAGGAAAAGTAGAAATAAAAAAAAATTTGTAGATATTTTCTACATTATACTGGAATAACAGTTAAGGATTAAATAATTTTGAATTTAAATTTTTTTATTATAAATTAAATATTTGAAAAGGTCTAATAATATTTTATTAGTTCTGATTTTGAAATTAAAACAAGCATGTTTTTATGTTACAATAGATGTAGTGGTAATAATAAAATTCCACTATCTATTTGTATTAGCAAATTTTTAAAATTAATGCTTGTATAACATATTTTGATAAAAATTCTACAAAGTTGTTTTTGAAAGGATTAATGATTTGAAAAGAATCATTAATTTTATTCAATCAATGAAATTTAATTTTAATTTACTGTATTTTTAAAATTCCATTGCTGACTATAAAAAGGTTGAAAAAAGCTAGGAGAGTTTTAGTTTTTACAGATTGTGACATCATAATGACTATAATACTGAAAGCAAGACAGTGCAAGTCTAGCCACTGCATTTGGATTCACATAGGTGCAAGGTCCAGCTTTTGTTCTTTATAGCCCTTATATATATATTATATAGCATAGAGATAAAGGGAGCTCACCACAGGCATATTATATATATTTTTTGCACACACATACATTTGCATTTATGTATTATTAATAATGAAACACATTTTTTAATTTAAGCCTATGACAGACAATTCAAACATGTTAATTTAAATTATTGTACAGCACATATGAGGGCTTATATATGTGTGTGAATTTTATGGATATTTTTGACATTGAATTAATTATATATTAAAAAACCATAATATGGTTTATTAGATTTATTTTTTATAAATGTCAGTGTGTGTACACATTTTCATGCACACACATATATGTTAAATCAGTCATTAATCATGTATTATAAAAATGAATTTCATTTATAGGTTTATGACAATTCAAATATGTTTATAAATTATTATACCACATATCTGTGCTTATATATAGGTGTTTTATGTATTGACATATTTGGAAATCACAATGATAGCATATTTGATTAATCAAAATCAGAATGCTTAATTTATATTTATAGCATACTCAGTAGATCTTAATTTCATTTTAATTGTTATTAATAAATTGATATTTCATTGTTAATGTTATTCCTGTGAATTTAATCAATCCTAAATAGTTTTAAAATATTATATGTTGTATTATATTGATTGACCACAGTAAAGTTATAGAGCTTTTGCTTTCTGAACTAGATTCATGCATAATGGTCTGTTATTTAAAATGGGGTTATATTTAGTGTTTATGGACATGCAGTTGATGAGTTTGGTTGGTGAAAAGGGGATATCCTTTAAAGTTCATGCACTACATTTCATTTTAATTACTTAGAAATTAAGTTTATTGTTGGCCAATATTTTAATGATACTAGGTGGCCTGAGCATTGATGATGATCAGCATGTTTTAGTATCCCAACATTATTATTTTTTAGTTATTATATTCTTATGGATTAGCACTTAAGTTTGTGCATCTAAATTATTGTTTAAACAATCTGCCCCAAGCTAGCAAGGCCTAAATAATTAGCCTAGTCTATAATAGGACCATTTAGAATCCAATCACAAGATTGACTGTTGATTTATTATATTGTTGATCATTCATGATAATGAATGATTATTGATTTTGAGTAATGCTGGTGAATTTATAGTTATTTATTTACAGTTAGTTAATTAGTTAGTTCTGTGTTGATTTCTCAAGCTCATTTCATTTCTCATAGTTATTCATATTATTTTTAAATGTATACTTTAACTGGAGATGATGATGATCTATTCCATCACCCCAGATTAAACTCCAAGAGTCTATATTGTTACAATATATATATATGTTTATTTAAAAAGCATATCAATTTAAATTAGCAGTTTTACTTTCAAAACACTCATGTTTAGATATTAACAGAATTGTATTATTATATATAAACATTATACAATTTCTTTTTAAATTATTAAAGTTCCCAAGTTTATGATATATATTATAATTTAATATAACGATTAAATATATCATATAATCACAATTTTTTCTATAAGCATCTCACATTTTTTTACTCATCCACTTTACTCTTGCATCCCTTTTAAGCAAATGTTTTTTCAATCACAGACTTGCAAACCCACCTTTACATAAAAAAAAACAGTTAAGGAAAGCATTAGAAAAATACAAATCATTCTTACACCTTACATTTCTATAAAACCCTTATCATTTAGATGGCATTATATCTAAACAAATGTATACCAATTTAAATTAACAGCTTTACTTAGAAAATATTCAAATGTTTTGATATTAATATAATTGTATTACTATTTATAAATCTTCACATGAGCATCATGGTGTGGCTCTACTGTATATAGAGGGAATTACTTCTGTACAATTTTTATCATGGGAATGATTTATATTTTTACTTGTTTTTTTAGTAACTGTTTGTAAGAGTAAAGTTGAGTTTGTGAAAAAGTAATTTAAAAACATATTTGTTTAAACTGGACACACAAAGAGGAAGTGGAAATCACAATATATTCATAGATAAAATTAAGATTATATGATGTATTGAATTTTTTCAGTAAAGTGTATGTCATAAATTTGAGAAATTTAATAATTTTATAGATAAAAATGATTGTTTGATGTTTATGAATTGTAGTATAATTACATTAATATTTAAATATTAATTACTTTAGAAATTAAGTTTATAGTTGGCCAATACTTTAATGATACTAGGTGACCTGAACATTAGCATTAATTCATCGGTGATGTAAAGAACCAAAGCCACTGAATGAGACTTGTTCATAGTTGAAATATACATTTTGGAGACAATTTTTATTTTTTTAAAAATATCTTTTGTTAAGAGTTTATGGAAGTAAAGGTGAATTTATAAAATAGTAATCTAAAATATATATTTGGTCTTGCATTGGTGGTCGAGAGGTCAGCGCGACTGCCTTGCACTTGCAGGCAGTTGCCGGGTTGCGGGTTCGCATCCCGGCCAATGCTATGACACTTATAAAAAATATATATATATATATTTGTTTTAAAAAAGGCATACAAATAAAGATGTGGAAAATATATAATAGTGTTTATAGATAAATTTGTTATTATACAATATATCTAGTCTTCAAATAAATTAAAGAGTATATCATAAGTTTGAGAAATTTAATAATTTAATATTTAAAAAATAATTGCTTGATATTTATAAATAATAGTTACAAATAAATCAAGTCACATGTCACATAACCTAATTTAACAAGCTTGTATTACAAATGTTATATATAGAGCTCACAAATAGCTCTTAACAAACTTTGCAGAATATCCCCAATGCCAGACCTGAGGAAGCCAGTACCAGAAATCAGTCTGGAATTAAAGCTTGTTAAGAGCTATTTGCGAGCTCTATATATAACATAAATAATAATGTATTTATATTAACATCTAAATACTTGAGTGTTTTGAAAGTGAAGTTGGTGATTTAAATTAGTATATCATCATCATTTTTAGACAATAATGATTCTCTGCAAGATAAAGATCTCTCCAAGTTTACAACAGTTTCTTTAATCTCTAGTCTCTCCACACTAGCAAACTTTCTTATTCCATTTTTCCATTTCATATGTAGTCTCTTTCTATGTCTTTTACAATATCTCGGATACAAGTTTAAGATTTCAACTGTCCATCTATTATCATGCCTTCTAGAAATATGTCCAGACGAACTCCACTTCAGTCTCTTAATCCTTTCAATGATGTCAGTAACACCTGTTTGTTCTTTTACCCATATATTTCATTTTCAATCTCTTTTTTTATTACTAATATAAACATTTCATATTTCATTAGGTGGTCTGAAATCTCAATTGCTCATCTATTAAGTGTCCACATCTCAGATCCACGAGGAAGAACCGGTAAAATACTTATATTGAAAACATTCCTTTTTAAATACATAGCCATATTATTTCTATCAAAAGCACTCCATCTAGGTTTAATTCTGTGATTAATTTTATTCATTGTTTCCATATATATTAATAATCTGTCCAAACTATTTGTTATTGTTAAGTTCTTTTAATTATAATTATTAAACTTTATTTTTTTTGAAAAAAATTCATTGAATATTGATTTAGTCTATTTAGCATTTTTTATTTTCACCTGATAAAAAATTTTGCAGCATTTACTGAAACTTTGAAGCATTATTTGCAAAAACCGTCACATTATCTACAAAATCTGTATGATATAAATAAACCCCATTTACTTTTATTTCCTTAACTCCCTATTTTAATCCACAAAATATTTTTTATAAAATTGCTGTAAAGCTTGGAGATATGGAATCATCCTGTAGTAAACTTTTCACCATGTTAATCTTTTTGCTATCATAAGACTATGATTGCATTTTGATAAATATTCACAATATGACAATATCCTGATACTACATCTTGATGATTTAAACTTTAATCACAGTAGAAATGTTTATAGAATCAATCAGTTCTTATAATGTGTAAATCTAAAATATAATGGTAACTCTATCCATTGATCCTTTCTATAACTTCACTTGATACTTGGATGTGATCCACTATGCTAAAACCAATTTTATATCCAAATTGTTCTTTTGATTGAATAAAATCCAACTTTTGCTGTAGACAAGCTGTAACTATCTTGGTAAATATTTTATTAGAGTTGATATGAGCAAACAGTTTAAACTTTGTGGCTAATTGTTCTAAAGTGTAAAATATAAAATGTGCTAACACACATGAGCACACAAAACTGAAGACAAATAAAGAAATATATATATATTTAATTACATGGCTAAGTGCTTTCGAGGATCAGAGTCCTCATATTCATAGTCATCTTGTAAATAGATAAGTAAATTGATTAAGAGTGATGTAAATTTATGCAAATGAGATAGTTATGTATTCCATTTCCTGGATATTTTGTAGCAAGAGTTTTTTTATTTATGGCATTGTGGTTTGCAGAGAACGACACGATCTCAAAAGGAAGATAAAAGAGGGTTACTTTATCGCTAGAGATAACGACGCCGTAAATAGAAAAGACTCTTGCTACAAAATATCCAGGAAATGGAATATGTAACTATCTCATTTGCATAAATTTACATCGCTCTTAATCAATTTACTTATCTATTTACAAGATGGCTATGAATATGAGGGCTCTGACCCTCGAAAACACTTAGCTACATAATTTAAAAAAAGTAAATTTTTTTATTTGTCTTCAGCTTTGTGTGCCCGTGGGTGTTAGCTCATTTTATATTTTACACTTTAGAGCTGATAAAATATTGATAGGTCTGCCTTCTTCTAATCATTTAGCATATTTTTATTATATAGATATTTGGTATATAATTTTGTCAATAATTTTTCTATTTCTTCACCTATTTATTTTGAAATATTGATTATAATCCTTATTATTTTTTGGATCTTCTTCCTTCTTCATATTCATCTCATTTCTTCTTTTAAAATACTAGGCAGTTGTATAATTCTTTATAGAACTCTTCCATAGATTTCATGATCATCTCTCTTTTTAGTAATAGTTCCTCCTTTTTTCAAATCTTATTGCAGAAATAAATTAACTACCAATATCAAGATATTTTTTTACACTTTTGAGACTTTATTTTCTTCTACAACTTCTCTTTCATATTTTATAAAATTAGATATACACTGCATCTTAATGTGTCATTTTGAAATATTTTCATATCTCTTCTTTTCTTTATACATTGTCTTGTGTCAGTAAAAAATTTAATAGTAAGTTGTTGTTTTTTGTGTCAACTATCTTTGTTGCAGTTCTTAATAGTGTATCAGTTATCTTCTTATTGATTCCATTCATATCTGAATCATCTTCAAAGTCTGTTCATATTTTAAAATGATTTGCAAATTCTAATTTAAATTCATTGGAATGTTTCTCAAGATTAGGGATCTCAATTGCGAATATTGTTTTTCTTAGAAATTTTTGTCTCTCTAGTTTTGCATTAACATGTATCTTACGTCTTATTAATTGATAATCACTTCCTATGTTGATTCTATTAAGAACATTACAGCATTGAAACTATATTTTCTGTTAGTTAAAATATAATGTAATTAAGTTATATCTTCATTTGGATGCTTCTATGTTTCTGAAAAAAAGAATTCAGAGTAAAGTTCATCTTTTTCTATGAATTCCACAAGTCCACGGTCTCTCTCATTTCTATCACCATAACTAAATTTCCCCACAACACTTTTATCTTTTAATTGTTTACCAGTTATAGCATTAATGTCTCCAATGATAAAATGTTGTTTGGAACTGATCAAAATATTTTTGACAGTCATATAAAAATCATCTACTTCTTCATCACAGTGACAAATTATTGAGGCTGAACCTGAATTATCTGCATTTGGTATAAGTTGATAACTAATCTTGCTCACTGTCTGATATACCATTAATCTCCACAATGTTAATCTTCCATCTTTTATTTATAACAAATCTCATTCTATTTATGCTTTTAATATTTGTGCCTTTGCAATAAAATTAAATTGACTCTCTCTTCATTGTTTCATGTAACTTCATGAAGTCCAACAATGTCCCATTTAATATTAGATAGTTTATATTTCAATTCATGCAATCTTCCTTTACTTGAAAATGATCTGACTTATTATCTAAGTAAAAAGTCTTGTAAGTATCTAAATAAAAAGTCGTCATCAAATGGCAGTCTGTGTTTGCAATCAATTTTTAATTGTCCACCTTCAGCCATTAACTTTTGCCTTGGTTGATGAATTTATAGCCTACTGGAAATAAGAGCCATAATTTCATTTTGTCGGTCATGATTGTAAATATCTATTAAAAAATTTAATTCACATACATATTTATCCAGTCTTTAAGAAAATTCAACTGATATTTCATTTAACAACTAAGCTTACTGGACAATGATGTTTCTTAATATTAAATTCAGAGGCAAAAAGTTCATAAACTCACTACAGCAACTGATGTATCTTGGTGAATAATCCATTTATGGTTTTTTACTCTATGAATATTTATATAGAAATTGCAGCTGCAATGACAAGAATGTACTGAGTGAATATTTGGCATTTGCCCTGCTTGGTTCCTTTAAAGCCTCAAACAGGAATCAAAGGTTCTCCCTCCTTCCAGTTAATAGCAAATTTTTTTCTGTAGCAAATTGATAAACTTAAATTGGTTTAAATGTATAAAGAATAGTAGCATTATGGCATTGAGTGATATAGAAAGTCATAGCCTCCTCAAAAAAATTATTTTAGTTGAACTTACATAAAGGGACAATTTGCATTTTTAATTGCCTTTCACTAATTATTTATGGACATAAAGATAGTTTATAAGATAATTTTAAAATGTTGTAAGAAAGTGAATGTACTATTTGTAAAGGAATTCATTACTCGTCTGTTTAAGTATTGTCTTCTCCATTGTTTATGAAAGATAATGTAAAAGCCTTTGATCTGCAGTAAATAGTTCTTTTACACACACTTGTACATCATCATCAGTAGCCAGAAATGAGAATGGTTATTCCAACTCCAAGACAAAAACTAGATAAAAAGAATAAAATTAAAACAACAATATATTAGAAGTGAGTTGTATGATAATTATACAAATCAATCTGTATTATGTCCATATATGGAACATGTTGTTTCTTTATTCTGTTTATTGTATATTTTATTTTATTTTTTAACTTTTTCTGTAACAATTTTTGTTTTTGCTGAAAATATTTAATACCATGTCTAATCATAACTCTTTTATGTATTTTATCTTCTGCCATTTCTTCCCAATTGTAAGAATTACCATTGCACTGTATTTGAATCTTTTGTATTACGAAAAACATGCTCATATTCCCCATAAGACACTCTCAAATAAGAAGTCACATTTTGGTCATTATTTCATTTGTTTAACCCAACAAAGATGTGATTTTATAATATCAGTTTCTATATTATTCCATCTAGAGAACATATTGATTGGTCTTGCCATTATATTTTTTAAAATGTGCAGAACCTTCCAAATGAAACCTTTTTAATGTTTTCTATTATATTGATAGGTTATCCAAGTTTTTCTTCAATACCATAACTTATATAGAATAACACCTTTATTTATACCATCTGATGAAATAGTAGCAGCATATTTTATTAAAAAAAACTATCAAGATATTTAAATTGGTTTACGCTCTCAAATTGATAAACATTCATACTAAAAATTGCTGGATTTTTTTCTGGTCACCGGCTGATAAAGAACCTGGGTTTTTAAAATATTAATTAACAAAATCATAGTCTTTAAATATCACACTCAAGTTATTGAGTACATTCTGTTGTAAATTAAGAATCAAATAAAATCCTTGTTTCTGCTTTTAATTGATTCAAATTAAAAATTCTACTATCAAGCCTCTATTACATCTTATAAAAAGTTCCAAAGGCATTTGCCATAAAAACTAAAAACAGTACTGGAGCAAGAATACATCCTTGTTTAACACCAACTTTCATTTCAAATGTCTTAGATTTTTCATCTGTCATACTAATACTTTCTCTCATTTTAACATATAGATGTGGAATACAAATACATTTCTGGATAAACCAATTATTTTTAAATAATGCCACAAGACTGTTTGATTAACTTAATCAAATGGCTTGACCAAATCAATAAAAGCAATATATAAGTCATTTTGTCTTCTCTTACATTTGTCTGGAAACAAAAACTGTTTGTAGTGCTTCTTGATTCTTTAAAACCACATTGAGACTCTGATAAGCATTTATCTATGACTTGAAGCATTCTTTTCAACAAAATCCATGAAAGTATTTTTTTATGGTAAACAATAATGATAATTTATGATAATTACTGCAATATTGTCTATTATCCTTACTGTTAAAATTTGGAACAATAGAAACATTCTTAAGATCAGGCAGCATAACTTCAGCAGTCCATGTATGTTAAAAAATTCCAATATTTATAAAGCCAACATATCACCATAATTTTCAAAAACTTCGTCAATTGTTTCACCAGGATTGTCTTTTCATGATAGAGGAACTGTTTTTATCCCATTGAACTGGATGTTTTTCTTCAAATATAAATTATTAGATAAAATAGATAAATCATTTAAGTCATCATCTCAATTTTTGTATTATTATTGACTAATATTATAAGATAGTGCCATTGATGGATTTAGTAAGATCATAATACCATTTTTCATGTTCATATGTTGCATTGCTGCTTTCAGTGGATAAAAAGAAAATAAAAGATCAAAAGCAGCAAATATCTTAAAACTCATATCATGTTTAAGCTTTCTTATTAGTCAATGAATTTCTACTTTTAAATCTCTTTATCATGAATCTCCTTATTCTGCTAAGCAGAAAATGCAATGTTTTCTGTCAATCAAGTTGCTAAGAAGATTGTTATCAGAAGAGGAGTCACAATTTTATTTTATATTTGGCAAATTTAATCACAAATTTGCAAGTATCTGTAACACATTTTAAAAGAAGACTCAATGTCTCAATTATGTTAAAATGAGCAATTTTAGTGTTTAATAGCATATTTTTTTGCACTACTATATTTAAATTATTCTGCAGTCAAAAATTTTATTAGTTTGTTATGCATATTGTACACACATACATGTGTTTATAAATATATGCACACAACTCACAAATGTATATATTGACATATGTTATATAATGAGCTTGCAAATAGCTCTTTAACAAACTTTTCAAAATATCCCCAACCTCAGACCGGTTTCTGCTACTGGCCTCCTCAGTGAGGTACTAGGGTATTCAAGCATTAGATTTAAAATACCAAGCCAAGCCCTGCACTTTATCTAATGGATAACTATTAAGTAGAAAATCTGAAATTTTCAGACATCCATATGTCTTCCAATCCAGCTATCTAACATAAATAGCCATATGAGACTGAATCAAGTTACAACATATATTAATAGCTTTAGTAATATAAAATTGCCAACGTCTTAATAGCAAAAAATAAAATTGCAAAGAAATCAAGTCATATGTCACATGACCTAATTTAATATGCTTGTATTACAAATGTTATATAATGAGCTCACAAATAGCTCTTAACAAGCTTTTCAGAATATCCCCAACCTCAGATCGGTTTCTGCTACTGGCAAATGACTTGATTTCTTTGTAATTTTATTTTTTGCTATTAAGGCTTTGGTGAGTTTATATTGCTAAAGCTATTAATATATGGTGTATCTGAACTTGGTTCAGTCCCATATGGCTATTTAAGTTAGATAGCTGGATTGGAAGACATATGGATGTCTGAAAATTTCAGATTTTCTACTTAATAGTTATTTATTAGATAAAGTGCTGGATTTGTCCTGGTATTTTTAATCTAATGATTGAATATTCTAGTACCTCACTGAGGAAGCCAGTAGCAGAAACCGATCTGATGTTGGGGATATGTGAAAAGCTTGTTAAGAGCTATTTGCAAGTTCATTATATAACATTTGTAATACAAGCTTGTTAAATTAAGTCATGTGACACATGACTTGATTTCTTTGTAATATTGACATATATATTTATTTATAGTCTTTTCATAAGTATCTTTGGAAAGTGTTTTTATTAAAACTGTGTTTATTATTTTAGCTTTATATACAAGCCACTGAGCCATTTTAAAATAGCTGTGTGTTGCTTCAAAATTGTCTTAGATGAAAAAATTAACAACATTATTTTGCTTTCTTTTTTTATTAATCTAGAAATTCATCATAAGTCTGGTTTTCATGCGGAGATGAAGGGCTTTTTTATATATAATTGTCCTATGTCTACTCATCATCCTGGAATAAAAATTTGATATAAAGTCTAACATCTAGATTCAAATTTTAATTGTGCATTTAACTGTAAACTACACCAATTTGCTTAGTATGTATTATGTGTTTGGTTTTTAGCTAATCCATCAACTAGTTGTGTATTTAGTCCATCTACTAGCTGTATATCTATTATCTATTTAATTATAAGCTAGACCATCTATAGTTTTGTAGCTAAGTTTCATTTACTTGCAGTATTATCTATTTAATTATAAGCTAGACCATCTATAGTTTTGTAGCTAAGTTTCATTTACTTGCAGGCTAGTTCATTTACTATCTGTATATCTATTTTGTGTTTAGTTATAAGCTAGTCCATAAATTAGCCGTGCATCAACTCTACTAGAATCAGTCTGGAATTTAGTCAATTAACCATTCAATCCATTATTTATATTTTTTATATTCCTTCATTCGACATTGTGTCTGTTTTTGACTCCATTTATGTATATATATTTATTTTTTCTATCTGTCTACTTAATGCTTTGTTTACCCTTTCCCTCTCCTCTATGTATGATTTTCAAATTAGTAACACCGATTTGTTCAAGAAGATTTATTAGTTCTCCATGCTGAGCAAAATTCTAATGCAATGTTTTCAGCCCACCTGTTTCTTAACTTAGCGAAGAGTGATTTTTTTTTCACTCTCTTCTTTTCAACTGCTACTACCAGATATCACACATTTTTATAATTACTATTTATGTTTGGAAACAAACAGATGTTGCGGGGCTGATGACTGAAATATGGTACAAACATGAAACAATAAATAGAAGCAACTGAACATAATATGGAATCTTAATTATACAAAATAACAGTATTTAATGATTATTATTTTTTTATTATTACGGTTATCACTATTAAAAATTGCATCTTTTTTAAGAAACAAATTATTCAGTTGATGTTATTGAAGTTCTACACACATTCGCAAAGAATCAAATTGCTATTATTTTTTTTTATAATATACAAATTTCTAAAACTGTTGTTTATAATAATTTAAATAAAATATTTACACTATTTTAATAAGCTATGAAAACTCTGTTACTTAAGTGTAATAAATTAAATGCAGTAACAACAATAAAAAAGAGTAAATATTAAGAACATTAACTATAACCTTAATGCATTCTCGGTGCCGAACACCCTTTTTAAAGACCAACTTATAATAAAGAATGCTTCTTACCCAGAGAAAATATTAAGAACATTAAATATATATTAATGCATTTTCGGTGCCATGCACTCTTTTCAAAGGCGCTTTCGAAAAGAGTTTTCAATCTTGAACATACACTAAAAGTATATGTTCTTGTAAGAAGAGTTGTTGTAAGAAGTTTTGTTATTATTGCATTTAATTTTTTAAATTATATGATAAAAGACTAGTTTTATTTTGAAGTTTAAAAATTAGATTTTATATCATTTACAATAGGAGATAATCTCTAGTAAGTTATTCAAAGGATTAAAATATTTCAAAGAAGTGAACATATATGTAATATGGTGAGAACCGTGTGTTTCCCTATACCACCCCAACAAAAAGACAACATTTGAACCTAGTTTACATAATATTTTTTGGGAGCAAATTACTTACTACTCCAATTATGCTATCTATTGAAAATTTAATTCATGAATTGACACTAGATGCTAATGTTTATTAAATTTATTATTTGATGCAAAAAATCTAGATGCATGAGTCTAGAACCAAAAAACACCTTGGATAGACAGTACTACATAAGGATTTTAAAAACATCATATATTATCTATTGATTATTAAAATTTATTAAATGAGCTGGATAAGTATAAATATAATTAATGATAAGAATATAAAAATGGTATGTGCTTCGTTCTATTTGTAACCAGTCTCTGTTTTAGCATTAATCAACATGCAATTTACTCAGTACTATCAACATTTATTTATCTGAACAAAACTTGTAAGCCAAAGTGTCATTTAATAGGTAGACATTAACCATTCTTCAGATAATATTTTTCTGATTCTGTGAATTATACATTTTATTGTTTATTTATTATAAAGTTGATAGTGCATTTATTCCAAAAAGTCACACACACAAAAAGAGTTTCATGTCAAGGAGATATGGCATAATGATATCTTAAGACATATAAAGAATATTTTATATATTATCTCTAAAATAGTGATTTATATATATACATGGTTTCCTATTTTCAGACACCAGACATGCATGAAAAATATTGGATATACACAAAATTTATGTAATATATGTAAAATATTCAAAATATGTCATATCCTTCAAAGTTCAAAGAAAAAAAGAAGGAAAATATCTTTCCTTTATTAATTAAAACAGGCAAAACTCACTATACGTATTGCCACTATATGTATGGTGATCATGTGATGTTTATCCTTTATTAATTAACTTCTTGAACACTACTCTACTAGTTACACATACAGGATCATTATAAGAGCAAAAATAACTTTAAGATGTTGATGAAAATGATTATTTTTTAAATTGAAGTTATTACATAAACAATAAGTAAGGAGTTGGGGCAATGGAAAACTATTATATGTCCAAACAGCTGTACCTTTAGAGCAACATCCATATCCACAGCAGATAAACATCTGAATAACTTCGCATGTTCTACCAGCAATTTCACAAATTAGTTCAATGCATTTCTCACCATCTATGCTGCTTTCATTATCTATATATCATATGAGAGATGCGAAAAGCAAAATGAAAATGTTCGGTAGATTGCAGTTTATGAATAATAAAAGAATAGCCAAAATAGTATTTAATTGGGTTATGAATAAAGGGCAGGCAACAAAATGGGTGACAAAGGTAATATGATGATAAAGAATTTACATCAGTATACTTATACAAAAGGTGGGATGATTGTGTTAGGAGAATTGTTGAGTGTTATAGTGTTAAGGAATGGCATAGAAGAATAGATGCATTACTAAAGAATGGGGAGTTGGAGAGATGGAGAACTAGTATGGAGAGTAAAAAGAGTTTAAATATTTATAGAAGTAAACAGAATATTGGGTGTGAGTTAATTTATGATAATAGCAAGGAAAGTAGTTACTGTTTAAGGTTCGAATGGGATCCTTAGCAACAAGGGAATATACTCATAAATGGAAAAATATGGGTGATTTAGTCTGCATGTTGTGTAAGGAAGGCATAGGAAATATTAGGCATCTGTTAATTCAATGTAAATGCTTGAAAGCAGAAAGGGTACAAATAGTGAAGTTGTGGAAGAATAAATATGAACAAAATGATTATACAGAAAGTGGCTTATTAATTTTTATGCTGGGTTTGGGAAAAGATAAGAGGGTTTTAGATATAAAGGCCATGGAGTTTATAAAGATTATGTTGTGGAAATGGGACGGAGCAGGATAGAGAAGAATATGGGAAAACTTGGGGTGGGGAATAGAAAGGGAAATCAAAGTGGCTAACAGGTTTCTCTGGGCATAATTGCTGAGAGATTCCTGACTCCGTATAAGGAGGGGTCACAGTCCATCACATCACATTAGCCAAGGTGAAGAAAAATAAAAAAGAGAAGGCATATCAAATATGATTGAGCTATGGTAAAGGGTAGACCACTTAATAATTTACTAATTGTTAATTACAATATTGTTAATCATTACTTTAAATATTTTTAGAAATATATTCAAGTAATATGTGATTTATAAAAATGCTTTCAATATAGAAGTGCTGTATAAATTGACCATTAAAAGAAGATGCACTTTGTAAATATGTCTCATCAATAAAGGCTCATGATTTTTTTAGCTTAGATGTAAATTAAATTATAATTATAATTCAGTTATTTCTCAAGCGAAATATATTTATCATGTAAGTTGGGGAAGCTGGGAAATTTTGACTTTTTAATAATTTACCCCAAGTAGATAGCTCATATATGCCAAATTTTGTCAGGTACACTTTTAGATTAAATTTTGTGAATATTGCTGATTTATTATATAGTGTTGGGATTACAAATTAGAGGAAATTAGATATAGTCATAGAAATAACTCATATTCTTATATATCTTTAAAGTTTGCTATTCTAGTGCTTGAACACCACTAACTTTTAAACACGTGTCACAAACTAATATTTAAATATATTTATAATATTTCATATGAAGATCGTGAGACATTGCTAATGTTTATTTTTATAAGGATGAAGAAATGAAAATCCTATAACCACAAAAAGCGCTATTTTTTCTTAAGTATTCGGTGATCTTATGCTTTGATCACAAATGTTGAAAATGACTTAGTATCTCATATTTTGATCATAGCAGTCCTAATTATTTACATGGGTTTTATACAAACTGAACCTCATATAAAAGGATGAGACCATCATTAACATTCTTTAATCATCATGCAGTTTTATTTGTATCATTTTAAAATTTACTTTTTACATTTGCATAATGAAGCTATATATTTAATATGCAAACACTTTTGCCTAAATGTTTTTTATTTTTATAAATGACGACTTTTTTTGTAGAAAAAGATTACATTCGCGATTTCACGTTTATCTTTTTTTTTTTTTTTAACCAATGGAGATATATGATAGTCTAGTCTGTTCACCAGAATTCCAAAAAAATAAATAATATAGGGTATATGAGCACAGACTTTCACATGACCCACCACTCTCCACTCTATCTAATAACACTGATACACTCAAGCACATATATGCTGAAAAGATAAATAATCACCAATATACATATTTCATGCTAAACCAGCAATCATCAGTTGGTCCAGATTATCATCTCCCACACAATATATACTATAAGTGCTCAGATATATATTAAGATAGACAATCTTCATACTTTAATGGACAGGCTCCAATCTATTACACACTCCAACTCTTCAACCGTCCATCCATTTGAAAATCTGATGATGGAATGCTCGAAGGCCACCCTGAGGCCGAGATTCTTATCACACCCATGTTGACCCAAGGTCAATCGGAACCCCACATGTACAGGACATAATTCATTAAATACATATGCAAGGATGGGCAGACATCTCTACAATGTAATAACTGAAACACAGGTTTAATATATACCATGTCTCTATATATGTAATATAGGGTATATGAGCACAGACTTTCACATGACCCACCACTCTCCACTCTATCTAATAACACTGATACACTCAAGCACATATATGCTGAAAAGATAAATAATCACCAATATATGTATTTCATGCTAAACCAGCAATCATCAGTTGGGGGGATATTACTTTTACTTGAATTTTTTGTGTTTGCATGTGTATTATATATCATACCAAGTGCGTAACCTCAGCATGCATGTTTAAATTTAATTTGTAATTTAGGTAGTGCGTTTTGCCTGTTTTTACATTAGAAGTTGTGAGATGGATGAATTATAATATTTCTGCCGTTCATTTTGCCCGTGTAGCATGTACTTGCATGAAGAGCCAATTATCTTCACTTAAAAATCTAGCTTTGTTTTATGATGAATTTCTGATTAATAAGAGATAGAAAAATGTCAGTTTCTGTGCTGATGGATGATTGTAATATGATAGAGTTGAGATAAGAGAAACACTGATAAAAGCTAAATACTTGAAAATTTACAGTCAATAACTGTTTATTTTCCAATAAGGTGTTATAATGGATAGAAATCCGTTCCTATCTTGTTTGAGAGTGATATGATGAAAGGTATTGAGGTGTCATCATGGGCATAGAGATGCAGATATTTGATACTTTAAGTCCACTTGAAGTGAGGTGGTTTTTCATAAAATGCATGCATAATGAGAAAGGATTGTGAGAATTTCTGTATTGGTGGATGGTTGCAATATGGTGGAGCTGTTAAAATTTGATAATAGATAACAGAATCATAAATATTAGCTCCAGTAAAAACTATTAAGATTAAGTTCAAGATTTTAAAAAACTCCACTGGATGGCAATCATGGCAAGCCTAAGTTGCAAGTATTTTTTCTACAGAGAAATCATATAATAGAATATAGCAAATTATGCCAAACAAGCAGTAAGGATATATTAAACACCAAAAAACAAAGTTCCTTTCCCAAGCAATTGAATAATTCAGTAACTATAAATACATTATAGGAAAATCTCATTTTTTAATAATGGTTATGGTTTTGTATTAATACATATCTTTATTTCAAAGCAACTGGATTTGGGATAGACGATTTTAAATAATATAAATTAAGCAAAAAGAAATATTTTATTTAGGTGAGAAACAAAGTCAAAGTCAGGTCAATGTCTGTTTTAATAAATTGGTTCATCATTGTTTGCTATTCTGCTAATATTAGGTTTATTGTTTTTTAACTAATATTAACTAAGGCATATTCTTATGGGGATTCACATTACAATAATTATCCCTCTTGGTTTAGTACAGTAGTATAGTGGCAGAATCTGGAAACCTTAATCTTTTAATCATGGTTTGAACTTCTTATTTTATTATTTTATTCCAATAGTTGAAAGCCACTTTTTTTCATCCTGAAATTAAAGCTGACTTGAGTTAATACACCGGTCATTTTTAAAGGAAACATTAATAGAATATAATTTATTATCTCTTGCTAATAAATTTAAAGTTAATGAAGGCAATTATTCCAGATTAGAATGCAAGGAAAAAATATTGAAAATGAAACTTTTTTTGTAAAAGGTTTTCCCAATTACTTTTGTTATGTGTGGTTTTATGCAATAATGGACTGTAGAGTCAAAGTCTGTGGATTGCAATTTAATCTGTATCATTTCTGATGTCTGAATTTTTTTTATGAATTCCCGAACAATATACCATTCGTTTGTTTAAATAATTATTCAATTATAATAAAACAATTGATTACTTTAAATTAAGAAAGGTCTTAGTAGAAGATAACTTATTTTCAGAGTTTTTAAATTTTAAAATACTTAGAGAGTTTTAAAAAAACCTTAAGAGTCAAGCCAAAATATAATTGTATAAACCATTCATTAACTTTTTTATTATGTAACAATTCCATATTTAGTTAAAATTGTGGCTGTTTTGAAATATACCAAATCTAATATTGATCCCCAAAATTTAACATTTAATATCATTATTATGCATTTTTATAAGCTCTTTCAAAGAAAATAAAAATTATACCAATAATTGAGATTTGGCTGTGATCAAAGCTTATTTTTAACTACAATGCTGAAAAATGCTTCTAAAATAATCTAAGATGGATGCTATTTTTTTTTATTGATTTAACCTCATATAATTACTGCTTGGAATAATGGTTTCTTATTTAAAATCAATAAAACTTTAGTTGCAGGAAAATTATTAATTATATTGACGACAAAATGCCCATAAAAGTTGAATTGATTAAATAACAATTATGGCAAACATTTTACATAATTGTTTCCTACAGGATTCAATTCTTTCATCTACTTTATTTAATAAATTCATCTTCTAGAAAACAAAAAATTGAGTTTGACTTCACAAAAATATATTTTACAGAAATAATGAAAAGTTCCTTAAAATGTTTTTCAAATAATGACCCCATAGTTAGTATGATCAATGTTTCATATGAACAATCAGGAAGCATCTCTCAAACTGAGAAAAAGTTCCTTGAAAAAAAAAAAGTCTTGCATCACCTTATAGATGTGATGCAAATACTGTTGGGAAGTGATATTTTAGCATTTGCATATTTTATTGCTGAATACTATCATTATTTGAAGGAAAAAATGGCCTAAATAGTATGGGAAATATTACTTGAATAGTGGCTCCTCATTTTTACACAAATTTTCCATTTATATTCGAAAACAAATTATCTCTTGGAAAATGTGTAAAAATTATTAAATTGATCAGACTTAAAGTAAAAAATCAAGACAGTTTCACTCATACAACTTTATGATTTTTTCTATAGGTATTCAACTAGAAAAGTCTTCACACAATCAGTAATATACTTTGTGCGAGCCCCCCCCCCCCGATTTAATAATAAAGCTGATAATTTATCTTCCAAGTTATTGGAGTCTCATCATTATGTTTAGGATAATCCACATGTGCTGCTTATTTGCATTAGAAATGGGATTTTACAGCTAACTTACATAGCTGCAGACTAATGCAAAGCATTGACTTATTGCTAATTGTTGTCAGTTTATGCATAGGATGGTAGAGTTGAAGGATTTAAAAAATCAAGACTCCAATCCATCTTAAATTGGAATCTCTTGAGGAAATATAATAGATGTTATATCATTACGGAATATATTTTTTGTGAAGGATGATGGTAGTTACAAAGGAAACTCATTGACTATTTCAAGCAATTCAGATTAACACTAATTCATCTACCCTTTTATTGCTTTTGGCTTATTATTTTTTATATGATTAAACTGTCTTGGAATATTTTACCCACAAACTGTTTTTATACAAGCCAAAAATAATGTACTTTTTTAATGCTTTTGCTTGTTATTAATTGATAGTAAGATGTCTATGCTAAAAGATTGCCATGGCAGATTTATCCCATATTCCCAAATAATTAGTTGAAACCAATATAATTCTTGATTTGGTATTCTTTATTATTTATCAAAAAATCTTTAACAAACATCTGCAGTTAGTTTTGCTTGATATCAACAAAAATGTAGTTATTGAACTAGTTCAGAATGGAAGAGCTAAACTCTTCAAAACCACAGTATTGCTTGGATAAATAATGTGATTAAAAACTAGATATAAAAAAACAATTACCCTTAACTGAAATCAGAAAAGTCTGTTGGCATCAATATCTAGTGCCTATTAAAAAACCTTATTGATTGTAAATAATGATAAGTTTTTTAATAAGGGGCTTGTTGATTTGTTATAAAATTGGTCTCATTATCTACTATAAATCCCGTAGAAGATTCTCTAGAGCCAAAAAGTTTGCCTTCTGAAAGAAAAATGACCAAGACTGTAGGCATTTTATTTATTAATACACAATTTATATATATAAAATTAACTCCAAATAAGAAGACTTATGCAAGAAATTATTTATAATAGTTATCAAATTCCTAAATTAATTACAATATGTATATATATATATATATATTGAGACAGTTATGTGTCTCATGGCATACAACATAGTAGTGTGGGTGCATGTGTGCATATAAAGTTGAAAAATAAAATTAGAAATAAAATTTTTTTATATATATTTTCCATATTACACTAGAATAACACTCAAGGATTAAATAATTTTGAACTAAAATTTTTATTATTATAAATTAAACATTTAAAAAGATCTAACTAATATTTTATTAATTCTGATTTTGAAATTAAAACAAGCATGTTTTTATGTTAAACTAGATATACTGGTAATTATAAAATTCCACTATCTATTTTGATTAGATTAAATTTTTTAAAATTAAAGCTTGTATAACATATTTTAATCATACAAAGTGGTTTTTTAAAGTAAGATAAATTGAAAAGAGTCATTAACTTTTTTCAGTCAAGATAAAGAAAACTTGCTTTTGAATTTCTTTTTTATTCCACCCTGACTATAAAAAGGTTGAAAAAAGATTAGGGGGGATTATTAAAGTTTTACAGTTTTAACAAATTGTGATAGCATGATGACCATGAAGATATAACTGAAGATAAGATAGTGCAACTCCAGCTGCTGTGACTAGTTCACAATGATAGAATTTGGATTCACATAAAAGTGAAGGGCCTGATTTTCTATGATTTCCATAGCCTATATTGTATGCCTGAACTTATAAAATTCTAGTTTAAATGAAGCTGATTGAATGTCAACAGTTACTTGGATCATATCTTTCCTGGAGATGAAAGTAAGCCAATCTGCTATTTTAGAAGAGACCTGCTTACCATGAGAATTTACCAATGTGATGAATTAGTTTATATGTATACTGTTTTATCTATATGTAGAGAAGCACAGATAAAGGTATGGCATTATATATATAAAGTAGAGCTGGTGAGTTATTTTACATATCTTTAGTGAAAATGACAGTTGTAATTTTTAAATTACAATTTTTTTTAAAAGTAAATAACTTTATTCAGCAAAAAGTAAGATTTGTTTCTAGCTTATATTTAATTTTATATGTTGTTTATTTGGGGATGATAATGGTTTTCCATCTCATAATTCATCCCTAATGTGGTATATTGTTCCAAATGGCTACCCAATTGTGGGACATTGTAATCTCACATTCTCTAATTAACTTTAGATCCACACCATTACAATATATAGATACACATTAACCATATGCAAAACATACAGCAAACAAATTTATAAAGGTTAATACAAAAAAACCCACAATGATTATAAATAAAAATATTTACATGCAATATGATACCAAAATTGCAAATACTTTTTAAATATAGGAAATAGCTATCAAAATTAATTTGCCAAAAAAAAAAAAAAAAGAATATTCAATACATACATTAAACATGTGCAAAACATATAGTGAATAAAATCACAAAGGTTAATACAATAGTAAATAAAAATAATTACATGCATTATGATATCCAAAGTTTCAAAGATTTTTTTAAATATAAAAAATAAGATATGAGCAACATTCTAAAAGTTTATCTATAACTACTTTCCAAATTAAAGTCTGGTAATGCCAATTAAAAATTTTTTGGCTAATGATTATTAACATTGAATACTTCATAATATTAAAAGGAATGAAAATGTGTATCAGTGATCATTCTGTATTTATAAAGCTTACCAACAGACAATATACAAGAATTGTCATAAATATCATACACAGAAATTAATCTGAGTGTATCACAAATAATATGCATATTACAATTTTGCAATGCACATAGAATAGTATTTTAATAGTGCAATCATCCCAAATAGAGACATTATCAGACAATATATTTTGATAACAAGCAACATAGTCATTTTCACTAAAAAATAAAATAATTTGATATACTCAAGAACATAAATAAAATAAGATGTAATGAAGATAATCTAAAATCAAAAAAAAAAACAACAACAAAAAAATACAGTTATCAACAAACACAATATTATTGCAAGTACATATATTATTAAACCACATCATCATATGATCACCTTCTCTTATGCTAGCACATAACTGTTATTAAACATGGGAATTTTATGCACAAGCCTTCTGGCATCCATTGATTACTCTGGTTGGCACAGGGTGACACTACTGTATGGAGAGTTTTGCCTGTACATATATTATTGCAATGAACATTATATTTTTTATGAATGGAGACGTTAAGTGAATATGATGAATATTTATAAAGAAGAAAAATATTTTTCAATTTATGATGATTGTTTAACATTAGCTAGTTATTAATTAAAGCCAAATTCTTATTAATCAAATATTCTAGAAAATCATATGAAATCGCAACACAAGTCAGAGCAATATCATCAGCAAGTCACAAACTACTGAATCCAAAGGCAAAACAAAAATACCATTTATATAAATTGAAAATAATATAAGGCCAAGTACAAACTCTTTGAAACTCCATGATCAACCACTTTAAAACCACTAACAAAACAATGAATTTGGTTACCTCTTTTCAGTCTTTTAGATAACTTTTTAACAATGTAGCAAAATGACTCAAAAACCATATAAATATAAACAGGCAAAACTCTCCATATAGTAGTTCCACTCAGTGCCAAACAGAATAATCAATGGATGCCAGAAGGCTTGTGCATAAAATGCCATCTAGTGCCTACTCATCCAATATTCCCAGACTAGTTTCTGGCTTGTGGCCTTCGTTAGTGAGGAGCTTTGGATCTGAGAGCACTGCACCTAGATCTTAGGATCTAATGCAACCCCCCAGCAGCCACCTTTTATCTCTACTTAACTACAAAACTATGAGAATAAAATTGAAAACACAATAATATTTTCAATCTAAGATTAATAGCTTATATAGTCATAAGCCAGAAACTAGTCTGGGGATATTGAATGAGTAGGCCGCCACTAGATGGGATTTTAGGCACAAGCCTTCTGGCATCCATTGATTACTCTGTTTGGCACTGAGTGGCACTATTCTATGGAGAGTTTTGCCTGTTTAATAACAGTTATGTTCTAGCATAAGAAATGGTGATATGTGATGTTTAGTGGTTCATATAAATATAAATGACAGAGTAATTTTATGATGAACAGAGTCAAATGCTTTAGATAAATGCAAACACAGCTGTAATCTTAAGACCATTGTCCAATGAAGATGTAAATTATGACTATAAAGAGCATCCACAGTATTTTTTCCAGCAAGAAAATTAAAACTGGTGTACAAAAATCAATTTATGCATCTTCAAAAATGACATCATCTTATCTTTGACTATTATTTCAAATAACTTAGCAATAACAGAGATGACTGAAATGGGTCTGTATTTACTAATGATTAATGGATCATCTTTCTTAAAAAAGATGTAATAACATTTCAGTTTCAGTTCTCCAAATTTCAGCAGATGCTAATTTCTCTAGTTTAAAATAATTTTTTTCCATTTTTGTCTTAAATAAATTGCCTTACATGGTATTGTGCAGGTTGAGTGCTGCTATCAAAAGTGAAAAATGTATTAATCACAGCTCAATTGGTCACTTTCGGTTCTCACTGAACTTCTGAGTGACAAACTATTTGATTATTTTAGTATATAAATTAATAGATATACAATTATGTTTTTTTGTTCGTTTCAATAATTTTGTGTTGTTGTTTTTTTATTATCACAATTAAAATTTTGGTTTTTGAATAATAATAAATGTAAAAATAAAAGTAATGTACATTGTAAAAAATGATTAGTGTCAAGGAAACCAATTTAAAAATAATTTATTTAAAATATGATTATTCACAATTTTGTAATATGTTTGTTGTCTTGTTGCATTTCCTATTACTACATGATTATCTGTACAATTACAATACCCCAAATAGTGGTGATTTTACAATGTGGCTTGCAATAAAGTTTGGTTGTTTTTCTTTAAGATTGCAACAAAACATCGTTAATTCAAATTAGCTGACTCCAAGGGTTTTCTGAAATATTTTGGATTTCAAGAATAATCTTTTATCTCTAGCATTATAAATTCAATTGCTGTTAAAGTAGAAGCAAACAGGCGGCTCATTACAATTAGACTTACTAATTTATAGGATTTACAGAATGTTTGTTTTTTTATATTTAATTTTTTTTTTATAAATGTGTGGGCAAGCCAATTTATCTATTGTAAAAAGTTAACGATCATTTGTGAAATTTTATTTTGGATAATAGAAAAGTTTGAATCATAGGTATTCAGATTAAAGATATTCTAACTGCACAGGAGTATTTTTGTATTATTTTGCATGACGTCTTTACTTAAAAATGTTCAAAAAACATGCTACCTCATTTTTTCAGAAAAATGTTAATAAAATTCTAAAAGAAATTATCATATACTAAAGATTCTTTAATTTCCTACAGTAGAAAGTATGCTCTCATTAACCTTACAATGAAAAAAATATATAATTCAATATTTTTAATGAATAAGAGAAATACAAGGCTAAAATCATTGCTGATTACTTATTTAGATCATAGAGACTCATTATTTATAAAAATGCTTATGCTCATACCAAAACAACAATTCTCATCAGTATTACTGCTATGTCATATATCTTTTTTTATTGCTATGGAAAGAAATAACAGCACTTCCAGAAATACTTAAAATTATTTACTTTCTACAACATTTAAAGAAGATATGATTGGTCCTAATATGAATTTATGGTGATCAAATTAAAATTAGAAACTAAAGCTCTTCCAAATTTTTAACATTAAGCAATAATGATACTCTAGTTATGAAATAGTATCAAGAAAATAAGAATTTGACTGTGTTAAAATATAAAAATAACAAATAATATGTTTTGAATAAAATATGCTGCTTATTTATGCCTGGTGCTTACAAAAACTACTATAAGAATTTCTGTTAGAATAGACATTTAGTGGGTGTTTTATTTACACAAATGTCAAAATAAGACTCATTAAAACAGAATTTTTTAACGAATAAAACATATGATGGACCAGTCAAGCATTGTTAGCTAAGAGGTCAGCGCAGTCACCTTGCAAGCAAGCAGTTGGTTGCAGGCGGTTGTTGCGGGTTCGCCTCCTGGCAGATGCTGTGACATATGGAAAAAAAAACATACGATGGACCAATTCCTGAAAAAGTGTTTAATGAGGTGCAGATTTGGAAGCTATGGCATGTTTCTTCAATGGAAAAGATAATATAGGAAGAAGTAAATAAGTCACAGTTTGATAATTCTGAATAATAATATGACAAATAAAAAAGAAATGATTAAAATATAGTCATGACAAAAAAAAAAAAGTAAACCCAGCATTCAGACACAACAAAAAAATCCCAAATGTATACAAATTCATCTCAGTCTTATTAACATTTAAATAGGACATTAAAGTCAAGTATATTTCACATTCATTTACTCATGTTTATATCACATGCTGGTCCTCCTATCAACATTTTGAGAATTGAAACATAGTTAAATTAGCAGCCACAGCAATGAGAGAAATTATACGTATGTTTCAAACCAGAAATGACAACAACTATTTTATGTTTGGGAAATTGACTAATTAAGATTTATAAAGTTTAATGATCCTCTCCCTCAAAAAGATTTTTTTCTATTGGTTAGCAAAAATGTGCACTAAAACATGAATTGCTTATCAATATGAATCACAAACCAAACAGTTTCATTGTTGTTGAGTGTCATGTTATTTGTTAAAAAAGTTTCTAACAATTATGAATTGTGGGAATTATAAAATATTTGAGAAGCTGCAGATATAAATTTATTCATTTTAAAATGGTGAAATAAAATTACTAAAAAGAAAAACAGCATTAATGATTCAGAGGGCATGAAGAAAAAATATACACATATTTGTATTAGTATTAATAGAACTTTGCTTTCTTAAATCTATATTTAAAAAAAAATCCCAAATCTGTTTTGAAAATAATGATCGATAACCAAGTTATCTTTACTTTCTATAATGCTGGATGTTAACATAGTTCTGAAAGATCCCCTTCCTGTGTTTATTTAATTAACAAATTTGTTATTGGTTTGTTTTTCAAGATACAAATACTAATGGGGTTACTTGGTTTTAGAAAGTTGATCTGAGATTGTGATTGAATTTGTAGATTTTGACACAGGCTAAGATGGCTAAGAATACATCATTACACTATGAGGCTTTCATTTATTTACTTGATTAATTTTATCTTTTTTAAAGGAAATATTATTTGTTAATCTGTTCATCAATGTATCAAGTATAAATCCCATAAATTTCAATGAAATTAAAGACCATTTCAGCTATATTTATTGCCATACATTCTCTGTCATCAAGGGTTCTCCTGTGGCAGTTAAGGAAAAGTTCAACGGATTGTGTATAGCATCAATATTACTTCAGATAAATTTTAACTTTTATAAATATTTTGGTTGGGCTTTTTGAAACAAAAGAATAGTCAAATTATCATCAATTAAGAAAGTCATTGTATTATAATAACTTTTTAGAATACTTTAAATCAAGAATATCAAAAACATATTTTCTATTTTATACATAATAAGCATTACATGGTTTCTTTTTTCTTTTATTAATACTATTTTTATATGCATAACAAAATTAATATATAATTTCTTTCAATGAGAATTCATATAAGTTATTTAAATCTTCACAATCTTCTTCTAACTTATATTTTTTTTTATTGTAACCAACTTCAACTACTGCTTACTATAATTAGTTTTTCTGTGTAATTTTTTTCATCTCTTGAAAACAACTATCAAATAAGTATAACCACTCTGAGGCTTAGCCTTTTCAATCCTTTCTCTAAACACAAACCAGGATCTTCTATGTGTGAGTCAGCCGGATATGTGCAACAAAAACCAGAAATTAAGATCAAAAACATTTTTTTGAACAGTTACATTATACAATATAGCTATATACTTTTCCTTAAAAAAGTATAAATCACTGAATGCTTATCAGCAACATAACTTTTTTTTTTAAATGGAACAATTATTTTCATAATTTGTTTCAGAATCCAAAATATTAATAATTAGAGGAAATCTATGGATACTTCTATAAATAATATTTGCGGTATACTTATCAATATAATCCTTCAAATAAAAGTTTATCATAAATTCACATATGTAGGAAGATGTGTGGAAGGGGAGGGGGGAAGCTGTCCAATCATGCATTTTTTATCCTAATAACTATTTTGTTTATTTATTCTTTTTATAAAGGGCAAGTGCAAAAAGTTACCACTGAACTATAAATTGTTTGTGACAGTTTAAATGGTTTCTAAAAATTTTTGTTTATACTTCTTAACTTAAAATGTTAGCAAAGCAAAAATTATCTAAACAAGTAAAAGAAGTGTATATTCAATTTGTGACAGTTCCAAATTTTTTAAATTAGTTCATATATATATGTATGAACGCAAATGCATTTGCGTGTGTAAATAGCACTAGATAATCTTGTGTAGACTCTGATGGGGAGGCTCTTAAATTGAGGAAAGGGGGCATGGCCATGTAGAAGTTATTAAAAATTTAAGAATGTTGCAGGGTTAAAAAGTATATTAATTAAATTACTTACCATGTTCTTCTTATATAATAATAAATTAGTCGATTAGACTTTTGCATTTGAATATGTAATTTGTATGAATGCATAAAAACTATAATTAATTTCACATATCCCTTGGTACCTATACTATGTAAATAGATCTGTATATTGATAGCTAGTTATAAAATTGAAAATTTTTACATATTCTAAAAATTGAAACATTCCTACAATATTGAAATCAGACTGAACCATAAATATATTTTTATTTTTTTATGATATTGGATTTTTCTTTTAGATAAAGAGGTATATATCTTCTTGTTCATAACTAGTAAAGTAGATAGGAAAGAATGATAATACACTCGGGCCTCCACTCGGGCCTCCACTGCCCAGCAAATGACAAATGTGATAAGAAAGATCCCCTTAAGCTGTTCTTTTACAAAAAGCTATTGGGGAAATATTTTTTTGCAAAGGCATATATAAAAGCCAATACACCTTTTTACCTAATAAGACTTAAATTTTCATTTATTGATTGATATTGTTGAATATTATTTATTTGTTGACAATTTAATTAAAATTTTAGTATTAAAAAGTGTATAAAATTATATTTAATATAGTAAATTTCTAGCATGCTGACTGATACTGGAACCTTAAAAATCTAGTCTTAGAAGTGGGAATTATTTTATACTTTATATGTTTACTGCAGTAGTAGTTTGGCTGAACTTAAGAGCTAAAGACTCCTGGATTATAACTATGTCCACCATTTTAATGCTCAAGTGTTACATGATCTCATAAGCAATTGCCTAATATGGGCATTGAAAAACAGCATGTTTTAATTGAAAGTAAATTAGTAAAATGATAGATTAAGAGATAAAGAGCTCTTGATTAAAGTTCAACTGTTAGCACAAATGCTCAATCATTATGTAATCCTCCGATTAATTACTCAATTATAGATTAATATTTTTAAATATAACATTTCCATTATTCAATATTTAACATTATTTCCACAATTAGACTCAGATGGATGTAAACACAGGTTTAAATTTGTATGTAATACATAATGCATTAGTAAGTTATCTTTAACTATGATTTTCCTTGTAATTGATCAATGATGTGTTAATACCATAGTAGTAATATTTGAATGATAAAATATTTAGAATTCCTTTGTTTATAAATAAATGAAATGGCAACTCCAATCATGAGTAATACATTATTTACAATAGCTGCATAATACATGAAAAACAATGATAAAATCATTCTATAATATATATGCATCTCAGGAATAATTTCTTTCATCAACTGCTTTGAAGCAATGCCAATAATCCACATAAATATAACAGCTAATTTGTCAATTTTTATCATGTAGTGAAGCAGCTATAATAAAAAATATATTATGCAAGATTATTGGAGCTGACATTTATTCAAATTTATTTACATTTAACTCAAAATGCTTTAGCTTATTTATTAATACCTTATTCGTATTTATCAAACTCCAATAAAAATAGAGTTCATTAAAAATGTATATATCAAAGGTGATTGTGAATTTAAAACATGTATATAAGTACTGCAACAATGTTCATAGATAAAGCAAGGTGTTGGCTTTTTTTTTTAGTTCACATACCAAATATGAATTTAATTTCACTTTGTAGCATTCATCTGTTTAAAAAACAAAATGCATGATATGATTTATAATAATAGCTAATTGAAACTCAACAATTGAGAAGCATAATAAAATACTTAATGTTTTAAAAGTCTATAAAATGCACAATACAGATTAATAATGGCTTGAATGAAAATTTTGTTAAAATAGCATTATTCTTAAACTGATATGTTTGTTTCTTTCAAAACTATTTATCATGTAAATACATGCATAAAACAAATTAACATTTACATTAGATATATTTAAAAATAAACAATATAGCTTCTTACATTGAGAAAATATAAGAACACTATATAAACATAATGTCTTTTCAATGCATGGCCCCTTTTTCAAAAGCAAATATTATACTTAAAAATGCAAATACAAACTTATACTTTTAATTATCTTTTCTACTATTATATATATATTATTAATAATATGTACTATATTATCATATGAATAAAAGTTAAACATATTCTCAACTTGGAAAACAAAATAGCAATTACCATTATGATCATAGTTTTTAGATTATGTAAGCACAGCGTAATATTATTATTCAAACCAAATAGGAAGAAGAATTAAATAATTTGGATATTCAAATATGCACAAGACTAACAAATGTATGCAAATAAAATTAAATTACACAAGGTTATTATTACTATATTTTGAAATATGAAATATTATAGAAGAGTCTTATGGGATAGCGATTATCCTACCCAATCTCATGTCCACAACCTGGGTCTAGATTCCAGGTTTAGTTTTTTTTTTTAATGCCAGTTAACAACTAATATTGATCAGCTAATTGTATCTGGTAAGA
Source organism: Epiperipatus broadwayi (assembly GCA_028023455.1). Classification (NCBI taxonomy): domain Eukaryota; kingdom Metazoa; phylum Onychophora; class Udeonychophora; order Euonychophora; family Peripatidae; genus Epiperipatus; species Epiperipatus broadwayi. The sequence continues at coordinate 2,910,002 of JAQFVV010012410.1, read as the reverse complement.
ATGTTGAATATGATGGAAAATTACTGCAGCCCTCATCAACTAAGAGTACTGTTTTGCCTTCTCCTTCAGTGTTCCTGTAGAGAGATCTGTTAAAAAGATCTTTGCTCTGTAGTGTGCTATTTAAAAAAATAGCCCATTGCAATGATTTGAAAAGGAATTTGTTTGAAAAAATACTGCAAAATCACATTCCAGTTTCTACCGTGCCCCAAAAATTGTAGACCTTAGCAAAACATATCCAAATAAAATGAATGACAAAATAAAATTTTATTAAACAATTTATAATTTAATATCAGTAATTATTAAATTAGTGTGATTACACACAATTAAAATTATTTTAGATAATAATTTATGAAATTATTATCTATCGTTTTATTTTAGACAAGGCGCAATCTTCCGCCTACTTTTTGACATTTGAACTGAATGAAAAATGGGGGGGGGGGGATTCTCATTTCAGTCAATAGGAAATTAACTTTTACTATTTTTCTATTTTTCACTTTTAAATTCTACAAAGGAAAATAGAAAATGTCATATAAAATGCACTTTATAAAATAAAAAACATTATTGTATAATCATTTAATAAAGAGGCACTTCTACACATCATAAGAATAAATTAATATTTAAAAACATAAAAACAAAACTTTTTTTTTATTTATAGAAAGTTTATCGTTTAAGTTCAAGCTCATTAATAACTCAAATGCAATCTCAATTATTTTCCAGACTTTCTAAAATACTTCGAGGTTTTTTTTTTTTTTTTAGCAATCATAATTATTTTTCAATCTCTATTCAAATCAATCTCTTCCTAAATTTAACTTTGACTAAATAATCAGTATCCAATCCATTAAGAGAACTGAATAATAGTGATGTACTATTATTAATCTAAGCATTTTAAGAAAAAGGTACAATAATCGATACCCAACTATTATATATATGCCATGCAAATAATGTTTACATTATAATACTTACGAACTAAATGTCAGTCTTCCTATTAAATAATTATCAGCCATGTTTCGCAATACCCATAGGTGAAATATTTGACAAATGCACTGCTTGTTATCTGTTGATTTCAAGACAGCATTAATTAATATATATACCTTATCAAATCTATTGTAGAATGAAAGTCTGACCAAGTTTAATACAATTTCTCTGATCTCTATCTTCCTTTCTCCATCTCATACCAGGCAAATTTCTTTATTTTATCCATCCATCTCACATATGGCTTCTTTCTAGATCTTTTGCAATCTCTTGGGATCCTGTTTAAGATTCCAATTGTCCATCTATGGTCATCTCTTCTAACAATATTCCCATCCCAGCATTATTTAACTCTCTTAATTCTTTCAGTGATATCAGTAATACCTGTTTGGTTTCTTATCCATGCATTTTGTTTTCAATCCCTTCTGATTACTCCTAATATACCTCTTTCCATATTTTGTAGAGTGGCCCTTTTCAAACACATAGACATGTTTCTTTTTAATATTAAGTTATTTCTACTAAAAGTATTCCATCTAAGTTCTATGATTAATTTCGTTTGTTATGTTTCCATCTGCATAAAATCATCTGACCAAGGTATTTATAGTTGCTAAGTTCCTCTAATTCGACATTATCAATCTTTATATTTTTTTTTGACAAAAACTCATTGAATGTTACTTTAGTCTTTTTAGTACTTATCTTTAGTCCTACTTTCTTACTTTCATCTGATAACTCTTGCACATTTTCTGAAGTTCTGAAGTATTTCTTGCAAAAACAAACAATATCATGTGTAAAATCTAGATGACTTAAATAATTTCCATTTGTTTTTACTGCATGAGTTTCCCATTTGAATCCACAAAATACTTCTTGCAAAACTGTTGTAAAAAGTTTTGGAGATATGAAGTCACTCTGTCATACATTCTTATATTAATCTTCTTATTATTACTACGTAATTTAATCATTGCTGTTGCATTTTGATAAATATTCTATAGATTATAACAATATCTTGATGATCCAATGCTTAATCATTGTTCCAATGCCTATAGAATCAAATGTCTTGACATGATCTATAAATCCAAAGCAAAATGGCAACTCATATTCATTGGTTTGTTCTATAACTTGAATGTCATTCACTATACTAAAACTACTTTTAAATCCAACTTGTTCTTTTGATTGGTTAAAATCCAAAGTTTACTATAGATCAGTTGTAATTATTTTAGTAAAAATTTCATATAGAACTGAGTAAAGGATTGTAATTATTTTGGTGAAAATGTTGTATAGAACTGAATAAAGAATAATGGCTCTTTAATTTCTAATATCTTTTTTATCACCTTTTAAAAAAATTATATTATTACTGCATTTCCCTACTCATCTGGTAGAACTTTATTATTTAGAGATTTGGTATATGATTTTGCCAACAATTTTTCCATTTCTGTACCTGCTTTATTTACAATATGAATTATAATTCCATCATTATCTGCAGCTTTTCCTTTCTTCATAGATTTAGTTGCATGTCTCAATTTTTTATTTAAAATGCTAGCTAATTCACAAAATATAGTATAGCAATTGAAGGAGAAACTTTGTTTCCTTGGTTTTTTATTATTGTGGTTTAATTCTTGGTAACTTTTTCATAATTTCATGATGTAATCTTTTTTTTTATAGTAGTACTTGATTTTTTTCTTATTGCAGAAATAAGTTTCCTACTAATCCCATGATATTGATTCACACTTTTGAGACTATTACTGTCTTCTATGGCTTTCCTTGTTAATTCATAATTATATTTTCTTATGTTGTTATTAATTTTTTTTTATACCATTTACAAAACTTAAAACATTCAATTATTCTTAATGGATCATTTTTATATATTTTCAAAATAAAATAGTAGCAACCCTCTCATATAGTAATACTACCCAGTGCAAGCTATAGCAATCAATAGACATCAGAAGATTTGTGCATTTAAGTTCCTATCCAGTGACTTGATTACTATAACTTGCACTAGATGGAACTACTGTATGTAGATAGTTGCTACTATTTTAATAGCTTGTGCAATAGAAATAGTGATCATGTGATAGTTTTATATTCCTGCGTTTTTTGTACCAGTTATCTTTGTTGCAATTCTTAATAGTGTACCAGTTTTGTTCCTATTTGATTCAGAACTGATACACCTTCAAAATCTGTAAATATTTTAAAATGATTTGTAAGTTCTAATTTAAATTCATTGGAATGTTTCCGAAAGTTAGGAATATCAACTGTGAATGTTATTTTTTAAAATAATTTTTGTCTCTAGTTTTGCATTAACACATATCTTATTACATTTCACTAATCACTGATAATTTTCTGTATTAAATTTATTAAGAACATTATAACCTTGAAATATGTACATTTTTATTAATTAAAATATAATGTAATTCTGCTATTCATTTGAATGTTTTCATATTCATTTCTGTTCAGCATTTTTCTCAGAGAAAAAAATTCGTAATATATGGTTTTATTCTTGTGCAAACTAGTCCATGTCCTCGTTCAACATAACCAAATTTAATCATACACTTTTATCTTTAAATCGGTTACTAATTCTTATATGACAATTTTAAAATGTTTGGATTGACCAAAGCCTTTTGTATATTTGTATAAAAATCCTTTAATGATAAGTTGTTAGAACATAAAATTGAATTATTTGTATTTGGTATCTTCCATTAAGTTGAATAACTAATCTTGCCACTGTTTAAATTGTCATCAATCTCACAATTCTTTCACTTTTTATTCATAAAAATTCAACTGCATTTGTGCTTTCAATATTTATGCCTTGTAATAAAGTACATGTTCATTTTTTAAATCTCTTGACTACAAAAAGACCAACAACATCCCATTTAAAATTAGACAATTCTTGATTCAGTTCCATGCAATCTTGCTCTATTTGAAATTGATTTGACTTTTAAGTACGTAAATTAAAATCTTTATTCAATGCCAGTCTGCATCTCCAATCAGAGGATACATAGAACCTTCTGTCTTGTCAACTCTGCTTTAGCTGGTGACTTTAAAGCCTCTTTAGTTTTGTCTTTCATGATTGTAAACAACTATCAATAAAAAAGTTCATTCACACCCACATTCACCTATTCATTCTGTCTTCAAGAAAAATATTTCAGCTATTCTGTTAAGAATTATCTGATAAGTGAGAGTAAAGAGCATGATATTTTTTGATTTTAAACTCGGAGATAAAAAGCCAATAAACTCACCACACTGACTGATATGTGTTGGCTGAGCAACCTTTCACGTTCACATACTATATGAATAATCATATAGAAATAACAGCTGCAACAACATATATAAATATTACACTGTCTATCCAAAATAGGTGGGCTTAAATTATTTTAAGTAATTACTTTACATTATTTACCTTTTTGTTTTAATCATAACACATTATTTTAGCATTGTATATTTTTAGCTCTACTATAAACCAGAAGAAATAATTTATTGTGAAAAAATAGCTAAATTGTCATACATATTTGTTGACATTTATTGCAAATTATAGTAAAAATGCACACTTTACCATTATTTAACAAAATTAATACTGCCATCCAGCACAGACTATAGCAACCAGTGGCTGCTAGAAGATTTATGGATCAAAAATTCCTATCTAGTGCCTATTCATTCAAATCTTCTAGCATCTATTGGTAACTATAATTGGCACTGGGTGACATTATTGTATGGAGAGTATTGCTACTGTTTTAACAGATTGAATAAGCTTGGGAATACACTGTCTATCCAAAATAGGTGGGCTTAAGTTATTTTAAGTAATTACTTTACATTATTTACCTTTTTGTTTTAATCATAACACATTATTTTAGCATTGTATATTTTTAGCTCTACTATAAACCAGAAGAAATAATTTATTGTGAAAAAATAGCTAATTTGTCATACATATTTGTTGACATTTATTGCAAATTATAGTAAAAATGCACACTTTACCATTATTTAACAAAATTAATACTGCCACCCAGCACAGACTATAGCAACCAGTGGCTGCTAGAATATGTATGGATCAAAAATTCCTATCTAGTGCCTATTCATTCAAATCTTCTAGCATCTATTCGTTACTATAATTGGCACTGGGTGACATTATTGTATGGAGAGTATTGCTACTGTTTTAACAGATTGAATAAGCTTGGGAAGTGGTGGTAATGTAATGATTTAGTGGTATAATACATTAATATAAATTAATAATTTTTCAAATTATTCTAAAATGTCAATATTTAAAGATACATCATAATTATGAATAAAATCTTTATATCTTCGCGATAACATTGTAAATGGTAATTTACTATGAAAGCCAAGAGATTTTTTCTACACATTGTTGTTATAACAGTAGTGTCCTGCACAGTTGACACTATAGGTTGACACTGTAGATAGTGTCCAATTTGGCACTCATAGGTCTGGTGTTCAAACTTCTTATGAACTCTTGAGTTATAAAGCCATTTAAAAAACACAAATAGCAATAGTAATTTGTTTTATTATACTGGGGGGTAACAATTATATTTGTTTATGATGTCTCTAAATGGTATTTAAAGGGCCAATATGTAGATAAAATTATACATATAAAAAATTAAATTATTATTCTAATTTCTCTTAGCAGACCCATTAGATATATAGGCTGTGCTATTGATGGCATAAGGAATTTATTAAATTTTATAGAATAATTCTAAATGCTGAATTGTTTGATTTAAATTGCATTAAGGGAATATCAAGAATGGCAAATTATCAGTGACACTCTCCAAATGCTATTATTAGATTGTAGTAATTCATTAATTACTTTAGTCACTATTGTCTAGAGCAGCCGATTCTCAATCTGTGGGTCACGACCCCTTTGAGAATTGAATAACCTTTTCACAAGGGTCACCTAAGACCATTGGAAAACACATTTTTAATTCATAACAGTAGCAAAATTAAAGGTTGGGGGTCACCACAACATAAGGAACTGTATTAAAGAGTCATGTGGCATTAGGAAGATTGAGAGCCACTGGTCTAGAGAATATAACCTGGAATGGATTTCAAGTGAAATTTTATTTATAAATATTACTGATATTTTAGTAAAATACACATTTGCAATATCAATATACTTCAGAACCAACAGAAAGTATTTCAAATTCTATTTCTTATACATTTACATTGGGTTATAAAATTATTACAAGAAAACTAAAAATTAATTATAAAGTTCTTATTTTATTATTAAATATATCATAAAAACAAATTAAACTGCAAATCTTAGTTTTTTTTGCATAACATATATAAGTGTAATAATGCTCCAGGCTAAATGGGCTTGTAAGTAATCATTACAAATCAGACAACACTTAGACAATCCCAGTATCAATAACTATTAATAATAATCCCAATATCAATAACAACCAACAATTTCAAACTGTTGTCAAAGAGGTTGCCTTGACAACAGTTTGAAATTGTTCATTGTTATTGATATTGAGATTGTCTATGTGTTGCCTGGCTTTCAATAATATCAGTATTTTATTCACATCATATTCCTTACCATGTTCATAAACTTTTAAAAAATAATTCAAAGTTATATGAAATTTATTATTTCATGTTTAGTTTAAGCATAATTATTGAATTTTTATTTGTCAATTTAATTTTATTGAGTGTTCAAGGATACTTGAGAACTAATTTATACTTGGGTCATCTGAAATAACCATTTCATTTGGAATATCATGACGATGAGCTTACGTTTTTCATTGTTTTTGAAAAATATTGTTATCAAGAAAAAAAAATGGAGATTTAATTAAACATTAAGAAAAAAAAAGTTCTTTTTACATTGACGTCTGAGAAGTTTTAAGATTTTTTTGCTGCAAGAGAGGAAAAACAGTACTAGTTTAGAATGTGCTTTGCCATTTTGGTTTCTAAGGGGAGCTCCAAAACCACCACTAATACAACCAAGTGCTAAATAATGTCAGATAACACCCATCATCATCGATACAGACTCCCAATTATTTTGTTAAAAAATTGCAATTTTCATCAAAAAAAAAAAAAAAAAAACTCCACAACTATCACAGAAATAAACATAATCATGTGGCCAAAAAAAATCCAAATAACTCTCGATATCAAATATTAAAAATATTAGTTATTAAAAAAATGTCTTGGTTTCATATAATAGTTAGTTTTTATTGTTATTATTATTTAACAAACAAAAATACTATTAATAATTGTTTTCATAAAACACACACATATATTTTATTTTATATTAAGGTTTGTCATTATCACCCATTAAAATCTTCTTTGTTTCATTTGCCTAATATTTATAATCAAGATTTTACTAATGATAATATTTTTGTATTAGATTTTAAAAATATTTGTATTAATCTTATAAGTAAATATGGCATATAGATATATTCATAATTTGATATTTATACTTACCTATTTATATTATTGTATATTAATTGTGGTACAATTCTGTCATTGGTTTAATGCTGCTGATGTTTCTTCTTCCTCTGCTTCTTCTTCCTTCTTTCTTTTTCTTTCTTCTTTCTCATGCTCTTCTACCTCCTCACTGTCATTGAAAAATTCATAAGAGGTTAGAGTTCAAATGAAAAAAAAGCATATTTACAAATAATAAGCATTACAATGATAAAAAAAACCCAATAAGTACAATAACAAGATATAGTAAAAAGGTGTAACAGAAAAAATTGAACATTATCAATATATATATAACGAAGTATAGTAAATACTAAACAAATCTTGAATACAGTATAAGTATATATCATTTTTTGAATTTTATTTTTAAATTATTATAAAGTATGAGTTAGGTGCTTGACTATTGTTTTCTTAAGGCCATGTGTTTGCAAATATATCCAGAGAAGCAATTTTTTTAGTTCTCAGTTTCAGTTATTCTAATTTATTTTAAAATATATCCAAATGTTGTGTTGGATTATTTCCATACATAAATGTGCATCTCATGTACTATAATGCATGTAGGTTAAAGATAGCAGCAAATATATTTGGGAAAGAATCTTTAGCAAACAATTGAATTATAGTTTTAAGTGAACTAAAATTGTTTCTATATATTTTTGTGATTAATGTTCTTACTGCTGCAAGGCAAGCGCAATCATAGAGAAAATGAAATTGTGTTTCATCTTCCCTATGACACAATTGGCATGTAGAATTCACATTCGAGTAAAATCTCTTGTATTTAAGAAAAAAAAAATTATGTAATGATTAATGAATTTTACTGCAGTGTCAGATTGTAATTTTATTTAGAAGATAATACTCCCTTCTACACTTGTGCCATATTACAAAAATCAGTGATGTTAAATACAAGGATACCCTCACCCATCTTTTAATTTTAATATTTTATAAGTGTTAATATGATTAAAACAAATGGATATAAAGTGATAGATTTAATATGTATTCATGATCTCATTCAGGACACTTAAGATTGGCTTATATAAGTGCATTTTTATCTTGTGGCTGGAATGAAAGTATCCTCATTTAATATTGCTGGTTTTTATAGTATGGTGCAAGTGAGAAGGGATTATTACCTTGCAAATAAAATTAAAATTAAAAAAAAATAGATTAATTTTCAGAAAATCAAAATACTTTCGCTCAAGGGAACCAATTTTGAAATTTGTGTAAAAGTTCTTTTTGCTTAATTATTAAGGTTTTGGAGATTTTATATTGCTAAAACTATTAATATGAACTTGGTTCAGTCCTATGTGGCTATTTAAATTAGATTGCTGAATTAGAATTCATAAAATTTCAGATTTTCTACTTAATAGTTATCCATTAGATAAAGTGCTGGGATTGTCCTGGTGTTTTTAATCTAATACTTGAATATCCTAGCACCTCACCAAGGAAGCCAGTAGCAGAAACCAGTCTGGCGTTGGGGATATTCTGCAAAGCTTGTTAAGAGCTTATTTGCTAGTTCTATATATAACATTTGTAATACAAGCTTGTTAAATTAGGTCATGTGACATATGACTTGATTTCTTTGTAAAATTTTTTTTTTGCCTTTAAGGCTTTGATGATTTTATATTGCTAAATCTATTAATATATGATGTATGTGAACTTGCATATAACTATTTAAGTTAGATAGCTGGATTGGAAGACATGAATGTCTGAAAATTTCAGATTTTCTACTTAATAGTTATCCATTAGATAAAGTTATGGGCTTGTTCTAGTATTTTTAATCTAATGCTTGAATATCCTAGCACCTCACTGAGAAAGGCAGTAGCAGAAACCGGTCTGGGGTTGGGGATATTCTGCAATGCTTGTTAAGAGCTTATTTGCAAGCTCTATATATAACAAAAGTTCTTTTTGTTTATTATTATGATCATTTGAAAGATTAGTGTAAAGTAATTCAAAAACTTAGCATAGGTATGTTTTTGTTGCAGTAGTGTATCTATTTTGACATTAATATTTTGTAAAGAACCAAATAATGATATTAAAAAAATATTTTATCAAATTGTGAAATCTACTATAGAGGATTGTTATCACTTTTTTTTTTGTTTAGGCTAACATTCTTTTGTTTTAATTTTTTTTTTTTTCAAATACTTATATCTCTGTATTCATTCATCATTTTCTAACTCTTCTGGCAGTGTTAAATTCTCATTTATCATTTGTTCAATAATGGTTACATTGTTTTTCCAGTGTTTTTAAAAACATCATTTTTTATTTTTCTTAGATGATATACATTTTCCTATTTTATATTGAAGTCTTTTTACTTTCTTTCACCTGGCTTTTTCAGACAACCTAATGCATATTTTTTTTAAAAATATATTGTTTATTGTATTTTTCTCCAATATTATTTCTTCCTAAATTATATGATTTATACCACATTGTCTAATTTAATTTTTTTTAAAAATACTTTTAAACAATCAATTTCTAATTTTTTTTTTAATCCATATCTTACACGTATTTCACTCTATTAAATTTTGTCCAGAGTTTTGGAGATTTGTTTTATTATTTTTTATAATTTATTTTTAGAAGGAGATGGGAGGGGAGAGGGGCCAGATTGAATAGTTTTGTAATAATTTATAGAATAGTATTGTGAAAAATTTCGGAAATATATAATGTAAACCTCAATTTAAAATTAAAAAAAAATTATACATATTTATTTATTTATTACTAAGCACAGATCTTAAAGAATATTTTATAAATAACTCTCTACAAAACTATATTTCTTTCTTAAAGTTTGGACTGTTTAACAATCTTCTTCAGAGCTATAGAATAGTGGTGCACAATCTTTTTACACTTGCGAACTCCATATTCCAACTGAAATTTTACTTGAGCCATTATAGGTTGTCACCATTCTATTATAATAAGCATTACTCTTCTTATTTTTCTGTTCTTCACCGATCATCTTCTTTGCATCATTTTCTGAACATTTAGTTTTTATTACACATCCATTAAAAATTTTAATTTCTATCACATACATAAAAATGAAAAATAGGGTTAAAAATATTTAATTGTAAACCTTGTGACAAAAAATAAATATGATAAAAGAATAATCATACTTGGTTCATAGTAGATCTACTGATTTTTAGCAATTACAACTTTTTTTAGCCTGTTTTAAAAAATGTGTACATTCAAGAATGTAGTATCATTTATCGTTGAGGAGGATATTAGCCCAAAGAACAAAATTTCAAGAGTGAACAAGAGAAATGAGAGCAATATAAGTGAAGTGCTTTCATGATGTGCTGTTTATACAAAGTGGATTGAAATATAAAGAAGTGTTTAAGCATCAAAGTAGTTAGTTATACAATAATAAATGGAAGAATTTTCATGTATTTTTAAGTAGTGTCTAGGTTTTTGTTTTTTTCAATTATAAATTTATTATCCAACATAAGAGCTTTTCAAAATTTTCATGACATCCAACAATTTTTCTGCGACCTCTTAAGAGGGTCGTGCCACAGATTGCACAATGCTACTATAGAAGACAATAATTTTTAAATATTTATTTAATATAAACAATGCAAGAAGAATATAAATGGCATTGAACATTTTATTGAGTGAATGAAGTATACTCTTTTTAAAATAAATTTAATCATATCTCACACTGTACATAAAAATTATAAGTGCAGTTCCTACAAACACAACAGCCTTGTGTTCATAAGTTGGAATCTTCCTATATTTCTTTTTGAAAATAAACTGCATTAAACAAGAAAATGAAATGTACTTATTATTAAGGATTGTATTACTTTTTCAGTTCACATTTAATCAATAATAGATAAAGATATTTCTCTATTTCAGAATCGGGATATGTAAATACTGTGAAAGTCAGTGGTCACTCATAGGTTGTTCTATAAACTTTTTTATAATAAATTTCCTTCTTCTGATTGGAAACACTGACTTAGAACACAGAAAAAAGATAATTAAGTTGAAATTGACCATAAAAGTCTAATTATTCTATTATTAAGTACTTTGCTTCTATAATATAAAAATACCATCACTCTTGTAAGGCAAAATTATCATTAAATCTTTTAACATTTGTATATAATTAAAAGCCAATGGTTGCAGTTTATTTTTAGAAGGGGTTATAGCACTCTGTGCAAGAATTGAGAACAAATGATAATTTGCTAAGGCTTTGATTAATGGCATTTTACATTGGAAATGTTTTACTTTTTATAAAAAGAATTCCATGTAACATGATCCTAAGGGGGTTTCTTTTGTAATAAGTATCTTTATTTTCAACCTTTATCAATTCAATGCAAGGTGAACATCTGTCCAAGTTTAATCCAATTTTTGATCCATATCTTCATCTTTTTTCTCCTTCACTTCTGTGAATATCATTATCTCACCATCAATTTCAAAGAGTCTCTTTTTAGATCTTTTTCAGCTTATTTTTTTATTTGGTTTAAGGCTTCATTTACCTAACCATTATCATTTTGTCTAGCAATGCGGCCAACCCAACTCCATTTCAGTCTCATAATTCTTTTGATGATATCAATGATACCTACTTGTTTTCTCACCCATGTATTTCATTTTTAATCTTTTGTTGTTAGTCATAACATACATGTCTCCATACTTCATGGAATAACCTGAAATATTTGTATTACTCTTCTGGTAAGTGTCCAACTCACATCTATAAGTAAAAACTATTAAAACACATATATTAAAAACTTTTACTTTAGACACATAAGTATATTCCCTTTTAATATTAAGTTATTTTTACCAAGAGCATCCCATATCAATTTGATTCTATCATTCATTATGTTTTAATTTGGATTATTAATTTGATCAAGGTATTTGTACTTGTTAAGTTCTTTTAGTTCTTCGTTATCAATCTTTATTTTCTTCTGAAAAAAATAATCCATTGTATATTGCATTAATCTTTTTAGCATTTATCTTTAGTTCCCCCTTTTTTACTTTCATTTTTTTTTCCATATGTCAAAGCATCGGCCGGGAAGCGTACCCGCAACAACTGTCTGCACAAATGCTTGCAAGGCAGCTACAATGCTTGACTTTCTTAATTTCATTTGATAACTCATATAATATTTTCTGCAGCTCTGAAGTATTATTTGCAAAAAAAAACAACAACATATTATCTACAAAATCTAGACGACTTATTTCTTTAGCTACCCATTTTAATCCATAATTTTTTCCCCCATAAAACTGTCATAAGGAAACACATTGTCATATGTTTTTATCAATGTTAACCTTCTTAGTGTTACCATGTGATCTAATCACTGCTGATGCATTTGGATGAATATTCTACAGAATTTGATATTATGGGTTCGTATTTTTATGATCCAAAACTTTAATCACTGTAGAATTATTCCAATGTATTAAATGCTCTTTCATAAAGACACCTCATATTTATTGCTCCATTACATCACAACTTTTAATTGGTTAGGTTATAATGGTTTTAGTAAAAATCTTACACAAAACTCACAGAAGAGTGATATTTCTAATTCCAAATATCTTTTTCACCTTTCTTAGATATCATTATCACTTTTGTATTTTCCAATCATTTGATATATCTTTACCATTCAGATTTTGGTATATAGCTTTGTCAGTTTTTCCATTTGCACCTTTTAAGACATTAATATTATTTTTATCCTTTCCTGGAGTTTTTCCATTCTCGATAGATTTAATTGCATGTTTACTTACTAATTTAAAAGATATAACTGGGAGTAACCTAGTTTTTTTGTTTTTCATTATATAATTTTGTGCAGAACTTCTTTATAGTTTTTTTGATGTCTGCTTGTTTTTTAGTAATAGTTTTTAGTTAAAATAACTTTCATTCCACATTTTTGAGACTTCTTTTCTTTAACTTTTCTTGCAAATTCACACCCATATTTCTTTATATTATTATTGTTTTACTCATCATTTTACGGAATATCTAATATTTAATTCTTCTAAATGAATCATTTAAAAATATTTCTGTATTGCTGCCTTTTTTCTTATATTGCCTTGCCTCATTTGAAAATTAACTGGAAAATTCTGGCATTTTTTATTGCCTATTTGCATAACTAATCTTAATACAATGTCACTTTAATTCTGAAGATTCTTAGAAGTCTTGTATAATATTTTAAAACAATTTGCAAGTTCTAAATTAAATTGCAATATTTTTGAAAGTTAGAGATATTAATTAAGATTTTTTTAAAAATAGCACTTGCCTCTGTAATGTTGTATTAGCATATATCTTAAATTTTTTTAATAAACAATGACTTCTGTGTTGAATATATGTAGAATATTATAATCTTGAAATATACAATTTCTGTCAATCAAAATATAATGCAACTCTACTATATATTATTATGGAAGCTTCCACATCTACATCCATTTTGAATTTTTCTCATAAAAAGAGTTCATAATGTTCAGATGTTCATTTTTCACAAATTAAACAAGTCATTTTCTTTTTCATTTCTGTCTCCATATTTAATAAATCAACCAATTCTGGTATAAAAATTGCCTATGATAATTTTAAAATGTTGTTTGGTGCTTTCAAAAGCATTTTTTATTTCCAAATAAAAATTGTCTCCTTTATTACAATAAGAACTTATTGGGATATAAATCTAAATTATCTGCATTTGGTATCTTCTATTAATTTGGATAATTAATCTTGCTTCTCATTCTGTGTAATGATGTTCTTTATTTTTATTTATTTATTTATATTTCATCTCTTGTGCTTCCAATATTTGTATATTGATAGTAAATTCTGTCTTCTCTCTCAAATCAGTTGCTGCTTCATCTTTTTTGAAAACTTGAGCCAGCTCAACAATATCTCATTTTATATTAGAAAGTAGTTAATTTTTTTCAATTCATGCAGTCTTTTTCTACTAGATTGTGATCTGTAGGTAGCTAAATAAAAGTTTATTATTGAAGCACAACCTAAGGTCTTTAATCAGGGATTCTTAGAAGCCTCTGGTAAGTTTTTAGCTGATGATGTATAGCCTTTTTGGAAAGAGCATCATGATTTAGTGTTGTCTGTCATAATTTCACATTATTTACAAACACTTGCACTTTTTTGTCCTTCTCAAAAAAAACTCAACGGAAGTCTTATTTAAGAAATACCAGCCAGTTGAGAAGAAAGGCATTATCAATCTTTAATTCAGAGATAAAAGTCAGTTAACTCATTATGCTCACTATTGTTAGTTAGCATTCCATCTTGTTTATTTACTATATGAATGTAATCACATAGTAATAACAGTGCAACAAGATTGTATGGAATGAACCTGCAAAATTTTTCTGCTTGATTCCTTTAAACCTTCAAAAAAATCAGGCCCCTATCAGTTAATAGAAAATTCCTATTTGTCAATCCGTTGATAATATATACTGCATATATATTTGAATTATATGTAATGGATGTATAGTTATTTCACTCAGAATATAGTTATCAAACCTACTTTAGATTCATCTAATGTAAACCAATAATAACTGCAGATATTGTTAGCCTGCTATGACAGTTGATGAGGTTGAAGTCTGAATTGAAGATTTTTTTTTTTAGATAACCAAGAATTCACGAGAAAGTTCAAGGATTTTAAAACACAACTCACTTATGTTCAATGTAAGTCACAATTTATTTGAAATGTCGTGAAATAATATGCAGCTATTCTTAGTTAAAGATGAAAGTTACATCATGGGCCAATTGGATAGAAGACCATCATTGTATTGATTAAATAGAAATGCAATAAAAATATTACACTCCTTAGGCAAAGCAGTGAATTTAAATACCATTTGTTTTTGCAGGAATACTATCAGAACGCCTATGATTGAGCATTTTGCATTGATTGAGTTTAATATACATTCATTCAAAACTGTAGTACATACTTAAAAATACTTCTCTTAATGACATACTATTTCAATTGCAAAGTCATGGATTCCTAAATTTATTTTTAAATAGAAAACTTCAGTCATAAAATAATATATTAAGTCAAAATATTTCTTATCATAGTAGATAGGCATTTACCAATCATGTTTTTGATTCAGGATTTGAATTTGAAGAAACTTGGATTTTTTTTTTGTTTCAAGTAGCTGAGGATTTTCAAATGAACTTAGAATTCATCACCCATAGCTTAGCCATTTAATTATTGTTTGATGAATGGGTGTAAATTTTTTTAAGGTAAAGAATAAAACAATGAAGAAAATGACAAAAACCCTCCATCTAGCATTTGACTAGTGAGTATTGTTCTCTCATTTCTTTGCAGAGGAATCTGAAGAGATATATTGGCTTTGTTATTGAGATTGTTTTATCATTGTTATTTGCCAGAAATAACTTTTAATGACTAGACAATAAAATACCACACCCATGTGGCTACTTGGCTTATATTTGGCAATCTTTTGCCAACATAAAGAATTCTACAATTTGAACATGTTTTATATTCTGATTACATAAACATTACCTGATTAGACAATCTGCAAGTCAGTTAGCTGTCATTTTTATCTAGCTAAGTTTGATTAAAACACGAATGATAAAGAAAAATAAAAGTAACATCAAAATATTTCAAACTTTGAAATAATCTATTTAACAAAAAAAAAAAAGGAATTTATTCTGAGTCATCGTTTTAGTGTGATTTTGAAAGAAAGCTAAATAAATACTTGTAGAAAAAAAAATAAATAAATAAAAATGATAAAAGTTAAATATATTTTAAATAAATAGAATGATATTGTTTTTATTTATTTATTTAACTTTCATCAATGTTTTTCCTTTTTTAAAAAACAAAAATAAATGTGTATTTTTGAAAATAGTTGAAAAGCATGTAAGGGTAAATATTTAATTATGAGTACTGCAGATAGATATATTTATGCTTGTTTGTGTGTGTGTGTATATATATCAATGGCACATCTTTTGATACTTGGACCGTGTTTACTTTTAAAAAAATAATACTTTTTATTTAGATATGTGATAACATTTTGAAAGTATTTTTCCTTAGAATGAAAGCTGTCAGCTTTCTTGTAGTGTTTTTTTTTTTAAATTCATCTAAAAAAGATTATGATCTAAAAATAGACAAATGTTAGAGTAAAAAAAGGAGTCTTTTTTCCCTAAAACAATATGGATTACAAGTATATATAACAATGATCTAAAAAGTAACTGCAAACTTATGATGCATGTACTAAACTGAAGCATTTTGGGATTAAATATGACCCATTGGAACTCTGATTTTAAAAATAAAAAATAAGTCATATCTAATTTTTTTTAAAAAAGATAATTTTTATTAATCCAATTTGCTCCATGTTTATTCTCTAAGTAAATGTCAAATTAGATTTATATAGAATTTTTAAATGGGATCTGAGACAAATGCATGGAAGCACATGATAGTATGAGGAAAAACATATATGGGATGTAGGGTTGGAATTGGTGTTAGATTAATATACGATTGTATATAAATTGGGCCTATTTGGTGAGAAGGATTATAGTTTTCATGGCTGTCTTATTGTTCATGTGATTTGGTACATGAGATTACATATGCAGTGAGGTTTACAATTTTGCTTATGATAAAAAAAGGTGATTTATAGTGGTTGGAAGAACATTAATATTGCACAACAAGATACATATTTCAAAATAGGTTTACATAAATTTTACTAAAGCATTATGAGATAAATACATGAAAACACATGGTGATATTTGTTAATATATTTAGGGAGAGTAGGTAAAGTTTGTGTTCCATTGGTATATGGCTTTATATTGTGCTTGTTAGTTGATGAGCATTATAGGTGTCAAGGCTAAATCTTATTGTTTATGTGTTTGGCATTTAAAGTTCATTTGAGGCAAGTTGGTGGATTGACATTGTAAACTTTTTTGGGTCAGTGTGTTGATGAGGTGGGTGTATTGTGTTACTCTCAAGTGGTGCAGTATTCATTCCAGAGTTCACCCTGGTGTAATGTTGGAGTTCTGAGTTCATATGTGGTAGGCACTTGAGCTGGTTAAGGTTTCAGAATGGGGTGGAAGTGATATAGAGAACAGCTGGAATCTGTGGCTAATGATGTACTTGAAGGTTAAATGTCTTAATAAATGATTCAAAATATCCTCTGTGGCATGGCAATAATAAATTTTGACAAATTGTTGTCAGCATGTCAGGCATCCACATTATAGGGGGGCGGGGCGCTTACAACCATCTTTTTCAAGCCTAGATTTTAAATGTTGTTTGCAATTGGTTGTCCTGAAACTTGAAATTGGCTTATTCATTAATGGACTTGAAATATTTTTGCTATTTCTGACATAAAAATTGTTCTTAAACATATGTTTTTATATGAGCTGAAGCTGGAAACATGGTAAAATAGACATCGGCACCAATTACTTAGTCATGTGGTTGTACAGCAGGTGTTTTGATTGGTTTTAATGATTTAGAAATGTCATTTTTAAAAGCTTTTGTAAATTCAAAACTATATTAGAAAAGATGTGTGGCATAGTTAAATTGTTAATGATTGTTTTAGTATATGTTAAATTTACCTGAAATATTACAGATTCTGAGTGGTTCTTTGGGAGTTTAAACCTGGAAATTTTTTCTTGTTGTCTAGCAATACTAAGGTTTACTGTCGCTCATGAAATATTTTTTCTTGCAAATTATCCAAATTATTTTTATAACTAGAATGTTATTTAATTAGATCAAGTTCAGTCTTTGTGATGACATGAAATTTATCTGAAAAAACAAAAAACAAAAAACAACCTAATATTATGCAAATTCTTAAAATTTGAAACAGGGGCTCTTGAAATGAACATGGTAACAGGACTAAGGTTAATTGCATAATTATTATTATTATGATGATGATAATGTCATTTAATTTGTGAACAATAGATTGTGTTTTGGTAATTTGAAAAGTCTATCTTTTTTTATCATGATTGTTTTTTGAAAATAATGATTGGTTTCAGTATTAAAAGCAGATTTCTGATGAGCTATAGATTGCAAGGCAGATTCCAACTCGGGTGGGTATTGATCTAACCATTCAAATGGATGTCTTATATTTAGCCTGATGCTCAAATAAACTTGAGCCTTATAACTATATGGTAAATTTTTTGACACTGTTATATATACATTGTTAGTATAAATGCTGTAATTTTATTATAAATTACGTTTTTTTTTTAAACTTCATTATTTACATTATATAAAACATTTTATTTGTTGTATCAGTTACAATTTTTTTAAAAAAAAAAAAATTATTGATTGATAAATAAGTAAATAAAATTTTAACATTTGTTGATTAACATTAAACATCTGCTATCATGCTTTGTAACAAATAAATTACAAATGAAATAAAATAATTATTAACTATTTTTAAAATCAAATCTTGAAAGGCACTTATTTTTAGTTATTTGAATATATATGCTTACTATGATTTGCTTTTTATTTTTTAAATATGTATGGTACGGAAGTTAAATTTAAAAATATATGAAAAAATATACTAATACTTGAAATAATTATGAACCTAATTCCAGCATATTAAAATATATTATAAAGATGAATTACATCATATAGATTGATATTAAACAGCTAATTATTCCAAAGTATTATACAAAAATCTGATTTGATAGCATGCTTATCACTACCCCATAAAAATAAATTATTAATTGGTAAAATACTCAAGTACCAAAATAAATTATTAATTGGTAATTTATATTTTGGCCCAAATATTGTATTAAATCAGCTGCATTTCACATTGGAGTCTTGGGAGAATAAGTTAGTCTCTGATAAAAATTATATATTATTAGTGGGAGATTTTAATGTTCCATCTATGTTTTCAGCAAATGGGAATGGTTACTAGTTTATTACTTACAGAAAAATCAGAGTCTTAGAAATTTTTAGGGTACTTGGTTTGACTCTACTTAATTTTGTATGCAGTGGTTTTATTAAAATACTTAATTTAGTCTTGAGTAATTTTTGTTATTTGAATTGCAAAAAGGAATCACAATTAGTCATTGAGGAGTTGTGTCATCTATGATTAGAATTTTCTGTAGATGTAAGTTTTGTTAAAACTGCTGTTAGACAAAAATATAGAAATGATAAAAAAGGCGATTATTTGAGTTTTTATTATATGTCACGAATTTTGTATGGACAGACATTTGTTCTTTAAATGATATTGATAAAGCATGTTATGATAAATATCACGGAAAAATGGATACCTCTGTCTCCAGATTTCTCTTAAGTGCCATATTCCATCTGGTTGATAAATTAATTTCACTCTGAATTACCAGGTATGCTTATAAACACCAGAGCTATAAGAATAGGTCAAACATTTAGAGTGCTTTCAATTCATAGCCTCAGGAAGGGTGATTTATTCCCATTGCTTACATAATTAGAATTTGATTTACTGTATATGTTAGACAAATTTATCGTTAGATTTTCAATGCAGGTTAACATTATTGTACTTATAAAATATTATTAGTATTGTTTTGTTTCTTATGCTTGCATTTTTTGCTTGTTTGTCTTATTTTTATAGTTTATGAAATTATCAAGTTTTGTTAAAGGAAGAAGTTGTTCATCACATAATATACCACATAGTTCCACTACAGAAATTTAATTTTCTTTTTATATAAATTTTTTTAAAGAGGCGAGTTAAATATTTTATCGAAGTATATTTATATAGTTTATTTTTACTCAGACTTTCACACGACCCACAACTCTCAGTGCCATCTTATATTGCTGACTTGAGAGTTGTGGGTCTTGTGAAAGTCTGAGTTCGAATCTCGCATATATTACATATATAAATGCAGGTGTTAAGCTTGTACAATGTATATAGTTTTTTTTTTAAAGTATCATAGCATCGGCCGGGACGCGAACCCGCAATCCCGGGCAACTGCCTGCAAGTGCAAGGCAGTCGCGCTGACCTCTCGACCACCAATGCAAGACATGTATATAGTTTATTTTTCGAAATAAGTACTACATATTTATTACCCTTTTCTTTCATTAACTTTTTTTACATTCACTATAATAAAAACTAATATACATAAAAAATCAATAACACATTAAAAATATTTGCATGTGTATTGAAGAATGATTATTATTTATTTAATTCATATATTACTAACTGATTTGTGTTTCTAATATATTTTATTTCAAATATTGCCCAGTAATCATTAAACAAAAATTTATTATAAGCATAGGTAATATAGTTTTTAATAAAGATCCCCCTACCCCAATGAACGAAATCTATATCTTTTCAAAAAAGACTAGGAAGGAAAAAGCACTAATGTGATGCTTATAACGCATTAACGCTTGTACAAAACCTATCAATAATTGTTTTTAAAATTTGGGTGCATATATACATTTAATTAAATCTGAATTAATACCGTGCTGTAATTTTCATTGTTGTAATTTAGTTTTAAATACAATCTTGTATAATAAAAAAAAAGTAGAGAAAAATCTGTTTGATGGCTCCATCTATTGTTTAAATGGACAAATTATATTTTCAAGATATATTTCAGCATTTCTGTAGATGCCGTTTTTTTATATCTAATGAACCAAATATATAGATTAATAAATGAATCGAGGAACAACTAATATGTCTGTTAAGATTTGCGTGTATTATAAAATGAAAGGGATTTAATTTTTTTTAAAAAAAATCTTTATCCTCTCCCAAAAGGATATCATTATTATTATTATTTGAGAAATATTAAGAAAACCATTGGAAGATAGTAGGTATTTTAAAATTAAATTATCAGGATCGTTATGTTAAAATATTTAATATTATAAAAGTAATTAAAACAAAACACTGTATGCATAATGAATAGATAAAGGAAAAAGTATGTGATTTAAGTAATCATTTTATTATTGTTATCCAACATCCTGGTTTATCCTGTCATAAGCTGTATTCTCAACATCGCGCATTGCCTTTATAGTAATTAAGCATTTAAGTTTCAATTTTATTTATTGTTAATTAAACATTTAAAACCAGATAGATTGGGATATATAATGTAATTATAATCAATATATTTCATTTATAAATAGATCCATGTATTTGCCCACACATTTATATAGTATGATTATAAAGAATATATATATACACACACAAACCAATCTATACTGAAAATAAATAAATAATATAAATTATAATTCGGAAAAAAAGTTATAATTTTTTTTTGCTTGTTAGTATGATTATAAATTACGCTTAAATATATATAACAAAGTTAATTAATCAAAACGCAAACGTGGATCATAATTAACTTTAAGAATTCAGTTCCCAAAATATTATTTACACCATATATATACTAAATATGCGTTTTTTAAAGAGTTTATTCTCTTAATTAAATCCACGCATTTCTAATAGTTATAATGACATATAATAAATCATTTATTAATAATAATTAGTTTCATGGAGTGCAGTCTCTGACATACTATTTGTAATTTTAAACATAATACACCATAAGTGCACATAGTTAACCGGTTATCACATGTACATCACATGACTCCATATTTATGTAAATATATGTTTTTCAAATAATGGTATATAATAATAATCATTAATAAACATATAATTAGCTCGATGAATATATTCTTCGACGTATTAATAATCGTAATTTGTAATATGTATATATATAAGCAAGCATTTTTCTAGAATTTTAATTTTTAAAATTATGTAATTCTAATTTAAATATTGAAAGTCATCCTGTTGATGTGTAGGGAGACTGATGTTAATTTTCAGGATCACCTGATGAAATCCCTTTTCCAGATTGAAATATTGCATAGTTATGAAAAGCTTCCTGTATTTTTTTTTATGCATTAATGTGGTTGATTAGCTATTTATCCATTTATATGCTTGTGTTAGTTTGATTTACCAATATTACTAATATAGTTTATAAGTATATATTTTTGTTTTTCTTTGCTGTACAATGGACATAAAAGTTATATGAGAAGAGGAGGAAAGAAATTAAAAAAGAGGAGTGAAATGTGTATGTGTGTGTAGGAATTATAAAAAAAGGGCTAAAAATTGCATGTTCAATTATGTGTAATCAATTATTATAATGTCTCAACAAAACATTTCCTAAAAGTTTTTATTATTACTATAGAACAATAGAACATTTGATGTTATGTAATACCTTTTCCAGTTATATTTATTTGTTTATATTTACCCCCCCCCCAAAAAAAAACAAAACAAAAAACAAAAAACAAACACCCTATAATAAAATATAATTATTTTTTGCTAGCGTAATACACATATTAGTAATTTTGTATGCAAATATTTATAAAATTAAAAAACTAAATTTATTGCCATTAAATTAATAGGCCGTATTAGTGGCAAAATATTTTTCTCTGACTTTTTTTTTTCCAGGTTTAAATCTACTAGTTTTATCTTAGGATAATCGTAGTAGACTTTTTATGATTGTTGAATTATTCAAAATAAAATCTAGTTCTGCCAGTAACTGGATTACTAACAATTACTTATTTTGTTCATAAGTGGATGGATTTATTTAAAATCTCAGAAATTAATATAGCTATTTTTTTTTTTTGACAATAATGCCCTAGATTTTATACATGTTTATGTTTAATAAATAGCTATATATATAAAGTTTATATGTGAATTGGAAACTGTTTTGATAATTAAAAGTCTCTTTAAGAAAGGATATTGTGAATGATAATAAAGACTGATAATAAAGCGATTGTTTTTGCAACAGGTTTCTATTACTCTCTATTGAAACTTTATTATACATATTATAATAGCTGAAATACAGGCTTATTATATACCTGTAACAATATATGTGATATATAGGGTATATGAGCACAGACTTTCACATGACCTACCACTCACCACTCTATCTCATATCACTGATACACTTGAACACATATATGTTGAAAAGATAAATAATCACCAATATAAGTATTTCATGCTAAACCAGCAATCATCAGTTGGTCCAGATTATCACCTCTACACATATATGCAATAAGTGATCACATATATATTAAGATTGCCAAACTTCATACTTTAATGGGCATTCTTCAATCCACTCCAACTCTTCAACCGTTCATCCAATTGAAAATCTGATGATGAAACACTCAAAGGCCACCCTGTTCCACCATCAGATTTTCAATTGGATGGACGGGCGGTTGAAGACTTGGAGGGTGGAGTGGATTGAAGCCAGACCTTTAAAGTATGAAGATTGGCTATCTTAATATATATGTGAGCACTTATTGCATATATGTGTAGAGATGATAATCTGGACCAACTGATGATTGCTGATTAAGCATGAAATTCATGTATTGGTGATTATTTATCTTTTCGACATATATGTGTTCAAGTGTATCAGTGATATGAGATAGAGTGAGTGGGGAGTGGTGGGTCGTGTGAAAGTCTATACATAGTGTAGTAATTCATTTACCCCCCACTAGCTACCGAAAAAAGCTTTTCCTATTTGAAAACATACATTTGTGCATAAAATATAGTCTTAGGATATATGTACTATATATATTTGTATTTTAAAAGCTATATTTGAGTATAATCTTTTTTTTTTTTTGCTAAAGTTTTAAAAAAATTATCCTCATATACCAATAGATGTCAGGAGTGATTTTTTTTTTGACCAGTTTTGTTACTTATAAATATTTGGTTACTTCGAAATATTGACGTTGAAATTATGTGAAAGAAATTGTTTTAAAACAATGATAACATATTTTTTAAATATAAGTTGGCCGTAAATTAAATTTACATGAATAATTATTAGAACATTTGCAAAATCTAACATATAATAATAATTTATCAGGCATTTGATTAAAAAGAAAAAAGGAGCGTTAAATTTTGCTATTAAAAACAAATACGAGTTTTGATAATTTAGACGTTAAATGAATGATTGGAGGGGGAGGGGTATTGGTTCATGCGATTAAACATTCTTATTGTATTGAATAATGAAATGTGGTATTGTTCATAGCAGAATTATCTTAAAAATTATGTATGTCAAAAAAATGTGAGCAGTAAGACATTAATTCAAACATATATATTGCAAAAGCAACTCTGGCAGAAATAAATAATTTTTTAGTGGCCACAAAAGCAGTAAGGTAATGATCGCAAATTAATAATCAACTACTGTATACCTGGAAATAACTCACTTGGTAGATAGCACAGTTAGACATCTATTTTTCATCATAGAGATTCCAAACAATATTTCCTACAAATATAAAGAATTATTGAGTTGTAAACTATATCTAGAAACAAATGATCAAGCCATTTTAGAATCTACAATGAAAGATAGAATAACTTACATATCTATGGTGATGAATGAATTGAAAAACACAAAAAGGAGACTATCATATATTAAAGGCACAGGGGAAGAATATTAAATCTTATAAATAAAATTCAAAAATATACCAACAACGCCAAATAGAAGTTAGTTTGTTTCATGCAAACTTGATATGTAAATAATGATATTACAGATAAACATACATATATATTGACAAAGCCAAACTGTGCAGCATTAAGATTAAATTTTAGTTTGAATGTATGTCATGAATTATGAAATATTTAAAAAAGTATTTTCATATTTTTAATTTTTATCAGTGACTCTCTCACTCACCTGACACTGTATCATGATTATTCTCCAGAGTAGAAATTCAGATATTCTCTGACCGCATGCATTTTGTGAACAGTCTTAGTTCTCACTTGAGCTATAGGTATTAAATATTTAAATCTCCATGTCCATATTGACTAGTTGACATGTTATGTTATACCATTTCTTTAAGCACATTCGCATAGAGAATGGTAATTTGTTGTATAATCTTATAACAATCTATTTTGTTTGTTTTCTGTTGAAAGAATTATTCTTTTTTGAACAACAAATTTTTATTATATATATATCTAAATTTTTTAAAAAAGTCTATTAGTATGTGTTTGTGTTTTAGAAATAATATATATTTAAAATTTTCAAAATAATTGTAGATATTATATAAAAGTAAAGTATTAAATAATTTTACAGCATTAGCAATAAAAAAAAAATTCATTTGTGAAACAATTGTGGTAAAGGTAATGTTAGCAAATTACACTTTATTATTTCAAATTATGTGTAAAAAATTTATGCATCTACTCATAAATTACATATTACCCCCCTCCCCCACAGTTTTTAAATTTTTTTTAAAAGCTTCTTTGAGAATATATGAGCCAAGTCAATAACAGTATCCTTCATAGTTATGTAATTACTGCTTCTCAGCTAAATTCATTTCTGATATTGTATAAATGCATTTTTTGACTAATTAGAGATTTCATATATTGAAAACTAAAATATGGGAAGTTTGTTTGACTGTATTTATGAGCTTTAATTAAGTTTAAAGATGGTGTTTACATGTTACATACAATTGGGAGGTACTCCACTGGATGTAGATGAATCCTCAAACATCACCACAAAAGGCTTGAATGATACCAGGATATACAGATCTCTTATTGATTGTTTAAGAATGACGCGGATGATTTCTACTTAAATTGGATAATTAAAGATTTTTATCCATGTCAGTTGTATGAATTTGAGCACTATCATTTTGAGACAGATGGCAGTGATGCATAAAAATATATATTATGCTATGGATTGAATTTGGTCTCTCACAATCTTTAAATATTTTGTTGCTTTCTTTCCATGATAATGCTTACAAACATGCTATATAATTGTTTTAATTCTTTCACAGTGTATTATAATAGGAAATCTGATTGACAGTTTTTTTTTGTTAGTCACCATACATGTCCCCATCCATCATTAGGAAACAAAGACTTTGTAATGGCAGATTTCCTACCAATATCCTACCTATGAATCTCCTATTAGATTATTTTTGTAAACACTGAAGGATGCAGCTGATGCTTTAAGTAATTTTTTTTTGTTATAGCTTTATATATCTATTGTTGTTATTTTAGTTTTTCATAATATCAGTCAGTGCTTCTTGGTAAACGATCATTTGTTATCATAATTAGAATCTTCATATGTATTGGTCTTCGATTTTGAAATTTTTTGATTTCTCAAACATAATACTCTAACCTTTATATATATATTTAAAAAATCTTCATTTATCTTTAACTGCATCAAAATCAGCATTATGAATATTAAAATATTGCATTTTTTATTTCCAGCATTTCAGCCATTTAAAATTTTTTTATTGGCTGTCAAGTATATAAGAAAGAAAAAAGGCTAAGCTATAGTTTTTTGCACTCATTCTCCTAAATTAAGTAATTATATATATATCTGCAAGTTGTTTGTTTTTGTCAGTGCATCTTTCACCGTAGCTAATTCCTATCACAACCACCTATTAGCCCAGAATTAAACTTCTCACACTTTGGATGGGTTCGCTATAGTCATCACACTTTTTTTCCAGCATATTTTTAGAGAAACTTCTATTCCATCACACCTTAGTGAAATATGATCAAAGATATGTGAAAAAGATATATGATACCCAAGAAGAGTATTTCATGCTGAACCAGCACTCTTCAGTTGGCCCATATATCTTTATCATTCATTCATAATGTATATAGATAGCAAATTACTATCGTTTAATTGACATGTTTCAAATTTTCTGCCCTCCCAATTTTGATACAAATTACTTTATGGAAATAAATAATTTTATTAATCATTTATTATGCTAGACATTGTCCTTAGCTCAAATATATGAAGTCTGATTTAGTTAATAATATACTGCAATGTTATAAAAATATCAACACTGGAGATTCCTTATCTGTGTTGAAAGTTTTGATAACTTTCACTATACCACTCTCAAGCAAGATAAAATGGGTTTCTATCCACGTTGAACATCTTATGGAGGGGAGTATAGTCATTGCATTAAAATATAGATTTGAATTTTTTAACATTCTCAATTATGAAACATAATATTCTAATCATTATTTGCTTAAAAAAATCTTCATTTGCTTCCTCAGCATTATGAATATTAAAACATTAAACTTCTTGTTTCCAATGTTTCAGTTATTTTAAAAATTTTATTGGCTTTCAATATGAAAGATAGAAAAAAAAGGCTAAGCTAATTGTTTTCCACTCCCCTGTTTTTTATTTTATTTTAGACATGCATAGTAAATTTGTATTAATGTTTTATTATATTGTTTACATTTTGAGAATGGACATACAAGTGGTTGAAATGTTGTGAGCAGGAAACTGTGTTTTAATGTTTATGATGCTGATTTCAATTTACAAACAGATAAATGTTGAAAATAGTGATTATAAATTGTTTTTAATTATATAAACTGAATCAAGTTTAGTAACAAGGTATGTAATAACCAAGCTTGTTGAAATGTAAATTTTTAACATTACATAACCAAATGATTTATTTCTTGGGAGTTTGAGCAATGGACATAATAGAGTGGGTAACACAATCCATGGACATCAAGTTTCTGCCACTCTATCACTATGCTAAAACACACCAAAGAAATTTTAACATTAAAAACTTTAACAGAATTAAAAATTAATATCCAACTCATCAAGTATCAAAAGCAGATCTTATTAAAACTCAATGATAGGTACTGTTTTTTTTCACAAACCGATGTCAGTTTTTTTTAAAATCCATTTTGTAAATGTTCTGTCCTTAAAAGAAAAAAAAGTTATATCATCATGTAGTTTTCATGGTGGAAATGCATACCATTCTGATGGTAATATGATAGATGGAGCCCTTATTATAATTCATTTCTTATTCATTTTTGATATGCATCCATTGATTACTCAGATTGGAACAGGGTGGCACTATTGTGTGGAGAGTTTTGCCTGTTTAATAACAGTTAAGTGCTAGCATAAGAGATGGCGATCATGTGATGTTTAATGATACATAGAACATGTTTAAGAGGATGCCATTTTTACTAATGCAGATAATACCATGCATTTATTATTAAAAAAATATTGTAATTGATCTTGCCTGGGTTTAATAGTTTACTGGAGAAATGCCTTCAACATGATCTATACTACAGGAATATCAATAGTTTTTAAGATAGCTCAGTGTGTTAATTTTCTCCTATTTTTTGTATGTTAATTCCTTTTTTGTTGCAGACAAGGTTGGATATAGTACTTTTTTGCTTCTTAAAGTCTTTCTAGTTGTTGGCTACAAAATTCAGTCTTTATACCATTAGCATAAATAAAATGCTAAATATTATTATCAAAAAAAAAAAAAGAAAAAGAAAATGGTCTTAAAATGTAAAAGTATTGTTGTTGTCCAGCTTGTTAATATAAAATACCATTTTTAGCCAAATTAGATAATATTAAAACAAGAGATCAAGGCCAAGCACCAATGGATTATTTTTTTTTGATACTAGGAATTTGGTTTCATTCACATAACCACCTCCTCAATATACATTATAAAAATTGAGTATTTCTAAAAATATAATCATTGTTTGGAATATTAAGAATGTACATTATCACATTTATATTACAAGTTTTTTCTATCAACTTTTATTCCCTTTTTTACAATATATGTTTATATTTAAAATTTTGTTATTATCATGCAATATCTAAAGTATAACTATGTAAATTGTTCACTCAAATATAAGTTAATTTAGAATATAAAATTGTCCATATTTCTTTGGGTGTCGATGAATTTACGGACTGCATTTTGATTGCTCTGAATCTAAATGTCTTTTCATATATTTCTTTTTATACATGGTCCAATATCTTGAAATTTAAAGTCAATCAATTCTATAATATTCTTTTATTCTACCTTTGAATAAATTTCCAAAAATTATGCTACTATCTGTTCACTCAATCTTTACATTTGATATCTCAAAATGTTGTCATTATTGATTTATACATTAAGAACAAGTAAGAGCAATGAGAGAGAAAGATGGAAGGGAAAGAGAGAGAGAAAGAGAGAGAGAGGGGGAGGGAGAGAGAGAGGGGGAGGGAGAGAGAGGGGAGGGAGAGAGAGAGAGGGGGAGAGAGAGGGGGAGAGAGAGAGGGGGAGAGAGGGGGGAGAGAGAGAGGGAGAGAGAGGGGGGAGAGAGGGAGAGAGAGGGGGGGGGAGAGGGAGGGGGAGAGCACGCGCGTGCTTTGACAATTATTGTTATTGATGTAGAAAATCAAGAAGGAAAATTTGAGATTAATATAGTTTTTTAATAGTTTTAAAAAATATTGTTCAGAAGTTAAATACTAAAAGCAAGAGAATTAAAAAAAAAATTGATAAGTTCTTGTAATTTTATGCATTAATATAAATGCTTCTTTATTAATTAAAATCTTAAATGCATTTTTGTTGCAGGGAATCCTTTTAAAAGGAAATGTTATAGTACATTATGTCATAATATTTCATATAGTAACATTTGGTGATTGAACATTTTTATATTTGTTTACTGAAAAGGATGTTCTGCATTGAAAATGAATTTAAGAATTTAATTAATAAACCATTTTGGAATTGTTGCTTCTTGGAAGGAGCATTTATATTAATGCACAAAATTATTGCAATACAATAACTTCATATAGTAAATGATTTACTTTAATTAAAAGGGGAAAGTTCTAAACTGCTAATTTCACTTATTTCTTCCAAAAGATATTTTGTAATTTGTTTACCTGTATAATTAATTTGAGTTTTTTTTTCACTCACATCATTTTTCTGACATTTCAGTATAAGTATGGTCATAATATATTTTTTGTCAATTCACCTGCTATGGTAGGTTTATGTGCTAATATTCATTATTAAATGCATGAATGGAAGAGTGGCAGATTTAAGAGATAATGGATCCCAGATTGATCCTTTCCCGAGCCTGCTGGAATACAGATGGTCCTCTGAGCTATAAACTCAGTAATCATATATTTGATAATTGCATTTTTTTACACAGATATTTAGGTCATAAAATAAAGAGATTCATCCATGATCAATAAAAAGTAAAGAACATTAAATTGCCAGACAAGTTAACATAACTTTATTTCATTTTAATAATTGGTTAATCAATGCATGAAAGATTTTCCATCTTATGTTTAGTACCAATAATTCTGAGACCAAACTCGACAATTTGTATCATTACAATCTTATAGTTGTTTTTTGTATTGTCATATCTTGTTCATCTTTTTGAAATGAGATCCCCCCTCCCCCTTATATATTTATATATATTATAAATAAATGGCTATAGTGGTTAGATGTCATTCTGTACAGGTGGTGGATACTTATGGTTAGTCATTATCATTTTTTTAATCTATCTTGTAATTTTTATGAAGAGTTGGAATTATATGTTGCATTTTTATCTGCTAAGTTATAATAAACCAGAAATGCCTTTCATCTTAATTACAGTTTAGCAGTGCAATTTCATTGTCATTGTTATTATTTGGACAAAGGGTATTTGCTGGACATATCTAACAGCATCAGTAAACTAATAGCTTTTTGTAGCTTAATGCACTGGTGGAGTGGCAAGGTTTATGAATTATGGCTCCAACTCTGTCATTTCCGGAAGCTTGAATCTTCTATTAATTTCCAAGAAATAAGCTGTTTTATTATTATTAATCCTTAATAATACTTCAGTGTTCATTTCTCAGGATTAAGTGCATATGATAATTCATCTAATTTAGTGTGACAATGATCAGCTTTGAAAGCATTTACTGGTGGAAGTCTTTTTGGTTTTTATTTCTTAGGGTACTGAATTAAGTTC
Source organism: Epiperipatus broadwayi (assembly GCA_028023455.1). Lineage (NCBI taxonomy): Eukaryota > Metazoa > Onychophora > Udeonychophora > Euonychophora > Peripatidae > Epiperipatus > Epiperipatus broadwayi. The sequence continues at coordinate 2,879,075 of JAQFVV010012410.1, read as the reverse complement.
AACTCTATACAGTGATTTTTAGGAGTATAGACCTTAATAACAGATCTTATAGCAGATTTTGATATAATACATGACTTCTTTTATAGATATAAACACTAAAAAAAGTTTTGCTTTTGGATATCATATTCTTATTAGGCACTGGTATTATTAGTCTTCAATATATTGTTATTAGGCACCGATACTATCATTCTTCAAAAATATTATGTTCACTAACCAAATGAGACTCAGAATTAAAGTTTCGGATTAATATTTGAAAAGTATAGCAATAGTACTGTGGATATAATGTGATGGAAATGTTTGGATAAATGCTATTTTTAAATAAGTAAAATAAAGAAGTTGATTATTAAATATTCCTTATTTATTAACAATTGATATTGCTAGGTTTTTCAAAAAATTATTATCACTCAAGAAACTAATCTACCTCTCACTGTTCCCACAAGACCTGTTTCTTTATAAAACACAAATCTTTATATATATTTTTCTATATAAATATTGATAGTTTAGCAGGTTCTTTTAATACATTGAATTCGTATTAATTCTTATATAAATAAATCTTTATTAAAAGGTGGGTGAGGTGGATGGGGGCTATAAGTCATACCTACTCCGAAAGGTAATACCCAAAAGTATAATGTCAAATCCATATATTATTTGTAATGGATGCCCAGGGGAAGATTATCAGACCTTGAGCTCAAGATCCATGGATCGTGGCCTAGCCCTATCACTTTTGGGGCAAACTTTTATATGCTCTCATTCACTTATTATTTTATATTTTCCAGGGATGAACAGCCATATTAATTAAACCAAAACTTTAGCTGTTTATCCATCACAATTTCCAATGAATATCAAGATTGAAATTACAATTAGTATAATACTTGAATCAGTGTGTCATATGTGACTTTATTAGCCCATATTTATTTAGAAAGTATATAATCATATTTTAGAATATTTATGTAAATAAAAATTCATTAGATGTTAATATATTGTTTATTTAAAAATAGATAACTGACACTAAAACTATGTATATAATTGAAGGGATATTTAATCTTTATATAATGTCTAGGGGATTTTATAAACTATTCAAGCCCTTTTATTTTAAGATTATTTATCAATTTTTTGAGCAGCATATTAGGTGTAAGATAAGGATAGTAATTACCAAATATTATACATATGTGCATGCCATTAACAATAGTAGCAACTTTTGTTGGAGTTATGTATAAACTTATGGAGGTTTTTAGCATATGGTCAGTGGCTTGTTGTCTCTAGAAAATTTTCCACAATAATTAAAAGCGATACACATAAATAGGATTTCTTGGTTTCTGTATTAATGCAGTTAAATTAATGAAATTTGAAAAAAAAAAAAATTAATAGTGTTTAAATCCTATTGCATATTTTGGTTCATGGGTTTGGGATCATTAATACATCTTTTATATTAACCATCATTATTTAATTTTAGTACTTTTTTGATCAAATATAAAGGAGAGGTGAGCCAGTTGCTAGAGCTGTATTATATTCAAATTAGTAGTAGGAATGTTTTAAACTTATGACCACTTCAGAATTAGACTTTCACATGGCCCACCACTCTCCACACTATCTCATAACACTGATACACTTGAACACATATGTTGAAAAGATAAATAACCACCAATATATGTATTTCATGCTAAACCAGCAATCATCAGTTGGTCCAGATTACCATCTCCACACATATATGCTATAAGTGCTCAGATATATATTAAGATAGCCAAACCTCATACTTTAATGGACAGGCTTCAATCTACTCCACACTCCAACTCTTCAACCGTCCATCCAATTGAAAATCTGATGATGGAATGCTCAAAGGCCACCCTGAAGCTGAGATTCTTGTCACACTCATGTTGACCTAAGGTCAGTCTAACCCCTCATGTACAGGACATAATCCATGTGTGGAATCAATTTGTCACAAAGCATTTTATTTGAGTATTCTAATATAATTTTTTTTAACAGCTATATCACTCACATTTTGTATTGTCCACTAAGTCTTAATGTTGTTGGTATGTAAACTGTTTTGAGTTAATTTCTTTTTTAACAAACAAACAAAAAACAAACATGGAAAGGGAACATTTAACCTTCAAAATCTATTCTTAAAAAAGGTACTTCTTTGAATTTTTCTCTATGATTTTTATTAAATTATTTGTTAGTAAATAAAGGATGGAAAAAAACCCTAGATCTGAAGAAGTTTGATAGATAGTTGAAGTTGTCAGACCATTTAATAAAAAAAACATTGTGAAATATGCAAACAGGAAATGAAGTTTGTAGAGATTTTTCAGTTTAGCAGTGCAAAAAGGATGAAAGAGCTTTGAATATCTACTTAAATCTGAAAAAGTAATATCATACCTATCATCATATTACTAAATCAACTTTTCCAACAAATATATATTTACTCATCACCCCCACACCTTTTTTTGTTGTATATCTGTTGATTTTTGGAATCTGTTTTTACAAGTTCTTTTAATAGATTAATACTGATTCATTCACTGAGAACTTGATTTGTTCAATCATGGTTATCAGAGCGTTTGTTTTGAAACATTTTTATTGCAATCAATTGTAATAACAAACAAGCTAGTATGAATGAATTGAAAATCTGCCTTTAACTAATAAAATTCCTTCTTTAGAGAAACTTTCCTATAAAGTTTTTATTAGTTTTCCACTAGTACATATGGACAGATGCAGACTCTTTGATTTGATTTTGAGCTTTAGAATGCCAAAGTAGATAGTATGATAACTATTATAAAGAAATATATCAATCTCATTCCTCTCCATCTACTGGATGAACCAAAAAGACAAACAATAATGAAGTTATGTGGAATAACAAATTAAAGAATAAGATTTTAATCATTATGTACACATTTTCTTAGGAAAGGAAAAACATCTCAAATGATTCTTGAATCTTATCTAATCAATAGCAAACCTTCATGTCCCTTTAGTGAATTGTAATACTTTCAAAGCCGATTAATTAAGAATAAAAAGAGATACAGAAACAAATGTAACAGAATAATAAAATTCAGCATTGCTATAATGAACTTTAAGATATCAATTTTGTCATCTGAATTAAATAATCTTTCATCTTAGTCCAAGAAATTGAATTATGATCTCTGTATTAGAGTAACAGAAAATGCTATTAATTTACAAAAACATTTGGGAACGAAAAGCATTCCAATTATTTTAATTCTCTCCGAACTCCCTTTCTCAAAGGCAATGACTTCATTAATATGCCTTAAAGATTACAATGAAATTCATTTGTTAAGTACCACTAACCAATAATTTATAATACAGTTTTTCTTTTTAATAAAACAAATATCATTTTATAGCATTTGGATTTCTTCTGCAGGTATATTGCCTATCATTCATAATTTTTTTTTTATAATAACACCGCTTATAAATAATCTTTAATCCTTATAAATGCCATAACATCAGACTGAATGAACGGGCATTGGTAAATGAAAAGTAAAATTGTATTTGCAAATTTATTAAAAATGATTTGTTATGAGTCTGCTTACAAATAATTCTGAGTAATGTATTAGAATGAGAATGTTCTAAAATATTAATAATTTTTATCAGTCATTCATTAAACTAGAAATTATCCAATAATGAAGAATATTTCTGTAGTGTAATTTTTCACTACATCACTCTCATGCAGGGTAGGGAATGGTTTCTATCCATTTTTAACACCTTATAGAGGGATGTAATCATAAACATATGACCAAAGACATGTGTAAAAGATCTATGATTCCCGAGATCCACATTCTATGTGGAACCAGCACACATAAGTTGACCCAGACCACAATCTCTTGCACATATCTTTATCATTGTTCACTATGTATAGATAGCAAATTCCTACAGTTTAATTGATATGTATCAAACATGCTGACCTCACAAGTTTGACACAAATCACTTAATGAAAGTATATTAATAAATTTTTTATCAGTCATTCATTGGATGAGAGATTATCCAATAATGAATAATATTGCTGTAGTGTAATTTTTCTCTCTCTCACAAAGTAGGGAATGTTTTCTATCCACTTTTAATATCTACTTGAAATTTGCTATATATATATATATATATACTTTTAATATCTACTTGAAATTTGCTATATATATATATATATATACTGAACAAGGATAAAGATATGTATAAGAGATTGTGGTCTGGTCTAACTGATGAATGCTGATTCAGCATAAAATGTGCATCTTGGGGATCGTAGATCTTTTTCATATGTCTTTGGTCACATGTTTATGATTACATCCCTCCTCAAGATGTCAAAAGCAGATAGAAACAATTCCCTACCTTGCGTGATAGTGTTGTATTGAACAATTACACTACAGAAATATTCTGATATTATTATAATTTCACATTGCATATTTAAGCAATAATAAAAGTTAATGTGCTATTGAAATAAGTAATATCTAATATTCTAAATATGTCTTTTAGAGACAAAATAAAAACTATGTAAGAATGTAATTAAAGTTATAATAACTCTCATTGACAAACATTTAAAGAAAAAAACTGCTATTAATATTTTTTTTTATATTCTTTTTTGATCTTGAAAATATAGTTGATGAAGAAAATTCGAAAATTGGGGTGTGTGTTTGTGAAAAAGTACAAAATAGAGTTTGTGTACAAGATTAAGTATAACACGACTCAAGGAAAAAGCATATAGCTAACAGGTTTTTCTCAATAGGTTATACATGAAATTACAACATCAAAAGATAAATGAAATGCATTTATTTATACGACAATTCTTCCAGATAGAGTAATTAAAGCTGAAAAAATTGTGAATAGAACAATAAAATGTTAGAATGATTGTAAAAATAGCTAATCAATTCTTTAATGAGAGAATAATATTATTTGTATAGTTTAGTATTTCGGATTGGTATTATTCTTCTTTCTCTCAAATCCTGATCAGTGAAAGCACTATGATTGAATACTTTAAGAACAAAGAAAATGTCACTCAAAATGTTGAGTTATATACTTTATTATTAACTGGTGGATGTATTTAAATAAAGTGTAAGCATGTGAAGTTATTTACCTAATGGTGTAGATATAAAGTTATTGATTATAAATCTTGAATAACCTTCTTTAATATATATATATTCTACTCCAACAAAAATGAAACAATTCTGTGAAATGGTCTATAATGTAAACTTTTGTTCTCCAGCTACATTAAATCAATTAATCATTGAAAGTAAAAATAAAATTGATTCTACAGAATGTTTCCACATTATTTATACAATTGTCAGGTGCTCTTATGTCTACTATGGTGAATTGAAAGTGAACATTACTGTAAGATTAAAATAGCATAGATAAAGCTAAAATTGATTCTACAATATCATAAGTATTGCTTTGAAAACAAAAAGATATTGGATCATGTTTTTAATTCTAAAGAAATACAGAAAATAATGACATGAAAGAAAAAGAGTTCTTCATTAATAACATAGACTCTGATGAATAGAAAATCTGATAGTATTAACTTGAGTGCTCTTTGGAATGCAGATATTTAAAATATGTAATTTCTTATTTCTGTATTTTCTTTGACTAAGTGCTAAAGTGCATTTAATATTTTCATTATTTTGGCTGAGTATAAATTAGTTATTAGTATTGTCTTTAATTTATTACATTTCAGTGGAGTTATTGTAGTTTTCTATATATGTATGTATTTGCTTGATCATTTCTATTATTTAAAAATGTAATTACTAATATTGTGTTGATAAACTTAATTTTGTGTTTATAATTAAAAGTAGTTTTACTTTCTGATCAATAAATTTGGAAATAATTTATTAAGACAATTCATTTTCATGTAACATAAAATTCTAATTAGTAATGTTATTCAATATAAATAATACAACATGCATACTAAGAAAAGCTTGTTTAATACTTTAAAATAAAAATATTAAACATATGAACATAGTATACTAAGCAAGTTTTCGACTACCTGATAGGCATACTCATGGCTATAGTTATTCAAAAGGATTGCGAGATTTATAGAAGAATTACTAAAAGTGATTGATGATTTACTTAAAATTTGATTATAAGATGTAAATTAATTTATTTAAATGGGAAACATTTTTGATAGGGGGATGCGGTATTCTTTTTTGTTGATTGTATATAAACTGTTGGCAATATGCCAGACCTCTTTAACTTTTGCGTATAGCATCATTTTTTTTCAGAACAGACAATACGTGTGGATATGGGTCCCCTAACAAAAAAGTGACTCATTTAAATAAATTCATTTACATTTTATAATCAAATTTTATGTAAATCACCAGTTTTGTAATTCTTTAATAAATATCACAATCCTATTGGATAATTATAGCTATGAGTATGACTACTAGTGAGCCGAAAGCATGCTCAGAATACTACATAGATGTATTTAACATTTTTATTTTAAAGTATTAAACAAGCTTTTCTTAGTATACATGTTGTATGTATTATTTATATTTAATTACATTTTTCTGAAAAAAGTTTAAAAGATTGCAATTAAATTATTAATGTTGTACATATATTGAAAAAAATATTTAACTATCATTTTAAAATTCGGGTGCATGAACTTTTTTATCCTTTAATTTTTTTTTCAATATAATTTTTATAAAAAAAATTCATTAAAAAAACAAAAACAAAACTATAAGTCATATTACTATTTTGAAAATTTCATTTTAAAGAGAAGCAAATTATTTACAATATGATTTATTTTATACATGCATAGTACATGCTATTTTTTGCTATACTATTTTTTAAGCACCAATTTGCTTTACTTTGACTCCTGATTGCTGATGAAACTTAGCTGGAGGAGACATTATTTAAAAAAATAAAATAAATTGTGTTAAATATTAAGTTCTGATAAAATGGCTATCAATAGTGATCAAGGATTTGTTTATTCATTGTATTTCATTACTCGTTCTAAACTTACCTCATATTTCTTTATAGTATTTATATATATTTTTAAAAACATAGATTGTTGCAAAATGCACTGAATGTTGTTTATTTTATGTGTGTGGATATATAATGATTATAATGCATGCTTATGTGTATATTTAATTTTTTTATTTATAATTATGTGTGAAAATTGTAAGTTGTCCTAAATTTTAGTAATATTTTATTAGTTTTATGGTGAATTCTGTTTTAGTACATCTGTTGCCTTCTTTAATTTATTATTTAATCTAGCGGAACATCTGTTTTCCATTATTTTTAAGTAGTTATCAATGTTGATACATAAAACAAAACCTAGATTAAAATATACATTTACAATCAGCATTTGTAATAGGTTGCTGAGAGGATTCATTTAGCAGTGCTATCAGTAATAAAATTACCATACTTAGTGGAATCAAAATTATGAGTTGTCTATACTTTTTTCTAAATTATTTCAGTAAAAGATTGAAATTAAAAGAATAGCAGCATTATTATAATATCATTCCATTTTATTTTTTAAATGTAATATAAGTCAATAAATATGATTTTTGAAATCTTTACAATAGCATATTTTAAGAGCAGGGGAGTTATTATCACCACTTTATGGCAAATTTGGTCAAAGTGTTTTGTCTGGGTTGCATTTTTTTCTCTTGACTGCTGATATTTCCTCCCAAAAATATATGAACTGGCAAAGAATAATTAGACACTCATTTACTGACCATTATTAGATTTTTAGCCACATTGATTGTTGATCAGCTATCTGTATTTGATAAAGACAAAATATTTCTAAAGCCGGGGCACACTTTTAAATTTAAAACCTTTGGGTGTATCCATGATAAAAGGTTTACTGTATTTAAAATCCTTCAGGCTGTTATTTTTTTTATTTCTCAGCACAATGCCCACCACTTAAAATGCATTTTAAATATGTTTCTTCCACTAAGAAAAACATGTTTCTTCCATCTGTGTGGAGAATCTTGTATTGAATAGTACAATCTTATTCTTATATAAGCTACGAATTTTTATTTTGGTATTAGTTAGTGTGCCCTAGTTTTTTCTAGCTACTATTAATTAGCTGAAGTACGAACAAAATCCCAGGCTATTTATATTAATATAATATCATTTGTTTCTATAGTTCACACAATATGATATAACAGAAAAACAGCTGTCTATTCTATCCTTCTGGTGTTATTGATTAGTCAAGTTACTACAGATGACACTAAACATGAGTTATTAGTGATTATAAGATGGAAACAGTATAAAGTTGTTCTTGTCATGGCTGAAATTAACATCAAATACAGATATCTTATTCTTTAACCATAGTATTATCATCTTCATAATATATTATCATGATCATTATTCTTTAGTTATTCTTGTGAGTTTACAGTTACAATTTTTTCCCACATAACCTGACTTTCCACCATATATTAATGACTTTCAAGAAATTCTTTACCAGTACTTCTCCAAATTTAGATTTTATCTTTATATTGATTTTCATTGAGTACCAAGTTTGGAGATTTTACTTGCAGTACTTTTTGCCAATGTGATATGTGGCCTTTTCACTTCTAATATCTAATCTTTAGTTGAATAGAATTTTATTTGGTTTTTCTGTAATATTTATTGAATATTATGTTAGTCTCAGCTTCCACAACCACATCTGTTGAATGTTTGTGTTTCTCAATTATCTCTTATTTCACGCTTCACATCCTTATATAAGAATAGATTTCACATGAGTTTTAAAGATCTGCTATTGTGATGTGCTTAAAAAATTTTCAGATCTTTATATTTAAACTTTTAGTATTTTGTTTTTTTGACATATGAAGTTTTTTATGTAATTACTCTCATTCAAGCCTTTAATTCTTCCTGCTGTTTTAATCTGTGTATTAACTAGTTTTTCTTGCTAGTTGATAAAATTCCTCAAATAGAAATTGACAGGTAACTTTGATTTTGTAATTTATTTTATTCATACTTTGTCTAAATGGATGCACTCTTCATCTTCTTGATTTTACTTTAGTGTTTTAACTAATTCTTTTTGAAACTTATTATAAGCCATTTCCTCAATTACTGCCATGAAAATATCCCCAAAGCTGATGAAGGTTAGTATCATTCCTAACTTTTCAGTCAAATTCATTGTGTAAGTGTCTTGATCTTCTGCAAAAACATCCCTTTAAACTGATGAGAGACAGAAGATCAGATATTGAGAATTATTTTTTTTGTTAAAAGAACTTTATCTGCAGATCGTACATCATCATCAGTTGAAAAGGATGCCATGGACTAGTTAAGTACATTACTACTAAATTAAAATTTCATGATTAAGTCTCAAGATTATCATAATTTAAAATCATTCAGTGAATCGATACTGATCATGCATATAATCCAAGTATTTTAAACACTAATTAACAAATACTATTTTTTTTTTTTATTATTATAGATCTTCACATTATTAGGCTCAAAACCATTTTCTAACAATAAAAGTGAAACTAAGCAACCATGACATTTTTTATTATGCTTCAAAATATCCAGATTAGATAAGTTTTGATTCTTTTCCTGACACATTGGCCTGGTCACATCAAACATCTTTACCATGTTTTAGAGGTAATTACTATTCGATGATATACTGTAGTAATAATATGCATGGTTTGAATGGCTGATCAAAAATCAGGTATTCTTGTTAGGTGCACTGGCAATAGCTACAATTTTAGATTCTTCTGGGATTAAACCCAGAGTCTTGCTATTCTTGAATTATTTGAATGCCTCCCTGGAATTGGAGGATATTTTCAATAAAATACACACAGTTTGCATAATACACTTATTACAATGTAGTTAGTTTCTTCAGATTTCTTTCAAATTACAAAATAATGATTTTCTCCCTTGAAAATGGTGTTCAAAACTTATTCCATTCTCTTGTTATTGCTTCTATTAATAAATCTTTAGTAAAACAAACACACACATTGTTTGAAAGAGCTTCGAAGAAGATTGGCAGTCAGTCAAAATTTAAAGTATTGTGAAAAGTGTATTATGAGAACTATAGTTTTGTTCTAAAATAAAGATTTAATAAAAGTGGAAGAAGTTTTGAACATTTTGAAAGATCTGAACTTAATTGAGATCATCTGCAATGAAATTGTTGTCATGTTCGATATGCAAAGGCAAAAACACTCCAAAGTATTCTCAACTTCTTTGATTTACTTTTTTTTTTAAAATTTAAATCAATATTTTACTGAAGATATTGACTCTTCCTTAGTTTTTCACTGTAAATCTTCCTCTTGGTCAATCTTTTTATTTCCTATTATGAAGTATAAATTGATTCTACTTGTTTTGTCACAATGTTTATACAGTCTTTGTTTATTGTTATTTTTTATTTGAACCTATGCCCTTGTATTTTTTGTTTTAGGCTTATTTATCATAACTTTAATCTTCATATACAAAAGTGGACATGTTTTGAGAAATCCAGTGTACTCTGATTCCTTATTCCAATAAATATTTTTGTCAGGATAAATTTATTTTATTTTATTCCATTTGTTATCAACACTAATCCCATCTTATAGACCTTTAAGTTTTCATCTTTTTTCTGAAAGCATATTTTTTATACTACAGTATTCAAAGATGGTTAACAAATCAATAATTATGTGTTGAAAAAAAATGTTACTATCAAATACAGATGGAGCTTACCAATAGCTCTAATCAAGCTTTATTTTATAAGTGCCAAAAGTATTCAGAATCTCTATCGGAAAGTCCCTATCTCCAGACCAATTGATTTTGAGCCTATGGCTCCTCAGTGGAGCGCTGGGACTCTAGAAACTAGATCTAAAGTACTAACTCAAAAGTCAGCACTTGTAAAACACATTATTATCAATTTACATGCAAGCTTAAAAGCAAGTTATGAAATTTATGACTTGTTTTATTAATTATTATAAATGTATCTTTGAAAGCTTTTGCAGAGGCTATTACTATATGGAGAAACTGAGCTGAATTCAGACCCATATAGTTATCTGGTTTGTAAGGCTGGATTTGAAGACATTTATGTGTCTGAAAAGTTCAGGCTTTCAAATTGATAGTAACATGTTTTATAAGTGCTGACTTTTGAGTTAGTATTTTAGATCTAGTTTCTAGAGTGCCAGCGGTCTACTAAGGTGAGCCATATAGCTCGAAACCAATTGATTTGGAGATAGGGACTTTCCGATAGAGATTTTGCATTCCTTCTCTTTTGGCACTTATAAAATAAAACTTGATTAAAGCTATTTGTAAGCACCATCTAGTGATCATTTAAATGCAAGTTTAAAAGAAAGTTATGAAATTTATGACTTGTTTTATTAATTTATATATATATATTGTATCATATGGTCTAAGAGATTTTATTGTAATCAACATATTACAATTTCATTTTAAAAGATATGTCACATCTAATCATTTCTAGTCAGACTAAAATGAGGGAATAAAATCTTAGACTGATCGCTAATATTTTCTTATAGAAAGCTATAATATATTTCATAAATTATTATGAATATGTTGTTTTTAAATTTATAGAATGCTAGGGATCAATTAAATTAGTACTTGTAGATATGATATAGTAAAAATATATTGAAAGCATGCTAGGCAGTAATAAAGCAAAATATTAATAAAAAAAACTCCTTTTTCTGTGTATATTTTCATTTTACCAGATATAAATTCTTTCCATAAAGACTGAATTAAATGACTATAATAAAGTGTTGCTATTCAATTATATTATAAAATAATAATTATGTGGAAAGTTGTTTAAGAAATCATGTAATGTTCAAATGTCAAAGTGATTGAGTTCAGTCGATTAACTAAAAAAAAAATAATTTTTTTTTACTTGTCTTAACTGGGCATTGATTTAAAATCTTCCAGTTTTTTTTTTTATAGAGAATAACAAATTATAATCACATGAATACTTATGAAGTTATAAAGTCATTATTATAAAGTTATTATTAAAAAGATTATTATTATAAATTTATCAAGTCATTGTAGAATGAAGATCTCTCCAAGTTTAGTCCATTTTTTGCTATCTGTAGCTTCTATTATCCACGTTATTCCAGAAACTTCCTTATTTCATCTAATTTTTTTAAACATGTTCTTTTTCTGTCTTTTACAATTCTTAGCAGTTTAAGGTTCAGTTGTCTATGTCTCTCTTCTAGTGAATTGTCAGCCCAACTCCATTTTAGTTTCTTTATTCTCTTAATAATGTCAATGATAACTGTTTGTTTTCTTGTAGTATATACAGCATTTTGCGTTTGATCCTTTCTTGTTGTTCTCAATATACATGTAATCTAAAGTTTATATCTATTACACTTTTGTTAAATGTTCCGTCTCAGATCCATAAATAAGTACTGATAAAACACATTTACTAAAAGTGTAGTCTGATAAGTGTATTTGTATTTGTTAAATTTTTCTATCTTTGTAGTTATTAATTATTTCAAATTCATTATTATCCACTTCAAGTTCTTCTTTTTTGCAAAGATTTTCAACAATATTTTAATTTTTTTTTAGCATTTCCCTTTAATTCTGGTTTCCCGATTTCATTTGATAACTCTTGAAAAATTATCTGCAAAATCTAGATTAATTAAGTAATCTGCATTTATTTTTATTCTTTTGAATTTTTCATTTTAATCTAAAAAATACTTCTTTAAAAATTATTAAACAAAATTTGGGAGGCAGAATTATTTTGTCATTCATCCATATCAATGGTAATTTTTTTTAATATTACCATATAGTCTAAATACTGCAGTTATATATTTTAAGAAATATTTTTCAGAATTTGACAATATTTCTAAGATTTAGTATCTGTCAAATTCCTTTTTATAATCTACAAATCCAAATCAAAATATTTGTATTATGCTGTATTGACTTTTTGATTGATTTGAATTTAAAAAGTTCTTCATAGGTTATTTGTAATAATCTCTAAATATATGTAAAGACGTGACAGAAGATTATAATTGTAATATTTTTCTTTTTGTCTTTTTTGTATGCTAATATTACTATTGCATTTACATATAGAAAATCTTTATTATTCCATCATTTTCTAAAGTTTTTTATTTTATTTTATTGTTTGTCTTCTTCATTTAAAATACTTGGAATTTCAAAAAAATTAATAATCATGTTAATTGTTTGATGTTTTTGTTTTTTTTTCTTGTTTTTTTAATACAATATTTTTCATAGAATTCTTCCATATACTTCATTTTGCTGTGCCTATATTTGGTAAAAGTTCCATTAATACTAAGATATTATTTATACTTTTGAGATTTTTGCTCTCTTCTATTTTCTTGCCACTTCACAACTGTATTTTCGTGTGTATTAATTTATTGTTTTCTATACCATTTTGCAGAAAGTCTGCTTTAAATGTTTTTTAATATTCCTATTTCATAGCTTTCATTTCCACTCCATCATTGTTTTTGCCTATATCTTCACTTAATCTCGTTTGATATCATTTTATAGAATTTCAGATGTTCTATTGCTTAAGATGGATCTGTTCTAAAATATTTTTCATATTTTTGTGTCAAATCTATTAAGCACATTGCAATGTTTTGCTAATTTTTCACTCAGTATTTATATTTAAAAAAGGGATTTCATAACATTCATTTTTTTTTTTTGATTTTCTGCATACTTTACAACAAAATTATTCACAGCACTTTCGTTCTTCAATCATTTGCCAATCTGCTATCAAAAACTCTTATAACAATTTAAAAGGTTATTTGGTTTGATCAAAAAGCATTTAGTTCATCTAATAAAAATCCTTCTATTTTTCATTGCCATAAAACCTAATCTGCTATTGTACCAAATCTACCAACAATTTTCATAATGTCATTCTTCCATCTTTTATTTATAATGCATCTCATTTTATTTCTGTTTGTAACATTTGTGGTTTTTTAAAAGTAAAATGCATATATTACTTTTTTATAAATCTCCTCATATACACTAATGCAATTTTATGTATAATTCTTCATTTATTTTTCTAACAATTTCAACTGTCATGCAGTCTTTATCAGAGCTTTTCATGAAGACTGCAGGATAGTTGAAACTGTTAGAAAAATAAACGAAGAATTATATATAAAAATTGGATTAGAGTATATATGAGATTTATAAAAAAGTAATATATATGAATATATGAAGAAATGCAAAAAAAAGTAAAGAAGATATAAGAATAATACTTCTAAAAATGCATCTACACTTTTTAAGTTAATTATCAACTTTATCTTTTTTCTTCACTTCACAAAGCCTGACAATCTCCCATTTAATAATGGACAGCATTTCCAATTTATGCAGTCCTCCTTCAGTTGTAGATAGCTAAATGAAAGATTATCATTGGTGGCCTAGATCTACAACAAAGTGGATTCTTAGCATCTTCCACTTTCATTGCCATTTACCGCCTTACTGATGGATTTACAACTTCCAAGAATTGATAGTCATAATTTATTATTGTTGTTCACCTAATTTGCATAAATCTTAGTTAAGAGCCATCAGACATCTGAGAATAAAGTTCATGATATTTTCATGATGTGTTATGTGGTGGATATTTTCCTGCTCAATTTTTCAGTTTTTATAATCCTAAAGAAATACTAAAGTGTGAGTCATAATTTATTATTGTCCTAGGCAGAGTATGCATATATTCATTCTATCTTCAAGAAAACTTAATTGAAATCTTAATTTTAAGAACTATTCCACATTTGAAAGTGAAGTCTATGATATTGGGATTTTTTGCTGTTCGATATTTTTGGTACATCGAAAAATAATCAAGGGGTCATTTTCTAATTAGTATAAATTCCTCGCATTAATGCCTAAAGAACTGTTTATATATTATAAATTTTGTATAAAGTTAAACGGGTTAATTAGTCAAATTATATGCAACAATCTTAGTGTGTACTGTATAAATGCATATTAAAGTTATTCAAAAGGTTATATTTTATTTTTAAGTAAATAATTAAAGATTTTTCTGATAAACATTAACAACAACAACAAAAAAGAGTTTATTCTTGAACAGGTTTTTTCTTTTAAAACTTCCTCTATTTTATTTTTTTAAAGTTTTTCCTCCCCAGTAAGGTGTTTAATAAGACAAGTTAATCTATCTGTATATAATAAAGATAACACTTTTGAAACATTAGTTGTTTGGGTGGAGAATAAATTGTCAACTATTTTACTTGTTTAAACACAATTATAAAGTCTTTCCTCATAATAAGCTTCAGTTAGTTTTTGAAAAAAAAAAAAAGATGGAGTCAACATTTTAAAATAATTATTTTATATATATAAAAGTCTGATTGTAAATTTTTTTATATTTGCATTTATTTTTAATATATAGGGTATATGAGAGTGGAGAGTGGTGGGTCGTGTGAAGTCTGTGCTCATATACCCTATATATTACATATATAGACACAGATGTATAATAAGCCTGTGTTTCAGTTATTACATAGTAAAGATGCCTGCCCATACCCTGTATATGTATTATTAAATGGATTATGTTCTGTACATGAGGTGTCAGATTGACCTTAGGTCAACATGGCTATGACAAGAATCTCGGCCTCAGAATAGCCTCTGAGCATTCCATCATCAGAAATTTTCAATTGGATGGACGGTTGAAGAGTTGGTGTGTGGAGTAGATTGATGCCTGCCCATTAAAGTATGAAGATTGCTTATCTTAATATATATCTGAGCACTTATAGCATATATATGTAGAGATGGTAATCTGGACCAACTGATGATTGCTGGTTTATCATGAAATACGTTTATTGGTGATAATTTATCTTTTTGACATATATGTGTACAAGTGTATCAGTCTTATGAGATAGAGTGGAGAATGGTGGGTCGTGTGAAAGTCTGTGCGCATATACCCTATATATTACATATATAGATACAGGTATGTAATAAGCGTGTGTTTCAGTTATTTATTTTTAATGAAAAATTTAATGTGTGGACGAATTTTTAATTTTGAAATACAGACAAAACTATAGAGTGTTTGTTCATATATAATCACATGATTTATATGCAATATACATAATTACTTAAATATAGAGAACTGAAGATAGGATTGTTAATGTATTATTAGGTTTTTTTTTGCCTACATATAGAGATAGCAGTTGTTTAGGCAGTTGCAAAATTATTGAATATAATTGCGAGACATTTCAGCTAACTGTGAAATAGGCATTTAGCTATTCTCATTTGGATAATAAATAACACCTCACATTGACTATTGATCCACTTTTTGTGGAGAGACTATCAAATGGATTTGCTCTGTAGTGGACTGGTTATGTCTCTTATTTCACTCATTATCATTGATTACTTTCCATATAGTGTCTTGGGAGAGGTTAGAAATTATTTCCATTCCCATAGCTTGGGATTTGAATCTGGGAAAATGGTTTAATTTTTTAGTGTTCAAGTAAACTTAGTAGTTTAGTTTTCAGTTAGTAAATTCTTAGAGAAAATAATGAACAAGAATTATAACTTCCACCACTTGATGTTTATTTAACTTATAGAAATAATATTTTATTCCATCATTTGGTATCCTCCATTTTATTTTTAAAATATTTTTATATACCATAGCATTATAAGTTTCTTTTTAGAAAGGTCACCTGTTTAAAATGCTTTGTTTAAAAGTAAATGTTGACCAAATAGATTTAAATATAACTTTGTAATATTGTTTATATTTTTTGACTAAATAATTTTTGACACTTTTATGAAATCATTAAAATTCTTCTATTTGCATGTTCATATATCTATCATAATATAGTTGGACATATATATAAATATATGTAAAAGTCAAAATTAATGATATATATATATTATTATTATTTCTATATTGTCCACTTATAACAGATCACCTATTATCTAATTCATGTGTCGAAATATTTTCAGAGTTTTATTTACTGGAAATGTTATTTACTTTTAAATAGTAATAAAATAATATTATTAATATTTTCATCTGTAATGACATTGGTAAAAGACATTAGTTATAAAATAATTATTCAAAATTATGTATCACAATTTCTCTATGTGTATCATCAATTGTTTCATTGTATTGTATTTCATTTCTACAATTTTCAATAGGCTAATTTTGGAATAAAGAGATAATTTTTATTTTACATGTATGAAGTTATTATTTCAAATATGGCATTTTGCAATAATTAATAAAGTTTTATACAAATATATAGAATTTCACTGACTTAAGTAAAATATAACCATTATATTATTGATGTTGTAATGGTAAGAATTGTCCCTCCATGCAACAAAATCTAGAACACAGGCAAAATACACTAAAGCTGATTGAGTACGGATACTGGGATCCAGAATCCGACCACCATTCAATCCTTTCACCTCCGCCCAATGATTTAATACCCCATGGATGATATTTCTCAACGTACACAGACATTCAATTAACCCTTGGTCCGGCAGTCACTCCCGGTAGAACAAGAGATTCATAAATTAACTAGTTTATCACTGATTTGGTCAGATATACACACATAAGACTAAGTGTTTAATTAAAATATCAATGATTGCTTATAAAATATAATAGAATAATCTACCTATAGATATAATGATGTATGTGTGAATTAAACTAAAGTTGGATAAAATGAACTTACGGACAATAAAAATTATGGAAACGAGTTATGATTTTAAATATTATTTTAATGAAACAACAACAAATAATAAATCAAAACATACAAAATAAAGTGAAGGGAATGTGAGATAATACGCTTGCAGGCGTATATAACTAATGTGATTAATGTTACATATCTCACTAAATATTTAATAAAGTGTGGTGTGGTATTGGAGTTTATGCCTATCTTTATTAATATGCCAAATTTCTAGCTCTTTTGTAGTCTGCTAGATCATGCGGAACCATATAGCCGAAGTTATATAACTATCATTGCGCTCCTATGGCGTCTATTTAATACAAAGTTAAATTAATTCGAGCATGTAATTAGGCTCAGAGATACGCAAGTTAGCATGTTAATCTAGATTAGAATATACTCTAATGCTAGATAAGCATTTAATATAAAGAGAGAGAAAACTGGTTTATAATAGATTTACCTATATACTCTATGGCACATATTAAAATATTAATTAAGGAAAAAGATGCGAATGGGTCATTATTCACAGGCTTCAGCATCAAATGCTCGGTTTGCCCTAAAACTGCTCAACCTGCTACGAATATGAACATTAGCAGTTCAGGTAGTCGGATAGGCCGTATGAATCATCTAGGTCCTTGTGCCCTAGTTCTAAAAGTGTGCTTGAACCCGAACTAAAGTGAATGAGTGTGGCCTTCACTAGCACGTCATCAAGAATCATGCAGCAAGCTGATAAGTGTACATTGCGTACTTTGTAAGGACACATCCGCAACTTATACATATATATAACGCAATTGCGTAGAATTATATTACCGTGCCTTAAAATTAGATAGCGTCTATTTGCATATCTATATAAGCCAGTTCTCAAATTTAGTATTTTAAATATACTATTTAGGGACTAAATTAATTAGTATCCTAGTTTAATATTATCACCTGCGTCTCAACATATATAAATCTAAGGAGGGCAAAGCATATTTGTGGGGTGATTACATATAAAACATTAAAATATGCTTTGAGAATATCTCTATGGCTAGTTCCTATGATATAGGAGTTACATATATAAATAGTTATAATTCATAACTAGAATTAGCAAACTACAATTTTAACTAGATAACTGATTATTGTAATATTAATACCCAAAACTTAATCAGTAAAATAATAATATGATCTCGAAACAGCGAGTGAGAATGAAGAATAATAATTCAATTATTTAATATTTATTATAGCGAAGATTTGAAATTATCTTCGCAAATCAATAAGCTAAAATGACATTTATAAATACTTGAGGTTTCGAGTCATTTGGCATATTAAATACATATAATATGAAAATGATAAAATCATAGAATAAATTGAGTAGATTTTAGAAATAGGCATAAAAAGACCGCAGAAAGTTATACGTTTAAAATAGATTATTAGAGTTTTACATTTTAAAAGGGAATTAGAGTTTTACATTTTAAAAGAGAATTCAAGTTTTACAATCAGGCAAGATTTAGCATTTTACAATCAGCAAGATTTAGCATTTAACAATCTTCTTTGTAGATTTTAGTAAAGGTGTTTGGGAAAGGCAGATTTAATAAATAGCTAGCTTTTAAAAGAAAGAAATGAAAGTCACAGTTTATAAACAGAGCTCTGAGAAAAAATTTACCATTCAGTTGATTTCCATTGCAGTTAGTTTTGAAGCACTTGGGACGATAATATGTTGACACTTGATGATGATTGAAAGTTAATGAAGTTTGCTTGGCTGGTGTACGGCATTATATTTTAGGCATTATATTTTATCGGTCCAAAGTCTCCCATTCTCTGGCTAAGGGCCGCGAGGTGATCTGTTGCCGTCCTACTCAATCATTTTAAGGTGAAACCGACGTGGATTCTGCTTATAAATCACTTAATATATATATCTTCCTTTTGTTAATAAAACTTTAAGTATTTATACTTTTTAAACTGTCCACCTATTAATTTTTACGAGCTTGAATGTAGCTGAAAAGTCCATTTATTTATTTTAGCAAAACATATTGAAATATATTTAATATTTACAACAGGTAGAGAAACTCATTTATTTTAGAGATACATTTTAAAATTATAACAAGTAATTTAGATTTTGTTTTCCTGCACAATGCGTGACCCACTTCGAAAATTGTGTACAAGATCAAATGTTATTTTGGACAAAGTTACTTTCGTAATTAGTAGATGCAGAATAACAGGAAATATACGTTTGCGATTTTAATAATACATCAACAAAGTTGCTAAATAATTTAACTAAAATATTTCTTAAACCAGGAATATTTATATGCGATATTCAATAATATATCAATAAAGTTGCTAAATAATTTAACTAAAATATTTCTTAAACCAGAAATATTTATAAAATGAATATACATATCTGTAATACATATACCATTAACACAACAATAATTTAAAATAAAATATTTCTTAAATCAGAAATGTTTATAAAATGAATATATCTGTAATCTATACATACACTCTTAAACCACAGACATATCTCTCATATATATATATATATGTGATTCTGCATATATAATAATTTAATATTATTTACATGGGTACTCTGTGAGGGTTTAAACCTGGCATATAGATAGATGTGTGGGTAAAATAAGTGAAATGGGCAGATGGATGAAACTGACCGTTTCATACCCCCAAACTTACTTAAAAAAAACAAATAAAAAATGCCTTTACTTATTCTGAATTATTAATGATCAATGATCAAATGTTGGTTTTCATTTAAACAACTAAACTCAAAACTCTATTCCTGTCATAACATATCTCAATGTATTCCACGCCTTGCTTAGCTTCTACACTCACGCTCCACCCACAAAAACAAAACATATAAGAAATATTAATAGATAAAGTAAAAAAAAAAACATTTCTTCTTAAACTAATTAGATAATATAATTTTATATAAATAAAAAAAAACTAAATTTCTAAAGTGATACAAAAAACAAATGTAAAAGTAATTAGATGTTGTTAGTAAATCCCAGGGTTGGTTAGTTTAATATACAAGTAGAAAGGTAGGGATTTGATCCATGTACTTATAATTGTTTAGGTAGGATAATGGGGTTGTTTGATATCTGGTGCGTGTTATACGGTATCAAAAAATCATAGGAAGTCATCGTGTTCTGACATCCAATCACCCCCTATCATCCAGCCCATCAAACAGAGAGGGATTATCCCTAACTGCCTCGAGACAACTGGAAAAAGCACTCCCTTTGAAAGGAATCTCCCTGCTCCCTTTATATTCATATTCATTACATAAATTGGTGTACAAGTCATCAAAATAATGCTCACCACACTTGATGGAATATCTCTTTAATTTTCCCCTTGGTCTCTTCCTATGTTGGGATATTGGGTTTATTGGGGATACCATAAGAAAACTTTTTACCTGCATTTCCCCTTTTCACAGTGGCTGTGACAAGATGTGTATCCCCTTCCTTTTCTTCATCTTCCTTTAGTGTGGTTGGATCCTCTTTGGGGAATTGCCCATGGTCCTGGCTGTCTATAGCTCGTGTTGCACTGAACTTTACCCCCTCTTGGCATGTCGTCATGGTACTTTGATGTAATCGATAACGCAACCATGCCTGCTCAGAAAATCGCTCCCCAATACGACATCATGGATTAATCTGGTCATGATCAGAAAGGAGTGGCCAAGTGTCATCTGACCCCACTTGACATCCAACCACACCTGATAGTTCTCGGTCATGGTCTTTTGCCCATTAGCCAGGATCATTCATTTATGCCTGGATGGTAACTTCATTACTGTGGCAAACTCGTCTTCAGTTGCTTAACCCATTCTTTTGAGGCCATGGATACCTGGCTATCTGTATCAACTAAAGTGGTTACTGGTACAGCTTCCACCATAACCTGAACCACTGGACAGGGATCTTGTAAAACCTCAACACCAGCCTCCAATATCGTGGTAGTAATGTGGTTAGGGTTCCCTTCAGCACCAATGGGATTTCAGTAGGGGGAACTATCTAACGGGGTCCCCTCCAGTTATATGATCACTCTTCATAGGGTCTTTTCACCCTTGTTTGGCCCGAATTTCTCCTTGACCATTGTTGATCAACTGCTACTGTCTGGCACCTTGATGGCTCGATTTTGCGAACCTTTTCGAGAGGCTCTTTTATAATCGATTGTTGTCAATAACTCAGCCATCTTTTCAAAGGCTTTAGCCTGACACCCAGTCATCATTTGCTGGACTGGTAGGGGCATGTTTTGCTGTATAGCTAAAATTATCTGGGCATCTGTGAAGGTAAAGGCAGACAAGGAATGCAGCCTCGACACCTGCCTTATAAAGAATTGGGCATGTGTCTCCTTGGGGATAGACCCATAATTTTTCTGTAAGACTGCGTAATAAATAACATTCTGCCTTTCTGTGCTCCAGAAGCTTTTTGTCAGGGCGGCTCGGTAACTCTCAAATGTAGACGGTTTTGCTGTCAAAGAGTCCCACCAAGATTTTGCATAGCCCTGTAAATAATGTACAGCCAATGCTATTTGGTCCGATACTCTCACCTGCTGGAAATGAAAGAGCTCCTGTAAACTCTCCAGATGGGCTTTTGGACTTTTCCCCCCACTTCAGCCTTAAACATCCTCACTTGGATAAATTTGGCAATTTGCAATGGAGGGTTCACGTCAGCTATATGTGGTATTTCCATTGGCATATTCTCTATTGCCCTGTCTATACTTTGGAGGCTGGACCCCACTTCTCTATCCTCTGTCTTCCCTACAACAATAATCTCTGGTGCCTGGTACTTCGTATCATAAGCCATGACACTCTGTAGCTGTATTTGGAGGACCCTGAGACTCATTCACAATCCCAGTCTCCACAATCTTTGGTAATGTAGCTTCTATAGCCCTCACTTCTTTAGGTTTACTCATTTCTATCTCCCTACTCAGGTCATCACTATCTTTTGGACTAATCAAGGCCCCCAGAGATGTCTGCATCTGTCCCATTGGAGGGTTAATATGATCCCCTTGGCAAGCTTGTTTCAGTATTATAGGGGTTTGAACTTGGGTGAGGTTTTCTTTGAGTTCGTGCAGGCCATTCAGAATATCCCCCTGAACACTGCAATTCTTTTATAGTCTCCCCTTGTATCCTAGTTCTTCTTTGGCAGTGGTTAGTTTCCTTTCCAATTTACCCTTAATTTCTTCTACCACTACCCTAATGAATCTTTCTGGTTTTCAACCATCTTCCTAGTTGTTTCGCATTCACTTCCTAGTTTCTGAATAGCCTGGCCTGTCTCTTCCTTATGAGCTTCTAACAGCTCGGTAACCTCGGCCTTGATAGTTTGGAAATTTTGCCTACAGTCTATTCTCAACCCCTCCACAAGCTTTCTTGCAGCCTTTCTTCTATCTGTCTATCTCTTGCTTCCATGTTCTTCTGGTTCTCTTCTAACCTCCCTAGAATTCTTGCTTCCATACTTTGGTTCATGGCCATTAGGTTTTGGTTATTTTCTTGGCACATGTTTTTTAGATTTTGTTTACAACTCTCTTCTGACTTCCTTGACTCTTCTCTCACCTTCCGGGACTCTTCTCTCAACCTCTTGTTGTCTTCTATAAGTTGGAAAAGCAGGGCAATCACGTCTGTATTTGTAACAGGTTGTACTATAGACGGGTTTTTGAAATATATAGGGCTTTCCAGGTAGTCCTCCTTTGGATCTTGCTCAAGCCTTACTTCCTCTTCTCTTTTCCCCCTCTGAATCATGCTTTCCACTGGATTGATGGTCCAGCACCGCTCCCCCTACTACCCTACTATCCCCAACTGCACTCTCTTCACACAGCATTTCCCCAGACTCGTCAGATGTAATAGAGCTTATCCCCTGTTCCTCTAAGCTTTTGTTCATCCCTTCCATATCTTCTATCTCACTTCCCCCTCCTATTTCTTCCTCAGTCCCACTATCCATTCTTTTTGGCTATATTGTCTCTATGAATCCTTACTATTATGATTAAAAATTTTACAATATTATATAAATATGGCTTATCACCACTCTTCCCCTCCAGGAATGGTTTTACCTATGGTCCCAACTCTCTAATAGCCTCAGCCTACTTCTAACTTGCCCTATCTCCATTATAAATAGTGTCATACTTAACTAAAACAATTTAGTTAAATTACAATAGTTATGCCCAATATGGTTATTAAATTTTTCTGCCTGACATATATATGGTTCATAAACTACATATTAGAAACTTGAATATATGAACTTATAAACTATAATACTAAAATTTAAAATATAATATCAATATTTATTAAAATAAAATATTCTTACCAAGTGCCTGTTTCTTTTTTAAATCAACTGCAATCGTTTCTACTAATAAAAAAAATTTATAAAGATTTATTATTGTGTTCATTTTTTTTTTTATATATATATATTATATATATATATTATTATTATTATTATTATTATTACTATGCCAGTTTTAACTTTATTTGAGTACCCATACAATAATTTAGTTTATTGATCTTGTCCAACTCGTTTCATTGTCCGTGTCCAACTCTCTAAAACCTTACACAAAAAAAAACATTGGATTTCTTTTATCACTAATATGCTATTCTCACTCCTGATGACAACATTTATTATGAGAGACATATAGTCTTCTCTGAGCACCAGTCATCAGTGAGCAAGTAACATTAAGCTTATGCACATCATATATCAAAAAAAAATTCTTTAATTGTTTATTAGACCACTCTAATAACAATGAAGTATTTCACTTCAATCGCCCTATGTGTATATATCTACTCTGCACCAGCAAAAGAGTAAAAAAAATACATTCATTTGAAACTCTATGCCAACCAAAAAAAAATATTTTACATATATTTAGTATGGGAGAAACATATTTTATATCCATATACTATTTTATAATTTTAACCTTTGATGACGGGATTGACGATTTGACAAAGTTTGAAACCAAACAAAAAAAACATTTTTATTAGTACATGTTTTATCCTGTGGCAATATATTATAAACATACATATAACTATCTCGATAACAAAAGTTATGGCATATTAAAAAAAATCTGGAAAAATTTCAATATATATAGTTATTGACACAGAGTGTGAAGATATGGACCAACTCAGTGTATAAAATGAATTACTATTCCCCGATAAAGTATTCAAACCTGGACAAAAATTCTATATGTATTAATGAGTCAATAATTAAAAAAAATTCTACACACACATACACGCATATTCAGTGTGTGAACTAGATCGAGGACCTCATGCTTGGATATTCGGAATCGTGTTTAAAAAATTTCTATCACATATATAAAAACTATATATCTTAAAAAAAAACTCTTCTGTTTTATCTTTTTTCTTAAAACCGAAATTATCATTTATGGTATGTGCTGTGTTTACATTATAAAATCCATATTGTAGCGTTAAAACTCGAAAAAAAAATCAATACATATTTTTTTTTTGGAAAAAAAAACATTTAGTACACATATATATATTTATCACCTTTCCTATCTTTTCTCTCTGCCCACATGCATTCAATTAACGGTCATGTAAAACAATTACAGAAATCTAACATCTGGGCATTTATAATCCGAGAGAAAAAAAATTGTACAAACATATATTTCTTACTTCCACATATATTCGATTCAAGGTAGTGGAAAATAATTAACGAATCGAGCAAAAAAAAAAACAACTAATACCTATATATATATTTTCCACTCACACGCATTCAATTTAGTGTTATGGAAATAATTAATGAACTCGATCAAAAAAAAAAAAAAAAACTAATATATATATTTTGAGGAAGCAAAAAAAAAACTTTTAAAACTTATTCTACTTTGGAGTTAGAATTCGGAAAAAAATATTTGACTTAGGATATATGTGTGATTACATCATTAAAATTCTAGGACCTGGAGAAAAAAAAAATTATTCATATATCAATCAAAGGGAGTGTGTGTATACTATTCGAAATTCCTAATTTACAGCATCAGAACTCTGGACAAAAAAAGTATACACACATATTATGCTTATCTCTTCTCTCCACATATATTCGGTTCAGAAGAAAACATCACATACATATATATAATAAGTGATATGGTTACACTCCTTTGTCACCCTCCCCTCTCAGGTATGCAGGTGTATAATCGAAGGCCCCATGTTGGTGCCCAGAACGCGGAGAAAAAAAATCCTATGTAATGGTAAGAATTGTCCCTCCATGCAAAAAATCTAGAATACAGGCAAAATACCCTAAAGCTGATCGAGTATGGATACTGGGATCCAGAATCCGACCAACATTCAACCCTTTCACCTCTGCTCAATGATTTAATACCCTATGGATGACATTTCTCAACGTACACAGACATTCAATTAACCCTCGGTCTGGCAGTCACTCCCGGTAGAACAAAAGACTCATAATTTAATTAGTTTATCACTGATTTGGTCGGATATATACACATAAAACTAAGTGTTCAATTAAAATAACAATGATTGCTTATAAAATATAATAGAATAATCTACCTATAGATATAATGATGTATGTGCGAATTAAACTAGAGTTGGATAAAATGAACTTACGGACAATAAAAATATGGAAACGAGTTATGAGTTTTAAATATTATTATTTAATGAAACAATAGCAAATAACAAATCAAAACATACAAAATTAAGTGATGGGAATGTGAGATAATATGCTTGCAGGCGTATATAACTAATGAGATTAATGTTACATATCTCACTATAAACATTTAATAAAGTGTGGTGCGGTATTGGAGTTTATGCCTATACTTATTAATATGCCAAATTTCTAGCTCTTTTGTAGTCTGCTATATCATACGGAACTTTATAGCCAAAGTTATATAACTAACTATCATAGCGCTCCTATGGCATCTGTAATACAAAGTTAAATTAATTCGAGCATGTAAATAGGCTCAGAGATATGAGGTTAGCGTGTTAACCTAGATTAGGAGGTACTCTAATGCTAGATAAGATTTAATATAAAGGGAGAGAAAACTGGTATAATAGGTTTACTATATCTCTAAGATTAATATAAAGGGAGAGAAAACTGGTTTATAATAGGTTTACCTATATACTCTATGGCACATATTAAAATATTAATTAAGCAAAAAGGTGCGAATGGGTCATTATTCATGGGCTTCAGCCTCGAATGCTCGGTTTGCCCTAAAACTGCTCAACCTGCTACGAATAAGAACATTAGTAGTTCAGGTAGTCGGATAAGCATTCTGAATCATCTAGGTCCTTGTGCCCTAGTTCTAAAAGTGTGCTTGAACCCGAACTAAAGTGGATGAGTGTGGCCTCCACCAGCACGATCAAGAATCATGCAGCAAGCTGATAAGTGTACATTGCGTACTTTGTAAGGACACATCCGCAACTTATACATATATATAACGCAATTGCATAAAATTATATTACCGTGCCTTAAAATTAGATAGCGTCTATTTGCATATCTATATAATCCAGTTCTCAAATTTAGTATTTTAAATATACTATTTAGGGACTAAATTAATTAGTAACCTAGCAGGAAATAAAATTGATTTAAAATTTAATATTATCACATGCGTCTCAGCATAATATAGAATCTTTCAAGAAAATTTATTGGGCAAAGCATATTTACGGGGTGATTAAATATAAAGTCACATTAAAATATGGCTTTGTTGTTTGAGAGGTTGAAGAAACATTATCAGGGAAGTTACAATGATCATTTTTTATGATATATTTTTTTTTAAAAAAGACTATCTCTATGGCTAGTTCCTATGATATACGGGTTACATATATAACATAGTTATAATTCATAACTAGAATTAGCAAACTACAATTTTAACTAGATAACTGATTTTTGTAATATTAATACCCAAAACTTAATCAGTAAAATAATAATATGATCTCGAAACAGTGAGTGAGAATGAAGAATAATAATTCAATTATTTAATATTATATTATAGCGAAGATTTGAAATTATCTTCGCAAATCGATAAGCTAAAATGATATTTATAAATACTTGTGGTTTCGAGTCATTTGGCATATTAAATACATTTAATATGAAAATGATAAAATCATAGAATAAATTGAGTAGATTTTAGAAATAGGCATAAAAAGTCCTCAGAAAATTATACGTTTAAAATATATTATTAGGAGTTTTACATTTTAAAAGAGAATTCTAGTTTTACCTTTAAAAGAGAATTCAAGTTTTACAATGAGGCAAGATTTAGCATTTTACAATCAGGCAAGATTTAATATTTGACAATCTTCTTTGTAGATTTTAGTAAAGGTGTTTGGGAAAGGCAGATTTAATAAATAGCTAGCTTTTAAAAGAAAGAAACAAAAGTCACCGTTTATAAACAGAGCTCTGAGAGAAAATTTACCATTCAGTTGTCTTCATTGCAGTTAGTTTTGAAGCACTTGGGACGATAATATGTTGACACTTGATGATGATTGAAAGTTAATGGAGTTTGCTAGGCTGGTGTATGGCATTATATTTTAGGCATTATATTTCATCGGACCAAAGTTCTTTTCCATTCTCAGGCTAAGGGAAGTGGTGATCTATCGCCGTCCTACTCAATCATTTTAAAGTGAAACCGATGTGGATTCTGCTTACAAATCACTTAATATATATCTCTTCTTTTTGTTAATAAAACTTTCAAGTATTTATACTTTTTTAAACTCCGTCCACCTATTAATTTTTACAAGCTTGAATGTAGCTGAAAAGTCCATTTATTTATTTTAGCAAAACTATTTAAATATATTTAATATTTACAACTGGTAGAGAAACTCATTTATTTATTTTAGAGACACATTTTTAAATTATAACAAGTAATTTAGATTTTGTTTTCCTGCACAATGCATGACCTACTTTGAAAATTGTTTACAAGATCAAATGTTATTTTGGACAAAGTTGCCTTCGCAATTAGTAGAAGACTTATTTTATAATCAAATGCAGAATAAAAGGAAATATACGTATGTGATTTCAATAATATATCAATAAAGTTGCTAAATAATTTAACTAAAATATTTCTTAAACCAGAAATATTTATAAAATGAATATACATATCTGTAATACATATACCATTAACACAACAATAATTTAAAATAAAATATTTCTTAAATCAGAAATGTTTATAAAATGAATATATCAGACGTGTGCTCTATCCGATCTAAACCACAGACATATCACTCGCGTATATATATATGATTCTGCATATATAATAATTTAATATTATTTACATGGGTACTCTGCGAGAGTTTAAACCTGGCATATAGATAGATGTGTGGGTAAAATAAGTGAAATGGGCAGATGGATGAAACTGACTGTTTCAATGTATATATAATAATGAAATCAATATATCTACAGCACTGAAAGACATGTGGACAGTATTTTTTTTTTAAAAAAAAAACAACAACTATATTTAAGAAACCTCGATAACTTATATCTATAAAATAAAAAAGTTCATAGTTTTTGTACACCTATGTAACATTTAACATGTTCATAGTATGCTTAGCAAGTAAATAAAATAAATAGAGACCCTGGCTATTCTATTCTTTCCTGCATTATGGGACTAATCCATTGTAATGAACTAGGGGTATGGAAGTTGAAATGATTGTTGAGGGTGAGAATGTTCTTTTTCTTGTGTGTGTTATTGTATTGACTGCATTCAAAGGATATTATGTTATCTTACTTTTTCAACTGATTCTAAAATATACTACAAGCACATTATGACCTGATTCTTTCATCTTATCACAGTAATAATGACATTTCCTTTTACTCTAGTCCCACCTATGCTCTGCATGATTTAATACATTAGTAGATTGATGAATTTTGTAGATCAAAGTCCATGGATTATTGGTCCAGTTCATCCTTTCCAATGCTTAATATTCTTATAAACTTCTGAGGGAACAATTTATCATTTTATTATTTTTTATTGCCAACTATTGTAAACTTGAGTGCTTTTCTAAAGTATATAATGACTTGTAATTTTTTGAGCTAAGTCTCATAAGTATTGTATACTATAATATATATATATTACATACTCATTATTATTTTTTTCCCATATGTCGTAGCATCGGCCGGGAGGCAAACTCGCAACAACCGTTTGCAAACAACTGCTGCAGCTGCACTGACCTCTCGGCTAACAATGCAAGATGTAGTTTTAAAAGCCAAGCTAATAAAAAAGAATACTTTTAGTGATTATTTAATAGATTAATATCTGGATCTGTAGAAGTACTTATAAAAAGATGTACCTATTTGTTTTTTTTATGCCTTGTATTGCAACTATTCTAGCCCAAGCTGCTTTTGATTTATTCATAGTTTAGAAAATATATATTATATGTATTTTTTTACTGGAATCATTACAAGAAGTTATTTACATTAGATGCCTTAATCCATACTACTTATTTTATTTTTATGTGATTTGGTTTAACTATATATTAATGAATTGTAAAGTTGAAGTCAGGAGGAGATAACCAGGCATGAATTTAATTACGTAATGATTATCACTACGAATGTAATTTTTTAATAGTAATTTGAATACATGCACTTTATATATACATAGGCTAATTTTTCTTATCAAATTATTATTAAATTATAAGCACTAGGAATGTTTATAATTTAATTAATATTTAAATCTGTATCATGAACTTAATTGAAATTTAATAAATAGATGCATTGAATTTGGATTAATGAAACTCTGAATTGAGTGTTCAGATTCTAACCAGATTCTGATCAAGGAAATTTATATTGCTGTGCCAATTTCATAGTTTAAAGAATTTTACCAAATAAGTTTTCACGATACTTCATTATTCTGTACAGTTTTTAATATCAGGTAATACCTTCAGTTAGTTTTAATAATTCATGAATTATTCAAAGCATCAAAGAATAATTGTTGTGCAGATAACTTTAGTGGTACCTGCTTTTATTATATTTGACTTAGTAGTTTTATATATGTACACATACATTTTTATATGTATTTACAGCTTTGAAGAATACTGGTGTGGTGTCAAAACTGTTGGGTTGAAGATGTTTAAAGAAATTGCTTGATATTAAGTGCATTTGTGATTTAATATTATTATTGACTTTTAATATAATATAACCTAAGCAAAAGTATACTTCAAAATTTTTATTATATATATTTGTCGCTGATTTAATACATACAAATTTATGAATGTTTCCTGTTACCAATATTTTTGAATCGTAGTAAAACCCTTCTTATACAAGGAATTATGTCTATATTTACCAAAAGATATAAAAAGAAAATAAAATGATAAAATTTCATCATTAAATTTAATGATGAAAACGCTTTCTATATTTTATTTGATGAACAGACACAGAAATTAATTTAAAAGGATTGAAACATTAATTATAAATGTCACTATTATTAAGAAGAGAAATATGAAGCCTCACCCAAAGATATGCGGAATTTTTAACATATATACACAGATGTGTGCTTAATCTACATATACAAAAAATTAATCATTATATATATATTTACAAACTTATATAATTTTTTCATTTCTATAGCTGCAATCAAAGTTTCATTAGGTTTTAATTTTTAATAAAGAATTTGGTATCCGTTAGTGCATATATATGCAGATGAAACGGACTTAGATAATTAAAAAGAATAAAGAATTAAGTAGGAGAGAGTGGAGGTGATTTTTATGGAAAAGAACTTGATAACAAAAATCACAATTTTAAATTATTCAATTTTCAAACAATCATTTTTTCTAGAAATATATATAGAATATATGTATATCAGATAGCAACATATCCCTTGACTTTTATAAGAGCAATGTTTTGTTTTAGTGCCATCTATAGGAAGCTACAATAACCAGTGATTACCAGACTAGAGTGCATTTAATTTATCATTCCCCAATTGGTTTTGTCCTTTTATCTTTATCAGTGAGAACTTCATATGCAAAACTGGAATCAGTGCGTGTGTGTCCGGAAACTACTTTTATTCAAGCTAATAGAATCAAGAACTTATCTTGTGCTATAAGTTATACAGTAGCATCATCCTACAAACATTTGCAAAAATTTCCTAGGAGCTAATATTTTGTTGGAAATAATTGACTTGAGCTCTATGTACTTGTTCACGATTGTACATTTCATTTTTTCCTTTAAAGATTCTTTTGCAGCTAAGCCACTTTTCATATATATATTATTTTTTTAATATTTTGTGATGATAGAAAGATCAGAAACATTCATGTGGCAATACTTCATCAAATGTAATTATAACAAAGAAGCAAAGTGTAGTCATTGTGGTGCAATGCTCAATTGTAAAGGTTTTCTACAAGTGGCTTGCTTTGACATTTAAAAACTAAACATTTTATTGAGAAGCCTATGTTGGCAAATGATTGCAACTCAAATGTTCTATATGAGGTGAATCTGTAGAAAGCTTTTAGAAATGTTTAAAATGTATTCATTCTCAGCCAACGTTGTTTAATTTTTTTTAAAGAAAAGCATAGAAGAAGAAATCATTGTAAAGATTGTTGCTGTAGATGGATTTTTTTATCAATGCCTTATGTAAAAATGAATTTATTCAGCAAGTAATCAATGAAAAAGATTTGCTTTTTCCTAAAAATCTTAATCATTTTATGCAATTAATGTATAAACAATATAATATTATAAAAGAAAATATAATAAAAGAAATTGAACAATCTTTTAAAAATGGAAAGAGATTCAGTTGGAGACAAATATTCATCATTTAAAAACAAACATTATTTTAATATCAATGTTCATCAAGATAAATACAAATTTTGGGATTGCTATTAATGGTAAAATAAATACAGAGAATATGGCTGAAGAAGTAAAATTGAAGTTAAAAGAGTATAGATGATCAACAGAGCATCATATAGTTGCATGCATAATGGATTGGGTGAGGGTCATGGTGAAATTTGGACAATTGATAGATTGTGAACATCAGCTTTTCTATGCACATGGTATACTCCTTGCAACATGTGACATTCTATAGAAGTGATGAATGATTTTGAAAATGTAATTGATGTAGAAACAACTGAAGATCATGAGGAGATTTAGAAGTGGTTGAAACAGAAAATTACAACTCAAATATAAGCTTTGAAAACAATCCTGATAAGGAACAAAAATGTCATATCAGAAATGGCCTATTCTCTGGTGCATTGAACATAGTTAATATCATTAATAAAGTTAGAGCAATTGCACCAATAGTTCAAAAATCTCCACTGAAAGAAATGATACTCTTCAGAATTATGTTAAATCTTCATTGAAGCAAGAAAATTTAAGCCTAGTACTCGATTCTAAAACTAGATGGAACAGTTTGGTAGGCATGTTAGAATGATTTTTACAGTTAAAATCACAAATTGAAAAAAACGATTGACTATAATATGAAAAATCCAATATGTGAAGCAGCTCTTATTGACCTTGTGCATGCATTGAAATCAGATTGCAAAACCTTTGCAGTCATGATGCAACACTTCTTACTGCGGAGGGAATTTTTTCTTTCATTTCACATAAGAACTTTCTGAGAAAAATTTATGTAATTTAGAGAAAAGTTCAGGAAGCACTAATTTTAAGAATAAATGAGAGACGGTAAAAAACTTTGCTTGGATTATTGAAGTATATAGAAATTGGAAAAACTTATTGTAAAAGAAATAGAAAAAATAATAGAAACTGAGTTGCAACCATTTCCAAGCAATTCAGCCTTAGTTGTTACAGCAAAACAAATAATAACTTATCTTAGGTTTTCCTTTTCTGAAGCATCACAATCTGATTTGTCACATTTACATTCCAACCCCAAGGGAGAGGGTGACACTGAGAGCGAAAGGCAGAGATGCTTTGTGAGAAATTGGCACATTAAATCAAAAAACAAACTTTCAAAGAATATATCCAAGAAGTTCAAAACCTTTGAGCCAACTGGTGAATAAACAACAAATGTAATAAAATTAATGGACTCTCTCGAATTCATACCACCAACAAATGTAGAAGCTGAAATATCCTTTTCAGCTGCAGCACTATTTATAACCAAAACTAGAACTAGACTCAGCAATAAAAGCATAAATTGCTGTGTTTCTTAAGCTCATATTACCTGTCAATTGCTAAATCAGTCTCAAAATAAACTAACATGAAATAAAATTTTTTTTTTTGACACTCTAGTCACTACTCTGTCATGGTTTAAAAATAAAATGCTAGTTTTCTGAAAAATAAGTTTTAAATTCATTTCACTTGGTTGTTTATATATATATATGATTAAAATCAAAAATAAAGCATGTCCCTTATTCTCAGGAGGCTGTAAAGTCACCAACCAAGGCAGCGGTTGGTGGCCGAAGGCGGAGGGTGCTAAGAATCCCCTGATTGCGGACCCAGGATGCCATTTGATGATGACTTTTTATTTAGGTACTTACAACTGCAGATCACTTTCAAGTGAAGGAAGATTACTAGAATTAGAAGAAGAACTTTCTTATATTAAATGGGACATTATTGGACTTTGTGAAGTTAGAAGAAAAGGTGAAGAGGCGATTTAAAAAGTGGACATATATTCTATTATAAAGAAACAAATATTGGAAATACAAGTGGAGTAGGATTCATTATAAATAAAAAGTGGAAGAACAACATTGTGGAGATTGATGGTGTATCGGACAGAGTGGCAAGATTAGTTATACAACTCAGGTTTATGCCCCAACAAGTTCTCATAGTGATGAAGTAGTAGAAGATTTTTATATGGATGTACAAAAGGCTTTTGATCAGAGTAAACAACATTTTAAAATTGTCATGGGAGACTTTAATGCGAGAATTGGTAAACAAATGAAAGATGAAAGTGCTGTAGGTAATTTTGGTTATGGTAATAGAAATGAGAGAGGACATAGACTTGTGGAGTTTGCAGAAAAAGAAAAACTTTATATTATGAATTCTTTTTTTGAGAAAAATGTTAAAAGGAAATGGACATGGAAGCATCCAAATGAAGGTACAGCAGAATTGGATTATATTTTGACTAACAGGAAATACATATTTCAAGATTGTAAGGTTCTTAATAAATTTAACACAGGAAGTGATCATCGATTAGTAAGGTGTAAGATACGTGTTAATGTAAAACTAGAGAGACAAAAATTATTAAGAAAAACAATATTTACAGTTGATATTGCTAATCTTCAGAAACATTCTAATGAATTTAAATTAGAACTTAAAAATCGGTTTCAAGGATTAGTAGATTTTGAACAGGATTCAGATTTGAATGAAATTAATATGAAAATAACTGATACACTTTTAAAAACTGCAACAAAGATAGCTGGTAGAAAAAAGCAGCAATTGACCAATAAAATTTCTACTGAGACTAGAGAATTTATGAAGAAAAGAAGGAATATGAAGATATACAAAAATGATGCATTAAAAAGAATTGAATATCTCGAATTTTGTAAAATGATGCGGAAAAGAATTGAAAATGATATAAGAAAGTATAATGTGAACTAGCAAGGAAAGCTGTAGAAGAAAATAAAAGTCTTAAGAATGTAAAACAACATTTTGGTATTGGTAGGAAATTTATATCTGCAATAAGAAAAAAAGATGGAATTATTACTAAAAAGAGAGATGACATCATGAAATTGGTAGAAGATTTTTATCAAGAATTATATAGTAATAAAGAACAAGTACCTCCTATATCTATTACATCTTCCGAATTGCCCAGAATTTTAAATGAAGAAGTGAGACATGCAATTAAAGGTATGAAGAAAGGAAAGGCTCCAGGTAATGATGGAATTATAATTGATATATTAAAAGAAGCAGGTGAAGAAATAGAAATTTTTTTTAGCAAAGTTATATACCAAATGTCTAAATGATAAAGATGTACCGGATGATTGGAAGAATGCAGTAATAATATTAATATTTAAAAAAGGTGATAAAGAAGATATTAGAAATTACAGACCTATCAGCCTTTTATCAGTTTTATATAACATTTTTACCAAGATAATTACAACTCGTCTACAGAGAACATTGGATTTCCACCAACCAAGAGAACAAGCTGGATTTAAAAGTGGTTTTAGTACAATAGATCATATCCAGGTGTTGAGAGAAGTTATAGAAAGGACAAATGAATATGAGTTGTCATTATGTTTTGGATTTGTAGATTATGAAAAGGCATTTGATTCTATAAACATTTCTTCGGTGATTAAAGCATTGGATCATCAAGGTATAGATCCAGGATATTGTCATATTTTAAAGAATATTTATAAAAATGCAATAGCAACAATTAGATTACATAATGAGACTGGGAAAGTCAACATTGAGAAAGGTGTAAGACAAGGTGACTCCATATCTCCAAAACGTTTTACAGCAGTGCTGCAAGAAGTATTTTGTGGATTAAAATGGGAAACTAAAGGAGTGAAAGTAAATGGAGATTATTTAAGTCATTTAGATTTCACAGATGATGTAGTTGTTTTTGCAAATAATGCTTCAGAGCTGCAGGATATGTTGCAGGAATTATCAGATGAAAGTAGGAAAGTAGGACTAAAGATAAATGTTAAAAAGACTAAAGTAATGTTTAATCGATTTGCTCAAAATATGAAAATAAAGATTGATTATGATGAATTAGAAGAAGTTAACAGTTACAAATACCTTGGTCAGATTATTAATATAGATGGAAACATAATGGAGGAAATTAATCATAGAATTAAACTTGGTTGGAGTGCTTTTGGTAGAAATAACTTGATACTAAAAGGAAATATGCCTATGTGTTTGAAAAAGGTTTTTAACAAATGTGTTTTACCAGTTCTTACTTATGGATCTGAGACTTGGACACTTAATAGAAGAGCAATACAGAGACTTCAGACCACTCAAAGAAGTATGGAGAGATGTATGTTAGGAGTAACAAAAAGAGATCGAAAACACAATGTATGGGTAAGAGAACAAACAGGTGTTACTGACCTCATTGAAAAAATTAAAAGATTGAAGTGGAGTTGGGCTGGACATATTGCTAGAAGAGATGATAATAGATGGACAATAGAAATTTTAAACTGGATTCCAAGAGATTGTAAAAGACCCAGAAAGAGACCATATGTGAGATGGATGGATGAAATAAGAAAGTGTGCAAGGATGATGTGGAGAAGAGAAGCTAAAGATCAGAGAAGATGGATTAAACTTGGAGAGACCTTCATCCTGCAGTGGATTGATAATGGTTGATAATGATGACATGATTAAAATGCTATGAAAATTTCAGTTTTAATTCAAGTACAGTAATCCCGGGGAAAAAAACTTTTTTTTATCCCGGAATTCTGGGACTTACCAAAATTCGGGAAAAACCTCTAGTTGTTAGAAAGAAAATGTAGAATTTTTAATGGTTTAACTATTTGGAAAGTTAGTTTATGATAGAGTAAGAATTAAAACAGGCTGTATTGCCACTCAGTGGAAGCCAAAATAATCATTGGATGCCAGAAGGCTTGTGCATAAAATCCCCATCTAGTGTCTACTGATCCAATATCCCCAGACTAGTTTCTGGTTTGTGGCCTTCATCAGTGAGGAGCCTTGGATCCAAGATGGCTGCTGGAGGGTTGCATTAGATCCTAAGATCTAGATGCAGTGCTCTTAGATCCAAGGCTCCTCACTGACAAAGGCTGCAAGCCAGAAACTAGTCTGGGGATATTGGATGAGTAGGCACTAGATGGGAATTTTATGCACAAGCCTTCTCGCATCCATTGATTATTCTGGCTTGCACTGAGTGGCAATATGTATGGAGAATTTTGCCTGTTTTAATAACAATTATAAGCAAGCATAAGAAATGTTGATCATGTGATGTTTATTGGCATAAGAGTAAGAATAACAGTGAACAAACAAGTTTTTATTAAAATTTGTATGTTTATTCTTTTGTTTTTTCAAGTTAACATAAAATGCCTTTTATAAAGAATATTATTTTATGTAGCAAAGATAAAAAGAACCAGAAATAATTGGATGCTTTAGAAATGTGGATTTTGAAAAAGTTAGAGATAAGTTTTGAAAGCACAAGATTAAAAATATAGATATATTAAAATGAATAATAAAAAATTTATTATTGAAAAAGTTTAGAAAAGAGAAATGAGTAATAAATAAAAAAAAAGAAAATATTAAAAAAATTAAGGGGAACTGGATTGGATATCCTTTTAGGATAAGGAAGTATGAGTACCTGTTGGAAATTAGAAAAATAAAGGTAGCAGAAATTAGTATATATTTTTAAGATGAAAATTGCAGTTAATGAGTTTATATTTAATTCAAGCACCCTTTCTTGCCAATGACAGATAATTATCAGTTATAATAAAAACTGTTAATGATTTACAATTTCAATGCTTGTAATTTTATTGAGAGAGAGATTAAACATGATTTTGAATACAAAACTATTCATTAAAAATATTTACAAATGATGGATAGTTCATGGTGAATTAATGACTATGGTTGAAAGAATGAGAGCATTTTAAACACCTGTTTTATTTCAGTAATTATGATATAAGATGCTGGTATATAGTAACCAAATTCCGAATTTTGAACTATGAAAATACAATACTTAGAGATTCAATTTCAAAGATACCTTTTCATCCGTTTCACTATCATTAATTAAAAATCAGAATAGACTTGAATTATACATCCATATATGTATATTAAACATATTCTTAATTGTTCACAAAACTGAACCATCCAGCACTTCCTACTTAAATGTCCTTTTCTGCTTGGCATGAGAAATGTCATCAACTCCTACCTTTCCTCGCACAGAAATACCATCTTCAACCTCCAAGAATCCATAGAAACAGGGGTCTTTGCAATCATTAGACTGTCAATTTTTCTCATCTATGCTCTCTGGTTGCTCCGAGGTGCCATCATCCTTGACCAGAGAGTACTTTCAGTAAATCAAAAGCTCTTGGACTTAATTCACACTCTCAAAACCCGAGACACCAAACTAGCTCCATTTCCACTCCTCACAGACACTTGGGCAATCCTCCAACTCCCATCCTCTCAGCCTCTGCCATAGGACTCAATCACAAAGACATGCTCTTCTAGCCAGCCTGAAGTACACACCAATTCCCCTCTCCACTTCCCATTCCCTTTTACATGTATCCTCCCCTCTTACTATTTTGTTTCTGAAATTTCATTTGTTTCACTGTATCTGTTTTTTTCTTGATGAATAAACATCTCATCACTGAGAAAAAAAAAAAGGAAAAAGAAAAAAGAATATTCTCTATATATGTAAAGCAGATTTGGCTCTTAAATTACATTTTATATTTTAATTATATAATGAACTAGCAAAGCGTCATGAAAATGCATTCATTCATAGCAACAATTTATGACCTATGTATTACATTTGGGGAAGATAAGAGAAAGGAAGGTATGGGAATAACTCCATTGTTTTAATTTGGTTTTATTCAAATTATTATTAGTGGAAAATTATTCTTTTATTGATAGTTTTAATTTATGACACAAATTTCATGAAGAATATTTATTAAATATCATAAAAGAAGTGCTATCAATCAGAAAGAAAGAATACTGTTTATAAATAAATTTACATATAAGACTAGAATTGACATTGAGGAAATGATGGCACTTTTGAATTATATTTGCTTATAATGTAAAAAAAGCCAAATTGAATAAAGCATATTAGTAAGCAGATCTATAATGAATTTGAGATAAAAAATAACAAAACTATATTTATGAAAAATAATTTGGAAGAATAAATATTCAAAAATTCCTGTTTAAAAAATTTGGAATTGCAATGTTTATATAGAATTTATTAAAGATAATTTTTCAATTGTTAAAATTGAACTCAAGAATTAGTTAAATATATTTTTTAGTGTAGAGTTTTGATTAGTACATAAATATGGATAGTTACAAAGATAGAAATATATGTACTAATAGATATACAAAGAATATGTAGAAAAAAGCTTTCACAAAATATTTTTAAACAGTATGTGCTTAGCCAGCTTTTGACTATTACAAGTCATAGACATAAACATAAGAACTATTTGTATTTTTATATTGGACTATTTCCATCATCTAATATGTGTGTTAATGTCTTTAGAAAAGTTTAATTTTTAGTTAAATATTCGAAATGCATTCAACTGTTAGTAATATCACAGCAAACAGGTTAGTATATGCACCAACTGTTAGTAATATCACAGCAAACAAATGTTAGTAATATCACAGCAAACATGTTAGTATATACACAACGTTTCGAGAGGTATTTTTCTCCCCTCTTCTTCAGGTGTTGCTGGCCTGACCAGTGACAGTATTAGCATGGGATTCGAACCTGGGCCCTTAGAATCTTGATAATTAAATTTTAAGGTAACGCTCTAACGAACTATTTATTATATGTATGTGTTACTTCTTATATTTGTTTTGTAAGAAGTCTTCACTGTCTATCATTAATTGAATCTTTTCATAGGAATAGTGTTAATGCCAAATTGGAACAACAGTATGGTAGCACTGTAAATGTATCCAGCCTCTGCATAAGAGGAATTTCTCTATAAGGATATGCCATAGCAATCTTTAAAAACCATTTTTGACTTTTTTTTGAAAAAATGTCCAACATTTTTTTAAAGCAGTAGCCATTTATAAGACTATTGAAATTATCAAAGGAAAATAAAATAATTAATTTTATCTTTAGAAAAATACAAGATTAATTCATTACAAAATTAAAAACATTTAAGATTATATATAATACTGTTTACCTGCGCTTTACGCAAAAAAGTGAAGCTTGCAAAGTATTATTAAAAGTTATATGGCTAAGCACTTTCGGAGAACTTAAGTCTTCATATTCATAGCCTACATTAATTGAAGTTTAGCGGTGATTTATGCAAAATTTATTCAAATTTTCTTTCATATCATCCATTTTCTGGAGATTGTAAAGCACGTGCTTTACAATCTTCAGAACACGTGCTTTACAATCTCCAGAAAATGGTCATTATGAAAGAAAATTTGAATAAATTTTGCATAAATCACCGCTAAACTTTCAATTAATGTAGGCTATGAATATGGAGACTTAAGTTCTCCGAAAGCGCTTAGCCATATAACTTTTAATAATACTTTGCAAAGCTTCACTTTTTTGCGTAAAGTGCAGGTAAATTACTTACTACTCAAAGGTGAAGTATAAAACTAGTATAATACTATTGTAAATTGCATTTAGTTTTATTATATTACAGTCTATAACAGGCTTTATGACACATAACCACAAATAGAACAAATATTTATAAACAATACAAATTTTATTTAGCATATAATTAAAAATAAACTTTGATTAAAGTGCAATAAAAAAAAAAATTATGCATAACATCAAAAATTTTTTTTTCCTATTCAACTAAATTCTATGCAATATTTTTATACCCATAAAAATTTAAATTTTCTTCAAACAAAAAAATTGACATTGTAAGCACAAAC
This sequence comes from Epiperipatus broadwayi, assembly GCA_028023455.1. Classification (NCBI taxonomy): domain Eukaryota; kingdom Metazoa; phylum Onychophora; class Udeonychophora; order Euonychophora; family Peripatidae; genus Epiperipatus; species Epiperipatus broadwayi. The sequence continues at coordinate 2,838,235 of JAQFVV010012410.1, read as the reverse complement.
AATATTGGCAAAAAAAAAATAAATAAATAATAACTTGTGTGGCTTGAAAACTATAACAAACAACTGCACAATATATTTTTTGATCAAAGTTTTATTTAATTAAAACTATTTTTGTAAAAATATAATAGCTGATTGTTGATTTTTAGAAGGATTTTTTAACAATACTGCAAAACAATAACAGAAAAAGTAATAACAATATATAAATTGCATCAAAAATAAAAATTCTCACAAAAGTTTAAATTTAATTTAATGAATTGTGATTCAACTGAATATTAACTCCATCTGACATAGTAATTTTTAAATGCTGATTGTAAAACGTAAAATTATTGTTTGGTTATATATATTTTTAAAAAAATTACAACTGAAATGTGTATATTTTTGTCTATTTATACTCTGTTAATATATATATATATATTTAATATTAATAATGTGCTTAGTAAAAAGTTTATTAATTAATTATTACTTTTTTAAAGTTTTTTTTTTTTTTATATTGGATTTTAAAAGTTTTTTATATTTTTGAATCTGGGACAACAAATTAAATATTTTGGTATAGGATAGCATTATAATTGCTTGTTTTTTTTTTAAATATGAGATTCTTGATTTATAAGACAGTTTGGGGAATCAGTTGCTGCCCCAGCAAAAGAAGTATACAAAGAAAATAAATGAATTAAAAATATAATTTATGAAGAAAGTTATTTCTGAATCACATTTGTTCAAGTGGAGCAGATTATTGATTATTTATCAAATCTAAATAAAAAACAAAAACGATTAAATTGGAAAAAAATAATGATTATTTGCTGTATTTAGCTAACAAGCATTTGGTTAGTTTGGCCAGGGAGCATATTTTATGAAAAAAGTAAACTATAAGTTGTGTATAGAGTAGTAATTTATTATTGGACTATTTACAAGGGCAATGTACAATAAATTAGTAATACAATATTGCATAAATATGAATTCACTAATATTATGCATTCATAATGTTGAATAAGATCGTGAATGATCTGAATAAATATTTAAATCTCATTTTTCAATTTTTAGATTGCATGGATTACTAGGCAATTGAGAAAGTGGCATGATTAATATTTGGTACTCCATTAGTAACTTCTAATTCTCAAGACACTTGTGAATTATCATTTTTTTCTCATTTTCTTTTTTAAACTTTTTTTAAAAATTTTTTTAATTCTGTCTTATTAATTAGAAGCTATTTATTGTAAAAAATTTAAATTCCTTTCTAATCTCGTTTTTTTTTTTTTGTCATTTTAATTAATATTCTTTCTAGATTATAATTCTACTGACCATATATTAAATACTATTTTTTTTTATTTTTGTAGAATTTATTTATATAGAAACGTATAATAAATTTAAAACTTAATATTGATTAGGAAAAAATTAATTCTAAAATATACTTTGTTAAATGGGGAGAATGTGTAATTCTTATTCTTATAAATATTAAAAGATACTTAGAATTAAAAAAATAGAAACTTTCAGTTATTTCTATTTAGTCCTTTTTAAATTAAAAAATTAAAATTCTGATTTATTCATTTATGTACAATCACTTAGGAAATGATTTTTTATTACCAAAAGAACATTTAAATTGATTGGCTTGTAAAAAGAGAGAAGGGGGGGGGGAGGGTGAGAGGGGCGAGGGAGGGAGGGAGAGAGAGAGCAGTATTATTTATCAATAAACACAAAATATTATAAAGTGATTTTTGAGCCTAATTTTTATTTTTTATTTTTTAAAGATTATATAGAAAACTTGTTTTTTTAATACTAATTACTTGTTACGATATTAATTAAACAGTATTTAAAATACGACTATTTTTTAAATGTATATGTATATTTATTTTAGGTTAAAAAAAAACACCTTTTTATATGAAATACTTTTTATTATTATTAATTATATTCATTGATATTATAATGCAGGATTGCTTAACCTTTTTATATTTGTGACCCTCTTTTTATATTTGCGATTCTCTTTCTCAGATGAAAATTTAACAATACCTATTATTTGTTTTTACCATGCCCAAATTATAAGTCCAAGTGTGTAATAGTATTGGCAATAAAATGATAATATTTTTAATTAATATACAAATTTATATTTCCTAATATGTTAGTATTACGTACATAGGATTTGAAATGAAATGTTTGAAAACAAATCGTATACTTAACAAAAAAAATATATGATAAATATAAAAACAATTTTTCATGTGATTTTTATCTATAAAAAAATAAATTTCTTTTTTGCAAAACAACTTATCATTATCCAAAATTAGAGAATTTCTTAAAAATTTTGTGGCCCCCTAATAATTTTTATGTGACCCTCTGAGAGATTGTGATTCATGGGTTGTGAACTATTAGTATATTGCACAAAATAAAATCTTTAAATATTTCTGTTATGTAGAAAGAAATACATAAGGTCTTAAGAATAAAGATTATTAAAAAAATGTTCTATTAGCAAACACTGAATGAATTTTATTTTCATGAAGTTTTACAATTATTTGATTGTGAAGATATGAGTTCATCATAAAGAACACATGATCAATAAGGACTCTCTGCATATGCAAACATATACAAATATTTAAATGAATTTTTTATCATGTAGAAGTTGATGTCTTCATATAAGCATATAATCAACTATGTTAAATCTAAACAAGATTAAGCAAAGTTGTAAAACATATGGATAAGAATTAATTAATTAAGGTGAATACTGTTATATGAATTAAGATTATAAAACATCGATAGGGAATGCAGCAGTTCTGCCACATGTATGATTTTATCTTCTATGGATTTTTTAATGCATGATTTTTAAAAATTTAATTAAAAAATCACAAAAAAATAAGAAATACATAAATTTGAATTTGTAAAATTTAGCTGATTCTGCTTGTATATACGAACTATGAATCATTTTTCGATTAGATAATTGCTTATTTTGTATACTCATTGTTCACCTGTTATTCATGTAATCATACTTTCTCTCAATTTATTATCCTACTGTTTTTTTAATATTTATATTATTCTATAACCTATTATTTTTGTTGATGTATCTTTTATTTTTTATTTAATTATATTGTAAATATGTCAAAAACATATGTAGGATTTGATCTGCAGATTCACATGTCTGTGTGAAGGATTGAAATCAAATGCTAGAGATATAGCATTATCATATAATTACTGCATATCACTGGTATTTGTACATATTGTCAATAATCTTAATAATTTAATCAGTTTATGAATGGCATCAGTTTTTTAGTATTTTCAACTTTTAAAATTTAATAAATAGAACCCAATAATAATTTTTACACTTCATTAATTTTTGTAATCTTATTATAAAAATATATGTAGGTAATCTATAATTTATCTTTTAGGAAGTTATTTTAAAATTGTTTACTGGATACTGTTTTTAGGATTTAACATTAAAATAATATTATTTTGGGTTTTCCTTTTTTTTTTTTACCAAGCAAAGTGGTTAAAAGAAAAAAAGAAATAACATTGTAAAACATCAAGAGGTCAGCAAATCTTTAAGCCATAAAAAGACATACTCTACAGGAGTTGTCAATTTTTTTTTTTAATACATCATACATTTGTAGAAGAAAATATCTAATACTATAAACAAACTTAGCAGTTTTATATAAGGGTTTTTTTTTTTAAAAAGTAATTTATGATTTTAATTTTTTAATCTACAAACATATATGTTTTTGAAGATATGTTAAATATGTAGATTTAACATGTTTGTAGAATGTTTTTGTACACATTCGATTATAAAACTAACAAAATGTCATTAATCCAGCTTGCACAGTACTTCTACATAGAAGATTTAATTGTATTTTTCCAGTTGTGTTATCTAGTATAAATTTTAGTGATCATTAGGTATCAGATGATAGTGTTTAATAAATCTATCCAATACTGTTCTATCCCTAATTTCAAATTCAAAATTTTTTACTGACAAAAGCTATAAACTGGAAATTATTCTGGGGGTTAGAGAATTGGAATAGTCACAATAAATTTGCTACATATTGTTTGTTAATATTAATAATCCAAACTTTGTATAATGTATATTATTTAAATATTCCCCAATCTTCTTTCACGTTATTTTTAAACATGTTACTGCTTATGTTATGAACTTGTCTTAAGCTTAACTTCAGTAATGGACTTATCCAAATTATAGAACTTTCTAGATCAGATTCTGACTATAAAGTCACTGACCAATGAAACAACAGTAGACAAACAGGCAATAATGCAAACAGACTAATCAAATAACTAAATCAATAAATTCCATTATTCACAGTAAGATAGGGGAGTTTTATTAAAGTCCATTTTACAGATGAACTAATACAAATATTATCAAATCATACATTCAGAACAGTAATTTCCTAGTCTGGAATTATTCTGAAAGTAACTTACATTGTTCACTATCTGCAGAATTTAGTCAGGCATCTTTAAATTTGGAACTTGAAACTGCTGATAGAAAATAGTATGGCAGTATGGTCGGAAATATTAGGTTTATTAGAAAGAGAGGCATTTCTTCAATCCACCTATTGTTATTGGCAATAAGAATATATTTATAATCTTCCAACCATAGTGATCATTGAACTATTTTATCTGTTGTAATTATATTATTACTGTAAATAGATTCAATAAATATTTTGATGTTACTTTAGTTGTCTCCCATAGTTTTAAAGTCACTTTATTTGATTTACTATTTAATAAAATTACATTGATGTTAAAGATTATTTACAAGTATTGGTTTTTTAAAAAATTTTTTGATAGCAAAATAGATGGTATTATATACCAGATATTGGTTATAATTGAACAATAATCAATATATATATATATATATGAAAAACAAAAACAAGTTACTCACGTAACCTGCTATCACTTGTTATTTATGTTCAAAAGATGGCGCTTTACCAAAACCACCGAACAAGTGTAAAATTTGTTTACATAAACGAAAAAAGAGTCAGAATTAACTACCTCTTTCTGGGGGTAAGCAAATGAAAGAGGTAGTTAATTCTGACTCTTTTTTCGTTTATGTAAACAAATTTTACACTTGTTCGGTGGTTTTGGTAAAGCGCCATCTTTTGAACCTATATATATATATATTAATGAATGTTGTGAATGAGATCATGTCTGCTTTTAATGTTATCTAATTCCTTTTAAAAATAGTGTTTTAGTAGTGCGAGATGTGGAATTAAAACTTAGATAGCATTAAGAATGAAGATAATGTCTTATATTGGGAAATATATCTCTCTACATGTTCATAATATGTTTGTTGATTGTGAATTTGAATAAGTAATTTTGCAAGGAAGAAAAAAGGAACAACCCATAAGAAAGTGTTCCAAGTTTCTTCATCTCTATGACAGAGGATTCATAATAGATTATATTTGTAAAGTGTCACTTATAGGACAAAAAACAATTAGTAGAAAGGACATTGACAATTATTTTAGTTAAAAAGTCTAGATATTTGGATTCTAATTACCAATATTTGAACTTTTTTTATAATGGATTTGCAATTACATAATAAGAAAGAATGGGTATTTAATTCTAAAGCAGTATATAATTTACTTATACTGAATGTTTTTTACATATGTAATCGTAGGGGTTTGAACTCAGGATTTTTCAGTCTATTTATCCTCCACTCCAGAAACCAATACACATGACCACATACATGTGAAAAAAGACATATGATCCCCAATATACATATTTTGTGTGAAATCAGCATTCAACAGTTGGCCAGATCAAATCTCCCATCCATATATATATATATACACACAATCAGTCCTCTGTTTATATTAAGATAGCAATTCCTTAAACTTTAATGGACAGATTTCACTCTTTTCACCCTTTCAACTATTCAACTATCCATTTCATTGAAAAACTGACAATGCAATGCTCAAAACCCTTATTGGATTTGATATTGATGTAATGTCTACTTGGGTAATGATTACAATATCAAATTAATAAGGGATTTGAACATTCCAGCATTGGTTTTTCAATGAAATGGACAGATGAATTATTAGAAGGATGAAAAGATTAAATTTGTCCATTAAAGTTTGAGAAATTGCTATCTTTATATAAAGTGAGCACGGATTGTATATATGTGTGGGAGATTATAGTCTGGCCCAACTGATGAGGGCTGGTTCTGCACGAAGTATATATATATTGGGGGTCATGTATCTTTTTTACTTGTGTATGGTTATGTGTATCGGTTGCTTGAGATGGAGTGGAGGATGAATAGATTGAAAAATCCTGAGTTTAAATCTGTCTTATTACAAAGAATGGATATTATTCGAAATATTATTATATTCTATTTTGTTGCTAGTAGCTAATTTTATTTAGAAAAGGATTATGTGAGAGTGTTATGTGTATTTATCAGAATAATTAAGGTTTTGATAAAATTATTGATAATTTATGGTAGAATGTCAGTAGGGTATTATTTATTAGCTGGAAAGCTGTATAACTAACACCATTTTCTTTTCAAATCTCATTTTTATTCTATACAAAAAATAGACAATGTAGGATATTAAAGAGGTGTTTTGTAAATAAGGAAGGCCCTTGTTGTGACTGAAGTATAAAGAATAAAAAATTATATGAATAAAAATTCAAAATTTTAAAAGAAAATTGTATCAGTTATAATGTTTATTGGAAAGTATAGGATATGTTTTATAGTTATTATTCTAAATTTAGAGATGATGAAAAATTTAATAACTGAAATTAAAACACTTTTTTTTTTTTTTTAAAAGACAGTAATGTTTAAATAAAATTGATCTCTTAAATTAACAGTGTAGAGTAGAATTTTTTATAGTTATGTGATGGTTAATTATATTTTGTTCCAAATTATTAATATATTTATCAAACATTCCCTCCTCTCCATTTTATATATATCATCAGTTAATATCCACCCTTGAGCAGTCCTTGTTTGATACATATAAATAAATGGTTAGTTTCTCAAGCGGTCTCACAGAAGTGACAGATTGATGTTCGATCCAGAATATTTACTGCTTTAATTTACACAGGATTAACACAAATATTGAATTATATTTGTGATTAAAAATATCTAATGTTTTAATTTGAGTAGAATGCTAATTTATAAATGTGCCAATCATATTGATATAGTAATACCTTTTTGCTTATTAGTCCTAACCTTTTTTTTGTACAGAGAAGTTCATATATTACATATATTTCATTTACATTTCTTTTAAAAAAATGTTAAATTGTTATCATTCTAGAGATTATCGCATGATTTTCTGTTTGATCTGCAAGTTATTTTATATTTGCAATTTAATAATTAATGTAATGATGATTTAATTTGATTTTATGATTGGTAATGTTTTGTAAATTATTTTTGGATTTCAACTGAAAATTTTGACTGTTTATAAATTAGTTATTATGTAAGAAAAATAGATTTGTTAGTTAAAAGTAATGTATATAAAGAGATCACATGATATTTTGTTAATGTTATAAATGCATGAGGGTATTTTAACTTTTAATATTATATACAAATTATTCTGATTTAGTGCTATTACAGCTCAATCATGCAAAAGATGAGGTTCAGATTTCTCAGCGAACACATAATAGCTTTAGCATTTATACTTATATATTTATATAACTTTTTTTAAAAATAAGTCATATTAATCTTTGTTCTGTTTTTTTTTTTTGTCTTTTACTCTTAAATGGAACTTGTTGTATTTTTGAAAAATTCTCTTTCACTCTATAGAAGAGATAGTTATTTGAGAAAATAAAAAACTTTAAAATGGAAGCCATTATTGGATTTTGGCTGCATTTTTAATTTTATTTAAAATATTATATATAGTATTTTATAATTACCTTATATAAGATTTAGATTTAAATTATTTTTTTATATGTAATTTGAGATCATTAACTTTTCAGATTTTTATATTTTATTTTAACATCGGGCTTTAAAAATATTTATCTATAACATTTTAAATAATTTATTTATTTATTGATTATTATTATTATTATTATTATTATTATTATTATTATTATTATTATTATTATTATTATTATTATTATTATTATTATTATTATTATTATTATTATTATTATTATTATTATGATGATGATGATGATGATTATGATGTGTTCTAAAACAGGTAATACTACATTTATTCAAAAATTGCTATAAAATATTTGTATATATTTATATACCAATATATATCTCTTATTGAATACCATATATATATATATGTTGTACTTTTTCTTTTGTACAATTTCTTGAGAGAATTTACTAGCTCATTACATAGCTAAATTTATTATATAATAGCCAAATTCTGAATTGTGAACCATAACATATAAGGCTCATTGGGGCTGGTGTCAAAGGAACCCACTTCATCAGCAGTGCCAAACCTCAACATTGCTAACCATAAATCAGATTAGAGTTGAATCATTTATATTAAGTAGATTTCACTTGGTTTTATTTCCAAAACGTAAAAAATGAAATATGCACACACATCAAATTATACTGACATTGTAAAATATCTCAAGTCATGCAGCAGTCTCTAAAATGATAACAATTTGACATTTTTTTTCCAGAAAAATGTTAATCAAATATATGTAAGCTTGTAAAATTTTGTGCTTGAAGAAAGATTGAGGCTAATCAGCCCGTTTTTATTTGTCATTTCTGATGTTGAGGCTTAGCTTAAGGAGGTTTCCAAGAACCACTCTTGTGAATCTTGCTTTATCTCACAATTTGGAACTATAATTTTTAATATTGATATGTATCGTAGTTAAATAATGAGCTGATAGAAGGCACTTAAAATATATTCATTTGTAGTATTTATGGAAACTTATTTGTTGAAATATAATAAACTATATTACAATAATATTAATACTTCTTACACCGAAAAAATATTAACATTCAAAATATCTTGAATTCATTTTCAATGCCAAACACTTTTTTCAAAGGTAAATTATTTAAGCATTAATTCATAAATGGATATGTAATCGGTGAATCCCCAAAACAAGTCACAATGAGTATAATTATATATACATATATAATTGAAAAGTTCGGTGAGTAATGTCTTCGCTAAAATTAGAAATTAATCTTAAAATATTTTATTTTTAATAGTATTATGAGTAAATAACAGACATATTTGACTATAAATATATTTATTAATATTACACATTAATAAATATCATATTAATAATATATCGTGCTAATTTATATATTCAAGTTTTAACCTCAAATTGGCATAATAATAATATTTAAATAGGAAATATATATCATGTTTATATAATGATTTTAGGAATGCATTTTAATTCAACATCTTTTTGGACAAATAGCCCATACTTCGATACTTTTGAATTTATTTATAGAAAAACAATTTTACAACACATAAATGTTTTTATTTAAAAAAACTGTATTAATAACAAACTATATAAAAATATTTATATATTTACAATAGAATAAATTTAAGTTATGTAGATAAAAATTTGATGAAACTACAATCGTATACAATAAGTTGCTTAACTTCAAAGATGTGTAATCCAAATTCTAATATAATCATGATGATTAAATTTAAAAAGAGTCAAGATATTTATTTTCAGGGTGAAATCTGATGAGAAGTGTTAATGGGAATAAAGGTTTAAACTATGAAAGAGCACAGTTGAGATAGATTGTTGATTGCCAAGTTTTGGTCACATGTTCCTAAGTAAAAATTTGAGAGAGTATAAATATAAGTTGAATCATTCCTTGTTATTTCGTTGGAGGACATTGTATTTTTTATTATCAAATATTATGAGATAGATGCAAGTCACATGATTTTTAGTGTGTGAATAATTATAGATGCATTATAGAGCTGAATATATTTTATATATTATTAAAGAAATTGCTTGAAGTTGATTATATGCTTATGAAACATAAATAGGTGTAGAGAAGAGAAGTATGGGCAGATTTGAAAAAGGTGTAGCATTTTTTCTGCATAATTATTGTACAAAACACATATAGATTCAAGATTTAGCTTGAATCCGATGATTAAGAAACATTTTAGTTGGAATTGTACTCTGTAATAAATTAAAAAAAAAATTTCAATCATGATTGAGGAGCACAAAGGGTTCTGGAATTTAGTTAGAGTCTTAGCAACTGACAGGGTTGTCCATAAATGTTTGAATGGATGTCATCTTATGAAAGTTTTTGAATGATATGCCAAGAGTTGATGTTATTTTGGCATGATCTGTGAAAAAGGAGATTTTGACATGAAATTGAAAAAGCAATGGCATTGAATGGGTGATTACACTAAGTATTGGATTAATAAGTATTATAATATACATTTGTCCCTAATATAAGATGCAAAAGATTTGGGACATTAAATTGAGAATTCTTTGTATATAGGAAAAACAGGCTGTTCTGATAGATAGATGTGAAAATGAGCCCTAGATGTATGCTTTTATTACAGACAAGTTTATAATAGGTCTTGTTAAAAAGCTGTGTCCATGGGCTATAGTAGGCAAGTATTCCACAATGAATAGCATTTGCTATACAAATTTTCACAATGAGATATGACATTTATTAGCAAGATGCATTCATTTCATACTGAATAAGGGTTCATGATAAGACTGTTTAAATTCTTAAAAACTTTATCCATATATCATGCATTATTTGTTTGTTGCTTTGCTTTATTTTTTTTTTTTAATGACGACTATATTTTTTAGTTTTCTAACTTCTTTTGGCAAGTAATACATTAGGTAGTAATATTTTATTTAAATTTATACTGCTGCTTGAAGGCAGATAGTGTACTTAGGCATTAGAGCATTGTGACCAAGCAATAAAATTAACTTTTCATCAACATTTCCTATTTTAATAACAGTTTATTCTATCTCAATTTTAGAGATACATTATGATATTTAATAATGATTATTATTAACACATAATAATTCATCTATAAAGTATTTGGATTATTTTTTAATATTTTATTATTTTCTTCCACTGTATAGTTTAAGTACTATACAACATCTAAGGTATTGTACACTATTAAACTATATATATATATATACACAAAAAAAAAAGACATAAATGCAATATATATATATGTCAAGAATATTAAGGTAATAAAACAAGAACAGCTTTCATGCGTATTGACATCTATAGCAAGCTTGAATATCACCAGATGGCAGCACATTTAATTCTATTGAGGGATAGAGATACCCGTTAATAGGTGGCAAGGGAGTATATACTTTGTCGGGTCTTTTTTTTTTTGAGGATGATATCTTTTTGTGTGCAGAAAGAAGAGAAGATATAGAAATTATATTGAGGACATGTGCAAGGGTGGGTAAAGAGATGGGGATTAAATTTAATGAAGAAAAATCAAATATAATGAAGGTTAATACTGGAGAAAGAGAAGATGTAGAATTTTCATTGGGGGATATAAAGTTAAGTGTGGTGGATAGATATAGATATTTGGGATTCATCTTATGTAATCAGGAAAATTGCTTGGATGAATGGGAGAAAAAATTGTAAATGAAGCAAAGAAAAGAAAGGGATTGGTAAAGAAATTAACAGTATTTTCATATAATAAATATGATGTAGCTAGAATTGTATGGAAGGGAGTTGCGGTAGCAGGGTTAACATATGGTAATGATGCATTATGTGTTAGCAAAAGGGTTTTAGATTATTTAGAGAAAGTACAAAGGGAAGTAGGAAGACATGCATTAGATGCAGAGATGTGGACAGCAAAGGAGGCAATTCAAGGAGAAATGGGATGGTCAAGTTTTTATATTAGAGATGCAAAAAGTAAAATGAAAATGTTTGGTAGGTTGCGTTTATGGATAGTAAAAGAATAGCCAAAATAGTGTTTAATTGGCTTATGAGTAAAGGGCAGGTAACAAGATGGGTGAGAAAGGTAATGCGGTATGCAAAAGATTTGGATAAAGAATTTACCTCAGTACGTATACTTGCATAAAAGGTGGGATGATTGTGTTAGGAGGATTGTTGAGTGTTATAGTGGTAAAGAATGGGATAAAAGAATAGAAGCATTAATAAAAAGTAGGGAGTTGGAGAGATGGAGAACTAGTATGGAGGGTAAGAAGAGTTTAAATATATATAGAAGTAAATGGAACATTGGATGCGAGTTAATTTATGATAATAGTAAGGAAAGTAGTTTATTGTTTAAGGCTCGAATGGGATCTTGCTAAGCAACAAGAGAATATACATGTAAATGGAAAACTATGGGTGATTTAGTGTGCAAATTGTGTAAGGAAGGTATAGGAAATATTAGGCATCTGTTGATTGAATGTAAATGCTTGAAAGCAGAAAGGGTACAGATAATGAAGTTATGGGAGAATAGATATGAAGAAAGTGATTATACAGAAAGTGAGTTATTGGTTTTTGTGCTGGGGTGGCAAAAAGATAAGGGGGATTTAGATATAAAGGCCATAGAGTTGACAAAGATTATGTTGTGGAAATGGGATGGGGCAGAATATGGGAAGACTTTGAGTGGGGAATGAAAAATAAAGTGGCTAACAGGTTTATCTAGGCATAATTGCTAAGATATCCTTGTCTTCATTTAAGGAGAAGCCAAAATACATCACATCACATTTGTGTTATATTTGAGTGAAATGGAAAGAGCAATAGAAAGATTAGGAAGAGGGATAGAGATACCGCTAATAGGTGGTAAGGGAGTAAATATTGTATCAGGTCTTTTTTTGTGGATGATGTATTTTTGTGTGCAGAAAGAAGAGAAGATATAGAAGTTATGCTGAGGACATGGGCAAGAGTGGGTAAAGAGATGGGGATTAAATTTAGTGAAGAAAAATCAAATATAATGATGGTTAATACTGGGGAAAAAGAAGATATAGAATTTTCATTGGGGGGGATATAAAGTTAAGTGTGTTGAAGAGATATAGTTATTTGGGAATTATTTTAAGAAATCAGAAAAATTGTTTGGATGAATGGGAGAAAAAATTGGTAAATGAAGCAAAGAAAAGAAAGGGATTGATAAAGAAATTAACAGTGATTTCATATAATAAATATGATGTAGCTAGAATTATATGGAAGGGAGTTTCAGTAGTAGCGTTAACATATGGTAATGATGCTTTATGTGTTAGTAAAGGGGTATTAGATTACTTAGAAAAAGTACAAAGGGAAGTAGGAAGACATTCAGTGGATGCAGATGTATGGTCAGCAAGGGAGGCAATTCAAGGAGAAATGGGATGGTCAAGTTTTTATATGAGAGATACAAAAAGTAAAATGAAAATGTTTGGTAGATTTCAGTTTATGGATAATAAAAGAATAGCCAAAATATTATTTAATTGGGTTACGAGTAAAGGGCAGGCAACAAGATGGGTGAGAAAGGTAATGCAGTATGCAAAAGATTTGGATAAAGAATTTATATCAATATACTTGTACAAAAGATGGGATGATTGTGTTAGGAGGATTGTTGAATGTTATAGTGGTAAGGAATGGGATAAAAGAATAGATTCATTAATAAGGAATAGGGAGTTAGAGATATTGAGAACTAGTATGGAGAGTAAAAAGAGTTTAAATATATATAGAAGCAAACAGAACATTAGGTGCGAGTTAATGTATGATAATAGTAAGGAAAGTAGTTTATTGTTTAAGGCTCGAACAGGATCTTTAGCAACAAGAGAATATACATATAAATGGAAAAATATGGGTGATTTAGTCTGTAAATTGTGTAAGGAAGGAATAGAAAATATTAGGCATCTGTTAATTGAATGTAAATGCTTGAAAACGGAAAGGGTACAAATAATGAAGTTATGGGAGAATAAATATGAAAAGTGATTGTACAGAAATTGTATTATTGGTTTTTATGCTGGGTTTGGGAAAAGATAAGGGGGATTTAGATATAAAGGCCATAAGGTTGACAAAGATTATGTTGTGGAAATGGTGTGGAGCAGAATATGAGAAAACTTAGAGGAATGGAAGGTAAAGTGGCTAACAGGTTTCTCTGGGCTTAGTTGCTGAGAGATTCCTGACTCTGTTTAAGGAGAAATCACAGTGCATCACATCACATCAGTATACTTGTACAAAAGATGGTATGATTGTGTTAGGAGAATTGTTGAGTGTTATAATGGTAAGGAATGTGATAGAAGAATAGATGCATTAATAAAGAATAGGGAGTTGGAAAGATGGAGAACTAGTATGGAGAGTAAAAAGAATTTAAATATATATAGAAGTAAATGAAATATTAAGTGCGAGTTAATTTATGATAATAGCAAGGAAAGTAATCTACTGTTTAAGTCTCTAATGGGATCTTTGGCAACAAGGGATTAACATGTAAATGGAAAAACGTGGGTGATTTAGTCTGCAAGTTGTGTATGGAAGGCACAGAAAATATTAGGCATTTGTTAATTGAATATAAATGCTTGAAAGCAGAAAGGATACAAATAATAAAGTTGTGGAAGAATAAAGTGGGTTATTGATTTTTATGCTGGGTTTGGGAAAAGATAAGGGGGAGTTAGATATAAAGACCATGGAGTTGACAAAGGTTATGTTGTAGAAATGGGATGGAGCAGGCTTTGGAAAAACGTAGGGTGTGGAATGGAAAGGGAAGGTATAGTGGCTTACAGGTTCCTCTGGTCATTGTTGCTGAGAAATTCCTGACTCCATATAAGGAGAAGTCACAGTGCATCACATCACATCACATCTGACTTTGGTTTTAACTTTTATCGATGAGTACTTTAAATTTAAAGCTAGAAGTATTACATCTGATAACCATCTTTAACTTCATTCTAGTATTTGCATTAAAAGCATGGTTTATTTATTAACTATTTTTTTTTCATCTGGTTTTTATTTTATTGTTTTTTTATTTTATTATTCTTTCTATTTTGTCTAAATTTTATATATAATTCTTAGACTCTTACATAAATAATATCTAACGGTATTTATAATTTAGTGTTGAAATATCAACTATTAAAATATTTAAGAATAAATTCTATTTTTTATTAAACAGTTTGTACTTCTCAACTTTATTTAATTCTTTTCTAAGATAAATGAAAGACAGCTGATGGTTAATATTAAAATAACTTAATTTTATTAACAAACAAATGTTCTGTAAGAGCAGGTGCATTTGAATATATAATAAACTAAACGTTCATCGCTACATAGAAGTTCTTAAATAGTATTTCTTAGTGGCAGATTAGATGGAGTTTTATTAACTTCTGCTAGTCTTAGATTGTTGGGGTTAAAATGATAATAAAAATAATTTTATTTTTATTCCTGTTAAAAATAACTCTTTGAAATTTATTTTTAAAATTATGATTTTTTTTAAGTTACCAAGTGTCAAAAAGAAAATAAGATAGAAATAGTATTAATAAGCAATAAATATTAAACAATTGCCAAATTCCTTATAGATTGTTGTTAATTTTAAATATTAACATAAATAAATAGTCAAATGGTTTATTGCTTGGAAATTTATGAATTCGAATACGATAACTGATAGCATGGCATTTGAGCTCCAGACCTAAATCCCACAGTGCAAAGGAAAATAATCAAATGATTTATTTCTTGGAAGTTTTTAAGCAGTTCGAGTACTGGAAGTGATGCAGCTGAATCTATGATTGTGTTTAAGCTCTATAATGTGCCACTGGGCAGATAATTGAATGATTTATGCTTGGGGTTTCATAAGAAGTTTGAACACCGGAAATGAGAGAATTAGAACCACAACCCTTGAAGTCTCAGAATTTGTTACTCTCCTGCTCAACAATAATGTTATAGTTAATGATAATATTGTAGATAATATCCCCAGATAAATGTTCAGCTAGATCTTGGTTTTCATTAATAAAAAAAAAAGCATTATATTTGCATATACACATTCAGCAACCATATTCACATTTTTTATCCTTATCCAAGCTATGATTCAGAGACTCGAACACTCTAAGATATTGAACTTAGAATAACTTGCTTATATAATTATAAAAGTCTGATCTGAGGTCAACAACGAAATATTTTGGCAGTTTTTTGTTAATGATTTACTCTTTAGATAAAGAAATATATATAAAGCGAAGCATTACACAACTTTCTCAATATATATATATTTAACTTCTCCTTATAAAAATTTTGATGAGTTTTTTTATATTTTTTATGATTCATGCACATACTTTTCTAAATAATTTCATAAGTCAGTTATTTTATATAGCGCAATGTTTTTTATAAACTATATAATATTTAAACAGCATTAAACTGTTCATTTTATATTTAAAATCTAAAGCGCATGTGCAACAGTTTAATGCTGTTTAAATATTATAAATAATTTCATAGTAAATTTCCCCAAGATTATATAGTATTCACAAGCAGAACATTACATTCTTTTTTCTGCTTAAGACTAAATATATAAATTTATATTTGATATACACCTGGGTCTCTTTTTACACAGACTTATTTAACACGATTTTGAAGTTACGCGATTTTGAAGTTCACCGGAAGTCGAACTCCGATAATGCGCTATTACTTTAAATAATAAATTTCGCGTACTTACGTTATATTGAAAGTAATAGCACATTATTGGAATTCGACTTTCATCTTAGTAATTTCAATATTTTCAGTGCTTTATAATAGTAAGATTTTATGCAATAATAAAATTAAAATCATGATTTCCACATTTTATGTATACACATATTAAATTTTACAAGATTATGATGTAAATTTGTTCAAACATTGTGCATGTTAATTTTGCATTTTAAATCACATTCTGTTTTTGCTTTTTAAAAAAGAACGTAATCAATTATTAATTATTTAGTGTCCGCAAGTTTATTTTTAAAAGGTGAGTAATAGCAGTGAAACAAAATTTGATTTTTAAACGGAGTTGAAAATTAAAGACAAAAATAAGAATTTAATTTTTAGTTGTTAGTTTTAATTAAATTTTTCCCAGCAGTGGTGAATAAATGTCTTTTTATTATCGTAAGTCTAAGTTCATAAACAATTAATAAAATCATCATCTCAAAGATTAATTACTAATTACGTTGTCACCAGAAATCCATTGACCTAACATTAGTGTGAAGTTAGCGCTAGTTGTATTTCCTCAGTTTGCAAATGAACGTGTTTTCGGCAAATATCGATAATAATTAAAAGGTGTATAAAAAAATGTAAATTATGCATAAAAATATATTATTTTGAATAAAATTAAATATTATAGTTAAAAAAAGTTTGTCTTGTATCAATTTTTTTCAAATATGAAATTTTTTTATTAGTCATATTTTATTTCCTTATTTTTTTTTTTGCGCGAATTTTAAAGTAATTTTACGTTGGTGCTTTGCTTTTATGCGAATTTTGAAAAATCACAGACTGCACCCCCCCTTTTTCAATGTAAGTTACGCCTATTTTTGCACGATTTCGTTTGCACGTGTTTTCTGAGGAACCTATCTATCGCGTAAAATGAGACCCAAGTGTATATGCTTTCATGATGTTCATATATATATATTGTTAAAAGGAGGGTGCTTTGACAATAGTTTGAAATTCTTGATTGTTATTGATATTAGAATTATCTAAGTGTTGACTGGTTTTTAATGATTTTATATAGATATATAATTTTAGACAGTCTTGAAATGTCTTGAAAATCAAAATTTTCTATAAAAAGCAAACAGTTATGATTTCCTATGCAAAAAGTTTAATTTATCCTAGATTCAAAATATATAATAAACACGAAAAATCCAATTAAAAAATCAATGCTTAAAATTGATTAAAAAAAGTAATAATTAATAAATAAGAATGTTACTATGTGTATCATTAATAATAAAAAAAGTACTAATCTATGTATAATAAAACATTTTCAGTTGCTGTGATTTTTTTTTTTTAAAATGGTAATTTTCTAATTTGTGGTAACCATTTTGAATTTTCTATATCAGACAAGTATGATATTCTGCTGAATCATGATTTGGTAAATTAAAATGAAAAACATAGGGGGAAAAATAATAAGTTAACAATGTACATTTTAAGATTTATTTTTGGTGCACTTTATATTTTGCCATCATAATGTTTTTTGTTTTTGTAATTATCAATAAAACTTAGAACGTTTTTTGCAGTATTGTTAAATTGTTTTTTGATCAATCATGTAACATCTTTATTTTTTTTTTACATAAGTGTAGTATATAAATAATATATTGTTGTAGTTTTAATAATACAAATGACTAAATCTTTTTTTTAACAATATTGCTTAAGATGTTACATTTTTGCTGAAGAATATTAAAATTTTTATAGGTATAAAATAGTAATTAGAAATTACATAGATAACAATTGTTTTTGAGATACTATACACATTTTCAATTTATTTTTAATGTACTTTAATTCTGTATATAGTGAAAGTTTATTTTTAATTACAGCATTAAATAAAATTTTTATTTTTGCAATTGTTTATGTTTGTCATGCAAATCATCTTTTCCTACAATGTGTCAGAAATCCTATTTTCAAATTGCAATATGAATATATCAAATCGAAATTATGCAAGTAAGTCACATTATTCAACTTATAATTAGCAATTTATTATTGTATAACACCTAAATATTTTAATAAATGTTTTAATTATACACCTATATTCCACTTAGCACAAGACTTTTATGCAAAAATTCATAATAGTGATCATCATCAATTTGTACACACTATTTTGATTTACAATCAATTATTCATTATAATGATCATAAAAAAATATAATTTTTTTTTGAGTGGCCATTTTTAAAAATGGTTGCTTTTTTGTAACATTGATGGTGTCATAGGATAGTTATTACAGCTATCTCATCCAAAAGCAAAATAGTGATTTTCATGCTGAAATTGTATAACACATAGTAGTACTGTATTCAGTATTTTGATTATTATAAAATTAAAATAAAATTAATGAATGTATAGTCTTTTATTTAATTTTCATTCCTTGTTTTTACGAGACAATTAATATTTCATTAATAACATATCAAAAGTAAAGATATCCATAGTTAATGACTACAAAATCAGTACATGAATGTAAATCAATACATTACTGTATTGAAAAAGAAATATATACCAAATTTGTTCAGCATAAAATTAAAAATGTACATTACATATATTAGTTAAAATATTAAGTTAATTAATTTTGAATTAAAATTTTCTTTCAATTCAACATTGCTACCATCATAAATCTAAAATATTTTCAATAATATGACAAGGGACAAAGAGTGTAAAACAGTTTCAGATTTGTGCAGTTAATATCAAAAATTACTAAATGTAAGTTAAAAATAACACTTACTTTGCTTCCTCAATTTTAAATCATCTCATAATTCTTTTCAAATGTCCAAAGCAATGGCAACATTATCACATATGTAAAGAAAAAATGCAGTACCAAGGAAAAAAAATTCATTCAGCATAAAACTAAAAATAATTTTTGATGATATGTACTATTAATATTACATTTTTAATTGTGTATAATATAAACATTAGCTAAAATTTCAGACAATCAATTTTGGATAAAAATATTTACGAATGCTAATTTCAGTCAAATTTAAATTGATATCCATCATAAATGAATTCCATTTTTTTGGGGAAAAATGTGAGTATGATTTTATGCAATTAATAATAAATTGTGTATAATGAAAATGCAATATAAATAAAGTGAATAAGATTAATGCTTTTAATTTTTATTTAAATAACTCTTAAGTCTGTTGACAAAATGTATTGCACTGTTCAAGAAATTGCTAAGTTTATTTGGCTATTGTTATGCTAATAATAAATAACAAGCCTTAATGGTCAATCAAGTGAATTGTTATTAAACATTGTTTTTGTTTAATTTTAATAATTTTCACATAAATAATATAGTGTAATACTGTCATACAAATTTAAAAAAAAGCAACAACTTCATTATGGATTTTTTTCCAGCATAATGATAAACAGTTGTATGGAAGAACACAAAAAATTGTTAAATGCTAGTTTAGTTTCATTTTCTCAGTCCATTTTACTGTACTTTTTATACAATGAAAACACACAGTTTTTCTAGCTATATATATATATATATTTAAAGAGATTCTGTTTAAAAGTCATCACAGTAACTAATATATGACCATGAAAAAAATCAAGAAAATCTTTGAGCTTGGAAACTAAAATTGTTATTTTACATTGATTGGAAAAAGGAGAAAGAAATAACATATGTTTCTCTATGGGTTTATCTGTGTCTACTGTTACCACCATTTTGAAAACAAAGATGAAATAGAAGAAAGTGCTCAGAACATCATAGGTGCCTCCAAAATTTTTAAAATCATGAAATTTGGCATCCTTTATTAAAAAAACTGGAAAAATTTCTGCTACTTTGGATTAATTCATGTAATCACCGATATATACCATTATCCTTTTTATTAATTCAGTGGAAAGCAATAAAATTCTTTCAAGATTTTTGGTAAAAAGTGATTGAGAAGGGAAATGAAAATGTCAGATTATTAGATTTTAAAGACAATCATCAATGGTTTGATGGATTTCAGAATTGTGGATTTTACACAATATAAAAATTACTGGAGAAGCAGCTTCAGCAGATACTATTGCAATGTCAATTTTTTTCTCTGAACTATTGAATATTATACAGGAAGGAGGATATACCATGAAACAAGTCTTCAGCACTGCTGAAACTGGCCTCTTTTTGGAAATGAATGCCTTTACACACATATATTTCAAGAGAAAAAAAGAAAATCCCCAGATTACAAGTCATCCAAGGATTATTTTGCATTATTGCTTGGAGAAAATATGGAAGATGTAAAACTGAAACCACTTCTCATCTACCACTCTGAGAATTCATATGCATTTAAAGGAATTAGAAGACAACAATGGATATTAGAATGTGCAATTGATGTCTTAGAAAACTGGATAGCAATGATTGGTGAATGGATCACAGGAAGTAACAACTTTAAGCAGTTTTTTTGTTTACACAAGCATATAACATATGTTAATATTTTTTTAATTTTTTATATATACTAGATAAGTTGTTTTGTTAATTTAATATTCACACTTTATAATATAATTTTTTTATCTGGAGTAACGGATCAATTTTTCCCACATAGACCCCATTATAAACTCTTACTTTTTATATATTTTTGCTTAATGATGAGTTTTGAGGAATAAATTATCTTTGCTAAATTGGGTAAAGGTGTAAAATGAATAAATCTTGTACAATAATTTTTTCCAGGATGAGTTTTTTGTCTAGTTTTATAAAATGGCTGCTGTTAAAAAAATAGTAGATATTTAAAAAAAAGTTGATATTTTTTTAAAAAGATGATGATTGTTGATTGCTATGACATATTTTTAGATAAACACTCCTCATATGTGGGAATTTGCATATTCTTATATACTTTGGTCATTATCATATTATGATACATTATCATAGTAAAAGCTGTATTCCACATATCTTGTAAATGTTAATGTGTACATTTAAGAATTGATAAAATGTATTTTTAAAAACCCTTTTTAGATATATAGACATATTTATTTAAGTTCATTTCATCAGTTATATTTCCATCTGTATTATTAATTTGATTCAAGGTATTTGTTGTTATTAACTTCTAATTCATTGCTCACAATCTTTATTTTTTCTTTTGTGAAAAACATTAAAAAACTTTTTCTAGTCTTTTTAGCATTTATTTTAATTCTATTTTTTTGTTTCCATGTAATAGTTTTTGTAAAGTTTTCTAAAGCTTTTAAGAATTATTTGTAAAAACAACTATATTGTTAATGGTAACTCTCATCAATGTCAACAAAAGCAATAGATTATATAAGTAAAATAATATGAGGTTAAAAGTTATTTATCTAGAACTCATTTTTCATATAGATATTCATTTTCTTTAACTACCATACCTTCCAGACATAATACATTGGGGAGCATGTTCTCAGAGTTATAGGGGGGAGGTTATTCTATGGGTTGTGTGTGTAGTATTTATTGTTTTTATTTTATTAGCAATTGTTATGTATAAGCTAAAAGTAATTTAGTGGTATGTTAACTTAATATAATTAATTTGTGTTTTTCATGAAATAATATTTTACTCCATTATTACTGCAGTGAATATATGAAATAACAATTGATAAATTTGTTAACTAAGAAATAATTTATTAATGAGAAAAATAAAATAATAAATGAATCATAAGTTAACAAAAAATATATTACTGGAATCTTCTTTGGGAATTTCCCTTTTTAGTACTTTACACATCAAAGATTACCATAAAAGTTCAAATGCTTTCTTTCTTTGTAATTTTACATAATAACTTTTTACATAAAAAGAATTATCTTCACTTATTTCTAGATAGATTTTCTGGAAATTTTTGAATACTTTATTATTAAAGATTATTACACAGTTTGTATTCTAAAGAATTCAAATTCAAATATTATATATCATTCCTTTATGAAATTGAAAATAATATTTTGACAAGTTCAAAATTAGTTTTCATTCTTTAATTTTTTGCTTAAAGTCCATAAATATTTATATATATATCCCCAATATCCATAAATAACAAACAATATCAAGAGCTTTATAAGTTCTGGTTTTAAAATAACTTACCACTATATGGAAAGTCTTTTTTTCTTTCAGATATTTTTTTTCCTTGCTATATCATTAAGGGAAACATTCAAGGTAATTATATTAGGCATTTGTATCCTTATTTCTTTTCTAACAATCCATTTGCAGAATTTCTTTTTTCCAATAGTTGTTGTAAAACTAGTTAATAAGGAATGTAGATTAGACAATTGCACTAGGGTAAAAAACAATGAGCTATTTACTTTAACTTAGCACTTCATTTTCTGTACAAACCTTAGTACAAATAAAAAATTTTTTTTCACTTATCTATATATGAAAAGAATTATTTAATAGATAATTTATTTTACTTTTTTTCTGCTTCAAAGAGGGGGGGGGGGAGATAATGAAGAAAAAATCTATCTCATTTTAATATTTTCACACTTGATTTACATATCAACACTTTAACTGTATTTTTATAAATGTTTTTGGGGTAATCTCCATAATAAATTCAATGTATTTTATTTTTATTTTTAACAAAAGAAAAAATTGATTAAATGAATATCTCACCTTATTTTTTTGAAAATATAAGTGTAACTTTGGCATGGCTAATATAATGCTACAATATAATCTGCAAAATTTACATGATTAAATATATTCTTATTCCACTTTAATCTACAAAATACTTTATTGTAAGCAAAACTGTGGTAAAAAGTTTTCATGCTATAAAATTCTTTTGTCATATATTTTTATTATTGTTAAACTTTTTATTGCTATCATGTAATCTAGTTATTATTATTGCATTTCTGATAAATATTCTCCAAACTTTGTCAACTTTATGAGGCTATATTTTGATGTTCAAAAGTTTCAGTCATCATATAATATTTATAGATTTAAGTACAAAACCTTCAGATGACCCAATGAAGTACTGAGATATATGTTGTGAGTAACAAGAAGAGAAGAAGTGTATCAATAACATTATTAGAAGAATTTAAAGGCTGAAGGGAATATGAAATTGACACAATGCTAAAAGAGCTGATAATTGAGGCCAATTGATGTTTTAAAACTAGATTCAAAAGATTGTAAAAGACTAGAATGAGATGTCAGATGAATGAATAATATAAGGAAGTTTATTCAAGTGACAGGGAAATGGGAATCTGTGGATTAAATAAATTTGTGGATCCAAGAAATTAGCTTAGAGTTGAGATGTTATGTTTGCAGTGAATTGTTATTGATTGAAAGTGATGATGGTGATTCCACATTTTATAGGATATTTTTATGGGGGAAATAATAACTATAAGAAAAAAAATTCATAAAAATGTCAAAAATGTAAAATTAGAAACATTTACTGAATAATAATCCATTTTAAAGTTTATTAAATTAGTCAAATGATAGATTCCTTAATGTTTCCAGACATTTGTAAAATATTCTATAAATTTTGTATAATATTATATGATATATATGCATGAATGTATACATATGGAATCTTTGTGAAATGAACTTTATTAAAATAAAACCACTAAATTAAAAATTCAAATTTTAATA
This sequence comes from Epiperipatus broadwayi, assembly GCA_028023455.1. Taxonomy (NCBI): domain Eukaryota; kingdom Metazoa; phylum Onychophora; class Udeonychophora; order Euonychophora; family Peripatidae; genus Epiperipatus; species Epiperipatus broadwayi. The sequence goes on along the minus strand of JAQFVV010012410.1, from coordinate 2,814,271 downwards.
TCAAATGAATTATATTAATGGCATTTAAGTAGTAATGAAATAACTGTTTAATGTGAGATTGATTTTCTCTTATGAGAGTTGAAGAGGATTGTTGATTCTGAAATATATGTCTTGCAAGGATAAGTGAATTTTTTTGTATAAGTGTATCAATGAATAAAATATTAAATAAGTTGTAGATAGCACTTTGTCATGTTGATTTCTCTTCAATTTTATACATATAGTATATGTCAAAATTGGAATGTCATTTCAACTTGTATATGTAAGTACTGGAAAGTCATCCTCCTCACAGCTCGCACAGAATGGCTCTGAAAAGTTGATGTTGCAGCAGTAAAAGATGCCTTTATTTATTTATTTGGCTCTTTAAAGGCCTTATTTTGATGCTAATGTACTTTCATTCACTAAATCTCAGTTTTAGTGCATTTTAAACACAATTTGCTTATGTCTACCTTGTGCTTATCAACATTTAAGTACCTCACCCCCCCCACCTATTTAGTGGATGGTTCAACTGTTTCATGGATCATAAAGGGTTTTATTCCCTCATAGAATCATAATTAGTTCCCCTACTGCAAGTTCCCTGTCATTCAAAACTTGTTCTTAAAGTTTTCTGTGTGTTGTTTCAGTCATTTAGGCCATTTTAAACGATCCTATTTCTCAGACATCCCTTCCTCTGGGGTAACTAACTGCCTAGAATTCCACTCAATTTTCTCATTACTCAACTAAAATTATTAATAACAAGATTTCCAGGGGTTTTTTTTTTTTTGCTTTTACATCAATATACTTAACTTTTCCACTTCAAACTTGTTTTTCTTCATTTTACTTTTCATTCTTTCAAACGGTTTAAAGATGGCCACTGCTCCTAGCAGGATAAATGTGCAGAGACCTAAACTCCATAAACTAAAACCTTTAAAATTACCCAAATTTTATCCAAACTGAGTTTCAAACAAGACTTAATTAAAAACACCATCACCAAAGAACTCATTTAAAAGTCTCCATCTCCCTGCCCTCTGGATCTTCCTCTCTTTCAGGCTGTGGTTTGCTCTATCAAAGGTAAAAAGCAAGTCAAAAAGAACAACATGACCAATCATAATGCCATTCCAAGTACAATGGGAAAAACTAAAACTATTCATCTACAAAAACAAAAATCAGCCTGTTGCATCTAAGCATAACTCAGAAATCTCCTCATCCATCCCTGAAATCTCTAGACTTAACATATAGCCATTCCTCCAAAATTCATGTCACATATGGATCCTCCTATCAATCCATCAGAGCAACCAAGCCTATCAACATTGCTCCTTACCAAAGACTCTTTTTTGCCTGGACTACACACCCTTTCCATATCCCTTTCCCATTCCATATGTATTCTCTTCCCCTTCACCATATTGTACTTGAATTTCGATTTTATTATGTAATTATCCCTTTGTAAACCTTTTTAACTGTTGTGTATTTTGTCTTTTTGATGAATAAAAGCTTTCATCACTGAGAAAAAAAAAAGATATATGTATATTAAAGCATCCAAACATCAAATATCACATAGTAAATATTACCTTCCAAGTACAGCATACTTTTTAGACAAAATTACAAATTAATAGCAAACATTATGCAGAGCATTTTTTTTTTTTTAATTTTTAATAATTTTAATGAATGTAACTATGTAGACATTACCAACAGTTATTTGGCAGACCTAGAGCATTTTTTAAATCAATTAACACAAAGTGAATCATATTTTCGTATGGAAATTTTACATTATTAATTATAATTCCAGAATCATTAAATTTTTAAAGAAATTTTTTTTTAAACAATGCTATTATACAAACAAGCAATGTAAGTCATTTGAAAAATGTAAATTTGTCCCATGAAAATATTTCAGTTAAGTATTGTTATATGGACTAAACTCCATCTCTTCACTCATTACTGAAACATTATTATTTCAATTATATTGTTAAATTACATCCAATTTAAGCTACCAACACCATATACCAAAGCTCTTTGATTTCTAGATATCAATAACAGTGATTTTTTCTCATGATATACATGTTATTAAATTTAAAGATAAAATGTATAATTTTATAAATTATTAGTGGCATATTAAATATTAACATAAATTAGTCAAACTTTTTTTCATGCACCCTCTATAAACAAAAGAATTTTGATAACATTGTTAATTCTCATAACACATGTTTTGGCTAATGCAGTCTCCTCAGGCGATCTCGTCCCTCTCCAATCACCAGTATCCCAATACTATTATTTTTTAAACACAGAGTAATTACCTATTGTTTAAGATTGATAAGATCCTTGATATTTAGAGATCAGGGGATTTTGTAAATTAAATCAGTAATTAGAATTCATTTATTATTAATATTGATTTAGAAAAGTTCATCTATCATTGATAATTGATTATAATATAGTATGGTTTTTATTTTATTCTTGCTTTATTTCCAATGTTTGGAATGAAATATCAATATTTTGTGGTCTCTAACAAGGTAACTAAATCCATTAAGATATGTTGAATATATGTTGCTAAAATGCCCTGTACAGTTTATCTCATGGACAAATAAGACAGTCTTTAGTCTTAAAGTTTCTGGAACTGTTTTCACCTGATTAAAAAGGTCTGTTGAATGTCACATGACTTTCCGAACAATTAATTATACAATTATTGCAAGAGTGAAACATTCCTTCTTACAAATTATACTAATATTTTGTTGATAAGACTACACTTTATCATCCATAATGTAATTTAAACACTTCGTTACTTGGTAACAACAGTTTAAATTATTTTGCCATTCCAAGTAAACAGTTCTATTGCTATGTCCCATCACTTTACAATTAGTTATTAAAACTGCATAGACATTTTCAGTTTGAATTTTGATAAATATTTTAAGAAAATTGTAAAATATTTATTTTCTATATTCTGTTTAGAATTCCCAATACACGTAGTTATCAAAAATGAGTAAATATCTGCTAATACATTTTTAAGTTACTTTACTCAACTTCTTCACTTTTATGATGCAACACATGCTTTTAAATTGAAGAATTTTAGTGAAATGTAAATTCTAATATCATGAACTTATTTATTGAACAAGAAAGCAGTACAAACCAAATTATGTGCAAAATTATCATAAAATTAACTTTAAAAGTTCATTCAGAAAATCGGATACAAATATATTTTTGAAAAAGTAAATAAAATTTGATCGCATTGTAGAATTTATTATTGAATTATTTTAACATAGTTTTTTGGTAATTTCACTTTTGGTGAAAATAAACAAGACTAAATAAATCTACTTGTGATATCATTAAATAGTAAATGATATATGTATTTAATTCCACAATTAATTTTATCATTATGTTTCCATCTGTACTAATAATCTTCAAAGGTATTTGCTATTGTTAACTTTTTCTAATTCATGATTATCAATACATTCTGAGAAAATCTCAAGTTATGTTCAATGGATTTTCTCTGAAGAAAAAATAAAGATAAGTAATTGTGAAATATTTGGAAGGAGTGCTGTGCTGTTGATAGAAATAATTAAAAAGAAATATACCTATATGTTTCAAATGAAGATTTTTAATAGTATGGAACTGTGAGATCCTTTATATTTTGTTCTGAGCCTCCCTTTCATAATAGCTCATATTTTGTTGATAAGCTTAGGTTGCAATAAAATATATAATTTATTGAACCTCAGGTATACAATACTTTTCAACATGCACATATAGCACTGATATTTTTTATATGTATAGAATGCATATGTAAATTAAAATTATAATATAAACAAAATTAAAAATAATAATAAGGTAGTTATTAATAATAATAAATTGAAGGTTACATTCAAATATATATTTACTGTGTGTATGTGTGTGTGTTTACTCATTCACATTCACTCAAAAAATAAAAATGAAAAACTTATTGCACTGCATATTTAGTTTTTTAAAAGTAAAATGAATAGCCAGATTCTAATTGTCATTGCAATTAAATATATATGAGGTGTTAATTTTTTTCTTTTTATAGAAATGTAGTCATGGTCTCATGATCAAGGACTATACCCTTTTTAGTTGTTTTGATGTTTTTCAGTTCATATCAATTTACAAATATTCTTAAATTTTTGTGAAACTTTTAACAATATATTTGGAAAACATTTTATTATGTGAAATACTGTAAATCAAATTCTGAAAGAATAGCAAAATGAAGCTTTCAATGTTCTGGGATAGAAAAATGGCCACTACCATATTGTACAATTTATTAAATGTCCAAATTTTAATGTTATACATAGAACTCACAAAATAAGCTCTTAACAAGCATTGAGAATATCCCCAACCCCAGACCGGTTTCTGTTACTGGCATTGGCAGTGAGGTGTAGGATATTCAAGCAGTAGATTAAAAATACTAGGATAAGCCCAGCAATTTATCTAATGTATAACTATTTAAATTAGATAGTTGAATTGGAAGACATATGGATGTCTGAACATTTCAGATTTTCTACTTAATAGTTATATATTAGATAAAGTGCTGGGCTTGTTCTAGTATTTTTAATCTAATGCTTGAATATCCTAGCACCTTACTGATGACACCAGTAGCAGAAACCGGTCTGGGGTTGGGATATTCTCAAAGCTTGTTAAGAGCTTATTTTGCGAGCTCTATATATAACATTTGTAAATACAAGCATATTAAATTAGGTCATGTGACATCTGATTTTATTTTTTTGTAAATTTTAATGTTTTATTTTTTTAAGCATGATCATGTGTGCTACTCCAATATGGAAACATGACTGCTGTTCTATTGTAAAATTTATTAAATTTAAGAATTTTAATTTTTTTTTTTGTTTATTTACTTTTTTTTTTTTTGCTTATTTATGTGTTTACAATTTCTGTACTGAATTGTACTTATTGCAAAGACAATGTGATTTAAGTAAATTTGTACTTTGAGATTTGGGAACATTATATTTAGTGAGTGAAAAAGACTACCCCTGTATTGTGATTCATAAATTTTAATAAGTTTGGGAATTTCAATTTTTTTATTATTTGTTTTTTTATATTATTATTTTTTGTTTATTTAATTTTTTTGGATAGTATGTAATTAAAATCATATATTGATTGATACAGCATTTATCACAGCATCACTGAGAGATGTATTTTGGCACTTCTTATGTATAGATCTGAGAATTGGACATTAAGTTGAAGAGCAGTACAGAAAAGATCACTCACTGAAAGATGAATAATTGGACGAAGAAACAAAAAGATAATCATTGAAAGAATTGAGATGGAAATGAAGCTGAGCTAGACATATTGCTAGAACAGATGATAGTAAACAGATAATTGAAGTCTTAAAGAAGATACCAAGAGATTGTAAAAGATGTAGAAAAATTACCACATGTGAAATATGTGGATAAAATGAGGAAGTTTTTTGGTGTGGATGTTAAGAAGAAAGGCTGTAGGTTAGAGAAACTAGATTAAACAAGTAGAGCCCTTCAACATGCAATGAATCGATAATGGTTGAAAATGATGATGATGGATTTGTGTGTGATATTTTTTTTTCTGCATTTCAATTCTATATTATGAAACTTGCTTGTGTCTCACTAGCTTAAAAAGTCTTCCAAGTTTTAATATTTATTTCACTATCACCAATTTGGGCGTAAGCTGGCTCTTCACAGGAGGACATACGTCCTTCCAGTATCAACATGATGCATATACATATAAAACATTTAAGTTATTCTGTATATGTTTAAATCAAACTAAGTTATCATTCTTGAGAGGGGAAATAAAAGTTAATTACATCTAAAATTAAACAACTCCCAGTTATAGATACATATCAAAACCAGAGAATGTGGAATTCACTAAGAAATATAGCTTTAATTAAAATGATAATTGTCAAATCCAGATATTATAGAATCCATTAAGAAGTACAGCTTTAATTAAACCAGTAATTAATGACTTCAGAGAATAATGGCAGTGGATAATATAAAATCCCCTTAAAGTCTAATAATTGTTAGTTTGTTTGAAAATCCAATTACCGAAGCAGTTGGATGGAAAATAGAATCAAGAAAGAAGTCAACAAAAGCTCTTCAGTAGAAGTAGCTACTATCACATCGAGGCTCACTATTGAAGATTAAAGATAGTTTAGACCTTTTACAGGTTGTCATAACTTACTATTTTTGATACACCTTAAGACACAGTTCTTTTTAAGTAATTGTAGAAATAGACCTATTTGTATAGTTAGGTTTGTAAATTTATCATGTTATCAATACTAATCTGAAATTATTATGTATCTTAATAATTAACAATTTAATTCTAATACAATAACTAATAGTCATTATTTGTCAGATTTATTTATTTAATTTGTAATTTTTATGTCTTGCTGTAGTACTCTCATACAGCAGATTTAAACATAACCAAAGTGACTAATCAATCTTTGAAATTTTGTCTTAGAAATCATTACTATTCAGAAGTGTTGCTTTGACACTGAATTAAAAGCACAAATATTCCCATTGTGTTGATAGAATTGTCAGTAATAATACATATGTTAGTGTAGAACACATTTTGTATCTTATTTTCTTTGTTCTTCAAGTGTTGATGGTCTGTTAAGTAACTGTATTAGTATTAGAATCAACTTTACTTTGTGCTTTAATCAACTAGGCTATGTTAAAGATGATAATCATTAGAATTTTTGTATACTTTTCTGTAAGAATATTCTTGATTTCTCCATTTTTTATTTTTAAAACAAAATTAATGGATGGTTTATAAACATTATGGATTCTTGTATAAGGTTAAATTATGTGGTAGTTTGACGTCATCATATAAGTGGGTTCTTTAATTTTTTTTTTTTACTTTTTATTTTTTCCTCGTTGCACAATATTCATTCTTAAATAAACGTGTTTGTTATTATTAATAGTTGAATGTATTTGGAAAAATAGCTGTTTTCTTATTTCAGTTTGCCACTTAGTGTAAGCTTTTATCCGGTGTTGTCCTAGGTATCCTCAGATTAGCTTCTAGCTTATGGTTTGGTCATTGAGGAATTTTAGATCTGGATATAGTGCATCTGGATTTTTGGGAAGGGAGGTAAAAATTTACTTAGCACTATCTAATGACATTCTATTGAATAAACAAATTTACGAAAGGTAGCATAACTGGATTAAGAGAAAAACTTTTGCGGATTAAAAAGAATAAACAGTCATAGGCGTTGCAAAGTTTTTTGTATAGTTTGAATTTTCTAAAAACATTTAGCAATTAATTTTGATACGGTCCATTATGTGCTTGTGTATAGGCGGGGTGGGATGGAGGTAGTTGGAAAAAAAAATAGGGATAGTAGTATTTTTTATATTTGATAGAGATTTTTTTATTTGATTTAAAATTACGTTCAACTTTTTAAAAAAAAAAAAAACTTCAGAATTTATAATCTTATAAAATTATAAAGTTTATAAATCTGTAATATATAAAAATGCAATTTTTTAAAGCTATGCAAGAGATTAGTAAAAACCAAAGTTATATACACGTTGTTATTTGTATTGTTCTACGAAGATCTCGAGAGTCGTTCATTTTCATTTGAAGATGAGAATGTTTTTCCTCTCTGTGTTAATCTGTCAGGTGAACCTGTGAAGAGTCATGTTGAACTTAGTCATCCATGACATTCAATAAAGTCTGTACAAGTTTTTTTCTTCTCATTCTGCTAGTTATTAGTGTGTGGCTAACCCCTGTTTTGTAGGAGGTCATCTCACTTGGAGGCATCCTGAATTCCAAGTCCTATCTGTCAAGTAAAACTTAGTAAAAGAAAAATCAATTATAATAAAAGATTTTTAAGAAACAAAGAGAATCATTTTAAGTATTAAGCAGTAACTTTTTTTTGTTGAACTTCCCCCTCTCCCCCCATTTTGTATACTATATATTTGAAAATAAAAGTTATTACAAAAACCATTAAACTTTTTAGAGGAGTCCAAGTCATAATGGAAGAGAAAAACAAAGAGATTACATTTTTGTTTATCTTTCAACCAATAAGATATTTACTCTCTCTTGATGTGTAAACATCTCACATTTTTTTGTGTTATTCCTAATTCCAACATTCCTAGAATATGAAACAAAATGTGTGTAGGTATCCTTTACCTGAATACATATTTGATTCATAGTTTAGAAATGAGAGAATTATTGGTAAGCTCTGAAAAATAAATTTAATTATATGCAAAAACAATCTTGTTAACTTTTTGTACAATATAAATATAACTCTTTTTGCATTTTTTTTGTGTTAATTAGCGCTCTGCCTACTATAAGATCACTTGTGATAGATTTAAAGAAGTTATTTTTAAAGGCTGACTTATGGACGAAAAGCAAGTAAATTGGTTAAAAATCTCTATATCATAACATTAAATATTTTTTATCATGGCATTAAAAAAATTAATGAATTAGGTGACCAAATTGAATGATATTTTCATCTTTTTTTTTTTGTAAAAGATTCTTAATTAATTTATATGTTTAATCAGCATTAATTGTTTATAAATTGTATATATTACATTAAATAATTTACCTTTTCATTCATTTATAAATAAACAATTTACTTATTTATTCATTTATAATTAAATAAAGCAAAGAAAAGATTAGTGGGTTATCTCCTAGTTATGCTTCTATAAAAAAGAATTCCAAAGCTTATAATTTACCACAGGATGGAGTCACTATCCATATAACAACGATATACAAATTGAGTAAATGAAAAAGTACCAATATTTTTTATACATTTTGTAAAAAAATCTAAAGTAAAAACAATAATGTTTAAAAATCTGAAAATTTATATATATTTTAAAATCTAATTATTCAATATAAATTAAATAAATGAAAAAGTTACCAATATGTTTTACACATTTGTAAAAAATCAAAAATTAAAACAATAATATGCTTAAAAATCTGAAAATTTATATATTTTAAAACCTGATTACTCAATATATTATTTGCAGATTTATTTTCATATTTTAAACATTTGTGATTTTTTTTCTTCTGAAGTATATGAAACATTATTTCACACTTATTGAATGTATTTGTTTTGTAATTATGCATTCATTGCTATATATTTTATTTTAAACTTGATTTTCTGTATGTTGATGTTTTTCAATCATGAAATTTATTTTCTTAACTTGGTTTTTATTGCCATGTGGAATGGTCTACACTGGTATCAATTTTCATTTTTTCAGGTGCTAACTACAATGTTTTTTGTAATGCTTATATTTTTATTTTGTGCATGTTATAAAAATTGAATCATAAATTATAAATTATTATAATTTAATCTACATACACAAACTTTCTCACGCTCACATAGTTAAGAAATACTTTAATGATGATCATTAATTTTTATCCAAGATATAAAGTTAATGTGTCTATTTTTGTTAAATACTATTGAGTGTTATTACTATACCAATTCCATTCTTTTTTTCTTCCATGTATCATTATTTTTTTTTAGATGTCTTTATTCATGTCAATAAGGTATGTGTGTGTAGGGAAGTTATATTTTTGGATATATTTATTTATAGTATAAATAAATAAACAAAATTAGGGAATTATTTAATATAAGTAAATATTTGTAAGTTATTATAAAGTTAAATCTTCCAGAATGAAACACTAAATTAATTGAATTTTTTTTGCTTAAATAGAAATTATATGGTTTTATTAAAAGGATAATAATATATAAACGTAAATATAGTTTTTAAAATAGAAATTGTGGACTTACTTTATTGTGCTACTGCTGATTTTAACAAAGTTAAAAGAGTATTTTATCACAGTGAAATAACTATTACAAGTAGTCAAGCATTGGTGGTTGAGAGGTCAGCGATAGCTGCTTTACAAGCTGTTGTCTTGGGTTGGTGGGTTCGCTTCCTGGCTGATGCTATGACACATGAAAAAAAAAACTATTACAAGTAAATTAGTTGTATATAGATTTGTTCTTTTAATTAATTTATTGTAGGAAAGTTAGATATAGACATTCTATCAAAATAACATAAAGGCATTAGAGAAATTTTACTTCAGGATTGTCGTATACTTTTTAATTTGATTTTTTTTCTTCTGTGAAATGATCAAATAATTATTAATAAATAAATATTTATAAATGTATGTAATTGAAAATTTAAGATAATTCTTCATGGTAAAAAAATAAAAATATTTTGGCTTAAAAATACAATAGCAAGATTATAAGACCAGTGAATACCTCTTCATTTTGCTGGTTATGAAACTCCAGGATTCACTATTGTAAAATCACATTTTTGTTGTATTGTTTATTTGAGAAATGAACAATGCAAGATTTCCTAAAATGATGTGGTAAAGTTGAGGCTGGTATCATATGAGAGATAGATCTGATTGATATTATAAAGATTCTTGTTTTATGGTATACTTGAACTTAGATTTATGGGAGAGACAGATCCACTTTACTTTATGAAAATGTTCTTAAAAACATTCTAAATGAATGCAGTGGTGGTTGTTTTTATTGGGAAGGTAAAAATACATTGAAGAGCTATAATTGGTCTGGATGTTATAATATTTCAGAAAGTTAACATTCCACATCACAAATAAAACAGAATAATAGCCCAGCATGTACTATATGTGGATATATTTGTGATTCAAAGATTGATTTGTATAGTTATTGCAAAATTAATTTTTAGTCTAGTTTTATATATATATATATCTTTGAGGTTCAGAAGGATAAATATAATAAAATTAATTTTTAGTCTAGTTTTATATATATATATATCTTTGAGGTTCAGAAGGATCCTACTTGTTGGTGAGAGTCTGCTGATGTTGGGGATGCTGTATATTAGATGATTAACACAAATGAGATTTTTAGAAAGCATTTATTTTTGTATTCATTATTAAAGATTCAATTTATTCCTAAGTTATTAGCCATAGATGATCAGCATTTGGATAAATAAAATATTGTTCAAAATACAATATGTTCTATATACAGATATTTGTGGTTACCAAATAAGGTTTCCATAATTATTGCAAAACCCATTTCTAATGTAATATTACTCTGAGAAACATAATAGATCTATGCAGAACATATTATAAATTATTATAAAAAATGATAATTTTATATCTTGTCTGGACTAAGTATGCATTTTCCTTTGTTCATTTTTGAAGAGGTTAATTATCCATGAATATCTTTGAAACAAGAAACAAGCTTGAAGTTGTCCTGCTTGCAGAAATTATTTCACCGATGTTATGGCAATTTTGAATTTTTCTGAAGTGGTTAATAATTTATAGATCAAATTTTTGGAAAGTTATTTGGATAAACTAAAATTATTACCAATTACTCATAATGCAATAGAGATGTATTTGCAATGGTTTCAAAGTTGCAGGAAGTTGTTTTTGTAGATGATAATGCGGACTGCAACAATAAAAAAATAATTATTCTATCTAATCACTGTACTTTATATCAGAATGAGATATCATTATTAGAGGATAAACATAATTCTATTGATATTTTCATTTGGATTACGAAAATGAAATATGGACTTCTATCTTTTCATATAAAAAAATAAATGAATGCTGGTAATTCCCAAAAAAATTGGCAGTCAAATTTAATATTGAATGTGTCATGAATGATAACATAGAAATCATTTCTTAAATGCTCTGAGTTTTGTTGCAGCTTGTTTTAAATTACACACTTTGGCTAAAATTATTTTAATAAAAAAATTACTGTTTCATCGGTTTCTGATATATTGTCTGAAGAAAATATCAGTGTTTATATAATTATATTATATTACTCAGCATTTAACATCATTTAATAGACGAATGAACAAAAATGCATTTGAGAAAATATTCAGCTTTTATTCAAAACGGTTTGTTCATATTAGAAGGAAATTTATTTTCTAAAGTGAAGCTTGATCTTAATTAATTTCAATTTTTTTATTTAAATATACAAAATATTCGATCTTATTTTGATGAATATATGATTTATTTATGTAATTTTCCTTTTATTATTATCATGTAATAATTTTGACTGAAACATGGTTTTCATTGCAGTAATAAAATTTATATAATTTAGATGGATATACAAGTATTCTTTACCCTCTTGTTCATAGATGGAAGGTGTATTGGTTTTTGTAAAAATGAGTTTAATTTTGCTTTTAATATTTTAACACACCTATATATATATATGTTTTACTTACACTGACATCTTCTCAGTTTATTTTTCCTATTCACTCTTTGTAGTTCTGAAACTTAAAAAAAAAAAAAAGATCATAAGATTGATGTTATCATAGGATAGTGGCAAGCCATGTCTTCTGAAAATAAAATGGTGACATTCACACTAGAAATTTAAGTTTATTAATTTTACAGTATACAATATTATGTTTTGATTATAGAATTAAAATATTAATATACTTGTCTTTAGGTTTTTATGCAATGTCATTGCAAGGTAGTCAATGCTTTCATTTGTGATATATCCGAAGTAAAAAAAAACAAACAAACAACATCTTTAACCAATTAACGATTGACATTTTCTTTTATTTCATTTGGTGAAAATTTTTGGAAATGCTCGCTCACCTACTGTATAAAATCTTTATTTTATACTAAAATTCAATAAGTTGGACTTAAATATTTTTTTAAAATTTAATTTTATAAACACAATCACATTTGACATTTTTAAATATTTAAAAACTGCCTTTAAATCAAACAATGTATCCTATACATTATCAACTAAGTTAGTGTAAACACTCTTTCAGAAAATGAACAAATGTTTTTTATTTAAAATCTTTTTTAATGTGAATGAACAAATGCAGATTTATGATATATCTATAGAGTTCTGTTTTAAAATCAGTTATTTTGTTATAATATTAGAAATATTTTAACACTGTGTCAATTTTATTAGATAATGACATAATAGATGCCATCATTTTCTTTCATTATATTATAGTACTGCTCTCTAGTGTGGTGCAAAAATACACATGTAATTTTGTGGGTACTCAGATTAATGAAACCTCACATATTATTTCTGTCACTTTTAAATCAATATCAGTAAAATTGTTACCTGTATTCTTAAATATCCTTCCAGATAACCTCAATGCAGGTTGACAACTATCAACAAATTCAGCAAGTTTGATTATCTATCAAATCATCCAATCAAGTTTGATTATCTATCAAATCATCCAATCAATCTTATTCAAAACAGTCCCCCAAATATCAGGCTAAAATCAAGGCAGCCTTTTTGGATTACTGGTAATTTACAGAATTCACCCTCATTGATTAGATATTAACAGAATGTGGACACATGACTTGAATAATACCAATATAAATAATTGTATTTTAATAGCTGACCTTACTCTCTGATTACCTGGTTCCTTCCTTCCAAGAAAACTCTTATTGAAGATTAATAGAATTAGAACAGGCCGGGGTAGATGTTATTATATGTCGAGCATGGAAGATCACAAACTATGGTATGTATTTTCAGGGAGTGTTCAATTTACCAGCCCTGTTGGTCTCTTTGCTCAACATAGCTTTGAAAAGTCAGCTCTTGATTGTTTAAAACTACTATTCAAAAGTATTGTTTTTTATTAGAGTCTTTTCTAATATTTAGTTATCATAGTCATTTATTTCTGATATTTAGCATTTATCTTAAATGTTATGATAGCAAGGTAACATTATTGATTATTTGGAATATCAGCTATGTGTAATTAATTATTCTGCAGTTCTCACTGGAGCCAAATGTAGATTTGTTATTATCAGATTATCTGACCAATAATGATCTCCATTTATTATTTGAAATCACCTTTTTCATATAAAATAATTAATACATATATCCACATTTAAATCAACTATATTAATACGAATTTCCATTCAATTGAATTTACACAATATAATTCAAACATTGAGGGTGATGGATTACTTTCTATTTTTGTTACTTTTATACTAATTGATGATATTTTATATTTATGGAATATCCCATCTGAAAACAGTCACAAAAAGATATACTGTATATATTTTTTGAAAATTATTGTTTACTATTATATCATTTGACCTAATCATTAAATAATTCCAGAATACTTAAGGAAAATTTAAATACATTTGCAATAAAAGACATATGCTATATATCAGTTTATTCATACTTACAAGTTCTTGATTCTTTATTCTTATACAATGTGTGATAAAACAGAAATGTCTCTATACTCTCCTGCCATCTAATATAAGCTTGATTAATCAGTGATTACCATATTGTATTGCATTGAAATCCTCATTTCCTTAACTGTTTACTTTCAAGTCAGAAAACTGTTTGGGAAAGGCAATTTGAAAGCATTACTATATAATAATCACTGATTGCTCAAGTTTATAGTACATGGCATTAGAGAGTTTGCTCTTATTTGATCAATTTATACATAACTAATTATTGATGTTACATTACAAAATAAAATTCTTTTAGTTACAAATACTTAGCAACCAAAAAGTATATACTTTTTTTTATCAGACAAAGCACTTCAGATTTTAATTAACTGGTTATATATCAAATTAAGGTACTTGGGATTAGCACTGCTATGACATAATTGTCAGGCCATAATTATTCTATCTTTGCAAATTATTCTAGCACTATAGGTTTTTATAATAATTTTGCTGCCCATGTTTGCATGGCAGGAGGCTGTACTTATGATTATTATGAAAATCTAAAGTGCTAGAATAATTCACAAAATTAGAATAATTATGGCTAGACGATTACGTTACGGCAGCGCTAATTCCAAAGTACCCAAACTAATATAAAAGAAGAGTACCAATAATAAAATTTACTTTTAACACAGATAACATATTAAAATTTCTTTTTATTTATCACATATCTGAAGAAGATATTTTCACCATTTAACTAAGCTCTAATAAATAACTTCCACATATTATGATACAAAGAATTAGGATTCAATTTTGAATTTAATTTTTCTCTCAAAAATTATATTCTTAACTGTATAAAAGAGTAAGAATTTTAGATATTTTTATATTATCTTTATACACTGGATGACAGTTAGTTATGAATATTATTAAGCAGTATTTATTTTCATTTTTTTTCTAACATTTATGATTATATCCCTATTTTAAAATTCCATTATATTATCATTATCTCTTAGATGGTATTTGCAAAGAGTCTTGACTTGTCAGAAGAGTTAAAGATATCAAGTACCCAGATCTCCAAACCGGTGTTGACAATAAAATATTTTTATTAATGCATACTACCTCAAATATCATTATATTGGATGCTTTATCAGCATAAAAATTCCAGTCTCCTCCTCAGTCTTTATATATATATATATTTCACAAACAATCTTCACTTGTCAGGTGTGCTAAAAACATTAAATACACGAATCTCAAAGTTGTGTTGAGAGTACATTTTTTTTTATTTTCCACTCTTTTTTTGATGTTTTTTCTATGTTGATTTAGAATCTTTCAAAGACATTCATTAACTTTTTTACTGAGTTCATCAAAATAGTGATGATTTTATGCATTCTAAGAAGGTGTTCCACCATGACTATCTCCATGTATGGAAATTAAATTATAGTGATTACAAGCTAATTTTTTTTCTTAGATTTTTCAATTGCAAATACAATGCTAAAGCATTGTATTTATATATTGGAATATTTCCATCATCTAATATTAAGTAGTGAATGTCTTTAAAAAAAAATCTTATTTAATTTTTTCAATTATATTCAGTTTTTTGAGTAGTATTATTCTCTTCTCTTCTTCAGGTATTGCTGGCCTTATCAATGACAGTACTATCATGGGAATCAGATCTAGACCCTTAGATTTTTGAAGATTGAATTTGTTAAAGTATTACTTTAAAATTCAATATTCAAGAATCTATTCGATTCCCATGTTAGTGCCGTCACTGGTCAGACTAGCAACACCTGAAGAAGAGAGGAGAATAGTACCACTTGAAATGTTGTGCATATACTAACCTGTGTGTTATTACTAACAGATGAATGTAATTGGAAAATTTAAATACAGTTAATTTTTTTTAAAAGACATTCAGTACTTAATATTAAATGATGGAAGTAGTCCAATATATAAGTAAAACTAAAATACCATCAGCACAAATCTTCAGGAAAACACAGTGCTAAAGAATAGTTAAAATTAGATGTGAACATGTACTTAAATTAGATTATAGTTAAAATTTACAAAACTATGATCAGTCATTTTATACTTGGCCAAATACTGTAGTTTTCATGTGTAATGCCTTCAGTTTGAATAATATTTTTATTAAAATATAATTAATTTTTAGCATATTTATTATTAAAATTAATTCAAATGTGATTAAAAGAATGGAAAAATTGTTAAAGGATTGAAACTATCTTGATTGCTTAAACATTCTCATATTAGTTTAACATATATATATATTTTAAACCAAACCCAATAAGGTTATAATGGAGATCATTTATAAATATTTTTATATTCAAGCATTATCTGAAAAACATTCATTATGATCATGTGGCATTGATATCATTACGTCATTCATGTTGAGTCACATATAAAATAAATATATGCAAAAAGCAGACATATAATTCACTCATGAAAAAAAAACAGAAATTCATTTCTTTTTATGAATTATTTATTTATTTATTTTTAAAAATAAATATAATTTATTATCATGTACAATCTGTTACAATTGATTACTTCTTTTTCTTGAATTACAAAGGACGTATAGTTCTAGATTCATAGCCACTTCAAAGATTGGCTCTTGGCTGTTTATTTGTTATCCGTTGATGTATTTTGTGAGTTCACCTACAGAAATGATACCTTACTGAAAGTTTCCTGAGTTGATTATGGAGTTAATAGCATTCTGTTACTGTGTTTGATGTTTTACTATTGCACTGTAATCAGGATGTGCATCCAGAGTGTTTTGCCCCAATATTGATTGACATCAAAAGTCACCATGGTAAATGAGTGAAAATCTAGCCAGACTAATGATGGAATGATCCCTAGTGATGAAAATATTAGTTTTGAGAGAAACCAGGTCAAAATGTTCACTATTTTGTGTGATTCATCTGGGTTTTCATTATTGTTCTTTAATAGTGATGTTAATTGAGTTACTATTGGGATTTTTAACTTGAGATTCAACATCAGATACTGCTTTGTTCATCTGCTGACATCGAGGGTTCATGTATGTATGCATTGTCATCCTGTTTATCATCAATTAGTTTAAATCTTTCTTTTCTTTATTTCTTTTGGAATTTGGGACTCATAAAATACAATTAGTGTATTTTAAATCCAATTTAATGAAATGTTATTTTTATTGGGTTAGGAATCCTAATCCCATAAACGGATGAATAAATCAGCAGATCTAACTCATGGAGAGTTTACTAGGCTTTATTTATAAAATGTGTTGTTTACTGTCCTATATGGGAATAATACTTTTCAACACGCACACACACACACTGATATATATATATAGTACAAATGATTTTGAACATGTATATACAACATAATTTTTTAAAAATTGCAGTATATATACATATTAAGATTATCAACAAAATTGATTTAAGAAAATAGAATATAATGCAGTTATGATTAAGATTAAAATAATAAATTAAGAGAACACATTTTCCTATGTAGATATGTATGTGTGCATTCATTCACTCAGTCACACTCCTACAAAAAAAAAATAAATTAAAAACTTATTGTATCTTTAATTTTGTTAATAAATAGATGATGAAGATATTGAACTATTGGACTTTTTATACTATCAGTATTTAAGAAAAGGCATTTCTTTCAATGTTTTTTGAAAATCGTGCCAGAAATATAGTAACTTTGTGATATAATATGAAACAATCTAATGGAATATTTTTTTGATATATATCGTTCACTTACAAATTAAATGCGTTTTCAGTTTTAATCCTTTTCATGATTTTATATTTTTGACAGCTCCTAGTGACTGTTTGAATTAAATTTCAAGCTTTTTATTTTAAGAAATTAATCTCTACTCTTGATTATATTTCCCAAAATTTGAAATTATTTTTTAGATATATAAATTTACAAATGAAAATCATTTTTAAAATTAGTATTTCATCTTTACAAATACAGAAAAAAAAGAAATGAGAACAATACTTTGCAGATAAAAATGTTTTACAAAAAAAATATAAAGCTTGTTTTAGCTTTATTTCTAAAACTCAAATTATTATTACATCATAAAGCTTTTGAAATTCTATTTTAAAATTTAAAACATCATGTATAAAAAATAACTGCTTCAGTGGTTATGAAACATTTTTTTCCTACCAATCATAATAGCTTTCTGTTTTATATTATGACTTGTCTTCTAAAAATATTTGTAAATAAAATAAATATTTCATAAATATTTTATAAAACTAATAATAAATATATAAACAAATTATGGAAAATATACATTTTCATTCTCAAAATCTAAACACAAAAAAGGAGCAGTTTGAAAAGTTCTTACAAATGATTTTGGATTAAGAATATACAAACTATCAATAAGCAGTGTTGCTGGCTACTTTGTGTGATGTTTCTCTGTGGAATACTCCCATTTTTGAGATTTTTTGGAAATTAATGCACTGTTCTAGTTTTAGTTTTTTTCTGTCAAATGAATGCAAAACCAGTTAACAAATATTAAAGGCAATCAAAAGGGAGTGAATTAAAACCAATGTGACCAAAGTGCCACCACAATCTCATATTGAGGATTAATAAAAAAAATTTCAAACCAACTATTTCAGAAACATGAACAGTCATGAGACAAGCTTATTATCTTATTTCTTCATTTTACACAGGGATACATTATTCGTCTTAATAAAGCAGCTAAATTTAGTTTTTTTTTATTAAAATTAATAAGTTTCAGTTAATCATTTAAGGACATCACAAATTATTTTAGACTTAGAAAAATTGCTGTAATTACTAACTTTACACTTTGAAGTTATTTTACAATAATTTTTAAATTGTTGTAAAAAAAAAAAAGGAGAAATACTACATGTGAAATGATATCTTATAGTGATCCCAAAAATTATAACTAAATTCATACAATTCAGCAGAACTCTTGATGAAGGCATTGCAAGACATGAAAATGGCAGCTATGTACAAACCTTAAAATTTTTCTAATTTATAAATTTTAATATTTTATTTTTTGTTTGTTTACTGTTTGTTTTTGGATAGCATCTAAGTGAAATAGCATATGGTAAAGTAAGTTTAACCAATTAGTTCTGATTAGACAGTGTTAGATTTTAATAGTTGGATCATGTAAAATATGTCATGAATGCTTACACACATATTTTCACAAGTTTTCTCATCATTATATTTATACTAATGATTTAAAATCTTGAAACTGAAAATTATAAATTCCCAAATAGTTACTTGTTTAATTATATACTTATAAATTAAATATTTGTTTTTGATAAGTATATGATGTTCACATTCACATTTTATTTAACATATCTGTTTTTGAGAAGAAAATAAATCAGGTACTAAATGTTCTAATGTGAAACAGAAAATGCAAAGCAGAAATATTATCAAGATAATACATGATATTTTTGGCATTTCTTTTTGTAATTATAAATTGAATTTTTAAATTTTAATGATTATATTTATTATTTGAATGTCTTGTTATTGAGGTATCAGTAAAAAAAGAAAACTCGATGAAATAATAATTTAATATTCATTTAAAAATATGTTTTTTTTTGTTTTAAAATTGAAATGAAACTTATTGTTCTGATTATCAGTTTATTATTCTTTTTTGCTTATTTGCCAAATTGTATTATTTTTAAGGTTGCACTCATTTTTAAAAATCATCATCACTTGACAAATATTATGAAAAATGTAAATGCTGAATAATAAATATTTATTTATTAAAAATAAAAAATATGAAAATGATTATGATATTGACCACATCAGATTGTCCAAAATACTGTACTTTAAAATGGTTCATCTTCTCTATATGTCATCCACTAGAAATGAACAATTTTTAAAATTGTTTTCTACAGTAATTTGCATTTAATTGTGTTGTCACTGTTGACTTTCTATTTCATTTGTAATTTATATAATCGTTTTTGAAAAATATTCATTTTACTTATATTTTTTATTTAGAGATGTAGCTAACAAAAACCAAAAAAATCTTATGAATAATATAAAAATTTCATTTTTAATAGTGTACATTTTTTTTTAGTCAGACATGTTTGATTTACTTTGTATGTTTTTTGATGTAATTTGACAAAATTATATAGGTAAACTTTTTTTTTTTGGTTTTAATTATAGGTCACAGTTTATAAACAATTTATTTAAGTCAATTATTTTATATAGCGCGATGCTTATTTTATAAACTATAATTTTAAACAGCATTAAACTGTTGCACATGCGCTTTAGATTTTTAAATATAAAATGAATGAATACTAACACTTCAACAACCACATGATAAAGTCTTTGGAAAAGATAGAATGGCCATCTATCTTTTTGAACCCAAACGCTTTTGTATGTCACTTTCAAACACTTAAGATTCACCCATACAAAAGCGTTTGGGTTTGAAAAGATAGATGGCCATTCTATCTTTTCCAAAGACTTTATCATGTGGTTGCTGAAGTGTTAGTATTCATTCATTTTATATTTAAAAATCTAAAGCGCATGTGCAACAGTTTAATGCTGTTTAAAATTATAGTTAAACAATTTATTATATATATATTAATAAAGGTAGAAATTATTATACTATTATTTTTATTATAAATTTCCGGCAGTGGTTTAAATTTATTTATTACATTACTGATAAAAAAAAACAGCAAATATCAAAATGTTTTCATTTTTATGTATATGTTTTAAAATAATTTATATGAACATATAATTATAGAAATGTCAAAAGATACATTTGAAAAGATATCTTCTAAAAAAAAAAAAAAAATAGGGTTATGAATCTGTTTTGAAATGCATTCAAGAAAATGTTTTTATTTTCTTTCAAAAGAGTGCTGCTTGACCAAACTTTCATTTTAAAAGATTAACAAACACCATAAATGCAATGATTTCTTTTGAGTACAATAAAATCTCTTTGATTTGGAATGCCCATACTCACTCTCTGGTTTTCTTTTACTTTTCTCTGAATGATATTGACATTTAGCAATTTGTGTTTAAATTAATATCAATCATTATTCATTTTAATTCAAAATTTTTATATCAAATGTATGCAGAATCATCAAACTATTGCTGCAAAATATCCAGTAGTGAGTTGCTATAGGACCAGTTGAATTGTGCTTTCACAGTGATTTGAAGATAGGCATGAGAAAGTGTGGAGTGATTGCTGGTAATATCAGACATTCATTGATGTAATGTTGATTTGTTGGATATAATACAGTACAAAGCATTGAAGCTGAATTTTTGTGTAATTATTTGGGATATAATTTTTTTCTATATCAGTTTATGAACATTAATTACATTAATGTTATGTAGATTTGTTTTAAAAAATAAATAAATTCATAGCCTATTTTGTTTACTGTAAAATTTTTTTTCAAGGAAATTCAATATACTTTATTTCAGATTATTTTTAGAAACATTTGGCTGCTCATTAGCTAGAAAATAATTATTATAAATGGTATGCTTCATTTACCACTGAAACTACATTAATATATTTTGACTGTTACTGCTAGTATTCTACTGATAACATGAAATTCTATTGGGAGTTACATTCTGACAGCATTTGTTTTAATATTCTTTTTCTTATGTGATTTCAAATTCATATATATTTATTTGAAAAATGTTTTAAGTTGTAGTTATCACCTTTCCCCAATAGATGTAAACACTTTAAATTGCAGTTAGCACCTTTCCCCAATAGATGTAAACAATTAGTCACTTTAATTAAAAAAAAGACTAAGAAGTATATCTTTTTATGTTTTATGAAAACACTTTAAAATATATACATACCAATATTCCAAATGCATTCAACTGTTAGTAATATCACAGCAAACAGGTTGGTATATGCACCAACTGTTAGTAATATCACAGCAAACAATTGTTAGTAATACCACAGCAAATAAGTTAGTATATGCACTAACTGTTATTAATATCACAGCAAACAGGTTAATATATGCACAATGTTTCGAGAGGTATTTTTCTCTCATCTTTTTCAGGTGTTGCTGGCCTGACCAGTGACAGTATTAGCATGGGATTCGAACCTGGGTCCTTAGATTCTTGATTATTGAATTTTAAGGTAATGCTTAAACTAACTGAGCCATCCTGCCAGGGGAGAAAAATACCTCTCGAAACGTTGTGCATATATTAATCTGTTTGCTGTGATATTACTAACAGTTGGTGCATATACTAACATGTTTGCTGGATATTACTAACAGTTGAATGCATTTGGAATGTTTAAATAAAATTAAACTTTTCTAAAGACATTTAACACATATACATATCAACTTTGTATTTTAATTTTGAAAGATATAATTAAAGAAATATATAAATACATTTTTTACAACAAATATAATAAAAATTAAACCTGACTGTTTATATTAAAATATATTATAAAGAGTTTTTTTTCCTTTGATTAATTATTGTTTAGTTGAATAACCAGATTAAAAGATTAAGTTGTCTTGTAAAATTGATTGATTAAAAAAAGTCTGAATAGTTTATTTTAATGATATGTATTAATTCCCAGTTTAAAAAAGGGAAGTAAAAATCATTTTAACTTCAGTCCGTTGAGAATGGAATTGTTGTTTCTACTTAGCCTGGCTTCTTGTGATTGATTGTTACTTGACCACTCAAGTATCTTGGCATATACCACTCAAGTATCTTGGCATATGAAGAAATAAAGTATTATTTAAAAATAATGATGCATTAATTTTTATTATAATAGTAAAATTTATTACATTGTAGTTTGGGAATATTAATAAAAACATATTTGATTACTCTAGAAAATTTTAACTTTTAATGGTTAGAAGAAATAACTAAAATTTGTATGATTTTTTTAATCACTGCATCTTTCACTTTAGCTCACATGCATTTAGTATTTGAATATTATGTTAAAACTTTAAATTGTTATTAAGTGTAGTCTAGATGATCTAACTAATAACAAAATCTACTATTATAAAGAAATATGTTTAATACTTTATATTCTTATTGTAGTTAGTGTTATATATTTTTATTCTGTCTGTTTTTCTTTCAAAATTGATTTTACATGTGTGTGTATGTATTTTTCTTAATCAAATTTCAAACATGATAAAATAAAATTTGATACATATAATTTTTAAGACCACTGAGTATTTATAAAATCTATATGGAAGACATCTTGGATAATTTAATAACTTGCTTCACTAAGTATTATCATCAGCAATATGAATACCCCTTCCAAACATCATTACTTCTAATAATAACAGTGGTAATCATTAATATTTTTTAATAAGTCAATTTTTTTTATAGAATTTATGATTGTGCTTATTAGCTTGGATCTATCACAACCATTCACCAACCCAGAAGTCAGACACATTAGAAACATATACTGTTTCAAGCAAATCATATATAGCACATATTACAATTTAACTTTGTATACACATTATTTTAGAAGTACTTAAATTTAATTTCATATAATACGTATTTAAATATATTTCAATTTTATATTCTATCACATCTTACTGAAACATATAAATCAAAGACGTGAAAAAGATAAATTTAATTTTCTTGTTTTTTTTTTTTTTAATAAAAATATCTCATATTTTAATATTATTTAAAACATATTTTCATTTAATAAACTTTTTAAATATTAAATGATGCCAAAAAGAAAACCTGTTTTTAGTATTAAAATCTTAATTATGTCCCACATTAGTTACATAGAAATTGTTGAAATAAAGTCCTATGAGTAATATGTACATAAACTTTCATACTTAAATCTCAATCATTTTATGAATACTATATTTTATACATACATTAATATAACAAATTAAGAGATTTAGTAGTACATTTTCAAATTGTAATTTTAAACAGAAGGTGATAATTAAACCATTATATTATAATCTAAAAGTGCCATTAAGATAAACTGGACATAATAAATAAATTAATTGCATCCCCCCCACCACCACCAGTAATTTAAACAATGTAGCAATCAAATTGCCAACACTAAACTTAACAACTTTGACATTGCACTAAAATAAGCAATCACTAACCTCTCTAATACAATCATTTAATGGCTGACAATATGAATCAGTCAGCTGGCTATGAGCTCTGTGCTAGTATTTATATATTTTATAAAAAGTTCATTCATTTTAAATATCAAATACAAAGCAGCATATATCTAATCACAACTGCCTTCTATTAACATTAGAATGTTATATATTGTGTACAATTTAGTTTTGTGCACCATTGTACTATCATATAGTGGTTTCATTATTAATTAATTTTACTATTAATGTATTATAGTTTGTAGTTATTTTCAACTCTCCCTTATAATAATGCATAGCAGTGGTTGATTGTTGAATCTTATAGGACAGAATCAATATTATTTCACAATTTAAAATCTGTATGATTATGTATTTGATATTTAAAATGATTGGGGGTTATATATTGTATTGGGATACTAAAGTGAAGCTCAGCCAACTGAATGATTGATGCTGTGAATG
This sequence comes from Epiperipatus broadwayi, assembly GCA_028023455.1. Classification (NCBI taxonomy): domain Eukaryota; kingdom Metazoa; phylum Onychophora; class Udeonychophora; order Euonychophora; family Peripatidae; genus Epiperipatus; species Epiperipatus broadwayi. Next base: position 2,789,753 of record JAQFVV010012410.1, on the reverse strand, counting down.
ATCATAATAGAAAGCTTAGTTATTGATTATTTTATTATAATGTCAAATTTGGTAAGTTTAGTAATGGTGATTTGATGGCTAAATTGTTAAAAAAAAATTTGGTGTAATTAATTTACATGCTAACATGCATAAATTAAAAATGAACACAGTAAATAACCTAATATTTTACTAAATGCACGTAAGTATTAAACCACCAAGTTAAAAAAATTGACAGTTGTTATATGAGAACCCAGGCAAAGTCAACTATAATTGAAAAATCGATATGTGCAGAAATTAAGAGAATTTTTAATTTGTAATTTTAAGAATAATCTTTTGTTTTATTAAATTTATAATAGATTTCAGTATATTATTGATTTCATTTTTTGAATACAAGATTGCATTTATTTTCATTTTTTAAAATTTTGTTTGCTAAACACGCCCCCTCCACCCAATTAAAAATTAATATCTTTAATTACATTTTAATTTTTAAATGTATTTGGGAATTTTTAATTAACGACTTAACTAGTAGCAAAGTTTACTTCTAAAAAATGTTAGCAATTTGTTTAATTTAATTATTTTTAAAATAAAGATTTACTTTAATATTTTTTTTTTTTTTTGAGATATTTTTATACTCTTGCAATACAAAATTTTATCGTCACCAATTCCCTCAACAATCAACAGGTCACACATTGACTTTCATATTGCTTGGATTTTTTTTTTTTTTTTTAATGTGTGTTTGATTTAACAGGAAACACCCAACTATTTTTTTTTTTTTTTGTCATCAGCAACAAACATCAACACATTATAATATGTTGGTATAATTTTATAGGCTAAATACTGTAAAATATTTGAGTTTAATACACGTTATGAATTTTTAATCTAGCTTTCAATTAAAAAATAACTGTTGTTTTAAATATATATATCTTTGTGAATTTACTAATCAATAATGCTCCCCTTCATATAAATGACTAAAAACTTAAAAAAAGGCCAAATGATCCCCAAAGATGCATTTCTATTCAAATAGCTTTATCATTTGGCTCAGACCATCCAACTCTCCAAATGTTTTTTATTGCCATTTACTATTTATCCCATGTCTTTTATTACGATTTAATCTACAACTTTTATATGACCTTAATGACAATTTAAAAATACAATTATTAGAATATGGACATGTATTGAATTTTGAGAAATTCTATATTGGATGATAGTTGCTTGTATTTGATTTTCTTTAATTATTAACAAATTGTCATTTATTATTTTGTTTCACAAAATGTTTACATATGTTTGAATACCAATAATTGTAAGTAATAGCTTTTTTATATTTTTATGACTATCAAACTTTATTTTTTTGATTAATTCGAATAACAGTTAAAAATTTCATTTTGAATAAATTAATGTATCTGATTATTATAATAACTAAACGCACTATTGTTTTTTTTTTTTTTTTTCACATCTGCAACTAATAATGGAAATACAAATCTTTTTTTTAAATGCGTCTTCATTGATGATATTGGACAATTTATTCCAAATAATATTTAAAATCTAATGGAAACGTTACTTGAAGAAAGAAGATGAACTTTAAAAAAACAAACAAACCCTGTTCTGCACAGTATGAGGTAGTGATAGAGTGGGAAACTATGCAGCTGAAGATGTAAACATCACATGCTCACCATTTCTTATGCTTACACAATCGATTGAAACAGTATCAACTCTCTGAACAGTAATGTCTCTCAGTGCAAGCTATATAATTAATAGATGCTAGGTTTTTTTCTCAGTGATGAAAGCTTTTATTCATCAAAAAGACAAAATACACAGCAGTTAAAAAAATTTACAAAGAGATAATTACATGGTAAAATGAAATTCAAGTATAATATGGTGAAGGGAAGGGAATACATATGAAATGGGAAAGGGATATGGAAAGGGTGTGCAGTCCAGGCAAATAAGAATCTTTGGTAAAGAGCAATGTTGATAGGCTTGGTTGCCCTGATGGATTGATAGGAGGATCTATATATGACATGAATTTTGGAGGAATGGCTATATGTTAAGTCTTTAGAGATTTCAGAGATTGATGATATTTCTGAGTTATGCTTAGATGCAACAGGCTGATTTTTGTTTTTTTGTAGATGAGTAATTTTAGTTTTTCTCATTGTACTTGGAATGGCATTATGATTGGTCATATTTTTCTTTTTGACTTGCTTTTACTTTTGATAGAGCACACCACAGCCTGAAAGGGAGGAAGATCCATAAGGCAAGGAGATGGAGACTTTGAAATAAGTTATTTGGTGATGATATTTTTAGTTAAGTTTTGTTTAAAACTCAGTTTGGATAAAGTTTGTGTAATTTTGAAGCTTTTAGTTTATGTAGTTTAGGTCTCTACACATTTTTCCCATTAAGGCAATGACCATCTTTAAACTGTTTGAAAGAATATGAAGAAAAACAATTTTGAAAAGGAAAAATTAATTATATTGATGTAAAAACAAAAAAAAAAACACTGGAAATCTTGTTATTAATAATTTTAGTTAAGTAATGACAAAATTGAGTGGAATTCTAGGTGGTTAGTTACTCCAGAGGAGGGTATGTCTGAGAAATATGGTCGTTAAAAATGGCCTAAATAACTGGAACAAAATAGAAAACTTTAATAACAAGTTTTGAGTGACAGAGAATTTGGAGTATGAGAACTAATTAAGATTCTAAGAGGGAATAAAACCCTTTATGGTCCATGAAACAGTTGAACCACCCATCAAAAAGAGGGGGGAAATGAGGTAGTTAAATGCAGATAAACACAAGGTAGACATAGGGAAATTATGTTAAAAATGCACTAAAACTAGTTTTAGTGAATGAAAGTGCATTAGCATCAAAATAAGGCCTTTAAAGGGTCAAACAGATAAAAAAAAGCACCTTTTACTGCTACAACACCAACTTTTTAGAGCCATTTTGTGTGAGCTGTGAGGAGGATGAGCTTCCAGTAAGAGCTCTACCTATGGTCTCTGAACACTGCACCTAAATCTTAGAATCTAATTCAATCCTCCAAAAGCCACCTTTTACCTTATTAGCTTTGAGTCAAAATGAAGACACATTAATGTTTTCAATTCAAGCTCATTAGTTTGTATAGTCATATGAATTTGAACTCAGTTCATCATCCATACCTTTTGGTGTCTTTGGTTTTTTAATAACGACAGACACTAACATTCTTTGGTCAGGATAGTACGGAGATATTTTTAAGCATAGGAAATGTTATTCATGTGATGTTTTAATGGCACTAAATGGAGATTTTGAAGCACAAACCTTCTGAGTATCCATTGATCACTGTGGCTTGCACTGGATAGCTGTATGGAGTTGCTACAGCTCAAGTTCTATGGATCATAACATAACTTGATCACTTCTGTACTCAAACCTATGAATTCTTGAGCAATAAAGAATTTGATTATTTTATCTATCTATTTAAAAACTGGCACAATCATCACAGTAAAAAAAGTAAAGCAAAAAACAATGCTTTAAATCATTAAATTTATTTTTTTGATTATAAAAACAAATATAAAACTTAATTTGTGATATATTATACAAAATATATTATAAAAGTATATCCAATAAATATTAAAATAATAGTTATTGCTATTATTTAATATTTATGAATATTGTTTATTCATGATAGCATCAGCCTGTAGTACTTTAAAGAAATGAGAAATATATGAGTGTTTTTAAAAATAAAAGGTTAGTTTGACAAACCTTTAGTTTTGTATTAATTATTAATTACATTAAGTGTATATTTCTTCAAGGAGTTTAATTCTATATTGCTATTGGTAAACCCTAAGACTATAATATATTAAATTCTTAATGTTTTACATTATAGTGCACTTACAATTTAATGTCTGTTATTAGCTTCAGATTATCTGACCCTATAGCTTGAAATCTTTTGGTTTTTTTTTTGAACAGATAATTAAGATACTGGAAGAATTACAAGATACAGACTTACTGATAGCCTGTCATTTATTAATAAATTTCAATATTTATCTATGTTTTTTTTTTTTTTTTTAAAGTGAGCTTAAACATGAACAGAAATGAAGAAATCTCTGGATTCTAATAATTATGTAAATGGAATCATTAATAATTTTATTAGGTTCTTCAATTTTGCCCAATATATTTATAGATTTTTTAATTATTAATTGTTTGAACTTACCCACTTAAGTCAGAAGCTGTTAAAGTTGCATTTATAAAGATAAAAAATTGCAATATCAATGGTGCTTCTGATTCTGCTGAGGGGATTCCAATAAGATCTAAGGGCATTCAAATCCAGTTGGTTTTACTATTGCATTTGGAAAAAGAAATTTGTTTGAAATCTCATAATAAATCTATTTTTTTTTTTTTTTTTTTACAAAAGGAACTTGATTTGAGATTAGTTTTAAGTGATGCTACTATATTTGGAATTAGTGACAAGTCTAATTCAACAGCTTATTATATATTTTCTATAAATTAACTTTTCTTGTAATATCTGATGGAGTATTGAAAGAAGAGGAAATACTAGTATTTATGTAATTGTTATGATAAATTTCAGAAACTTGTGAGACATGGAAAACCTTTGCTTACTGGCAAGTTATTCTGTCATTCAAATATCTATTCCACATATCAACTAGCAAAAATATATTTATCTTGAAGGTTATTATGCTTCTGATTATGAAAAGTTTTCTTCTGACTGTTTTTTTTCCTTCTGATTTTTGTTTATCATATATGCAAACCTTTTTTATTCATATAAAAGATAGCTAGCCCTATTATTTCTTATGCTCATTAAAGGAATTGACTGAGATAATCAAGAACTTTATGCCGGGTAACTTTTCTCTCTACATTTTTTTTTTTTTTTTTACCAATAGCATTTATTTTGGGGGGGAAAAAGGGGGATTGTTCAAAAAATTAGAATTGTCTAATTCAGTATCCTTTAATGTATTTATATATAAATAGTTAGCAAGTTAATCATTTTACATCTAACCTTGGATTTGAAACATTACCATTTTGAATATTTAGGTAATCAGGACAAATCTGGTTTTTAATCTGTAACCTTTTCACTGAAGATCAAATAAGCAAAATGCAAACACTGAAATATGATCATGTAGATTTTTTTTGCCAGTTTGTATTTTTTCAAAATCAGTCTGAAGAGAGCATAGAGTCTATAGTTTGGGTTATTTTAAATTGGTCATTAAAAGAGATTGCTTTGCCATTTGACATCATTCTTAATTAACTGCAATGATTTTTGTCTTACCAATTTTTTAGTGCCGTTTTTATAGGATAATACATCAATGCTTATATACTACATTTCTGTTATATAGCTAATCCACTTTTGTTCTATTTTTTAATTTTTTAATAATTTTTCTCATTCTTTTTATTGAGTTTTTTTAATAGTATATATATTAATTAACTACCAATAATTATACCATTAAAACCTTCAAAAGTTTATGCTCTACAGTTAATAAGTTTTGCCATATATATATTCTAATAACATGACTAAAGATATGTGAAAATGCCAAATGCTTTGCAAATGCATTTCATTCTGAACCAGAACTTATCATTAAGTATTGATCTGGTGAGAATGATATCATAGTTGTCTGCAGTAAAGTTTAGCACAGTTGCAGTATATTATAATTTTATTTTTTATTGGAATCACTAAAGACCTTAATCATAAATAATTTTTCTTCTCTTGCAGTTTTTTTTTTTATCAAATGATTTCAGGATTATGGTCAGAGTTTATTTTTAAAAAAGTGTAAAAAATAAATAAATTAAAATCGATCATTCCCTCATATGTCATTTTTCTGCATAGTTTTGTTTTTAGTCTTGGTATTAGGAACTTATAAATGGTATTAATTTTCTCTGTGGAGTCTCTCAAAGTAATTATTTTATTGCATGGAACATTGATGAATTAAAGTCCTGATGCAAAATTTTTTCAGCATAGGTTTTTTAAAATTTGAAACAATTTTTAATGTTCCACCCTTTCTTTGAATTTAATGTAAAATTGGATGAACACTATTATCAAGAGACAAGTCGTTGGTTCTGTGCATTATTTATAGATTAAATTTCATTGCTAAAATTGTAAATAACAATAAATATTTATTCCTGTTATTATTTACAATATTTAAAATCACATAGCAAGAACTATATAGTATAAATGTAATTTATTATGATAAATATTTTGCAATAATTCATATTTACTGTCAATATTTAAATATAATTTTATAATTTTCCAAAAACATTTTAAATTATATAAATATATCTATCTATCTAGGATCTTACTTAGCAGTATTAAGTAGTGTCAAAAATATTTAAGTTTAATTACATTTTTTAAAAAATGAATCACCTCATTGTTCTCAGAATCAGAACACTCATCCCCTATATATATATAATCTCTTTTTTTTCCTCCAGTAAATAACTTATTTGAACCAGTAAGAGGACAGATGAAATTTGCATAAAACTTATGTGAAAAATATTTTTTTTTTGTAAGTGGCTAGTAATTTAAAACGTTTATTTGTTAAATATATTTCCCTTTTTTTACTGTATCTAATCAATATAATTAATATTAATATTTTAAATATAATTAATTATGTCAATATTAGTGAGATTTTTCAAATATAGATTTGAAATTTGTTGAATTATAATATCACTTAGTTGTTAAGATATACTTTACATGTATTTAAACAGTGAATAATAATCATTATATTTTTATTATCTATAAATTTTAATCGTTTCCTATTATTTTTTTTTTCCTGCGTCTATTATATATGTGCTCTCTTTCCTTGAATAATGATGAATCAAAATTTCATTGGCTAGAATTTTTTAAAATCAAAGTTAGAATGGTAATTTTTGACATTGAAATAATTAAAGCAATTAATTTTATTATTGTTGAATAAAATTGTATTAGAAACTTGCGAATTGATATAGATTTAAAACTTCTTTCTTGATTAAAAAATGAAAAGTTCTGGGACAGGTTATTATCTATCAAATTGATATGTGTTATTTCATCCTATTAATTTTTATTTTTAGTTATACATTTGCCTTTATGTTTTTGCTATCTTTCTGTGTAGCTTCAGGAATCTGTTGTTTGAAATAAATATTAAATTAAAAAAAAAATAAAAAAACTTAGAAATTCATTAATTTGAATTTATTATATATTTGCATTCACCTGGGTTCCTATATAAATGGTACTATGAATCCTCTCTTAGTCAATCGTTTTCTCACATTGTGCACTCAGTTAGCAGCCAATCATGTGCTTGAAATTACAGTGAAAGTATAGTAATGTTTTATGTTCACCATATATATCACTGCTAAAAATTATTAAATAAAAAAATTGTTTAAAATTGTTTAATTGTTTTAATTGTATTAAATTGTTTAATATTCTAGACAAATTAGATTTGCAAATAACATACCCAGTACCTATTTTATTTCAGGCAAAATTTTTTCAATAAAATATAAATGAACCCAAATTATTAATAGGCTAAGAGAAAGTTGTAATGTGTTTTCTTTATTTACTACAATTATTATTATTATTATTATTATTTTTTGAGCAAGTGTGTGTGAGTGTGTGTGTGTGAAAGAGAGAGAGAGAGAGAGAGAGAGAGAGGGAGAGAGAGAGAGAGAGGGAGGGAGAGAGGGAGAGAGAGAGAGAGAGAGGGAGGGAGGGAGGGAGGGAGAGAGAGAGAGAGAGAGAGTGTGTGTGTGTGTGTGTGTGTGTGTGTAAACACACCATACTTTTCCATTTTATTGCTCTATTTTTTATAACTACATTATTCTATTTTTATTGACGTCTTAGTGTATATAATTTTTAAATTAATTTATAACAGATATAATCCACATTATAAATATAATATTCGTAAATGTATTATTATTCATGGATTTCATGCTTTTCTGTAAAGGCTTATGGTAATGATTACAATGGTAGTTAGTGGGTCAACTTTCATAATAATGTAAATAGTGGAATAATCTGTTATCACGTGCCTTTCAGCCATTAATCATTTTTCTTAACTAACTGTGTTAATGGGATTGTGTATTTGTGCAGTAATATTTCCATTTTTTAATTACACATGCAGAAATGTTGTCATTAATTCTCTGGTGGACTTAAATGTTACTGTGCAGTACAGACCTCAACATGTTGCTGCTTTTAATAAGTTAAAAGATAGTGTTTCATCGCAGTGAAATAATTATCACAGTTTAATTAGCTGTGTAATGTATAGACCTGCTTAATTTATTATATGACAGTAAAACGTGGCTACTCTATCAATGAAGCATAAAAGCATTATAAAAATTTCTTTGAAGAATTCTTCATAAAATTTTAAAGACCAGTTAATATGTTCTTTATTTTACTTGATGTGGTACTCTAAAATCCTCTATTGTAAAATCACATCTTCATTAGAAATATGGAACAAGTCTTCCTAAAATGATATTTATAGTGAACCTAAACATTATTTTTAGTGGTGAGGTAGAGTCAATTTTATTATACATCATCTGAAAGACATTCTTAAAAAGTTCAGTGTTTATTCTTTTCACTGGGAAGATATAGCAGAGAATAGAATACATTGGAGATCTACAACTAGTCATAGTATTGAAATATTTCAGAAAGATTTTGCTGAATTTATTAAAAGATAGAACTGCAAGACATTAAATAAATAGAAAAATAGGCCAGCATATTCTATATGTGGATGTATTTATGATTCACAATTTGGTTTGTATAATCATGGCAAAATTCATCTCTAGTGTATAATAATTTTTCACTTGGATTTAAAATGGCCATATTCTGTTACAAATGCTACTGATAAGTTGAAAAGTCTTATTTACATAAATGTGTACAAGTAAATTATATATGAGTATTTTTTTAATGAATTCATTTTGACATATTCATAAAAGTTGTTTGTCATAATAAAAAAACAAGCAATATTTTTATTGTTGAATATAATCTTATTTAAGGAGTTTATCTGACAGTTTATGCACACATGATCATATATACGAATAGGTTTCATTTTATTGACATTATTTGTAAAGGATAGAATTACCTGATATTGATATTTAATTACATAAGTTTAGAGTTGATACTTAAAAGTCAGATTTATATGGATTTAAGAATGAGGAAAGAATGCTAAAATGAATTGTTCTGTGGATTATTGCAATTTGCAGACAGTTTTATGATTTATTGTCTCTTCATAACTTTTATTGTGGTGAATTGAACAGGCTTCACAGTTTCATAAATAATATGAAGCATTAGATATTTATTTCTGTTCAATTTTTTAGCAAAAACAACAACAAGAAGAACAAAAACATGCAATAAAGTTTTAATTTAATATAAGCATTCAAAAGTAAAAATAGATTTTGAGAATTTTAATATATTTCTTTTGCTTATGGAATTATATATTGATTGAGAGTGAGCATTTGTAAAAAAGAATTAAAATATAAAATAATAATTAGCAGTAGCAAACTCTCCAGACAGTAATGCCACCCAGTGCAAGGTTTAGTAATCAGTAGATGCATGAAGATTTGTGCATAAAATTCCCATCTAGTGCCTATTCATCAAATATTCCCAAAACCAGTTTCTAGCTTGTGGATTTCATCAGTGAGGAGTTTTGGATCTGAGAGCCCTGCATATAGATCTAAGGATCTAATGCCAACTGTCTAGCAGTCACCTTTTACCTATTTAGTTAACTATATAGCTAGGAGCTCAAGATGAAAACACATTAATGTTTTTAATCCAAGCTCATTTGCTTGTGTAATCATACAGATCTGAATCCAGTTCAGAATCCATACATTTTGGTGTTTTTGGTTGATCAAAAATCACAGTCACCATCATCCCATAGGCAGGAGTGGTATAAAACCAACAAAGCAGCACGTTGTCACCATTTTCTATGGGGATATTGGATAAACAGGCATTAGATGGGGATTTTATTCAGAAACCTTCTTGCATCTATTGATTACTAAAGCTTGCACTGGATACTACTACTGTCTGGAGAATTTGTTATTGCTAATAACAGCTTGTATCAGCATAGGAAATGATAATCATGGGATATAAAATAATAATGATGAAAAATGAATTTACTAGAATTTGATGAGAGTATTTATAATTTTAACATGTTATTCATTATGAATTTAAGTTGTTTTTTTTAAATTGATGTTTTATATTTTATTTAATTTAAAGAGATACATTTTCATTGACTTTTAAATAGATTACAGACATAAATAGATAAATAGTGGATGGATGAATAAATGTTATTTAATTATTTTTAATTTATTTGTGCTTAAACTTCTACTAATTGTCATTTAATATAGTTTTATATATTTCAAATAAGAGTTTACATAGTTTTCAATTGTCAAACAGATAATTTGGTAGCAAATATTTTTTCTATGGAAATTTTATGAGAATTAGTTATTTTTAAGAATTTACTCTGAGATTGGATTATTTTTCAGCTGTATAAGACCACTCATGTTATATCTTATAATAATAGTGACTAAGTTAACACCTCATTAATGAGTTTTAATGTATCAATGATTATGGCAATTGAAACTGAATTGGTTCCCCAGTATTGAATTAGATAATATTAGGCATAGGGACTCTCAAAAACAATTGATTCTCATAATATTTTCACAGATAAATTTTTGAGCAAAACAAATTTAAGTGTTAGTTGCATATATATATATATATATATAAAATACATATATACACTTAAATCCGTGCAAATCTTCGTTTTAACATATATATATATATATACTATCTATTGATGGGATCATCATACATATATCAAAGTGTACAAACATATTCTAATTGATAAGTTACATACTGTTTGTAAAAAATGAAAAAATATGAAATAATGTAATATGTTTGAAACAGATCTAAAATAGTGTTTTCAGAAAACAAGCAATGATTACAAATATTTTCACAAGAAGGATCAGTGCAAACATTTGGTGGAAAATTTTATTAGGGATTACAGTAATGTCTTAAATGATAGGCAACACAAGAAAATATGAAAATAATATAATTTTTGAAAATCTGAAATGAATTTATTTAGTAAATAAACAATAAAAATAAATATTATCAATAAATGGGATCAATACAAACAATACAGGAACAATTAAATTAGCATTTCTAGGCATTGCTAATTTAATTTATTTTCATTATGCTATCGATAATATTTATTTTTTCATTCATTAAATTTGTTCACTGAAGATATTATTTTCAGGTTTGTTTTCAGAGTAAATTATATTATTTTCATGTTTTTAAACTCATATTATTTGCTTATTTTTTTTACTTTGCTTTCATTAAATTGTCTGCTATGATTACTAATAAAATTTTTACAAATGTTTGCATTGATTACATATATATATATATTTAAGTAAAATATAGGATATATGAGCACAGACTTTCACAATACCCACCACTCACCAATCTATCTCATATCATTGATACACTTGAACACATATATGTCGAAAACATAAATAATCACAATATTCGTATTTCATGCTAAACCAGCAATCATCAGTTGGTCCAATAGATTATCATCTCCACACATATATGCAATAAGTAGTCAGATATATATTAAGATAGCCAATATTCATACTTTAATGGAGAGGCTTCAATCCACTCCACACTTCAATTCTTATACCAGGTATATAATAAGCCTGTATTTCAATTACATTTAAGTAAATTATATTATTTTCATGTTTTTGATTTTTTATTGAAAAATATGAAATTTATCAATTAACTTATTCTTGTTTATTTTGATATATGGATAATGGCTCCATTAATGATTAGTATGTACATGCAACTACCATGAAAAATTATCCCTGATAACTGCTAGACAAAATTCAAACAAATAAAAGTTGGATTAAGTAATAATTGATCGATGTCAATTATTATGTAGTATAGCTTTCAAGTTCTTTTTGTTGCTTGTAATTTGGGTGCATGTGTGCGTAACTTTAACAGGACAATCTAAGATCTGTTACCTAGTTGAATGAAAACAAAAAGTAGTGGCAGTAGATCAAAACTAAAGATTTTGGGATGATCTGCTAATGATTAAATGATTAAAGAAAAAAAAATCTGAGTGTTTATTGTGATTTTACACCCAAAATATCATTTTATAGTATTATCTATAAATATGTGTAAATAACCACTTTATTTATAGATGAAAAATAGAAATCTTTTTTTTTCTCATTGTGTTAAAACAGTCTGAGAACTTAAAATAATGGTGAACAAACATGTAGTAACTTTTTTAAATTTATAACATTTATTTTTTTAATATTATAGTGTTAAAAATCTCTTGCTCATCAGTTGATAATTAGATCTTTTAATTAAGTGTGCATGTTTTATTTTTAAAAGGAATATTTGAATTATTACACTTTAGTATATTTTGGATGATCAAGAGATAACAGTGATCATTCAGAATATTAAAGTCTAATGATATATTCCTTTTACATATAAAACGTACACACACACACACACACATTAATAACTATAGGTAATTGAGAAGAAAGACCATGGTGTTTCATGATTTTAAAGTCAGAAGTAAAAAGCTGATAAACTCACTATGCTGGCTGATGTATATTGATGAGTAGTCAATCTATGTTTGTTTGCTGTATAAATACTGTTATTTTAATAATAGCTACAGTGATAAAATATATAAATTGGACATTGTTCTGCTGGGTTTCTTTAAAGCCTCTAAGAGAAATCGAAAGATCACCTTTCAATTCATAGCAGACTTCTTTCTGCAACTGTGGTGTTTTAATAAAGAGTGTGTTTTTGAAAAAATATTTTCTATAATGTTTGAATAAACAATGTTTCAAATAATGTACCTATGTTTAGAATGTATGATAATAATTTTAAAAGAAATTAATTTAAAGTATTATAGATAAATATTCTTACAATTTTAATACTAAAAAAAAAAAAAACTCTGAACAGGAAAATGCTGTTATTGCCTCATATTGATTTCAAATTGCAAGCAGAAACAGTTAAAATGTAAATCTAATATAATATTTAGTATGTCTGTAATATTTTAAATAAAAAACAAAAAAAATATTTACAGATTTAAATCATTTTGCATTCAACATTTACTATCAGCTTACATTTGGGAGCTGCTGCTTCTCTCATATAAATGTCTTTTCTACTGCAGGTAATGAAAATTAATAAAAATCACACAAATATATTAATCTAAAACACTAAGTCCTTTATATATATGTTAACTGATGAGCCTAAAGTGCCTTATTTTTTACATAGGTCGCAGCACCATCATACAATATTTCATGTTTAATATTAAGAAGGCTAATAGAATTTCCAACTTGAACAAAACTAAAAGTTTCAATAATTATGTATACTATTTTTATTAGACAGTTGTGAATAACCACTGACTTTTATCTTATGATTATAAGTCAAAACTCTATTAATCAGACCGTTTCTTTATAGACTTTCATTTAATTAAATTTTGAATTTTGTTTCACTTTTTTATAATTTTCTGTTCTGTCACCTGAACAGCCTAATTTTCATTTGATGAATGAATTAATTATATATGTTATGACAGGGAAAGTTGTTGAGTGTTTCAGAATGTTTTACGATTTGTAGATTTATATCTTTATGTGTTTATATATATATGGGTGTGTGTAGATGAATTATGTTTGTACATGGAATTTTTATTTATGCAACTCGTCTAACATCATTCCTGTTTATTTAGACACACATACGTTCAAGTTGTAAACTCATTTGTAATAATTGATAACTTATGGGTTGTAATTATCTTTCTTAATGAGTAAATATAATAACAAGAAATATGAGATACCAGGATTTTATTTTTTTATCTCCAAGTATGTATATCTTATAAACCCTGAAGGAGTTGTAATCTCAGAGAGCAGTTAAATGTAATGTCATTTTAATGTAACCTTATTAACCCAGCTATGGTGATATTGTTTTAGAAAACAAGAAAGAAAGAAAAAATACACATACACACATATCTGGTTTTTCATATTAATTTTTTTATGGTTAATTAAATCAACTCGTCTTCTGTCAACTCTCTCTGGATCCGAATGGGTTAAGATGTGTAACTGTTAGGTCTGAAGAGCTGAATCAGGTGATTAATTCAGTAAAAATCTACTGATTGAAATTGTTGATAATAATTTTGACACATTACAAGTTCTTCCCTTAGGAGCTAAAAAAGTTAGTTGACATATCCCCCAATCTTCTGGAGGTCTTCTGTACAATAACATTGCTGCAAGGAGAATAGCGAATACACTTCTCTCTGTTTTCTTTGTCTGTTTTTTTCCCTTCCTTCTATTGTTATGGTAATTGTGCGTTCTAAAAATCTAATATACTGCCAGAATTAGAAGGCAAGAATTAAAACTTCAAAGCAAGAAGTAAAATTGCTGGAGAAATAATTGCCACTTTTTTTTTTTAAATATTATTATTTACCGTACCCCTTTTTATATTCAATGATTCATTATATATATCGTTTTAAAATAAAGATGATACATAAAATATCGATATATTCCATTGTAATGGATGTGTAGATACCGTACTTGATTAGGTATATTTAAGAATACGTATTTACAAGAAGAAAAAGAAGAGCCTCGTCATTCAGAGGTAGCGTATTTGCTAGCCTTGCCTACGACTTGAGGGGCGTGCCAAATGAATTTTTTTAAAAAATTTTTGTCTTTGGCATTTAACCATATAGCCAGCCCAACTAAATATCCAACATTACAGGGTAAAAAGGTACATGATTATCTTTAACTTGAGTGTAAAACAAGTATAGAAATCCACTGAAATCCAACTGTCCTGGCTGCTTTCCCTTTTACTATTCTTATAAGGCGCTACTGAAGGGGTATTTTTTGTAATGGGTTATGTATTTAAAAAGGTTCTTTTGTCTTTTATACTTATAAAATACTGCTTTTTGATAAAGTGAATAACCTATCCAGTTCATTATTTGGGGTTTAAATCCTGGTGAAATATGGATTTTTTAATATATATGTTTAAGAAGTATAAGATTTGCTTTTAGGTAGATGGTCTTTAGACAACATATCTAGTCATTTAACTATTGGTTTATAAATGGATAGATAGCTATTATCAATTAGAGGGTAACTATACCAGATTACTGTATTTAATTAGTGCATGAAGATGCATTGATTATAAAACAAAAATGTGATTGCAACATATAACTTTAACCACATGAGGAAGGTGACATACTTTTTGCAGACTTGAATCTACGATTTACTTCTATTTTAAGCTTATTAATCAGAAATTATCACTCTCTAAAAAAATTAAGCATTTACAGAAAGTTAGCCCAAAAGCCACTTTTATATATTTTTACTTTTTACTTCATTATGTAGCTGCTGCATATAACAGGTTAAAAGATACAGTATTTCATCATGGTAATATATCAATTTCTATTAGATTATTGTATGGAAGTGTGACATGGGTTCCCTATTGACATTTCATAAAAAAAATTTGAAAAATTAAGAATTCTCTGGAAGATTATGAAAATATGGTGGCAAGTACACAAAATCAATACTCATGTTCTTCATGACATTGAATCTATCATTGTAAAAGCATATTTTCAGTAGATGTAGTGATTGAATGCCAATAGTTTTATCTAAAAACAACCTGATGGTTAAATTCAGCTTGAATTTTGTGGAACAAGAAAGACCTTGTTTTGCATTTTATTCTCATTTATATTTTTCTAATGAAAATAATTAATATTGCTTCTGTCTAGAGTTTTTTTTTTTGATGTTTAATTTGGTAGCTTTTGTAACATTTCTTGCAAATCCAAAACATCACTTGTGAAGTAACTATACCATTACTTAAATGATTTCCATTAATTTTTTTCTTTTTCTTTACATTCCATTTCAGTCATTGAAATGCATCAATAAACTTACAAAAAGTTCTCAGAAAATATTTCGGCAGAGTTACTTAAGAAGAAAACCAACAATGCCCAATGTTTGGTGGAAAATAATTTTATTCACTGTTCATCTCAGAAATTTTTTGTTCACTTGGATTTAAATGATATTAAATGAAAGAAAGTGTTTGTTAAATGTAATGGAAATAGTTTCTGAGTTTATACATTTCATGAAAAAGACAATGAACAAGATTTAATCACCAGGACATTAAATGAATTATTAATATTCATGAAAATGTTAAAATTGAATTTCATCTACATTAAATGAGTCATGGAACTACCTCATTCATCCTGAGCAATTTTAATCTCTAAAGTAACATTATGCATTCTAATCATAACTTTTGCAATTACTTAAATATTGATAGCAACACAAATCTATGTCTTATATTCCAAAACTTTAATCACAGTCTTATATTCCAAAGTTTTAATCACAGTCTTATATTCCAAAGTTTTAATCCCAGTGGAAATTCTTAAAGAGGCAAATGTCTTTCATAATTTATAAACATAGTGCGTTTTTATTTATCTTAACATATTATAAAAATAATTTTTTTATTTAACTAAATAATATTATTTTAATGACAAATAGTATAGTTTTTCTAGATATAATACACTATTGTTTGGTGGTGAGAATTTTTGTAGGTTTAATATAAACAAATACTAGCAGTATTATCTTCTATGTCAACTACACAATGCAATACATTATTTTATTATGTTTAAATTTTGACTATACAATAATCTTTTTCAGAGATTTTTTCATTAGTTTTTGTTTTTCTTTGTAACTAATAATAATTAAATTCCCAATTTCCTGATCATTAATTATTTAAATAGATGGGCTTGATTCTCAAAAGAAAAAAATAAACAAAGTTTACTAGGGAATTCTCTTATTACCTGAAAAAAAATGTCAAATTTCACTTAGATTCGAATCTTAATTCATGGGTGCAACGGATGCTAATCATTAACCCACAAGGTTTTTTTTATTTCTGTTTGTGCATATATATATAGTATCTATGGTTGTTTTAATATTTATATATTTAAGACATTTCACGTTTACTAGAAAGTACTTTTTACAGTGAATGCATATATGTGCTATATTTACACATTTCTGTGAGACTTAATTGATATAGATTATTTTTGAACGATTAGATTTTAGGTTTAATACTAGAAGATAGTCGTTTTTTTTTTGTACAAATGAATAATGTCTTTAATTTAAAAGGAGGTGTACTATTTATTTATTTATTAAATGTAAATCTGTATAAATATAGATGATCTTTATGTGGGTGGACACTGAATTCCGCGCTTTGATCTTCATATAATGCCGGTAGGCTAGAGTTAGTGACTTGCTGAATTAAATAAAGGCCTTTATTAATTTAATTACTGTGTTGGATGGGAATGCCTTTACATCGGCAATAAAAAAAATATGTCACACAGAAAATAAACTATTTTTACGAGTTAGATTTAACTTGTAAATTGAAAACTCAAATAACTATTGACGGTAGAAGAATTTGCATCTTATCATATTGACAAGAAGGAGGATAAAAATGTCCATGTCTTTTTTATAATTGTTTAAATTTTTGTATTGGAGGAAAAGTTTAATTTATTTAGTTGATTGAATGTTTAGACTAGAAATTGCTCTTATTATTGGGGGGGGGGGGGCAACGTACATTGAAAATTACGTATTTTTAAAATTAGCGAATGTTTTCTCTTTATATATATATGAGAATATGAATAATAAAAAGGAGGAAATTTATTTTTTAAATTTTTTTTATTGTTGTAGGTATGGAGTAGGAAAAGTGAAGTCGTGATAATTTTGTTATTGATGCAATTTTTCACACAATTGAAGTTTAAAGAAGACTTTCGCATACTTAAAATATATACTGTGCATAAAAACATATGAACAAAAGCAAGTCCTTTCGAGGTGCATTCTTTTTGGCAGAACCAGTCTCATTACTTGACCCAGATCCATCTTCATCATCATAATTTATTATTACAATTTGATTTACAAGTATCAAATGTTCTGAACTCACAATTTTGACACCATGTACTTCAGATAAATATATTAATGATTATTAGCAATCATTTATTAAACTAGAGATTATTTTTAGCCTAGATGCAAGTTTTAAACCCATTCAGTATTTATATATCTCTGGGATATTTAATTAAATGTAAACACACGTAATAACTCTATTCCCCCCTCCCCCGCCTGTAATATATTTTTAGATATATTTAATTAAAATTTCTACTCTACCACATATTCTTAAAACGTATATATAAAGACATCTGATAAAAATAAATGGTTTTCAAGATGCATTTTGTTTTGAAACATCATTTATTAGTTGGCCCAATCACAATGTCTTAAAATATGTCTTCATATTGCCATAGATAAATATGTTAAAGATTAGTAATAATCCCTTTATTAAAATATAAAACTTAATTTCAAGTCCAATCATAATTTTTAAATTTAATTAAAAATATATAAATTATTAAATTTCAGCATATAAATAAATAATTGAGTGTTTAATGATCTGGAGTTCTAATATTCGAGAACTGGAAGTGATAGAGCTGCACATTGTTACATGAATCTTGAGTTTGCCATTCGCCACTGCATAGGAAACCATGTTTATGTGATATATTAAATAATAGAATTTTCATATTCTAAATATAACATTAAACATGTGGATGTGGATTTACGAAAAGCAAATGGCCTGGGCCAAATCCGAAATGCTTCTTAGGATTTTTTTTTTTTTTACACATGGCTTTATCTACATCTTAAGCTTGTGCAGAGTAAGAAAGTTTTATTTTACTAGTTTTTAATATACTATGCAGGAGTAGAAAAAATGGGAGATATTAAATGGACACTATTTATGCTGGAATTTAATAATTGATAAATTAATCTTTAATTTTTGGGCTAAAAATAAATAATTTGTAGCTTAAAATGATTATTAATAAATAATCTTTTGATTTTTTATAATTAAAATGTGTTAAATATACTGGATAGCTTATTTCCCTGTTATGATCATGTTTGAATCTAGATAAAACTTGACAGTTTTTTTTTTATTTTTACAATGCTTAAGATCCCCCCCCCCTCTGGATAGTTGAACTATGACTATTTTGAATTAGGGTATGAAACTGGAAAGAAAAAAAACATAAATTCTTAGTATTTTTTTAAAGTCTGATAAGTATTGTCTTCTCAACTATTTCATTACAAAGGGATCTTGAATAAGCCATTACTGTCAGTAGATTGTTAAAGGCTGTTTTATCATTTATAAATAAGAAAACTTATGGATAGCCTATTATTGTGTTAAACAGAATAGTCATCATCTAAAAATATTAATAACTGAATGTGCTTTTAATACAGCATATCAGACTCTTGGCAGTCAACTACTAAAATAAAACAACAACAACTATTGTCACTATAATATCAGAGCATGCTCAGTTGTGCACTATTAAACCTGATTCAAATTGATATTAGAATTAATCAATATACAAGACTTCTTAATTCCCCCCCCCCCCTATTATTTGATTCATTACATACAATGATAATATTCTGAAGACAGCAATTATTTTCAGATTTTTTTTCATGACAAAAGAAAAAATTAATTCAAGAATTGGAATTAAACGTTTTATATTGATAAATAGGCTCCCAGAAATGCACAAAAAAAAAAACTAGTTTTAATTTCTTCATTTATTCTATTGAATATGAAAATCCTCACTTTTCAGCAATTTCCTAAGGTGAAACTAAAGCTAATATGTCTATGCATCTTAGGGCACAAAAGTTTAATTCTCAGTTTAATTTTTCTTTTGTCATGAGAAAAATTCTGAACATAACTGTTCTTTGCAAAATATTAGCATTTTATATAATGAATCAAATAATAAGAAAAATTAAGGAGGCCTGGTATATTACTAATAATAATATTTTGAATCAGATATTTACTAGAGTGCAATTGAGCATGTTTTGGACTTTTGATTAAATATGTTACTTTCTCATTTTAATCATTTAATTGCTATGAATTTGATATATTGCACTGAGCATTGTGATTGGTTATTAGTATTTAGAAAATAACTATTCCGTTTAACACACTGATGTGCAAATGCTCGTTACATATTAAAATATAGGGATTTGTGTTACAATTTAAGTGGATAATGGAGTTCAGAAAATAAATAAGACTACTGATTGAATATTTATCTAAAATGTGGATTTAGTATTGTAAGACTAATTAAACTGTAGTTTAATTAGAAACTCATTCCAATGAAATATTTATTTGCAAGATATATTTGTGTTATTGATTAGCTCATTTGAGGTATCTATTGATATTAATATAAATTTATTCCAAGAACATTGCATACAATATAATTTAGTTTTTATTATTATTAGAAAGTACATTACATAATAAAATTTTGTGAGCATTTTTCAGAAGATGAAGAACAAAAAAAATATTTATGAGAAAACTGTAATGCCAGAACCATAACATGTTTATTATTTACAAAAACAAATAAAGTATTTTGTTCAACTCAAATTTTACAATTAAAAATATTTCAAATTTATTATGAGAGAACTGTATGCATGTCTATATATATATAATTAAATACAGCTATTTAAGCCAAATATAAATATTGAAATAAACAAAACCTTTGTTTACTGATCATATCAATAGTCCCATTTTTGTTATTAAATTATCAGTACCTTAAAAGAACCATTTATACATTGTCCTGATTTTTATAAGGATGTCAGTTTGACACTTGAGTTTAATTTAGAATGAACTTTAAATTAGATCTGTATGTAAACATTAATATTTTATAGGCAGAATTGTTTCTTTCTATTTTAAACCACTTGGAAAAGAATAATATATATATATAACTACTCTTTCTTATTGCATTGCCAAATGTATACCATATAATACTAAACTGTCCATTTACTTTACTACTGTTATGCAATGCTTTATTTACCACCCTTTTTTACAGTAGTTTTGATTGCCCCAGCAATCTTCTTCAGAACTTTATATCTACTAGTCTCAACTGTGTAAAGTTCTGAAGAAGATTTCTGGGACAATCGAAACTGAAAACTGTAAAAGAAAGGGTGGTAAATAAAGCATTGTGTAACAGTTGTAAAGTGAATGGACAATTTAATATTATTTGATAATAATAATAATAATAATAATAATAATAATAATAATAATAATAATAATAATAATAATAATAATAATAATAAAAAAAACAACAACAACAACAACAACAACAACAACAACAACAATAATAATAATAATAATAATAATAATAATAATAATAATAATAATAATAATAATAATAATAATAATAATAATAATTTTCAAGCATTTAAGTTTTTTTACAGCTAACTACCTTAAGGATTTAGCAACCATCTTGCTCAAGAAATTAAACCAACCAGAGGGATATATCCCATGGCAATAGTGCCATATAATAAGAAAAAAAAGGCATACCAATGCCAAATGAGCTTAGACCAATATCTATGGGCCCACTTCCTATTAAAATATTGGAAAAAATTATAAAAGATAAGATTGAGCCCTATATTTTACCAACCATCAGTGAATCACAATTTGCAAAGAAGACATCATCAACGGGGCAAGCAGCCTTGTTATTCAAGATGATGATAGCCACCAGGGTGAGAAAGAAATACAGCACAGTAGTGGTGCAAATAGATATTGCTTCAGCTTTCGATTCAGTGAGAATCCCTGTGTTACTGGATATGCTCAAGCAGACTAAAATACCCAAAGGTCTGCTATATTTGACTGCAAACTTGATACTGAGCAGAGAACTGTATGTTACTATGAATGGCCGAAATTCACCTTCATTCATCCCAACACAATCACTATCACAAGGGTCTCTTCTGAGTGCATTAATGTTTATTTATTATATCAATCCTCTTATTGAAAAAATCAATAGCACATTCATTGGAGTTCAAATACCTGGTACAACACAGAAGATTGCATGTCTCGCATACATGGACGATATCACAGTCTTCTTGACATCAGAGAAGCAAATACCACAGCTTCAGGCAGTGCTTGAACAATTCTCAAAGCAATATAGATTGAGCATAAACCCAGAAAAGTCTGCAGCCTGGACGCTACTCACTGGAAAGCCATGTGGACCAATGTATCAAGCAAAACCAGCTCCATTCCTAGGCTTTCCTTTTTTTCTAGGAGCCACAGGAATGCGATGTCAGATCCAAGCCAAGCTCAAAGAGGAAGTCAAAAGCATAGCTGAATCACTCTCAAAGGCATATTTGTTCATATATGCAAAGGTGCAACTGATTAACAAACTTATAATAACCAAGATAACATATTACATGCCTGTAGTTGAATTTTCAAAAAAATTTATGGCATGCATTAATTCCATATGTTGGAAGCTCATCTGGGGGAAAAAGACGGTGGCAATTTCATTGGCAAAACTGAATCGCCCTCTTATAGCAAATGGACTGGGATTGCATAGCTTACAAACATTTCAAACATTCAAAACAAAGAATACTATAATTGCTATACTCACTCAATTTTCTAAATTAAAACACCTAGAGCAGATAACACCTACAGATAGACCTTCTCCAAAAGATTGTTTTTTGGCAATCACCGGTCTACCAATGCAAGAGAGAAAGAACAATTCCAGATCATTTGGACCAAAAATATAAATATTGGGAAATATATAAGTTTATACATCAAAATAATTATAATGAGGAGATCCCATCAATACTAGAAATAGGAAACAAATATCTGATCAAGCAATACAAAAAATGGCAACTAGAACCTAAGTTCCTAGATTTTATAATCATGATGAATTTGAATGCTTTACCTACTAAGTATTTTTTTACATCACAGAAGAATGTACAGGTCAGTTGATCCATTCTGTGGCCTTTGCCATATGGCTGAGGAGACTTTACAACATATCATTTTCAACTGCAAGGCCTTGGAGCAGACTAGATGCATTTTGCAGGGCAAATACAGGGAAAAAAAATACTACAAATGATGCAAATTATATCAAATTACAAAGGTAGGTCTATACCAGTCATAAGGGCCTCAACGTTTGTTTTATATGCACTTTGGTGCACTAGGTGTGTATTCATATTGGGTAATAACCCCAGAAGGCATCCAGCCACATTTGAAAATAAGTTGAATAAAATTCAAGTTAGAGACAAGCAGATCACCAGCCCGGATATTTATGCAGCTACTTGGACCCTGCTCAGGCAAATAGCAAAGCTATAAAAAACAAAATTAAATAAAGCATGGTCCTGATTATGCTCCTTTTGGACAATAATATGATTAATTAACATTGATAAAGTGGATAGAATCATGTAAAATTACCTGTACAGATATGTACTTTTAAAAAAATGAATATTGTGGACTTGAAATTGAACTAACAATAATAAGATTCAACATGTATCTTGCTATGGCATTATAATACTATGTAACTATTGGATCAATAAAGTTTACTATTGTTGAAACTTAATAATAATAATAATAATAATAATAATAATAATAATAATAATAATAATGATGATGATGATGACGACGATGATGATGATAATATGCATTTATATAAAAGTTCCACATCATAGTTATTAAAAATTGATGTTGAATTTAAAATAGTGATTAGATATTTTGCATTAAACTTTGATTTTAATTTATTTAATTATATATATTTGAAAACACTACTTGCTGAAAAAAAAACTTTTGTCATTTGTTTTATGTATAATTTATAAGCCTCAATTAAAAATTGTCTTTCAATATATAGCAAGAACACTTATACAATTGTTAATTTTTATGCTGCAGTATATAAAAAATTCATTGTGATTTAATCCTAGTTACTTCTCAAAAGTTTTTTCTTTAATCAGCACTTAATATATTTCAGAAAATAAATATTGTTCTGTAAAAAAAACAAACAAACAATAACAAGAACAAAATTTAATATTTTTATTCATTTATTGAATTAAGGCCAAATCAATCTATCTTACTTTTTTTGTTGTTGTAATATTTGTATTGTTTTGTTTTGTATATTTAAGTTCAGTTTTAAGTCATTTCATATCAAGTGGCCAAAGAAAAACATGATTATTTTCAACTTTAAAAAAAAAAAGATATTGCCACCAGAGATAGTAAAAATTTCGAATTTTAGTTTTTTTAACTTTATATAGTTTTGAAGTTATAGCTGTTTGAAATTTCCAGAAAACCATGATTTTGCACTCACATGCAATTACGTAAACAATAATAATTTAAGCTAGAATTAAAATAGAAGTCTGCTGAAAGTACCAAATTGTATCTGATTCAGTTTTTAATTTTGAGATCATTTTTTAATGTTTTGATTTTGAATTTTTTTAAAACTTAAATTAAAAAAAAAATTTTCAGGGAATAAAAGGCACTCAAAAATGTATGTATTTTGATATCATTTGTGAAAAGTTTTATTATGGTAGTGCAGTGGGATATTTTTTATTATTTTTGAAAAATATTATTCATGGCAAAATCAAGCACGAATAATAAATAAACTTAAGTGGTCTTCCAAAACAATTGAAAATTTGAATATAAATTTCAATTTGTTATTTACATGTTCGATTTCCACAAATGATATCAAAATAATTTTTTCAATTATTTTGGTAGAAAATAATTTCCATTTTAAACAAAAAAACAAAACAAAACAAAAACAATACCAATTAAATAAGTTAACTAGGTAGTAGACCTAGAACGACAACAAAGATCCCTTAAACATACATTTGCTTGTTTTTTTTTTACATAACTCTTGTTTAAAATATTCTTACACCGAAAAGTCTAAAATAATGTGCATCATTATATAGATGTTAGCATTGCCACATGCATTTCTATATGGGCAATCTTAACTGTCATTTACAAGATAATTTTAATGAATTGTAGTTTCTGCATCTATTTCTTCTTTACTGAAGTAATAAGTATGATTAAAGAGATACTTAGAATCATTAGAATGAACGCAATTAACTTCTAGAACCTTAATTGTCTCATTCTTAGCCAAAATTCCATCAAACCTCCAATAATCACTGTATTCACATGTTGGAAATCCTGATAATTTATTTTGAAACTTTTCTGACAAAGAAATGTTTTATCTGAAACAGAAAGAGAAAACAATGAAAGCTTGGGATATCTGATGTTGAATTTGGATCTTAAAATGATTAAAAATTTTTTTTTTTAGGTGTATTTTGAGTCATTATTACTCAATGTAAACAGCTAAAAACATGTATCATTTTGCTTTTTATATAGTTGCTAGAAACTTGCACTTGGTGTAATTCCTTTTATGATCTCCTCTTCCTAACACCATTCCATATTCCTTAATTGTGGGTTGTCATTTAAAAATACCACTCAGCCTTGATTCCAAAATCCTTTTCATGGTGGCAAATAGTTGAGATTTTTTCGTCTGTTTTAAATTATGCAGCAGAACTAGTTCTGATGTCAAGTATAAGATAAATGTTTTTTTTTTAAAAATAAATGGACAATAACTATGTCATATTTAAAGCATTTAGAGAAGCAAACAATGATTTAAAATTTTACATTATCAGAATCCTTGCTTCAACACTATTCCAGTGAAAAGATTGGGCTTCATCTTTTTAAAATATAAGTGTAATTTTTTTGCATACTAAGAAATATATCACAGGGCAAATGTTTCAATATTTTTTTTCAAATAATTGTATGGTCAGATTATTTTTTGGCTGTAAAACAATATCTTTTCAGAGCTAACAGTCATTCTCAGAGATATTCCACAAACTTCTGTAGTTTTGGTATTTCAGATGTATATATATATACATTAATTGATGCCATTTTTTGTAATTAATGTGGCATGTTATTTTGTCTTCAAGCTTCATACTTAACTCTTGTTTAAAATATTCTGCTTCAGGACTTGAAGTATATTCATCGAAGGGTTATGCTGTATCTATATCATCACATATTTTTATGAAACAAGATTTATAATCAGTCACTGAATACCATCATTAAAACTAATGTTTTTAATTTGGCACCTTTTATAAATTTCACATTTTGATGTGTTGTGGAACACAGATTAAATGGATGCCACTTTCTTCAGCAAAGATACAATATTTGGGTTATAACTCAATAAATTTTTAACATCCTATCTTTTTAAGAGGACCTTCTATATGAATACAGCTTCTTTTAGTTTCCCAGTATTAGTTTTTTTATGCATATATTCTAATCTTGTCACACTTGTTTTCGCCCAAACAAAGTATTGTTTTCTCCCAAATATAAGTTGACTAGCATCATCAATGACATATTTCAAATACAGTTTTTTTTTTTTTGTAAAAATCTTTGTACAGACTTTGGATTTGGTGTTGTAATATATTTTTGAATTTTAGAAAAGCTATTACTTTTCTTATCATTGTGTTGCTAACCCCAAATTCCTCTTCTGTTTATTATATGTACTATTATTGCATTATTAAAATTTAATTTTTTTTGTTCACACTTGGGTTTCCTTTTTTAATTTTTTTTCTGACTTAACATTTCATAACACAATTATTCTCCATGATACTATCATATATATCTTCATTTGTTTAAGTTAGAGTTTTGCTTATAAAACACCTTTACTATCATTATTTTTTTAATACTTTATTATAGCATAATGATGCTTGCAATCTTATTTTAGCTATAGGTGATTAATCAAGACTATAAGATCTTACCTTGCTGTGATATTGTCAGTTACTATCTAAGATTATTATTATTATTTTTAATAAACATATTTAAACTTTATATATATATATATATATATATATATATATAAATATATATATATAAAGTATAAATATATATATATATAAATATATATATATATATATATATATATATATATATAAACATTACAAGCATAAAGCTAAACTAGTCAATATAAAATCAAAACTACCCCAAATCCCAAATTAAACCAGACTAGCATAAAAATAATATAAAACACAACCTAAGATTTCACTGCTACAAGCAGACTTATCAAGTGTAAAGAACTACAAAAACTACACAATATATATAATATAAAAACTACTCACAAATCCAAACACTTCCCATCCACCCTTAATATTAAAAGAACTCTTAAATAAGTTAATTGCTTCAGAATCATAAATTTTCAATAATAAAGACTCTTTAATTCTTCTTTTGATTTCATTTCTCTCAAAGAAGACAACTTTAGCTTCATCAAAATCAATAGTGTGGCCTGTATCTTTTTTCATGGACATACAAAGCAGAACTAAGATATCTATTTTTAACTCTACTTTTATGAACCTTTATTCTTTCATTTAAACTCAAACTACTCTGACCTATGTAAACCTTCTTACAAAATAAACAAGGAATAAAATATACTACACCAGGAATAGTCTTTCTATCAAAAACTTCTTTTGTATTATTTAATAAATTATTCAATGTAACACCCCTTTTCCAAGCAGTTTTCTTATTTTTAAACAATTTACTATTTCTACACACAATTTTATAAGAAGACAATTTAAATGGAAAAGAAATAAAATCATATTTTTTTTTTTTGGTGATTAGAAATGTAGAAATTAATTGTTTATTGTGCAGTCATTTAGTTAAAAGTAAAGAATTAAGATCTATAATTAAACCTGATAGCTATCAGTCTGTATCTCATAAAGTGGCTGCTTTAAGGAATTATTGTCATAGAAATATTAAATTAAATAATTCTAGTGGGGTAGCTTTGTTTCAGAAATATCGATTTTATAAAGATTACTTGAGTGTTGGATACTCTGATAAATTTGTTAAAAGTATTTTATTTAATAGTAATATTTGTAAGGATGTAAAGGTTAAAGAAAAATATGATTTTATTTTTTTGCCATTTAAATTGTCTTCTTATAAAATTGTGTGTAGAAATAGTATATTGTTTGGAAATAAGAAAATTATTTGGAAAAGGGGTGTTACATTGAATAATTTATTAAATAATACAAAAGAAGTTTTAGATAGAAAGACTATTCCTGGTGTAGTATATTTTATTCCTTGTTTATTTTGTAAGAAGGTTTACATAGGTCAGAGTAGTTTGAGTTTAAATGAAAGAATAAAGGTTCATAAAAGTAGAATTAAAAATAGATATCTTAGTTCTGCTTTGTATGTCCATGAAAAAAGATACAGGCCACACTATTGATTTTGATGAAGCTAAGGTTGTCTTCTTTGAGAGAAATGAAATCAAAAGAAGAATTAAAGAGTCTTTATTATTGAAAATTTATGATTCTGAAGCAATTAACTTTATTTAAGAGTTCTTTTAATATTAAGGGTGGATGGGAAGTGAATGGATTTGTGGGTAGTTTTTAATATATATATATTGTGTAGTTTTTGTAGTTCTTTACACTTGAGAAGACTGCTTGTAGCAGTGAAACCTTAGGTTGTGTTTTATATTATTTTTATGCTGGTCTGGTTTAATTTTGGATTTGGGATAATTTTGATTTTTTGATATATATATAATAAGACACTTTTTTTGCTTAAATTGTTTGTTTTAAATGTTAATTTCAATTCTATTATTATTGAATTGTTTATCATTATGGGCCGGCTTCCGAATGTACTCACATACTATTAATATTGTTTCTAAATCAACCTTACATCATTTTATAAAGCAATTTAAGTCAGATGTTAAGTTTTCATTTTGTAAGTTTTTGTGTTTGACTTTTGTTATTCATTATTAGTTATTTTTATTTGGAAATAAAAAATACCAGTATACTAGACACCTAATTTTGTATTCCTAATCTATAAAATTAAAATTTTCTTTATTTTACCACTGATCCCTAATACTAGTTTTGGTATTTTTGTATATATATATATATTCAACTAATGTTTCAATTTTTGTTAAAGTACATTCTACTCTTATTAATGCTGGACTTTTATTGAGTGTTCATCATAGCAGTTTTCATCAATTTATTCCCACTATTTTGATTTGAAATTGATTATTGACTAAAATTTTGAACCTTTTTTTTTTTTGAAAACAGCCTCTTTTTTAAAAAAATGGTGGCATTTTATAAGATTGTTGCTTATAATAATCATTTCAATAAAACTACATCAACTCAAAATAAAATGATAACATTGATGCTAAAAATGTATAGTACAGTATAGAGTTTATTTAAATGATTAATGAATTTTATTTTATTTTTATCCATTGTCCTTATAAGATAATCAAT
The DNA here is from genome assembly GCA_028023455.1 of Epiperipatus broadwayi. Lineage (NCBI taxonomy): Eukaryota > Metazoa > Onychophora > Udeonychophora > Euonychophora > Peripatidae > Epiperipatus > Epiperipatus broadwayi. Next base: position 2,760,737 of record JAQFVV010012410.1, on the reverse strand, counting down.
GTTTTCTTTTTTGATATAATCAAAGTAATTTTTATTGATAATAAATGAATACAAAGCAAAAAATGTGAGTTTTATTCAGTACAGTAAGTAATCAAAAACACTTTTATAAAATACGATATGATATATTAATATTAAATTTTAAAATCTTTACATTCTGTAAAATATATTTACTCAGTTAATTTTATGGTTTAATAAGCTTATGAACACTCTTTTGTTTGTGGATAAAATATATTAGTCATAATTGAAATATAGTCATCATAATTGTAAATTATTTTAAAGAAAAAAAAGAAAAAAAAAGATTTCATGCATTATACAGTTAATAATTAAATTCATATGATGAAAGGTTACTAAATGCAAGTTAAAAATAACATTTATTTGTTCATTTTAAATAAGTAAATTCAAAATTTTTGTTGTTTAAAATAACGGACATTTTATCACAAACACCAACACATCTTTACGGTATTGCATAAGAAAAATTATTTATTTATTTACATTAATAAAATGTTACCAATCAAATCACCTGTACATTATATTTCTTTGTCAAATTTTTATTAAATTCCACTGCATTTTTGTAAATTAGATAAATTTGCAAAGTATTGTTTTTTTTTTTTTTTTTAAAAAAAAAACCACTTGTTTCAATTTAAGTTTTATTTATTTTTATTCAAGTTTTTGTATATTTGAATTTAAAGTAAGGAGTTAAGATTTTTTCCATAGGAACTCATTATAATTGCTTATTTTTAAGCAAAATTTTTGATTTACAGTACATTATGGAAAACAATTGTCTTTGCTAATCAGGGTAAAAGTGTATATTTTCTTTATTTTTGTTGCCATGATTGATAATTAGTGTGCACACCTGATTAAATATTGTAAAATTACTATTACTGTCAGTAAAAAAAGTGTTTTTTTTTGTTTTATTATTTGTATCAACTGATACTCCATGGGTTTATGTTTCAGAGTATCTTACAATGCTAAAAAATGTCATATGCATATATAGATTGTCCGTTGTTTTTTTATTTTTATTTATAATACTAACGTTTTAATTATTTACTAGTATAATATCTTCTAAATTGAAAGATTTGAATCAATTTTTTCAATCCCAGGAAACAAATATTCCATTTATTTTTCTTTATATTTGCTGATCTTTGCCTTGCATGGTTTGGTGCACTGATTGAGAGGCAATTTGTCTCTGGAGTTCAAGGTTAGTGGTTCTATTCTAATCACTTATGATGCTCTAACTTCTTATAAACTCTGAGCAGTAAACCGTTTGATGTTTTGTTTTTTATGTCTTAGCCAAAATGGATTTTATAAATATATATATATATATTTGCAATCCGTATTCATAGTAAAGAGTAAAGTAAAATAATATTAAGATTTGTAAAAGTAAAAAATAATAATAATGTAATTAATATATTCAAATAAATGTGTAGTATTTTTTTTTTTTCAAATCTTATTTTTATTTGTATCAATATACTTTTTGATATATATTCCCATAGTTATGATATGATCGATTTTTAAAAACAGTAAAATAGTAGATTATTATGTAAATAAATAAACATAAGAATAAGAGTGCTAAAGAAAACTATTAAATAGTCAAAACTGTCACATAAATTAAAAGCAGTGTGAAAAATGCAAAAATGAAATAGATTATTTATTCAAAATCTTAAATCTGAATGATTAATCATTTATATATATTTGCTTTATCTGTGACATCTAGGTATGGTAGATATCACTTAAATGAATGCAAAAAAGAGAAGGAAGATGGTATGTATATTTGCATATTCATCCCTCTCTGAATTACTACTTTTGTCTGACATAATCATGCCCACATGGTATTAATTATGAAGAGACAAAATTAGATTTTTATATTTCAGAAGTTTATTTCATTTTCTATAAACAAATTTATATTTTACATACATGCATTATGGGATACTTTATTATTATTATTATTATTATTATTGAATTTTATTATATTATTCTAGCATCTCATAATGAGAGTAACATTATAAACGTTAGAAATGAGTTCCTAACTGCATCATAAGATAATGAAATCATTTACATTATTAGATGTATTATAGGATTGAACATTAGTAATTAATGACATTAATATTTTTTATTTCTGTATTAATGGCCCCTCCCTTCACCCCATTTTCTTTTCTTAACTAAAATAAAAGAATTTGATGTCTTATTGTACTTATATGTAAAATGTTGCATTTATATTTATAGATTTTTTTTTTTTTTTAGCAGTTATATCCATGAAAGTCATGTCTGAGATGGATAATAAGCGAACACAAACTCCTGAATCCCCTGACAGCGAATCGTCTGTAAGTAATGTTATTTATTGAGTATAGTAATCATAATGATAAATGTTTGTTTTAGGAAATGCTAAGAACGCATTAAAAGATTATTTTATAATGTTTTCAAAAATATTTTGCTGTAGAAAATTTAATAGTGGGATATTCTTGTTTTTGATTCATATATTTTTTTGTTTATATATATTGCTTAATAATTTGTTTTCATCTGTATTGTTTGAACTAATGTGAGGTGATAGTGAAATATGGAAATAATTTTGAATTAATATAATCATATTTTGAATACGTTAAGAAATTTTATTCTCAGGTTTGTAAAAACTATTTAATATTCAGGGGCTATTTCAAGATAATTTATTTTGAGATAAAATAACATTTAGTGATTTTCAATGTAAGAGTGAAATAGCATTGGTGGTCGGGAGGTCAGCGACAGCTGCTTTACAAGCAGTTGTCCTGGGTTAGCGGGTTTGCTTCCCGGCTGATGCTATGACACATGAGAAACTGAAATAGCTTTATAAAAATTCTGCAATAAACTATTGGACTAAGTGAAAGATTGACAGAGAAAAAATTATCTAGCTTAATATATATATATATATTGAGTTTAATATTTTTTTCCCGATTATGTTTATATTTTGACATATACAAGTGATATTATGCTGATGGCAATCATATAACACACTTTATTTCACAAATTACTATATAAAATATACTGTTTTGTAATTAAAGATATTTTAGAATTTTAATTGTAAAATGGTATAGATTCTATATAAATTATTATGAAATTTTGTAAGTTCCACAGAGTGCCACAGAGTGTAAAATACTGAGGGATCCATAGAAATTTTTTACAATATATACATTTATTTATATAATAAAATAAAACATTGGAATTAATTCTACAATTTTCCACCTATAAATAGTAGTTATAGCTAGTTTACAGCGTCATTATCATCTCTGGTGGCATTTACAGTTAAAATTTAAAAATTATAATCTTATCAAAGTCACACAGTTTTAACATTCCAATGTGAATGATCATTTTTCTATAATTTTTGTATTTTTATGCAGTTATGTTGTTTATTTAATAATAATGCATCATATTTATAAAATAGGTCTCACTAATATTTCTTTTCATCAAATCATTTTCCACATGCAAAATAAAAACATTATCGTACTGCAAATACAGATTTAAGTCTTATTCTAAGAATAATGTAATTTTTCTTACAGAAATACATATTAATAAATTCTCTTTTTTTAAATATATATTTTAACATCCACATTACATTTGTTGATTTTATAAAAAGGATTATTTCTACTAATAATTAACTTACGAATATTTAGTTCTGCATTACATGATAATGAAATCCATTTTATTTTTTGATTCAATACTTTTCTTTCTCCATCTATGCACAAATTTATGAAACACATTTCAAGTGTCTATCTTTTTATAACGTACATTAATTAATTTATTAATATATATTTCAATGTTGGATAAGTGAACATTTTGAAATTGATCTACTATTTATTTGTAAATGAACAAAATATAAGTACTTAAAAATAAGACATCTTGGTTTATAAAGGCTTCTACAATGTTCCCCCATATTAATAATGTTTTTTAATAGATTTTGTTGTTGTGACAAAGCTTAGGATTTTTCTTTTTATACTGCAATATCCTCAGAAAACTCAACTAATTACCTGGCGGTGGTCAACAAATGGGTATTTACAATTCCTAAACAGAAAGTAAATACAAATGAAAATTCTTTAATCCCTCACTATCTGAAAAATGTTATAGCTGGTGAGTATTACCCTTTCCTTCACTATTCTTTAATGAGGGAATGCTGAACAACTATTTGTCCTGAATTGGGTCATTTAAAAATTATTTTATTTTATATTTCAAAACTAATTACTGCAGAGGATATGTGGTTTCTTTTTTTCATTCTCTGTTTTTTTCAATTACTAGTTAATTCATGATGGATTGAATCTTGCTTTATTTTAAAATTATCTTATCTGTAAGATAGTGATATAATTAGAGAACTATCAAGTTGCCAACACAGGCCTCAAAATTAATTGTTTGATATTTCTAGTTCCTCAAATGAGTAGATATTAATGAGAGAGGATGGTCTGAATGTCTGCACTCATGAATGGTTGCAATGAGAAATGCATTCATAAAGATGAAAAAACAAAACAAGACATGAAAATACTCTTTATTTTATTCCCCAACATTAATTTTTGTTATGTTGAAACATTCTTCTAAACAAATGATATAAATTATTGTAACTCATTTTATTTGAATTAATTATTGAATCTTACAAATTCTAGAATCAATAATGAATTACTTACAATCCTTCAAAATCACAAACAACTTTTCAATCTATGGTATTTATTATATTTTATTCTGTTTTTTTTTGTACTTTTTTCTCAGAATGACATTTTCAAAAATTTAAATATGCTATCTAAGAATTCTTGTATAATATTCTTCATTAGTTTAACATTTCAAAAAATAATGGTTTCTTTTAATTGTGTAAAGATGGTGGGAAGCAGAACGATGTTATATTTGTAAAAAAGTTGTTTTTATTAAAATACCTTATATGTAATATGCATATTTAAATATAAGCGCTTTATGTTAATTTTATTAATCATTTATTGACAGCATACATTTTTAAAAGTAATTTATATTTATTTATAACAATTTTTATAATATTATTAGTATAAAAAAATTAACAAATATTCATCAACATCAAAACTGAAAAATAATCATGAATACAATAAAAAAATATATTTTAAAAACTTAAATTGCCCGATATTATCTTAACATTATTAAGCACTTGGAATAGTCATTTTCTAAGGAATTTTTGACAAATTGTAGTCATTTTCTAAGGAATTTTTAACAAATTGTCTGATGTTTTGAAAAATAGTTTATTTGATATAAAAGAAGGAATAATTCCTTCAGATTTCTGACTACTAAAACCGTTGTATTTTTGAAAAAAGATAAATGCATATGATTGTTTGAAGTACAGAATAATAATACTTCCGTTTACACCTCCAAAATTCTAATAATAATAACTAAAAACATTATACAACAGAAGAAATTGGGGTAATAATCAGTGTAATGTTAGTTTGGATAAGGGAATCAGAGGAGTGGAAATGACATCAGGAGAATAAATTTACGATGTCACATTTGCTGTTTTGCACTGAAAAATAACTACTGTACTTAGTAACCAATATACTAAAACAGCAGCAAAAAATTTCTCTGCACAGTAGTACCACCTAGTATAAGCTCTAATAATCAATAGATGCTTCTATAAGCCTAGAGAAATAATGATCATATGATGTTTTAGTGGTTCAACAGTATAGTCTTTAAGATATTAATTAACCAAACTAATCACCATCAAAGGTGGCTCAGTGAATCAAATAACTCAGATAATTGTACAACATGAGAATACCTAATTTATAAAATGTAATTCTGCAAGTTACCATACTGTATTTTAAAATATGAATGATTAGAATTTCTATTCAAGAATTGAATTGTAATAATAATGTTTTTCAGATAGAGCTTAGTTAGGATATCTTCCAAAAACTTGAATTTTAAATAAAATACAGTTAATTTAACATTTTATAAAGTGAAATGTGTCAAAAAAAACAACAACAATCAGTCATTTTATTTTAAATGATAGACCATATAGGTATAATTTTCTTCCATTTATAAAAATGAAATTACAAACGATAATTTAAGGTGTGCTTCACAATATCAGAATAATGGAGAATAAGGAAATTTTTTTTTAAAGAAAAAAAAAGAAGAGTATTTTATTTTTCATCATTACTATCTAAATTATCTTCCAAAGGAAAAATGTATTGACCCCCCTCCCCCCATTGGTCTAACTATCAGATACTGTAACAATTATGTTCATCTTGTAGATCAAAGCTGTTCAAAGCATACCGTAGTCAGCCTAGACATTTTGATTTTTTTCAACTGAAAAATAAAATAACAGTTTAAATTGAATGCTTATTTGATATTTTAATTTTATCACCAATCGATAATCTTGATGTTAATATTATTAAGTATTTTTACATCAATGTATACCCATGGGTTTTTCAAATATAAGATGTATTAAAGATGTGGCTTGCAGTGTTTTGATTCAGCATGCATATTCTGAGCATTCACATCAAATGTGTATACGATTAGTATCAGTTAATAATTTATCTATTCAGTTATAATTTATCTGCAATAAATGGAAAGACTGGCCAATAATTTAATACTAGTACTATATTTATTATTTTGAATGTGGTCCTTCAATATATATATATAATGCAGCCCTTGAATTATTTAAGGTTGGATAGCCCTGTTGTAGATCAATACTCATCTTATTCTCCTACTCTTGGTTAATCTTCACAGACCTTTTGAGCATACTCTTCATGATTTCTTTGTCTTATAGTATGTAGCCAGTTCATTTATTTTTTAATCTACAATATTTTTTTTATATTCACTTTCTTGAGAACTTTTAACATATTTTAGTATGCAGTATTTATTTAACATCTGTCAGATTTCTAAAAATATATTAGTGGATTTTGTTAACAGTATTTTTTTTTTTAACAGAGAATTCTTAATGGGAAATCATTCTTTAATTATATATATTTTTGAATAATGATTTTATTTTTAGTTATTTGAATAGCAAAAGCAGCAATATTTTAGCCCAAGACACTAATTTCATGAATTTGGGATTGGCGTGGTGGTGGTAAGGGAGGTGGGTACACACTGACTTCCAAGTTATTGGATAATCAAAATTCTATTATATACATTTATAATTTTCATCTGTTACTTTATGTAGATTTATTGTTAGTTGAAAAAATTCAAGAAACAAAATTATGAGGTTTTTTTATTTGTTTATGAAATTTTAAATAAAAACCATTTCTATTATAAATATTTCTAAAAATTAAAATAAAAAGGTAAATGAATTAAAATCTTATTTTTTTTTTTTTACTTTTAAACAAACTCACATTTATTTATTATATTTTAAACATTTTGGTATTATGAAATATTGATCTCTGAATAATATAGACTAATTTCTTTACGTATATGGTGAAGTAATTCCAAAAATGTCTATCTGTGCTGCTTTAATGCAAACTTTCATCATAGATTAAAATTACACCCCAAAAATGAAACTATATTGATAAATGCCATGTCATATTTAGGTAATTCTATGAGATGAAAACTTATTTTTGTTGGAGAAAAATTTTGAAAAAGTTTTTTTTTAAATAGTGACATTAGATATCAAATCTGGCAATATATTTACAGATATTTAAATGTAAGGGTATTTTTTTTAATGTTAATTTATATAATCAAATTTGTAAACTATAATATTATTTGATTATTAATAATTTGTTATATAAGTAGTCAAATTGCTTGCATATGATCCATATATTTGTGTAATGATAAGCATGAATTTTTTATTTTACCAGTTTTTTTTTTTTTATGTATTGGATGCATGTGTATAACATTTTAGCATATGTATGCAAAATTCAATGTATGTATTTGACTCAAATACATTAATAGGAGGAAGTTACTTAAATTATTTAAAATAAAATTTAAATGAATTAATGAAGAATAATAAAAAGGAAAAGGTTGATAAATGAAAATAAATTTCATTATTTCTTATTAATATTGATTTTGCTATAATTTAAATTGTATTATTTCATTTATTCAATTTATTATCAATTATTTTGTGTAAATAATAAGACCTATATGTTATTTCTTGTCAATTGTGGCACCCATATATCATTCTTAAGTGATTAATTATCAGAGTTCCTTGTTCTTTCTGAGTTAACATTGGGATATATGTTGATGTTATGAGAAACATGAGGAATTGTGTAAGTAATCATGTAAGTAATCAGAAGAGGAGCCAGAGTGTCATGGTACTGAGCCTGAGATGTGAATAATTGTAAATATAATTCACTTAAATAAGACATGTGTTCTTCCCCTTTACAGCTGGGTAGGGGACTTGACAGAGGGATTTCAGATGATAAACATGTGACACTTGTATTTTTATTTATTTTTCCATTACAAATATAGGGTGTTTCTTACATATTATCATGCAGATAATTGTATAGCCTATACTTTGTCTCAAGAAATTAAGATTCGGATATGGTAATACAATGAATGCTATTTGATGATATAGCTTATAGCATGAACAGAACATTTCAGAACCTTTTATGGCTAGAACGTCAGACTTATTTATCATATTTTGTGAGATTTAATTATGAAAATGATTTGACCAATTCAAATTATTGGCTTTATTTTTTGTAGTCTACTGACTTTAGGCATCTATTATTATACTCATCAAATATTAGACAATTACATTTTATATTTGAGATACTGTACTATATATTTTTTTTTCTTCTGGACACTTTAATTTAATGATGGCAATATAATATAGTATAAGCAGTTTAATTTGATTAATTTATTTTACTGTCTTGGCTTCACTTCTCAAAGAATTCCTATCTCTAGATGCCAATGTAATTGTCTTATCAAACATCAGACTAATTTTTTTTACGTTTGAGATACTGTTGTGTGTTAAGTTTATTTTTTTAATGATTTATTGAAATTTTATACCGAATATAAATTATCAGAATGTCAAACTTATTGCATTTAAAGAAATAAATATATTAATAATATTATTCAACACTATTTTATTTCATGGGGCATTAGGAATATTTCTTAAAAACAAAACTAATGGATATATTTTTATGTTTAAATTATTCTAGCCATAAAAGCAGATTAAATAAACTATTTACAATAAATAAAACAGATATCAAGAAAAAAGGTTTTTTCAAGAGAGGGAAAAAACGGTCAGTAAACAGCTTAATCTGGAATGGTTAAATCAATATATGCAAATGGTATGATGAATATTATTTAACTAATATAGAATATATGTGTGCAAAATATTACAGAACTTATACAAGAATGTCAGATATTTTGGTCATATTGCAGTTCTCTGTAACATAATTCATTTACATATTTTTTTGTCATATTTAGCAAGTTTCTGAATAGTAATTTACTCTATCCTAAGAAATAGTCCTTTTTTTTTTTTTAAATAATTATTTTTTTCAAGTCGAATGTAATGGAATTTAAATTTATCACATTAAACAGACTATCACACATTTTTAAAAATGTATTGAACCATAATTTTTATTATGTTAAGATTTTTATTTTATTTAAGTTTTATTGAAATCAAACTTTCATATTTACAAATGCAATTCAGAAATTAATTTTTATATATTTTTTTACTGTTTAAATGATTGCATTGGTTGGTGGTCTGGAATGGATTACCCTTAAATGTGTGCATTTTACTGTATTATTAAATGAACTACTAAATTAGTGTTCTTTTGGAACTTTGAAACAAATATATAAACAACCACTATTTATGGAAGAAAACATGCAAATTAATAAATTAAGATTTAATTTTCAATTATCTATTGAAAGATTTTGGTTTCAAACACTAATCACTTCATCGGTCTTTCTAAACATAAAAGTAGGGCAAATTGTCAAAGTTTAGAATGAGATTGCTGCTTAGCTTGCATATTTAAGATTAGTTTCTTCTCTAATTTTTTATATAGTATTATCAGAATTGTTGAATTATTAAATTGTGTTTCATATACATTTACAATATCTAGTTTTTAACAAGGTAACATCTATGGGATGAGTTATAATATAAATAACTTATCACAAATTGTGATTACTAAATTAATTTTTTAATCTGTTAGTGAACTATTAAAATAATACACGGATACACACAGACAAAGATTTTAAAGCCACACATCATCAGTCATTATTAAAAATATTTCTGTATATTACACACAACATATTTTTTAAACAATCCAAAACAAAGCAAAACTCTCCATATAGTAGTGCCATCTTGTGCTAACAAGATATTTTTTACTAGCAATAATTTTACAACAAGTCTTGTTTGAGATGATAAATAGAATTATAATTTTAGAGACCTCAGAAGTTAATTTATTGTACAGTATCTTTACTGTATCTGATAAACAGTGCATTAGCTGATTGAGTAGTTAAAACATCTTTCCCAACTTACAATAAAGTATTCTCACTATTTATTTTAAGATGGGTCACAATGAAATTAATTAGTATTGAATTGTGTCAAGTTTAGGATTTCACACAACTGATGAAGTTAAAGCTTGTGGGCAATGATCTCTTATGTTTCACTTGATTTTTTCAATAGCAACATGTTAGTTTATATATATATAATTATATGTTGAAGTGTTTTCTTCATATAGTCTTATTTGTTAAATATTTTTAGAAAAAATAAGATTTTATTTAAGCATTTCTAATACTGTATATTAAAATTGTTAGTAATAGCATACAATTTAAATCTTTATTGAAATGCTGAAAATAAAAACTGCATCTATAAAATGCTGTGCAAATACAGAAGTGAAAATAGTCATATCATTGAAAAACAATTAAAAGCTCACAAAGTAATGATTAGAGAGGGAGAAAATAAGATGGTTCCAAAATACTGAACCATGCATGTACCGATGAACATATGTTCTATTGGGAAAAGACAAGAATGTTGAACAGAAAGGAAGAAGATTAAAAGCAAGAAAATTTAAAAAAGCTGTTTACATGACAATAGCAAATAATCCCATAAGTTAACTTAGTGTGATCATTCATAATGCTTGAAAACTATTCCTTACCATTGTCCTTAAGAAGGAAGGGACAAATCAGGAGGACTATCATAGATAAGTATATATAATTTTTTTTAATACTGTCTGTGATAAAATAGTATAATTAGTTAGAATGTTATCTTAGATTCATTATTCACAAGTCTTTCATATGAGTACTGCCACTTGAGAGACACACAATATCTAAAGAAGAGAATACTACCAATCAAAGTGTTGTGTTCTATGTTATTCAAAATATTATTATTACTAGTTGAATGAATTTATTCTATTCTCATCTATATGTTGAATGTATTTGGAGAAGTATAAATAATGTTTGAATTTTCCTAAAAGCATTTAACTATTAACTTACATGATGGAAATATTCCAACATATAATTACAAATAAAATACTATCCTTCTAAACTTTTAGACAAATACTTATATACAAAGCCATTTAGATGATAGCAATATTCCAAGATGAACACACACTTTCCAACAAACATACACACATTCTTTCTTTACCCAATGTAAGTGTGGTTATTAGCTTTCATTAAAATTGATCTATGTTATCATAGTCTCGAGTACTATTGCTGTGGAGTGGCAATAAAATATTTTCATCAATTGAAATTATTAACTTGCTTCACCTTGTTTAAGTTAACTATCCACAATAATATGTGTTATTATTTTTTTTAATATTTGAAAGGGGGCAAAATTCTTTGATAAAAATAAAGCCTGATCTCATTTAAAATGAAGTATTCACCTGAAGTTTTTTTTATCTATCTATCTATCTATCTATCTATCTATCTATCTATCTATCTATCTATCTATCTATCTATCTATCTATCTATCTATCTATCTATCTATCTATCTATCTGTCTGTCTGTCTATCTATCTATCTATCTATCTATCTATCTATCTATCTATCTATCTATCTATCTATCTATCTATCTATCTATCTATCTATCTATCCGTCCGTCCGTCCGTCCATCCATCCATCCATCCATCCATCCATCCATCCATCCATCCATCCATCCATCCATCCATCCATCCATCCATCCATCCATCCATCCACCCACCCACTGACCGACCGACCGACCGACCGACCTACCTATATATATATATATTTTCAAACTTATATTTTGGATAAGATAGAAATGCTCATTTTTAAAAATATGTTAAAAATCTTGCGAACATGTAGAACAAATTAGACAGAAAAATATATAATTGTAAAATTGAAAAAAAGACCTCTACAATAGATTACAGAGGTAAAACTTTCCATGTCTCTAGAGTAAGATAAAGATAGCTCCTCTAGGAAGCAGTATGAGTAATTATATGAAAGGTCATGTGATGCTAGCATAAATTCCAATTTCGATCACTGCATTTATTTTGGTTTTTGATTGAAACTGTTATGAATTTTTCAGCTGCTTACATATAGGTATTGCTTAATAAAAAAAATAAATTTGAGATATTTAACAACTGTGAATATTTTTAAAATTCTTATCATGCTTATGATTTAAAACTTTTTGATTGCTTCACATGATATTATATCATTCTTTTTTATCACAGTATTCATTTTGTAAAATTTGAGTTGCTTTCTCTGATTCAAATCTAGAATTGATAAAACAACTTAACCCATGAATTCAATTTGTTGATCTGTAAATGTTATTGTTGCTATTGAGATTTTGTCTCATTCAAAACTGTATGTAGGCTACAATCTTTTTGTTTAAGTAAGTATATGTAATGTTTCATAGCTTACAAACTTGGATAAAATAAGAGCAGCTTTCTACTCTTAAGGCCATCTATAATTGCTTTACTTTGAATCCCAAGTTTCATTGATAAAGGGTAAAACCCGGAACTAGGCCTCAGATTAGGATTTAGATGCATCACTATCTGTTAATTCCTGATTACTCCAACTTATTATAGATGATACTAAATTAGAATACAATTTTTTTTTAAATAGACATATATAATTGTATAAAAATGTAGGTATGTATGTGATATTTAGATATGTTTTACTACTCAATTTTGGAATAGATTTTAATTTACCTTGCTGTATTGTTTTGATAGTAAGTTACTTTAAGCTGGTGAATTTCATGGTAAAAACATCTATCTATGTTAATTCGTAGTGTTTTTTTTAATATATATATATATTGTATATGTCTACATTTTTTATGTTGGAAATTGGAGTTGTTTAATGTTATCTTTAACAACAATGTGTGCTTATCTATAGAAAACAAATATACATCCTCTATTTGCTCTGTTTTTACTTTCTCTCTGTTTAGAAACAGTTGCTTCCAAAGAAGACGAAAAAGATTCGAATCGGGTGTTACAGCTTCACTCAAAGAATTGACAGCTTTCTTATTCCTTGAAAGTAATTCTTAAGTTTCATTCTAATGATAAACATTTCAATATATTATTTAATTAGTAAATAAAATCTTTGATAGGAAGTGAGAGTTTATCAACGAAGCAGTTTCAAAGTTACATCTGACAATCGTGGTTTCATTTTGCCCTTTAAAAGTGTTATTTAAAGAATCATTTTTAGTATTTTACAACAGATCTGTAGATTACTTAAATTTTAACATCTAAAAATAAGTATTTAAAACAGTTATTTTATTATTATTTTGGATCCAATAATTAACAGTTTTTTACTCTCCCTCTCTCTATATATATTGCACTGATTGTCCTCACAAATTACTCTTGAAATTAAATACCTAGATTGTAATACCGTACATAGTGTGAATTTTAGTCACAATAGGATTTATGTGCATCTGCATATCTATGTAGGAATCGAATTTGAATCAAGTGAGATTCTTTCCGTTATAGATGGTTTACAACCATCTTAGCAAATAATCTAACATTGATCAGTAAAAGTGTATATAATTAATTATTCATAGCTATCAGGTAAAACAAAGACTGAAGATAGGTCATATCCTTGTCACCCAATGATTGGAAAACCCTGAACAGTGCATTTCTTCACTGTTTCTTTATAGGAGGCTATTGAAGAAGCTTTTGTCCTGCAGTGGGATATTTATTAAAAAGATTAATTCTCTATTTCATTTACAGCACAGTATTCGTATGTAATTTTATTCAGAAGGGAATTACATCATATACACATTTGTTATGATGTTTTAATACCTCAATGTTCTATTAAATACAAAAGATATTCTCAGAACAAAGCACAAGATAGTGGCCTAAATTCACTTATATAAGCCACTCTAAAATGTCTTGGAATGAGAATATGAAGATGTTGCATTAATCACTTTACATCTGTTAACTTTGATCTACCTATTAACAATCAAAAATCTTTCTGTTTCCTGCCTATTAATACTATGAAATATTAGAAATTATATAACTCTCTGTTTAATTTACTAGCACAGTATTTGTATGTAATTTTAATCAAAAGGGAATTATACCCTATACACACACACACACTGTAATGTTGTTTTAACATCTCAACCAAAACACAAGATAGATACTTTGAAAAAATAAGAGCAGCCTTCTTATCTTTGTATCTAAATTCACTTATATAGTCCAGTTCAAAACATCTTGGAATAAGAGCATGAAGGCATTCCATTAATCATTTTACATCCATTAACTTTATTTTATCTATTAACAATTGCAAAATCTTGTGGTTTAATGCCTGTTAATATTTTGAATATAATTAGTTAATTTTAATCAGAAGGGAATTACACCCTATATACATGTGTTGTAATGTTGTTTTAATACATCAACATTGTTCTGGTGAGTACGAAGAATATTTTCAAACCAAAGCACAAAATAGAGACTTTGAAAAGATCAAGAGTGGCCATCTTATATCCTTCGTACTCAATAGAACAGCATTAAGGCATTAAAACAACATTATATCACATGTGTATAGTGTATAATTCCATTCTGATTACAATTACATACAAATTCTGCTCTAATAACTTAAATAGAGTTACATAGTTTCTAATATTTCATAAAATTAATAGGCAGTAATTCAAACGATTTTGCAATTGTTAATAGATAGAATAAAGTTAATGGAATGGATGATGATTAATGGAATACCTTCACACTTCCTTATTCCAAGACCCTTTAGATTAGCTCATATAAATGAATTTAGGTGCAAAAATAAGACTACTCTTTTCAAAGTCTATCTTGTGCCTTGATTTGAAAGTATCTTTATTACTCAGCAGAACAATGTTGAGGTATTAAAACAACATTTCAGCACATGTGTATATAATGTAATTCTCTTTTGATTAAAAAGAGTATTGTACTTTTAGATTGATTATAATTTATGAATTCTTTCCAATATTTATTAAAAAATTATGTTTGAAGAGCTTAAGCAAATGGGATTCTTTTTATTTTAAAGAGCGCGTTATACCTATTTATTTAGAGTTTGAAAATTATTTTATTAAGTCTTTTTTTCTTAAAAATAAAATAGCAGTATACGTATTATTTTAAAAGAATTTCATTTGAAAATGAATGCTTTTTTTTTTTTTTTATAAAGTCAAAACAAATAAATACTGCAGTGATGTGTTTATTATTTACATGCAGGTTAAAGTCTATGAAGAAGGATGTAGAAAATATTTCTGATATAATCAATCAAATGCTAATCATTAAAAATATATATATAACCATCATTAGTTGCAGTTTTCCATTGTTTATTACTTCTTTAACACAGTTTATTCTAGCATTTCAACATGTAAAGAATGTGTGGACAATCTCTTTAATAAGTAACAGAGCAGTTTGATCATTAGCCCACTCAACACGAGTCAGTAAAAATGATATCTAAAAATGCAGATTTTTTTTTCTTTATGTATCCCTTTAAAAATTTTGTTTATATATTTTAATTTTTTATTATGTTTTTGTTTTAAATATATATTGATAAAAGTTTATTTTGTTAGAAAAACAATGGTATATGTATATCATTGGAACTGACACCCCCCCTCTTCCAAACAATTTTTTTCAATTTTTGCAGGAATAATAAAATTATGAAAATTTGAGTTAGAGCTTAAAAACATTACTTTTTTAAATTTTCAATGTTGTATTTATTTTTGCCAATAATTGCTTTTATAATATGCAAAATAGAATCAATAAGAACTTAGACTAGTTAAAGAATTCCTGTCTGTTTGCAAAATATCCTTCTGCATTTGAAATCTTTTTACTTCAATTTTTTTATTTATTTATTGGTATAGTCATTTAATTGTTAAAATTAAAATTTTAATATTGAAAATTGGTTTTAGGATTTTAATCCAAATATGAGTAAATCAAATTTACTTCTATGTATAAGAATATTATAAATAATAAAATGTACATTAAGATGGCATAACGCTCATTACTATGAAAATGTAATACATAAAAGAAGCAAAATTGTTTTATCACTTTTTTTTCTTCTGATTTTTTTTTATTATTCATTTTTGCTCCTGTATACAATAACAGAAATCAATATATATTTATTTTTAAATATTTATAATAAAAACATCTAATTTTTTTATGTCCATTAATAGTAAATAATTTTAAATCTTTTCATGGACTAGATTTGAAATCTTGGTAGACCAGAGATTGCTACTTCTGATTTAAAGAATTATTAAGATGTTGATTGTAGTATAGTTTGAACTCCCTTATTTCAAAATCATTCTAATTTCTTCATGAATTTGTTAAATTTACAGAATTAAACAGTTACATTTATATATGCCTATGAGTATAATAGTAATTTTTTTAAAAAAAAGTTTAATAATCAGATGTAATTTTAAATATAACTTAATGAATGTTTCTTGAAAACTTATTTAATCATATCCCCATCCCAAATAAGTTTGAATACATTATTTATAATTCATGAATCAGATTGTAAAAAATCATTTTAACATATTTGTAATTTAATAAAAAAATAAAGTACACCTGGGTCTCTTTTTACGCAGACTTATTTAACACGATTTTGAAGTTACGCGATTCATGTTTCACCGGAAGTCGACCTCCGATAATGCGCTATTACTTTAAATAATAAATTTCGCGCACTTATGTTATATTGAAAGTAATAGCACATTATTGGAATTCTACTTTCATCTTAGTAATTTCAATATTTTCAGTGCTTTATAATAGTAAGATTTTATGCAATAATGAAATTAAAATCATGATTTCCACATTTTATGTATACACACATTAAATTTTACGAGATTATAATGTAAGTTTGTTCAAACATTGTGCGTGCTAATTTTGCATTTTAAATCACATTCTGTTTTTACTTTTTAAAAAAGAACGTAATCAATTATTAATCATTTAGGGTCCACAAGTTTATTTTTAAAAGGTCAGTAATAGCAGTGGGCACAATTAAAAATTAAAATCTGATTTTTAATTGTAATTAACAATTTAAAAGTTACTTACAGGCGACTTGAAATTAATGTGATGTAAAACAAAATTTGATTTTTAAACGGAATTGAAAATTAAAGACAAAAATAAGAATTTAATTTTTAGTTGTTAATTTTAATTAAATTTTTCCCAGCAGTGGTGAATAAATGTCTTTTTATTATCATAAGTCTAAGTTCATAAACAATTAATAAAATCATCATCGTCATCAGAAGAAAACCATTAACTCAACATGGGAATGAACTTGGCGCTAGTTGTATTTCCTCTCGTGAGAATAATTGCTGAGGATTCTTGACTTCATTTAAGGAGAATCCAAATATATCACATCATATGAGAATCTGATTTTTTACTAGTTTGCAAACGAACGTGTTTTTGGGCAAATAGCGATAATAATTAAAACGTGTATAAAAAAATGTAAATTACTGTACTGTAAATTATGCATAAAAATATATTATTTTGAATAAAATTAAATATTATAGTTAAAAAAAGTTTGTCTTGTATCAATTTTTTTCAAATTTGAAATTTTTTATTAGTCATATTTTATTTTATTTTTTTTTTGTGCGAATTTTGAAAAATCACAGACCGCACCCCCCCTTTTTCAATGTAAGTTACGTCTATTTTTGCACGATTTCGTTTGCGCATGTTTTCTGAGGAACCTATCTATCGCGTAAAACAAGACCCAGGTGTACTTAAATTTAAATTCATTTATATTTATTGGATAATGAAGAAATTTTGCATTTTAAAGTGAAAAAAGCTAAGTACATTATCGAAGATGGAACCTTGTGATTTAATCTAGTGAGGAAAAACAAAATATTATCCACATCTATTTAGAAACTTCATTAATTTTTTTTTTTTTTTGCATTGGTAAGCTAAAGAAATTCAATATGGTTTCGAAAAGTATTATCTGAAAATGCTTAAAAAGTATTTACTATTACATGCTTATTTAATTTATCATTATAGTGAATATTGCTTTAAAAAATTGCAATTATATGAATCAGAAAATTCCCAAGTTTTTAATATGCTGTTTTCCTGAAGATTTGTGATGTTAGTGTTCTAGCTGTGTTTATGTTGGACTATTTTCATAATCTAATATACATTCAACTGTTAATAATAGCATGCAGGTTAGTATATGCGCAATGTTTCAAAAGGTATTATTCTCCTTTATTCAGGTGTTGGTAGCCTGACTAGTGACAGTACTAGCATAGAAATCGAACATGGACCCTTAGATTCTTAAGTATTGAATTTTAAAGTAACGCTGTAACCGACTGAGCCATTTATTATACTAGAATTCTTCTTTGTTAATATTTTGAGGATAAATCTTAAGGATAAAATCATACTTTTTATTTTTACTTCTGGAGTTGTGAATTTCACACAACTTCGGGATAAGTTTCTGTTTACCTGTCCTTACTTTTGCCTTGATATTAAAAACACTGTCATATTTTTAATGTTTATGTTGAAAATGGACAGTTAGTGTAGAACTTTTGTTTTATTTATCACAGAGCATTGGGAAGTAATGCATATTTTGATCTGAATTTTTTCAGAGTTTTATATAGGCTACTGGAATTACAGTCTTTATATGTATATATTTTGCAACCCTATGATTGATCTTTAAGTGATTAGAAAAAGTATTAACATTTGAATTCATTTAATAAAGAATAATGATAGTCTATTTGTATTATATTTAGCACTAATCTATTATTTCAATTTACCAGTAGATGGCTCTATAATAGTGTAAACAAATGAAAACTGCTACTAATAGTGCAAGTTTATCCAAAAAATTTAAACCTTATGCAGAAAACTTTGCTGGGGAGGCAGGATTTCCATCATCAGCCTCAACATATTACAAAAACCCAAACTTCTTAATGACCTTAGCCTTCACTCGCTGAAGATTTTTTACCTCCAACGAACTCATAATATACTATTCAAGATTTTAAGGATAATCCCGATATGGAGTGCCCCTTCCCCAAGGAAAAGATAGAGGCTACCGTTCGACCTCTGCCTAGATTAAGAAACATTTGGCTATAGAAGCAAGTTACAGTAATTTTTCAAAACTTCCAATCATCAGGTTCCCTTTTTCAGGGAAAATTATCATATTGGGAGGTTTATCGATTAATGTTTCATGGGAAAACTAAATCCGTTAATATACTTCCAATAGGAATCGCTCAATTTTCCAAATTAACAAAATTCATCAAACTGAGTTCAAAATTTGTTGATTTTTTAATAAAAATCATCCTTGGAGCACTCCCCACTGGGGCATTTCTCCACTACCAAAGGGGTTACAACATCAACCCCCTTTGCCCCCTATGTAACAAACAGGAGAAGTCAATTGGCCACATTCTGGATCAATGTGATTCATGGACTCATCTCCGTAATATAGCATTGGACCGGAAAAATGGCAGTGACCCAGCTAACATTTCTCTTAATGCAGCAGTTAAAAAGGGTCAATTTGGAACAATAAGACTGACCACTTTCATTAACTTCTCAATTCGGACTGCCAGATGTAGCATGATATTTGATCATGGCTGTGATGACTTGATGATTAATCGTTTTTTCAAATCCCTCTACAAGATAAAAGAAGAGGATAAACGAACTTGTCAGTCTTGGCTAATGGACCAAACCTGGAGCCAGATGAGGCTAGAATCCTAATTCATGTGTTTATTAGGCCCAAAACTAGAACTTTCTCCCAACCACTAAACAAATAATTTATTACATCTTTCACTTAAGAATAATCTAACTTTAACTATGAAGATCTTTCATACACCCTATATATTTAATACACAAACTTTATTAATTGCATACTATACAATTAACTTACTATATCAACTTATAAATATTTTTATAGTCCTTGTTACTCCTTGGGCCAGGATAATCATTAATCAATGGAATTTCCAAACCTTATACATAGGTTTGAATTACTTTATATTCCTAACTCATTAAGCTCATGACACGCTACCTTAAGGCATTAATATAATCTTTGATTTTATTTATAGTTATTTATGTTTCTTTCATACTTGCATTAATTAACCATCATGAGTTTCTTATACTGCTCTTAAGACTAAATTATTGGTCTAATACAACTTTTGATATTTCTGTATACATGGCTTGCATACCACATTTATATGTATACATTGAAACTTTCTTATAGACAATGTTATCCTATTATTGATTGTTTTTGTATCCACTCTAATGTGTAAATAAGTTTGATTTTTGAAAGTAGAATATTTATATAGTTTTTATTAAAAACGATTAATCCGTAATTTATAAAGTAGTTTATTTAGAATGTGAATGATATAGCATATGTACACATACAATGTATATTATAATTATCAATACTAAATGTTAATTGTCATTACTGACATTTTTTAAAATCAGAACTGTGAGAGACATAATCTGAGTGATTCATAGGTTTTTTTTTTTAAAAAGATTATGAAAAGAAATCAATAAATATTTATGAAAGTGATTATAGCTTTAGAATAAATTTAAGTTGCATGATATTGCTGTCATATTGTAAGTTTACTTTGACATCTTCATCACCATTTCCTACAGTTCACTTTTTGATTATAGATGGAAGCAGTAAGATTATAGAGTTAATGGAACTAATTTAAGATTGTGAGCTATCATTTGTGGCTATGCTAAAGCTGCCTTCATTGAGCTGCTTGAAAATATAAGGGGCATGATGGCTACTCTTTTTAGAATGTATTGCTCATTTTAAATTTTTATTTATTCTTTCTTTCAAAATAAAAGTTTGTCAAAATACGTGATAATAAAAAGAATTGTTAAATGTCCAGTTGAAATTAGCTTTTTCTATAAGATTATTTTTTTCACCAAATTTTATTCCAGTCTGTGAAGTATTGTTAATATATATATATGTGTGTGTATAGATATATAAAAATGATTTTGATTATTACAGTGTAAATAATATTTTAAAGAAATAAGAGCATAACAATTTGTTCTAACCCAACTTTATTATCTATTTTTAAACTTGAATAATTACTAGATACTAGATGTAAAGAATATTAAATTCTTATCCGGTCCCCAGATTTGTTCATAACTTAGGGCCTTTATCAGTGAGGAGTTTTGAACTTGTATCTTATGCATTTAGATTTTTTCAGATCTACTGCATTTTTCATCAAAAGGGCAAGGACGAGAAAGATTATTAGATTAAAGAAATCCAAGTATATTATATCCAATTTTTAAACTCCTAAGTAAGACCTTAAAACTAGAAACGAGGAGTGCAGGATGTGATTAGGACAACACTGGATAGGGATAGACCTTAAAACTAGAAACGAGGAGTGCAGGATGTGATTAGGACAACACTGGATAGGGATTTAAAAAGCTTTACATACAGCATCTACTTATTATTCAAGACTACAGTAGTTGGTAGAACTGGAATGGAATAAATTATTTGTAACGTTGCTGCTATAAGCTGTAGTGAAGTGATTTTTGAAAAAAAAATATTTGTGGAATTTGCTTATTGTAACATGCTCTAAGCTAATTCAAATACTGCCATGTTTGCATAAACCAAAAATTTGTAGATTCTCAAAAACTTATTTTCTAATTCTATTAATTCGATGTAATGAAACTGGAATTAAGTTATAAAATATTTAATGTAATCAAGTATGTAATTAAGAAGTAAAATTTTTTCACCATAATACGTGTTGCACTCATTTTTTTTAATAATATCTCATCGATGTCCTATTGAATATTGAGGAAACTCTCAATCTAAGACACAAGATAGAATCTTTTGAAAAGATAAGTGTGGTTATCTTATCTTTAAACCTACTTTCTAATTATGTAAGCCATTCTAAAGTATCTCTGTTTAAGAGTGTGAAGATATTTCTCTGATCACTTCCCTTATTTTCTCTGCATATTAACTCTCATATAATCTTTAGATTTACTACACGTTAATACTTGGAAATATTAGAAATTATGTAGTATTTAATTTTATTTACTAGTGCAGAGATAATATGTGATTAAATAGTAAGGATTTTTTATCCTAACACATACACTGTACTGTTTTTTTTAAAAATAATATCTCAATGATATCATGTTGAGTATTGAGGAAACTCTCTAACTAAAGTCTCTATCTTGTGTCTTAGTTCAAAAGTTTCCTCAATACTCAACAAGACATCATTGAAATATAAAAATTCAATACAGTACATGTATTAGTATGAAAAATTCTTATTGCTTAATTACATACTGTTTCTGTGCTAGTAAATAAAATTAAATATTATATAATCAATTATGAAAGATTGTGGAAGACAAAAAGCATAGGTGAATCACATATGCTTAGAAATTATTTTTAGAATAAACCAACATTTATTGATTATGCTCGAATTTAGGGTTTGATCTTATTGTGAACCTGATTTTTAAATTGGCATATATTACTTTCACAGGTGCAGATTATATATCACAGGCAAGAAGAAAGTCTCTTGTTTTTAAATACCTGTAATGAGAACATTTGAGCACTCTCTATTAGCTCATTTTAAACTTATATTTAAAGTGTTGTACAATAAGTTAAATTCTGAACTGCGAACTGTGATAATGCAAATCTCTCATGACTAATTTTAGAGGAATCTCCTCATCATATTATATGTCCCAATATCATCGATTGTAGATTTCTTTATTTGAGGTTGAATAATTAAATATTACTGTAAAATAAACAAAATTTACTTAATATAAATATAATACAAATCTATTCAGATTCATGTTTTGTGATGTTATATCTTGACATAGCTGATGAAAAGTTTTTTTTTTAATTGTTCATGATTGTTATGCTATTCAGATTTTGACTATTATATTAATCTTATATCTTAGTTAAATAATAAGCTAATAAAGGTTGCTTAAATGTTTTTATTCATAAGAAAAATTTTTGTTATATAAATATGTTATGTAAGTAAATATTAAATTGCTACTAGTTAACAGTGTGCCTACCAATCTCAGAGTAAAATATTTATATGCTATTGAGAATGTGAATATTCTCCAAGATAGCACTAGTTTTGTTTTTATTCATGGATGTTAAGATCCTCAGATCAATTTTAGTTCTAACATTTCCAGCACTCAAACTTCTTACGAACTCCCAAACAATAAAGCCATTCAAGTATTTTTTATTTTATAATAAGTATTGTATAGAATTAATCATAGCTTTGGTGACTTTTGATAATATATATATATGTGTTAAATATTTGCTTATCTGAACCTATTTGTAATATTAAGATGAGTGAGGTCTTTTGTAAATTATTTTTAGATAGCATAATATATTACAAATAGCACATATCTTCTAAGTATTAGATATTGGTTATAGAATTTTTCTTAGAATCAGACTGTATATACCGCTCACAACACTACATACTTGTACAGTCATTTGGAGCATCTTTTCTGAATGGTTGAAGAAGCATTGAAGCTGAAAGAAAATGCTTCTTACTAGATGAATATATTCTCCAACTGTGTAGAGTTTGAAAGATAACTATAAATATAACATATTTTAGATTTTTTCCCCAAGTTTTACAGAACATCAGATGCATCATATAATTATCAAGTTAAGAGAAATTTTGTAATGATTAGATTAAATTACTTATATATGATAAGGGTTTTTTTTATGTAATAGTAAGTGCAATTCTAGTAACAGTATTCCATGACTTTTTCATATGGTTACTCATGTGTTTCTCCTATTCTAAAATGATTTGCTGTAAATTTGAATAACCAATGGATGTCAGATAAAATAGCATGAAGAAATAATTTGTACTCACTGGCTGGCCTAGCTATAGTTTTGAATTCTAATCTTGATAAAATTGCAAAATTTTTTCAGATAGTTGAAAATTTTCAAGTAACTGTAATTTTCTTTTTCTACCCAGGTAACTGACCCATAATTATCTAAATAACAATGGATGTATAATTAATATTAATTTTCCAGAGGAGGAAATATGGAAAGAACATTAGTTGACTTATATGAAAAATATTATGATATTCATTATTTATCTCTGGAGAGATGTTTCTTTACTATGTTTATTTACATACAAAACCATACATATATGCTAACATTTTTTATCTACTCATATGATTTTTTATATGAAGGTTCACCATAGTGATCATTATGAATTTGTATCTATTATTAACAAAGAAATAATCAAATATACACTATAGAGATTTTTTTAAAACATCCGTGCTAATGGAAATGATGAACATTTTAAAATTTCCTGACATTATAAGATGAGAATAACATGAAAACAATGTCTTTCACTATTAAATTGTAAGATGAAATGCTAACAAAAAAGGTATTAATTTTATTCATTACAAACAAAGCTTTAATAATATACAGGGAATAAAGTACACCAGAAACAAATTGAAAAAAATGTGTACATTAGCTAAAATATGATTTTTAGATCTAATTTTATAATAGAATTGCTGACTCATAATGCAAAATACTTTTCATTACGAATGTAAACATTTTTACCAAGGAGGTGGGTTGAGTTTATTTATTGCATCATAAAAAAGATCGTATATGGTTAATAACTAAACAACAAGTATATTGATAAATGTAAATAGTTTATTGCAGTAGATTTATTAATCTATTTTCTTATTTATTAGGACTGCTGCTTTGTAGCTAACATATAATTATTTATGCACTGTAAACATTATGACTGGTGTTATTAGATAGAGTGTGACATTTCAGTTCACAGAAAAAAAATAAAAAAATAAAAAATTTACTTCTTAGGAAATTGAGAGTGGAGGGGAATCCAATTCACAAATTAAAAAAAAAAATATATATATTACTCACCCCTTCCCTCAACTAATTGTGATTTAATGTGATGTGACATCAGCGACATTTCATTATAGTTTCACTAAAGATAAAATGTTAAAAATTATTGTTTATAAAAATACAGCTACTTTTATATGTTGGTTATTTAACAGTTTACACATTACATTTATATGCTGATTAATATATTTTTTTAAATTTGTTTAATATTTACTAAGGCAATAAACCTAAAGCATGTGCGGTTGAAAATGCGAAGGTAGGGACCTCTACAGGTCTTAACCACAAGCTTTGTTTAGTAATATACTTATCCATTAATTGTTCTTTTTTTGTTTTTTTTTTCAATTTAAAACTTTTTTTTTTTTTTTTAAAATCAGATATTCAAAATTTATGGCATATTTTGAATCTGTAACAATGAGATAAATTTTTTAACTTCGGAACCATTATAATTGCTTATTTTTATATGAGAATTTTATATGAGTTTTGTCCTCATTTCTTCAAGATGAAAATGTACATATAATTTAGTAATTCTGTTATTAATTTTTGGTATTTCAACTGCTTTATAAAGGTCGATGAAGAAAAAAAAAATTTTTTTTTTTTAGATAAAAAAATTACTTCATCCTCCATTTTTTAATAATATTCAAGAATTTACTATGTTAACTGAAAGAGACTCAACAAATTATTATACTTGAAGCAAAAACTGAAACTATATCTTCTGTAGTGTTTATACTCTTTAGATGAACATAAAGGCAAGCAATTAAATGTTTTTCTCAGTGAAAACTACTATTCTCAAAATTATTCTTTGAATTGATAATAGAAATTCCATGTGGAGAATCAGATGTAACAAGAATGGAAATTTTTAAAATAGCAAACTGCTTAAAAATAATTATTTTTTTGATAAAAGAAATATTTTATTTAAATTTAAAAAAAAAAGGTAAATCTAATACTATTTTTTTAGAAGATAAACTATTAAATTTATTACAGAAAAATAACAAAAAATTTAAGTTTTTTATTGCTGCATCTTGAAAAGAAAAATCAAAAAAATTATGTCTCTGATGTATTCAAATAAACAAAATTTCTTCTTTCTGTTTCCAATGTTATATGGATTATCATTTCAAACATTGCAAAAATATATTATTTTTTTAAAAAAATAATGAAGTACCTTCACATCTCAAAAAATAAAATATCTATAGAATGCCATGGTATTATAATATGTGACTCAGGCTAAGTCTGTCTTTTTTCATATATTAGTTATACCAGATAAAGCATCGGCTAGGTTTTTAACTTCATGTTTTCATCCTTATTTAACACATTTTATTGCACATTAGAAACATAAATCATTTTCTTAAAGTTATCCACATTGTTAAATTATCCGAGAATAATATTTTAACAAATTTTGATGTTGTTTTGCCAAATATACAGCTATTTGATTTTGCTTTGAGTTTAATTGAACATTTTTTATCAATGCATTCTTTGCTTTTATTGTTTAGATGTACAAATCAAAAATTAAGATTAGCTCTGGGCTTACTAATTTTTCTTGCTTTGATCTGCATTTTGATAACTAAAATTTATCGCTGTGGCTATGATTGTTGATAATGTCATTTGGCTTCATGATAAAACTGTTCTTAATGATTTTTTTAAAACAATTTTTGAACACTTTCCATGTCAAATATCAAATTTTTATTTAAAAGATCATACATAACTTCTTTCTATTGGAGATAAACTATAGCAATTACATTTTTTTATCCAAAAAATATTTTACATATTTATAATATAATCTTTTTAATCTGAGGAGTCTCCATGACTATAATATAGTAACTAAGTTAATTCAAAAGTTAATTGAGATATTTTTCAGATAATAGAAAAAATTTCAAATAGTATATATATGTATATACAAGAGTTATATATAGAGCTTGCAAATAAGCTCTTAACAAGCTTTGCAGAATATCCCCAATCCCAAACTGATGGTGCTAGGA
This sequence comes from Epiperipatus broadwayi, assembly GCA_028023455.1. Lineage (NCBI taxonomy): Eukaryota > Metazoa > Onychophora > Udeonychophora > Euonychophora > Peripatidae > Epiperipatus > Epiperipatus broadwayi. Next base: position 2,733,691 of record JAQFVV010012410.1, on the reverse strand, counting down.
TATTCAAGCATTAGATGAATATCTCATCCTAGCACCTCACTGAGGAAGCCAGTAGCAGAAATCAGTCTGGGGTTGGGGATATTCTGCAAAGCATGTTAAGAGTTTATTTGTGAGCTCTATATATAACGTTTGTAATACAAGATTGATTTTTTTGTAATTATATTCAAGAGATTTATCAGTTTTAGCTATCCATCCAATATTAGTTTGTATACACATATCAAGCCAATCTTTGTTGCAATCCTATTTGGTTTGTGAGTATTCTCTTTTCTTCCTTGGGGGTGGGAGTAAATCAACAGTTAAAAGCATAATATAAAATGGACAAGACATTTTTTTTATGCAGTCCCAAGCAGAATATAATAATGATAGATTAAAATATAGATAGGTCTTTATATTTACCTATATATTAAAGATAATTTCTTTTTTTTTTTTTTTATACATTCAGACTTGTTAGTTAATCTTGTAGCAGTTTTATGTAAATATTAATTTAAAAAAAAACAAGAGTAATTCTCTACTCTAATGAAAGCTTTGAATAATCACTGATTCCTAGTTGCACATAAAATCCCCATTCTTATTATTTAAATCAATTCAGACTAGCTTTTGTCTTTGTCAGTGAGGCTTGGGATGCAAAATTGGAAAAAACATGGACATACATCCAACAAAACTTTATCCTGGAGGCCAAATTGATAACCAGAAATTCAAATTTGCCCAAGGTTTTCACTTGGATGGGATTTAAATACTAAGGATGATTTTATATTTATCTGATAATCAGTAATTACTCAAGCTTACACTAAATGAATTTATATTGTTTAAAGTTGACTAAAAAAATATTTGTACAATCGAATGGAGTGATTGTTCTCAACCTACTACTGCTTCAGTTTTGGAATGATCCATGTCCCCCTCCCCGTCATATAATTCTTTATTATTATTAATGTTATTGCCCTGGATAGTTTGGTGCAATAGTAAAATCAAGATTCTGAGACTTAAGGTCTGTAAATTTTGATTCAGCTCTATTATTTTTGGTGGTTGAACAGCTGTCTATTCTAATACCATCATTAACAGCTTGAATAATTAGTGATTACTAGATGTTAGTGCATTGTAATTCTCACCCTTCCTCCCTATACCATTTTGGCTTTTGCTTTTAGCAATGAATCTTGGAATTCAAAGTTGGAAGTAATGTACTTATGTATTTAGCATGCAATTTTTACTTTGTTTTATGATTTAAGGTTTTTGAGGTCAGGCCAATCTGCATAAAGTTTTTTATGATTTAAGGTTTTTGAGGTCAGGCCAATCTGCATAAAGTCATATAGATATCATTAGAGTAGGGAGTTGCTCTTGTTTTATTTTCTGTTGTATGAGTTGGAGAGATATGATTTATTATTATTATGTATAGTCTTAGCCTTTGAAAATTGTGCAAAAATTACTTTTACTACTTTTATTATTTTAACTTAATTTTTTAATTTACACAATATATGACATAATGAGCACAGATCTCTAGTGCCACTTTGAGGAGATTAGTTTAGTTTCAAAACCATAAGTTGTTTTGAAAGCTTGAATAATAAAACGAAGTTAATGATGGTTGTTAGAAGCATAACTGCATTTATTTCTGCTTTGAATTCTCAGTGTCATTGATAAAGTGAAAACCCAGAAAACAGTCTGCAGATAGTATTTAAAAATACTACCAAATGGTAATCATGAATTACTCGAGCATACTATAGATGGCACTTAATTTGGAGATAAAGGATTAAGTGATATGTTATTATTAACGTTCATAACCAGGAAAGAAATATCCATACAGTTGATAAAAAAGTGATGAATATTCAATTATGTATTTATTGGTCTGTCCAACTCTTTAAGCAGGTTGGTTTGGGTTCAAAACTTTAGGATATTTTGAATTTCAGGCTTTTGGTTTGGAATAATGAAATGAGTTAAAGGTAATGGCTAGATGCATAAATTGCTTTATTTTCAGCATGAATCCAAAACTTCATTGATAAAAGCAAAAACCCAAAACTGGCTTAGGGATCTGGAAAAGGACTGATTACCCAAATTATAGATGGTACTAGAATGTTGCTACTTTTGTTTACACACACACACACACACACACACACACACACACACACACACACACACACACACACACACACACACACACACACACACACACATATATATATAGCAAGTTTTTTAACTTGCATTTTTGTTTATCATATATATATATATTGAATAAGTTAAAGAAATGATTTGTTATTATTAACATTTCTAGCCAGGAAAAAGATACTTACAATTAGTAATGAACTAAGAGTACCAAAATGTGTCGTTACTGGCCAGAATTAGATTTCTATAATTTTTCAAGCAGATTAGTTTGGGTTCGAAATCTTAGGGTATTTTGAATTTGGGGTTTTTAATTTGAATAGTGAAATGGAGTTAAAGAGCCTTGGTTATTACTTGCATAACTGCATTATTTCCAACATTGAATCCCAAATTTCAATAATTAAAGCAAAAACCAGAAACGGATATGGGGATTTAATTTAAATGTGCGTATCATCTGGTAATCAGTGAGTAATCAAACTTACTATTAATAGTACTGGAATAGAAATCTACTCATTTTATCATTTTTAAAAACAAAACAATAAAAGAGAATTTTATAGCTGCATGAAATTCACTGCATATTTATTAAATTGTAAATGAAAAAAGAAAGTATATATATATATTATTATTTTTCCAAAGTGGCTTTTAAATTTATTTTTAAAATAACTAAAGAATAATGCAAGATTTGCTGATGATGCACAGATACTTTACATGTGGATGTGTTTAGCATGGTAATTGGTAATAGAACGATTTATTTAAAAAATAAATAAAATAATTGACTTTTTAAAATTTCAATCATTTTAATCAGCTTTAAATATTTAGCGATGCTTTTTCTTTCGCTACTATTCATTTGTCTAATAATGTTTTGATCAAAATTATTAGTGCATCTGTATTCATTTTTTTATTTGCCGTGCAGCAAGTTTTTAATAAAGTTAATTATTTTTTTATGTGTATATTTTAAAGCAAAAGTGTTATTAAAAATTATCTGCTTTGAAATTTGTTGTAATTAAAAAGAAATAAAAATTTTTTTTTTCTCACAATCATTGTATCTAGTTTAATTAAAATTGAATAGTATGAGTAAATATGAGCACAATGTTTTTTTATTTTATTTTATTTGTTTATTGTTTGTCTTTTAGTTTATTACACATTGCTATGAAAATTATGTTCTATGTGCATGCATGCATTTATTTGTGACGATGATTCCATTAATATAGAAAATTCTAGTATTATTATATATATTTAATTCCGTAAATATTAATTATTAATTAATGAAATCAGAGCATAGTCATTTGTTTTATTGATTCCATATTCATCAAATATACATCAAGTGTCATCAAATGAGAGAAATAAAAAGAAAAAAAAAGATCTAAATTTAACTCCAGCCATTCATTCATTTCACCCATTAATGCATCATTCAGATGGATTGTGGGTAATTTTTTGCTTCTTCTTTTCAAACAGATTGTTAATCTAATCTTGAAGCTCAGCGACAAGGTAAAAAAATTCAAAATTTATATACCTTATTCTAGTAATCATTAAATTATTTTATTTTATTTTAATGTAAAGTGATGTTTTTATTTAAAAAAATGAATAATGTTTTTTTTTTATTTTAAATAAAGAATGATGCTTTGTCGAAAGTGATTTACATATAAGAATAATAATAATTTATAAATATATCAATTAGTTAAACTACTAAAGTTATAAGTGAATCAATCACGTGTATTTCAACTCTTTTGCATACACACATATAATAGCAAATATTTATAATAAGTATACATTATAATAATATTAGATTTAATCAAAACTTTTAAGATTTAAATTAAATTAGTCAAAACAATGGTTATTAGAAATGGGATTATCTCCAAAATACATTAGAAAAATCAGTTTTAAATGTGGCTTGGCTCAAATTTCTAGCAATATGCTTATGTTTTACATTAAACAATACTGATATGAAGAAGTGGTTTGGTTTAGTTTTTAAAGTTCAATAATTAGTCGTAGCTAACGTATCTGTCTGTTCATCTCTCTTTCTGTCTATTTATCTGTCTATCCGTTATCCATCCATCCATCTATCTAATCCCATCTCATCAAATTTATCTAATTCTATTTCATTTTATCCCATCTATTCTATCCACCCATTTTTTCATCTGTTGAATTTGAGAGAGCTCAAAATGTAAATATACATGATTGACTAATTTTGAGATTAGTGTGTTTTTATAAATCCATAGATATTGAATTATTATAAGATTAATCTTTTGTAAGAATTGAAAAACTTTATTAAAATGTGTATTTATTATATGTTCTTCTGTTATTAAAACATTTACATGATTTTTTTTTTGTCTTTTGGGTGTTGATCTATTTATTTATTTATTGGTTATCTTCATGATGTTTTTTTTTTTTTTTACTTATATATATAAATTAAATAAAATGTCTGTTATTGATTAACTATTGTAATCATAATTAAATGGAAAAGTATTAATGATAATAATAAATTTTAGAAATAACTGGTATAAAATGCAGAAGTACTTTCAGTTATTTCTGTAAACATTTTCGATTGAAAATTTTTTAAATTTGATAATGTCAAATTGAAAAGGTTTCCAGTTGAAAATGGTTATGAAAATAACTGAAAGTACTTCTGCATTTTACAATAGCTATTTATAAATTATTATTTTTTAATCAACATTGATACTTTATTGTTGTATTATAATATATAAATTGTAACAGTATTTTGTAATAATCTCAATTTATATGAAATGTTCTTGCTGTTTTAATTTATTTTAATTTACAAACTTTATAATTATATATATTTTGAAAAAAAATAGCAATTGGCTCCATCATTGAATTTGTAAACAACATGTTGAGCTTCTAAACACAAATTGGAATTTAATTTTAATTTTCAAACTCATCAAGCAGACATTCTGCATATTTGTGTCACTCTTTTGGTAAGAATTAGAATAATATTAAGCAGCATCCTTGTAATTCTTGTCAAAACCTCAACACCAATGTAATTGAATGATATTAGATTCTTGGTTAATGGTGGGTATTGAACTTATTATGAATTACACATTAGTTTTCAGCTATAGTTGTCCTTTTTTATATTCACAATACCCACATTATTAGAGTTAAATGTATGAACAATCTCACTTAAATAAATACAAATATACTGAAGCTGTAAATATTGCTGTACATATTTGTGCTTCACCTAATGCCAATTATATAACCACTAGCATGGGTTTGAACACAACTTATCCATGTGGTTAGCACCTGCCTCTAGCAATAGGTGAGGGCATATATATATATATATATGTAATAAATAAAGTTTGATATCTGTATTCGTTTCACAATATATGTAATCTATAAAGCAATATATATATCAAAATACAGTACAATTTATATAAATTATATTCTTTTAGAAGTACTTTCGACTATACACTTTGTAGTCTTTATCAACAATATAACATTGAATAATCAAAACGAGACAACCCTTAACAATACCCATAGTTCAATTCAGATTTCCCACAATTCTGTTATCTTAACATTTGATGACTGGCGATTCATTAACATTTGACGATTTCTTGAAATCAACATAGCCTCTTTTATTTTATGTTTATTATGACAACGTTCAATTTGAATAATTTTCATATTTTTATAATCAAATTTAAATCCATATTGACAAGATTTATTATGATCAAATATAACAGATGATGAAGGTTTATTTACATCTGTTCCATATTGATTCTCTTTTTGAATTCTATTATATAAAAGCATATGTTCTTTTATTCTCTTCTCAAATGTACACTTAGATTCACCAATGTATTGTACGTCGCATCCACATATCAATCTATATATAATAGAATTTTGATTAAACTTTGAATTTTGAATTTTAGAATTATTAAGCAATCTATTTATGTTATTTGTAGAGAAAAAAGCAATATGACACAAACCATTATAAATTTTCCTAATAAACTTGACCTGCTCATCTGATATAAATGGCATTAAATTCAAAGTTTAATCAAAATTCTATTATATATAGATCGATATGTGGATGCGGCGTACAATACATTGGTGAATCTAAGTGTACATTTGAGAAGAGAATAAAAGAACATATGCTTTTATACAATAGAATTCAAAAAGAGAATCAATATGGAACAGATGTAAATAAACCTTCATCATCTGTTATATTTGATCATAATAAATCTTGTCAATATGGATTTAAATTTGATTATAAAAATATGAAAATTATTCAAATTGAACGTTGTCATAATAAACGTAAAATAAAAGAGAGGCTATGTTGATTTCAAGAAATCATCAAATGTTAATGAATCGCCAGTCATCAAATGTTAAGATAACAGAATTGTGGGAAATCTGAATTGAACTATGGGTATTGTTAAGGGTTGTCTCGTTTTGATTATTCAACGTTATATAGTTGATAAAGACTACAAAGTGTATAGTCGAAAGTACTTCTAAAAGAATATAATTTATATAAATTGTACTGTATTTTGATATATATATTGATTTATAGATTACATATATTGTGAAACGAATACAGATATCAAACTTTATTTATTACATATATAATGGATTTAAAGATTCTAAGTAAAACGTGGATTTTAAAAGAATGGTGGAAGGTACGTTAAAGATTATTACGTTAAAATGTAGATTAAACTTTTTAAATGCCTGTTGTGATTTAGAAGTTTTCCCCGAATTGCTGTTTGGTAAAAATAAACAAATCTTGCAAATTATCAGATAAAATTACTAATGATATAAAGGAAATTATTTTAAAGAATATAATTAAGCAATGCAAGTGTTTGCTATTTCGTCAACGGAAATATTTAACGGCTTTAAATCATTTTATTTTGATGAAAAATTGTGATGATTGGTTTAACTATAAGTGTTTTTGTAAAAAAAAATTTTTTGATAACTTTTATTTAAAAAATGTTGATAAATTTAACAAGAAAATTGAACATTTGTTTCATAAAAATTTTCCGGATAAAATGAATGATCAAAATTATGTGAACTTGTCTGGTATAAATTTGATTTCAGTAAAAAATATATTTTAAATTTCGGATCAAAATATGTTGGTGGTAGATGGAAAGATTGTAATCTTGAATTGAATTCTGCAATAGAACATTCATTTAGTGTGATTAAGTGTGATGCGAATATTTGTAATAACATTGTTAAAGAAGTTAAAAATAAAAACTTTAAATATAATAGGAATGATAAATGGTTAAGTCAAATTAATAAATTTAAAAGTTTCCTATTAAATAATGACTTAGTGTGTTTAAAGGAGGACAAAGGCCTTCGTATGTGTTTGTTTACAAGAGCAAAATATAATGAAAAAGTTATGGATCAAATGAAAAAGCTTAAATTTCAAAATAGTGAAATAATAAATATTGATACATCTCGCATGAAATTTATAAATGAAATTTTAAAAAAAGCTAAGAATAAAGCTATTGATAGTCATACATATTATAACTTATATCCATCATCTGCTATTTGCCCTAGGATATTTTTGAATATAAAGCTACATAAAGAAAATTATCCATTGAGATTGATGGTTGATTTTGGTGGTGCATATTATTATCAAACATGTAGATATATTGAATTATTACTTCAAGATATTTTAGGTTTTGGAGAATATACTGTTTCATCATCGTTTGATTTTGTAGATAAAATTAAGAATACAAATATAGATTTACATGACACAATTTGTACTCTTGATATAAATGAAATGTATGGATCAATAGATAGAATAGAGTCAATTAATATTATTTATAATGCTCTTGTTTCAAAAAATGTAAAGTCTGATATTATAAATTTTATTATAAAAGTATTGCAGTTTATTGATAAAAATATTTATGTTAATTTTAATAATGAATATTATAAAATGAATTTTGGTTGGCCAATGGGTCTTCCTGCTGTTGCTCAAATTTGTAATTTTGTTATATCAACATATGAAAGTAAAATTTTAAAACAATTGAAATATCAAGAAATTAAAGTATATCATAGATATGTGGATGATGTTTTTATTTGTGGAAAACATGAATTAATAATCAATTTATTTAATGAATTAAATGAGATTAAGGATATAAAATGGGTTATAACTAAAGAGAAATACAATTCCATAAAATTCTTAGATATTCAAGTTACTCTTAATGATTACAGTTTGGATTATCTTATGTTAATTAAACCAATTGAAACTAGAGGTTTTATTCCATATGAATCACATGTACCTATGTGTCATAAGCTGTCTGGATTGAAATCATTCTTATTTTGAAATGAAAAATTATGCAAATATTCTAGTGATAAAATTAAAAATGTACATTTATTTGTTAATGACTTGTTGAAAATTGGTTATTATAAAAATGCTATTGCTAATATTATTAAAGGATGTAAAAGAAATCAACACTATAATAAAATTAAAAATAAAAATATCAAAATGAAATGAATTTCATTGCCATTTATATCAGATGAGCAGGTCAAGCTTATTAGGAAAATTTATAATGGTTTGTGTCATATTGCTTTTTTCTCTACAAATAACATAAATAGATTGCTTAATAATTCTAAAATTCAAAATTCAAAGTTTAATCAAAATTCTATTATATATAGATTGATATGTGGATGCGGCGTACAATATATTGGTGAATCTAAGTGTACATTTGAGAAGAGAATAAAAGAACATATGCTTTTATATAATAGAATTCAAAAAGAGAATCAATATGGAACAGATGTAAATAAACCTTCATCATCTGTTATATTTGATCATAATAAATCTTGTCAATATGGATTTAAATTTGATTATAAAAATATGAAAATTATTCAAATTGAACGTTGTCATAATAAACATAAAATAAAAGAGGCTATGTTGATTTCAAGAAATCGTCAAATGTTAATGAATCGCCAGTCATCAAATGTTAAGATAACAGAATTGTGGGAAATCTGAATTGAACTATGGGTATTGTTAAGGGTTGTCTCGTTTTGATTATTCAACGTTATATAGTTGATAAAGACTACAAAGTGTATAGTCGAAAGTACTTCTAAAAGAATATAATTTATATAAATTGTACTGTATTTTGATATATATATATATGGGAAATTAAATAGACATCTATTTTGATCAATTATTAAACAATTTGGTTTCTTTTGCCAATTTAATTCGTGTATGTATATATGCATAGGCAAATCAATTTATACTATTTGTATAATTTATATTTGTATAGTTGATCAATTTTGTATAATTTATATTTTGCATATTTTAAATAATTTTTCTAATAATTTACAAGACAGAATAGATATCTGTGTCAGAATGTAGTCATTAATGCGGTGGTTTTGGCAGGTCATTTCATTTTGATTGCAAATGGAAAAAATCCCAAAACAGAAAACTATCAGGTCTGGCTAGAAATTTTTTTAATTGTGGCTGGGTTGATTCATCACCTAGTCATAGGATTGGACTTTTTGAAATCAATATCAGTGCACCTTAGTTATTTCCAAAATACATTTATGTTCAGAGGGAAATGGATTCCCTTCAGAGGTGGTGGTGGTGGTAATAATAATAATAATAATAATAATAATAATAATAATAATAGTAATAATAATAATAATAATAATAATAATAATAATAATAATAATAATAATAATAATAATAATAATAATAATAATAATAATAATAATAATAATAATCAGTTAAAATGGGATGTGTAGCCCAAACTGTGGATAGGGAGATGAATTATACCAAATCCTAGACCCTAATGCAAAGTTCTTCTCAAACATACCAGGAGAAATTAAAGGCTACAACCACAGAATAAAAGTAAAATACTTTCAGACTAAGACATATCCTATCCCATTCCCATATCAAGAAGAGACCAATAACCAGATCCAACAAATGATAGAGTAGGGAATCATTGAAAAGGGGTCATCCCCATACAATAATCTATTGGTAGTGGTTAAAAAGAAAAGTGGTGCCTTCCAATTGTGCTTGGACACTCGTAAACTCAACAGTGTTACGATTCCAGAACGGAATGTCCCACCACCCATCCAAGAGATATTCACCTGCCTAAGCTACAAGACTTATTCTCCACCTTAGACCTCACAGCCAGTTATGGGAAGATGGCCTTGGATCCTAAGGATAGGAAGTATATTGCATTTAGGCATAATGGGCACACCCATGAAATAAGAGTCCTGTTTGAATTAATCAGCAGTGGGGCAGGACTGTTGAGATATCTCAACAAAGTCTTGTCAGAAATTAAAAAGCACATTGTTTGCTATGTGGATGATGTGCTTGTTGCATTGCAAGATTCAAAAGAGCACCTCAAATATTTAAGGAAATTCTTTTAAGAGTGTGCCACAAAAATCTTACAGTTAATCTTGAGAAAAGTTACTTCACCCTCCTGAAGATATCGTTTTTGGGACACATTGTTTATGGCAATGGCATAAAAACACAACTAGATAAAGTGGAAGCCATAGATAAATTTTTCAGTCCTATCACTCATAAGTATCTTATCACAAATTCTATCCTGGGTTTGCTCAAGATACCTCACAGTTACTAAATTTATTATGGAAAGGCCAGAAGTGGGCATGGACCAGTGAACATGATCAAGAATTTGAGATTATTGAAAAATTTTTTTAAAATACCATCAGGTTACACCACCCAGACTTCACTTGCCCCTTTTATGTCCAGATAGACAGCAGCAAAAAAGGATTAGGGTAGTTGTATTTCCAATTGATGGACAAGGAAAGCACCAAGTGCTGAGCTTCAATAGCCAAACCCTTAGAGGGTCAGAACATGAAACTCTCACAATTGTCTGGGCTTATAATAAATTCAAACAGATATTACTGGGATCCAAGGTTATCATAGTCACAGACCACAAATGCCTGGATTTTCTCAACTGCAGATATATTGCCAATGAGTGTCTGATTCAATAAGTTTGACCCTGCAGATGTTCCAGTACACGGTGATCTATTACCTTGGACCTGAAACATCATTGTGGACATCTTAAGTTGTCATTCTATTGAGACACATCCAAAGAATTGTAATGCTAAATTCTGCAAGTGATGACATGGAGGCTGAATTAGAGAGATTACCATACTGGCAGTACTTGGAGTTCCAGCACAGAAAGATAGTTAATACCCTTCGCCAGATAAAATCCGATGCCATCATGATAGGTATTGAATGAAAAATGGGGTTTTGCAGATATATATGAGATATTGGCCCATGAAAAATCCTATTACTTCAAAATCTTCAGACATGTCTGACAATATGCATCATTTGATTGGGCACTATGGTCCATGTACAATGGAAAAAACATGAAGGTGGCAATTTTACTGAACTGGCCTGTACACTCATCTGCTTGCCACTCTTCAGAAATATTCTTTGTGTGGAGAAGCAAATCACCAAAGAGGTTATATGCCAGTTGTAATATTCATATTATCTCATCTAAACCAAATAAGATGTTGGCCATCAATCACTATGGGCCATTGCCATCATTTAAGTGTTACCAATATCTATTGGTAATATATATGTTCTCTAAGTATGTATGAAATTATCCAGTATGGAGAGCTTACTCCCAGAATAGACAATTTAAGGAGATGGAAAAACTTCCAGTCATTTTGTCAGACCATGAATCCGCCTTTACCTCTGAAGAGTGGAAAGCATGGATATTATTACAGGGTGTTAAGCATATTCTCACATCAATTAGGAACCCTCAATCCAACTCTTGTGAGAGAGTTACAAAGGAGATATAAATTGCTCATATAGAACCCATATACGAAATAATCACAAGGGATGGGTAAATTTATCATCAGAAATTGGTCCTATTTATTAATGACACAGTAAACAAGTCTACTGGGTTCACACCATTGCAGCTCCATTTTAGGAAACCATGCCATATCTTAGTTAAGACACCAGTGCCAGTGGACCAGGAGTGTACCAACAAAGAAAAGGGGATTGAGAGAGAGCCCACCTGCAGTTGGCACAAATGGTAAAGCTCAGGGAGTAATACCAATCAATATACATTCCAGATAGGGGACTGAGTTTGGGTACAAGTGCCCAGAGTTGTATAACATCAATAATAAGGAGTTTTGGAAATTCTTCCCATATATCAAGGGCCATACCATATGCAAAGAAAATGTGGGAATTATGCCTTCATCCTAGCTCATGATGGAATCAGCAAAGGAATTTGTAATCAAAAAATTTAAAGCCATACTGTGACATACCCCAGATCCGGGGAAAGTGTAAATCTTGTTCAAATTTTAAGGAACCATTTGAAGAATCTCAAGGAATGAATTCAGGGTAAAGATTAAAAGTTGTCAATATGCTGTTATTGTTTCTTAGGATTACTTATACATTAGTGGGATTAATCATTGGGGATAAAAATTGATAAATTCCATTTATCATAATGAGGACTTCTGTATCTAATGATCTTAATGTTGATATATCTTGTGTAATACCAGAAGTTGTCCATCAATTAATCCTCAGTCATTCTCTCGCTACTGGGAAATATAGTAAGTAAAATGTTTTTTTTCATTCCTTGGAGTCTAAGGATATGAAGCTGTAAAAATTGCTGTACATATTTGTGTTTCACCTAGTGCCAATTATATAACCATTAGCATGGGTTTGAACATAACTATCCATGTGGTTAGCATCACCCTCTAGCAATAGCTAAGGACATATACACCTGGGTCTCTTTTTACGCGGACTTATTTAACATGATTTTGAAGTTATGTGATTCATGTTTCACCGGAAGTCGAACTCCGTTAATGTGCTATTTAAATAATAAATTTTGCGCACTTATGTTATATTGAAAGTAATAGCACATTATTGAAATTCGACTTTCATCTTAGTAATTTCAATATTTTCAGTGCTTTATAATAGTAAGATTTTATGCAATAATGAAATTAAAATCATGATTTCCACATTTTATGTATACACACATTAAATTTTACAAGATTATAATGTAAATTTGTTCAAACATTGTGTGTGTTAATTTTGCATTTTAAATCACATTCTGTTTTTGCTTTTTTAAAAAATGTAATCAATTATTAATCATTTAGTGTCCACAACTTTATTTTTAAAAGGTGAGTAATAACATGGGCACAATTAAATTTGACAATTAAAAATTAAAATCTGATTTTTAATTGTAATTAACAATTTAAAAATTACTTACGTCGACTTGAAATTAATGTGATGTGAAAATTGATTTTTAAACGGAATTGAAAATTAAAGACAAAAATAAGAATTTAATTTTTAGTTGTTAGTTTCATAAACAATTAATAAAATCATCGTCTCAAAGATTAATTACTAATTACATTGTCACCAGAAAATCATTGACACAAAATGAGTGTGAAGTTGGCACTAGTTGTATTTCCTCTTGTGAAGAATTTTATTTTTTACCAGTTTGCCAAACGAACATGTTTTTCGGCAAATAGCAATATTAATTAAAATGTGTATAAAGAAATGTAAATTATTGTACTGTAAATTACGCATAAAAATATATTATTTTGAATAAAATTAAATATTATAGTTAAAAAAAGTTTATCTTGTATCAAAATTTTTCAAATTTGAAATTTTTTTATTAGTCATATTTTATTTCCTTATTTTTTTTTTTGCGCGAATTTTAAAGTAATTTTACATTGGTGCTTTGCATTTACGCGAATTTTGAAAAATCACGAACTGCACCCCCCTTTTTTCAATGTAAGTTACGTCTATTTTTGCGCGATTTCGTTTGCACACGTTTTCTGAGGAACCTATCTATCACGTAAAACGAGACCCAGGTGTATATAGATATGTGAATCTGGGGGATCTCTTAATAAAATTTAAATAGTTATGGGAAATTAAATAGACCTATTTTGATCAATTATCAAACAATTTGTTTTTTTTCCAATTTAATTCATATATATATAAGAGAAATAATGCTTAAAGCTAAACAAAATAATTATATAACCATTAGAAACCAATCAGTAACCACCTAAACATTCACAATAATGATAGTAATCAATATTTCTCACTGCTGTCAAGGCAACCTTCTCCCCTTTTAATAGCAATAATATTAATTACTATCTTTTTTGTGAATGTTTAGGTGGTTACTGGTTCGTTTCTAATGATTATATATATATATAGACAAATCAATATATAATATTTGTGTAATTTATAATATTTATACAGTTAATGAATTTTGTATAATTTATATTTTGTATATTTTAAATAATTTTACTAATAATTTATAAGATAGAATAGATATCTATGAGTCATAATGTAATCGTTAAATCTGGTGGTTTTGGTGGGTCATTTTCTCATTTAAAAAAAATATATATATAAAATTTGAAAGGAACAAAAGATTATTTAATTAAATTTTACTTGGCTAATTGATCATTTTGTTTTTTCATTACCATATATGGAAATATACTTAAAGGAGTGTATAAAATTTTATAGGGACAAAAGACTATTCAAATTTCATTTAGCTAAGTGGTCAGCTTTCTATTACCATATATGGAACTGTGGGTCAATTTAACATAAAACCAATGGATGGCAATAATTTAATCAGATTTAATATTTAAACAAAAATGTAAGGGAGACATGTTTAATTAGTGAAATAAAATTATGTTGCGGTAAAGGAAACAATCGTTTGCTTTCCCATACCCTTGGGATTCTCATCTTCCCACTCATGATGCTGAAGCCTGAGACAACTGGGCCCAATTAAGTTAACTATTCGAAAGAAAATGCTTGTCTGAATTTGAACTTTAATTATCAACCTGTGCCTGTCTCCAGCAAAACCAGTATATGATCATGATCCCCAAACCACCTGCTTCATGTCAACAAGTTGGCAAAGGTAAATGTCTGCATTACCACCACCCAGTGAACTTTTATTAACCTAGCATTTTAATTAATACTATTTTTGTAAGCTATCTATTCTGTAAATGTTAACTAATGTCTATACATATTAATTTTGTTTTAACTTTGGTGCATCAATTTTACCAAAATTTCTTTCTTTTTTAGTTTGTTGTTTGATCTATTTTTGATATGCCAAGTTGGTATCCAACCCAGTGAGTATGCATAACTTTACCACTCGTAATTTTCCCCTATTGAATTGTTTGAGATATAAAGCTTGCTTGCCCATCTATTATCCTAGAAACTCACTTGATTTTATAGCAATTATTTCATGTAATATTGTTTACTATTAAATGACAGGCAAAGCGTTAATGCCTGTATACAGCTACCCTCATTAATTTAAATCCTTACATAATCATTGAAATATGTTTTGCCAATTTATTTAAGTAAAATCTACCAGAAATGAATTTAATATTCAAAGTATTAACAGCATGTGTATGATCCGTAATTTGTTTTATTCTATATAATTAATGTCAAATTGCGCATGTATTGATCATTATAGAAATGTAGGCAGACCTTTTAGGAGTGTGGGAGAAAAACAATTATTCCCTTTTAGTCTTTAGATTCTGATCCATTTTAAGCATTAGTTAATTGCCTGTTGATGGTTTGTGTTTGTGCATTTGCATTGCATCAGATAGCATACTATTTTAAACAGGTATTAATTAATTTATTGTAGTCGTTAGTGCCACAAATTATCTATACATTAGGCATTATGAAGGTATCGGTACAATCATTTAATTTGTTGAATTTCTTGCTTTACCTAGATCTTTTGAATTCCTTGGTCCATTCCTAATTATACCTCTCAATGTAGATGCTTTTTTTACTGGGGATCTATTTCAGGCACTTCTCTTGGATAAGTTATGGGAACATATGGATAAACTGTCCCAGCACACTAGCTTTTGCCACTACTTTTCATAGATAAATTTTTGGCCATCATGCAGGCATATTCTCACTCTTGTGCAGATCTGACCAAGTCACCCAGAGTGTCTTAAGTGACCTCATTCACTTAAGCGATTGTAAAGTATAATGTAATACCACCATTATTGTTTTACTGATAAACCTGCAATGCTATCTGTAAGATGTAATTGTATGCTTTTCGCCACTCATTCTATTTAGTTATTTAAGTCTGATTATATAATTGCAGCTTTTGTTTTGGTTGAACCATCTTGCTGTCGCCCAGTTGGGGTGATCTCCCAAATCTAGTAGAAATGTGATGATGCATGCTCTTAACATCACACATCATCAACTATTACTTATATGTATAAGGTCACAATAACATCTGTTACATGTAAGTTTGTGTAATTCTGGTGATGATCAAATTATAATTTACTATTGTTTATCTGATTAAATTATTCTATAACCTTGGCGTATTATCCACACCAACCAAATTTCTTGTACTCACCACTTATTTACATATCAAAATCAATATTTATATTTATATTGGATATTATATATTAACCCAATATTAGATTCATTTATGTAACTTGTCATAATAATTATATAGATTTTCCCACTAGTATATATTTCTTTCATTTAAAATCATCAACTATTGAATTTAATCCTTTAATAAATTTATGTTATATTATTTTTCTGTTATAGTATGTTGCTATTTAGTGTTCAAAGTTCTAGCATTAATTACTTGATTTAGTTATATTATACTTCTTTAATTAATGGAATCTCCTTATTTATTATCCATTAAACTCTTTGTTTCATGTTGCGATTATTGGTCAATCATTTTAGTATTGTTGATTTTACGTCTCTTTGCTCCTTTTTTTCTGATTGCTGGAACTGAAGTAATGGAAAACTTGTTTGTATCTTCAAAGCATCGCTCATAGTCATAAACCTTGGAAACACAGGTAAATAGGTTAGCGTTTAGTATTGTTTTAGACCTGTGTATCTCACACATGCTAGATTGCTGTACTTTTGTTTGAATTCTGGGTCTTGTTGAATGAACACACTATATTTTGACTGGTTTTATCTTCTGAATGAGATCCTTGTGTACCCAAAATAAAGGAGGCATAGTTTATGACAATTCAAAATACATCTTTAAATCTTTAATTAATTTCCCTGTCAACCTGTCATCAGCAATGCAAAGGGGAATCTGTTTCAGCTATTAGATAGTACAACATTTAATAAAGAAAAGGTTTTGAGTGATTTTAATAGTTATTAATCATACAATTTTTCAGAAAAAAAAATATAATTCACCATTTGGCAAACATAGTTTATTGTTAACATTGTGAAAACAGAGAAATAAATTTACACTTAATTTGTTTTCACTTGTTTATTATTTATTTTTTATAAAATTAATTATTATTTCTTTTTAATAAGTATGTGATATATTTATTTAGAATTTATTTGAATGTATTTAATTAAAAGTTGATCTGTAATAATTTAATATGTTTATTATTTGAACCTATGCTTAAACGGGATTAATCAGAAATATCCAGATATTTGGGAGAATAATTTTGTTGAATTAATTTTTGACTCTAAAGATATTGAAATAAAGTCTTTTGTTTTATTATTTATTTCTGTTTACAATTCTTTATTTATTTGTAAAGTTGATATTTTATTTTTTAACTACATTATTTTTTGAAATTATATTTTTAATAAAATTTGTAAAAAAAGTGTAAAGATAAAATTAAGAATATATTTTTTTTTTGGTTAAGCAACTAAAGGAAAAACACTGGAAATTTTATTTATTTATGTCTATCAATGTGACATAAAGTCATTTAAAAGATTAATCAATTTATCAATAGTATGTAATTAAATTGCTGTTGGAGGTTTAATAAAAGTACGATGTATACTAATCAGCACTATTTCTATGCTAGCTGTGAATATGGCATGAAAGCACAAAGTTTGTTTAATGATTATGAAAGTTGAAATTGAATTTTATTCTGCTGCAAAATCCATTGCAGATGAGCTGTTCAAGATAAAACTTATAAAATACAAAAATTTAAATTTTTGAAAATGTTTTAGTAAGAGAAGTAATAAATGTTCATTGACAAAAATAATACATTATTAGCACTGAAACATAAATAAACATACTTGCTAGACAAAATATTATAACCAGAGTACTGCTAGCTAACACGAAAATTATAAGAATCAATGATGCTATAATGAGTTGTGTTTTTGCTGCGATTAGGATGGGACTGTTCCTGATTTATGCTGAGTGGTGAACTAGAAATTATTTTGTTTTTAAGCAAGGAAGTAAGGAACTGTGGGAGATATGTAAAAAAAAATATTTGAAGGACTATGTTCAGGGATCGCTTGTTAATGCCGGAAAAGCTCTTTGGGGATACTTGGGGGCAACTTAAGCCACTGGATGAAGAGCCTATCTTCCGGCATGCTAATTAACTATTAATCCAAGATTAAAAAATAAATGGTCCAGTTAGATGGAGAATAACAATGGATTGCTGCCAATTAAAATATGGACTGCATAATGATCACTGGCTAAGTCACTAAGCGAAGAGCCAGTTGTTCTGATATAAAACCAGTTACATAATAATTACAGATACATAATAATTACAGACTAAGTTTGAAGGATGAGCTTCTTATTCTGATCATGAAATTAATTTG
The DNA here is from genome assembly GCA_028023455.1 of Epiperipatus broadwayi. Lineage (NCBI taxonomy): Eukaryota > Metazoa > Onychophora > Udeonychophora > Euonychophora > Peripatidae > Epiperipatus > Epiperipatus broadwayi. The sequence goes on along the minus strand of JAQFVV010012410.1, from coordinate 2,715,153 downwards.
TCATAATAATTGTAACTAATGTATCAAACGGGTATATTTTCTAATTTGAAAAATTATTTACTGACGATTGTTGTAATAAGTGTAACAAATCTAAATAAATGTAAACCAAAAAGATTTATACTGTAATTGTATGCTTATTTTTTTTAATAAAACAAACAACAAAAAAAACATATAATTTGCTATATGTAAAAGATGAAATATTATATTTGCATTGTGTCAAACTGCACAGAAGAGTACGTTAGTGTTTTTGATTTAATTTATACTTCATGAGAATCTATTAGCCACAATGTTGTCCATTATATACAAATGATTTATTATTAAAAACAATATTGACTACAAATTACTTGAAAGCGTTTTTATATATGTACTGTATTAAAATTCACTTGCTTTGAAATTTGTTACAATTAAATGAAAAGATTAAAAAGTATGCTCCCTTCACTCCACAATTTTTGCATAGATATCTTACGATTTGACTATTCATTAACTTTATTTTCCACATATTTGCTATTATATTTATTTATTTTCCACACATGTTCTTTCATAGAAGATCATGAGTAAATTTGATTGAAGTAATATCACACATTAGTATATTAAGATGTAAGACACCGAACTAATGTTAAGCAAATCAAGAAATCTTTTGGTATTTATTTTTAATATATATATATAAAATAACATTTCTCAACATTTGTGTTTTTTTTAAACAATTTTTATAGTGAAAATTTTATGAGGAATATTATATACAAAAATACAAATCATCAATATACTTTCCTCTATTATCAGAATTTGCCTTGCAAATATAAAATGAATCATTATATTTAATTTTCTAATTTTTATAAAAGTAATGAATCTGATATGAATATATTCTTTAGGATTATGTATGTATAAAGAAGTAAATATTGAAATTCTAAAAGCATTTCTTTGCATTTATCTAGAAATGCTTCAGTTAGGATATAACCACATAACAAACAAATACAGACCGATTTTGCAGACTGAAATCACACTATTGGGAAATGGTATTTTTTTTATCTGACATACCCAAGCTAAAAGTGGATTGCTTTTACCTGGTAGTCTAAAATATATATGAATTATGTATCAGACATAATTACTTTTGAAGGATCTCGTTTTTCTAAATATTTTTTAGGAGACTCTACCATGAGTATAAAATACTATTTAGTATATTTTCACACACTTTATAAAGGAAAATAGTGAAAATTACAAGGGGAATATTTATTGTTTTTAAATTAAATGGAGAGAAATGCCATTCTAATTTTAATATTTATATTAATTAAGTCCATCAAAATCTATTACTTATGCGCACACATACATCTGTAAGATAAAACAATCAGTTATAAAGCATTTAGCTGTAAATCGTTCATATAAAATTCTAGTTAAGAATTTTTAACAAACCGTCACTCTATTAAATTGAATGAAAAGCTTTTTGAATGTGATCTAATCATTGTCAAAACTGTTGATTGTTTAATTGATGATATAATATAGAAAAGTTTTCATCTTGATTTTCAGAATCCAGGTTTCATATTTTTGATTAAAGTTTTCACAAAAGATTTATAGAAGTGCATTTTATAGTTGTCCAGGTTATTCTTTATTCTTTTGGTGGGCTTAATTGATTTATTATGAACTTATAAAATATTTTATATATAGAACTGAAAAAAAAAATCTAATAAGTTTATAATTCTTAATGTTTTTTAATATCTTTTTTTAATATTAACATCTCTACTGCATTCTTCCAGTTACCTATTATTATACAGTGAAAATTTGTAACAAATTGCTTTTATTTTTTTATTTTGCAATAAATCTTGTCTGCCTATTTTGATCCTGAAAATGTTATTTATTTATTTCTAAATTCAGCATTCCTAGGACCATCATTATATTGTGTCCATTATTGACATATTACAATTACCCAAGCATTCTTTACATGGATAGTTTTTTTTTTTTATAAAATAATGTAAAATATTTTTGTGCTATTCTTTTCTTTGGACTGAATGATGACTTAGAAGCATAGTAGTCAAGAATAATAACTTCATTGTGAGTGCTTACTTTTGAGTTTTAATTTATTGTAAGTGCTTTATGTGTTTCTTGTGTATATCACTATCATTCATTTCTCTGTTGATTATATTTTATTTTATATTTTATTCCAGTTATAATATATTATTTATTTTATTAAATGAAAAATGATGAAACGAGTTATGCCAAACTTTGCTAAGGTATATGAAGCAACCAAAAACTTCAAGAAATAATTATTTAACATCATATTGCATCTTTTATGCAAAAAGAATGCAATCACAATCATGCTAAAAGTATTCTAAATCTTGAAAGATAATATGTTGAATTGAAGGTAAAGTTAACACAAAACAAATGCCAAAGATGTTTTTTAGCTAATCATATTTTAGTTTTTTAAGATATATAAATCTTCTATATTTTATTATTTGTAAAATATAAATGATTGTTACTAACATAAAAAAAAAAAGAAGAAATTTTAATGGTGTCAAAAAAATATATGCGTATAAACACACATCTAATAATTCACAGGTATGGAATTGTTTTGGATTTTAAAATCTGAGTTGTATTTAAAAATTAATATTCAACCTGTATTTTCTTATCTATATTTTTTAATGGATTATCATATAATTTCTTCTCCATTTTTCACAAAAGTGGTGGATTGAAATTTCATTATATGCTGAGATTTGGTATATAGTTTTGCTACAAATTTATTTATTTCTTCATTCGCTTCTTTTATGATAACTATAACAATTATTTTATTTTCTAAATCTTTTGTGTTTTTATAGATTTAATTGCATTTCTCAACCCATAACTTAAAACATGGTTATATTTCAAATGATATTGTCATAATTATATGGATTATTTATTTTTTATTTTTCTGGCTAATTCTTCAAACTTTATCAAATTTTTTTTTAGTAATAGTGTTATTTTGTGGTTTATTGAAATAAATTTTTTGTTTTAGCCTATTCACATATTTTTTTATATTATCATTAAAACTTTACAGTTGTGTTCTTGAGTAGAATAATAAAAGAGTCAGTCTGTTTCTGATGTAATCCATTCTTTTCAATGATAGCCTCTGGATCTTGGTATCACTACGACCTTGTTTTTGCTGATTACTTATACTTATATGGAATGGTTTTAAATTGATGTAGAATGCTGATTTACTGCTGCAAATTATACTCATTTACAATGTAGCATGTAGAACATAATTTTTTTTTTTTTTTTTAGAATATATGCTATTCTGCATTGCTGTTTTGCAGTTTTAATTATCAGTTGCTATATTATCCTACATAACAGTTTTGACCTATTGATTTCAAAATTTAATGGAAATAATTGTTTTTAAAATATATTAAAATGTTCTTTAAATTGGTTACTGATATTTTCAAATGTTTAATGGTCAAATAGTTTGGTACTCAGGAGTGAAGATGATGTTCTCGCATTGAAAATATATTGACTGTGAACTATGAAACTTGTGTGTCAGTGCTTGCTCTTTATAATTGTTTTAAACCATGGAAAATTAAATAACAGTAGCTTTAACTGTAAAATTTTTAAATTCAAGAAAATGATACTACTTTTTTTTTTTTTTTTTTAGAAAAATCATATTTGAGAAAATAAAAAGCTTCCCTTGGAATCTGAGTATTTTTTGAATGTAGGTAGAATATTGTTAATTTTTTTCTCTATAATTTGATAACTTTCACTGTCAAGACAAAGTTGCAGAGAAGCCTTTTAATTGTTTATATTTACTTGCTTTATTATTATTTTTTTTGCATGAATTATGATTTACTTAAATGCTGTTTTTAATTGAATCTTTTATACACACTCATTAAAAAACTAACAAACTGCTAATTGTTATGAGGGCTGGGTTTTTTTTTTTATATCTTAATCCAACAGCACTATTTAATAATTAATTTGATAGCCCCCCCCCAAAAAAAAAAAAAAAAAAAAAACAAAAAAAAAACAAAACAAACCACCAACGAGAAAATGGCAACAGAATTAATGCTGATTTAAAAACAACAAAAAAATAATTGATATTTTAAAAAAGATTTAATTTAATTGTTAAATATTGTCAAACTTTATGGAAGTAAGGAAGAGAGAAAATCAAAAACTAGAATACTAAACAACTTAACCTGCACGTTGAACAAGAAAGTAAAGGAAAATAATAAGTGGTAAATGTTTATTTTGTTATTACTATATTACATCATTATTATTACTTACTAATTATATTTAGAAAAATAGAGGTGCAAAGTAATCTGTGTTTACTATTTTGCTATTCCATTAAAAAGATTGTGTATAAAAATAAAAATGTACTTATACTTCAAATAGTTTAGGAAAAATAAAATTTAGTAAAGAGAATAAATTTGTAAATATATATGCAAAATTATACATATGAAAAATAAAATTTATTTAAGATTTGTTAAATTTTCAGAAGTATTTAGGTTTATTGCTGAGTTATAACTGCAAGGTTACTTATTCTGACAAAATCATAGTCTGAGGAATTTTCAGGATCAAAAGTGTCAGATTAATGGCATTGTAGCTGTAACCAGAGGCAGTACCGTTAGGAACATGATCCTTCTTCTATGAGCATGGTCAATGTATCAACACTCATCTGGCTAACTCAGATTAAACTGGAACCATTACTGTCTATCTAAATATCTAGATAATCTTTTATCAACTAACACTGGACACTTGCTGATTTAGCTATAGGCTTTCTAAATGAAAGAAAAATTCTTCTTTACAAGCAGTTGTCCCAGGATAGCGGGTTCGCTTCCCGGCTGATGCTATGACACATGAGAAAAAAAAATTCTAGGCCTATTCATGATGAGAAAAAAATTTCAAAGATTTGGCCATGTAAGTACTTATGAGGCTTTTAAGTGAGAACAATATAAAAAAAAGTTTTTTACCTATATATTTAAATTATTGTAATCTGAAGATGAACAATAATTATATTACTATACTCTTTGGTGTCCATTAATTAAGATTATGGAAGATAGATGATTATGAATAAGCATATGAGAAATTTGTGAGAGATAATTGTTGATATTAATCTTTTTTGCCAAAGAATGGAAGGATTTATAGCTGGCTTAAAATTGGATTTTTAAAAAATATATAAAAACTGACCTATTATAAGATCTTAATAATTATGCAAGTGAGTTGAGTTGACTTTAGTTCAAACAGGTTTTTTCTTTTCTTTTTTAAATATAAGATTCTGCCTTTAATAGTAATATGAGTAAAAGATGATGCAAAAGCCTGAAATTGGTCTGGTGATTATGATATTACAACAATATGCCATCTGGTTTCCATTGATTACTCATGTTTACAATAGATAGTTCTAAAGTAAATGAAATCAACTAGTGGGAATATATTTTTGAAAAAAATTATAGTTTGTGAGCTTCAGGTTAAAAAGTGGTTTATATATTATAACAGAATTAAAATGCTCAGGCCCTAGTTGGGATTTCAATTGTAATAGAATTAAAAAAATATAAAATCAATCAATCAGTAAATTATCAGATGCCCTACAATGTTAACACACCAATTACAACAGAATTAAAACATATAAAATAAATAAATGATTGTCTCATACCAGTTTAAATGCTAATTGTAATACAATTAAATATCAGATAATCTCAACTAACTGACTTTCATTCAAGTCACCCATTAGAGAGAGCATCAACTTGTATTATCTTAAAGTATCTACAAGTGAAGAATCAAAGACATATAATTTATCAAACTGAAAATAAATTGAGCGCCAAATTGTACCAGTTTGAAATAAATTAAGTATATTAGTTTAATCAAATAGTATTTAATAAAACATTAGCCTAACCTTGATTAATTATTTATTTGCTGTAATAACAAAGTATAACTAATGAAATGTTAATTATTAAAATAAGTAAAATGTTTTATTCAAAAATTTTGTCAGTTGATATTTTAATATATAAAATAAAAAGTACTACTTCATTAGACATGCATGCCACTTGATGGTGTTGTTTACTGTGCATAAACACATAAAAATGCCATTTACGTGCCCTGACTTACGGCTAATACTACAGTTCTGTTGAATTAGCCATTGCAGGCTGCTTAGATGGCATCACACAGAAATATTACAGCCTGTTTTGTGCTTCGTGACACTTCATGCAAATTGACACAATTCACTGTCGGCTACCATATCGTCTGATGGTGGCTGGATTTCAAGTGGCCACAACTTTTCCAATCTTCATAGAGTAATTTCATTTCTACGTAAATCATATCAGTCTGACTCACTAAGAAATGTCACCCTTTCCCCACCTTTTCCTACACAACTTGGAATGGGAAAAAGCTTGGCAAAGGGTAGGGCGAACATGATTTGGCTGAGCTTATGTGAAAACTCACATTTCACAAGAAAATGTATGAGACAAATAAAATGGTGACCAAGCAGATTTTCAAATAAGTGGGGTGACCATGGTGGCATTGATGTTGCCAGATTTCTGGCTAATACAACAGTTTCTGTTGTATTAGCTATTGCAAGGCACTTGATGGCATCACACAGAAAAATATTACAGCCTTGTTTTGTGTTCGCAACACTGGTTCTGTGAGTTCAGAAAATTCACCATATCATTTTAAGGGTGGCCACAAGTTTTGAAATCTCTCCATAGCAGACTAATTTCATCGTTTCTACTGAAATCATGTAGTCTGATTGACTCACTAAAGTGTCAGTACACCGTAGTGTGATGAGTCCATGAAAGTCTACATTTGCAAAACAACCTTGCAATTCCGATGTCATGCCCGCTCCTGCAATTGAAGCTCTTCGGTTTGCACATGTTTCCAAAATAAAAGTTGTGATTCTATGACATATAAATCAATAAAAAAAAAAGAATATGGAAAGTTTTAAAAGGTCCAAAGTTTTGGCCTTATTTTATATATATATTTTTTGTGGAGTGAAGTGGGTGGGGGTGGTTGAGAACAAGTTTGTCGTTACTGAGACAAAAGTTATTTTTGGTTTGTTGTTTTTATTCCAAAAAAAATGTAGAAGAAGATTTGATTACAAAAAAAAAAAAGTAATACAAATGAAATGGAATAAAAATTGGTTTTAAAAATCAAAGTTTGACTATATCAGTGGTAGAAAGGTGTTTGTGTATTGTTTTTGTTATCGTAATTTATTAGTAGGTGGGAAAAAAAAACATTCCCAAAACAGAAGGTTGGGTCTTATTTAATTTTTTGGGGGGTGGGGGGTGGGGAATGGGGATCGAGAAAAAAATTGTCCTTTCTGAGACAAAGGTGAGGAAAAAGTTTTTTTCGGTTTGTTGTTTTTATTTAAAAAAAAAAAAAGGCAGAATAAGATGTTATTAAAAAAATAACTTTGATTTAAAAATTTGACTACATCAGTGGTAAAGATGTGTTTGTGTAAGGGTAAAAAAAAAAGCCATAGTAGTAGAAAAAAAAGTGAAAGGAAAAAAAAAATTAAATACGTAGTGTAGAAAGAAAGAAATTGCTGGAGGGCGGGCTGGTAACATTACATTTGATTGTTTTTGCATAGCAACATCATACTCAAGCGGCGTGCATGTCTAATGAACTAGCACCAAATAAAATATATATTCTGGATTAAGCTATAATGTAATAAGTTGACTATGAATAATCACAAAATCCAATTTTAATTAATAAAAATAAATTTATTAATATAATAAGCATAACAAATGAATAAAAATTATATGAATTAATGAGTAAGTGAAATATTCCTTGTTAAGCTGTTTGATCAGGAATTAGTTATCTTTTATCTATTGCATGTATTATGTAATTTTAAAATGCACACTAATGAAACCAAGAAGAAAATATATTGTATTTGCATAAATACTTTTAAATGAATATTTGAATATATATTTTAAGCAATCGATTAAGTATTTTTTAGTTTGTTTACTGTTTTCTTACAATAATAAATGAAATCTTATTAATTTAATTACATAAAATATGCCCTGGTTCATTGATTACTTGTAAATATTTGTATCTAAAGTCTATGGCTTTTAATATATGTGAATAAAACAAAATTTAAATAAACCAAAATTAGCATTAAGAAATATATTTAAATGTTTTCTGTGTAATTTAACTTTCTTTTTGGTTATGCTATACTTTTATATATAATAAACAAACATGCATTTTAAAATAAATAAATAGAGAATGAAAATATATTATCTGTTTAATTTCTCCTATGAATACAATGAATGTCTCTTAAAATATAATTCCATTAAAATAATATTTATTAATTCAAACCAAATCTTAAAATTTACATTTATATTCCATAATACATGCACAAAGTAACTATAAATTTAAATTCAAAAAGTCTTTATCAATCTTACTAAAACTTCACATTGCTTTTTGTATTATGTAGATATACCAAATAAGCATTGTGTTTAAATTCAACTATATCCTAGTTTTTAGAGTTCAAAAAGTTTTATCCATTTTAACAAAGCATTCCATAATAAAATATTAAGACATTAATATTTTTTTTCTACTTTTAATAATTACGGTTATTTTATTGTATTTTTTAGGATACATTGTAGTATTTAAATTATATTTCAATAATTTTATATTTGTCATACCAATTAAATTATATATTCCATCCATAATAACTCATGTGTTGTAGCACTTAAATTATATTTCACAATGAATTATATATTGTAGCATTTACATTATATTTCCATAATGAATTAAATGTTAAATTATATTTCTATGAGATGATTTTTATTATCTTATGTTATGCAGATCTCTCTAAAGAGTGAAGTCTTGTGATCAAATGGATTTACCTACTTAGCTATTCATGTCTATAATAAACCTCTAAAATATTAAAATAACATGATAGTTTGTTTATTGAGATACAGATCGAGAATGACCAAACTAAGATCAAGGGCTTAAATACTTTTTCCACAATGATGTCATATTTATGTCACTATATTATATATTGTTTTTATAACATAATTCAAATTCAGCTCATTGCTATGGTCTCCACTATTAAGAGTTAAATTCCACTCAATAAAAAGTTTTTGTGATTACATCTGCCTTCTTGATATTAAAAATATTTTCTTAATGTTTTAAAAAGTAAAAATAAATTTACAAATTAAATTACATTCTTAAAAACACATTTTTAAAAAAAATGTAAACATTCTTTGTATATTATCTATTTAAATATATATTATTTGATATTTTAAAAACCTATTTAAATACTTATATATATATATATAACGTTTAAAATAAGTGTAATTTAAAACTGTTTTAATCATATAAACATAGATTACATATATATTCATACACTCACTCAATAATAATTGACTATTTTGTTTGTCTATGTTCACATCTTATTTTGTGAAATGTATGCAGTAAATAAAAATGTTAATAAATAAATCAATACATAATTCATTTAATCAAGTTTTTCTAAGATCAAAATATTAAATTTTATATTTATCGCTATATATAATACTAACAATTTAGTATACTGTTTGTTTAAAAAAATTCACTATTTGTTAATAAAGCAAACTATTTGATTTTTTTTTTAAAAGCCAATTGCGAATTAAAATCCAATAAGCCAACAATTTTTTTTTTTTTAGGAATATAATATTTTCATGTTTAAATTTAGATAGACTATGATGATACATTATATATATAAATTGTTTTCATATAATTTATTGCTCTTATAGACGGCTTATGTTTGCCTTGTCATTAGGATCTGCCTGAAGAACTGCTTTTGTCATAACTAATTATGCTAGTATGCATGCAGCAAATGTTTGCTGAAAGCTAGTGTTTCTGTCTATTCATCTTATAACCATTTTTTTTTGATAACAATAATTTCATTTAATTTAATTCCATTGAAATTTTTTTTTTTTTTACTCTGCTTAATATTATTGTTATGGTTTTTGGAGTTTGATGACTCAATTTCATTATTTTTATTTTACTGTGATTAATTTAAACATGTCAGTTGCTATGATAAGAAATTGTTAGGAAAATCTTTAGCAAGGTATTCTTCTAAATGCTCTATTTATGAAGTGAATTTGTCATTACAAATTAGTATAGTATTCCACCAAACATGCTCTCAACATATTTAAAAAATAAACTGATAATTTTACTTGGGGGGGGGGGAGCGGGAGGCTAAATGATAAATGCATATGAAATTGACCTTGAATATATCATGAAAAGTTGAAGGAATGAAATTTTGGCATTTTACGAAGAGCAAGTTATGTGCATTTTTTTAATAAAATCTTTTTCTTACAAATACAACTCACAATAGAGTTAAAACAATGGAAACGATTTTCATTGGAGTAAATATTGATAAGTTAAGATAATGTTTGCTTTGTTTTTACAGTTACAAGCAGTTAGAAAGTCAAACCCCAATTCTATCACTTCTAGTATTCAAACTTAATTAGAAAATATAATGATTTAATGATTTTCTGGATAGGAGAGGAAGGGTAATTATGGAAGTTAGTTTATGAAGTCCCTCCCCCCATCAAAATCTCAAATATATGTGAATATGTTTTTATTTTTATTTTTATATAGTATGGGCGAATATATATATATATGTTAAAGCCTCTGCATGAAAGTCTTGTAGAATAAGTGGGCAATATAAAATTATAGTCAAGCAATGAAAATTAATCATTGTATTATTGATTGCCATTTTCTTAACACAATGTATTTTTATTATTTCAGTTATATTTAAATGTATTATATATATATATATAAGTCCCTATTTTATTAAGATGCAAATTGATGTATATTTAAAAAGTTGAGCAAAAAACAAACAAAGGGATTTGTCATGATTAAAAAAGCAAAAGTATACATTTTTTACAATATATTTTTTAAAATTTTGTCTAATTTTTTTTTTTTAATGTTTTGGATTGAGTTAAAAAGATTTTGGGGCAATCAGATTAAAAATCCCCCAAATAAACACCACTCTTCCTAACTCGTAAATACTACTCCATTTTTGTCATCTACTGCAAATATAAGTAATCAATAGATGGTATATTTATTAAATTATTATCCATTGCTGCTTTGTCCATATCTCCAGAAGCGCTATTGATACATCCTTAGCAGTGAAGAGTTTGTAGATCTTTTGGGACTAAAACATCTTTCAAACAATAGCATTAATCCAAAAAATCCAGGTATATTAGATACAGATCCAAAAGATCTTCTATGATGAAGGCCTTGGACCAAAAACTATTCTGGGAATATAAACAAATCAGTACTGAATAGGAAATAAATAAAGCACTGTCATTTAGCATCTACTGATTTCTTAAGCAGCAGAACTAGAATAGTATGAATAATTTGCTCTTAGCAATCAGACTGATTTGTTAATTCAAATTGTATTCTGTTCCTTGGTATTATTTAAAAAGATTTTATTGTATATTTACTGGGATTACATATTTGTGTATAAACAAACATAAATATATACATTCATAAATATTTAAAGGAGAGATTAATTTAATTACAAATAAAAGTTGCCGATTTTGTTAATTTGAAAAAAAAAAAAGTATATCAAAGAAAAGAACAAAAGGTGAAAAAAAAAATTAAAAAGCACTTTAGTTTTTAAGTGTAAAGATGTTAACAATCAATTAAATTATCCGCGCCCAGCCCCTCTCCCCTTTCCATCTCTATCATCATCGCTAAAACTCTTCCAAACCTAATGTGTACAAAGTATTTTATCTATTTACATTTAAACAAGCTATAATTTGAGTGGTTTTTGTAGTTCTTCAATTCAATTAAATTATCTGTCCAATTCTAGTATTTCCCCAGAAGATGTGACACTCTCTGAAACAATCTCTAGTCTTTAGTGTCAGAGTCAGTGACCCACCACACATTTCTCTTCCATTAACACTGCTACAAGTGACAAAGCTCAACATTTGCATTACAAATATCAATCTATGCACAATAACACATGCTAATGGCATGAATTTTCAAGTTAAAGCTCTGAAAAATGATTTAGATAAATTAATTAAATTACTATATTATTATTTTTTCTTTTGAAAGAAACAGGAATGACGAAAAGATAAAAGCCAAGTTTGTTTCACTGTAACAAATAGACCTCTACAAATTTTTTTTAAATAAAAAGATTAAAATGCGCGCACACTCTCTACGATATATACAACGTCATAAGCTGAAAATATGTAATTATTTATACATAAATCTTAAGCAATACATTTGCTCAAAGGCAGACATTGCCATCAAAAAGTTTCTTTAATTAAGAGTACTATTTGTAAGAATAAAGGATCTATTAGTTAGTCACCCATAATAAGGATTAATAACTTAGTTCCTGTATGAGTTTTTTAAAAATGGAAATGAATATTTATACAAATCAAAGAGTTTACTTGCATTTTTATGAACACTATCTCTTAAAGTAATGAGTTGCACATTCCTTGACCATCCATTTCTATAAATTATATCCTTCATATTAGCAAAATATTTGCAAGCAATAAGTAGAGTTGCTGTTATTTCAAATTTATAAATAAAAATGTAAATAAATAACCCAACAATTGAATTAAAAAGCAATGGAATAACAAAATGAACAGGTACTGCATATATATTTATATTCAAAACTCAGAAGATACAATGAATTAAAAATTAAATAAAATCATAGATTATATAAAAGAAATATTGCATTACATGAATTAGTTTTTTTTTTTTCATATGTCATAGCATCGGCCGGGACGCGAACCCACAACCGTCTGCAACCAACTACTTGCTTGCATGGCGGCTGCGATACCTCTCGGCTAACAACGCAAGACTACATGAATTAGTTATATGTCTTTTTTCATCATTATTCAATTTTTTCACCCACTCCAAAATAGCCTGGTTTGCCCCTTTTAGGTACATGCATCCCAAGGTTGAGAATTACCACACTAAAGTGATGGAGAAGAAAACACTAGTTTTCTAAAAAAAAATATCAATTCATCAGCAGTAACAACTGCTCACAAATAATTCTGGGCATTCCATCGCCAAAATGAGAAGAAAAAGACATTATAAGATGAATTTTGTGATGAATATACAAATCAATTCATGTTCTAAAAATACATCAGTATAAAGTATTTGATGGTCCCTTATTTAATTTATTTGATGTTTGTGATGTCATCTTTTAACTTCTGCAGCAAATTATAAATCTCCATTGTATTTTGATCCTCAGCTACATCTTTGAAATAATTACCTAAAATTTAAATGGTGTTTGCTTTCCCATGAAATGCATGCTTATGTTATCATAAAATATATTTTTAATTCATATCATTCATTCTTTTCGCATGTCTAACCCACCAAAACTGGGATTTTACATCAAGACCAGCGAAGTGAAGAACACATTGATTGGCCTTATATTCTTGTTATTGCATTTAAAAAAATGTTCTATAGCATTTTTAAAGATTTTTTTCTTTTAATGTTTATATGTTACATCAAGATAGTGATATACTACCATGCAGCTAACTATTGATGCATATGGGTCTTTGGGATATAGGGAATTTGTCTGTTATTAAATTAAAGAATAATACTAAGCATATTAACATACATGTTATAAATGTTAAAAAGGATATTTTTTGACATTTTGGATAAAAGTCTAAAGAATTATAGTTTTATTATTGCATGGATAAAAAATCAAGTCTCACTTTCATATAACAAATTATGCAAAATATCATCTCTCTATTGCAATAATTACATTACTATGATGAAATATTCTGAAGTTATTAGAGTATTTGTATACTTTTTAAGTTAAATCAAATATATATATTGAGAATAATACAAAGGGGGGGGGATCCATAAATAACCAGAATTGTTTTTTAATTTGCACACCTATTTTAGTATATACTTTTGCTGTTACATATTTTTTGCAGAAACCTATCTGCATCAATTTGACAAATGACATCATCGTGTGAAATCATGGGGCCACATATCACATTTTTTTGTAATGTGCATTTCGCATATTTGTCACTTTTTTTTTTTATAATGGCTGAAATGTTTGAACAATATGAAATTCCTGTTTTTATTTATAGGAAAAGGCAAGGAAAAAAGTTATTATACTTGAAACAGATTATAAGAGAGCTGATCTGGTAAAAATACAACTTTGTAAGTGATTTAAAACAACACTGATTTTTTTTGACACAAACAGCATTTTTCTCTCAAATTTAGTTCATAACAGTCAGGCATTTTATCTGCAAATACTGAAACATTTACGTGATGCAGTAAAACATAATTATCCTATTTTGTGGTAAAGAAAACAGTGTAAGCTCCATCCCAATAAAATGTTATCTCACATGATCACCATTCTCCATGCTTACACAAGTGTTTTCAGCTCCAAGGCTCTTCACTGATGAAAGCCACAAACTAGAAACTATTTTGGGGATATTGGATGAGTAGGCACTAGATAGGGATTTTATGCACAAAGCTTCCTGAATCCATGGATTACTCTGGCTTGCATTGAGTGGCGCTAGTGTATGGAGAATTTTACCTCTATGAAAATGTCATCTCTCAAAGTTTTGAGTGTGAAGCACATTTTAATTAAATTAAGCATGACCCAGCTTATTTATCAGCCATATTGGCTTGAGTTCGCTTCATGCAATTTTTTAAAAATCTCTCGAATGAAAAAAATGTCTTATTTTTTTTGTTTTGTTGCAGACTTAAAACTGGGGGAAAAGTGATGGAGGCGTTAAAATGCATTACTTTGAAGGTGTTTCCAACTATTCAAAATATGACAAATAGATTTAGACCAGTGCATTGCAATAAATAGATTATACTTTTTAAAGCAATTCAATTTGCAACATCTAAAAATAAATATACATTTTTTTTATTACAAAATTCTGGGTATTTTTGAGTCCCTTCTTGTATGTAATTTGCATCATATAATAATTAGCTTCCATCACTTTTAAGTAATCAAATGGTGTGGAGTTTATAAAAAAGTTTAAACATCAGAAATGACAGCTGGAGGCATGATCAGTGTACCTTCAATTCCAAATTCTACTGTTCTACAACTGCACCAAAATCAGGCACATCTTTTATTATAGTTAACTGGAAATACAAAAAAGTGAAATTGATAAAACATTGTTCAGTAATATGAAGAAGAGATTGTAAAAGCTGTAGATGAGATAGAGAGGTGAAAAGTTCAAGAAATTGTCATTTTAGGTGAGAAAAAATAGTGTTTGAGGATATAGTTAATTAAAACAAAAATCCACAATGTTTTCCAGTAATATGCTATTTTTTTTTTTTCAGGGATGAATTCACTCATGCCATACAATTTTTGTAATATTATTCAGTATTTATATAAAATGCACTATGCTATAAACAAATGTTTATTTATTTTTTTCATAATACTATCCTATAAAACAATTTTTAAGTTTAAATATTAATTTAGCCAGACTTTAGAGTCTGTTTTTTTTATTTTTATTATTTTTCTATCAGATTTTTTTAATATCAGTTTTCAGATTTGAATTAATCAAAGATGACCCCTTTTTATTTATTTTTATCAACTTTATTGATTTAAATAATTTTTAGAAAGAACAAAAACATAAGACTTTCTTCAGCCAAACAACTAGAAATGTTAAAATATTTACGGGCTCACTAGGTCTATTTGCAGATTGAATGCATTACATATATTGCTTGTTCAATAAAAAGCTGTATGAAATTAATAATCTAAATTAAGGTGATGCATGATTGTTAACAGCATTAAAGTTAATAAATCTATGAGCGTTTTAAGTGAATACTTGGGACAAGCAAGATAAATTGAATATTTTGCTTAATCTCGGACAATTATTTGTTTTAGCATTTATTCTATGTTATGATTTCATTATAGAATAAAGTAAAAAAGTTTACTACTATATATGGAAATGGATTTAAAATACTGGAAGGCTCTCCCAAAACTTTTGTAGCATTGGTGTTCATTCAAAAGACAAATAATATCGACTGCATCAATAAGGCAGAGTAATATTTTTTTAATAGCTCGATCCATCAGTCATATATTTTTAATTTACACTTTTTTTTGTATTATCCACCTACTTTTTAAATGTATATATATATATAGTTTAGCTTTTAGTTGTTTTTGTGTGAAAAGTGTAAATTCTTATCCCATCAATTTGATAAATTTTCTTGGATTTTGATTGTTTCATGTGAAGTGTGTAGTTTAAACACTTGTCAAACTTTGGAAACACTACTGTCTGGTATCTGTCTGTTTACCCACAGAGTGAGTAGGCTGATAGTGAGGGGTAAACTTGTCAACCCTGAAATGCTTCAGCTGACAAAATCTGTTGGGAAAAAGACTCATCAGTGAGAAAGGAATGTTTTTATATGTCTGTGTCTATTTTCAATTATAGAGGGGGGATGATGTTTTTAAGATTATGGTAAAAGATCACAATCGTAGCAAGTTTATACTTTGTTGATAAAATATGCACCACCACCCTCTTATTTTAGTACCTGGTAAAAAAGAAACTGTTTAAATAAAATAAAAATGTGATTATTAATAAATAGAAATATGTAATCATGTATTAAATTGTTTTATCATTTGAATATATGTACATTTGTTATGAGTATAATGTAAATTTAAGTGTGTACAATGTATATTTTCTTTGTAATGTTAGCATATATATTTATAGTAGTTGATGAATATTAATGGCATCTGATTCCATATACAGTATATATTAAATTTTGTATAGTCAGGATTGTAAAATAATATGATCATTAGTCAATACTTTATGTCATCACTTGCCATTTTCTTCATTTATTCCAACTTCATTATAAACTTTAAAAAACTCTAATATTTAGAACTTTGTCATAAATCAAATATTTTATATTGCCAAGGTAATGCTTTATGTACAGTAAAATTTGTTTAATTTAAAGATGAGAAACAGGAAAAAGAGTTAATAATAGCAAAAATTATACAAACTCAAGACACTGAAAAAAAGAATGGATTAAAGTAGCCTTTTTAAAAACCTTTTCCGAACAAATTTTTAATCACTTTATATAGGCTATTGCTGTATCCATATTGGCTCAGTTATACAATCATTATTATTGAAATTAATTGATGCTTGTGTGTGAATTTGTATAAAACATAATATATTTTAGTTATACCTTTTCTCAGTGAATGAAATCTCCAATTAAGTAAAAAAACTTGCATTTGCGTGGTAGTACCATTGAATTTGTTAGGATAAATGTTATAACTGAAACACACAGGCTTATTATATACCTGTGTCTGTATATGTAATATATAAGGTATATGAGCACAGACTTTCACACGACCCACCACTCTCCACACTATCACATAACACTGATACACTTGAACACATAAATGTTGAAAAGATAAATAATCATCAATATACGTATTTCATGCTAAACCAACAATCATCAGTTGGTCCAGATTACCATCTCTACACATATATGCTATAAGTGCTCAGATATATATTAAGATAGCCAAACTTCATACTTTAATGGTCAGGCTGCAATCTACTCCACACTGCAACTCTTCAACTGGCCACTCTGAGGCCGAGATTCTTGTCACACTCATGTTGACCTAAGATCAATCTGATTCCTCATGTACAGGACATAATCCATTTAATACATTTACAAGGGATGGGCAGACATCTCTACTATGTAATAACTGAAACACACAGGCTTGTTAGATGGGTGGGTCATGTGAAAGTCTGTGCTCATATACCCTGTATATTAGGATAAATGTTAGTAACATAGTTTCTGTAAAGATAAATGTTAACATTTTTTGTGAATGACACTACTGACTTGATATTATCAAAGAAAAAGGCAAGTTTTTTTTTTACTTGAATATAATAGTTCATATATAAGTACTCTATGTATTTATAGGTTTTTTTATACTTAATTTGAAATGGGGACATGAAATATTGTTTTTATTACATTTATTTCATAAATATATTTGTTATTAGTATTGCTATAAAATTGTTTAATATTGTTTTTATTACGTTTAATATTTTAAAATTTATTATTACTATTTTAAAAATAATAATTTACATTTTTTTTTTTTTAAAAATACACTGTATATCAAATGAAAGATACTTATTTGGACACATATATTCTGTATTTTATCTTATACATAATAAAAACTTAGTGAGAGAAAATTCATTTTATTTCCAACAGAAAATGAAAAAAAAAAGTACACTGTTATAAGATTAATAATTTTTGCATAGGAATCATAATTAAAAAGTTAACAAGTAAAGAAAATTTATACACTTTATGTCTTTGCAGTTACTATTTTAGGGGAGAAAAATGCAAATCATGAGCTATCTAATATTAGGACATTTTGTTTTATGTCTTTTAAGAGACACTAAAATAGATAAGAGAAATGGGTTTCATTAGTCAAGCATATTAATTTATTCATTGCATTGTTATTTTTAAAATGTATATATATTAATGAATTAACTTTCAATATTTGCATTTAAAAGTGATGATCCAAACTGTATCTAATAATGAGAATAGAATATCCAAAACAGATGCAACAATTTTAGTATAAAAAGTTATAATTTAATAGTTTTTATACATTTTTGTTTACTTTACTAATAATTTTTTTTTGTTACACGAATGGTAATTATTTTTTTTATATTACTAATATTTTTTGTGTTCATATTTGTTAAAAAATTATACACTTGGAGTATATATATATATTTACTAATATTTCTTTATATTGATACTTATTCAAATCACATATTTGAAAAGTTTATTTATCTATTTTTTTTTTTTAATAACAGATTTCTATATGATTTGTATATCAGTTAAATTATTAATTATAAAATAACTTTTTACAATCATCTTTTTAAAAGAACAAGTAAGAGATTTGTTTATGGTATCAAAATTTTTAACTTTGATCCCATCTGTAATCAAATATTAATAAAGTTGTAATCTTCTTTAACTTTTTCTGTAATATTATTTATAGTATAATTTTTAGAATTCGTATGCTTTTAAACATAGAGCTTGTCTTAACTTTAAAGTCTCATAGCAAGAAAAACTTGCATTAATATTGCAATCTATAATGTGAAGTTTCAGTGACTAATTTATTTATATCATGAATGGTAAAAGTTTTTTAGGAAAATTTAATTTTTTACAGTTGAAAACTATTTAAAAGTTAAGATTTCAGTTGGGATTATTATGCCTAAATAGCAGCAGTACTGTTCATTTGAAGAAATGAGAGGGGAAATTCTCATTAGAAGAAAATATTACTTGTATTACTATAGTTATTTTTTACATCATTATAGATAGAAAAATAAATATATTTTATTGGTGTATGTTTTCTTAGTAAAATTATTAAATTTTTTTTTTTTAATAAGTATGTGATATTTGCATATGATTTTTCTCTTAATATTTATAGTAGAGAATTAGTCAACTAAAAATATATGTGATATCAGATAGTAAAAGGTCTTTGTCAATATTATTATTATTATTTTTGATATGAAAGTTGATTTTTAATATTTATAAAATTAATTTTATCATTTGTACATATTCTTTTAATGAAATTTATCCAAATCATAAACATTATGTTAAGAATAAGTTTTTTATTTATTAAAAACTATAACTGAAGGGAAAAAAAATAACAAAAACACTGCCTTAATTTTTATAATCCATTTTATTTATTTAATCTTAAAAATTATACATTTAAATATATTTATGTTTTTTTTGTTTTTATTTTTCACAAAGATATTTTTGGAAATATTTGTTAATCTTAATACTAACAATAATTAAATAATTGAAATATTGGATTGGTGGGGTGGGTGAATTTATAACTTAATATATAAATATATTATTGATTTTACATTATTTTGGTCCAATAGAAAATAACTTTTAAAAAAACTGGAAAGAAGTTATTATGTATTAATAATAGGTTCTAGTATAAAATAACAAAAAATGAAGATATTTTGTTAAATAAGAGTCTATATAAATCTGAATTATTTGCATTTGATATTTACTATTAAGTTAAACAACTAATCTTGCCCTTCTATCCAATACACCATCAATCTCCAATGTTATTCTTCCACTTTTTATTTTGTGATGAAGAAGTAGAGGATTTTTATATGGATGTACAAAAGATTTAATCAGACTAAACATTTTAAATTTGTCATGGGAGATTTTAATGCTAGAGTTGGTAAACAATTGGAATATGAAAATACTGCAGGTAAATTTGGATATAGTGATAGAAATGAGAGAGGATATAAACTTCTGAAGGTTGCAGAAAAAGAACAACATTATATTATGAATTCTTTTTTTTATGAAAATTTTAAATGGAAATGGGCATGGAAGCATCCAAATGAAGGTGCTGCAGAATTGGATTATATTTTGACTAACAGTAAATATATATTTCACCATTCTAATGTTTTTAATAAATTCAACACAGGAATTGATCATTGATTTGTGAAATGTAAGATACATGTTAACGCAAAACTAGAGAGACAAAGATTATTAAGAAAATAGTATTCACATTGATTTTTCGAATCTTCAGAAACATTCCAGTGAATTTAAATCAGAACTTTTTAAATTGTTTTTAAATATTAACAGATTTTGAACATGATACAAATTTAAACAAGATTAATAGAAAAATAACTGATACACTTTTAAAAACTGCAACAAAGTTAGATGGTACCAAAAAGCAACAATCGACCAGTAAAATTTCTACTGAGATGACAATTTATAAAAAAAGAAGGAATATGAAAATATATAAAAATGATGCATTAAGAAGGGTTAAATATTTCAAATTTTGTAAAATAGTCCATAAAGGAGTTGATAATGATACAGAAAGTATAATTGTGAACTAGCAAGGAAAACTATACCAAGAGAATAAAAGTCTGAAGAGTGTCAAACATCTTGACATTGATAAGAAATTTATTTCTGCAATAAGAAAAAAAAAATGTAACTACTGTATTATTAAAAAGGGAGATGACATCATGAAATATGTAGAAATATTCTGTCCAGAAATATATAGCAATAAAGAACAAAGTATCTCCTACAACTATTATTATCTTCTGAATTGTCTAGAATTTTAAATGAAAAAATGAGACATAATGAAATTTATGAACAGAAAAACTCCAGTTAATTATAGAATTATAACCAATATCTTAAAAGAAGCAGGTGAAGAAATAGAAAATATTTTGGCAAAGTTATATACCAAATGTTTGCTTGATAAAGATGTACCATATTTAAAAAATGAGAGAAAGAAAATATTAAAAATACCAAGATAATTACAACTCATCTGCCAAGAACTTTGGATTTCAACCAAACAAAAGAACGAGCTGGATTTAAAAGTAATTTAAGTATAGTGGATCATATTCAAGTATTGAGGAAAATTACAGAAAGGACCAACAAATATGAGCATTGTATGTTGGATTTGTACATCTTGAAAAGGCATTTGTATAAGTATTATTTCTTCAGTGATTAATGTGTTGGATAATCAAAATATAGACCCAAGATATTATCTAATTCTGAAGAATATTTGTAGAATACAATAGCTTCAATCGGATTATATAATGTTATTAAAAAGATTAACATTGAGAAAGGTATATGGTAGGATGACTCCATATCTCCAATACTTTTTAGAGCTTCAGGAAATGTTGCAAGATATATCAGATGAAACTTAGAAGTAGGATTAAAGGTAAATGTTAAAAAAACTAAAATAATGTTCAATGGATTTTCTCAAAAGAAGAAAATAAGGATTGATAATGGTGAGTTAGAAGAAGTTAACAATTTTAAATACCTTAGTCAGATTATTGTTACAGGTGGAAACACAATGAATGGAATTAATCATAGAATTGACATTGGTTGGAGTACGTTTGGTAGAAATAACTTAATATTAAAAGGAAATATGCCTATGTGTTTGAAAAGAAAGATTTTTAATAAATGTATTACAAGTTTTTACTTATGGATCTGAGACTTGAACATTAAACAGAAGAGCAATACAGAGATGTTATACCGCTCAATGAAGTATGGATAGATGCATGTTAAGAGTAATAATAAAAGGTCAAAAGTGAAATACATGAGTGAGAAAATGAACAGATGTTACTGACACCATTGGAAGAATTAACAGACTGAAGTGGAATTAGGCTGAATATATTGCTAGAAGAGATGATAATGTATGGATAGTTGAAAAGTTTTAATTGTATTCCAAGAAATTGTAAAAGACCTAGAAAGAGACCCCATATGAGATGGTTGTATGAAATAAGGAAATGTTCTGGGTGATGTGGAGAAGAGAGACTAGAGGTCAGAGAAGATGAATTAATCTTGAAGATACTTCATCTTACAATGAATTGATAATGTTTAAAAATAATGATAATGATGATATATATATTGTAATCAAAAAGGTTAGTCAATAGTAAATTAACTCGCGTGGGAAGCTGAAAACTGTGACCGAAAAGTTCTACCCTGGTCTGTAATAGGCCAAAATTCAATAATATAATACAATGCTGTTACACATAATCTGGTCGCGGCCAGGGTACAATGCTAAGACCTATCGCAGCATTACTTAAAGATACGTTAAGTTATCCAATATAAATTGTTTGAATCTTTAATTAAATATAATTCTTCTTAACAACTAGATCTTAAAACTACATCCCCAAATCTTAATTTACAATTTTATTTAGTTGAGACTTGATGGTCAACCATGGACAAATTGGCATAATCTATAGTCATTACATGGTGAATATGGGCCATTTAATAAGACAGTAATAAATCTAATCAGCTTCATAACATAGTTGGCTGTAGCTAAGATATTCTCATATTCTAAGTATAAAATGTTCTATAAAGTAATGCTTTGCAATGAAAGGTGAGTTCTTACTTCATTAACTCAAATATCAAATCAAATCAATAGTAATGAAACTCTTAATGGAATAGATAAAATACCTGTCATAGTATTAGAGAATAGGTTCAGTTGTTAGACTGGCTAGCACATTTTTTATTAATTAAGTATTAATGTTGCAAATATCAATGGAGGTAATTAATATTTTAATTTTTTTTCCCAATATTTATTTGTGTACAATCATGTCATAACCATACTTCATTTATTGTATTTATTTGGCTTTCTTGTTTTATTTTATCAATTAAGGTTTTAAGTTTTATTAGAGACCGACAATTTATATACTTATTTTATGTTTTATGTGTTTTAAATCTATTAATGGAGCAACTAACAAGTTCCTAAATAATCATTTTTAAAGAAAGTTGCAAACGGTGCACACTTTCTCATTGTATAGTATTAATTGCAAAGCAGAAATTAGATTCCAAACATGCATACACACAACAATGAATATTTTAGTAAAATACATTAAGAATGTTTATATTTTTTATAAAAAGTATTATTTTTTGTTTTAATTTTTGACTCGTATAATTTTTCTTCAAAATGGTAATTAAAATTATCAACTTACATTGATTAATTTTAGTTTGTATTATAATTTTACTTTTTTGTTTATTTTAAACTTGGCTCATTATTTCCAGTATTTACTTTGTTCACTTAATCATTTTTGCCGCCCCCCCCCCCTTTTTTTTATTTATTATTTTACAAATCATGTTTCTCCTGTAAAGCAAATTTACTTCCATCTATGTATAATATGAATGTATAGCATCTTATAATTCTGTTATATTTTAATCATATTCTTTATGTCATTTTCAAAGTCTTTCTAATTATTCTTTTATATGGTAAAATGAAATGTAAATAATTGGTATGAAAGAATAATTGGTAATAAATCTTGAAATTAATCTTAGAATAAAGTTAATAGTAGATGAAATTATGCAATTCTTATTTTATATTAACAAGAAAATTATATATAAAAAAACAAGATTTGTGAAGAAAATGATGATGTATATATGGATGATAATTTTTATATATTGCAACAAAGATTCATGATATTTATTATTATTTTTTTAAAAAATACAATAATTTTTTGAATTACTAAATATTTTTCAAATGTTTTATATTAACATTTTGAAGAAAAGTAAAATATTTATACAGATTTTAAAGATAAATTAAATAATAAGAAAATGTGACATTTTTTAAATGCTCAACATTTGTCATTCTCCTGGCGGCATATTGAATTTTTAAAAAAAATCTGACTTGAGACACAGTTTTTACAATAACTTCAATTTTAATAATGTTAGAGCAAAAAACTTTACATTGATAGAAACTAGTAGAACTAAGGAAAACAATAAGGCTGAGACAAATAGTGATTACCATTTTAAAAATAAGGAAAAAAAAAAGAAATTTCAACATCTGACATAATTATTACTTTATTGTTTGTTCATAATTTCTAATTTATCATTCATTGATATTTTTTTTGTATTTCGGACGAAATTGTCTTTCAAACCATATATAATACTTTTTATCTGACATAACCATAGCTTCAGAATCTCCAAAACTATTCGCATATGAATTCTTCATTTTTATCTTGTATCCCAAAAGTTAACAAATCTCAAAAGCGTCTATAAGAAAAAGATTTATTCTAATAAAAGATACAAAACAAATCATTTCCAGAAAGTGGATATGCATTTGTCATCATAGAAATTTCTTGTCTATCTAAAATTAGAAATTGTAGGCTACTGTCTATATCACTGATAAAATGAGTTTCATCTCTTCATTTTATATTTTTTGTATACATCAAAGATGTTTATATTCTTTATGCACATTAATAATGCTATCTTGTTATATTTATTAGCTCACAGAGATATAATTTATTTGCATATAGATCATTTGCTAGCTATAGACTTGAAAGTAATGTGATGCAAGATGCAGTAAAACTACTGACTCCACAGCATAAGTATCAAGGCATATGCAATAATCAGAATTTGATCCTTTTCCTGCATACAATTCCATGTGGTATATGCATAACCATTGTGGTTACCACTACACACACACACCATTTGAAATGTCTCTTTATTCGTTTTAAGTGTTTATATTTTCAGATAGTACTATGCTCAGTAAATTTTGTAATTGCTTTATCAACTGAAATCTTTCTGTACATTTGATAATCAGTCTTAAAATTTACATTGCACTGCTCTATATATGTAAATTATTGTTTGCTATACAAACACGTACATACAAATGCAAACACAAATACAAATATAAACACAATAATAAATTATTAAACTTTTTTGAGAATCATTATGTCTATAAAATAAGGTTGCCTCAAACTTTGATCAGAGACCCAAAATTACACTGTACAAAAACCACTTTTGTTATATATGAATACAAATTTATATACTGTATAATAAAGAGTATAAGTGATTTAATATTATATAAATTATATACTATATATTCACATTAATACAAACAAATTAATAAGTTATACAAACCATTCATCAAATAATTTAAAAAATATTATTCAAATAATTAAAAAATTGAATACTTTTTTTTATTCAATGATGAACTTTATTCATCCCAAAAAAAATAAATAAATAGATACATTATGACTTGCAACTTAGGTGACAACATATGACCAATACAATTGGTATTAGGGACATCTGAAAAAAAATTAATAAGAAGAACATATAATTATTATAGAATGATGATTTTACAAATTTGCTGTTATTTGGTTGGGATACAGGAATATTTAATAGCTGCCCTGTGTCCTCATGGACTTTAGCATAGAAAATAGAAAAGTTTGCAGTCCCTGGCTTTCAATGTTTTAATAATACTGAACAAATCACCAAATAGATTCCTTGAATTTCTACCAAACGTGACGTTACACATAAGGATCCAAAAGAGAGTCTTATTGTTGAGAAAACACCAGCCTGAATACAGTATTGAATATTTAAAATTCTGTCCTTATATGATATTATCCAGCAGCTGATTAATAATCTATACTGCTGTAGAGTTTTGCACTCATATAGGAAGTGCTGCAGTGTTTCACTTGCACCACTGCACATTTGACATTGAGTATGTATTTTGTTAAGCCCTCTTTTATTTAGTAGGAATTCATTAGTTGGTAGTGAGTGTACATTTATTTTTAAAATAAAGTCTAAATATTTAGTCTGAAGCTTCCATAGTTTGAAGCATTTGATGATGTATTCATTGTTAACCTTGAGAGCAGTTGGGGTTATTATGAAGGATTGACAAAACAGTTAATGAATGCCCCCAATATTAGAGCTATTATGCAATTATGTTTGTATCATGTTGAAGACCTTGAAATGCGAATCATCAGCATATTTTTAATCAATTTTATTATAATATATGGGTAATAATGATTTTCTGCCTTTCTTGTCTCTGTGTAAACTAGTAAACTGACAAGAAAAATAAATAAATGCACTTATTATTAAAAATATTAATAAAAAATTCAAATTCTATCTGATTTCAAATTGTGATACATTATTTAAAAAATGGGATTAAGCAGCAAGGTATGCTGGGATTTCTGTTGACATCATGCTTATAGTTTTCATGCAAAGTAAAAAAGAAAAAAATTCAATGAATCAGCTGCCACATACACATGACATGGTATAAAGACTCAATGTGTTAATTAACTTCTAGTCTCTGATGTCAATAAAATTTTACTTGAATAATTTGCTTTAAAAAGTTAAAAAAATTAAATGAAATCAAAATATAAAAAAATCACTTATTTAAAAATAAATATTTAATAAAATTACAAAAACTTAAATATTAAAAGATAAATAGGATGATATATAAACATTATTTTGTTTTCACATTATAAACAACAAACAATGCAGCACAAATGTGCTAGTATCTGTTCATTTCAGCTCATTGTGACTATATCATAACTTATGGTGCAGTAATACAGTAATAGTAGAATCTGGATGCATTGATACTAAGTTTATGTTTTATCAAATCATGTAAATTCACTAAGGTAAAGTGCTGTACACACACACATATATATATATGAGCATTGCGATAATTTAAAGAAAGAATTCAAACTATAATCACGAAATTAAGAAAAGAAATGGTGTTTTTTTTAATGAAAATATTTTTAAACATTTTAAATAATATATAAATATATATATTTGTTTAAATAGTTTAATTCTTTATTTAAAATAAAACTTGTAAGAATAATTTGCTTTTGTTGGCTTTTGTTTTCTTTTGTGTTAATAAATAAATAAATCTTACTTTTAAACATTTGCTAACCATATTTTTATTAAGTTGGGTTAATTATTATCTTTTAAATATAGTATTAATTTTCAAATAATGTGAATTTAAATACAGGTAACTTACTTATTACCCAGAAATTTCTGCTATCTAAACAAAATTTCCAAGTAATCTTTTAACTTTTCACAATAAATAAATTGATTTGGGTATACATTATATACATAAACAAAATTCAAGAACTAAAAAAAAACATTCAGTATAATATCTACAGATTAATAAGCTTAATTGCAGCAAACTCTCTCTCTCTCTCTCTCTCTTTTTTTTTTTTACTATCATAGCCAAGTTTGTGTTTATAGTGAGGGAAAATCTGAAAAATTCACTAGTTTGGAAAAGCATCACAAGTAGAAATTTCTCATTGTAGGTATTTTACCTATATTATGACCCCCCCCCCCCATTTATTTTTTCAAGTTACAGTTTTCAATCTTATAACATTTTATTACTTGTATTTTTATTTTTATTTTATCTTTCTTATTGCATTGCCAAATCCATATAATATTAATATCATCTATGTTCTTTATTACTTTTTACAATGCTTTTTTACAACCCACTATTGATAGTTTCAATCGCTCCAGCAATTTTTATTTCAGATTAGTGAATCATTTATTAATACACTTTTTTTTTTTAGTAGTGTTTTTTTTTTTTTTTTACTAAGTTGAAGTCTTCAAATTAAGTGTGGAAAAAATACAAGTTTTACTTTTACAGAATGAAAACATAAAATTCTCAAAATAAAATTTAGCCTAAAATGATGTTGATGAATTGAAATTTGCATCAATATTTATTTATAATTGGACTACTATTAAAAACAAGAAAAGAATGAAAGTACATTTTGAAAGTTTATATTTTTTATATAAACATCATTGAAAGAACTGAAACTGAATTGGAACTGGGCCAGACATACAGTTGGAAGAGAGAAATGAAAATAGATGGATATTTGATATGTTAAAAGATGCAGAAAGAGAGCATATATAAAATGGATAGTAAAATAGAAGTTTGCTCATGTTATGTGGAGAATAGATTATGGATTGAAGAAACTGAATTTAAGAGAGTCCATCATCAAACAATGGATTAATAATGAATGAAAATAATGAGAATAAGAGTTTTACTTTTATCAGTATAAAATCCTTAAATGTTTGTCTGTAATGTTATCAGTTGTCAAATTCATAACCTGTTTAAAAAAAACTATTATGTTTTTCTAAAACGCTGTCAAATTCATAATTGAAAAATTGAAAAAAGAAAAACATTTAAATTTATTTTTATAAATAAGTAACTATACCTAACTAAACTATAATTTATATTACAAGCATTTTATGCAAATGAAGTAATTCCATCCTTTATATTTAATAATTCATAATTTTTATTATGAATCATATTTTATGCAAAGGAAGTAATTCCACTATTAATGAACATAATTTTTTGTGAAGCTCTTGTTAGTAATGCTATCAAATTCACATATCAAATATAACTGGTATAGTCTTGCGTTGTTAGCCGAGAGGTATCGCAGCCGCCATGCAAGCAAGTAGTTGGTTGCAGACGGTTGTGGGTTCGCTTCCCGGCCGATGCTATGACATATGAAAAAAAAAAGAAAAAAAAGTATAACAGGTATATTTAAAAATTTAGTGTTATTAATTTAGCTCTATTAATACCTTGCTGGTTACATTTTTGAAGTGTATCGAATAGGCTGGATTGTTTCAAACATCCCCCCACCCCCCAGTTTTTCAATTTGTGAATTTCTCACATTTATTTATGTAATATTAAAGAAATTTAATTGTGTTAAAATTACAATAATAATTTATAAACCATATTAATTTGAAAATTAACTTATTTATAAAGTATACTTGGCATTCTGGGTTTTTCTATATTTTATAAAAGTATGTAATAAATAATATAAATGAGGTCAGTGTATAATGAAATGACTAGTTATGTAAACATAATCTATTTTTAATTTAAAATTTTGGAATGGATTAATTAGCTAAGGCAATAATTAGTTCTACATTGTCTATATGAAATTTTTGTTTAATTTAGAATTTGTATTTATATTTGGGCATCCGTCTTTTTCTAAATATTCATCTTGAAACACACATACACACTTATATTATTATTTGAAAGTATAGACTTAGTATTTTTTTTTTTTTACAACATTATTTTGAAAAGGAATAATAAGAAGGTTGTCAGTGATAAAAATTGAACAAGATAATTTGTTACTTATGCCTGCCGCTATAATTTAACATACAACTTATGAACCTCTTGTTTATTATAAAATATAATTTGGATCTAAAATTTTCTTTTATTAAACTGTCATAAAGTTAAATTTATTTAGAGCATCAGCTATCATATTTCTCTTATTTTTCCAGATCCTGCTCGAGGGATAATAATTATTTCCTAAATATTGGAACTACTGTTTTTAGACACATTAAATAATAAGAAAATTGTTTATATATATCCTACACTTCTATATATTAACAGAAGAAATTTTATATCATTGTGTATAGTTATATGAAAGCATGAATATGCAATGGTCACCAAAAGACAATGTAATGAAATCTGTAGTCTATATTTTGTCTAACTGTGGAGGTCTGAATTGCATATATTTATCCAATAGTCACTTCTATCTCTTATGCTGTTAAAGCCAGTGATTTATCTGGCTCTGCATTATGTTATGCATCCAGTACGCTTCTTTTTTGAATATATGTATGTGATTTTTCAGACAGTTTATTAATGATTTGAATACTTTGGTATTAGTCATGCAATGTTGAGGAGATAGGACACCTTTTCACATCCGCAATAAATGTGCAATCTAGTGATCATGTCAAATTGAAACAAAATAAACCCTGCGATGTTATGTGATCTTGTGTGAAAAATGATGACAGCTTTTCCCCCCAGAAAAACTAATCAAGATGAACTCTGATGGAAGCCATCAATCATAATGCCGAAGAGGGGTCCACTATATATTCTGACTGCTGGAAGATGTACAAAACTGATTAATGGACAAATGTAGGTTACGAGCATTTTTGCGTGAACTGTACATATAATATCATGAATCCAGAAACTGGGGTTTATACACAAAATATTGAGAGACTGTGAGGTT
This sequence comes from Epiperipatus broadwayi, assembly GCA_028023455.1. Classification (NCBI taxonomy): domain Eukaryota; kingdom Metazoa; phylum Onychophora; class Udeonychophora; order Euonychophora; family Peripatidae; genus Epiperipatus; species Epiperipatus broadwayi. Next base: position 2,684,989 of record JAQFVV010012410.1, on the reverse strand, counting down.
CCATGAAATGGCAAAATAATTAGCAGTGAGGGACAGCAAGGCCACAACACCTCGACTCATACTTGATGGAATTTATGTGGAGTAGATTACACAAAAATGACAATGCATTCATTTCCATATGCAACAATATATAAAAAAAATTTCTGCCAGAGTGAAAACCTAATAAAAGTCTTATGATTAATATTTCTTTATTTTTGTGTATTTTTTTTTCTTTCTTTAAAAAAACAAACACTTATTAGCATTTCTGTGGAAAATTGTGGCATACTGTGCAATCATGTGTTCAATAAAATTCCATTTTGAGGAGAATTTTTTCAGTCAGATCTCCATTTTGTGTGATAACAGTAAATGTCAAATTGCTTGCATCAATGTGACAATTCCTGTTATATATTACATAATAAGTAGTGTATGTGTATATTTTATGTGTTTTTGTAAAAAATATTTTAAAAATTATAATTTAGTGATTGTTTTGTGCATATTTAAAGAAACATTTTTTTTGCATAATGGCATCATTTTATTAAGATCGCAAATCAATTTTTTTTTGGTTTAAAATGGTTTTTAAAGATGTTAGTGTGAAAGTCATATATATTTGTGTGTGGCAAATCAATATTTCTTGTTCAAAATTGTTTTAAAATAACTTTTTAATATCCATTTCTTTCTGAAAATTTGTTTTAAAATGCTCTTTTTAATATTCGTTTCCTTTTCAAAAATTGTTTTAATATTCATTTCTTGTTCAAAATCATACATATCTTTATTTTTTTTTTAATTTTAGTTATTTTTAGTCCTGCAACATGGAGCATGTATTATACCTGCTGTGCCTTTTGACATTCATATCAATCTGCAGATAACTTTGTAAATCTTGCAAAAATATCATGTCCAAAATCCATGTACGCATTATTTTTTTTGCAAATTTTGCAAAAAATATTGTTATAAGATCTGTGTACATGTTATTTTGGTCAGATCACAAGATTACAAAGTCATCAGCTGATTGATATGAATGTGAAAAGGCACAGCAGATCTAAAACATGCTCTGTGTTGCAGGACTATTGTTATAGAAATGTATTTTTTTATTATGTTATACAAATCTAATTAAATACTAAAGACATAGAAATACTAAGAAACTGCAAACTATGCTGTATCAAACTATGTGACTTCAATTTCAAACTAATTAAAAGCAAATGTGAAAAAAAAGTAAACAAAGAAATAATATAAACATTGAAATTTTCAAATAACATTTTGAGCATATGCTCTATACACAGGGTACACAGAGACATATTTGGAAAAGATATCATATGCTACCAATATGAATTGAAATGTTGATAAAGTAGTCATGGTCCATAGAAATCGATTGCTAAAATTTCATTTGGATTATCTGGCAGAATAAGTTGAAATTTACCAGCATGCAACTGGTTTGTAAATTTAATTTTCAGCCAAATTTATGTAGTTTAGTACCATAATTTTTTTAGTTAAAATGGAAAAAACCCTGTGTCTAAAATTAAACAATATGAATTGTCAGAATATTATGATTGGTAGTCTTGGATTTTATCAAAAAGCCTAAGTCTCTATGAAGAATTTTATTAGGAGTCTGGATCACAAAATTCAAAGCTATTGATTATAAACCATTAACAGTCTTAAAAATATTAAAATAAGCAGTGAAGCTGCATGTACTGATAATGAAACTACTACTATATTTTCATTAGAATTTAAAAAAATTATTGAAGAAAAGAATATCTGTAACAGATATTTAATTGTGATGAAACAGAATTGTGAATGATTTAACACAATGTGCTTTCTATATTGGTTTTTTTTTTTTTTTATAAATTTGTTTTGTTTATATTGTAATCTTAATTTATGTATGTATACTTTACACATAAAATATCTTTTATAAATTATATTTCCAACAGTTAATTATATTTATTTCGGTGCATCTTTCATATATGTATGCATGTTGAAAAATATAACCCAGTTTAATAAACAATATGTGTTGTATTGTAATCATGTCATGTCATCAAAACATGAGCTGTTATACATTATATACATTTGTATGCAAGGGGAACTCTGAAAAAAATGTAGCATAGTTTATGGTTCCACTGTTTATATATTTGTTATATCAAATTTTATTTGATAAAAGTGAAGCTATAGACCAAAATCAAGTCTGGAGATATTGATATAATAGGCATTTAATAAATATTTCTATTTAGCATCTATTGATTATTTAAGCTTATAGTAAATGTCAGCAGCGGAGTAGAAAAATTAATTTGTCCTTAAAAGCATTTATAAACAGGTGTCATGTGATATTTTTGTAGTTTTGTACCAATTCTAGCCAAATTATACTTTTTTTAATAATTATTATGAAATGGTAGACACCGTACAACTAAGAAACCAGATTGGTTTCAATTCAAAACATTAAAATGTTTTTAGTTTAAAATATGGCTGTGGTGCATTCAACCTATATCCATTGTCCTTCTAGTTATATGTTGGATTATTTCCATCATCAAGAAAATTTAAACATTATTTAAACTTTTTAAGTGTGTTTAACTATTAATTATAGTTTATAACACAACTTTTCAATTGGTATTTTTTTTAAAATTAATAATAGGAACATAATGTATGTAACATAACTTTTCAAGTAATATTATTTTCTTTTCTTCTAGTCTTATTGGCCTGAACAGTGACCATACTATCAGCAGATCAATCCTGCAATCTTTCGATTCATGGATGTTAAATTTAAGATATCACTCTAACCAATTAGGCTATTCTATCAAAGGCAAGGTAGAAATTTTATATTTCTTATCTATGAGGATTCTCCTAATTTCTCCACTTTTTTCTTAAAACTGGGTCTTGGTTGTTTTATAGGATTGTTTGCCATTGTCATATGAGCAGCTTCTTTAAATTTTTTTTTGTGTTTTTCATTCTGTCAGTAGTTTTGTTTTCCCCCAGTTTGGTACATAAATAATCTGCTACTTTATATATATCTGTTATTTCATTTCTAATCATCACTTTATGACCTTTTAATCACTTTTCAGTAGGCTGACTGGTTTTACCAGTATATCTTCTGCATTTTCATGGTATACATAGACATAGTTTTTGTTTTACAGATCTTTTAAGTTTTCATTTTGTAGAGTTTAGATTTCCTGAGAGAATGCTATGGCTTTCGAAAGCTGTTCTGATATTATATTGATTGCATATATTTATTTATTTTTTTATTTGTCTGCTATCCCTAGTATGTACAGATACAAAAGTACTTATGTTTTTACTATCAGTATGGAACTAAAGAAATTTATTCAGAAACCTGTGATATAGTGAAAGAAAAGGTCAACATGGAATAAACTTTCATAAATAATAGTTATCATTCAGTTATCATTGATAAAACAAATAGAAAACGAAAAGAAACTTAAAAAAAAACCATTATAGATAAACTAAAGGAAATTGCAATCAATGTAACATCAGAACAGCTTTCTCTATGCCATAGCACTTTACACGGAATAATGAATTTTACAAATCCTAATTACCTATGAAATACCATGTGAATGTGGAAGAATGTATTTTCCTGAAATCAGTTGACCCATTAAAAATTGATTAAAAAATACAAACCAATGATTAAAAATGAAAAAAACAACAAACCCAGATATATTAAAAATTTCAGAGTTTCTATGTACTAAATTCACATGTTTTCAATTGGAAAAAAACATAATTATTGGGAAGAGCAATAAAAGCATAAAGAAGAAAATTTAAAGAAGCTGCTCACATGATAATGTCAAACAATTCCGTTAATTTAGTATGATTAAGTAAAAATGAAGAAAACAAGAAGACTCATAATTATTTGAAATGTCCACTGACTGTTTTTTGCCTGTGACAAAATAGTCTAGCTGGTTATAGCATTGCCTTAAATGCAAAATTTACGAGTCTAAAGATTTCACGTTTGACTGCCTTGCTAGGACTATTTTTTATCAGGCTAACAATGACTGAATAGGAGAGGAGGATATTATCACTAGTAACATTATGTTATATACATATTGATGTTGTATTAGTAACACTTGAATATATTTGAAAAATTTAAAAAACATTTAACATTAATATTACATGATTGATATAATCCAACATGTAATTACAACTATAATACCATCTCCACAAACATTCAAATGAATATTTTTGATTGTCCTGTATGTATGCAGTACATTTCAGCACACACACCACCAATATACATATATGTGTAGATGTCTTTATTTCAAATATGTTTATTTAATATTTTATGCTATAAAATTTTCTAATATCACTTATTAGTAAAGAATTGGATTTTCCATAAGCTTATTAACCCTGTGAAGATTGCAATCAAAAAATTTGGAATAAAGGTTGTCTGCATCTGAGAAATGCATTCATTACTAGTATGTGCTGAAAAAAAAAAAACACTGCAAATTTCCCTTTATTATTATTGAACAAAAAATATAAAAATATAAAGGTCATGTTCCAAAAAATACAGTGAAGGGGAGATATGTATCTGACAAATATATTCTTTACTATCTATTATGTGCTGAAATATGAAAACAAAAAAAGGGCACTGGATATTTGCTTTTTGTAATAAAATACATGATTTTTTTATATTTATTTTTAGTTAATATATCTAGAAAACATTTTCACTTCTATACCAACATTAATTTCAGAGGTTGAGTATCGTTCAGATTCAATTTAACTATTAGATATTAGACATTCTTATGAAACACAAATTATAAACAAAGTGATAGCTTAAATGCTTAGGCTTAATATTAGTTACTCACAAACATACCCAAGTCATTACCTTGAATCCATGCACCTGATATATGTAACAATATTTTTAAAATAAAAGTGCTGTAGGTAAATTTAATTATGGTGATAGAAATGAGAGAGAACATAGACTTGAGTTTACAGAAAAAGAGACACTTTATATTGTGAATTCTTTTTTTGAAAAATATTTATTGCAAATGAACATGGGAACATCCAAATGAAGATACAGCAGAATTAGATTATATTTTGACTAACAGAAAATATGTATTTCAAGATTATAATGTTTTTAATAAATTCAACACAGGAAGTGATAATCAATTAATAAGTTTGTAAGGTACGTGTTAATGTAAAACTAGAAAGAAAAAAATTATTAAGAAAATCAATATTCACAGTTGATATTCCTAATCTTCTAAAACATTTGAATGAATTTAAATTAGAAATTGCAAATCGTTTTCAAATATTAACAGATTTTAAACATGATTCAAATTTGAGCAAATTCAATAGGAAGATAACTATTCAATTTTAAAAACTACAACAAAGATAGCTGTTACAAAACAGCAATTGACCAGTAAAATTTCTTCTGAGGCAACACAATTTATGATGAAAAGAAGGAATATGAAAAAATATAAAAATGATACATTTAGAAGGATTGAATATCTCAAATTTTGTAAAGTATTATGAAAAAGAGGTGAAATTGATATAAGAAAGTATAATTGGGAACTAGCAAGGGAAGTTATAGAATAGAATAAAAGTATCAAGAGTGTGAAACAACATCTTAATATTGGTATGGTACTTATTTCTGCAATAAGAAAAAAGATGGAACTATTATTAAAAAGAGAGATGACATCATGAAATATGTTAAAGAGTTTTCTCTAGAATAATATAGCAATAAAGAACAAAGAAAATTATCTCTTACAAATACAATATCCTGAGTTTTCCACAATTTTAAAATAAAAAGTGAGACATCCAATTAAATTTATGAACAAGAGAAAGCTCCAAATAATACTGGAATTATAATTGATATCTTTAAAGAAGCAGATGAAGATATATATATATATATATATATATATATATATATATATATCTTTGCCAATATATATATATATATATATATATATATATTGGCAAAGTTATATACTAAATGTCTAAATGATAGAGATATACCAGATGATTGGAAGAATGTATTATTAATATTAATATTTACAAAAAGGCGATAAAGAAGATATTAGAAATTTACAGATCTATCAGTCTTTTATCAGTTCTATACAAAATTTTTAGCCAAATAATTACAACTCCTCTGCAGTGAACTTTGGATTTTAACCAACCAAAGGAACAAGCTGGATTCAAAAGTCATCTTCATGCAATGGATCACACCCAAGTATTGAGAGAACTACAGAAAGGGCCAATGAATATGAGTATTATTCTTTGGATTTCTAGATTAGGAAAAGGCATTTGATTTTATAAAACCCAGGATATTGTCATTCTGAGGAATATTTACAAAAATGCAATAGCAACAATTAGATTATATACAAGGAAGATTAGCATTGAGAAAGGTATATGACAGGGTCACTCCATATCTCCAATACTTTTTACAGCAGTTTTGCAAGAAATATTTTGTGGATTAAAATGGGAAGTTAAGGGAGTAAAAGTAAATGGAGGTTATTTATATTTAAGTCATCTAGATTTTGCAGATAGTAAAACTGTTTTTGCAAATAATTCTTTAGAGCTTCAAGAAATGTTGCAAAAGTTATCAGATGAAAGTAAAAAAGTACAATTAAAAGTAAATGTTAAAAAGACTAAAGTAATGTTAATACATTTTCTCAAAAGATGAAAATAACGACTGGTATTGATGAGTTAGAAGTTAACAAATACAAATGTCTTGGTCAAGTTATTGCTACAGATGGAAACATAATGGATGAAATTAATCATAGAATTAAACTTGTTGGTGTGCTTTTGGTAGAAATAACTTAATATTAAAAGAAAATATACTTATATGTTTGAAAAAAAAAAAAAGTTTTTAAAAAATGTCTTTTACCAGTTCTTACTTATGCATCTGAGATTTGGACACTTAACAAAAGAGCAATATAGAGACTTTAAACTACTCAGCGAAATATGAATAAATACATGCTAGGAATAACAAGAAGAGATTGAAAAAGAAATACATGGGCGACAGAACAAACAGGTGCTGTTGATATCATTAACAGAATTAAGAGATTGAGGTGGAATTACGCTGGACATATTGCTAGAAGAAATGATAATAGATGTACAGTTGAAATCTTAAACTGGATTGCAAGAGATAGTAAAAAGACCTAGAAAAAGACCACATGTGAGATGAATGAATGAAATAAGGAAGTGTTGGTGTGATGCAGTGGATCGATAATGGTTGAAAATGATAATTTAAAAAATAGTTTGTATTTCTTAGATCAAGCATCACCTCCATAAAGTTAAACATGAATACTTAATGTTTTATCTTGCGAATATTGATTAGAAATGAATTTAATTGATGTACATCTATTACAAATTGAATTTCATTTTTACAATTGGAATTGTCTAGATTAATTTCTTACATAATAACTCAGACCACAGGCAAGAATGGAATCCTTTTTGGTGTTATTATTATGAGGTTTTACACATTATTTATATTTAGCAATTGGAGTGCTAAGTGTATTTACATAACATTTCATTCTGTAAAAGTTTTTAATATTATATATATAGAACCAGTGCTTTTTAATATGTGCATATATATATATGTAGAACAAAAGTACTTTTTAATATATACATATTACAATATTTTTTCATTTAAAAATAGTATCAAAACCAAATGAGATTATAAACAAAAAAATAATAATAAAAAAATAAAATAATGCAAGATACCATATATTTTTGTATAATTATGTATGTATTTAAATAATGTATGTTCTCTTGATTATATTCTTAAAAAAAAAAAAAATAAAACTTATTGAATGTTTTTGTTATTGTTAAAAAAAAAAGATTTGTTTTTCTTGTATTATTTCATGAATGGGTGATTTGTTTCTTAAGCAAATAGTTGACTTCAGAATGTATGTTTTATATCTATGATTAATAATTATCATTTTTTTCATTTAATCGCATACACTTTATGGATTGGATTAGCATTGATTAATTAAATTGGTATGATCACTAGCTTTGTTTTTAAAATTGATTCAAATTTTATTTTTTAAAAAAAATCTGCATGCTTACATTTAGATTGCACAAACATGACTGAACTGTGTGAGATTTGACAGTGCAAAATTAAGAGATAATCTGCAAGAAAAGAAACATGGTGACTGCCACAAATGTAAAGTAATATGCGCATATAAAATTAAGATTTTTTTTAATAATTAATCCATTAATTTTAAGGTTTTTATTTTTACTTTATTATTTTTATGTAGCATATAAGAGAATTATTGGGGTATTGAGACAGATCTACTAGATATGTAATGTATTATTTAGATTAAAATATGTTACTTTCAATAAATATATTCTCATCCATTAATATGATATAGAAAGATAACACTACAATACCACTAATAACAATGTGTTTTTTATTACCTGATCCTATTGTTGCGCTCCATATCATTATCATTTCAATGCTTGGATAATATGTATTGAGAAGTTATTAGCTGGAGAATGAAAAACTATCTGGATTGATGAAATGAGTATTAATATTCATAAGTACATGTGTCATTGTATGGTCTTTTGACAATGTTTTATTAAGCTCTTTCATAAGTTTTGTTTTTTGCCTAGCAGTCAAAGTATTTTTTAAAGATTGGATATAGGAAATGCAAGAAGAATAGAAAAGATGTTGTATATCTTGATATTGTAATCTTCATTTTTAATGAGAAGAAAGATACCATATATCCATTAGCTCATGATTTATCTTTATTCTTTTTGTGCTCATCATTTTATAGTCAACACTTAAAATGTTTGTGTATATTGAAGTTTAGTAGCTAAATCTAAGTTTCTGTAATCCATCATAGCTAATAATGATTAATGTGGTTAGTTACATAGAGAAAAGACTGGGGTAGAAAAACTAAAATAAGAAACATTTAAAATTGTCCATATCTTCCTGAAACATGGATACTTTAAAAAGCAAGATTGAAAGCATTTGAAATGCTGCGTTATTAGGGTGCATCTTATTAATAGCAGAAGAAATTAGGAGAAACAAGATATTATTATTGCTAATAAAGAAGGTGACAAATAATGATTGACTTATTTCCTGCATTTAAAGAGGAGACATAATCCCATAGAAGAACTTATGATTAAAAGAAAAATGGAAGGTCACCATTACTCTGGTTGTTTTTTTATGTGATAGATGATAGTTCTGATTATTCAAAATCATTGGCCATGGGTTCCTTGAGATATTATATATGACTTATGAAGGTGAAATAAAATAAAGCTTCTCAAGATGATATTACACTCTTTGAGAGGGTTTCAGATTCAGATTTTTATTAATAAACATAATAATATTTAAAATGAACATTCAGTATATATATATAATGTTTAGAATCGCAGTGGCAGATTTATCTTGTAATAATTTCATTCTGAACTTATTAGCAGTAACTTATCAAAAAAATTCGAATATCCTGGCACTACTAGGAAATAATGCAATTTGATTGACATATTTTGTTTGTCCAGACGCAGTAAAATTTCACAACGCTGATCTGGTGTGGATATCACTTCTGCAACCTTGTTAAATTTAGCTGCTGACCCAAAAAGGTGAAACATTGGATTGCTAAAAACTTATCTATAGACCAAAAGAATTTGAGATTTTAGTTTCTGAATGATAGCATTGTGTGTTATTATCTGATAAATAGTCTAAATCATGGCATCTGCTACTAAATATAACTATCTCAAGCTCTAGTGGTCACTTATAAAATTCTATCTCTGACTGTTGACGGACTTGTTAGGTAATGATAAATATTTACATAATAAATCATTATTGTTGCAGATAAAAGCGGTCGGTCGTTATGCAAATCTAAAGCCGTCTCAAAATGTGACATTCGAATACTTGAAATGGCATATTGATTTTTAGTTGGGAGGGGGAATCTGTTTCACATTACCTCATTTATCTATATTTGCATCTGAAATTTCCACTAACTTGATACTTATAGTTCCAAAGAAAACTATTAATTTCATTGTTTTAAATAATAACAACAGATACAAGTGACTGTGTTTGGATTTTAATAAAGACAGTTATTATAGCAAGGCCTTTTTTATTTAATAAACTAAACTATTGGATTTATTAAATGTGTTATTTGATATTTAAATACAAATATAATGTATATACTTAAATCAGATGTAATTAAAGGAGATTTGAACCTAGACTTTCAAGTTCCCTTCAGTCATTCAATACACATGACGATACACTTGCGAAAAAGATAAATGATGTCCCATATATGTACTTCGTGCTGAACCAGCTCTCATCAATTGGTCCAGATCATCTCCCGTACACACATATATATATAATCAGGGTTTTGTTTATATTAAGATAGCAAATCTACAAACTTTAATGGTAAGGCTTCAATCCTTTCCATTCTCCTTCAGCCATCCAAATCATTGAAAATCTGATGATGAAATGCTCAAAACCCTTGTCGATGCCAATATTATTGTCACTCTCATGTTGATCTTAATTCACTCTGACCCCTCATATGTAAGAGTTTATTATGCCCTGGACACATTACAGACTGAATATGCAATATTTAAATACAAGTATAGTGTATATACTTAAATCTGATGTAATTAAAGGGATTTGAATCTCGACTTTTAAGCTTCTTTCAATTGATCACTCTGTTATATATAACCGATACATATGATCACATACACGCCATTTATTTTTTGCACATGTATGTGGTCACATGTATCGGTTATATAAGATAGAATGGATGACTGAAGGGAGCTTGAAAGTTTGGATTTAAGTCCCCTTTAATTACATTTGATTTAAGTATATACATTATATTTGTATTTAAATATTACATATTCACTCAGTATTATGTCCACATTAAAGTACAATATATGAAAAGTCAGAGTGAATTAAGGTCAACATGGGTATGACAAGAATATTGGAATCAACAAGGGCTTTGAGCATTTCATCATCAGATTTTCAATGATATGGGTGGCTGAAGAATTAAAAAGTAGAGAAGATTAAAAGCCTATGTATTAAAATTTGTAGATTTGCTATTTTAATATAAATTGATCACTGATTATATATGTGTGGGAGATGATGATCTGGCCCAACTGATGAATGCTGGTTCAGTTCAAAATACATACATTGGAGATCATTTATCTTTTTCACATTATGTGGTCATGTGTATCAGTTATATAAGATAGAGTGGATGACGGAAGAGAGCTTAAAATTTTGGGTTCAAGTACCCTTTAATTAAATATATTATTATAATAAATATTATATTAAATAAAACATTTTTTAAATATTAATTTATATCTACAGTGTTTGAGGTAAATTATTTTGCATGTGGATATGTCTATACATTTACATGAAAATAGATTTAAATCTTTGAACATATTTTATAAAAGAACAAAAGGGAATTAGGCACTGTTCTATTTCATTTTTATTTGAAAAGGAGAGATTCATTTCTAGCCTTACTCTGCTCCATGTCTGATTATATAATTCATCAGGGATCAGTTTTTGATCATGATTTTTATTTTTATTATTTAAATATTTATAATCTTTTGTGGATGTTTGCCATACATAAATATACATGTAATGCCACAGAGAACAAATAAAATTAAAATTGTAAGATTACTAATAGGAAAAAATTCATTAGAAAAATAAACAAGTAACAGAGAGATCGGCCCAGAATCTAGTGAGAAAGCATCATGTATTCGGCCATAATATCAGCAATCACTGATAAATAGCTACTGCAGTTCTAACATGAGGGAAATAATGTCTGAGGGATAGATAAGCGAAAAAGGAAGGAGGAAGAGAAAGAGAGAGTGGAAGGAGTTCAGTGAGGTAGAAAGTAAATATTTAAAAATGAGCTCTGATGACTATGCATGTAAATAATTATCTACCCAAAGCTATATTTAGAATATGAAAAATATATGCAAAAGCAATGGTGGCCCTAAGCACTATGTAATTGCACCTCCCTCCCATGTGTTTAAATACAAATATACAATCAAAATGAATGTTTATGAAGAGCAATACAATACAATGAATATTAATATCCAAGACAGTTCTTTCACTTCAATGCTCAAACAACAAATGACAATGAATAAACTATCCAATTATTTTTTTTTACAAATTCTATGTAAGTTTAAATTTAATTGTAAACCAAACAGTGCATTAAAACCAACCACTGGAAACAACATTGGCACTGTTTAATATGTACTTAGTCATTGAATTTCAAAGTTGAAAATGATTTCTTTTTTTGGTTCTATTATTAAAACAATTAACAAAAGAAAGTAGCTCAAAGGAAGTGCATGCTGAATAAGCAGTATTGATTTAATCATTGGGTATGAAGGTAGTAGTTGCCTTCTTCTTTCAAGATCTACACAAATTTCTTAAATTATGTGAGTAGTGTAATTGATATGATTACATCTTAATTGTGAATGGAGCTTAAAATTTGTGGATTTGAAAATTATATTATAAGAAGATATGATTTTGTATTTACCAATTAATTAGTTTTTTGAAATTTACTACCAAAAAAAAAAAAATCTTTTCAAGGTAATTGACTTAAAAGAAAACCCAATCATAAATAAAATAAAATACTGGACAGCACATAAATTACTAAGTGGAGAGAAATGCACAATCACTGGAAAATTGGACATCATCAATCAACAACTAATATATAAATCTCATTGTTGGTTCATCGAACCAAAGTACCAAGACTTCATAATCAAATATAACTTGGACTCCCTTCCCACGAATGTCTTCCTCGCACACCAAAGAAACATAAAGAAAATAGACTCTCTGGCCAGGTATGCAGCAGAGAAGAGGAATCCATTGATCATATATTTATAAGATGCAATAATCTAAATTACTATAGAACACTCATTACAAGATGGACAAACAATCCATTTGGGCAATTTATACTCATTAAAAGATGCATCAAACAAGGCATTTATGCAGAAATAAGGCTTACAATTTTCATGTACTTCACATTATGGTGCATACAATGTAAAATCATTATCAGGAAATTGGTAGATCTGCAGGGAATAGAACTAAGGAAAACCGTAGAAAAAATCAAACAAAGAGACTACTTAATTCATTCATACACGCATTTGTCACACGCACATATATATCATTTAAAAATGACAGATCCCCCCATGTTTATGTATTTGTAACCACCACCATGTAATAAACAAAATTAAATATTATATATATCTACGTCTACATATGTTTACTGATTAAATAATTTTATTTGTGACTGGGTTCGAACCCATTCTGTCATAATACCCTCTCCTCCAAAAGCCTTCAAATACATTTGCATATTTTGAATGGCCCCTTTTGTATAACACTTATCTATTTCGCCTCATATGTCCCCCTGCTTTTTTTTCTGGTCTGAAGTTTGGATTCTCTGGTGGTCTCTTCTCTTCAGGTGTTTCCATTTTGGAAAGGTATCCACTCCTGTTCTCCACCCTCTTTCATCCTCTTTTACTGCTTCATGATGCCCACCATAGTCATACGAGCTCATGTCAATGGCATTGAGCAGCTCCACAATCTCTCCCAGTGATGCTTTCCCTGCCCCCAAGATCATCTGTTCCACTCTCATAGGCATACTGTGTCTTATAATGCACAGAGTATTTGACTCTGTCAAGTTGCATGCATCCAATGTCTGCAGTCTTCACGTTAACTCCTGCCTATCCTCAGACCAAAAGGCCTCTCACTTATTTTCGATACTCTTCAAAGGTAGCTGGCTGTCAACCAAGCATGTTCTACCATGACTGGGCATTGTCTGTGAGGTTGCCATATGCTATAATTATCTTAACTTTCTTCCACCATGGGATTTATATTGAAATATTTTTCTAGGCTACATAGATGCTTGACCCGTGCTTCCACCATCCTACCTGCAAATGGACAAATTTTTAGGAATTGGTTCGTCTTCCCTTGCACCATTGTGTGACTTATTACCGCTGTCAGTTTTCCTGAGGGGTTTACTTGAGCGCCTTGCTTCTGTTCATCTCCATTCTCCATATCTGTCTTTTCACCTTCCTGTTTATCCAAATCATTCTTGTCTTTGATTCCCACTTTCTGTTCTAATCTGTCCATTCTCTTTTTTATATCCGAATCTCAACTTTAGACTTTCAAGCTTTTTTCAAAATTCACTCCAACATATTTTCCTGTTCCTCTTTTTCCATATTTTTTGCATCCTTGTTTTCATAAAATTCTTTTATTTTATTTTATCTTTGATTAATGCCTCAGACTCACTCCTCCATCCCAGCATCCTGCACTGCCTTCCTGTTAGCCACTTTACCTCTCGAAACCTCATCGAATTAGACAAACAACCAAAAATAACAGATTGCATATGTTTGACCTACTGCACAACTACGAACTGACAAAATGGTTATTTCTTAATAGATATATATATATATTTAACAAATGAACGCTCTTCGATTTATTTAGCGATTCATTTGAACTATATATCCGAACAACCCTTTCTTCAATAAAATATAAAACTCTTCACTTTATTAACATATTTTTAATATATCATAACTCTTCCCATTCCCCTCTACTTCTCTTCGAAGCCCCACATTGGGCACCATTATAACAAACCCATTACCTCTCACTAGACAGGCATACTCTACCGAATATGTATATATGATGTATCAATATACACGCTTATGTATTTTTATTTAATTAAATGGTTTTGACCCAAATTATTATTATTCCAAACTTATGGATTTATTCTCGCAACTGTAATATATCCCCAACGCGTATTTATGGTCATCCGAAGGACACCAAGCACCAATCCTATACAAATATAAGAATTATGTGAAGTGGATATATTACCAACAAGAATACTATTTACGTAATGTGAGAGAGGTTTTGGCCATCAGCTAGCTCAGTCTCATGGTCTGGTGGCATCACAGCTGTGGGTAGCTATGAATGGGGTTAAGATTTCTTTCCTTTCTTCTTTTAACATAAAAAATAATAACAACTAGATAAATGGATCTATAAATAAATAACTAATTCCACTCTACTTTGTATATTTATTTAATATTATAAAAAAATGTATTTATTACTCTGTCATTTTAAATCGCACACATACGTCATTCCTTCCATAATAAATCTCTCATAAGCAACTAAAGTAAAAGTTGATACTACGAAAAAGTTTGTATCACATGACTTCCAACACTGATTACTTTATTATGTCCACAATGGAACAAGGCTTTAAGGAAACCTTATTAATTAGTTCGTATGTCACCTCCACTTATTATAGTTAGTAAAAACACAAGAATTTCCTTTTCATAAAGACAAAAAAAGAAAATCATTAATTAAAGTTCTTTACCTGACTCTCCTGGGAAGTAGTAAAAACAGATTTATCTATTTATTACAGAGTTCCGTTCCACAGGTAAATTAGGCAATTCAAGGTAATGATTTGAGATCTTCATGTCCGTTGGCCGACAAGGTTCATTTGATTTCATGCTGGAATTATGTGTTGTTTCAAGGCATCATGGTTTTATTAGTTGAGGCAGCTGCAGCAGGTTGGGATAGGGGTTTGAATCCGATGCGGCTTCTCTTATCCCAACATTTCTTTTGAAATCGCCATTATATAAGTTAAATACTAAAACCATTTAGGTGTTCACTGTTGTATCCCTGCCAGAGAAAGATCCCATGCATTCTGGTGGCTCACTTTTATAGCCCCCTCCATTTGTTCTAGAAGCTTCTTTGTTATCTCACTTACGATTTTCAATGTGAACTAACCAGATCTGTTAGACATGTGAAAACTTGGGTCGTAGCTTCTATTGTAATATAACAGAAAATAGAATCTCATTCTGCCGGAAGCTCTATTTTTTAAAGCGTGAAACAAAATCTCACTTCTCTCTTTTCACTACTTAATTCATTCATACACGCATTTGTCACACACACATTTATAACATTTAAAAATGACAGAGTCCCCCCCCACATTTATGTATTTGTAACCACCACCACCATGTAATAAACAAAATTAAATATTATATATATCTGCATCTACATATGTTTACTGATTAAATAATTTTATTTATGACTGGGTTCGAACCCATTCTGTCATAGTATGTATGAGAATCCCTATTGTAGCCTCAATGATCTAGGAAGCATTTGTAATAGATCAAAAATATGCACTGGGAAAAAATAACTAATATAACCTGAATAAAATATAGTCTAGTCATTGGTTGCCCTATTTAACAATAAAAATGAGCCCTGAAGTTGGACATCATTTGTAACTTAAAATATAAATCAAAGAAAAATAATACTAATTTTATAATGTGCTATAAATAATAGTATCATTAATAATAGAATGAATATAATAAAAGATAAATGAATACCAATCAATTAATAATTATTTGATGCTTAAAATAATCATTTATCTAATCATATATCTGACTGTTAACTATACCAAAACAAAACAGTGATAATCTTTATTATGACATCATGAGTTCAGATAGCATTTAGAAAAAACAAAATTATTAAAATCATCACTTCAGATACCCTAAATACAAACCTTACAAAAATAGATTACAATAAAGCAATTAAAACAAGTATCATTGTTCCAAAACAACAATATAGGCTTAAAATTTATTTCACTTATAATCAAATGAAAATAATAATAAATCATTCAGCCACTGAATTCTAATATACTTAATGAATCAAACATTGCTTATAGTAACACAAACTTATATTACAATTTAACAATGTTCATATTAATATAAAATAATTCATGAATGATTGAAATAATAGTTTTAGTCTATAAGTTTACAATATTCGTAATATCTAAATAAATAGACAATCCAATAATTAATTTTTAAATTTTACTTTAATAAAATGATAAATAATACTAACTCAGCCATGTTATACTCATATATTAATTTACTATTACTAATCACACTATTTGTAACAAGATAAAATATTTAATAATGATATAATATCAATAAATCTATAAGATAATCTTAAATTTATATTATTCAATCACACCACTATATTAAAGAAACAGTAGATTTTTATTGGATATTTACTTAGGTACAATTAACTAATCATCAATTTATTTTAAATTTTTTGTAACTAAATTATTAAAACTATATTATGACTATCAAAATATATAAAAAGAATTATTAGTATTTATTGTAATCAAGTATGAATATTAAAATTTTATATTTAATTAAATTTATGTTCCGCAACAACTAAATTTGAAATATAATTAAAGCAAACATTGTGACTTATAACAGAGCAAAATATAGTACTATCAATCTTATATTTGAATAAGATTTAAGATCTTATTGATCAACCTTGAACTCAGTGCAGTGCTTATTCAAACAATAATTTATATAAAAGAAATATTTGATTGTGATTATCATATAAATTTTATATCTAGTCATATAATAACGATTATCATATAAATTTTATATCTAGTCATATAATAACTATTGAATTCAATAAAATTATATAACCATATTTACTTATCGATTCTGGGATTTGATTTCTGGATTATGTGATACTGTTATTTTGTAAATAAATTTTATGATATAGTAAGTTTATTTTGCCTCACTCTAATGTTATAAATCATTGAATTTGTATTGTACAATTGAAGTTTAAGTTAAATTTTATTAAAATGTGAATATCAATTATATAATATATATATATTGTAATGCTACTGAGATATATATTATAAAACCTACATATATCTGCATTACATGTTTCATATTTAAAAAAAGATTAAATTTATTTGAAAGAAATAATTAATTCAAAAGTATATTTTTAAAATGCAATTTTGTAATATAGAAAAATTGCATTATATTGTTTGTTTTTTTGAAAATAGAATAAAGTTTTAGTATAGAGAGCATATGGGGGAAAAAATCTAATGAAAAGATTTAAAACACAACTTCTCCTTGTTATAAATTAAAAGAATAAAATATAAAAATAAGTAAATATGAAAAATCAGAAAATTTAGTTTGTAAAAAAAAATTTTTTGAAAATGTAATTAGTTTAAAAGATTACTGGTGGAATAGTTAAAAGAAAAAAACATGTAAACTATCTCATAAACATAATAATATATTAAACTGATAAATGTGCAATGTAAAAATGAATTAGATTAAGGAAAATGTAAAAGTTAGTTAAAGAATGGATTCAAGTTATGATCAAAATTAAAAATTAAGGATAAGAAATTAAAACAATGGGAGAGAAGAGGGTTTATAAAGTCACAATGGTCCACTATTATTTAGTCTGGTCTTCAGTCTGTTAGATCATTCTGATCTGCAGTTTGTGATTGATTCATTACATTACTCATTGCTTTAGAGATTAAGAAATCTAGCGGTAATTAGAACCAATCATTACTGCTGTGGAAAGTATTATTTCAGAAGCCACAGATCTAACAACATTTGGTGCTAGACCAGTGGTCTTCAAGCCTTAGTCTGCAGACCAGTGCCGGTCCACAAGTTTTCTGCCAGTATTTGCTAGACTGGCAGGAAAGTTTGTAATAACAAAATAATAAGATTTTAAACTTTTAATTAGTATAAACAATTTTTATTTATTTTTTCATTGCAATTGCTTAAATAAAATTAATTATAAGTCAGAATTTTATTTAAATTATTAGATAATACTATAATTATTAAATAATAATCAAAGGAATTTATCTGAAAATGCAATTTTTAAAAAACAAAGTGTCAATCTCATGATCCTTACATGTTTATACATAGTAAGCATTTCTGTATTGCATCAGCTCATTTATTGGTCACATATAGGAAATTTTTTATTGCATTTGTATCATCTTTTTATTTTGTGTGTGCCACTTTTTGAAATTGTAAACTTCACAAAATGGAGACAGATCATTGATGATGATTTCCCTTCATCGAGAACATAACTCTATTATCTTTTTTTAACACAATGACATCTTTATAATGATTGTTTTATTTCTATGTGGCACTTAAACAAAATAACTTTTCGTTCTGTTTCTTTTTTTTCATTGGGTAAAAATGAAATTAAAATAACACCAGATTCAAAATTTAAAAAAAAAGTTTTTTATTATACAAACTCCATATATATATTATACAAACTCCATATATATATAACCTCATCTTGTATAATTATTACATTTATCATAATCATTGTCATGTAATTACACTAGCTGTGATATTTTCCAACATTCAGGTGAATAACATTTTGTTTTTTGCATGTTTCAACAATGAAATAATAAAAGTAGCAATTCAGGCACATTAATGAGAATGTACTGTTTTCTGTAGCAGTATTTCTACATAACTCGAGAAAGAGTGTTCAGCATGTGAAAGTAATCAACACCACTACAATACACAGTAACTAGTGTGTTGTTTTGGTCAGTTATAACAGTTATGCTCATCTAAGGCTAAGCAGTTCAAATCTTTAAGAAAAACTGTAGACTTCTGCCAGTCCATGGAATTTTATTCTTATTTTTGTCAGTCTGCTAAATCTTATCCTTATTTTTGCCACTCCACAGGTTGAAGACCACTGTGCTAGGCTATTTAGAAGTGTTCAACTGGGCTTCAGGCCCTAATGTCCTCCCAAAATTGGCTGTCATGCCTTAATCCACACTGAAAATTGATGCCAAATTAGCATTGCCACAAACTCTCTCTCCCATTGTCAAGATAAAGGAATGGAAAACAAGCCCTGAAACCATCAATGGAGAGCAAAAAGCCAAACAGTTGGAAACTGACAATCATGAAAACCTGGGTAATAATATTTTGGTACTTGTCTATAGACATTTTATATTTATTTTTAATGAACTTTAATGAACAAAGGAATATTTATTAAGGCTATAACCTTAAGACTATGTACCTGAAAAAATGACAGTAGGGACATCTGCAAGCCTTTAACACAAAATAAATCTTGTGTTAAAGGTTTGCAGAGGTCCCTATTGTCGGTTTTTCAGGTGCATAGTCTTAAGATTATAGCCTTAATAAATATTACTTTAAGTAATGAATATGCGCTTTATAAATATAATTATTAACAAAGGACTCATAAAATTTAGCTTGAAACTAATCATTTATATTTCTTTATATAAAACATATATTGTTATATTATATTAGATATATGCATGTAATTGAATAACTATTAATGTTTGCTTAAATGTTATTTGATCTATTCTCTTTCTCTTATCACTGCATCATAATTAATTTCAAGTTATAAGTGTTATATGTATTAAGTTAAATGTATTAGACCCTGGTTAAAAGTATGAGTTAGCTTGAGATATTTTAAGTGCTGGATTGTATGCCTCTCATCTGAAACATGTCTACTATATAGTATATGGTTGTCTGGAGCTTGAGTTTGTTCCTCAAAACAAATAAAGTCCTTTAGATGTAGGGCATTAATCTAGAAGTTGAGGGGTGCTATAGCCTGGAAATGTGGCCATAGGCTGTGCTGTGTATAGCCTCAATCTGGCTATATGTACTTTTGATGGTTAATCTATCACTGGTATTCTACTCCTCTGTTTGAAGGGTTGGTCCATCACCACAGTCACAAAGTTGTCAAAAGTTAGTTACAAAATTTAAAAGTTGCAATAAATGTGCAACTTCGATGGACCCAAATCAATATGATGAATAGATCATAAACAATTCTGTATGCACACATATGATCTAATTGAATGTGCAATAAATCACCAAATAACATTAATTCTATATTTAAATATATGATTACCTTTTAATCACCAATTATTTAATATCAAATACGAAACATGTATGTCTATGTAACATAAAATATGTAGGATGTTCCTACTTTCCAAGATACAAGAGAGTTTAATATATACATATAAAGATGAATCTAGTTATTAATATGAATTTAAAAGAACAAAATAAAGTGAATATTTATTACAATAAAATCTTTTTTGAACTTATATAAGTGATATACCTGAAGTTAATTTTAAAATCAATAAATAAAAAAAAAATGAATATTTTAAATATTAAAATGATAATTACTATGTCACAAGATATAAGTTTAAACTTAGGAAAACATAACTCTTATATTTTGGTATATAAATATATTACTAATTAATTTAAAATTCCATATTATTGATCAATTATTATCTTACATTTTTAAATGAAGAAAAAGATACATATATAACAACAACATCATCAACAACAGCAATAGCAGCAGCAGCAACGATGACACCGCCACCGCCAGACCTCAATGAGAATCTTTAAATACTGTATTTTAAGAATAGCATCATAGTTCAGATGTCTTTTTCATACTATAAACTAACAGTATATCTTTGTTCCAGAGAAGATATAATATATTCATGAGAGCTTTTAAATTCAAAGTACATTTTGTTGATTCCAATGTTTTATGTATATATCCAAATTATTTTTTCAAATAATAATTATTGGGTTTATATGACATTACATACATAAGTATTAGCTTATATTCATGATGATATGAAGAGATATCCTTTCATGAACATATATTATTTCAAAATAATGTGAATGAATAAATGGTAGCTGTATCTAGGATTATATGATGGAAAATTAAACTGATTCATATCTTAGAAAAAAATGTTCATTTAATTTAATAAGATTATGCAGGGAGATAGATATGATTCTCGTACATCTTCTGATGTTTGTATTCCATCTTTAAGATATAGGTAAAATCCATTTTAAAGTATAAAATAATCTGATGGTTTATGATGTAATGTAACCATTTCAGTGATTTTTACTTTTTTAATAAATTGTCATTTTCCCATAATTTTTTTTTGCTATTTCTGCCCTGTCCATGAGCAGATAATGTTGATTATTACTCCTCCATTTTGTTCAGTTAATTATATACTTTTAAGGTAAATAAAAAAAAAAATCATGTGAAGAAATTTATACATGCTTCCGTTTAAAGCAAAAATAAGGAGTATTAGTTCAAACTACTCAATCCTATTTATAAGATTTCATTATTGATGTCAATGAAACCATAGTAATCCTCTATATTCACTCATTAAGTGATTTCTGGTAGCATTTTTTAAATAAAAAATTTGTATTATTCAACAAATAAAAATAAACATTTTAGAATTATTATTATAATAAATATCTACATTTTAAATATACAAATACTATTTTTCATTCACATAAATTAAACAATTTACATTACAATTTCAATATATTACACTGAAAATATATTTTTTTTACATATTTCCTTAATAAAGTATCATACAAATAAAAAGGACAAATATATTTGAAATATTAAACATTCAATTTTATTGTTTAAAATTTACTATCGTGAATGCAATAACAAAAATGAAACATATATCAAAAGAATAATAATTTCATCCAAACTATATGCTTTACTATCTACATATTTATTTTTCTTTTTAAAATGAACAAAGTCAATTTACAATCTTACAATACAATTAATAATAAACAATTTTATATTAATATTGTTGTTGCCATATTGACTATCCAAAAATCAAACAAGAAAGAATGATAAAAAAAAAAGACTGACATCTTTACGACATACTGAAATACATCTCACATTTCAGGAGGTACAATTCATATATATATATATATATGTTATTCTACATTTGTATCACCTCATTAAAAAATAAATATTTAAAAACCTTTTTTTTTCTTCTATTCTTCTATTTTTTTTTTACATTTCAGCTTTTGTACATGATTTAGGAACCAATTAGGTACAAAAATCGAGGACCGCCTGTATTTAAATATTTAATGTTCATTGTTCAACTATATTTAGTTCATATTAGATTTTGATACTTTCTAAAGCAGTATATTATTTAACACATATTAATCTTATGTCAAACTATACATCACTTAACATGTATTATTTATTAGTCCTAACTGTATCAAACTCTTCATACAGTCACACCACCAAGTGTAAGTCTTAGTTATCAATAAATGCAAGAATCTGTGTGTATACTCCTCACTGATGAAAGCCACAAGCTAGAAATTAGTCTGGTGGTATTGGATGAGTAAGCACTAGATAGGGATTTTATGCATAAACCCTCTTGCATCCATTGATTACTAAGGCTTGCATTTGGTGGCACCACTGTGTGAAGAGTTTGCTACTATTATTAAGTCTGTGTAAGCACGAGAATGAAAATCACGTGATGTTGTGATGGTTTTATTTTAGTCTTAATGCCTTCTAATTCTGTACATTATTTAGGTCAAATAATGATTTTTAACTTTAACTTTATTTCCGTTATTGATTTAATTTGCTGTTTTATTGCACTCTTTCAGTAATATTTTATATAGAATTTTTTTTTTAATGAAATATGATATTTAGAACTATTTTATAAAATTCATTGTAGTCTGAGAAATAGTTTATAATGAAATTTAAAAAAAAAAATCATTTAATTAATAAATAATCTGTTTTGTTGGATTTTTTTAAAAGACGTTTTAACTATTTACAGATGAATAATAATTCATTTGGTTTATTTTTAAAACTTTTTTCTTTACAACTATTTACTTTTTAAGTTCTGTGAAATTTTGAGTGGCAGACTTAAAGCCCTACAAGTGCTTAACAGATTAAATATTATATTTAGAATGATTGTTGTTGATAACTAATTTCTTATGGATTCTGCCAAAAGTTCAAAATCATAATTCTGTAAATATTTATACTGTTGCTTGTTAAAAAGTATTATAGAATTACGTTTATTGGTAGCAAATTTATTTACTTATTTTTATAATGGGGTATTAATTTCACTATTTTGAAAATTATTTAAACAAACAAGTTTTGGGGTTGGGGATATTATACCACTGTCCATTAATTATTCAAGCTTACAGTAAATGATTGTAGAGGAAAATGAATTGTTCTTAGAAGTTTACAAGGAAGCATATGAAAAAGTCATACAATTTTATTGGTGTTAACCATCAATTGATAAAAGAGGCCTACACTTGGCATAAAACTGATAATTATATGGGAATTAACGTTATGTCAAGATCTATATAATTATGAAAAAAGAGGTGGCTTGGTTCCAAACTATACCTTTTTTTGTTTTAAATTCCAGCCTATTAGCTTAAATGAAAATGGTGGAATTTGAACTCAGGATTACATCTTAGTATAAGTGCAGCCCATCCTCCTATTACACATGTAATGTCTACATGGGTATGACTATAATATCAAATCCAGGAAGAGACTTGAGTGTTCCATCATTGAATTTTTCAATGAATGAATGGTTGAATAGTTGGAAGAGTGAGAAGATTGAAGCATGTCCATTAAGGTTTGAGGAATTGTTATTTTAATATAAACTGATATTGATTATATATATATCTGTGGAAGATTATGATCTGGTCCAATTGATGACTGCTGGTTCTGCATGAAATATGTATATTGGGGATCATCTATCTTTTTTGTATGTGTGTGGGTTTATGTATTGATTGCTTGGGATGGAATAGAGGATGAATAGATTGAAAAATCCTGAGTTCAAATTTTTTTATTTACATATATAGGAAACATTCAATATAAGCAAATGACATACTGCCTTAGAATAATCTGTTAGCTTGAAAAATGTAATGAAGAAATAGGTGGCTTCTAGATGTCTTAGCTTGAGCTTTGAATGCTAGTCCTCACTAATACAAGCAAATGATAGAGTCCAGTCTGGGAAGATGGGATCTAGTATCCATAGATTACTCAAGATTATAGTGGACAGCTCCAGAGTAAAATGAAAATAATTGCTCATGGAAGTTGTTGCTAATATTTGAATGAGGAAACTTATTATTATAATGGTCGGGAAATGTTTGGTCTTACCATATCTGCCATACAGGGTGCCACCAGGTCATTTGAACTTGGAATATTTATATAATAGGCAGATACTTACTGTTAAGATCCAATTTTATTGAACGATAGCCCATGCCATTAGCTCAAGGAGATGCAGAGATTTAATATATAAATTTTTATTTATAATATTTCAATAAAGATTTAAAATAAAAAGAAATAAGCTATTGCCAGAAATAAGACACACAAAAAAGACATTTATTGATGCATATATAATTTTTAAAATTGAGGAATAGATTAATCTTAAATTTGGTATTATTTTTAAATTTAAATTATTATTTAAGACTGTTCACACAGATGGACATTTTAATAATAGTTTTACTTTAGAATGTCAAGTATAGATAGGCTACATAGATTACTCAGTTAAAAACTTTTCAAAAACAATCATTCAATCTCAGACTAAAAGTTTGTAGCCAACCCAATGCCTGCATTTAGATATACAGACTCAACCAATGCAATATGAAGATGCAACATAAAACCTCACTGTCAGGAATGTGCATCTGCAGCATGTTATTATCTGAAGGACATGATCCTCGTCCAGTACAGGAAAGGAGTCATGTATATAATATTTTAAGAGAAATGCTATGTATGGGGAATTGCGGTCTATTTGCTGACTTATAGTCCCTATTCATAGAGCTGAAGGGGTCAATATCACAGGAAATATGTCTGCATCCATTGCAATGCAATGACTACATCTCTGGGTCATGCATTCAATTGGTCTTTGCCCTGTATGCTAACACACTTCACATTACATTCATATAAACACCCATATATCTCTCCACCAGAATCGACCTAACTCCGAAACAAATAGCCTGAAATTAAACCCTCATTAAAATAAACAAATTTAAATATAGTTATTAATTGCAAATTGCTGGGGGAAATTTACAATAAAGTAAACCCAATGACACTCATCATATGGTGCCACATTGACAACAATAACTTAAAAGATATACAAATAAATACGTTTGGACACTCAGCATGAGGTGTCATATTTACTGATATATATACATTTTATGCATATGAAAATCTTAAGAAATAACTAACATAAACATTAACAAATCTATGCAGCCATCTACACCAACTTAAATTTAATACATTTTAATTAACACATAACAAAAAAAAGAGAAAAGAAATGGAAATGATTAATTAAACATATGCATAAAAAATTATTATTAATAATTGATTTGGAATTTTTCTTTTTAGGTCAGATAAGAGTTCTTATTTTCAGTTATTAATTGCAAATTTGAAAAAGTTCATATTAGATAAACACAAGAGTTCATGCTTTACGGATTCCAGCAGATTTAGAGGTCCATTTTCATGATCACTTTTGTAAATTGTTTGTCCTTCTTTGAAATGAAGCCGCTACTTATTCATTCGGGTAAAGAACTGTCATTGGGAGGCCTCAGCTAGTTGTCAGGAAATTAAATTTATTGCAGACTCCTATATAGTGGAGTCTACAATACAGCTAGAGTTCATATGTAGATTAATAGTCAGCTTTTAAGACAACAACAATTAATGAATTCAATTATTTTGTCTTTTATACATTTATTAGCCTCTTATCAGCATTTTCAAGGATTGATCGAATATGATGTCACTGATCCTAAGGTCTAGATGCTTTTTCCATTATGGTCTGTGCACTGCAATCTCTAATTTTTATTTATATCTCCTATCTGACCTTTTAATTATTTAAGTCAGGGGTCACCAACTTTTTTGCACTTAAGAGCACATTTTATAATACCGGCCAGGTGGCGGGCACCATTTATTTTTTCAATGTAAATTTATAGTTGGATATTGTTAATAATACACATAATGTACAAAAAATATAAAGTTTTAACATATAATTAATGTTTATATTTTTACGCTGTAAAAAGAATAGTATGCCCTACAATTTGATTACAATATAATACAATAATTTATAAGAAATTTTAAAAATTAAATTTATTTGTATCAGATAAATAATTTTTTATCGTGTTCGGACAGCGGCGGGCACATGTAAAATAGTCTGCGGGCGCCATGGTGCCCGTGGGCATAGGATTGGGGACCCCTGATTTAAGTGCTCCAAGGGCTAGTTTGCCCTGCATTTAATTAATAAAACAATCATTTCCTATTTCTAAAATTAAAACATAATAGAAATCAACATTTATTTCTGTTTTCCTTTATACAACTTTTTAACAAAAATATTTATCTATCTTTAGATCTTTATTTTTCTTTTTTTTTTTTTTTACAAAAAAATACTTTCAAATACTTTTTTTTTTCATTTTAAAAAAATACTTTTAAAAGTTTTCCATCTGTGCAATATATAGATGTTAACATAACTCTTTTAATTTTGACTTTTAGTTTTTAATAAAATCATTTTTACTTAAGATTTATTTCCCCCTTTATTTTGATTTTAAAATATTGTAATGGCATATATGTATACCGATACATTATATATATATTTAATATCAATACTTTTTTGCATGTTTAAATGATATTAATATAATGGTTAGATATTACTTATCAAAATTTATAGTTAAAATTTCATGATGCATTTTGTTTTGGATGATACAGTTACCATGATCCATTATATTGTATTTAGAAATGAAGCATGATAGCTAAAAAAGTTGTCTTTAATTAAAAATCGTACTATTGGATTTTTATGTTTGTAATTTTTGTTTTTCAAACATTAATAATTATGTAAAGAATCTTTATTATTTCTAGGATATATATATAATTTTCCATACAATTGTTTGCTTAGGAAATGCTGCTGTAGTACATGCCTTACACTCCCATTTAGCATTTGAATGATTTCTTATTTTACACAATGTTGAATGCTAAGTGAAATTATATATTATTTATGATAACATTTACTATTTAAATAATCATTCAATGTTATTAATGGTCAATTTGAGTAAGAATTATAAATTTTTATGTAATGATTGATAAAAAAAT
Source organism: Epiperipatus broadwayi (assembly GCA_028023455.1). Lineage (NCBI taxonomy): Eukaryota > Metazoa > Onychophora > Udeonychophora > Euonychophora > Peripatidae > Epiperipatus > Epiperipatus broadwayi. The sequence goes on along the minus strand of JAQFVV010012410.1, from coordinate 2,657,391 downwards.
CTATTATTTAATTTATGAAAGAATTTAAATACATTGTTCTTTAGTGTTAAATTTTAGTTCACTATCTTTAGATAGTTATAATTTATATAAGTTATAGTTTTGAGCTCAATTGTACTATTTATTTTTAAACTAAGAAAGTTAATAATAGTTAAAATTATGTAAAGTAATTAGTAATTATAATGATTAAAATTAATATTTCTTATAATTATTAATAATTGATTTGAAAATTGTTGCTTATTTGTTATTTTAAAATCATTTAATTAATGATAAAATAATTGGGGAGTGAGATGTGTGTTGATAGACATGCACACACATTTATTTAATAATAATAAAATTTATTTCTTGGTACAGTAGTTAAGTTGCTAATTATCTAAATAATAAATGTTACTTTTAATCATATAAATTTCATAAAGGTTTATAAAATCAATAATTAGAATAATAATATAAATTATAAAGTTAGGTGGTAAAATTTGATTTTAAATAAAGTGTATTTTATTATTAAAATATAAGTTAAATTTTGCATTATTAAAATTAAGAAATATTGATTTAATAATATTAGTTTTAATTCATTTTTAAAACTGTAGACAGTAATTATTAATATTCATTTTTAGCTACATGTCTGAAGGTAATTAACAAATCAGATATTGTAAATTTTTTTATATAAATAGAAGCAGGTGATTTGGGGAGATAATCAAGAAATCATTAGAGGAGGAAACCATATTTTCTTTACCTAAACATTTTAAGAGTAAAATTTATTAAAAATTTTATTATTTTAGTAGTAACATTTAATAATAATAATTTTAAACACGTGGAATTCATTTCAATAAGTTTTAAATTAATTTTATCATGGAATAAGAAGTAAACTATTCTTGTTGGTGCTTTACATATGCTAACTACAAATTTACGATAATAGTTGGAACTAAACTTTATTCAATTGGACAAAATGTACTTAAACAAGAGAAACTGCATATTCTTAAAATCTTTTTACTACCTAAATCAAAAGGGAGATGTAAGAAATATATTTTTTAATGATTTTTTTGCTTATGATAGAAAACATTTTCTGCTAAATCTTATCTTTAGTAATGATAAAGATAATTACTTATTGTGCCACTACAAATTGACACTCTGTCACAATGTTTTTAAGATTCCTAAAATTATGATGACTGAGACCAAGGGCCCCACTAGGTATATAGCCTAACACTAGATTGAGAAGAATCTTCTATGATCATAGTGATAATTTGTTTACGTACTGTAGTCACCTAATAGATTTTAAGATGTAATCTTATGCAGACTTTACTAATTATAGTTTGTTTAAAGCAAACGAAAACTTAATTATTATCATTATAAGAGAAATTAAAAACACAGAGGCACTTTAGTCTGGTTTAATTATTTTATTCTTTTTATACTAATTGCTCTTCTAATTCCTTTTTCCAAGCACTCCGATTGACTCGATCCAAAATTAAGAAGAAAGATAAATGTAAATATTATTTTCATTTCTTTTTCATTTTTAATAAATACAATCCCTTATTAACCATTTAATATCTTTTTCCTGAGGGAACACGCATTGCACAAGGCCTATGAATGACAGTGATCTAGGTTTTTCTGGATACCTATCCAAATAGGTGTTGCTGAAGGCCAACTTACTAATAGGAATTTGTGGTATCTTGCACCATTCAAACCCTCTACAGTTCATGTTTAATAATTATGTTCAAACCCTTAATGGATGGCACAAGTGTCTATTGTTTTTTGTAGCCATCAAACATCCATATTTACAAACACCAGGTTCCAACATAAGATTCCTGTGTTGCTTATAGCTGGAACACTTAATTGATCTTTTACCCTCCCTCACCCTATTTGACTTTCTAGATTGAGCAGCTAACATTCTTTTTAGAACTTAAAACTATACACACTTTGAACATAATATATTTATTAAAATTATTCAAACTTTTAATTAATAAAAAGTTAGTAAAATAAAACCATATCCCCACCCCTTTTTTTTCAATTCTTCCATAATAACATAAAATTAATAATTCCTCTTTAAAAAAATCCATACTCTACTGTTGTAACTCTTTATACAATTAAGTTAATGGAGTCTAAAATTTTATTACACCAATTAGAATGAAAGTTCGTTAAGAAAAGTTCATAGTTAACATGATTGATTAGCGGTTTCACTTTCTTCATATGGATAATGTCCTTATATAATTTTTCTTGAAACTTCTGGTGTGAATCCTTTGTTTTGTTTACTGGCTTTTTTGGTCACCTTGGCTAGCTTGTTAAATCCTTTCTTCCCTTAATTGACGATTCCTCTGGTGGTTCCAGGTGTGGCTGTGATATATTTCCATGAGGGGAAAGTTTTCAATGCCCACTAGCTGGAGAACATTTTTTTGGTCTGGTTAATATTATATTTTTCAGTCTATTTCCATTCTGCTTCTGAGCTTTTTTCAATCTAATAAAACAAAAGCAAACTCCATAACATATGTTTTTTTATGAACAGGATTCATACCTAGTTGTTTATTTTTAGATGCATTTTTACGCATCTAATTTCTGTCCATTTTTTGTCATTGCTTTTTTAATTAATGGAAAAGTTCTGGTTCAATTAGCATAATAGATTGATCTCTAACAATATCTTTAATTACAAATACGTTTAGTATCATGAGTTTCAACAATAGAGTTAATTGCAAAAATCTATAATTTTTTTACTTCCACCAACCCACATCTTTCTAAGAATTACAATTAAAAAAACTTTTAATGAAAACAAATCTCAAGATCTAATTTTATCTTGAGTTATAATGAATTTAAACAAATAAATAAAACAAAGAAATCCTGATTTCTTCAAGATAAATACAAAAAAAAACTATTTTAAAAAACATGCAAAAAGTATTATTTTAAAATAATATAATAACTATGTACACCTGGGTCTCTTTTTACACGGATTTATTTAACGCAATTTTAAAGTTACGTGATTCACGTTTCTCCGGAAGTCCAACTTCGATAATGCGCTATTACTTTAAATAATAAATTTCGCGCACTTACGTCATATTGAAAGTAATAGCACATTATTGGAATTTGACTTTCATCATAGTAATTTCAATATTTTCAGTGCTTTATAATAGTAAGATTTTATGCAATAATGAAATTAAAATCATGATTTCCACATTTTATGTATACACACATTAAATTTTACAAGATTATAATGTAAATTTGTTCAAACATTGTGCGTGTTAATTTTGCATTTTAAATCATATTCTGCTTTTACTTTTTAAAAAAGAACGTAATCAAATAATCATTTAGTGTCCGCAAGTTTATTTTTAAAAGGTGAGTAATAACAGTGGGCACAATTAAAATTGAAAATTAAAAAATTAAAGACAAAAATAAGAATTTAATTTTTAGTTGTTAGATTAATTACTAATTACATTGTCACCAGAAAACCATTAACACAACGTGAGAGTGATTTTGGCGCTAGTTGTATTTCCTCTTGTGCAGAATCTGATTTTTTACCAGTTTGCAAACGAACCTGTTTATCGGAAAATAACGATAGTAATTACAACATGTATAAAAAATGTAAATTATTGTAAATTATGCATAAAAATATATTGTTTTGAATAAAATTAAATATTATAGTTAAAAAAAGTTTGTCTTGTATCAAATTTTTTTCAAATTTGAAATTTTTTATTAGTCATATTTTATTTTCTTATTTTTTTTTGCATGAGTTTTAAAGTAATTTTACGTTGGTGCTTTGCTTTTATGCGATTTTTGAAAAATCACAGTCCATACCTCCCCATTTTTCAAGGTAAGTTACGTCTATTTTTGTGCGATTTTGTTTGTGCGTGTTTTCTGAGGAACCTATCTATCGCGTAAAATGAGACCTAGGTGTACTTTAAAAAAAATAAAATATATGCACACACACATATATATAGATGAGATGGCAGAAAATATAATGGTTGAAACTAAACTTCAGTCACTTGGATAAAATGTACTTTAACAAGAGAAATTGCATATTATTTAAATGTTTTTGCAACCTAAAACAAAAGGGAAATGTAAAAAATATTCTTAATGATTTTTTTTTTTTTGCTTATGATAGAAAACATTTTCTGCTAAATCTTGTCTTTAGTAATGATAAAGATAATTACTTATATTTATTAAGACTATTGAGATTTAGAGATATGAATTTATTTATGATATTATTAAGATGATAATTGCATAAGAAAAGAAAGATATGATGCAAATTAATCATTATGAAAAGTTTATAGTTACTAACTTTAATATTATTTAGATATTTGTAATTTATTAACTATTTTGAATACTGAATTATTCGAGGAGTAGTATTAGAACTTTCTAATTCTACAAGTGTATATCTTTGAAGTTTGCAGAAAGCAATGGATTTTTTTTTTTTTTAAAAAAAAATAAAAATATAATAAAATATTTTTATTAAATGGTGAATTAATCATATAAAGAAGGATGAACTTATGTTACAAGAAAACTTTTTGTTTGTATGATTTTAGTTGAATTGACTATAATATTAAGATAGTATTAACTGTTTAAATTTTTTTATTTAAAATGTTATTTTAGATTTAAGTATTTAAAACATTTTTTTTTGTATAACTTGATTATAATTCTATAAGGGAAAGAGATGATATTCACAAGAGAGTCAGCAGTGGTAATCATAAAATATTATGATTAAGGTAATATTTTTTAATAAAATATTAAGATATTAACATTTAATTTTAAGCACGAAATCAGGTAAAATAATATATGTGTGATATTTATAACATGTGAATTTACATGGAAGTATATGATAAAGAATTGAATATCTTTATTATAATATTAGTATGAGTGTTCGTATGTATGATTGATCTTTTTGATAATTAAAGATAAATAATTTATTATATTTATGATAAATTTTATCATAAACTATTTGTTTGTTTTTTAGTTTTCTTGGTATTTTAAAAATATTATATGGTGTTAATATAAGTTTAGATGTTATTAGAGAAATAATGAATTATATTTCATGTGATGTAAGTATTTCATATGGAGTGTAATATTTTAAGTAGTGGTATGGAAAAGTATATTTATTGAAAATCCTGTAATATTGTGGATGTGTTGATTCAGGTTAAATATAGAGTAAGTCACACTATTTATGATATAATGGATAGAAACATTTTTTAAAATCTGTAATAGCTGAGATAGAAAATCAAGGTAGACACTATAATACGTGATCTTAAGTTACATTTTGTCCATGGTAGCATTTTTTAATAATTTTATAAGATATCTGTCCCACACTTGTTATCACGAAAGATTGCACTGGTATAAACATCGTATAAGGTAATTGAAAATATAAATAATGATAATAGCCATACTTTCAAGTGGTGAATAAGGTAAATTATTTATTGCAAGAATGATGAAATACAAAACAAATAGAATATTAAAGATTCTAATAAGAATTATTTTAGGAATGTTTTTATTGGATATAGGAGATCAAAATACAAAATGAAAATATAAAGTATAAGTGACATGATGTTGAAAGAAAATATATTTTATTCTTAGTATTGTATGTAAGGGAATAAAATGCCATATCTTAATGAACATTTAAAATAATCAAATATTTATTTTATAATGAAATAATAAAAATTGAAGGAATAAAATAAGTTATAGGATTGTAATTAGACAATAAAATTATATGAAAGTTAGAAATGAAGTAATTATAATGTATAATATGTTTATGAAATATTAGTAACTTGTTGAAAATACAAATTGTATATTTTTGTTGATATATTTTCATACAAAAATTTTAATTATATTAATGTTAATGGAGTAAAGTATGGAACATACTAGATCCTCTTTGTAAATAATTTCAGAGTGAAGTATGGATTATTTTAGTTTATTATAAAGTTAATATTAGTTTATAGAGTTTTGTCATGGTAATCTAAGATATGTATAAATTATTTTTAAATTTTGTATGATATTACTAAAATAAATGCTAATGTTTGTTTATAAATTAATAGTGTTAAGTCTCATTTCTTGTTCTCAAGTCATTGTTCATCATCCTTACCACACACATATATTATAATAATTGAATATATTTGGTATTATTGCACATAATATGAGCTAAAATAATAAATAAGAAAAATATAATGATTATTCAAAATATTTAATGTTTTTTTTAAATAAAAATAAATTTAAATTTTTTACATCATTCTCAATGATCATAATGAGGAATGAGCAATTAACCTGCCATATATAATTAGAAATTACTGAATTATAATACATTGTGATAATAAATTATTTAAAATTGATTTTTGTAATTAATAGTGATAAGTTTTGGTTAATAATTTTTAATTTATTTTTTAGTCAATTTATAAGAAATGTTAGTTAATTATTTAAAGGTGAGGAATTGATTACAATATTTGTTTCTTAATTATTTTAACTGTAGTTGGATGTAAGTAAAATCTCTCTCTACATTTGGTTAAGTAAATTTATTCATTTAAGAAACAATATTAACCTGAGATCGTTTACTGAATTAAGGAATGTTAATAAAGGAGTAGTATAAAGCAACTTTAATAAGTTGATGAATATTATATTAGTATTAAATTTAACAAAAGAAATTTTTATATTCAATATAATTTATTTATTGTGAATCATTGGAGTATCATTAATATTGTATAAGAGTAGAGTTATGTGATATTCCTATGCCATTGGGGGTATGCTTTTGGTATATATATATATACTCAGTGTTAAAAATGGGTACCTTACTGGGTAATTAGATAGCAAGTCTTATGATTATTATTATACAATTTATTAATATTGATATAATAATATATTAGACATGAAATGAGTAAGATTGATATTATCAGAATTTTATATAAAAGAAAGAAATCTGATCAGATTGAGCTAGAAGTTTGTTGTTTATATCTATCATGCATAATAGTTGGTGGTTGTTTGTCCAATTAGCTTACAATATATATATATAATACTATAATGGATTTCACTTCATTAAAGCAGAGATGAGGGAATACTTTCTTTTACTATCAATTATATTATAACACACATCATTAAAAGAAGTGTATCTGGGATATTGATAATAGATTCATCCACACACTAAATGAGGTGATATTCTATACAGTTTATATCCCTGATTTAAACATTAAAATAAAAAATGCTAATGATATGGCTATATTAAGCCCATAAGTAAGTGAATAATCATGGAATTTCATAATATCAAAGTATTTGGGACCAATATATAATAACAATATAATCACTAGTGAGTGTGACAAAAACATTCAGAAAAGGGAGAATTCCACCTTGGGTAAACCCTTCCAGGATTAGAATATACATATGGACCCAACATCTGTTATATTTTATCCTAAGTCTTCTAAAAGCAGATGATGTATATTAATGGATAATAGCTTATACTTTGTTTACATTATGTATTGTTTACTGTTCTGTATGCTTTCAATATTTTTCAAAACATATACAAGTTGAACACTTTTTATTATACACATACAAATTTCATATATAATACAGCTTAAATTAAAGTTTATGGTACATAAATCTAGATTAACAGCAAAATTCTTTAAAAACATAGAATTTTAGTTATGAAAAAATATTGTAATGAAATTTGGTATGTGTTTGCAGTCTTTCTAAAACAATAATAAAACTTTCTATATCCTTTTTTTTTTTTTTTTTGCTAATTTTTTGACGTTTTATTAGATTTGATTTTCACATTATAGTATTTCACAAATGAATGATTTTTTTTTCTTTTTACAATTTTATTTTAAAAGAATTTCACAATATTTTTTAAGTTTGATAGAAATCCTATTGTGAATAGCTTTATGCATCAATCATTTAAATGACCTCTTTTTTGACACCCACCTAATCTTCATTAACTTTTATTTCATTTTTTTCATTTAGTTGTATTTTTTGGCAACAAGTATAAAAACTTTTTCCTATTTTATTTTTACATTTTTTTTTCTTTTTTTTTCTTTTACAAATTTTGTTAAAAACATAATCATAAACAGAAATAAATAATTAACATAAAAAAGTTTGTTCTGGTCTTTATGCTAAAAAACAAACAAATTTATGTGGGGAAAAACTGTTCTCTCAAAATCTTTACATTTAAGACAAATTTCATTAAAACATAAGTTCAAATAATAAAAATATTTTTTGAAATATTAAAATTCAACTTCTAATTAAAAAAAAACAGCAACACTCTCACACACCCAATAAAGAATAGTAAGGAAGTTATTGGAATAGACATTTCTATGACATCAGTAAATTTTTAATTTGATGATTACTTTTCTGACAAAAAGTTGTCATATTCAATTAAAATCTAAATATAAGATTCCCATATTTTTTAAGAAACAATATTTAATAATTTTATAAAAAATAATCAAGGAAACAAATTGAGATTAGGTATTTTAATTAGAATTTAAATTTTACTATTAATCATAACATATTATAGTATGATTTTACTACTATGTAGTTGTATTTTGATAGATAAGAAGTAATAATTTAAAATTGAGTACAAGCTTAATATATTATATGAATATCATTGCAAAGCAGCATGTAAGATAAGCATTGCATATTGATTTTCTTGATCGAGTCTATGTGGATTTCAATATTAAAGACACTATTTTGTCTTGTTGAAGGGTATATTTTTTTATGATCTTTTTTCCCTTTAATTTAAATAATATTATTTTAAAGCTCTGCTTTGAGTGGTGCAATGCAAAAGTGGCAGACTTTGAATCTCAAGATAGATCATAGCTCACATTGTCACTTCCATTGCTTTCCTCCTGAGTACTAGTTTCTAAAAAAGAAAACGATTTTTTTTTAAAAAAATTATAGATTATATATATCAAATAAAAAAGTAGAAATTTATTTTTATATTTAAAAATAATAATTTAAAAATCTATTGGGTAAAAAAAAAAGTTAAAATGTTATTCATTCTCTGCACAATTATTAAAATTCTGCATTGTTTAGTGCAATGTAAAGGAATATAAGGTTCCCACATCGATCACAGTTTTGTCACTTTTGGTACTTAAACTTCTTATGAACTTTCAAGCAATGAAACCATTTGCTTATATATTATTGTCTTATATGGCTTGATGTAATAGCAAAGTGATGGATTCTAGATTTAAAGATCCTTTGATTGATCCCACATCTGTCATTTCTAGCATTTAAATCAAGCAATAATGCCATTCAATTATTTTTTATTTCATTATAATTATTATAGATATGGTAATAGCAGTAAAATCTGTTTGACTTAATTTAAAAAAAAAAATTAATTTATCAATTAGATTTGGAGAGTTTATCAATGGAAATAACAGAATTTAATAAATGGTTAAATTAACAACAGTTTATTTTTATCTAGTGTACCAACAACAATCTCACATGCCCTTTTCATATGTTTATGCATGTTCTTCCAACAGCAGTTATTTCCACTCTACTAAATTTAAATCTCATAATAAAAACTGATCAAGTGTCAGATCATTATAATTATGCAAGTCATTTATCCTGAGTTTGAATGTTTAGGAATTATTAAATTTCAGGATAACAGACAGAATAATATTTAAAAAAGCTAAAAACCTGTTAGATGCATCATTTGCAGTTAGATGCATCATTTGCAGATTTGAATCCTAATTGTCAGTAATTAAAAGCAAACACTGCAAGCTAGCATGGAGATGCAGATTTTATAACTCTAGACCATCTGGTACCCATTGATTAATCATACTACAGTACATGGCTCAGAGTAAAAGATTACTGCCCTTTGTCTAATATATTATGTCGGTCATTTCAATATATATTATTAGAATAAAAACATTTTTGCAATACTCTTTCACTATTAAATACATAATATGCATAAGTTAGCAATATCCCACAAAATATTTGCATCTGAATTAACATTAACTGCAATTAAATGTGGAAATTTAAGGCAAAATATACAGATTCAAATACATATAATACTGATTATGTTTGTTTTAATAATATTTCATTAAGTATTGGAATTACAAATCATTATTTTCACCAAAAGAGTTTAATAATTAAAAATTGTATTATGAGTGCAATAAATTCCATGCACAATTATACAGAGGTATGGATGGTATATAAAAGCAGATAAGGCTGTAAAGTAAGAAAAGTTACCTTAATAAATGAAGAGAAATGAAAGAAACTAAAAAAAATAAATGGCTAAAATGTAATGAAATGGGAAAAAATGAGAATATCACTCATTAGAGAAAGCTGATGGGTAAATGGACATCATTGATTAAGCAGAGATAAATGTATCATGCTAAATACTCTTGATTATCATCAGGGTGAGGCAGAAAAGAATATAAATATTTGGAAGAAGTCATTGCCTAGCAGTGATCCATTTATAATTAGCAAAGCAGTAGACTAATGGCAGAAGTTGGAAAAAGAAATGAGTTTAATAATAATTTCTTTTCATATCCATAAAAACTAGTTTTAAACTATTAAAAAAATCAAATTTTATTTTGATCAGGAAAAAAAAAGTTCTTTGATATTATGCTAAAACAAGGATAATGAATATAAAGTATTATCACATTATTCTGAAATATTGTAAACATTTTTAAGGTTTCTTTATTAGAGGTGCATGCAAACTTAAGCTCTGGCTTTTATACAGTACAATAGCATATGAAATTAGATTCCTATGTTTAATATAAATACAGTATTTCTCATTACATTGAACTAAAAATAAGCAAATTTTAATTAGATAGCAGACACTCCTCTCTTCTCCTACAATCAATGAACACTAGATTACTATTTATAGGAGATTAAATGTAATTTGGAAAATAAGATGTATTATTACAATGTACACAAATTTATTTATTTTTAATAGTTACTACTAGTAAAAATGAAAAAGTAATGAAGATTTATTTGGAATCTTTGCTATGGTTTTTGTTTTATTCAGACTGCAGTTGCACTACTCTCTTTACTATCAAATGAAGCCAAATTAAATATTTTATAATAAATAATAACGATTACATTTTAAATTCAATGTTGTACATGAAAACAAAGAAAATGGACATAGTTATTTCTCTTCTTTGAATCACTTCAGCAATTTTTAAAATTATCATTCATCAAACATATGATTTTTTTTGAGGGCCTATATTTTATGTTCTTATGTGAATATTTTATATGAATTATAATATTTGATGAACAAAATTCCACTTAACAATCATTGTCAAATAAGATTTTCAAAGTTTTCTTGAAATATATGGCATTATTATTGCCTTTAATTTATCAAAAAGTATTAAGAAATAGCAAACAGATTGCACATTAATATTTTCTTTGATTTTTTTCCTAGTTAGCCTTAAATATAAGTTTCTAGTTAAATACATATATGTAAAGGGCAACTTTTTAGATAAAGTGATTTTTATTTTATTTGTAATAATTTATTTAATTTCAATGCTCATCTAATAAATAAATATGAACAGTGAGTGAAAATGGATGAGATTATTTTCATTAAATAAATTTTGGATAATTGTTGGAATCAATTATTGTACAATTTAGACAATTTTATGGTAGTTATCCTATGACCCTTATTATCATCTCTGTACTGCACATCTTATGAGTTTAAAAATAATCATTTTTTCTGATGATTAAAGCATTTAATTATCAAGATATAGACCTGGAATATTATTATATACTGAAGGATATTTGTTAATATGCAACAGCAATAATTAAATTACTTAGTGATATTAAGAAGATTAACATTGAGAAAGATGACTCTGTATTTCCTCATTTTTTTTACAGCAGTTTTACAAAAAGTATTTTATAGATTAAAATTGGAAACTTAAGGGAAGAAAAGTAACTAAAGGTTATTTAAGTCATTTTGGTTTTGCAGATGATGTAGTTGTTTTTGCAAATAGTCCTTCAAAAGGTTCAGGAAATATTGCAAGACTTATCTGATATTAGAAAGTAAAACTAAAGATAAACATTAAAAAAGGACTAATAATGTTCAGTGGTTTTTTTCAGAAGAAGAAAGTAAAGATTGATAATCAGGAGTTAGAAGAAAGTTAACAACTACAAATATCTTGGTCAGATTATTGATATAGATGGAAACATAATGGATGAAATTACTCATAGAATTAAACTTGAAAAGAAATGTTTTTGGTAGAAATAATAAAAGAAAATATACCTATTTGTTTAAAAAGGAAGGTTTTTAATAGATAAGCTTTACTAGTTATCAATTATGCGTTTGAAACTTTGAGATTTCTGACTACCCAATAAAGGATGGAGAGATGTGTATTAGGAATAATAATGAGATCAAACATAAAGTACATAGGTGAGAAAACAATAGGTAGGACTGACTTCATTGAAAGAATTAAGAAACTCGAATGGATATAAACTGGATATATTGCTAGATGATTGTATATTGATAGTTGAAGTCTTAAAATGGATCCCAATAGATTGTAAAGGAGAGACAAAATGTGAGGAGGTATTGATGATTGAAAATGATGATGATAATGAGATAATATTTTGACATTTTGAAAATTTCATTTAAAATGCGTCATAGAATCTGAAATAAAATAAAGTGTTTAATTCAGGAGCAGTTGATCTTTTTTAAAATACATAATATTAAACCATACTAGTTTTGTTAGTTAGTTATTTATTTTTGAAAAATTAGCAATATTTATATTACGTTTTCCAATATTTATAATATAGTAAAAACTTTCACACCACCCATCTCTCTCCACTCTATCTAATAACACTGATACACCTAAACACATATATGCTGAAAAGATAAATAATCACCAATATACATATTTCATGCTAAACCAGCAATCATCAGTTGGTCCAGACTATCATCTTTACACACATATATAGTATAAGTGCTCAGATATATATTAAAATATACTATCCTCATAGTTTAATGGACAGGCTTCAATCCACTCCACACTCCAACTCTTCAACTGTCCATCCAATTGAAAATCTGATGATGGAATGCTCAAAGGCCACCCTGAGGCTGATATTATTGTCACACCCATGTTGACCTAAGGTCAATCTGAACCCCACATGTACAGGACATAATCCATTTAATACATATGCAAGGATGGGCAGACATCTCTATAATGTAATAACTGAAACACAGGCTTGTTATATACCTGTGGCTATATATTTGTAATATAGGGTATATGAGCACAGACTTTCACACCACCCACCTCTCTCCACTCTATCTAATAACACTGATACACCTAAACACATATATGCTGAAAAGATAAATAATCACCAATATACGTATTTCATGCTAAACCAGCAATCATCAGTTGGTCCAGACTATCATCTTTACACACATATATAGTATAAGTGCTCAGATATATATTAAGATAGACTATCCTCATAGTTTAATGGACAGGCTTCAATCCACTCCACACTCCAACTCTTCAACCGTCCATCCAATTGAAAATCTGATGATGGAATGCTCAAAGGCCACCCTGAGGCTGAGATTATTGTCACACCCATGTTGACCTAAGGTCAATCTGAACCCCACATGTACAGGACATAATCCATTTAATACATATGCAAGGATGGGCAGACATCTCTATAATGTAATAACTGAAACACAGGCTTGTTATATACCTGTGGCTATATATATGTAATATAGGGTATATGAGCACAGACTTTCACACCACCCACCTCTCTCCACTCTATCTAATAACACTGATACACCTAAGCACATATATGCTGAAAAGATAAATAATCACCAATAAAACCAGCAATCATCAGTTGGTCCAGACTATCATCTTTACACACATATATAGTATAAGTGCTCAGATATATATTAAGATAGACTATCCTCATAGTTTAATGGATAGGCTTCAATCCACTCCACACTCCAACTCTTCAACCGTCCATCCAATTGAAAATCTGATGATGGAATGCTCAAAGGCCACCCTGAGGCCGAGATTATTGTCACACCCATGTTGGACGGTTGAAGAGTTGAAGTGTGGAGTGGATTGAAGCCTGTCCATTAAACTATGAGGATAGTCTATCTTAATATATATCTGAGCACTTATACTATATATGTGTGTAAAGATGATAGTCTGGACCAACTGATGATTGCTGGTTTAGCATGAAATACGTATATTGGTGATTATTTATCTTTTCAGCATATATGTCTTTAGGTGTATCAGTGTTATTAGATAGAGTGGAGAGAGGTGGGTGGTGTGAAAGTCTGTGCTCATATACCCTATATTACATATATATAGCCACAGGTATATAACAAGCCTGTGTTTCAGTTAATATAGTAAAAGAAAATGCTTTTCTCAGAGATTTTGAACTTTGCTAAATGGTAGAATTTTATATAATTTATTTTTATAATTTTTCCTCTAAATAATTTCAACTAGCAAAAAGGCAGAAGGAGGGAATTTTTCAAATAGTCTCCAATGTTCTACCCCCTTCCTCCCCACACATACACTTTCTTTTGCGATTTATAATTATACTGACAATTTCGAATTATTAATCGAATAAGTACATTAAAATTTAAATGATTTTATAACGCTAATTATCATTTAAAATAATGGGTTTAACGCTTTCTTGATAGTGTTATACACTAAGTGCAACGAATCCAGTTAGGACCTCCCACCCCCACCAACCTAATTCTGATATAAGAATAGATATTTTATTGTAATTATAATCACCCAAGAAATAAAAAAATGGAACATGTAGGTAAGGTTTTTCACCATACTCTTTTAGGAACTTATGAGCTAAATTATATTTTACTCATAAATTAAATGTTAACATTTTCTTCACGTGGTCAAAATTATTTCCAGATACGAAATAAATAACACAAAATTTTACAAACAATGTGGCAAAGTTAGTTTTACTATAATAGAAATGTGAGATTTAATACAAATATTATTAATACATTTTTTTTAAATAAGCACCAATAAAAAACTAATATTATGACTTTCAAGATCCACTGCTTCTCTATCATCATCATTACCAACTCTTATTGATCTAGTTACAGGTTGAAAGTTTCTCCTATTTAATCCAGTTTCTATGACCTGCTGCTTTTCTTTTCAATATCACTCCACGAAACTTTATTATCTTATTCACCTTAGGTTTTTTCAATCTCTTAGCAACCAGTTTAAGGCTCTATCGATGATTATCTCATCTAGCTTTCTATCCAGCCTATTTTTATTTTAGCATCTGAATTCTTTCAATGATTTCATAATACACTGTTTATTCTCCCATTCATATATATTGCTTTCCATCTTTCTTTGTTTCTTTTAAGGTATATTTCTCCACATATTGTTATATAATCTGAAGAACTTCGTATTGCTTTTCTGTCTTATTATATAAAGAGCATGAAATGATAATCTTAATATAATCCAAAATTTACAACTTCTACAGATTTCTGATCAGCATTTCTTTCCTAAATCACAATACATCAAATGTTATTTTGGAAAAAAACAAATTTTTTTGATTTATTGTCAAATTCTTGTTCAATTGATTATTTTCTTAACCTACTATTGTCTAGAGTAATAATTAAAGAAAAAATAATACCTCTATAAATGATATAATTTAGTGAGTGCGAATGATAGAGAAAAGAGAAAAATAGAATTTAGTTCTGCTCATTTGCAACAAAAATAAGATTTTTTTGAGCCTTTTTCCCTCTCTTTTGCAGTTTATAAAGACATTAGAGTAATCAAAAAACTAACAGTTTTTAAAGTGATTTCCAGTTGAGAAAGTCAAAAGTATCTCAATTGATTATTTGAGTGCTATTGTTATAAGTTTCACACTGATATTCAAACAGAACTCAACTCTCTGTTGATGTTGTTATTAAAAGCACTTTTTGTAGTTTCACCAATTCAGAAAGGAGAAAAAGAAGTAGTTGCTGATTAAAACATTATTTACAAATCAATCTTTTACTCACAATAAAAGTATTTTTTATTAATATTAAACTAACTTCTATTCTTATTATTACTATTATCATTAATGAAATAAAATGATATATGAAATGAAAGATATATTGGGAAATGATAGTATCAACTACTAAAAAATATAATTAGCACCATTATACTGCTTGTTATTCACCAAAATGCAAGTTGTAATTCAAAACATTTTACATTTGAGAAATGTGTTTGCATATAATTTTAATAAGACTGTCCAAAAATTTGTGATGATGTTAAAAATTGGTAGTTATATATTGGAGTATTTCCATCATGTAGCTGAATTGCTAAATGTTTTTAGAAACATTCAAATTTTTTACTTTTCTGAATTCATTCAACTATTAGAAATCAACATGTAGGTTAGTATAGAACACAACATTTAATGTCATATTATTCTCTCTTCTTCAAATGTTTACATTTGATATCATTTCCAACTTTCTTAAACACTTAACAATACTATTTTTTACAGAAAAACTTTACTCTTACAGTTTCGACTGTCTATCATATGTAAATATACATGTGATACCATTTCCAACTTTCTCATACTCTTAGCAATACTATTTTTAAAATGAAAAAAATTACTTTTACAGTTTCGACTGCCCTGCAGTCATCATCAGAGATTTAAGTGTATAAGAAAGTTGGATGACTGCAGGACTATCAAAACTGTAAAGGTAAAGTTTTGGTGTAAAAAAATAGTATCATTAAGAGTATAAGAAAGTTGGAAATGATATCATATGTAAATATATAAATCAATAGATAAAAGAAAGGAGGAAGAAGAAGAAAATTGTATTACTTCTTTAGATGTTATCAGCCTGATTAGTAACAATACTAACATGAGATTTAATTCTGTTAAAGGTAAATATTTATCCATGAAGATTTTCCTGATTTCTGTTTTTTTCCTTTTAAAGGGCAAGGTTAATGTGTTGTTTCCAAATATTATACTAAATTAACATATGAAGTTATTTGCCATTGTCATGTAAGCAGCTTCTTCAACTTTTTTAGTTTACTTTTTCTTCTTTGCCAAATTGCTTTCCTTAAGGTCCTATCTAAACTATTATTACTAACAGTTAAATGAGGTTAAAAAAGTGTAAAAAGAGTTTGAGTTTTATAAAAACTTGTAATATTATAACTAAATGATGGAAATAGCTCAATATATAACTATAAATAATTTTATATCTTGATATTAGAGGTAATGTTTAAAAAATTAATATTGATACAGTTGTAATGATTAGATATTTGAAAGCTTTTTTATTTTTATTTCTGTCAATAGCAATCTTAACATTAAATTTTAAAACAGGCAAAACTTTCCATACAGTAGTGCCACTCAGTGCCAACCAGAGTAATCAATGGATGGCAGAAGGCTTGTGCATAAAATCCCAATCTAGTGCATACTCATCCAATATCCCCAGACTAGTTGCTGGCTTGTGGCCTTTGTCAGTGAGGAGCCTTTGGATCTGAGAGCACTGCACTTAGATCTTAGGATCTAATGCAACCCTCCAGCAGCCATCTTTTATCTCTACTTAACTACAAAACTATGAGAATAAAATTTGAAAACACAATAATATTTTCAATCTAAGCTCAATAGCTTATAGTCATATGGGTCTGAACCCAGTTCAGTACCCATACATTTTGGTGTTTTTGGCTCTTTAACAACCATCCTATTAGGCAGGATTGGTGTTAAACCACTAAACATCACATGATCACTATTTCCTATGTTAACACATTACTGTTATTAAATAGGCAAAACTCCATACAGTAGGGCCACTCAGTGACAACCAGACTAATCAATGGATGCCAGAAGGCTTGTGCATAAAATCCCAATCTAGTGCCTACTCATCCAATATCCCCATACTAGTTTCTGGCTTGTGGCCTTCGTCAGTGAGGAGCTTTTGGATCTGAGAGCACTGCACCTAGATATTAGGATCTAATGCAACCCTCCAGCAGTCACCTTTTATCTCTACTTAACTACAAAATTTATGAGAATAAAATTGAAAACAATAATATTTTCAATCTAAGCTCAATAGCTTATATAGTTTAGATCCAAAAGCTCATCACTGATGAAGGCCATAAGCCAGAAACTAGTCAGGGGATATTGGATGAGTAGGCACTAGATTGGGATTTTATGCACAAGCCTTCTGGCATCCATTGATTACTCTGGTTGGCACTGAGTGGCACTACTGTATGGAGAGTTTTGCCTGTTTTAATAACAGTAATGTGATAACATAGGAAATACACATCCATGTGATGTTTAGGGGTTTAACACCATTCCTGCCTAATAGGATAGTGGTGGCTATGATTGTTAAAGAGCCAAAGACAGCAAAATGTATGGGTACTAACTGGGTTCAGACCCATATGACTATATAAGCTATTGAGTTTGATTGAAAATATTATTGTGTTTTCAATTTTATTCTCATAGTTTTGTTGTTAATGAGAGATAAAAGATGGCTGCTGGAGGTTGCATTAGATCGTAAGATCTAGGTGCAGTGCTCTCAGATCCAAAAGCTCCTTACTGATGAAGGCCACAAGCCAGTAACTAGTCTGGGGATATTGGATGAGTAGGCACTAGATTGGAATTTTATGCACACACCTTCTGGCATCCATTGATTACTCTGGTTGGCACTGAGTGGCACTACTATATGGAGAGTTTTTCCTGTTTTAATAACAGTAATGTGCTAACATAGGAAATAGTGATCTTATGATGTTTAGTGTTTTAACATCAAATTTTTACAAGTAATCAAAGATAAATGAAAAAAAAATTTGATTCATAGATCAAGATTTTATATATCTTTACATTTTTTTTCAAAACATTATTTGCTAGAAAGAAAAACTTTGATAGACAGTTGTTTTATGAAAAAATTTCCAACTCAATTTCAAAGTTTGATTTTTTAAAATCTGGACTGTTTCATAATTCTTGTGATATGCCCATAGAGTTATGTAAAAGATGGAATGCAATTTTATTTTCATCAACTTTTCATTAGGCATGGCAATGTTCAGCCCAACTTCAAGGATGTAATTGTTGAATACAAATATATATTAAACTATCTACAATTAATTAAATCTCACAAGTTAATAATAATAACCATAGGAAGCCTAAATCCCAACATAATATTTTCATGTATTCCTTTCATCCATCCTAAAATGACAGTGCCAACTATTGATATAATAAAATGGCAGTTTGTGGAATGGTGGAACTTGGGAAAATAAAGTTATTTAAATGGAGCTAGTTTCATGGCAAAAAAAAAAAAAACGAACAGATACTAAAACCTAAGTTAAAAGGAATCTTCTATAAAGAATAAGGAAATGTCATTATTGATAGTTTTACATGATTATAATTGAGCTATTGCCGAAAAACATGGTAAAACTCTTTGCAGCTTTATGAAGAGAAAGAAGCTCACTAGTTTATGAAATGTAAGGGCAAACTATATTACCATATTACTTCGAATTTAAACTGCAGTAAGAAATATAAAAATGATTTTATAATAGGTATTGAAAAATAATAAGCATTTCTATTAAAAGAAAACTGTAAATGCCCCCCCCTCCCCCGATACTAACAACGGTCTGTCGTAGTACTATGTGTGTAGTAGGATTTTCAATTAGAAATAAATATAAAAATTATTTTGTAATAGGTATTGAAAAATAATAAATATTTTTATTTACTTAAGTAAGAATTAAAAGAAAAGTGCGAATGGATACCTCTGAATAAATTGCAGTCAATGATCGTAATATTATGCTTATGTGTAGAGTGTAAAGCAAAGACAGAAATAAGATAAAATATTTGTGTTTTGAATTTAATCTGCACCCTCATTTTACATTTTCAAAATTTAAATAAAAAGTGTAACTTAAATTCGAAGTAATATGTATAATGAAATCCACATTTCCAAAGACAACAAATAATCTTGTAATGCTATTATGTTAAATTAATTTTTAATAGATTCAAATTGTTATGATGCATTAAGTTATAATCATTGGCCAAGTTTAATAAAAACACACAGTAAAAATTTTAAGCACAAACTGTTTAATAAAAAACATTTCCTCATCATTTTCAATCCTTATTGATTTGCTTCATGATGAAGATCTCCAAAATTTTTCTAATATCTAGTCTCTCTTCTCCATATCAGACCAGCAAACATTCTTATTTCACTCAGCCATATCACATGTGGTCTTTTTGTAGCTCTTTTACAATCTTTTGGAATCTACTTTAATATTTTAACTGTCCATCTATTATCTCTTCTAGCATGTCCAGGTCTCTCTAATTATTTCAAAGATGTCAGTAATATGTGTTTGTTCTGTAACTTGTATATTTCATTTTCAATCCCTTCTTGTTCCACTTGACATACTTCTCTTCGTACTTTGCTAAATGATCTGGAGTCCCTATAATGCTCTTTTGTTGACTCGTAGTTTGAGATCCATAAGTAAGAACTGGTAAATCACATTAAAAGTCTTCGTTTTCAAAAATATAGGCATAATATTAAATTATTTCTACCCAAAGCACACCATCCAACTTTAATTCTACAATTAATTTCATTCATTATGTTTTCATCAGTATTAATAATTTGATCAAGGAATTTGTTGTTGATAACTTCACCTAATTCATCATTACCAATCTCTTTATTTTCTTTTTTGAGAAAATCCATTGAACTTAATAGTCTTTTCAGCATTTATCTTTCATGCTACTATCGTACTTTCATCTGAATAACTCTTGGAACATTTTCTGAAGGTCTGAATCATTATTTACAAAAACAATTACATGATCTGCAAAATCTAGATGATTTAAATAATCTCCATTTATTTTAAATTTTTTAGTTTCTCATTTTTTTAAAAAATAATCTTTATTTACTTTTAATCTCTTAGCTTCTTATTTTAACCAAAATACTCCTTGTTAAACTGGTATAAAAACTTTTGCAAATATGGAGTCACTTTGTCACATTCCCTTTTCATTGTTAATCTTCTTAGTATAGCATTTTGACAAATATTCTTCTGAATATGTCACTATCCTGGATCTATATTTTAATGATTCAATGCTTTTATTATTATAGAAATATTTATAGCATGAAATGCTTTTTTATAATCCGCAAATCCAAAACATAATGGCAACTCATATCTATGGATGTCATCCATTATGCTAAAACTATTTTTGAAGTCTGTTTTGATAGGTTAATGAATAAAAAAATTGCATTATTAATTCATAAAGAATTTTTACATTTTTTTTTAACTAAAAAAATGATTGCAAATAAAATCCTTTATAAATAGTACTATTTTTTTTGTTTTGTTATGTAATTGTTTTGATCTTAAAATGCTTTTATAGCCAACGTGTGTCAATTGTTTGGACACTCTCATTGATCTAAGTTTTAATTATTAATTCTAAATAATTTATGTGTGTTTATTTATAAAGAACAAACAACTGATTATAAAAAATCAACAAAACTTTTATAAAATTTTTTATAATGATTAAGTGTATTAATATAAATATGCACTTTATGACAGAATTTGTCAATTATACAAACTTCATCATAATTTGGGGAAAAACATTTTAAATTTTAATTAATTTACAAGCATTATTGATCCACTGAAGGATTAAGATCTCTCCAAATTTATTCCAGTTTCTTTGATTCATAATTTCTTCATTGATTTTCTTTATATTATCCATCCATCTCACATTGTCTCTTGGTAAGTCTTTCACAGTTTTTTCAGATCCAGTTTAAATCATCAGCCATCTTATATATCTTGTGCCATCTTTTTTAATTTTCAGACCAGTTCCATTTCATTCTTAATTTTATTAATAATGCCAATAATAACTGTTTGGTTTCTTAACTATGTATTTTACATTCAGTCCCTCCTTGTTATGCTAAATATATCTTTATTTTTTTATTGTTTGGCTTGATATTTCCATATTATTAACTTAGAAGTACTCTGAGAATAAAAGTTATAGTACTTCATTATATTTTATTAATCTAGGCCTAACTAATTATGCTTTCACAGAAACTTTACATGTTCCATAATGGATGCTATTTTAAACTTTTTTCTGGATAAAATAAGTTGCAACATATCTTCACACAGCAATAGTTGGAGGTTGAGTGAGTATTTTTAGTGATTTGTTTCAAAAATTTGCTTGTATTTTTTAACACACTGTGAAATAAGGTTTCATTATATCTAAATTTAGATTCATATTAATTGATAACTATTATTATTTTATAATTTTTATTAGATTAAATTTTATAATGTTCATAAATTATATCTTTATTAATTATTTAAATAAAAGTTATTCATTGATTTTTTACATTCACGGTGATTTAATCACAATAAGCTTTATATAAAAATATTATGTCAATTGATTTTAAAAAGTTAAATTTATTTTGTATGAATTGTAAATTTTTTTTTTTTTTTTTACAAATTTTACCTTGTATTTTGACGATATATTATGGCTATTTTTTTCTTAGTTATCCAGAAAACATTGTAAATAAATGCATAAACTTCTATTTCTTTCCAAAAACTTTATTTCCATATATTAACTAATGAACATATATATAAATTCACATGTTATACATTTACAACGTTTCAACTGTTTTTTACATCCCTACAGTAATTTTCAAGGATCTACAACAAAAAATACATATCTTTACATAATACTCTAAATACAAAATCTCTTGTATTAACATTAACACATCAAATTCATTATAATAAAACATATTAATTATACATAATTATGAATACTTAATATGTTTTATTATAATAGATTTGATATGCTAATGTTAATATAAGTAAAAGATTTTGTATTTAGAGCAGTGTTCTTCAACCCTTGGTCCACGGCCCGGCACTGGGCCACGAAACTTTTCTGCAGGTCCATGTACTAGACGGAAAAAGTTTGTAATAACAAATAATAAGAGTTTAAACTTTTAATTAATATAGCCGATTTTTATTTATTTTTTCATCTCATTTTTACCCAATTAAAAAAAAAAATAAATCAGAACTAAAACAAAATCTAATCAATCATTCATAAATTAATTTATTTTTCTAGTTATCACAGATGTTTATGGGGGGGGGGGGGAGAATTAAATTTTTTATTACTTTTCTAAAAAAATTAAAAAAAAAAGTTTTTTATTATATAAACTCTCTCTCTCTATATATATAAAACTTTATCTTATATATTTAACATTGTTGTTTTGATCACTTATAACAACTATGCTTATCTTTAAGAAAATTTATCTATAGACTTCTGCTGGTCTGCGAAATCTTATCCTTATTTTTGCTGGTCTGCGGAACCTTATCCTTATTTTTACCGGTCCGGTCCACAGGTGTGAAAAGGTTGAAGACCACTGATTTAGAGTATTATGTAAAGATATGTATTTTTTGTTGTAGATCCTTGAAAATGACTGTAGTGGTGTAAAAAACAGTTGAAACTTTGGAAATGTATAATATGTAAATTTATATATATATGTTCATTAGTTACTATATGGAAATAAAGTTTTTGGAAAGAAATAAGAAGTTTATTCATTTATTTATAATATTGGAGAACATATATATTTTAAAAGAACAAAAAAGTGATTGTTTAATTTGTCATTGTATAATGATAATATTATAGTGTAATGTATATTGTTATCCAGCAAAGTAAAATGTAAAAATGATAACAAAGAAAATAAATGAAATTTGCAAAATAGAATGTTATATTACTACATTAATCAATAATATATCTCTATTATAAATATAAGATACTTATTAACCTTTCCTTATGTTACTGTAATATATATATATATGTTGTTTCAAAGTATAGAAAATGGGTTTAAAAACAAATAATATAAATGTATAGGTTATTATATATATATATATTATTTTTATAATTTAAATATATTATATACATTTAATACTATATTTTGCAAATTTAATTTGTTTCTTTTTCCTCACATTTATATTTTACATTTTTCTATTTAAGCAAGAATATATAATTTTTGATAGTGATAATAAAATATAGTCGAAACATCATATAAAATTTGTAAAAAATGCTTCATATAAAATAAATTCATATTTTTTTAAAAAAAGGATAGAGATGTTCTATATATTATATTTGAATTATATAATTCAAATCCATACTAACCTGAGGCTTAATAGAAGATTATTTGTTAATATACTTACATATTATTTAGTGTTTTGATTACTATCTATAATTATATTATTTGAGAATTAGAAATTTTGTTATCTTACTTACTAAGATTGCATGAAAATGAGTATTAATTGAAAATATGATGCTTACATTGTTATTGTTTAAATTAGTAAACATTTCAATTCCGATTTTTGATTCCCCAAAGTGATGCATCTTTTTGAATTGGTTTACTAAATTGCTCAGCGTCCAGAATTTAATTAAAACTGTTAAACTTAATTTAAACTATGTTAATTAAATTTTAGTTGTAAGTAATGACAATCTACTCTGATTTCACCATTTCCTGCAATTTGATTGGTTGAGTTTGTTGATATGCATCCCATCGGTTTAAGCATAAAATAATAGATTGAGTGTTCTTTTTATCTCAAACACTCTTGCTATTTTAAAAGTAATTATTGAAGAAAAACTCTTTTAAGTAATTTTGCTGTGTTACATGAAACTCTGCAATAATGAAATCAATTATACAATAATTTAAAAAATAAATTAAAAAAATAAAAAAGTATAGAAAGTGATGCGGAATATTATCTGATTAGAAATCGCTATGGAAAAATATTACTTCAAAAATAACGTCTGAAGATAATCAGTCTAAAATAAAATTTTATTACTGAACCTGGCATTTTATTAAGTCTCTTGATATCAGCTGAATTTATTTATAAGTTAATGATTATACTAAGTTGTTATAACGCGATTCTTACGAAGAATTGATTTTTTTAATATTTTGGTTATAGGTTTAAATAGTTATAAACCAAATCTAATAAAGAATTATTATTATTATTATTATTATTATTATTATTATTATTATTATTATTATTATTATTATTATTATTATTATTATTATTATTTTAAAAAATCAAACATGTGGATCTGAGATTGAATTCTAAACAGAAAGAAAACATCTAAAGCAAAATACATGAATGAGAGTACAAATAGGTCTTATTGAAAGTATATGCTGCAGTGGAACTGGAGTGGACCTATTACTAGAAAAGATGATAATGATCAGACATTTAAAGGTTTAAATTTGATTTCAAGAGATTGCAAAAGACCTAGAATGATCACACATGAGATGGATGGATGAAATACAGAAATTTTTTGATGTGCACAAAATTGGAGAGAACTTCATCTTGCATTGGATCTATTATACTTGAAAATGGTAATGATGTTTTTGTTGTCTACCATTTATTAGGGAATATAAGAAAAGCAAGATATCTTTTAGCTATATATATATATATATATATATATAGCTAAAAGTATAGGGCATATATATATATATATATATATATATATATATATATATATATATGCCCTATACTTTTTTTAGCATATAGTGATAGTTTTAGAGTTTAGTAAAACAATTTTTTAAGTATTTCTAGTTGAGGAAAGTAAAACAAAAATACATATAATTTCTGTTGCGTAAGATTATCCTATTGATGTTTTCAGTTTGTTATTCTGAGCAGCAACTAAACATATGATTATCAATCATTGTATAGTGGTATAGTTTTTACATAGAACTTGCTTATTTTGATCTTTTTAATTTTGTTGAAAGCACTAATGTAGCTAATCTCTCGGTTTTTATGCTTGTTAGCAGATTTTTTAAAGAAATAATATTTAGAGCAGTAACAAGTAATGTATATTCATTTATTTATGTTCTGTGTTAACGTTTATTATATCTATTTAAATATGTGTTTGAGTGAATAAAAGATTGTCTGTTTAAATGTTACTTGGTCTATACTCTCTCTTTTAACGACATTAACAGTAATTTGAAGATTAAAAATAATTTTCCTATGTTAAATGATGCTGCTCTGGATCCCTTGATCAGAAGTGAGCTAGCCTGGGTATATTTCAAGCAGTTTGTATGCCTGTCGTCTGGGCATGCTTGTTATATATATATATATATATATATATATATATATATATATATATATATATATATATCAAATGTATGGCTGGATGGTGCCTGAGACATGTTCTCAAATCAAATAAAGTGTTTTGGGTGGCAGGTGTTGTCCTAGCAGTATGGATGGGTGCTATAGTTAGGAAATATGGTTATTGTTGTGCTTTTGTGTAGCTTCGATCTGGCTGTATCATTGTTGGTTAATATATCAATGGTATTCTACTCCTCTGCTTGAGTGCGTTCCTTTGTCGCAGGTGTTAAGAAGAAAAGATAAGCATATAAAGTAAACTATAATAAAGTATAGATATTAATAAATAACAAATATATCCCAAATAAATAAAATAATAATATTTTAAATATAATAAAAATAATAATGTATTAAGAAATCATAAATAGTTTGTTAAAGGTGTCGGATGCATTACAATATATATATATTAAAAAGAACGAAGAAAAAATGAACCATAGGCTTGCATGTGAAATAATGTCGCAAGTCTATGGATAGTGGATCTTGTTTGTTAATAGAATGGGAGAATGATCTGAACACAGAAACCATGAAAGAATTTTAAAGAGGAACTTTTAAGAAGGAAATTTTAAAAATAGACCTCCTCCCCCTATCACTATAAAATATATACAGTTATATAAATAAATTAAAAGTGATTGATGAAAAAAAAATAATTTTTTTTTGGCTTGGAATAATTTGCTTCAAAGGGAAAATATTTTTATATTGAAAATATTTGATATATGAATAGAAGGAATTAGTGCTGTCACTCACTAGAGTTTTCACAGTGTATATTAATAATTATTTTGACAGAGTATATTAATAATTAGTTATAATATATATTAAATCATTATCAGTTCTTTTTTGTTTAATAGATTAACAAGTCAGCTAATAAAATTTATTTATTTTTGCTAATTATTAAACAGTATTTTTTTATTGCTTTTATTTTTTGTTTTTCTCTTTAAAATTTTGTGATGTCATATAAGTTAATGAAGAAATCAGTAAAGAAGAATATCTGCTATCTATATTTTTGGATAAATATATATGTATAATTAGAAAAACCTTTTGTTATTGAGTTGATATTACAATGAAGATTTTTTTTTTAATAAAAGAGGATTACATTTACAGAATGTAGTATGATTTTTTCTTTGACCCCAATATAAAACAGTTGAGAAAATATAAAGTAAAAAGCTATTTGCTTATAATTTTTAACAATTGGGTAATTATCATAATTCAGTAATTTCTGTTTTCAATTATAATAAATATATGAAGCATTTCTATCATTTTAGATATTTGTGCATAACAAATGGAAATGGCTAAGTTATTAGGATTTGAACATGACAATTGAATATGGCTAAATTATTTGCTGAAAGCTAGCTAGTTAGCATTCATAATTACAATTTATCACTTTTTACTGGATTATATATATACACATACACACATATATATTAATAATATTTCATATATAAGAAATTTTAAAAAAGATAAATTAATTCTTTTAATCAAAGTTTTTTTTAAAAAAATATATAGTTTTTCAATAAAGTAATCTTTTTGTCGTCTAGGTTTGTGAAAAAATAATATTTTTTTACAGTATTTTTAATAATATATATTTTTAAAAATTATAAAAATGTATTAGAAAAAAAGATTTAAAAATGTATTAGAAAATAAAAAAAGTGGAAATGTTCCGTTAACGCTAAAAAAGCAACAACCTATATTTGATTAAAGGTAATATTACGATCACATCCCATCTCCAATTGCTTGTAAAACATATATATAAACAAAATTTTTATTTATTTATTAAATATATCACTATTGGTAACCATTTGTTGATGAGTTTAGCTATCCTAAAAAAAAAAAAGAACGTGCCCCCCCCCCCACTGCCAAAAATTGGATCGCTTTTCTGATCTACACCCAAAGTAATCAGATCACAAATAAATCCACATATAAAACAATATGGTTCTTTAAATGTCCTTATTTCAATCTTGTATGTTATCTTTCAGCTTTCTTTCTGAAGCACATCTTGAAACCTTTAAGTACATTTATCTAATTGTAGTTTTCAAATATATTCTATTTCTTCATAAAAACAATCAATGTTGGATCTTTTTAGATTGTCTGTAATAAATTTTGTAATATAAATGCATAAAAATAATATTCAGAATTCACAAGATACTGTTTAAAGTTTTATATTGTGTCATAAATAAATATTGTTTATGTAGTTTAAAAACATAAAGGCTTATTAAATGAATTGCATTTAAAAATAGCAAAAAATGTCAAAATGCCACTGTTGGTGATCAAGTGTCATCTGTTCATCATAGAAATTACTATCTAGTTAATCTTTTCCTATCCTTAAGGAAAGAGCTTAACCTACTTATTGTTAGTATTATGTAATTTGATTAATAAATAGGTGCTATCTGTCTATTTTTTTGAAAATCAGTGATCCACAACATGGAATGTACAATTTCCAATTGTTGAAATCAAAAATGCTTAGGAAACATGAAAAAATATGAATAATGGTAGATAAGAGGACAATCAACAGATAAGACACAAATTAAAAGTTACTACAAATTTAAATTATTGGCTTAGCTTCTCAAAGCTTTCTGATCTCTAGTATTAATTTAATTGCCTTCCAATTAATTAATATGACAATTACTTCTCAAATTTGAGATATTAAACTTTTATTCTTTCTGTGATATACGCTTTAATTAAATTTAGTGCTCTCTAAATAAACACATTTTAAACTTAATAATGTTACCACTCATTTTTGCTTCTATAAACAATCAATAAATTGGTTTAGTTAATACATGTTGTAGGGGACAATTTGTATTATTCTGAAAATCACATCAACATATTTTAAATTAAACATAAATAAATCAAAATTTGTGAAATTATTTGATTGAGATGACCAGTGGCAGTTTTTTTTCTCCATCATTTAATCTTAAAAACGTCTTATTTTTCTCCTTTTTTATTATTTTCGTGATTGATTGATGGGCGAATCTCTCTCTAAACATTATGTTATGAACAAGCCACTACAATGCACATATTTGGTGACATGTCCCACCCAAACTCATTTTTCACTCTTCTTAGCATCTAAAACTTTTCTTAGCTTTCTAAACACCCAAATGTTGATTGTGGTGGTGTGTATATATGATTACCTCTACCAGTCCTTTAAATAATAAACAGTAAATTCTTTTGGATCTTCTTTATGTCTCTTCTATTTGTTATTTTAAATTTTAGATTAACTTTTTTAATGATTTTTTTAACCCCACTATTTTTTATTTACAGTTATATAAATTTGAAATAGCACAACTTTATTTTGCTAATGTAAAGGGTACAATTTATAGAAATGGGCTATTAAGGGAGGAAATCCACGTAAAGAAGATTGAAAACCTCTGCTATAAATAACAAAATAAAACAATATAAGATTAAATAAAGTTTCCAAATTATTGAGATTTAAAACGTATGAGTATTGGGAAATTTTCCTGAAATTGTAAAAAAAAAAACAACTAATGTATATTTTGTGTGTGCGTGTTGCATATATTACACAATTTATTATTTTATAGGAAGTTAAATGGACATTTGAATGACATTAAAAAAAAACGTTGAAACTAAATGATTTATTTGTAGTTTTATTGAAGGGGGTGGAAGCATATTTATACATGACAATTTATCATTTATTTTTTTCATCTTGATCTGCATGATATTCATTTACACATGGCACAAAGAAGTGATAAACTGCGAACTTCACTTTTCCTGTAACTTAAACTGGTGTCACTGTTAGAAGATACTAAGAGGTATATTCATCATCTACATACACTAGGTATATATAAAGCATTTTTCTACATTTTGATTTCCTCCTCGGTAGCTGCTTGAGAACGCCTCAGAAGTGGAAGGAATGAGAAGCTGTTCTCTCTCATTTGGTTTACTGGATTTGTTTTTACTTAGCTGGCTTGTTAATAGATTTGTAATTATAGTCTCAATTTTCCTACATTAACGTTCAGAAACATTTACCATACATGTGGGATATTCCTATTATATACATATAATTATAAAGTTTAAGGCATTTGCAGAAATGTGTGATTGAGAAAATTTTATTTAAAATATGCCATTTAGGTAATGATTTTTTTTTTAAAAATAGGTATTGCTTTCAGCTAAGAAAAGCTTTGATATTAGTAATATTATTATTATCATCAAGATTAATATATTTATGAATAAAGCATATTTGTAATTATATCTTGGATTGTTTCCATCATGTAATTGAATGATTAAATGATTTTAGAAAAATTCATACTTATATTTATACTTTTCCAAATACATTCACCTGTTAATAATAACATGCAAATTACTATAGACCATAATGTTTTCCATTCGGATTTTTTTTTTTTTTCATCAGATGTTATTGATCTGATCAGTAACAATCAAGCACAGAGATTGAAATGATAACCTTTAGGTTTGTGTATATTGAATTATTTAGTCTATTCTGCCCAAGACAGATATCAGTCAACATTTCTAAATCGTGTTCCATATGTAAAAGGAACTACAGACAGTATCGGACGTATATTAAAACACGATAATATAGATACAGCATTTTCTGCTCATCAAAAGATCAGCAATATAATAACCAAGCCTAAGGATTCAATCCCTCTTGAATCTCATGGTGTCTATTAAATCTCATGTAAAAATTGTAAAGCTTCTTACATAGGTATGAGTAATCGTCGCATCAGTGTTAGGAGAGATGAGCATGCTAATGCAGTTAAACAACACTCATCATCAGCAGCACTCTATACTATAGATTCAGGTCATAAAATTGATTTTTCTAGTATCAGGATCATATCCAGATGTGATAATCTCTACCAATGCAAAATTAGAGAAGCCATTGAGATACTTAAAAGGCCAGATTGTATCAATAAGCGAGATGATACATGCAAACTTCCTCCTATTTGGAAAGATTTTTTTAAAAAACATTCCTAAATTTAACATTTTTTGCTATTGGTGGAATTTTAACATTTTATTCAAATCAGTGATTGTAGCGCCTCTACAACCGTCTTTCTACCTTTTATAACTCTGTGGATGGCTTGTGTGACTAAGTCGAAACGTCAGTATATTAATATTAAAAGTTTTTAACACGGATGAACCTGCAAAATATATATATATGTGTGTGTGTGTGTGTAGGACATGATGATCTAGACCAACTGATGAATGATGATTCAGTATGAAATATGTATATTGGAGATCATTAATCTTTTTTACATGTGTGTTGTCATGTGTATCGGTTGTAGGAGATAATGTGAATAGCTAAAGAGAGCTTGAAAGTCTGTGTTCGTTTCCTCTATATATTAATTATACTTGTATTTAAATATTACAAATATCAATGAATCCATAATCTCAAACTCCATTATATCACTCTGATCTATAACTACAAAAATTTTAGACCATTCTCTCTCTCTCTGTCTCTCTCTTATATTTCATAAAGACTCATCAATTGAGTTAGAGTGATTAATTAAACACTTGGAGGAGCTTCATGTCCACATTGATAGTTTGATATTTTTAAAATATCACTTTCTCATGATTATAGTTTTTTATTTTTGTTTTCAGAACAATACTTTTATATATGAATAAGTTATTGCTTATTTTTTTGGCATAATTCCTCTTCTAAAGATATGTTAGCAATTAAGATAAAAAATGCTATAACCATTTTTATTATTAATGGTAACATTTGCCATTGTTTATTATAATCAAAATAATTTTTATTGTCCTGCTTAATTTGGCAGAAAAAAAGTTGAGGACTTTGGAGTATCAAGTCCTTGGTCACCAGTTTCATGTTTGTCATTTCAATGCTCAAACTTTTTATGAACTCCCTTGCAATAAGTCACTAAACTATTAGAAAACAGTTCATTTTAGGATCTCATCTTTAGTGTTTCAACATAAAATAATTAAGTTTTTATATAATCCTAATTTCATTTATTTGGATTCATCCAATGTCAGTAGCAACTTAGGAAAAAATTTGAAGATAAGGTTTAAAAAAGTGTTTATATAATTCTTTAAATTATAATATATAATGGAGTTGCAATATACATTATATTTTGTTCCAAACTTCCTTGCTTACTTCATATAACACATATAATAGTAAATGTTTTGCTGATAAGCTTTGATTACAATACAGTAATAATTGTTTATTGTAAATAGACAGTACAATAGTTTTTAGCATGCACAGTTATACTATATATAACAGACAGTTTTTCATGTGCATAATACGCATTTATATATTAAAATTATAATTTAAACAAAATTTACAAAAAAAGTAATATAGTTATTAATAAAAAAAAAAGAGAAAGCACATTTACAGATATATTTATAGTATTGTGTGTTTGTTCAATTGTTAATATTAATTAAAAAAATAAAATTTAGTTTATGATGCAGTGCAATACTGCCAAACGGAATATTTTCTACATTTCATTTCAACCAAAAAAACTTTCCTTACTTTAGTAAAAACTTTAGCTGTTTTAGGAGCTCAAACAACAGTGACATGGAATCTGTTTCTTCCTCTTTTTAATTTCATTCTTTTGAAACACAAAGCTTCAGAATACAACTTTTTTATCTTTCATTACTAAATCAATGGTTTTTATTTTCACATTTAATGAAAGTATTTCACAATTTTTTTGATTTATTGTTCAATGTTCTATAAAATACTTAAGATATGATAGTATTGTATACAGTATAAAACTGTTTGAAAAAAAAAACATGCAAAGAAAAAATTCTGTACATATTCTTACAACCATAGTACTAAATTGTATTTAATTTATGTAGACAATATGATTAATTATGCATTATATTTACTGAGAAAAAATGGCTGCCACTGTTCCAAGATAAAATGTAATTAAATACATAATTTGAGATTTGAGAGAATGATATTTAATGAGTAAAAAAAATGGTTGCCACCTTAATGTGATTTTCAAATTTAATGCTTGAAAACATTAATAATTTTATTATTTGTTTGTTTACATTTTTTTTTTGTTTATTCATTTGGGGGGAGGGATAGCTATAATTGAAGTTGTATACATTGATAACATTGTAGCTTCACTGTATATCTTATTTTTTTCTCTATTATCTAATTACCTAGAGCCTATTATGGTTTTGCCATAATGATATATCTAATCATAGAAATAAAAAAACAATTTCAACTGTTTAAAATACAGAAATGTGTCTTAGGGTATATATATTTATGAATATATATTGCAAACAATAGCAAATAACTACTGATTATAATTTAATGTCTTCACTGGATCATAGCATTCTATTATCTACTTATTGCAAGCTGCTTTCAGCATACATGGAATGTGACATTTCATTAAGCTGATGAATAAAAAAACATTTTTTTTTCTAGTACTATGACTTGATCAGATTAGTATTACTGTATTGACTGTAAAAGAAAAATGAGATTAGAATTTGATGCTTTCATCAATAATGAGAAAAGTGTTATAAATTTATGTGCTCTTTGCTCATAGTATACCACTTAACATTAATGTGCATGTGTTTTCATTCACTTTGAAATGATGAAATGCATATTTGATTTACATAAGGGATGCAATTCTATTAATCTAACACTCTAAGTTCTCCATTGTTTCTCAATTACTTGATTTGTTGTTTTAATTAGACAAGCAGAAATAATTGTAATTACATATCTTTAATCATCCATATCTGCTAACTTAAAAAAGTGTTAAATATAAATATTAAATATTATAAATAACAATGACAACTCTATAATTAAAGTATGATAAATTAATAGCACTACTAATACTATATGTTTGGAGAAAACCTTGAAAATATTAGTATTAACTATAATTTATTAAATACAGTAATATCTGGTAAAATGAAAATCCAGTAAAGATAGTTTTCTTTTTTTAGTATTTAGTTTTATTACTGCCTAGCATACTTTCAATATATTTACTATATCATATTCTTGGCATCAAATGCCTGTTAATTTTAATTTATGTATTGGATATATACACTTAAAATATATTATTAATTCCCATAGTAAAGTTTTTCATTTGCTAACATGTGTCATTTTATTTAAACTTTAGTTTTTGTTTTCCTTATACTTTTACTTACAAAATATTGAAAACAGTATAATAAAGCTATTGAAAGTCATATAGTGTTCATATTATCTAGGATTATTATTTTTTTAGGTATTTACTTAAATGAGTGTTTCCCCCTCCATTTTATGTTAATATATATATATATATATTTCTGTACATTAATTATTTTTTTTACTATTTGTTTATTATAAAGTGTAGCTGTTTAGAAAATTTGAGACGATCTTATAATATTGTGTAGATGTAATTGTCATTTTATATGTAAAACATGCATATACACACATTTTGATAGATAAAGATGAATGTTATACTGTAATACTTTTCAACAGTCAATCGTGAAATTCTTTTTGTTAGATTTTACTCATTTGGTTACATTGTGACATAAATATTGCATACAAAATGATGCATTGCTTGGATTTTAATATTCAGTGAAGCAACATTTTCGGATATAAATATTACTAAATTAAAAATTCTTGAACCAATGGACATCTTGACTAAGGTTTATGATTATCTATTTTCTTTTTTAATTCTGATTTAAAGAAAAAGAAAGTCAAATCAGTGCAATATCAAAATTCTCATTGTTAATTATATTTTTTAGTTTTGTTTTTGTTTCATTATAAATGCCCATGTGTTGATTTGGAATCAAATTCTAGCATTACCCCCTCCCCCCCACTATGTGAATAGGTGATAAGATCACTCTGTTAACATATAATAGCTTTAATTTGTAAAAAGTTGAATAACCCTGCATTTTAATAATGTCTTTACTGTAATGGCTTTTCATTTTAATGTTGCTGCTATTAGCCAATGCATACATGAGCTTTTCAGTAATATCAACTAGTATTTCTAACTATCTTTATGTTTGAAAGATTCACATATTTTTGCAATTTGTCAAACTGTATAAAGTTATTAAGTATTATGTTACTATTTAATGTTTTTGTATTATATTTCTCTCTAATGTTTTTGAAAAATAAAAGTTATAAACTAGGTAGATGCTAGGTTATCCGGAAATTATTACTGGAAAAAATAATTGTGAGCATCCCTTTACAAAAGAAAGAATTGGAAAAGATATATTATCTGCTTGGAAGATATTGTCACAAGTAACTGTTTATGAATATATATATATACACCCGGGTCTCTTTTTATGCGGACTTATTTAACACGATTTTGAAGTTACGCGATTCGTCTTTCACCAGAAGTCGAAGTTCGATAATGCGCTATTACTTTAAATAATAAATTTCGCGTACTTACGTTATATTGAAAGTAATAGCACATTATTGGAATTCTACTTTCATCTTAGTAATTTCAATATTTTCAGTGCCTTATAATAGTAAGATTTTATGCAATAATGAAATTAAAATCATGATTTCCACATTTTATGTATACACACATTAAATTTTACGAGATTATAATGTAAATTTGTTCAAACATTGTGCGTGTTAATTTTGCATTTTAAATCACATTCTGTTTTTGCTTTTTAAAAAAGAACGTAATCAATTATTAATCATTTAGTGTCCACAAGTTTATTTTTAAAAGGTGAGTAATAGCAGTGGGCACAATTAAAAATTAAAATCTGATTTTTAATTGTAATTAACAATTTAAAAATTACTTACGGGTGACTTGAAATTAATGTGATGTAAAATGAAATTTGATTTTTAAACAGAATTGAAAATTAAAGACAAAAATAAGAATTTAATTTTTAGTTGTTAGTTTTAATTAAATTTTTCCCAGCAGTGGTGAATAAATGTCTTTTTATTATCATAAGTCTAAGTTCATAAACAATTAATAAAATCATCGTCATCATCAACAGAAAACCATTAACTCAACATGAGAGTGAACTTGGCGCTAATTGCTGAGATATTCTTGACTTTATTTAAGGAGAAGCCAAATACATCACATCACATCACATGAGAATCTGATTTTTTATTAGTTTGCAAACGAACGTCTTTTTGGGCAAATAGCGATAATAATTAAAACATGTATAAAAAAATGTAAATTACTGTACTGTAAATTATGCATAAAAATATATTATTTTGAATAAAATTAAATATTATAGTTAAAAAAAGTTTAAGATGTAATATGTTGGACTATTTCCATCATTTATGAGTGAATATTGAATGTATAGAAAATTTTAAACTTTATTTAAACTTTTCAAATACAAACAACTTGTTAGTAATAACACACAAATAGACAATACAGGTTAGTAATTACACAACGTTTCGAGTAGTATTATTCTCCACTCTTCTTCAGGTGTTGCTGGCCTATATGCACAGTGACAATATTCGCTTAGAAGTTGAACTCGCACCTTTAGATTCTTGTATATTGAATTTAAGGCAAACGCTCTACCAACTGAGCTATTCTGTCAAAGGCAACATATAGTAGAAATTTGATATATTTATACTTGAGGGTTGGTTCAAATCCTCCTGAGTCCTTCAATTTTTTTTTTTATAACAAGTCTAATTTTTTTATTTTTTCCCAAGAGCAAGATTAATTAGAGGCTTTCATACATTGTGTATTGCCACACTGGGTTGACTTATAGGATTATTTACCATTGTCATATGAGCAGCTTCCTTGAATTTTCTAATAGATTGCAAGGTTTGATGCTTGATAAACCGCTGAACGTTTATACTCTCTCTCAATAAAGCCTCATTTGCTCTCTGAATAATTTTTTCAGCTCTCTTGGAGGAAATAGGAGGTTTTAACTGCAAACCCTTAGGGATAAATAGGAGGTTTTAACTGCAAACCCTTAGGGATAATCCCTTCTGATTTACATTTACATACTTTCTTATGTAAATGTAAATCAGAAGGGATTATCCCTAAGGATTTCAGAAGGGATTATCCCTAAGGGTTTGCAGTTAAAACCTCCTATTTCCTCCAAGAGAGCTGAAAAAATTATTCAGAGAGCAAATGAGGCTTTATTGAGAGAGAGTATAAACGTTCAGCGGTTTATCAAGCATCAAACCTTGCAATCTATTAGAAAATTCAAGGAAGCTGCTCATATGACAATGGTAATTAATCCTATAAGTCAACCCAGTGTGGCAATACACAATGTATGGAAGCCTCTAATTAATCTTGCTCTTGGGGAAAAAAAAAAATAATAATTAGACTTGTTATAAAAAAAAAAAAATTGAAGGACTCAGGAGGATTTGAACCAACCTTCAAGTATAAATATATCAAATTTCTACTATATGTTGCCTTTGACAGAATAGCTCAGTTGGTAGAGCGTTTGCCTTAAATTCAATATACAAGAATCTAAAGGTGCGAGTTCAACTTCTAAGCGAATATTGTCACTGTGCATATATAGGCCAGCAACACCTGAAGAAGAGTGGAGAATAATACTACTCGAAATGTTGTGTAATTACTAACCTGTATTGTTTATTTGTGTGTTATTACTAACAAGTTGTTTGTATTTGAAAAGTTTAAATAAAGTTTAAAATTTTCTATACATTCAATATTCACTCATAAATGATGGAAATAGTCCAACATATTACATCTTATAATATACCATCATTACAAACCTTCAGACAAATATTAAAAAAAGTTTGTCTTGTATCATTTTTTTTCAAATTTGAAATTTTTTATTAGTCATATTTTATTTCCTTATTTTTTTTTTTTTTGCGCGAATTTTAAAGTAATTTTACATTGGTGCTTTGCTTTTATGCGAAGTTTGAAAAATCAGACCGCACCGCCCCCCTTTTCAATGTAAGTTATGTATATTTTTGCGCGATTTTGTTTGCGCATTTTTTCTGAGGAACATATCTATCGCATAAAAAACGAGACCCAGGTGTATTGTAATCGTTATTCAGCAGATAGATGGGCTTCTTTTTTTTAATGAGCATTGTGGTCAATTTGACAAGTTTAAAGATATAATAATGAATGAGTAATATTAATATTAATATATTACAAGGTAAAACAGAGCAACAGTGAAAAGGTAAATATTCCTAAACTAAGTATTTGAAGTTATTATATTTTTAGGTATGATTTCTCACTATTGGTGGTTGACAATGGGCTGGCTATTTGGAAGAAAAAAATACTTAGTCAGATGGAAGGAACCTCTTTCCCATTTCTGCACACACAAAAAAAAAATAATTTTTTTTTTGCAAAAGATTTATCTCATTAATCACCGTAAAAATGCAAGATCATATATGTAATAAGAAATTGATTTAGGAAACCAAAGCATTATTTTTAATAGTTTTTTTATATATATTATATTATTTTTAATAGTTGTTTACAAAATCTGCCTAAATTGCAGAAATAAAGATATGAATATACCAGTCTCAATAACTGAAACAGTTATTTTTTTTCATGATAATTTCCAATAATTTCATGTGCAATTAATATATATATACACATTAGCTGCTTTGGAATATAAATAGTCGACAGTTGAATGTGTTGCATTTCTTTCAGTAATTACATTTATGTATGTAAATAGCATCATATATAAATATTGTAATAAATGGTATGTGATGTAGATGATATGCATGTACTATTCTGCATTAATTTGGTAAGCTAATGAAATAATGAAATGGTAAGTTATAGACTGCCTTTGAGTATGTTACACATTGAATTACTGATTACATAATTGAATTAAATAGTAATAATCAACCATTAAGCTAATGCACACGCGCTTTGTGGATTTTAATTATAAATGAATACTCTCACTTTCCAAACACATGATAAAGTCTTTGTGAAAAGATAGAATGAATCATCTATCCTTTCAATCCAAATGTTTAAGTATGGGCAAATCTTTAGCATTTGGAAATGAGAGCGTGAAGATATTAAACAATCACTTTAAATTACCTTTACTATGCCCGAATGAATGACACTCATTTCCAAATGCTTAAGATTTGCCCATACTTAAACATTTGGGTTGAAAGGATAGATGATTCATTCTATTTTTTCACAAAGACTTTATCATGTGTTTGGAAAGTGAGAGTATTCATTTATAGTTAAAATCAACACAGTGCATGTGCATTAGCTTAATGGCTGATTATTACTATTTACAGTTTAAAAACATTGTGCTATATAAAATAAATGTCTTATTTATATATGTTTAATTTCAACTAAGAATGTCATCATAAATTCTAGTAAGTTTCGCAAGCATCATTCATTCAGGCATAGTAAAGGTGATTTAAAGTGATTTTAATATCTTAAGGCTCTCATTTCCAAATGCTTAAGATTTGCCTATACTTAAACATTTGGGTTGAAAGGATAGATGATTCATTCTATTTTTTCACAAAGACTTTATCATGTGTTTGGAAAGTGAGAGTATTCATTTATAGTTAAAATCCACAAAGCGCATGTGCATTAGCTTAATGGCTGATTATTCCTATTTACAGTTTAAAAACATCGCACTATATAAAATAAATGTCTTATTTATATAATTGAATTAATTAAATTGAGAGTAGTCCTTCATGTTAGGAACTCAATATTATAATATATCTATACTGAATAAGTAGTAATGTTTATTCTTTTAGCTAAGTTAAGGCTTATATTTCATATTTTCTGGAAATATATATATTTTTTTATCTAGGCACCACAATATTTATAAAATTGATTAGTGATTTAAGGCAGGTTATTATTCAAACACATACTTTGTTGTTACTGTATTCTAGTCTGAATTCAGTGGAGAAACTTGAGTCCACTGTGATACAATTAACAATTATAAATAAGGAACAAAGAAATACCAAGAGTTAATAAAAATAATCATATTCAATTAACAAATTAATAATACTTATTATTGTAGTTAATTATGTACATGAAAGTATATAATATTAACATTAAATAAAAGAAGTATATCTATTATATATTTGTAAAAAAAAAAAAACAATTTGTTTTTAAAATGACTATATTTAATTATCCTATAATTCTATAAATATGATTTGATGAAATAATATTGGCTTGAAATAATGTAAATATTAAATACATTAATTTACATATTTCTGCAAAGTTCCATAAACATTAAATAATTTAAGTTTAGGAACTTTTATAACTTTGAAATTTCAATTCAACTCTTTAAATGCTTATTATTTTTTCTTCGGACCCCCTTCCCGGCCTCTATTTGAATATGATTTATTGTAATGTCTAGATATAAAGTGACCGTTATAATCTGGCTTTGTATTTGAATTGTTTGACTATTGTCTATGTAATCATTGCGCGCATAGTTTTTATTTTTATAAATAATTTATATAAAAAATAATTGTTAAGAATAGCATCTCTGAAGTAGAATGATAAAAATATAATAATACATTTATTTTTACTGATCTATCTGTTGAGGTAATACTACCATAAATATATATATATATTTTAACTGTAATAATGAAATATATCTAAATGCAGATTGTAAACGTGTTTGTATAAAAATTAAATCCTGACTTGACAACTTCATAATCTCAAAACTCTGGAACATTGTGAATTGATTTGATTGGTTATATATTTTTCCCCACGTAATGCTTAATTATTATATGTATTTCTTAAAATGTGATACGCAGTATTTCATTAGATGTTTTAATATAGACAAATTGCCTCCACTCATTATAAAATGTTTATAATGTAATGTTTCATTATACATGTTTTATTATATATATTCATCTGAAGTATACTCAAGCTTTTAAAACCAATCAGTAGGCAATCATGATGTTTTAATAGAAATTTTATGCTATCATTTCTGATGAGAAGATCCATGTATTTAAATCTGAACCTCTAACTTATCTAATAGTTGGAAGTTATTCCATGATATATATAATAAGATAACCTAGGAGATTATGAAGTGCAAATTGATTCGGTCCATTACATATTGTTTTAAATATATCTCACCATTTATGATTTATATATTAACACATAAAATTCTTGCATTTTAACGATTTTATTCCATTGTTTAGATATGAATAAAATTGCATTGCGAGGATGAAACATTTATATATATACTTTATATTTACTTATTTTCTCATATATATATGACGATTTGATTCTATTTCTTATAAATAACATTCAAATACTAGATGAATTATGATAATAATATAAATTAGTATGTTATTTATAATAATCACTAATGAGAAAATTAATGACAATAATATTATAAATTCATATATATTTTTGCAGAATTCTTCTTTACCTTTTTTTTTTTAATATTCACTCTCTCAACTTGAAATTGTTAAAAAAGATTTTATTTTTTTATTATTAACCTTTTCTTTCATTTACTATTTCGAAAATATGCAGATTTGCTAGTAGTAGGGGAGGGTGAATTTAATCAATAACTGTTATACAATAGATTATTTTTTATTATGTTTTGCTCTTATTCTTTGAAGTTTAAGGGCTTTTTCTCTCTTCTCATATTACAGATGAATTGAAAAGTTGCAGAAGAATGCCGAGATGTGAGATCTGTTCTCCAAGATGTGCATTTATTTCTTTCTAGCATACTCAATTAAAGAGGAAAATATTTCAACCTATAATTTCACAGAATAATCAAAATAAGGATGATTTTTCTGATAAATATATGTTTCTTCTCCACTGCGTTTTGCAATTTAGTCAAAAATACTATTGTCACTTTTTTTTTTTACCAGAAGTTTTAAAGTTTGTGATTTTTTTTTTACTGCTTTAATACCTTTACATTGCTTTATATATACATAATACTGAATATTTGCAAATATTATAAAGGAGATATTATGGGGAAACTAAAGCAAATTATTAATTATTAGAAGTAAAAACAAATTATGCTCTTTTGTTAAAAACAATAATTTGCTGAAAAATCTATTTATCCATCCATCAATCCAGCTATCTACTGGCCTTTCTTTCTATATATCTATAAGTATTTTTCTGCTTATTTATATGCCCATCCATCCATCTATTTCGTTGTCTCACTTTTATTCCCTTCTCTGTACCCATTTATCTAAAAGAAAAGTAAATAGTGTTATGCAATTTATTTTATCATGTAAAAAGTTCATTATTTTTTGAATGAAAAAAAGGATAAATTTGTTATATAACTAAAGGGAGTCTGGCGTTACTGTGATATTTATATTATACACATGTAATCAATTTAAACACTGTGTTATGGAGTGTAGATCAAGACAATTAGTTAACAGTGGAAATAATTATAACTGCCTAAAAATACAGACTCCCTAATATTATTAAAAATCCCTGCTTTTTTTTGTAGATTCTTAATATCTAGTTAAGAATGTTATCCATTATATGATATTCAGTTTTTATAAGTGGGTCAAACATTTTTCAGAAAGCTCATGAATTTCCAATATTTTTTAAGATGACCCAATGGCAAATATAAAGAAGGAATTTTTTTTTAAAAAAACTCATCAATCAACAGTTAATTAGGTTAGTATAGAGATTACTCTTCTGATATTTTTAATTTTTTGTGGGCATATGCTGAAGAAATTTTTGCCTAAAACAAAATATTTAACATTACACATTATAAACATCATTATTACATAGTTGTAATATTAATATAACTGTTTAAATTAAACTTTGACAATCACATTGTAATAATGGAATATTAAATTTTATAAATTTCTGAAATATAATTTTAAATCAATTTTAAAGATTAAATATGTCCACCATATATCTAGATTGATTTTTTACTGCATGCATGAACTTTTGAACTTTTTTTTTAACCCATGCATATATTTGACTATTAATGTTTAATTAAATTCCAAACACTTTATTATAAGTAATCTTTTCCAAAAACATTATAAAATGTAAATCTGACTTATAATGCATTGACTAGTCACTTCAAAAACCCAGGCATGAATTATATCTTGAATATCTTTGAACAATTTGCTCTATATTTAAACAAAAAATTACATTAAATGTTGGATTTGTAATTTTTTTTTTTTTATCAATTGTCTTTGTGGTTAAACAAGATGAATTATGAACTATGACCAACATACAATGATTGTTATGACCTGATTGGTTTAGTGCAGTGGTTCTCTGGAGCTCAAGGTCCATGATTGCTACCCAACTTTATCACTTCCAGTGTTTTAACTTCCTGTGAACTCTCTTGAACAATAAATATTTTTTTTATTAAATTATTAATTGTATAAGTTGATATTGGGGAAACTTATGATTTATCTAGTTTTTTTTTCATTTTATATTTCAATAGTAAATATAAAACAAATTATTTGATGAAATTAAAAAAATATCATTAGGAAAATATTTAAAGCTGTTCCTAGAGGAAGTATTAGAAGTTAATATGTGAGAATTAATTGTTCTATTGAGGCTATCATGATATTGTTATAAAAAGATTTTGTATTATATATTATAACGTTTTCTGTTTTGCTAGGCCTCTACACGCAATATAAACTGCGTGCGAGTTGATCAAGTTATGTCAAAAAGAAGAAAGTTGCATTTCTATTTCTATTAACAAAATTACATTTCCTGATCAACTCGGCCTAGTAATTGTTGAGAATTATGCTATCGACAAAATCAGCTTTTAATTTATTTAATATGGGCGCCAGGATCCTTTTATTCTAAAGAATCCGCTGAAATCTTCATATAACATCTCACAAATAAAAGAGAAAAATGCTTTTAAACTAATCGGTATTGCATCATACCGTAATGAGAATTATTTTTTTAAGATTATTATTCCTGGGCTTATTCAAACACATTGGCAAAGGTAAATTACATTTTTAAATCTTATTAAACTAATAATAAATTTAATAATAAAAAATAATAACTATTATTAATAACGTACAAATGAAAATTGGTATTAGAAATATTTTTATTCTAATAGATTAAAAAAATGTTTGAAGGCAATTATTTATCAAATAAATTGGAAAGAACACACTTAATTCACACGTGAAATATTAATAAAATAAATAACAATTGAACAATTAAAAAAGTTCTTGGTTAAATAAGAGTCTCTTGATCAATTAAATTAAAGTCTCTACCGGGATCCTATTATATGTATAATTTTAAGAATTGTTTGCAAACGCTTAAATTTGTCACAACCAGGAATAATGAAGCATAACTACCGGTAAGTTTAGTGAATTCAGTAATAGATAACTATGCATAGTTTTTTGGGTAGAATGAGCTCAGCCTTTTGGTTATTATTTGATCTTGTGGTCCATTCTCCTAGTCAGTCATGAAGGCTTTTCTGATGTACATCTTCAAGTACGATGTCCGCAGAAGCTCCGGTTCACTCCGACATGCCAAATTATTTCAGCGAAGCGATCCTGGATATATTATTGTTATCCAGGACTAACTAGAGAAACAAATGAAACAAGACATTCTTCAAACTGACCTCTGTCTTTTATACTAGAGGCCCAGTTTTCAGACTTCTGCGCATGCTATTATCATGGCGTTTTTTGGTTCATAATCTTGTAGATTCTTTATAAAATTTACGTTATAAAGTTCT
This sequence comes from Epiperipatus broadwayi, assembly GCA_028023455.1. Lineage (NCBI taxonomy): Eukaryota > Metazoa > Onychophora > Udeonychophora > Euonychophora > Peripatidae > Epiperipatus > Epiperipatus broadwayi. The sequence goes on along the minus strand of JAQFVV010012410.1, from coordinate 2,612,992 downwards.
CTCTTTTTTTTATCAAGTTTTTCGGCCATCTTTAATTAGCCAAAATATTTTTCTTTTAGCTTATCTTTTTACTTGCTTTTGGAATTCTTTTGTTCTCTCCAATTCTACTCTTATTTCTAATTACATTAAAAAAAATACGAAAGAATAATTTAACTTTCATTGTATGTTTTTTTTAAAAAATAAATTATACTCAAAAAAAAAATCTAAATTTACTTTTTTTTTTTTAGCTTTTACCAAATGCCAATATATTTGCACTATATATAAATAAACGGTACAATACCACCAGCGCCCGGAGGTGAGAATAAAATAGGGGTTTACACTAATTTTATTCTTAAGTTTTTAAATTCATATTTGTGTGTTTTTTTTGTAGTAGCGTGCTGATATATTTCGTAGATTCATTCACAAGCGATGTTCGGCTTTAATGCCCACTTTTAGGTCTAACACGGCGGGAATGAGAAATATTTCTTCATTCATCTGTGTCCTTTCAACCTTAGTGTAATATTAACGATAAGAAGCCCAAGTTATAAGCACAAATAAGCGTTGCTCATTGTTCTGAGTCTTACAGGCTCACAGCAAATTGGTCCAACTTGATCTGCCTTCCCCTTTATTGTGATTCCTGCTAGAAATAGACTGATGGACATATAAAGGTGGTCTTATGTTAATATACTGTGTACAAGGACTCGGGGCTATGTTTTCCCCCTCTTCAGTAACCGCCTATCCGGTCAAATACTTGTAACTTAATTCTACATCAGCCACGATCGTATTTTTTTTAGACATATCAAAAAAAATATACATATTTTTTTCTTTCTGTAAGTCATATTAAAAAAATATTTTTTTATATTTTAATAATCAGGGTTTAATTATTTAGTTAGTTTCTATAAAAAAAATATATTTTTTTTTTTCAAAAAAAAAAACACTACTATTTATTTTCCGGCTGTGAGTTTTTAAATTTTCTCAGGTCATGTTTTTTTTTATCACAGCCCAAGTTGTATAGCCATTATAACGTTTTCCATTTTGCTAGGCCTCTACATGCATTATAAACTGTGTGCGAGTTGATCAAGTTATGTCAAAAAGAAGAAAGTTGTATTTCTATTTCTATTAACAAAACTACATTTCCTGATCAACTCAGCTTAGTAATTGTTGAGAATTATGCTATTGACGAAATCAGCTTTTAATTTATTTAATATGGGCACCAGGATCCTTTTATTCTAAAGAATCCACTGAAATTGTCATATAACGTCTCACAAATAAAAGAGAAAAATGCTTTTAAACTAATTGGTATTGCATCATACCGTAACGAGAATTATTTTTTTAAGATTATTATTTCTGGGCTTATTCAAACATATTGGCAAAGGTAAATTACGTTTTTAAATCTTATTAAACTAATAATAAATTTAATAATAAAAAATAATAACTATTATTAATAACGTACAAATGAAAATTGGTATTAGAAATATTTTTATTCTAATAGATTAAAAAAATGTTTGAAGGCAATTATTTATCAAATAAATTGGAAAGAACACACTTAATTCAGATGTGAAATATTAATAAAATAAATAACAATTGAACAATTAAAAAGTTCTTGGTTAAATAAGAGTCTCTTGAACAATTAAATTAAAGTCTCTATCGGGATCCTATTATACGTACAATTTTAAGAATTGTTTGCAAACGCTTAAATTTGTCACAATCAGGAATAATGAAGCATAACTTACCGGTAAGTTTAGTGAATTCAGTAGTAGATAACTATGCATAGTTTTTTTTGGGTAGAATGAGCTCAGCCTTTTGGTTATTATTTGATCTTGTGGTCCATTCTTCTAGTTGGTCACAAAGGCTTTTCTGGTGTACATCTTTAGGTACGATGTCCACAGAAGCTCCGGTTCACTCCGACATACCGAATTATTTCAGCGAAGTGATCCTGGATATATTATTGTTATCCAGGACTAACTAGAGAAACAAACGAAACAAGACGTTCTTCAAACTGACTTCTGCCTTTTATACTAGAGGCCCAGTTTTCAGACTTCTGCGCATGCTATTATCATGGTGTTTTTTGGTTCATAGTCTTGTAGATTCTTTATAAAATTTACGTTATAAAGTTCTCTCTTTTTTTTTAATCAAGTTTTTCGGCCATCTTTAATTAGCCAAAGTATGTTTCTTTTAGTTTATCTTTTTACTTGCTTTGGGAATTCTTTTGTTCTCTTCAATTCTACTTTTATTTCTAATTACATTAAAAAAAATATGAAAGAATAATTTAACTTTCATTCTACGTTTTTTTTAAAAAATAAATTATACTCAAAAAAAAAAATCTAAATTTACTTTTTTTTTTTTTTTAAGCTTTTACCAAATGCCAATATATTTGCACCGTATATAAATAAACGGTACAATATATTAATTTAGGATTCTTCATTTATAGGTCTGATCAGAAACATACAGATTTTTAATACAATGTTTGAACATATCCCACATTAGAATCTTGCATATAGGATATAATAACACTGTCTAAGTATGGTTTTTTAAAATTATTTTATTATAAAAGGTAATATATATACTTTTTATTTATTAAATAATGTAAGTTTATATATCTTAGTAATAGTATTTTTTTTTTTGTTGTTTCTTTGATTTATTAAAATGTTTATGTCCAAACTTTGCGAATTTTCTTTGCCTTATTTTTTAAAATAGCATTCTTCTTTCTGTTAATATTGTATACTATTCAATACTTAATAAATCATCTCATTTTATATTTTTTTTGTTGCTAGTTTTAAATTTTATTAATTAATCTGATGTTTTCATCTATCAACAATCTTTTTCAAAGACCTAAATAAAAAAATATTCATTCTGTTATGAATAAAATATTAATTATATATTTTATATAAATTTAACTCTATTATATTTACACCCTTACACATATAATATGTATTATAAACAGTAAAATCATAAAGATAAACTAGTCAATAAATAATCAAAATTATCCCAAATTTACAACTCAACCAGACTAGCCAAAAAAATAAACTCTAAAACACAACTAATGGTTTCACTGCTACAAGTAGACATGTCAAGTGTAAAGAACTACAAAATAACATATTTAAAGTAAAAATTACCCACAATTCCACTTACCTCCCACATACCCTTGATATTAACTTTTAAATAAGTTAATTGCTTCCGAATCATACATTTTTAATAATAATAATGTTTTTTTTTGAAGGTTTGTGATGATAGTGTTTTAGTTGGATTTATATATTGGACTACTTCCATCATCTGAGTATTGAATGTCTTTAGAAAAATTTAACTTTTATTTAAATATTCCAAATACATCCAACAATTAGTAATAGCACATCAAACAGGTTAAGGTATTATTTTTCCCTCTTCTTCAGATGTTGCTGGCCTGACTAGTGACAGTAGTAGCTTGGGAAATGAACCTGGATCCTTAGATTCTTGAGTATTGAATTTTATGCCCTAACTAACTGACCACCAGTGACAGTACTAGCTTGGGAATCAAATCTGGAGTCTTAGATTTTTGAGTATTGAAATTTTAAGGTAACACTCTAACCAATTGAGCCACCAGTGACCCTTAGATTCTTAAGTATTGAATTTTAAGGTAATGCTCTAATCAATTAAGCCATAAATAACCAACTGAGCAAATTCAATACTCAAGAATCTAAGGGTCTTTCCAAAATTAAAATGAAGAGGATAATCTTTGATCCTAGGCATTGTTTGGTATGGAAGATAAATTCCAAACAGAGATCTGTTGCCCTGTTAAGATCCTGAGCAGCAGTCTTCAGGTTGTTCTCTGTCTCATTCCTTCTATCCTTATTATCTTGGATCCTTTGACCCATTTCATTAGTTATATCTCATGACTCATGTGTTTTGGCACAATTGAGATTCAATGTGTATGAATCTTTGGGCAATAGCCTAATCTAAGTGTCTGATCTGATGCCATGTTCAATTTGTGCTTTATATGATCTTTTCTAAAGCCATTTTAGTTATAATCATTTCTTCTTCATTTCAATTCACTTTGTCTTTCAGCTGCCTTAGATTTTGGTCTATGGTTTCACTAGCTTCTTCACTAATTTCTACCTCAGTTCTCTGTCTTACATAAAGATGATCTACTTTCATACCAATGTTTTGGAGCTCCTCTACTTTCATACCAATGTTTTGGAGCTCCTCTTGAACTTTTCCCCAGTGTCTTTCTTGGTTTGTATGGACTTTATTTCTAAAGGCCTTGTGGTTTTTCATACTTGATGTCAAGTTCATTGGCTATACTGCAGCTAACCTCTTCAAAACATTGACATTGTATATCTTTCTTTTCTTACTTTCCTCATTGCATGTTTCACTTCAGCATTATTCTTTTGAACATTATTTAATTCTATGGATAGTTGTCCCATATCCTTAGATAATTTAGCTTCAACATCATTAATTTCTATTTTTATTTTTTTATACCTCATCTATGTCTCCTTTCAAATCTTCTCTCAAGAAACATACCTTCTTTCAATTTTATTTCCATGTCATCCACATCAGCCTTGGTTACCATACTAGCCTTCATACTATCAATCTTACTATTTACCTTTATTTCCATATTATTCATGTCTGCTTTCAAACTTGTTTCCATATTCATAATTTCTTGGAGTATTTGCTACATGTTGATTTGATTTCCTATAATCTGAGCTACCTTGATTCTGGGTGATTGATCCACATTACCTTCAGCTGCTCTCTGGAGTTGAGTTGTCACTAGTTCAGTGACATGTATCTATGGAAGGTTGCCAACCTCATCTACAGACCCCTCATGTGTTTGTCTTTACAAAGACCCTTTCTCATTACTGGCAGTAGCATCTCCCATTTCACTATCACTAGTGCTTAATGTTTCTACAGAATGTTTCACTTTCATAATTAATAATTTTCTTCCACTTCTAGTTATCATTAAAAAAATTTTTAATAGTTGAATATAAAGTTAACTCCTTTTTTTAAAGACACAATTAAATGTATGTCATAGGATTTTATGCCATTCCCAACCATTTTACATGTATATTTAATTTTTTTTATTATGCCTACTCTTTAGTCTAAATTTTATTTTGCCTAATACCTATTTTAGCTTTATTTATTAGTTATTTATTTATTTGCTTTGGTCTCAGTTTATTAATCCTGTATTCACTGCCTATGTAATTTCTTAGTGACATACTTATTTATAATTGGTTTAAACTCATGATGTTCACTCTTTATAGTTGGGTGTACTTATTGTTCATCAGGTACATAAGTATAACAGGTTTCAGGTTGTAGAAGTTTGATATAAAAATGAGTTCAAAGAAAATAACACTAAATTTTTTTTTTTAAAAATCACCAGTCCAATGGCTAGACTTCCTTGGAAACTTTTAGTTTTGTGCCTGTAAAGTATGGGCACCAGATGTAATGGAATGTATGATTTATATATGTGATCAGATTCCCAATGACATGTTTTGCAATTGCAAGTGATCATTGTATTGATTTTACCAAGCATGATATGACAGCCATCTGAGTTTATGCCCAACACCTTGGATGCCAGATGTAATAGCCAGAAAAAAGAGAAGGCCAACATCTGTCTATGGTAGGACTTTGGGTCTTCAGGTAGGATGCTGGAAGTGATACAATGATGTACATAACCAATGATTGCATCCTCCTTCAATTGACTAGCTCTAAACCTATTTACTGAATTTAGATACAATTTAAATTAGTTCATTCACCTCTCACCCCTTTCTGGTTCTGTTATGCCACAGTGTTTGAACTCAGGGAGAATTCACTTTTGACTCTTAACAGGGATGCACTAATGCCAGCTGACAACTACTGCACCTCTATATAGGTTATAATTAGTTTGATGTATCTAGAAATAACCCAGCCAATTTTCAATTCTATTATATAAGTATGGTGCATGTGTGTGTACATTTGATGAATGATTGCAAAGTTGATTTAATAAATGAGAGAGACTGAATTGAGATTAACAAATTCATTAACATTTATTAGACAACAAAAAAACAAAATGAGCTCAAAAATGTTGTAACAATATTTATATAAAAAAATATAATTATGGGTGACAACGATGGATTTCTATCACATCAATTATTTAACAAGTTTATGTTGCTATATCCATAATCCCCTTGATAGAAATTTATGCTTAATGACACCAATTATTTACAAGGTTAAAAAAAATAGCAACAAAAATAAGATTTATTTATTTAGCATAAATGTGAATTTAATTAGCTAAGTAAATTTTTCCATTGGTATGTGTACTTTTGCATCATAGTCCAAACCCAATGGTCTGTGCTTGATTTCCTTAGGAACCCCCCCCACCTAATCTATGTACAATTCCTAACATGATAGTAAAAGTCATTTATCCAAGGATATTTATTAGTCATTTACACAGAAGAACAAATACAACAATTGTTAATTAACACATAATAAGCAATATAAACCCTGTCCTGTTGGAGTGTGTGTATTTAATGTGGTATCATAATAAAATCTTACCTTAGTACTACATGGTTAATGATCAAATGTCACATCATTTTTATGAGTGGAGAAAGGCTAATTTAAACTTTATTTACAAAAGAAAATTTTAACTAAAGTTAACCATCTCTTCCTCTAGTGTTTTCCTGAAGGTTTGTGATAATGATGTTCTAGTTGTATTTTTATATTTCCATAATCTAATGTATGTATTAAATGTCTTTAGAAAAATTTAACTTTATTTATATAATCCAAATAACAGTTGAATGTATTTGGAATATTTAAATAAAGTTAAATTTTTCTAAAGACCTTCAATACATATATTAGATGATGGAAATAGTCCAATATAAAAATATCTCCATCTACTTTCGACTTCTATTTAAAATGAACTTTCCCAAAAAACTAAATCACAAAAGTTTTATGTTTCCAAGTATGAAATAAAAATGAAATGTAAAAAAAAAAAGTACAAAAGTAGTTATAAAATTAGAACACATAATTAAAAATTCAGAATTCCTTTAAATCATTTTAATTAATGTTGATGAGCTGGCAAAAGTCATTCATACATATATAGTTCATGCATTATGAATGGTTCTCCTTAACCAAAGTGCAGGTTGATCATTGCTATCTGTCCACTGCACACTTGGAATAATTCTGCATTGGCCCTCACTTGGTCTTTTCATGGATCCATAGGTAAACACTTCATGTTGGACAAAAGATGTTTCTTTGGCATTTCAACAGTAGGTAAAGGAAATTTTCATGCTTTTATGGCAGGGAAATCAATGGTCCATTTATAACATGGCAGTTTAGCCAGAAAACATTATGTGGTGATTAATTATATACAACATTTTTAAATCAGCTATAGTTTGCATTTTATAGATTTTACATGCAATAAAAGATTGTTTTTTATTTCTACTTCAAATACTGGCGATCTTGCTTATTCTTCAGTTCATGTTCAAATAGAATTGTTGTAATTATTTTACTTAATATCAGTTCAAAACAATTTTCCAATTTTATTCAATCACCTTCACTTCAAATATTTCTTTGACTTGTTGCTTCTTATATTAAATTATATATTTGAAAACATCTGTTCTCTGAACTGACATGTCCATTTTCTAAAGTATTTGAAACATTTTCTGAGATGTTGGCTTTCTGTAGCGGGAATGCATGCCCATTTTCTAAAGCATTCGAAACATTTTTCTGAAGATGTTTGCTTTCTGTAGTGCGTATGTAATTCACAAAGATGATGAATAAAAATTGATTTTGGTTTTATATCCAGCATGGTTTTTATTGCCTAGTGTATTACAATTTTCACTTCTTTTTTATTGTCATAGTTGCTCATTGTTGTGCATGTTATATCTAGATAGTCGACTTAAAAGTCATGTAATAAAAATATCATTTCTTTCTCATACTTGTTTACGTAGTGACTGCTTTGACCTTATTTTATTAACATAGTTAATAAATGTTAGTCCACATCATTGTACTGTTCAAACTAGTCATGTACAAGATAATAAAGACAAGTTCATTATTGGTTGATATATATATATTTGTACTTTTTTTTTTGAAGCGTTTAATTTTATATGTTTTCATTAATTGGGATTTTCCTCATTATTTATATATATGAAACGACAAAAAAAAAAGTTTTTCGTGATTTAATCTTTTTATTATTTGTTGAAGCAAAAATATATATAGTATCAGATAACCAATGCATATAATTGTGTTTTGAGATAGTAAAATTACTTGTATAATATATATATATGTATATCAAATAAAACTTATTATTTAAGCTAAGTGTAAGTTTGAAATGATCCCAATTGGTGATATGAGCAGTCATTGGTTCGTTTGATCAAGCTTGTAAGCTTCTCTCATATAATAAAAATGCCATATATAATAGCTATATATATATATATATATTAATAAATTTTTATATAAAAAGCTTTTTTCAGTTTATGGTTTTATGCCTTCCTCAAATATTAAGCATGTATTTTAATGTTAATTAATTATTGCAGATAAAACATTATCCAGTATTCTATAATAGAAGTAAAATAACAACAATAACAAAATAAAATATGAATAAAACAGAATTGGTTAACATTAAAACATATGCTTAACATTTGGGAAGGGCACAAACCCATGTGCTGACAAAGACTTTTTTTTTGTAAAATTATTAATATATATATATATGATATATGTGTTATTTAATATGATTTACATGAAAAAAAAAATCCTAACACAATGATCTCCATTTTTTTCCCTTTTTGATGATATATATTGCATGGCAGAGAAAAATAAATTTTGGCACTTATATCTGAGAAACTATAACTTTGTCAACCAATGTAGCAATTGGCAGTTGAAGAATGGGGGATGCTGGGAATGACCGAGTCTCTAATCTAGACTATCATTTGACTGTCTTTTTTTATTATAGATACATATAATTGGTAGATCACTTTTGAGTGAAGGGAAATTGCATGAATTAAAAGAAGTATTAACGGTCTTAGATTAAGTGGGACATTGTTGGATTTTGTGAAGTTAAAAGAAATATTGATGAATAAAGACTATGTCATTTACTATAGAGGCATACATATTGGAAACAGATGTGACATAGGATTTATTGTAAATTTAAAAAAAAAAGGATGAACAATAGTGTGGAAAATGTTGGATATTGGTTACAGAAGTATGATTAGTTATTTAAGTTAATAGTAGATATCAACATTTACAATTTGGTGTGATGGGAGAGTGTTCGATTCTGTAGCTCATTATTCATGAACCCTGCCCAGAATTTATCACGGCCATAATGAAATCTCCATAAACCATTTGATTATTATTGTTATTTTTTTAAAGGAAGATTAAAAATGCATATAGTTTAAGTTTATGCTCCAACAGCGCCCTCTCATTTGGTTGAAGTAGTTGTGCCAGTCAACATTTCCAAATTAAATAATAAGGCTGTTAAACAAATAACTAAGTAAAAAAAAAATTATAATAAATTTAAAAGTGATTTGAATGTAATTTCAAAATGTTTTTATAGTGTTATTGAAACAGATCAATCTGGATGTTGTGTGAAATTAAATTTTTTTAATGGGTCTAGAGTCGTGAAAACATTTAGGAATATGAAATATAACTGGTTTATTTTTGATGATGGTATTGCTAATATAAGAGGATAAGATTAAATCATTGTTTGTAGATGATTAATTATAATTTAATTATATATTATAGAGAAAAAATAAAAAATACTCTTTGTATTAAAATAAATTTGTTTAATTTTAAAGCCTTTTAAAAAATATTGTAAATAACACCCTCAATGGGTTTAATGCACTGAGATAGAGCTCAGGGTCTGCCATATCAACACACGAATTTTTAATAAATTGATGAGCAGTTAACGATTCGATTATTATTAATTTTTAATAATGTAAATAAATGGCTTTTCAGTTATTGATTTGAATTCACATATTTATACACACAACACGGTGTGTTTTCAAAAGATAATATAGCAATTACATATTTTAAAATTGTTTAGAATAAGTGATAAATTTACAAATTTCATTTCGAATCTATCATTTTAAAGTTAATTATAATATTCAATGATTTAACAGTTGGTTAAAAAAATCCCTTTTTAAAATCACTCATTCATTATTTTGTCAAAAGAGAGAGAGGAAAAAACAACAACCCAGCTTTAGATATTAATTTTCACCTCAGTTTATTACTCGAATGAGATTTATAGTTTGATTCTTGACTAACCTAAGGCATTGCCGCTGAGTTAGTTTAATCATCATTGAAATTGATATGTTAGTATCCAAAGAGGAGACAAAGTCTTGTTCATCCAAATAATGAGCTACCAGAGCTGTGGTCAAATCATTATTGAGACAGTTGATTAGTAGTGGATAAAAGAGCACCTGTAATGACTTTCTGAAGAAAATAAGAGTTTGTTGGTTGTTTAGTTGGGAAAAAAAACTATTAGATTTTTAAATAGATTTTGATATCTTTTCTCTTCATTTAAAATTTTTTCAATTCCAATCAAATTATAGTATATTACACTAATTTTATTTAAGTTCTAAAATTTTTATATGTTTTATTTTGTAATAGAATGGTAAAAATTTAATTGATAGCTTATTATTGGACGAGAATATTGTTGCGTTCGAGGTTGAACGTTCAAAGTTAGGCGGATAAAAAACCAATATTATATTTTAACGTAGTTAAAAAGTAATTGAATATTTCGTTGCTTATGAGTTCACCTGAAGTTCATACATTAGAAGAGACAGAACTGAGCTAGAATTCATGGACCGTGAGCGACTCTACGCGACCACTTTAAGTACGCACGAATACTATGGATTTGAATTTGAAATCCAGAAAGCTTGTAAACACCTAATCATTGGTTGAATAGTGAGAGTTAGATTTGTATTCGTATTAGCTGATTTATTGTTACCCATTTTTATAAAATTTGCAATCTTTATTAATAAAACAGATGATTCATTTTCTACATTACTTGTTAGTGTGATGATGCAAATCAATCTTTTTATTCATGGAAAAGTAGAGACATGTGCTCTATCTAAGCAATGTGATTGTTTCTTGTGTGGTTTGATGCTCTTTGGCATATTACAACACTCATATCCATAGATCATGGCCTATTTCTATCAGTTCCCGATGCACATACTTTTTATAACATTCCAAGCAACAAAACATTTTATTGTTTTGCCCTGCATGATGCAGTACAGTGATAGAGTGGCAGATTCAGGAATTCAAATTCATGGTCAAGCTCTGCCACTTCTGGTGCTCAAACTTTTTATGAATTCCCAAAATATAAATAATCAACTATATCAGTTATTGTGCCCAGCCATTTCTTCATTCACTTAATAGTATTCCATTTATGATTTTTTTGAAAGAAAGTACTCAATGGATATTTTAACTAAAAAACTTGCAGCAGTCTACCTATCCCTTCAAGGAAAGGTAGCTCTCCTAAATATGAAAATTATGTCTAAAATTAACTTCTACATTCCCATCATTAAACTAATCAAAGCCTTCATCAACAACATTAACACATTAGCAACCAGACTATTCTGGAAAGATAAGAAAGCCTCTCTCAGCATAAAAATAATGCAACGTCCAAGAAAACTAAATGGAATGTCTTTGCATTCCATAAAAGCCTATGAAATCCAAAAGACTCATAGCCTTCTAAGTCACCTGATAAGTAAATCTACATACGATGTCATTCTAAACCCGGTTCCACCTACAGATCGTCCACCACCTCTTAAAATTAACTGGTTAGACACAATTATTAATAACCTTAAAAAACATCTAAAATTATCCGAGCAAGCATTCATAAACAAATTAAAAAACTGGGATGCCTACTCCCTCATTTTCCCGAGCTTACCACCAATAGAAGGAGCACTATCAATCACAAATCAAAAGATAGCAAGTCTCTTCAAATTCTGGGACATGGAACCAAAATACTTTGATCTTGCTATCAAAATAAACATGGATTCCATGCCTATGAATTGCTTCCTGAATTACAGAAGAGGGACAAAACTAAATCCCATACATCAACTATGCGGAAAAGATGAGGAAACCTTTACCCATTTAATTAGAACATGTACAGGCCTAAACACGTCAAAAAATCATTTATGAAAGGACAAAAATTGATTACTACACAATTACATCCCTGAAGAGTAGTATCCAAACCAAAAATTTTGCCATTGCAAGACTGTCACATTTCCTCACAATGGCCTTATGGGTGATGAGATGCCACAAAATCTTTCACTTCCCTCAACAAAATGAGACAAAATTCTTTCTAAACACAATCAAGAAACTAAAGAAAAGAGACGAAGTCATGGCCTCACCAAACCGACATAAAGACACCTTGATCTTATTCGAAGTATAAATAATCTCTTTAAAAAAAAACAGAAGGACTTATTAATAGTCCAACAAACTAACATACACTTATTAAGTCTGTTTAAACAAAATTATACACTAGTTTCAATGTCAACACGTCACACATAAAGAATGAATATCATGTATCACAACAACTTTCATCTACTTGTATAACATTAACCTGAATAAATATTTTGGAAAGAAAAGTACTGCTGTTTTTTCTTCTTCAAAAATGTTTTAAATGTGATTTATATACACGGAGGAAATGCAAATAAATAAAAACCATTAAAAAAAAAAAAGAAAATTATATTATTATTTTTTACTTCATAGCACTATAATACTTTGGGATGCCAAATTATTCAAGCTGAATATAATAATATATAGAAGAAATGGTTCTCTCTCTCTCTTGTTTATTTACAATAATTGTTGCACAAATTACAATGCACTTCTTATAAGATTCCTTTACTAGTCAGACTTTCTATATATAAATTAAAAATCCACCATCATCTTTAAATAATCTATTATTGTTTTTCATTTATAAACAACCATTAACTGTAAATATTAATTATTGTGTTCTCTCTCTCTCTCTCTGTGTGTGTCTCTCTCTCTCTTTCTGTCTCTCTCTCTGTCTTTCTCTCAGAGTCTCTCTCTATCTCTCTCTCTCTCTGTGTCTCTCTCTGTGTATCTCTCTGTGTGTCTCTCTCTCTGTGTGTCTCTGTATCTCTCTCTTTCTCTCTGTGTCTCTCTGTGTGTCTCTGTCTCTCTCTCTCTGTGTGTCTCTGTCTCTCTCTGTGTCTCTCTCTCTTTGTGTCTCTCTCTCTGTCTTTTTTTGGGAATGAAAAAAAAAAGATTGTATTTAACATTTTTTTCAAATTTTATTGGCAATTTCAAAATTAATTATTATTTATTGATTAAATCAGTTGTCTTCAACCCTTGTTCTACCAGTCTGCACGCTAGACTAGCAGGAAAGTTTGTAATAACGAAATAATAAGAGTTTAAACTTTTAATTAATATAACCAATTTTTATTTATTTTTTATATCTTTTACCCAATTAAAAAAAAAAAAAGAAAACAGAATGAAAACAAAATCTAATCAATCATTCATAAATTAATTTGGTTTTTTTAGTTATCACAGATATTTATGGGGAGGGTCGTAGAATTACATTTTTTATTACTTTTCTAAAAAAATTCAAAATTAAAAAAAAAGTTTTTTATCATACAAACTCCATATATATAAAACTTTATCTTATATATTTAACAATGTTGTTTTGACCAGTTATAACAATTATGCTCATCTTTAAGAAAATTTATCTATAAACTTCTGCTGGTCTGCAAAACCTTATCCTTATTTTTGCTGGTCTGCAGAACCGTATCCTTATGTTTACCGGTCTGCTGGTGTGAAAAGGTAGAAGACCACTGGATTAAATTGTTAAAGTGTATTCCGTAATATCTTGATTTTTAAAATTTATACATACCATATTATATCAAATATAAGATCCGACAAATTTAATATGCAGTAGGATTTTAAGCTAGGAAAATTGGGGGGGGGGGGGATTAAAATGATTTTATTAAAAAATAAGAAACATTTTTATTTACTTAAATAGGAAGTAATATAAATACAATAAGTTCATTTAATTCATTGCAAATCTTCTTCAGACATTCTTTCACTTTCTACATCTTCACTTTCAGAACTTGAATTCTCATCTTCACTATTCCACCAGGGTATATCATCTTCAGGTCATTTAAATTGTTAGCAATGCAACATTTTAAGAAATATTTTTTTTTTGATAATTTTTTCAGGTATATCTTTCCAAGACTGCAAAACCCACTCAAAATTATACTTCTATTATTTGCATTACAAAGTCTTTTTTTTTTTTTTCAGCACAAATATTATAACATTTTTTTTCCAAAGAAAAAAAAAGATATCATTTAATGTCATCAGTAAATCTTTTTGCTTCTGATTAAATACCTTTTTAAAATAGAAATTAATAATTTGTCAGATTATTAAAGTAAGCAAAATTTTAAAAAAATATGTTTCTCTTTATAATTGGCAAAAATATTCTATAATAATGTACATGAAACATATCTTTGTCATCCAATTACAATTGCAACCATATATCATTTATTTTTATCCCAATTTGCTTTTATGTAAAAGTAAATTATTAAAATCTGAATCATTTTTGAAAAATATTATAAATTTGTAAAAAAAAAATTTCAAACTTATGTTTTCACTTTGAAGATCAAAATGATGTTCGAATTGTCAAAATCATTGACAGACACTCATCTCATTATTATATTAGTTTATTAGTTGTGATAAAATTCTAAAGGTTATTATTCAGTAAGGTTTTCTTGATAAAATAGCAATAAAATCAGCAAAATAACAGTAAAAGATTCTAAAGTGTATGTTTTTACTTTGAAAATCAAAATAAAGATATCAGACTTGTCAAAATCATTGTCAGGCACACTCTTGTAAATGGAACAAGACACAGCCAATCAGCACCTTGGAAAGCAACTCATTGTTATATTGATTTATTAGTTATAAAAATTCTAAAGGTTATTCAATACAGTTTTCTTGATAAAGTAATGGCAAATTTTCATAAAATAATATTAAAAATAGTGATTTGAGAAAGAGTTAAAACTGTTTATAAAATCCAAAAAATATTGACATTTAATGTTAAATCTTTTTTCTTTTGATTAAAAAAGATTTAACATGCTATTTTACACAGGCCAATGATCGTAATACTATGCACATGTATAATGTAAAACAACGATTCGCAGAAATAAGATGTTAAAAATTTTCATTTCCAATTTAAGACACACCCCTCTTTCACAGGTCCAAAATTTGAAAAAGAAGTGCATTTTATATTCGAAGTAATATGGTAATAGTTAATTTTGAAATTAATTGTAATTGTAAGGATACAATTTTTCCATTAAAAAAATAAACATTGTCATATATCTATGTGTAATTTATGATTATTTATATATGCAGTCAGTTTTTTCATTTAGCATCACAATGTCAATGCTAACTCATCACTTAATCATTAATCTTAAAGTGAAACGATTCACCAGAATATGTATATGTACTATGTATATATAAATCGAAATGCATATAAATCAAATTATTTCTCATCAATCAATGCTTAAACTCATCAGCTATATCTTGCCAAACATTATCAAAACTAATTATGTTAAGATAGAAAATAGAAATACCACTTTCTATGACCATATAAACAGTTGTTTATTTATTTAGTTGATTGGTGAACATAACTAAATCAAAGTTAAAACTGTAAAGTTAATTTTTGCTATATGTAGCCTTCAGTTTGAATAGAATATGTATAAAATTAAATGCTCTTTTGTATATTTATTATTTTCCAAATAACTAATTTGAATAAAAGTATTTTAAATGAACAAATTTATCACATGATAAACACTAAAAAAAATATTTTGATTACATGTAAAATAAACATTTTTTTATATTATACATATCTTTCATTTTTATAATTATATTATTATCAGGTTAATAAAAACATTTAAAATTGAAAAAAATATTATAGAAATAGATAATAAAAAATTTACTTTTTGCCTCTTATAATATCAAAAAAATTCTTGCTTAATTTCTCAAGCTTTGTGTTTTTTTATTTTTTTAGTTATTTCTGTCACCTATGAATTAAAATGAAAACTAAAGAATAGAATGCCCTACTTTCAAATGTTATTATTCAACCCAAAATTGCAATAAAATTATTCACTTTTTAGTTGATCTGATACCTCATGACATAAATTAGAAAGCAACAACCCTATGCACCATTGAATTACAATCATTCAAAAAGTTAGCAGCCTAGGACAGATCTGGGAATTGAGATTTTCATTTTCTATCTTAACGTAATTAGCTTTGATAATGATTGGTAAAATTTATTTGGGCATTTTTGATTTCTATAATAGTCAATTTAGTCATTAGCACATTGGTTATAAAAACATAAATGCTCAATTATGCCCTAAAGTAAAAGTGTTATTTTGCTCATTCAAATGTTCTAATTCTACAGCTTTTGAAAACTCATTCATAATTGATAATTAATTTTAATTGATGTTCTAATGAAATTTACAAACTATACTCTAATAAAGTTTGAATTATTTACAGACACTGGATAAAATATTTCTCTATATGTTTTTTTATATTTACTTGTATAAGCTATAATTTGTAATTGTATTTAAAATCGTCATCAACAGCATTCATTTTCAAACACATATGGACATTTCAATTTTACAGTAAAAAAAAATACTATACTAGAGATGAGTTTTGTTTTGATTATGGCTTTTCTATTATTTTTGTTTGTTTGATATATTGGTTGCTGACATCTAACTTCAGCAAAAAAAAAAAAAATTCTGAAATATTTGAACATCTTGACTAATTGTATTTCTCCAATATATTATATTCTCTGCTATATCTTCCTAAGGAAATCAGTCAGTCTTATATTTCTTTTGAATGTCTTTGGGATAATTTTAATAATAATATTAGTTTTGAGATAGTTTTTATATTATTATCGGGATGAGCTCTTCCATGAAATGTCCAATCAAATGAAGACGTGATTTACAATAATATATCCAGAAAATTGAATAACATTTGTAAGTGTTAAGATCTTACCATAGTTTTTTTTTTTAAAAATTTTACCTAGAATCATTAAATGAACATTTTTCTAATGTTACATTGATAGTTTCTATACAATAAATCAAATAAAATATCACCTGTGTATACAGCTAATTTAGTTGCAGTAATTATTTCCCTGTGATGAAATATCCATATCCTATTTTCTAACTTGGAGCAGCTAGTCTGTGCTATGCCTCAACATCTAAGTTTATTCTATTTAAATAGAAATATCAATTTTAATGTTTAAGATCATAAACACACATACATATAGTCCCTAGTTAGCATTTTTTAAAAAAAATTGTAATCATAAACTTCATTTATTGTCAATAAGGTTAATGGTCTCTCTCTCCTCTCTTTTAAATATTTGATTCATGCTTATGATTTCAATTATTCCATTTTAAATTATTGCTGCCACTTGACACTGAAAATATTATTGAAAAATTTTCTTGGTTTCTGACACATGCTGTTTTTCTCATTTTGGTATTAAATATTGCGGAAAATGGCATATTAAAGATATCTTAAATTTCAGAAATGTGAGATTTTTTTTTTATACTTATACATACATCTTTGCATATACATGTACAGCTAGTTTTAAAAAATAGATTAGTTCTAGAAACAAAATTATAATATCATCTTACCACAAAACTAAACTTAAATATAAGTCATTTATATTTTAATATTTTAAGAGCAGATTTTTAAGTCGATTCTACCTCTAATATAAACTGATTTATTGATTTTTATAACTATGCAAGCAAGTTGGTTTGGGTTCAAAACCTAAGGGCTTATTTTCGAATTTAAAGCTTTTGGCATGCATTATGTACAGATCTAAAAGTTGGCAACTAAATTCATAAGTGCAAGTGCAATAGTTCCATCTTGTATTCTGTGCAATCAAAAGATAGAAACTGGATCAGAGAATGGCTTTTATATTACTACACCTTCCGGTATTCATTGATTTTTCAGGTGTATAGCAGGTGTCTTGCTCTTGGAAACAATTGAGTAAGCCCTTCTTTTGTTTTTTTGTTTTCAATAATTTTTTATCATCAAAAATTTTTTCTTTGAAATAACTGGCTAACAGTGACACAAGAAATTGTTTTACTGAAAAGCATAATATATTAGTTTTGATGAATATTGTCAAAAATTAATAATTGAATGTAATATCTTTGAGTATAATATGTAGAACTGATGATTTAACTTAAAGTCTGTAATATGTGCACCAAGATATTGCATAAAAGAAACTATTTCTTTAAAATATGTTTTTGTACATAAAGAGTTTTTTTTTTTAAAAAATATTCATATTGATTTATTTAGTTTTTGTGCAAACCTTAAGATGTAATGATGAAGTAATGGGCTTGTCTTTTTAGAATAACAATCTTTTTTTTTTTTTTTACTGAAAGTAAATTCAATTATTTTCATCCATTATAAATTTATTTGCCTTAGTATGAATTTTGAGGGCAAACAACATAAATTAAGCATAACTATAACCAATAAAAGTTAGACATTTGATAAAAAAATCCACCCATCACCTTTATTTGTGAGGCATATTGTATTAGCATGGAATTATTTTTGAATAATCTCCAATATTGAGAAATTAAATCTGTAGGAGTACTATTTTATATTAAAATTATTAGGTGTTTAAAACTAATACAGCATAATTTATTTAGAAAAAGTTGTTTAGTTTCATGACAGATTAAAAGATCAAAGCAGTGTTTTAAAAATCATTAAAACTAAAGATTTTTAATTTATAAAAGTATAGTACCCTGATCATTTTATATAATGGACTTGTATAAATAGCCTTTTGTTATTCAGGAAATCCAGATTCAAAATTGAGACCAGTTTGGGAAAATTTTTAAAGTAAACCCAAATCTGTACTTATATTTATAAAACAGAAAGTGAATAAAAATGAAATGTAATGTCTTAGCATAATTTAAATGTATTTTATTAGCAAATATTTCTTAAAAAAATAATTTAGTTAAAAATAAAAAAAAAATTAAATTAATTAGTTATATTTATTATTACAATGGCATAAATTTGAATATTCTCAGACAAAAATTGCATGATTTTTGTTTATATAGTAAAAGTGATGGCACAAAGAGAAATGCTTAAAAAGTTTAATTTACTTACATTGTTTTAATTTTATTTTATTGAGCGCACAGGAACTATATGTAATTGCCTAAACAGGCTTTAACCTGTAATGAATGCACTTTAAAATTTCTAATAGTTATGCAATATTATTTTGTCGATAGAGTGACCTCACAAACCACGACACAAGATAGCGACTTTTATAAAGACAAGAACAGCCATCTTATCTTTAACCTAGATTTCTACTTATATAGGCCAATCTGAAGCATCTTGATTTGGGAGCATGAAGTTGTTATTCTCTTCACTATTTAAGTCTACTATTTTCTTTACTAATTAACTTTCATGAAATCTTGTGATTTACAGCGAGTTAATGTTGCGATCTTAGTACTGGAAAATCTACAAACTATTGTAGAATTGCTTGACTATTAGAAATTTTAAGGTGCATTCATTACAGGCTAAAGCCTGTTTAGGTATTTACATATACTTTCTGTGTGCTCAATAAAATATAATTACAACTCTACAATAGTTTATAGATTTTCCAGTATTAAAATTGCAATATTAACTTGCTGTAAATTGCAAGATTTTTCGAAGGTTAATTAGTAAAGGAAATAGTGAACTTAAATAGTGAAGAGAACAACAACTTCATGCTTCCAAATCAGGATGCTTCAGTTAAAATTTAGATTAAAGATAAGACGGCCGCTCTTGTCTTTATAAAATTTGCTATCTTGTGTCATGATTTGTGAGGTCCCTCTATCAGCAAAATAATATTGCTTGACTATTAGAAATTTTAAGGTGCATTTGTAACAGGTTAAATCCTGTTTAGGTATTTACATTGTTTTAAAAAAAATATTAAGTAAATAAAAAAAAAACAACTTTTAAATTCCTTTTCTATTTACATTTGTTTGACAATTTTGCATTATTAATTAAGGTGATAAAACATTTATAACAAAAGGCCTTTTTTAAATGCTTTTTTGTAAGAACTGATTGATATATTGTAAAAATACCTCTTTATGAAAATTGTTTTTCTGTTTAAATTTTGAAGATAAATGTTTAGCATAGAATTTTAATTATTTTAATTTCATATTACTTTTTAATAATTATATTTTTTTTTGTGAAGAAAGTATTCTGAAATCATATTTTTATATCAAATTAGAATTATGTAGTCTTGTGCAAGTAAATATATATTTATACATTTACAGATAAATTAAAAGTTATTATAAGAAGGTTTTTCTAAGATATAGTTTGATCACATTATGAAGCATTAAATAGCTGACATTAATACTGGAAACATATTTTATTAAATTTTTTAAAAATATGTTTTAACATAGACATTTACAATTTTTTTTTCTTTTTTATAAATTATTGTATAGAAAATTGAGATTTTCATATAACTTATGGAATAGTCAAAAACTTGAGGGTATAAAAAAAACCAAATTTGTATTTAATAGTACTAAACTAATTTTAGCCAGATTCTCACCAGAATCATAGTGCAGAATAAAATCTCACAATTGAGAGTCTAAATATATGGTGGTGAAGAAATATGTAAATAAAAATCCACTTCATCACCATATCTGTGAGCCAAATTGTACTAGCATGGAATTATTTTTGAATAATCTCCAACATTGAGAAATTAGAATCTACAAGAGTACTATTTTATACCAAAATTATCCAGTGTTTAAAACTATGACAGTATAAATTATTTAGAAAAAGTTGTTAGTTTCATGACAAATTAGAACATCAAAGCAATAAATAAAAACTAGGAACAGATTGGAAGCCTTTTCAAATCTTCTTCATTTGTCAGTTTATTCATTCAATTAATTTTTCTCATCTTTCTCCATGGTAACCATCAAAGAATAAATGAAAAAAGAAAAATTTACTGAAGACATTAGAGATAGAAAGAGAACTGGATTGGACATATATTAAGAAGAAATAAATTTTTATAAAAGATGTTTTGGAAGGAATGGTTAGTGGAAACAAAAGGAAAATACAGAAAAGATTGACATTTCTGAGTGATATAAGAGATGGGAAAAGATACATATATTTGAAGAGTTAAGCCATGAAGAGAAGAGATTAGAGAAATGTATGACTTTGTGATGTGACTGCTCTCGGATCTGTCCATAGGTCAGAATACTATTGACTGATTGAGTAGAAGAAGTTAAAAGTAATTTCTAGATATGTAACTACATTACTTATAGCTTTGAATTCCAAGTCTCCCTGATAAAGTAAAAAGCCAGAAACCAGTCTGAATATGGGGATATTATATGCATTACCATCTGGGATTCACTACTTACTCAATATTGCTAATGATGGCATCGAGTGAGAGAAAGCTGCACATTGGTGAATTTATGCTAAAAATTCATTTAAAAAAAGAAGGTAAAAATGACAAGATTACATGTCGGCATAAGGATATATAACTCTAATTTAAAGTGGAAATATATTATGAAAATACATTTTTTTAAATAAAAATGTTGAATTATTAATTAAAAGTCATGTCAGTTTATTCATTATTTATTCCCAACTCTGTATAAAATTTAAAGTCAAAAAGTTTGCAATCCTAAGCTAAATGATTATCTTTAAAATATAAACAAAAAAATAATTTAGATCAATTTAAAAAAAAAAAAAAAAATCAAGAAATTTCAGATTTTATTATGAAATTTATAGCATTTAGTAATACAAAATTTCAATTAAATGTAAGTAGATAATGAATTTAAAAATTTATTTTTAATTAAATAGTTTTTTGTTTTTGTCATACAAAAGTGACATATCCTATCACATGCCAATGCAAAATGTTTTCGGATTCAAGTAAATATAATAACTTTATATATTTTTATTAAATTATTTTTTAATGAAAGAATTGGTAGTAAGTTAAATTTAAGTTACACTAATGCATTATTTTTCATTTTTAAATCTTTTCTACTTTACCATTACGATTACAGATTTGAATTTGAGTACTTTAACTATTTGAATTCAATTTTCAAATTAATAGTAATCTATCTTCATCATAAATCAAAGATGCATAATCCTTCAATAAGTAACAATATAAGTTAAATATTCCTTAACAAAGTTTACATAAAAATGCACTGGTATCATATACTTACTACCGTTGTAGTACATTTACATTACCAGCTGAAAAACATGATTAAAAATCATCAAACCATGATCATGGAAGAATTGATTGTGATTGATTATTTTATTATGATTTCAAAACTGATATTTATTATAGATGAATTGATTAGTTTGTTTGTTTAATTTCTGTTAAAAAATAATTAAGATATCTTACAGAAAGTAATTTAACTATTATAAAATGTTAAACAGGCTTATGATCATAAATAAAAATATAAGTACATTATATATATTAAGCATGACAGTCTTAGCAAATTGGAATAGGATTATATTTAATTAGATTTGTTTAAATTTAAATAATGTTAATGTATGAAAATACAATAAGTGTAGTATGCCTCTTTCTCCAAACTAGCATTTTCAGTTATCTAATCTGAGATCATTTTCTCTTCCCCATCAACATTATTTCCAGTAGTTTTTCCATCTGTCATCAAACTTCTATGTATTATCATGCCTTTTTATCATTAGTTAATACAACTATATAAGAAGTAAAAAAATAATAAAAAGCTAGCAAAGTATAATACTGTTTAAACCCAATTAAAGGTGTATTATAACTATTAGTACAAATGAGTGTTTTAGCACTCCCTATTAGTTTATTATTCGAGTAAGATATAATAATATGATATATAATGACCAAAATCTGAATTGTGAACTATGATAGTATAAGTATCAAAGAACTATTTTAAGAGAGCCTTCTTCATCAGCTGTAACTATTATGTATTAATTACATAAGTGATTTTATAACTAGCATAAAGATAAAATAAATCTTGCAATTTTTTTAAATAGTATAAATAATTGTTTTGGCAAAAGATAATTTTATTTTCCCATTACACATGTAAATTTAATTTAAAGCAATAACCACATAATAAGAATAATATTTTTTATGTAATAATTTCCTAATATTTTTTAAAAAATGGTTACTTACTTTTATATTCAATCTATGTAACTATTCACTCTATCACAAAAATTTTCAATATTCAAAAAGATAAGAAAGAAAAAGAGATACTATCCATTTTATTATATTACTTGTAACTCACTTTTTCTTGTGTTAAAGAATTGGGATTTTTTACATATAATAAATAAAACTGAACAATAATTTTATTTAATATAAATTGTAAATACACGTATCAGAAAGCTACCTTAATGCTATTAAATTTATTTTTTCTTATATCTTTTCATATTAACTTTCATATCTCAAGTTTTTAGGTATTACGTAATTATATGAAAAGAGCTTAATGTTGAATATTTATATAACTTACGAGTAACTTTAATTTCTTTATAAAAATGTATTATAGCCTTGGCTGATATTATTTAACAATTTGATATAAGTTACTACTATATAAAATATACAATTTTATTTATGAGCACAAATATTGTATGTAACTTAAACAGAAGGGATTTATACCCTAAGCACATGTGCTATAATGTTGTAGTAGCTCAACAGTATCTTGTAAAGTACTGGGGATATTCTCTAACTAAAACACAAGATACTTTTAAAAAGATAATAGTGGCCATGTGTGCTAGTAAATAAAATTGAGTAGTACATAGTTTCTAATAGTTTGTAATATTAACACATAGTAAATTGAAAAATTTTGCGAATGCTAATATATAGAAAGAAATTAATGAATGTAAAGTGAATAAACATTTTCATGCTCTCAAACTAAAGCACTTTAGATTGACTTATATAACCAAAGGTAGGTAAAAACAATAAGATTGTCTTTCTTATCTTTTCAAAAGTCTCTATTTTATGCTTTGATGTGAGTGTATCCTCAATAATCAAAAAGACATAGTTGAGCTATTATAACAACATCATTATAGTGCATGTTTAAAATGTAAATATCTTCTGTTTAAATATTGTATAAAATATATATTTTTCATTTGTAATTGAAAATAAACTTTTAGTGGAGAATCAGTCATGCTAAATTGTTATTTTACACAGCGTAAAAGTAAATTTAACTTCTTTAAATATATATTATGCATATTAAATTCTAAGTATATGCCTTTTTTTGTTTTAATTTCGCCGATGTAATAATTAATTTGGGACCAGAAATCAAAACTCTACTTACTGTCTTATAAAATTTATCACTTTCATTTGTTTTTGAAAATAAAATTAATTTTTTTGTTCTGGATTATACAGACAGTTGTGAAATTTATCTCTTAAAATTGGTTTAATTTTGTATTAAAAATGTATTATCAATAGAAAATTGACCACATCATTTCTCTTTTTTAATGTCAGCAAAAGGAATTACAGTTTTCTCTTAGAAATTGCTACCAAAATTTTATCTTCCATTTGTTATTGAAAATAAATTTTAGACTCAGTAATTTCATTCTTTCTGGATTATTTAGAAATATAAGCTTTTTGGTTTAATTTCTTTATGAAAATGTTTTATGGATAGAAAATGAATTCAGCAAATCCCTTCATTCACTTTTTTTATTTGACATTAGAAACTTTTTTTTTTACTTTTTAAATTAATGAAAATACATTAACATAATCTGAACTCACGTGGCTGTTGTATTTATTTTATAAAATATTGTGAAATAAAATATGAGTTTTATCATAATATTCTCATCAAAAAAATAAATATTTCACAAATATTTGGCAAAAATAATCATAAATATATAAAACAAAATATGGAAAATGCACAATTTTAATTTTTAAACATTCTATAGGAGATATGCTCTTGCAAGCAGATAGTGTATTTTGAAACTAAAAACATCCAATTACCACAATTTTAAGCATTTCTATGATAGGTTCTTTGTAAATACTGATATCTTGAGGATTTTTTTAAATTAATAAATCAATATATAATTTTATTGTTAAAAATAAATGCAAAACTGGCAAACAAAGTTACAGATAGCTGCAATGTTGAATTTATGTTGAAGTGATTGTAGCACATCTATACTGTACTGCAAAAATGCTGCAAAAAGGAAAATATTATTGTATGCTCTGCAGAAATTGTTGTTTGTTTATATCTTGCAACACCTGTCTATCTATATCTAATGTCTGCCTTTTTACCTGCCTGTCTATCTGCAGATGTCCACTCTATCCATCCATTCATCTACATATGTGCATGTCAGTGAAATTTAGGGTAACATTTATGATTTACTATTTTAGATATTTGTTTAATTGTGCTTCATTATTATATACAACTATATCTTGGACCACAAACTCAATTGGTTCTCCAAATTGACATGAAAATCAAAAAACTCATATAAGAAGCAAGCCATTATAATGTTTTTTTATCCAAAAAATTTATTTCATCCTAAATTCAAAGTACAGTGGAGCCACAATTACCAATATCTAACTATACAACTTCAATTATATGCAATCCCAAAACAAATGTAAATTTTAAAAAAATGTAAACAAATAAATAATTGAAAACAATGAAATTTGAGAACTTGTTAAATTTTATGAATGTTGTTACAGTGGCAGCCACTTTTTTTGCTCACTAAATATTATGTTCTCAGATGTGAATTTACATGATCACATTTTTAAAGTATTGTATCTGTTCAGTTCACTAGCATTATTAAAACCATATATATGAATTTTTTCCTAGCATTTTTTTTTTCAAAATGTTTTATTCTATTTTGTATATTGTTAACAAAGCACTGCATTTTTTTTAGAATCATTTGTTAAAGGAGAAAATGAGAATTATTTGATTTAGTAAAAAAAAGGGTTAATGAGAAATGGGCCATGTGTATCAAAAAATGAATCTTCTATTAGAGAAATAGTCAAGAGGAAGAAGCAGATTCATGCTGTTGTTGTTTGTATTCCTAAAACAGCTAAAATTGTAAGCAAAATAAGGAACAATTTTTTGGTCAAAACTGATAAAGCCTTAAATCTATAGTTGAATGACTTGAATCATAAGATATTGCATCAGAAAGTATTAAATCTTTATGAAAAAATTTAGTTAAGAATCTGGGACACATAAAGCAAAACAATTGGTAGCAAGTAAAGGATGGCTGTATAGATTCTAAATAATACAATTATAGAACATGATACCATGATGGAACACAGTATTATTCTTACATGGAAAATCACTGAAATATTACAATAATTGCAAGACATGTGTAATGACTTAAGAAGAAAAAGAAAATGACTTCTCATCACAATGTTTTTTTAAAAAATATGAAAACAAAGTGATGCTCCATCAATTTCTTATTACAACATTGTGTATGTTCCAGAAATGTCAAGATTTTTGGATCAAAGACTTTAACAAGATTAATAATCCAACATTTCCATTGTCCATTTAATAAAACGAAATAGTTATAAAAAAGTAAGTTTTATTGCAATATTATTTTTAATAAATTTATTGCACGCGCGCACACACACACACAATTCTGTAAATGTACATGTAAATGTGCTTTCTCAATTTATTATTAGTAATTACATTATTATATTATTTTTTTAAAATTTTGTCTGATTTTAATTTATATAAGCACACTATACACATAAACATCTGTTTACTCTGTACATAACATGTTAAAATGAACTGTATTGTGCATTTACAGTGTAGTAAATAATATGTATTCTATTCTAATAATCATTTATCAACAAAAAGTTAGCTATTGTACACTATTTTTGGAGTATGCAGAGGGAGCTTAGGGAATAAAATATAGCATAGTTCAGAGGTCCCCAACACTATGCCCACGGGCACCATGGCGCCTGCAGACCATTTTACGTGTGCCCGCCGCTATCCGAATATGATAAAAAATTATTTATCTGATACAAATAAATTTAATTTTTAAAATTTCTTATAAATTATTGTATTATATTGTAATCAAATTGTAGGGCATACTATACTTTTACAGCGTACAAATATAAACATTAATTATATGTTAAATTTTATTTTTGAAATAAATATTTTTTTGTACATTATGTGTATTATTAACAATATCCAACTATAAATTTACATTGAAAAAATAAATGGTGCCCTCCACCTGGTTGAAAAAAATAAATTTGCCCGCCACCTGGCCGGTATTATAGAATGTGCTCTTAAGTGCAAAAAGGTTGGGGACCCCTGGCATAGTTCATGACCCCACTATACATAAAAAATGTTAAAAATTTGATTATATAAAAAAAAAAAAAATTGAAAAAAAGTTATAAGTAATAAATAAGCATTTTATCAAGTGTGTAAATACAATGTAAATATTTCAGTTGCTATAATTTTTTTTGTAAAACAATAGCTTATTATTTTGAGTTTTATGTCAGACAGTGCATTGAATTATAATTCATTAAATTAAGATGAAACATGCAGAGTGGAGCATGTTCTGTTTTGTAAACATTTTTTTTATTAATTACCTAACAAATAAAACTTAGTAGAATTGTGCTTTTTTTTTTTGGGTAGACAAAAATGCATTTCCAATTATGAAAATTAGATCAAGAAATTAATGTACAGTTTTTGACTGCAGTTTTAATAGCTTGAATGATCAAATCTTTTTTTTTGCCAATATTGTTTTGATTTAGAAGTTAACATTTTGCCTGGGTGAAATTAAAATTTCTAACAGTAAAAAAATATTAATTATAATTAGTTAAATAAAAACTGTTTTTGAGATAATATATTTAAAATTCATTATTAATACCCTTTGTTGTTGAACATGATGAAAGTTCTTTTTTTAGTTATGAACTGATTGAAATTTGTGTTTCATTTGCTCTTTTTTTTGTTAACATTTTTCTAAGTTTGTGATGAAAACTATTATTATCTTTGATACAAATAAATGATCTTTTCATTTCAATAAAATTTTTATTAACAATAAATAGTGATTACATACTAATAAAGGATAAATAAATGAATAAATTGTACAATAATATGATTATATAATGTTCTATTTGTCATCTGGCTAGATTATGTTATGAGAGCACAATGTTATACTCTTATGTGGTTAGGTATAGTGAAGAGATTCTAAGAACTTGTTTAATGGTATTAGCATTTTTAATATAAACATGAATATTTTCTTTTATAATTGACTATTCTATAATGCTGGGTAGGTGGGAATTGGTAATCAGGAAAAGGAAAGAGCAATTAAAGACCAGGTGTCAGCAAAGACTTTACTGGAGGCAAGGAGCTGGTCACGTTTCTTGATTTTTTTGAGCGTTTGATAAAACAATGGTATGATTTGTGGCAGGGGTAATTCCATGAGACTTTTGCATCTCACTATCCATATGGAATAAAGGACAAAGGTAGAAAGCCTTATTATTGAAAAAAATCCATTATGAATGGCATTTTCAAGTGAGAAAATCATATCAGGTCTTATGTTGGAATTGATTATAATTATATCTTTCAGAGTTTTAAGTCTTGGGCACCGGTGTATAATATGGTCTATGGTTTCATCTTCACGAGCACACAGGCCACATATAGGGTCAATGCTGGTAAAACCTCTTCGGTGATAAAGAAACCAATTCGTGGGTAGCGCATTAAGATTTATTTTAATGATGAAGTCAAGGAATTTGGGTTCCAGACTCCATCTTTTAAAGTGTGTAATGAGTCTTTGGTTGGTTACTTTTAGGCTGGTTTTAATGGGCTGTTGATTATAGTTGATTATATTGTATGCTTCCCATAAGGTGATTTTTTGGTTAAGGTTAAAGGGTATTATCGGGTTATAAAGTTGTAGGTGTTGTATTAGGGATGCTATCCATGAACTGGAAGAGGGTGGAGGACGATCTGTCAGTGTAATTTTTTTAATAATGTTAGAGTATCCGCAGGAGAGGATCAGATTATGTAGAGTGTTGTGGGTTTTCTGTAAAATGATTGCTTGTATTGAGTGGAATGACAGTCCATTGAACCTGCGTGGTCGTTGGATACCTCACAAGCTAATAGCAACTGTCCTTCCTCTCCAGAGAAGTTTGGTGCATAATCGGTTAATTTTATTTTGAAACTGTTTAGACATTTTAACGAATGGAAGATAATATGAGATTTTTGGCATTATGATCATGTTGAGGAGGCCAACCTTTCCATATAATGAAAGGTATACTCTAGAGAGTGAAGTGGTGATGGCTTCAGTTGAATGGAGGATTGCATCTTGAATCTCTCTTGCCATTGCAGTTGGAGTTTTGTAGATTGGAAAACCTAGGTATCTTTGGGGTTTTGCAGAAAAGGGAGAGTTAATTTGTTTACCAGACATTATCTTCCAGATGGAAGATTTGTTAAAATTTATTTGTAGGCCAAGTTTCGCTGTATTTCTGTTTAATATGTTCATGAGATGGGGAAGGTATTTAATGGTGGGAAGCACAACCATGATGTCATCTATATATGCAAATACATTGAAGTTTTTATTGAGAGAGGGAAGGAAAATTCCAGGGAGGTTTTTTTCTATATCCGTCAGAAGAGGGTTGATGTATGCTGTGAAGAAAAGGGCACTGAGTGGGGATCCTTGAGGGATCGACTTGTATGGCTTGAAGCCTGGTGTGATCTTGCCATCAAGAGAGAGAAAAATCTCTCTGTTGTTGAGCAGATTGCTGACCATCTGTACAATCCCAGCTGGAATGTCGCATTCCAACAGAATATCCAGGAGGATGTTTATCTGGACTGAATCAAATGCTGCTGCAACATCCAGCTGGACAGCAATAGGTTTTGATTTACGATGTCCTCTGATGTAATTGAACAGTGCAGTTACATTGGAGATAGCATGCGAGGTTGATGATCCCTTTTTTCATATTGGTTTGATGAGATATGGCTAAGAATTTGAGTTTGGATTTGATCTTTAATGACTGACTCAATTATCTTGGTAAGCAATGGGGTCATGGAAATTGGCCGGATACTGTTAATGTCGTTTAGTGGTTGTGTTGCTTTTAATAAAAGGGCAGAGTGGCCACTGGGTAAAGCTGTTGTATTTCACAAGAGAGAAAAATTCTCTGTTGTTGAGCAGATTGTGAATTGTAAATAGTGGAATGTGATTAACAGAATATAGGAGGGTGTTTATTGGACTGAATCAAATGTGAACATAGTGGACAGCAATAGGTTTTGATTTAGATGTCCTCTGATGTAATTGAACAGTGAGTTACATTGGACATAGATGGAGGTTGATGATCCTTTTTCATATTGGTTTGAGAGATATGGCTAAGAATTTGAGTTTGGATTTGATCTTTAATGACTGACTCAATTATCTTGATAAGCAATGGGGTCATGGAAATTGGCCGGATACTGTTAATGTCGTTTAGTGGTTTTGCTTTTTAATAAAAGGCACGAGTGCCACTGGGTAAAGATCTGTTATGTTTCTGTTGCCGGAGGCTAGGTGATCAATCATTTTTTTAATAATTGGCACAGTGAATTGACTGAGGTGTTTGAGAAGGAAATTTGGGATGCCATGAAGGCCAGGATGAACGCCGTCAGGGAGAGATGTTATCTTCTTTTTGATTTGGATTTCCGTGATGCCATGTTCGCCGGGGTCACCAGCATCCAACCAGCTGTTTATAGGAGGAGCTCCATCTTTTTGCATTAATTGGCAGAATTGTTTGCTGATGTGCTGCATCATTGGAAAGCCAATAAGATTGGTTCCATTAGTATTAATGGATAAGGGAGTGATTTGTTTTTTATTGTATCCCAGTGCCCATCTGAGGTAGTCTCTCGTCCAGCAGTGTTGTTGTGCTAAGAAACATTTGGCTCTTCTGATGGATATATATTCTGCAAGGGACTTTTGCTTGATTTTGTAGAGATTTTTAAGGAAGATAATTTTTTCTGTATTTGTGAAATTTTGCTGTGATGCTTGAAGTTGTATATTAATGTCTGTTAGGTCATTTAGAAGGCCATTAGGTCCTTTGATTTTCCTGGTGTGGTGATTTAATATGGACTGAAGTATTCCAATGAAGGAAAACCAGCCCTCCTCAGCAGGAAGGGAAAGGATGTTTATTTTCTGGAAAAGGATGTATGCCTCAGACACTATCGCTTCGGTCATATTTGATTGGGTGATCATGCGCATGGTTTTACCAGGTCCATCAATAGGTGTAGGGATTGCAATAGGTGTAAGTTGTAAGATTAGAGCCATATGATCAGAGAAAGCAACAGGGGCCAAGGCTGCATCAAGGTTGAAATGGAGGTCTGGGGTGTAGAAAACCAAATCAATCAGGGACTTTTTAGTTTTAGTATAGAAAGAGTAGGCTTCAGGAGGGAAGAAACCCTCTCCACACATTAATCTGCAATTTATTAGATGCAAAAATCTCTTGTTGAAGTCGTTGTATGTGGTGTTAAAGTCTCCCAGAAGAATAGTAGGGGAGGCTCTGTTAGCATTGATGGCATTTAGGATATGGATTATTTTTAGATATTGAGAGGTGTCTTTGGCTGTATATATATAAGCTATGATGATCGGATAACCCCAATAGTCTATTTCTATGACAATAATATTGGCATCTAGGAATAGAATGCTAAAACTGTTTGGTGGTGTTGACTTGCTGAGAAGAATACTGACTCCACCTGAAGCAGAATGGCCTATGGAAAATCTAGTAAATCCGAGAGCTGAGAGAAGAGATAATATTTTATGATCAGTCTTATGGTGATATTTAGTTTCACCCATAAGAAGTATATGAGGGGAGCAGAGTGAGAGCCAGTTTTTAATAGCTAGAACTCTATCAATTGAGTTGATGCCGCAAATGTTAATGCCAGCAATTTTGCAGAACATGATAGATTAATCCAAACCGTCCTCAGCAAAGTGTACCAAGTCAATGTGGGACATCTCCATGTTAATGAGTTCTGATGTTGTTTGGCAATCAGAGTCTTGTGATTGAACTTGTGGATGGATTGGTGATATATTTGTTGGTTGAGGAAATGCATCCATGAAGTCTTCGGTGTCTGATGAAGTAGTGTAATCTGTCTGAGATTCGTCAGATGGATCAATGGTATCGATGGTTATAGGATCCATGGTTTTCCTCTTTTTTTCTATGGATTTGCAAAGCTTTGTGCTGGATATATCTGAAATTTGTTTGCTAGCGGGTGGTGGTGAATAATGTATTGGATGGGAGCTGTCATCATCAGAGCTTGATTTATCTGAGCGAATTGATTTTCTTTTAATTTTCTTATTTGTATTTTGGGTATTTGTTGTGTTGGTTTTTTGGGGGTTTTTAAGTTTAATAGTGTTGTTTTCTTTTTCCTGTTCTTTTGATGAAAGTGTTTTTTTATTGTTATAAGAATTTGGTTTAAATTTTAGACCTGAGTCATTTTCAGTTTGCTGTAACTGTTGTGAAACATTAATTATGCTGACTTTCGGGTTGAGTGTTTGATAAGTCTTTTCATCTGGATGGTTAATTATTGCAGGCGTTGAAGAATTGAGGACAGTTTGTGGATCACTTTGTTTAGGTTTGTTAGACTTAGCTGGCCTGAATGATGATGCATCATTGGTTTTAAGCTGGGTGGGAGTTGTTATAGATGAATTGTTTTGAAATTTTTTAAGTGTATTTTCTTCATCGCCTGGGTTTTCCTTGCTCTCATTAGATGGTTTGGTCATATTGTCTTCTTTTGTAGAAAGAGTTTGGCCTAGCATTGTTTCTCGGGGATTAGTACAATATGTATCGTATGAATGATCTTGAGTATTATTGGTTTGAGAGATTGGTTTAGTAGCAGTATATGTTATTGCTTGGTTCTCTGATTCACTACTATTAGTGTAGAGGTTGGTGTTTGTTCTTTCTTGAAGATTTTCATTTTGAAAGATAGGTTTGGATGTGAAAGGGTTTGTTGGAGGATTTATTTGAATCAGATTGTCTGGGTTTGTGAGGTTGCTGTTTGAATTAGTCCCATGTGGTGATTGTCTATTTAAGGATGTGATAGCCGTATTAATAGGTCTACCAGGGCATCTGTGAACTTTATTCTTTTTAATACCACAGTGTGTGCATATTCTTGCTGCACAATCTTTAATAAGGTGTGTTCTTTGAAGGCAGAAGAAACATTGTGGCTGTACTCCCCTGAAGGTCAAAACCATAGGAGAGCCTCTTGCAGTAATAATGGTGGGTATGTCAGTGGGTATAATGTTTTTCTTTAATGTAAGTGTGAAGATAACTGTATTGGACAGGATTTGATCTTTGAAGTGAGGGTTTAATAGGTGTTTAAATTTGCTAACTGAACCATAATTAATAAGGATGTCTTGTAGTTCTTGTTCTTTCAAGTGGGCAAGGCAGTTTTGAATTCTGCCGGATAGTGTAACTGGACGGTTCATATCTATGGAGCATAGTATATAATTTCCCAAAGATCGGTAGTTATTTTTAAAGTTCATACGGTCCGGCCATGTTTTAAACTCAACGATAACATAGCGGTCATTGGGATGATTAAGGATCATGTGAATGCCTCTGCCTAATTGATTTTGATTGATTAGGCTGTATAGTTGTTCTAGAGGGAACTTATATAACGCACATTGTTGATTTGTTATGGCTAAGATTAACGACTTATCGCTGTAGTAGTTTGTAAACGATTTATACAGTGTGTTGGGAATCGTTTTGTTGAAATCGTTATTTATTTTTAGGAACATGCCGTCATTAAGATCGTTTATATTAAATGAGACCTTTTCCAGAGTGTTTGATTCTTGTTCTGTGTCTAATTCTGAGATATTCAAATATAGTTCATTGTAATTATCGGCCTTAATATTTTCGGAGATGCTCTCAGAATTTTTAGACCTTACGATATTTGCGTACATAGAGGAATTTTTCAATATTGGAATTGAGGAAATTGGTTTAGATTGCAAGTTGGCTGATGTAGCAATGGATTGTTCTGTGCTATAATCTTTGTTTGTTTTGGAATGAGATTTATTAGTTTTAAAATTTATTTCTTCTTTTTGATTTTTAAATTTACTGTTGACAAACTGTAATGTGACAGCGCTGGTTTTGTCGACCTCTGGTGGAAAAGTTTTAACTTTAAAAAATTCGCCGAAATCATCTTGTTGTAGATTTTGTCTATTATTTTAAGATATGGTTTTCAGGGTATTATTGGCTAAAAGAAATTGCTCATTAGAGTCTTCTGAGGGAGCGTAAAGTCTTCGGAGAGGAGATGATTGTTTTTTGCTAGTATTTTTAAGGATTTCAATAGTTTCGGTTGATGAGATATTTGTGCTATTGTTTATATTAGGGGTAAGTTGAATATTTTCTAAACTTTTGTTGATATTTGCGATGGTGTTTTCATTTGATATATTGGTTTGTGGGTTTTTATTTGTAGTAGAAGTTAGTTTAGTTGCATTTAGATTAGATCTAAGGCTATAATATTTACGACCGATGACTGCATTGCTAGATTGAATGCTGAGATCGGGATTAACATTAATTTGAGAGTTATCAATTATATTATCATTTTCCATAATATATAATGATTAAAACCGACTTACCTTGAATAAAAAACATAAAGGTAAGGGGACAATCGTCCCTGTCTTCTTGAAACTGAATCACTAAGGGACGCTTTTAATAAGACCAGTTGCAAAGATGGCTGCCAAAACAATACTTTAATCATATTTTGCTTTTTTTTTTTTTTTAAGGTAGAATAGTTCAGACTTATTATGTCACCACTTTTATCTTGGACAGAATTAGTTTTTATGAAAATATTAAACAAAAATTGTGAGGATTTATTATTGTATGTAATATATGTTTGTTTTTGATTAAGTATTATATTGAATGAAACTGTTTTTTTTTTCACTGTTCACCATGATAACCTTTTTACCTTGGATGTGTAATAAAATCAAATATCTTGCACTGATATTGCACAAAAATTAAATAAGTACCATAATCATATTTCTAATTATTTTAATAAAATTTATTATTGTACAATATTCAATACAGGTAGTGTATAATTAAAACATAATTATTATATATAATGAATAAATATGTTATTGCACTATATATATTTTTTTATCATTAATGTTGACATTTTATCTCTTGATTATATCAGTTTTATGATATCATCCTATAACCTTATTAGTTTTACAAAATGGCTAACAAAAAATGTGAAAATTTAAAGCTTGTTATGGTGAATAGTTGATTGTTAATTCATTGATGATAATCGCTATGATAAATCCTTATCCATTGTATGTGGTTGAATAATATGTATTATAATTTTTTAGTAATTTAGATATTACATACTTATCAGCCATTTTTTTTAATATTTATAGGAAAATGTTTTTTGAAGCTGAAATAGCAATAATTGTTTATGCTTTATATTAATAAATTTTTAGCAGTAGAGTATTATTTAGAAATATTACCACATTCATTACTTCCTTTATTTTGCTATAATATCTTATATAATGGCAATTTATTCACTGTAGTTTAAACACTTTTTTTTTTTTTTTTTTTAGCAAAAACCTTTTATTGTACATATATGCATACACAATCTTAATTTTGACTGTCCTGGTTCTTGCAGGATAGTCAAAATGTAAGGTTGTATATGCATATATGTATAATAAAAGGTTCTTGCTAAAAAGTGTTTAAAGTACAGTGAATAAATTGCCATTATATAGAATATTATTGTTTAAATAGTATCTTGGAATGTTTATTATCATCACCATTAAACAATTTAAAACTCTTTCAGCTTCAAGCCGCCATATTGAACTTTTTAAAATACTGGCCTGACATACAATTTTCACAATAACTTCAGTTTTAATTATGTTAGAGCAAAAACAATTACATTGCTAGAAACTATAAACATTAAGGAAAACAATAAACATAAAATAAATAGTGATAACTATATAAAAAATAAGGAAAAAAAGAAATTTTCACATCCGAAATACTTATTATTTTATTGTTTGTTCATAATATGATAAGTAACATTAACTAAAATTGAAAATACATCTTCAGTGATAATTTCTTTGCATTCCTCACAAAACTATCTTTATAAACATGTCTTACCTGAGATAATCCACAGCTTCACAATCTCCAAAAGAAGTCGGATATGACTTCTTCATTTTTATCTTGTACCCCAAATGTTCTAAATGTCAAAGGCGTCTATAAAGAAAAAGATCCATCCTAATAAAAGATACAAAAGAAATCATCATAGCAATTGGCTTCTTGTCTGTCTAAAACTAGAAATTGTAGGCTACTATCTATATCACTATGATTAAATGAGTTTCATCTCTTCATTTTATATTTTTTGTGTACATCAGTGATGTTTATATTCTTTATGGACACCAGTTATGTTTATATTCTTTATGCACACAAGTGATTCTTATATTATTTATGCACAAAAATGATGTTTATATTCTTTATGCACAGAAGTGATGCTATCTTATTATATTTATTGTACTACATAGATATAATTTATTTGCATATAGTGTATTTGTTAACTATTGACTTGAAAATAATGTTATGAAACATATACCAAAACAAAAGCATGAATCATGTATATATAATTTATTTGCATACAGATCATTTGTTAGCTATAGACTTGAAAAACGTAAACAAGAATCAGAATTATAACAAATTACTTATAAACCATATTATATTATATATATAAACATAATTAATGATTTTCGTAATAAATTATACTTTTTGAAAAACTGTAGAACGTTAAAAGTTACGCTAGATATTAATTATATACGAACGTAAATAACTAACACACACAAATTACAAACTAAAAATAATTAATAAAAAGTATAATTTATATAAAAATATATTATGCTTTTAGTAAAAAAATAAAAAAAAAATTTTTAAATGTTACTTACAAAATTACATTCAACCGCTTCTGTCAGCCATTTTTTAATAGTACCGGAGATATGTCATCTGTAGCCCTGTAAATTATTTTTGTCTTTTATCGCTCCGTGATAAGTACAAAAATTATTAAAAAAGACAAAAGAATTAAATACTGTGGTTGGTTAAAACTGCTGCCAAAAATTTAAATTTTAACCGATTTTTTTTGAAATAAACATTTACTGAAAGCAATGTCATGAAGCTTTCTAACAATCGTATTTTCATCTACGTCACATTTATACCTTTTACGTTAGTAAAGAAAGAAAACAAAACATCATCTGAACATCACCAGATGCACGCTCGCAGTGCTCAAAGAGCTGAAAGAGTAATTTAAGATAGTGATTTTTATGAAGTTTGATTATATTTTTCAAATGGGGATGACGGACAGATAATATCAAATTGTTCAGGTTGAAATTCAAATTCTGATTATTTTTCATTTTGATAGACTTCTAAATATCATTCATTTACAAATGTAACATTGACTGTTTAACAATTTGCTTAATGACATTTCATTGTTATATGTAACGTAATGCAATACTAATTTTTTTTTATTGGGAAGATATGAACAGCTTCAATTTGGCAAGGTATTTTATAAAAAAAAACACTTGCCAAAATATAAGAATATTATGTAAATAGACCAAAGGTACAGCACTTCATATGAAATATGATAAAATGATAAAAAATTAAGTCAAATGTCATATCTGACTTGATTTTATATATATATAACATGAAATGTGAATATGAATCTGTAATTTATGGATTAGTTTGTATTCAATTCATCTCGAATATTTTTATTTTATTTTTTGCCTTTCTTTTTTAGTTTTCAAAATTATAGTGATATTAAATTTCCAGGAACTGTGAACAATTTTTTGTAACATACATGGATGAAAAATCTTGCAAGGCAAGATTGGTTGATTGTCATGAACTCCTCATCAAACATAGTCTGATATTAAAGTTTGAATCTCTAATTTAATGGACTTTATTTAATATTTTAACAAGTCAGAGCTATGCACCCCTTTCTCCCAAATTTTGCACAATCAAGTCAGCATCTAAATATACAATAATCAAACAGCATTGCAAATAATATGAAACAAAGTGAAGCAATATACAGTATTTATAATAGGTACTTTAACCCTACCTGCCATGTGGCCGCTAGAGGCGCTGCTTCTGTGTTTTCACACAGAATATGCAGGGTAGGGGCCTTGAAAGCAGACAACGCTTATTTCTGCCGCTAGGTGGCGCTGTTCACCATGCGTACGCACAGGAACCACCCACAAGCTAGCTGGCAGCTTACATCGTCTGCTACCAAGAACCTAGGTGGTGCTGATTGCCATAAACACATCTAGCTTATGTGTCATCTGCTATCAGAAACTACAAAGATTCTAGCCCACTATTTCTCCACGTTACACACGGTAAAAACAGCAACCTCTAAATGCCTCATTGCTAACGTTCATGAACATAGTACTTAAAACATTCAGGGCCTATAATGTACAGGGGTGAAAAATTTATAAAGTCATAACTATTTAAATATATGGTCAAACGTAATAATTTTACATTCTATTTCACCATTTCATAAATCAATGTATTTTTAAAGTATGACTTTGTAAAAAGCGATCTGTTTTTTTAATTATTTACTCTAAAAGTGGGGGTTTTTTTTTTTGTAAATAAAACAAAACGTAAGTCTGTGGTTTTTTTTTTTTTTTAAAAAAAAAGCTAATTTTTTTCCTTCAAAAATGTATTATTTTAAAAGATTATTGTTTGTAAAACTTTTTTTTTTACACTTTCAATTAATATTTTCAATAAATTTTAAAGTAATATAAATTATATTTCGGTTTATAGATTACTATTTCGAAAAATAAAGTGTTATTTGCGTGCTGCGTATACCGTGTGCTTGTTACTCGGAAGCAAAATAATTCGAAGATCTTTTTATCAAAACTACCTCTCACAATAATATTAAAAGCATAAATATTTATTGAAATTGTATTTAAAATTTTAGAATCATTTTAATAACTAAAAATGTCATATACTCACAACATAATTTCAAAATA
The DNA here is from genome assembly GCA_028023455.1 of Epiperipatus broadwayi. Taxonomy (NCBI): domain Eukaryota; kingdom Metazoa; phylum Onychophora; class Udeonychophora; order Euonychophora; family Peripatidae; genus Epiperipatus; species Epiperipatus broadwayi. Next base: position 2,574,145 of record JAQFVV010012410.1, on the reverse strand, counting down.
ATAGGTTTAATAAGTACTGTATGAGAAAAGTAAGAGTCAGAAAAAAAAAAGATTTAGAGCAAAATATATATACATTTAATATCTTTATTGATGGTTGGAATTTAAAAAGTTTCTTTCAAAACTGATGCTCATGTTAGGCTTGTATACTGTTAAAATTAAAACTATTAGTCCTCATAAATAATTTGGAAGACATTGCCTGTCAAAATTGGATGATCATTGAAAATTATATATGATCTTAATAGCCTAAAATTCAGAAACCTGATAGTACTGTCTTTGCCAGTGCACTGTTTCTTTCTTTCATTATTGATACATAAGTAAGAACAGGTAAAACACATTTATTAAAAATCTTCCTTTACAGACACGTAGATATATTTCCTTTTAGTATCAAGTTATTTCTACCAAAAGCACTCCAACCAAGTTTAATTCTATGATTAATTTCATCCATTAAGTTTCCATCTGTATTAATAATCTGACCAAGGTGTTTGTAACTGTTAACTTCTTCTAACTCATCATAATCAATCTTTATTTTCATATTTTGAGCAAACACATAGGTATATTTCCTTTTAGTATCAAGTTATTTCTATCCAACCAAGTTTAATTCTATGATTAATTTCATCCATTATGTTTCCACCTGTATTAATAATCTGACCAAGGTGTTTGTAACTGTTAACTTCTTCTAACTCATCATAATCAATCTTTATTTTTATATTTTGAGCAAACACATAGGTATATTTCCTTTTAGTATCAATTTATTTCTACCAAAAGCACTCCAACCAAGTTAAATTCTATGATTAATTTCATCCATTAAGTTTCCATCTGTATTAATAATCTGACCAAGGTATTTGTAACTGTTAACTTCTTCTAACTCATCATAATCAATATTTGTTTTTATATTTTTAGCAAACACATAGGTATATTTCCTTTTAGTATCAATTTATTTCTACCAAAAGCACTCCAACCAAGTTAAATTCTATGATTAATTTCATCCATTAAGTTTCCATCTGTATTAATAATCTGACCAAGGTGTTTGTAACTGTTAACTTCTTCTAACTCATCATAATCAATCTTTATTTTCATATTTTGAGAAAATCCATTAAACATTACTTTAGTCTTTTAACTTTTATCTTTAGTCCTACTTTCATCTGATAACTCCTGCAACATTTCCTGCAGCTCTGAAGCATAAGTTGCAAAAACAACTACATTATCTGCAAAATCTAAATGACTTAAATAATCTCCATTTACTTTCACTCCTTTAGCTTCCCATTTTAATCCACAAAATATTTCTTGCAGCACTGCTGTAAAAAGTTTTGGAGATATGGAGTCACCTTGTCTTACACCCTTCTCAATGTTGACTTTAATAATCTTTGTTAAAAAATAAATTTACTGATAAAGACTTCATAAGAGTTTTCCAATCAGCTTCTAAAAACTTATAACTAAATCTTCTAATTCATTCCCAGACAGAATTATTTAGACTGCAAATGAGACTTTGTTAAGAGAAAGCAAAATTACGCTGGAAAATGAGACACCAACAATACAAATCTATTATCACTTTTGTTGAGAGAAAAATCTATTAAATCTCAAACTAGAGAAATCTATAAGCATTCTTCCTGCTAGTTAGAGCAATGTAACATTTGTAAATGGATAATAGTAATTATGATACAATAAGAGCTTCTCCCAACAGACTAAAAATCACATACTAGCTATGAATCACAACTGTAAATATTATTCAGAAAGCATCACTGATCACAGCTATTTCAATGATTCAGAAAAATTAGATTGACTTATTTTGGCAAAAATTTCACATCTTTGTGGTCATCTAAAATCAATAAAGGCCAGGTTCCATTAAGATCTATTGTTAACTCTGAAAACTCACTATATCAAAAATTCTAATGTTCTTAGTTTTTTGGCATACAAGAGACAGTTCTGTGTTAGAGATTCTAAGAAAATTGTAGAATTAATCAACATGAAAAGTGAAAGAACTAACATATTGGTAAATTTTGATGTGAAAAACTTAATCACAAAAGTACTCTGCGATGAAGCATTATCTAATGTAAAAAAAAGATTAAATAACAATAGTAGTGTACAAACGAGAATAATTCTTCCAATTGATAGTTTATTACACTTAACATTCTGCACAGCATACTATTATTATATACTATAGAATTCTTCCAACAAAATCAAAAGATGCTTTTTGATTCCTTATTGCTATCTCTGATCAGCAATATTTACATGGAAGAACTTGAAACTACAACCATAAATAAAATTCTATCTACAATTAAAGTCTGGCTTTTCTATGGCCATATGGTAAAGCATTACTACAAACATTCTGGATACTATCAATAATTATGTTCTTTTAATTAAATTCACAATAGAATTAAAACAAGAACAGACACTACAGTTCTTAATTTTCTTTTGACAAGATTCCCTCATAGCAAAATCAAAATTACAATCAACAGAAAACTCACACACTCTAATCAGAATAAAAATTCTTATTCAGAAACCAATAACTTGGAAAAAGAAAAATCATATAGCATAAACTCTCATGAAAAATACTTATCCATCAGCTATCATTATGAAATAGCCAATTAAAAGAAACACCATAAGAAAAACAATTATAGGTATTAAAGTGTATCCATAGATATTAGTAATTGCAGCTAAACTAAAGAAAATCTGTGATCAGTATATTAAGATTCCAAAGTCATAAGTGCCCTATGAAAAAGTCTAACTTCTATAAAACACAAACTGCAAATATTGAAACACAAAAACTGCATCTATGAAATACCATGTGAATATGGAAGAACATATATGACTGAAATCATCTGACTCATTTCAAAATACGTAATTAAAAGAGCAAAAAGTAATGATTAAAAAGAAAAACCAAATGCACCTAAAATACATTGGACAAGAAAAATAACAGGCAGAAAGTAAAAAGTAAAATTTGTATAAACCATTCACATTTATAGTAGATAACTTTATAAATCAGTCTAATGTAAATAATTCATAATATTTCAAAACTACTCATTAATCTTGCCCTTAAAAAAACTGGAGAAACCAAGAGAATCTTCATAGATAAATATATAAAATTTCTAGTGACTTGATTTTTCATAATAGCCTAATTAGTAACAGCAAGCATTATCTTAAATTCACAAAACTAAAAATCGAAGGTTCAATTTCCATGCTAGTACTGTCACTGGTAAGGCTAGCAACATTTGAAGAAGAGATGAGAGAAAAACAGCACTCAAAATGTTGTAATAAATTAATCTGTATACTTTGCTAACAGTTGAATGTATTTAAAAGTTTAAATAAAGTTTGATATCTTTTAAAAATATTTCATAATTAATAACAGATGATGGAAATAGTTCAATATATAATTACAGGTAAAATCCCTATCATCACAAATTTTCAGATAAACATTTCCTGCTTTCAAGTCAATATGTGTAATGCTTGGGACTGTTTTTGTTTCTCCAGAATAGTCTAAAGACTTATTTGAATTGAAACACCTATTGTAGTAAGGAATTTGACTGCAATGGTATGTTGACTAGATATTTTGAGGTTTTATTAATCAACTATCTGGCTGGGGGATTTAACTATTAATGGGATGTTGTTTATACACGTATATCATATTATGAAATTCTGAAAAAGCTAAAATCAGTAACTTTTCCTAAATTCATTTATTTTTGTTTTTATAGAATATTTGCTTATCAATAGTTGTTCTTTATTAAAATTAAAATTGCAAAATTTTTATATGTTCATTCATCACCTGTGTTATTCATCTCCAAATCATAAGTCTTTGACTTAGTAAATGAACTTATGCAAAGCATTACAATCAGAATGATATTGCTTTGGGTGAGATGAAAATCTATCAGAAGATAAGTCTGTTTTATAGCAGTCAAGATAATTTCAGGTCTAATGATGTATATTAAAATCACTGTTATTAAAAAGCTAGTAATTGTATTTGAGTTGACTGAATGCCAGACCATTGATTCTCCCTCCCCCAACACACACACAAACATTGATTTCTAGAATATTTAGCACTGCACATCGTGCTCTTGATTGAATGCCTCCAGCAGTTAAGTGACCAAATTTATACTTAAATAAAATTGGAGTGAATAAGGCATGGGCATTCACTATTTCATCCTAGCTCAGATTAATAAAAAATGATCAATGGTCAAAGATTTTCTTTGTCTGTTTTCTTTTTTCTCCTGAAAATTTTTTAAAATTATTTGTTCCCTAATTGTTTTTAATTAAGATATGAGCATTGAAAGTCAGAAATCCAATGCACACAGTAATTGTTTTTACTATAAAGTGCTATTAAAATGGTTTAGTATCTTTGGACTTCTCCATAGAATTTCATTTATAACTTGTACTGCAGCTACACCTGAATTTTGTGACTGGGCAATTATGTAGCCTACAACTATTGTAACTATCCAATTTTTGTATTCTTGAACCTAAATATTTAAATTATTTGACTAATCTCATAAAAATAAAAATTACAAACATTCTCAAATTGTATTAGGGAAGGGGGAAGCATAATTTGTGATTCATTTTAAAGATAATAATATACAAAATAAAACTAATTTCATTCATATCTAATTATGTACCAATAAAAGCTAAATACCTAAATATTTAATAACCTCTTAATTCTTATGATATTTAAGATAATTTAGAGTTGAACCTAACAATGTGAAAAATTAGGTAAAAATATTATTCATTAGTAACTCTTTTGTCTTACTTTCAAATAATTCAAATTAATGATATGAAAAAAGATATAGAAAGTATCTTTCATATTAGGAACAAAGAACGTATAATTCTTTAACATACCACTCAAAAGAAAATTACTTCTTATATTTATTTATATTCATTAATTATAAAATTGTTAATTATAAAGCACCCATTACATTAAATATTAGAAATATACTTCAAATAATATATATAAACATGCTTTATAAAAATGTTTTCAATTTAATACTTCAAGGAAATTACTTTAATATGTTGACTTTCCCAGTATCATTATCTAATCTAATTGTTGCTGTTGCATTTTTATAAATATTCTTTAAAATATGACAATATCTTGGATCTATACCTGAATGATATCTCTAGAATTGTCATTATGATGTATTATAGCATTTTCCGGTAGATTTCAACAATTATTAACTTATGGGGTTGTGATCAAACAGAAAACAGTGGCAAACTTAAAGGAGATAATAAATATACTTGAATTTAGAATCTCTACAGATTTTCTAATATAATCTTTGTGAGTAATTAGGTGTTTTAATGAATCTATAAATGAATTTCTAAATAGACAAATTTTAATATATATCACCCAACAGAGACACTTAAATATTTACCAATTTCACAATATCAACTAATAAACTATAATTTACTTTGATTAATCATTAAGATTTGATTTAATGCAAGAAATTGTCTTCACTCAGGAGATTACAAATTTTTTGTCATCCTATTAATTGAAAGAAAACCCTTTGATTCCTCTTGGAGGCCTTAAAGAAACTGAGCAAGGCAAATTCTTAATGTCCACTCCATACATTCTTGTCATTGCAGCTGTTATTACTATGTGATTATTCATATAGTATATAAACATGGATGGGCTGCTCACCAACACGCATTAGCCAGCACGACGAGGTTATTGGATTTTTACCTCTGAATTTAAGATCAAAAAACTCCATGGACTTCTTCTTAGTTGCCTGATAAGGCAGAATGAATGCTTGTGTAAATGATAATATTTTTCCAATATATATACAATTATGACAGACAAAGATAAAACATGGCCCTTATTCCCAGGAGACTGTAAAGTCACCAACCAAGGCAGCAGTTGGTGGCCGAATGTAGAGGCTGCTCAGAACTCCTGATTGTGGACACAGGCTGCCATTTGATGATGCCTTTTTTTATTTAGGTACTTACAACAGCAGATCACTTTCAAGTGAAGAAAGATTGCAAGAGTTAAAAGAAAAACTGTCTTATATTAAATGACTTTGTGAAGTTCGAAGAAAAGGCGAAGAGACATTTGTTTTAAAAAGTGAACATGTACTCTATTATAAAGGCACAAATATTAGAAATACAAGTGGAGTAGTATTCATTATAAATAAAAAGTTAAAGAACAACATTGTGGAGATTGATGGTGTATCGGACAGAGTGGCAAGATTAGTTATACAACTTAATAGCAGATACCAAATGCAGATAATTCAGGTTTATGCCCCAACAAGTTCTCAAAGTGATGTATGGATGCACAAAAGGCTTTTGATCAGAGTTAACAATATTTTAAAATTGTTATGGGAGACTTTAATGCTAGAATTGGTAAACAAATGAAAGATGAAAGTGCTGGCGGTAATTTTGGTCATGGTAATAGAAATGAGAGAGGACAGAGACTTGTGGAGTTTGCAGGAAAAGGTAAACTTTATATTATGAATTATTTTGAGAAAAATGTTAAAAGGAAATGGACATGGAAGCATCCAAATGAAAGTACAGCAGAAATGGATTATATTTTGACTAACAGAAAATACATATTTCAAGATTGTAATGTTCTTAATAAATTTAACAGAGGAAGTGATCATCGGTTAGTAAGATGTGAAATACATGTTAATGCAAAACTAGAGAGACAAAAATTATTAAGAAAAACAATATTTACAGTTGATATTCCTAATTTTCAGAAACATTCTAATGAATTTAAAATAGAACTTACAAATAGGTTTCAAGTATTAGTAGATTTTGAAAATGATTCAGATTTGAATGAAATTAATATGAAAACAACTGATATACTTTTAAAACTGCAACAACACTTGATCAATAAAATTTCTACTGAGACTAGAGAATTTATGAAGAAAAGAAGGAATATGAAGATACACAAAAATGATGCGTTAAAAAGAATTGAATATCTCAAATTTTGTAAAATGATGCAGAAAAGATTTGAAAATGATATAAGAAAGTATAACTGTGAACTAGCAAGGAAAGCAGCAGTAGGGAATGAAAGTCTCAAAAGTGTAAAACAACATTTTGGTATTGGTAGGAAATTCATATCTGCAATAAAATAAAAGCTGGAATTATTACTAAAAAGAGAGATGACATCATGAAATGGATAGAAGACTTTTATAAAGAATTATATTTGTAATAAAGAACAAATACCTCCTATATCTGTGACATCTTCTGAATTACCCAGAATTTTAAATGAAGAAGTGAGACATGCAATTAAATATATGAAGAAAGAAAAGATTCCAGATTCCAGGTAATAGTAGAATTATAATTGATATATTTAAAGAAGAAGGGAAAAAATAGATTTTTTTTAGCAATGTTATATATCAAATGTCTAAATGATAAAGATGTACCAGATGATTGGAAGAATGCAGTATTAATATTAATATTTAAAAAAGGTGATAAAGACGATATTAGAAATTACAGACCTATCAGCCTTTTATCAGTTACATACAAATTTTTTACCAAGATAGTTACAACTCGTCTACAGAGAACATTGGATTTCCCCCAACCAAGAGAACAAGCTGGATTTAAAAGTAGTTTTAGTACAGGAGATCATATCCAGGTATTGAGAGAAGTTATAGAAAGAACAAATGAATATGAGTTGCCATTATGTTTTGGATTTGTAGACTATGAAAAGGGATTTGAATCTATAAACGTTTCTTCAGTGATTAAAGCATTGAATCATTAAGGTATAGACCCAAGATATTGTCAAATTTTAAAGAATATTTCTAAAATGCAACAGCAATAATTAGATTAGATAATGATACTGGGAAAGTCAACATTGAGAAGAGTGTAAGACAGGGGGACTCCATATCTCCAAAACTTTTTACAGCAGTGCTGCAAGAAATATTTTGTGGATTAAAATGAGAAGCTAAAGGAGTGAAAGTAAATGGAGATTATTTAAGTCATTTAGATTTTGCAGATGATGTAGTTGTTTTTGCAACTTATGCTTCAGAGCTGCAGGAAATGTTGCACGAGTTATCAGATGAAAGTAGGACTAAAGATAAAAGTTAAAAGACTAAAGTAATGTTTAATGGATTTTCTCAAAATATGAAAATAAAGATTGATTATGATGAGTTAGAAGAAGTTAACAGTTACAAATACCTTGGTCAGATTATTAATACAGATGGAAACATAATGGATGAAATTAATCATAGAATTTAACTTGGTTGGAGTGCTTTTGGTAGAAATAAATTGATACTAAAAGGAAATATACCTATGTGTTTGCTCAAAAATAAAAAAAAGTTGTTTGTGTGGGGTTCGGAGGGGGGGGGAGAAATAAATTGATACTAAAAGAAAATACCTATGTGTTTGCTCAAAATATAAAAATAAAGATTGATTATGATGAGTTAGAAGAAGTTAACAGTTACAAACACCTTGGTCAGATTATTAATACAGGTGGAAACATAATGGGTGAAATTAATCATAGAATTAAACTTGGTTGGATAGAAATAACTTGATACTAAAAGGAAATATACCTATGTGTTTGCTCAAAATATGAAAATAAAGATTGATTATGATGAGTTAGAAGAAGTTAACAGTTACAAACACCTTGGTCAGATTATTAATACAGATGGAAACTTAATGGATGAAATTAATCATAGAATTAAACTTGGTTGGAGTGCTTTTGGTAGAAATAACTTGATACTAAAAGGAAATATATCTACGTGTCTGTAAAGGAAGATTTTTAATAAATGTGTTTTACCTGTTCTTACTTATGTATCAATAATGAAAGAAAGAAACAGTGCACTGGCAAAGACAGTACTATCAGGTTTCTGAATTTTAGGCTATTAAGATCATATATAATTTTCAATGATCATCCAATTTTGACAGGCAATGTCTTCCAAATTATTTATGAGGACTAATAGTTTTAATTTTAACAGTATACAAGCCTAACACGAGCATCAGTTTTGAAAGAAACTTTTTAAATTTCAACCATCAATAAAGATATTAAATGTATATATATTTTGCTCTAAATCTTTTTTTTTCTGACTCTTACTTTTCTCATACGGTACTTATTAAACCTATTATTTTGAAATTATGTTGTGAGTATATGACATTTTTAGTTATTAAAATGATTCTAAAATTTTAAATACAATTTCAATAAATATTTATGCTTTTAATATTATTGTGAGAGGTAGTTTTGATAAAAAGATCTTCAAATTATTTTGCTTGCGAGTAACAAGCACCGCAGCACGCAAATAACACTTTATTTTTCGAAATAGTAATCTATAAACCGAAATATAATTTATATTACTTTAAAATTTATTGAAAATATTAATTGAAAGTGTAAAAAAAAAAGTTTTACAAACAATAATCTTTTAAAATAATACATTTTTGAACGATATACTGCCGTAGGAAAAAAATTAGCTTTTTTTAAAAAAAAAAAAAAACCCACAGACTTACGTTTTGTTTTATTTACAAAAAAAAAAAAACCCACTTTTAGAGTAAATAATTAAAAAAAACAGATCGCTTTTTGCAAAGTCATACTTTAAAAATACATCGATTTATGAAATGGTGAAATAGAATGTAAAATTATTACGTTTGACCGTATATTTAAGTAGTTACGACTTTATAAATTTTTCACCCCTGTACATTATAGGCCCTGAATGTTTTAAGTACTATGTTCATAAACGTTAGCAATGAGGCATTTAGAGGTTGCTGTTTTTACCGTGTGTAACGTGGAGAAACAGCGCCGCGTAGTGGGCTAGAATCTTTGTAGTTTCTGATAGAAGACGACACATAAGCTAGATGTGTTTACGGCAATCAGCGCCACCTAGGTTCTTGGTAGCAGACAATGTAAGCTGCCAGCTAGCTTGTGGATGGTTCCTGTGCGTACGCATGGTGAACAGCGCCACCTAGCGGCAGAAATAAGCGTCGTCTGCTTTCAAGGCCCCTACCCTGTATATTCTGTGTGAAAACACAGAAACAGCGTTTCTAGCGGCCACATAGCAGATAGGGTTAAAGTACCTTATAATATTTAGCCTATTGCTGCATCCATCCTGAAGTTACATATTTCAGACTTAGCAACCTTATTAACTGCCAGAAGAAAAGAACCAATCCCACATCTAACATAGCTTTTTCATTTTTATTTATTTACAACTAATATGATCCATTTAATGTTAAAATTTAAATATTTCATTTTGAGGCCCTTTCTCCAAGACTCATATGTATATATATTATATTTTTGTTGATAGATATTTTTTTTAAAGATGATATATAAGATTAATTTGCAACCGTTGAATGTATCTATTGCAAAGTAAAATTTTCTGATTCTGAGTGCTTTTTCAGTTGGATAACAATCAGCCAATGAACAGAGGTTTCATCTTTTGGTATGGTAATAATAATTAAAAAATTAAACTTTTTCTTGTTTTTATCATAAAAATGACAGATAAGATTTTTTTTTTATTTAATTAAATCAGGTCATTTTATTTTATAGTATTATTTTTGATAATGATAGTAAATTTAAAATCATTTTTAGTTTAGAAATAATATTTTTTATTCTATATATAAATACATTCAAATTTTGTATATATATTTTAAAATTATTTATTCTATGAATAAGTATTAATTATAATTATTGCAATAATGTTCATGGATAGCGGTTCACTTAATCATTTTAATGTTTACATCTCTTATCATTTTACAACCAATAAACATTCAATTATTTTTTAAATTTTATTTTATGATTTAGAGAGTCTTTAATTTATTGCTTTTTATGTACCCCCCTCTCCCCACACTTCTTTTTATTTCTTAATACTTATTATTTCTTTAATAATGTTTTTTTTTTTTTATGAATTATTTTCAGCAAACTAAAAATTAATAAACTTTATTTTAGAAGATTAAATTGCTTTTATAATATTAAGCCTAAATAGAAGACAATAATTAATTCGTAGTTAGTTTTTATTTATTTTACTTTTATAATTAAATGTAAATATCTTAATAAAAATTTATTCAGAACATCGATTGTCATGTGTTAGTCACATAAATTATTTCCAGATGTCAAAGTGAATTATATATTTTTTATTATATTTATAATATTATTTTTAATATATGTTAAACCAATAGAACATCAGCCACTTTCTTTAGAGCAGTAATTTATTATATATTTATTATAAAATCATCTGTTATAAATTTGAGGAGCCAGTGGCCATTACACAGATATTGGTGCCATATCTAAATTTCCAGACTATTTTCTGATTGTTGACCTTTATCTTTGAGAACCGATGATTTTACACCTACACATCCAACTTTATATAATTTTTTGTATAGTATTCATAATATTATGAATAATTTAAGTTGCTTTCTACATGTTAGAAAGTTTATCCATTTTAAATTTTTGACACACATAATTTTCAATCTCCATTAAGTGTTTTTGATGATATTACTCATGTTTTTTTCATACTAAACTTTTCAACTGTATACGTTTATGTAAATATTGATAACAATTTATTAAGAATTATATATAAAAGAAGTTTATATTGGCAAAAAAAAAAAAACAACTAATATTTTCACATAATTATCACATGTATGACAACTATATTTCACAAAACCTACTGATTGAAAAACATTGACTATGCGCATATATATATATCAAACAGAATACCACATGACTTTTTCTGCTTATTTCCAATATTTGCATCTGTAGCAATTTATTTTTTATTCTCATAATGAAATATATTTTTAGTAAAGGGTAAAAAAGCCTATAGTATTTTTTGCATGTGTTTAAATAAGAAAAAAAATATTCATGATAACCATAATATTTTTCCATATGTATATTAAACTATAAATGCTAACAAATGACTGATTACCATTTGTAAATCATATCATCTTCTCATCTTGTTTATATAAATCAATATAATATCAGCAATTTGTTGTCAAAGTAATATCTCTTTTACGATAATATATTGTAGTGTTGTCTTAATAACAAATGCTGTATGTTCTTTTGTTTAAGAATGAGGACAGCGGGAATTCGATTTATATTTATATATATTCTTTGTTTAAAACATAGTAAATAAGGCACTTAATTCTGTTAACCGATTAGTGTCCAGGGAAAAGAAAATTATAATAAAGCTGAACTACAGCAGCATATATATATATATCTTTTAATGATTTGGATCATTTATCTTGCATGATTTCATGAGTTATATAATATTTTTTGTTACATTTTTATTTACAACTGTCAAACTCACTTTACTCACAACTTTGACACCATCCACCCCAGATAAATACAATTATGATTATTACTAATCATTCACTAAACTAGAGATTATTTCTAGCACAGATATAAACTTTAAACCTGTTAAAGATTAATATATCTGCCGAGGTTATCTATGCTAGAGTTAATCTAGTTAGTAAATGATTAATAATAACCATTATTGTATTTATCTGAGGTGGATGATGTCAAAGCTGTCAGTGGAGTGAGTTTGACAGTTGTAAAAAAAAAAAATGTAACAATTTACTATAGATAAATACTTGTCATGTAATAGAGAGATATATGGGAGATGGTGAGCTGGGCCAACTGATGAGTGCTGTTTCAGCATGAAATGCATCTTGGGGGTCATTTGTCTTTTATTGTATTTTTATTTAGAATTTAAAAAGAATGGAGAAATGTGGAGGTTGTATAATATATCTATAAATAATATTTTTTTCCGATTAAACCAGTAGATAGCAGACGATATTTTAGAAATAAGTATATTTTGCATACTAGGTTAACATAAAAGTGATTCTGATTATAAAATAAATGAATTGTTTGTTTTAACATTGAAATTTTATAAGCTTTTATAAAAAAGTAAAAAAAAAATATGTATTTGAGTGCTAAAACTCTTTTATTAAGATTTACATCAATGCAAGCTATTTTTCTTATGTGATATATATGTACATATGTTAACTTTCTATATATATATATATTGGATATTATCTGTTAGTTATATTCGTTTTAAAAATATTTAAAAAAATCATATTTATAGTATGTGTGTTTATATTTTATTATATAAATTTTCCCAAAGAAATAAAATGAGATAAATATTTTTTAAATTATTTAAAATATTTTATTAACATTGAAACATAACACACTTTTAAGTGTTTTTTATCTAGAATTATAAGTTTTCAAAAAATTAGAAGAAAAAAATCTAGTATATATATAATTAAAAATATTATTTAATAACTAGAATTATGTTTTCAAAAATTAGAAGAAAAAGAAATCTAATATATATATAATTAAAAATATTATTTAATAAAAAAAAAACAAAGATTACATACTTAATATTATTTGAAATATTCTACAAATTAAAAAATACCCCCCCTCCCCAACAGTGAGACGCTTGAAAATTGCTTCGTTATAGTTGCTTTAATATTGCCACAATAAAGTTTCCCCCCACTTAATATAACTTTTTTTTTACTAGTATTAAATTATTTATTTTTTGATTAAAATTACATCGATAGTTTACAAATAATAAACATGAAAATAATGTTAAACACTATGAAAGCTAATATAAGTAGGAACTACCATAAGGAAGATGTTACATGTGGAGAGTATTGAAAATTGTAAAATACACGTAGTCTACCAGGATGCCATTGTGAAAAGTTAGAATAAGACGAATTTGGTTTTAAGTATGCACATATTTGATGATCACCCTTGATATAGGCAGGTGATCATTCAAATGTAATCTCAAAAATTTGTAGCACAGTTAATTATTATAACATGAATAAGTTGAACACTAAATTTTAGTAATAAAAACTATTATAGCTGTTGTTTTCAATCTTTTTCAATTTACATACACTTTGGTAGCCTATTTTCATAAATTGTACCTTCATATTTGCAATGAGCTCATAAGTAATATAGTTTCTGTTATTTCAAATTTATATGCAGTAACTGCAAATTATTAGCTCCATGATGGGAACAAAAAGCCATGAAATAATAAAGTGAACAAATAGCGCACATATATTTATATTTAAAACTCATTCAAGAGAATATACTGTAGATTATATTAAAGAAAACAACTAGATTACATTAATTATTTGATGAATGTGCTATTTCTCAATATTGTTCAATTTTATTATTTTTTTTTTGCATATTCCTAAACACTTTAATTTGTACCTTTGTGCATATGGATACCTCAAGTTGTGAAATACTATATTATAGAAATAAAATGTTTCTGAATCAAGTTACCATAAGCAAAATACACAATTTATTTACAAAAATAAATAATTTATTTTTATTTATAAATGATCTGACATAGTCATAAGGGAATTGCCTTTTGATAAATAATTAGTTGTAAATGATCTGACAGTAAAAAATAGAATATTATAAATTATTAACATATTGAAATATTTGGAATTAGTCAACCCAAATAAATGTTTTCTTGGTATATAGCATTAAGAAAGATAATTAAATAGCCAAAATTAGTTATTTTGTTATCATCTGGAATAATTACTTGTTAAACAAATATTGTGTTCTAACTGTTAAAAAACAAAGATAGAAAGACAATAACAACAGCATTAAAAATAATAATAATAATGATGATAAAAAAGAAATTGGACCCAGAATTGCTATGCATGTAAATAAAAGATGTAAATGTGGTTTCACAAACACGTAACCTTACTGTCACAATTAATATAGGGGATAATTTATATAATCTTGATCCTATATTAAGTGCTGAAGATAGCCATGAAAAGGAAAGACAACATTTATTTGGATAAACCTAATCTTTGATAAACCAATATTTTACCTCATAACAGGGATGGCCAACTTTTGTGTTCATAAGATTTACTTTTTTATTTTTAAAATGTGTTGCGATCGACTTGTCATAGGCGATCGACTTGTTGTCATAGGCATAGTCTAAGTGGAGGGAGGTGTGAAATACATACTATTTTTACATATCTACTTAGTAAAAAATAACAATTATTTAACGGGCCAAAAAACTCATGTCCAGGGTAATTACAGCAACATGAGTAATTATTAACAATATTTATTAATTCAAATTAATTACATTAAATCAAGATTAAAAATATTATTTTCAATAATGATACGGTTTAGTGGACTTCACCTATCTAGAATTGAAAAAAAATTAGAACAAAAACAAAAATAACAACAAAACTTGGAAAATCTTGATTTAATTTGTTTCACTCATTACCCAATAGCTCTTGCCAGATTGGCCTCAAAGCGTTTTTGGCTATGTACTGTTAAATGATTTTTCATAATTAACCCTAGTACATGAAAATCATTCCACTATTCATTCACTATCCATTTTCCTTTTTAGTAACATGAGTGCTGCTTTTGACAAATATGTTATGTAGTACATAAAAATAATACAAATATACATTTCTGTTGGCTGGTTTAATTAATATTCTGTGATTTTCTTTAACTGTTGCAAAAGTTTCAATGGTAGGTTGCCCCCTCCCCCCCATTAAAGTGAATAGAAAACAGATTGCATCATTTAGAATTTATGTCTTCCCTCAATAAAAAATAAACAAATTTGGATATTATAGTGTGTGTGTGTGGGTTCTTAAGCAATCTATTCAAAATGCAAAGATAGTTTGTGTGTGTGTAAATTGCTTCAATAATTAACACAGTAATTGTTTTTGAGTTGTTGCTATTTAATCATTATTTTATTTTAGTGTTAAGTATATGTTGTTATGAACCCTTGTGAAACACATATTATTAATTAAACTGTAATTGGTTATCTGTATATACAAAATAATGATATAAAGATATGTCTAAGAGATTGTCATCTTGGCCAAGTGATGAGTGCTTGTTCAGCATGAAATGTGCATCTTGGGGATCATATCTTTGACAAGTCTTTGGGCATATGTTTATGAGTACATCTCTCTACAAGATTTTAAAAGCAGATATAAACCAGTCCCACTCTTACGTGAGAATGGTGTAATGAAAATTACACTACAGAAATATTATTCATTAAGTGGATAATCTCTACTCTAATAAATGACTAATAAAAATCATTTGTGATGTTCTTTTTTGCAGTGAAATATTATTACTTTTTTTTTTTTAGAATAATAGGAATACAATAAGTGGAAGGAATTGAAAATATTGCTCAATCTAATTTTTTGATGTAAGGGAAAATAATTTTTGAATCCCACTAGTCTGTTTGTACTTTTGACATGCCAGCAAATCAGCCTTACTCCCAACAATCTATCACTTATATAACTTTTTTTTTCCTTTTTGACTTGAAACAATACCTATTCTATTGTGTCCATTGCTACCTTCATACTAAAGACTTATGACCATATTTCATATATTCCTTTAATATTAGTCATTTTGGTAATTTTCTATTGCCATTTAGTTCCCCACAGTTGCAAAGTGTTGAATTCTTGAGCTGAGTATTTCTTTATTGACGTTTGAAACTATTATTTTTGGTACTTACTTTCATATGATGCCTTGCCCAATTCCAAGTCACCAACCATTTGATTGTTTTTTTAAAAATTATATTTCTAAAATTGCAGTAGTATTGGATGTGTAATGACAATTATTTGAAGTTCCACTTCTAGGAAATAATATCTCTTGTGGCTTATTTGATCTGGCAGCATGTCTTTATTTTTTTGTTCTCTCTATATATAATAATACATTTTTAATGATGGGCATTTTGCATTGGTCATCATTTTCAAGCTGTTTCAATGTGTTGATAGTGTTTAATCAGAATTCATTTATATAGTGGAGATATTTGAGACTTTTAAAATTTTTTCTGATAGTAGAAATTGTCAGAGGTTACTTGATAATTGAGTTTATAACGAAACATATACATGAAATATTTTATGAAATATTATATAATTGAAATCATTTTCAACTGAAATAAACAAATCTAAAAAAATCATGTGACATTTCAAACGATGTAGTTTTATATTTGTCCTCTGCTGGTTTAATATAATAAATTCTCTATTATAATATATCTTGGTGGTTTTTTTTTTTTTTTGACTAAGAATCATTTAAAAATGAGGAGTTTTGGATTTTAGTTATCAATCTTATTATGTACACGTGAAATAATAAAAATGGTAAGTTAAAAAACAATATTTATTGATAGGGAATTTATCTAAGCTGCAGAAGTGAATTATTCGTGGGAAGTCGCATCATTTAATCATTATCAATTTTAAATAACCAAATTAAAAAAAAAAAGATTATATAATCAAACGTACTTCTTGAAAATGTTTTATTAACTTATGAATTAATATTTTATTTTCAAAATAATATTACATGCTATTTTAGATATTGTTTACATGATTCTACATGACTATTATAATAAAATTATACTTCGTGAATGTATGCGTGTATGTGGGCAAGCATTTTTTTTTTGTCATGAGTAATTTACTCCTTTTCATGATAAAGTGCAATAAATAAAGCAAAAGTCATTGTTGTTATATAAGATTTTTTTTTTTGCTTTATCATTTCATTTGAAGGGTGGGGGCCTTTGTAGTATTGATGTTCTAACATTAAACTCGGCAATTTGTCAAATTAAGATTACAAAAAAAAAAAGTTATAAATTTCAGGAAACGGTAAATTTATTTTTAACTGGATCATTCACGAAGTGCTGAAGTAATAGCCAGTTATGTGCATTTTTATTATCAGGAATCAACAAGGAAAAATTGAGTCAGTTTTAATACTGTTTCCTTGTATTTAATGTCAGGTGGTGTATTCGGATGATTGTTGACTGTTCCTTCCTGCTGTTAAAGTCAATCACACTATATTATTGAAAGCCAAATTGATTTAAATTAGAAAAGAAAAAGTAAAGGGTAACTTTTGTTAATTATTTTATTGAAGAAATAATTATAAGCTTGTAATGTGTCCCCCCCTCCACCTTAGAAGAAATTAAATCATTAATCATAACATTTACTTTGGAAAGTATGTGGTTTACTTGTCTTACGATTGTTAATTATATATAATAAATAAAAGATGAAATTTAAGCATATAGGAAAAAAGTTTTATATTTTAATTAATTTTCATTATTAATCCATTTTTGTTAATGATAATTACTTACAAGTATTTTGAGACCTTTATTCTTGATATATTGATCTTCACATTTTAAAGTTAATCTTATAACAATTGCAGGTTATTGGATTTAATTTAAATCGTGTATTTAAAATATATTCAAGATATTATAATTTATATTCTAATATTTTATTTTACAAATTGCTTGAAACTTCCACGTTAAATGATCAACTTTTTTTAAACGCAATCTTTAAAATTTTGCATTATGACCCCATTTGATGAATGTAAAATAATTTTAGGACGAGGGGAGGGTGGAGGGTTCGACAAGCAACATTGTTTTTAATAAAATAAAATAGAAACATGTAAGAATGTATTTTATTGATTTTGCTATTTTAAATACTATATTTAATTTTCTATAGATTGTACCCTGTACATTATAATTGTGGAAATGTTCACCCAAAAAATTATTTAATTTTTATATTTGTGTTATTTTTAGTTCATAAATTGTGTTAAAAGATAATGAAATCAAGTTTGATAATAAAAAAATTTAAATATTTGTTTGTATATTGTGAATTAATTGTTTCCATTTGTTCCATTTATGTATTTATTATGTAATCGGCAAAAATGTTTGAAAATCACTGTTCTAAAATTATGTTCATTTAAAACTTTTTTTTGTAATAAGAATGAAAATATGTGAGAAAATAATGACTACATTTTTAATATATATCTGAGCACTTATTGCATATATGTGTGGAGATAATAATCTTGACTAACTGATGATTGCTAGTTTAGCATGAAATACATATATTGGTGATTATTTATCTTTTCGACATCTATGTATTCAGGTGTATCAGTGTTATGAGATAGAGTGGAGAATGGTGGGTCGTATGAAAGTCTGTGCTCATATACCCTATATCTTGATACAGGTATATAATAATACTGTATTTCAGTGAATACATTTTTGTACATTGGGGTTGATAGGTAAGTATTTATTTTTTCTTTAGCTTTTATTTCTGTTGTTTTATTATAACTTTATTACTATATATATATGCCTTAAAAATTGGTAGATGAGAAACTAGTTGATCTGAAATACATTTGATGATAGGAAAAACAAAAAAAAAACATTGCACCATTTGCCATCACCTTGGCAAAAATAATCCAGGCTTCTAATAAGACATAATTTAATTTATTTATTTTGTTATGTTTGTTACTTCTTCCAATTTTATATTCAAGCAGAGATCACATGATCACCATCTCTTGTAGTAGCACATAATTGTTATTAAACAAGGCAAAACTCTCCATACAGTAGTGCCATCCTGTGCCAACCAGAGTAATCAGTGGATGCCAGAAAGCTTGTGCATAAAATGCCCATCTAGTGCTTACTCATCCAATATCCCCAGACTAGTTTCTCAGATCCAAGGCTCCTCACTGTCGAAGGCCACAAGCCAGAAATTAATCTCAGGATATTGGATGAGTAGGCACTAGATAGGGATTTTATGCACAAGCCTTCTGGCATCCATTGATTACTCTGGTTGGCACAGGTGATACTACTGTATGGAGAGTTTTGCCTTGTTTAATATCAAGCAGAGATGTGACTAATTCTAACACATTTAAGGTAGAGTGAATCATAATTTAAGTAATTATGCATACTACTACTACTACTAATAATAATAATAATAATTGTCATCATTATCACATATTTAACTATAAGAAGTATATTTTATTTTATAAGTTGAAATGCTTCCTTTTAAAAGGTATTCTTCATGCATTAATATTTAGCTCAAGCAAGACATTGGACAGTAATTTTCTAGAAATACTAGCCAATGCTTTAGTAGTGTATTGGAAGACTTCATCAAGGTGTTGTCAATTATTTTAGTATTTAATTATTTATTGTGTCTCAAGCAAGTCATATGATGCTAAATTGTAAAATTATTTTATAATCACAAAAAATTTAAGAGTTAAAATATGTATGAGTTTTATTGATTTTAATTAAATTATAACTTTTTTATATTTTTATTTAAATCAGTTATTCATATATTGGTGATTGGGAGGAAGTTTTCTAACCAATCATGGTTTTTTTTACAATGTTCAGTTATATTAAGACTTATGTAACCAGCATGGGCTGTTATATTTGAATTTAGCTTTTGAGTATATCATCCCCCCTGCCTTTGTTTATTTCAAGGTTTATGTATATCAGTAAAATATTGTATTTTTTCTAATATTAATATCTTATCTTATTTATACACTGTCATTTTTAGAATCGAACTACCAAAGATTTTTATTTGAAATGATTGGAACAAAATCACACGATTTTCTTATATATAGACTTAGTTATATGTTTCCAAGAAGAACAATTAATTCCATCCTGTTGTAGAAGTATCTAGTATATTTATGATTAAGCAAATATTTGATACCAAATGATATAAAATCCTCTCTTCAGACCAATTTCTAGTTTTGTCATTGAAGTCTAAGATTCAAAGTGGAACTAATGCAATTATGGATGTAGTAGGGACCATTTATTCCTTTATACTATTTAATCTAATATCCATTAAATTGAAACAAAACAAACACCAAGAGTTTGAGCCAAAACTAACTCATATACTTAGTTACATAGATTTTACATCACCACAATTTTAGATATATTTTGACATCAATTTTATAGTGACTTGGACCTTTTTACTTTTTATTTAGGAATTTTAATGCCAATAGCAATATCATACAGCTTCTCATATGCTTTTTCATACACTTCCATGAATAGCCATTTACTATAAAGCTGAATAGGCAAAAGATTCCAGCATATGAGAAAATCATGTAATATTGTTATTAGTATTAATCGTCAGTAGCCAAAAAGGTAGAATGGATCTACGATTGTTTTTAAAATGCACTGAAACTTATTTGGTATTAGAATTATGCAAGTGAATCAGTTTAGGCTGAAGGGTTTAGATTTTTAAATTTCAGATTAGCTCGAATGGTATGAAAAAATAAACAGTCATTGTTAGATGCACAAGTGTATTAAATTTATTTTTGGATCTCCACTTTTACTGATGATGACAATAGCCAAAAAGCAGCCTGAAGATGGGGACTTTGAAGCACTATACAGTCTGGCATCCATTGATTATTCAAGGTTATAATAACTGGTCCTAGAATAGGGTGAAGATAATTGCTCCTGGAGTTTGAAATATACTTACCAGTCATTTTTATTGATGTTGTAGTACCTAAGTAGATTTTCAGATATATCTTTATTATTTTTGTGAGAATAAGAACATGTACTTAGGTTAGCTTTAATATAATTATCAAGCATAATTTGAATGAATTATTTTCAGGCAATACATTATTCCGACACCCACTTTAATATTAATATTATAGTTTTAATGTTACTCAATTTTTATTAGCTGTTTTAGAGTTATCTTTAGTAATTAATATTATTAACTCATGATTCAGACATGGATTTTGCAGTTGCTTTTTTAATAAATACGAGTTTTAATAATAACAGTTCAAAAATAGATATCTATTTGAACTATTTTCCTATAATATACAATAGTGGGTTTCCAAGCTAGACTTCATTTTGAGAACTGGATTCCATGTTTGAAAACAAACTATGTGGACATTATATTATATATATATATATATATATATATATATATATATATATATATATATATATATATATATATATATATATATATATATATATATATATATATTATTCCTACTGAGGACCACCATTACTATATATAGAATGATCAGCACTATAACATTGTATATGAATTAAGAAGAATGGATCTGTTAGATTACTTATCTTTGAAGTCATTTAAACACAGACTGGGAATGGTAAGAGAATTGAAAATTGTAGAGAAATCTTGTAGGAAGCAATTTTAATTAATAATTATATGATGTGTAATTATGTAAAACTTGAATAGTCAGCCACTAAATTTAATTCTGATGCTATTTTAGTTATTATTATTTTAAGTAATTTGTCTTTAAATATTGTGAACTTTTGTATACAAATCTAATCTCTGACTGCTTTAACTTTTTAAAGCTATCAATATTTCAATCAATTACTAGAATCAAAAGAAGAAAAATAGGAATATTTAATATTTGTAGTTGTCATTATTGAGTTCACAATAATTATTATTTCTGACAATATTAATCACTTAGTTCTTCTAAAACATTTAAATTTGTGTATTGATAACAGTAATGGGCATATTGTTCAATTTCTGTAAATAATAATTTGTTACTTTATTCTTTTCTTTTTTGTTTTCTATGAAGGTCGACTTTTGGTACAGTTTACATGTATCTATCTATATTGTAACCTTTCCTTCCGGTTCTTTCAACATACCTCTCTACCTTACCCTACCTTCTCTATTTACCCTATACTGTACTAGCTCAATAATAAACCATCCGGTATACCAACAATAAAGTATAAGATTCTTTATGGGCTTGAAACTTTCAATACATCAAAGCATAAGATAGACTTTAGGAATGATTACCACAGAAAGGTTGTAACATTGAGAAGTATATAAACTACACTCCAAAATGGCATTGCTATTATGAAAATTCTTCTACTACCATCCTATCATAATTATTAGGAACATTGAAACAAAACTACATTCAATTACAAAAATTAATACTATTCTATGGCTATCTCAGGGATCATAAGTATTCTCTTCTAAAATCCAATATAATAATTAAATTGATAATTAAATAATTGAATTGCAAGAGGGATTTTCCTGGGTTCCAACCATTTAATAAAATCATATCTACTATTACAAACCTTGATCAACCTCCCATTGGAAACTTAATCTAACTATAATAATAAAACATGAAAATTCACAATCATTATTTACTTATTACCTTCTCTTAAATAAGTTAATCTACTTTTCTTAAGATTTATTCTCATGCCTATGCTAATAACAATTACTATAGAATACTCATTTTATTATTATCAAGAGCTTTAGTATGTAATCACTATCTACAAAGACTAACTCAATTAAATACCTAATTAACTCCTTCAGAATTATAAACCTTAAAATATATTTGGTTAGTAACTTGTACTCTGAAATAGTATAATACTTTTAACTTTATCTTATAACATATATTTCAACTTAACTTACAAAATTAGAATGTGACTCTCAAATATCCTACTGATTTCTATTATATGCTCTCCATTTTGTAATACTTAATAGTATTTTTCATATGGCTCTGCAAGATTTTTTTTATATCCAATAAAGTATGTGAAGTACCAAAAGCTGTCAAGCATTGGTGGTCGAGAGGTCAGTGATAGATGCTTAATAGGCAGTTGTCCCGGGTTGGCGGGTTCGCTTCCCGGCTGATTTATGACACATGAGGAAAAAGAAGTACCACAAGATTTCTTTAATATGGTTATAATTTAAAAGCAATTAATAGTTAATGTATTAATTATAAACTCTTAAGCATAACTTTCCAAATGAGGCATGTAATCAAAATATGATATGTATAATTTTTTGTGAATAATGTGCTTTATTGATATGACCTTGTGATGGAAATGATTCTCAGACTCAATAAAATTACTATGATAAGATTTAAATCAAAGTATTCATTTATTTACAATACTAAGAATAAATAACACACAATTATACATATAAAGTTAAATACTTCATTAACAATAATAAAAAAAAGCATTAAACTGCTTTACATTGACAGCAAATTATTTACATTCTTTACAAGTACATAAAGGCTATTATACAAAATTAACCCCTCCCATAGTTAGTATCTAGTTATTTTTAAAAGTATAAGTTTATTATTTTATTATCATGTATGCTTTCAATTGATCTGATGTCTTTGCATCATTCAAGAGTTATCTGGTGGCTATCTTCTTAGTCTTTTTCCTTACTATCTGATATGTATAGTTTCATTATCATCTGAAAAATGTACCATTTAAATCGTATTTCGTATTACCAAACTTGACATAAAATATTAACTATAATTTAATCAACAAAACCATTGTTGCTGTGATAATAAAAAAAATATAAAAATAATCATAATGTAATTAAAATGAATATTAAGCTAAGAACTCTTTCCATATCATACTATTCATTTATGCCTCCATTATCTCTATCACTTATATTTTATAGCATTCTTTGATCTCAGTTATTTTTACTCGTCTAATAATTTATTCAAATTACTATTCAAACATAAAATATTTGTTCTGTATATGGTTTTACTTTCAAGTAAATCTATTAAGATTTAGGAAGACATTATAAAATCCTTTAAATATTTCATCTATCTTTGATGCCTCCTATATTATTATTTACTTAAAACTTTATCAATATCAATGAGAAACTGATTTTATTAAATACTATATTCAATAATATATCTTAATAAAAACGATGGATATTTCTTTTAAATATGAGGTGTCATATTTTGGCAGGCAGGCATTTTCTTAATGATTCTACCCCAATTTTACCCTGGCTTCTTCTCTGAGCACTTACAGTATATACTATCCTCATTTATTTATAGGAAACCCTCCCATCTCTTTTCAATAAATATATGGGTATATTTTATCCTATCCTGAAATTTTAACTCATCTTCCTCAATTGTGGATTTGGCATCTATTACTCTACTAATTCTAGACGAACAACTTAATATAATCTTTCCCACACAATAATTTTCTATCCATATCTACGATCATGTTACACAACAAAAAAATAATCTATTTCAATTATTATCAAAAGAATATATTTTTTTCTTTATAAAAAATGAGATCATGATACATTATATTTTATAATAAGTTTGTCATTCCTTTCAGGTAATCTTATTACACTTAATTTCTTAAAGTATATACTGGTCGAAATATACAGTTAACATTATGCCCCCCCCCACTTTCACATTATAATTCATGATTACTCTCTTCCTATATTTAAGCATACCTTTAACATTATATACCAAATTGAAAACATAAATTCTTTAAATTGTCACTATTACAGATACTTTGCATTTATATTTCCTTTTAAATAAGAAAAATATTAGTGATAAATTTAAAATTAAAACCTTTTTTTTTAAAAACCCATTTTCAGTTTCTAATTTAATATTACCATGGTTACTCTTTAAATGTGTACCATTCTTCATGCATTGAGTTACTTCTTTTATTTTTTTTCTATTAAAAGATATGAATAGTTAAACAAGACATTAAACAAACAAGCTCAACTGATGAGACAAAAGTTTTTGAATTGGATGCATCCTTCCTTCCTAGCTAGTTTTAATTTGCATGCTCTTTAAAATGTACTATGACAAGTTTACTAAATATTTTTACAAATCTCACATTATTCATCCATGCTGCATAAACTTTAAAACATGTTCAAATAAGTCATCAATAAGTTTACTTTTTGATTTCTCTCCTTTTCCTGGTATTCATTAGTCTTGTAAAATTTTAAATACATTGGATAATTCATTTAAATTTCTAGCATGTAGTACATTTTAATCTCAATTATCTTTGCTAATCTATCATTAAAAGTTACACAGATTTTTTTTTCTAAATATAAGTTAAACATTTTTTCCAGAATTTTGCAAAAAAAAAAAAGTATTTTTTACGAATCAATTGTTTAATTCAAAATGATTTTTTTTCCATACATCACTCATGACTAAAAACTATTTTTAACTTTCTATAAAATATTTCTATCAACTTTACAAATTTAGTTCTAGGAATTTTTAATCTGTTTTTTACATTTAATCTATGATCAATAAAAATGCTTAATTTAAAATAGATAAATGAATGCTTTCTTACATGACAGCAGTTACATTTCTTTTGAAACAATATGGCTTTTCTTTTATTATGGTTATCCCTGGCAAAATTAAAATAACTTTGATTTTTCAAACTCCTTTGGACATTATTTTAGCTATCCATGAACAATCAAGATAGGCACTTCTGTCATAATAAAGATCCACTATTGTCTATCCTTAGTCTGCTTTTTAAAAGATGATTTTTTTTATTTCAGACTTTAAATATTTTAACTTTTTATTTTATTTTTTATTTTTATTTTTTTACAGAGAAACGAATTGGAAGTCTCTGCTTTATAATTTTTCTTCAATCTCCAATGTCAATCATCTGCTGTGATTTTTTTTTTAAAATCTCAGGATAAAGTAACATTAGAAATTACTTGCTTGCCCTTATTGGTCAATTTCCCAAACCAACTTTTACAACTTTTTAATTTAAAGATTTTTTTTTTCATTTAGAATAATTGAAATCAATAAATATTTTATAATGACATTAATTTAAATCATTTCTTTAAGATTAAAATTTCAATTATAATTATGTTTTTAATAAATGATATTATTAATTGTTAAAAGATATTATGGTTGATAATTTTAAAATAAATTATTTTGTAACAAATAATTGTTTCTTCTTTCATTGATTCCAATTTTACGTTTTTAGTTTTTTAAAGGAGCATTGTATTGAAAATAAATTAAAGTCAGCTTTATAAATAATGATATTTGAGATTAACATTTATTGTATTAAGATTATATAGTAGATTATAATATAAATTATTTATAACTTACAATGATTATTACATCTCTACAGAATTCTCTCTTTAATTTTATGTATTAAATCATTTATTACTATTATATCCAAATTTATAGCAGTACTATTATCTTAATTTTAAATTTTGGAACTATTATTTACATTTTATATGCTATTCTTACCATGGATAACTAATCAAAAGGTTACTTTATATATATATATATATATATATATATATATATATATATATATATATATATATATATATATATATATATATATATATATATATATAGTGTTTATCTGAGAATTGTGAAGATGGCATTTTACTTTTCTAGTATTAATTATTAAATATTTTTAGAAAAATTCAAACACTATTTAAACTTTTGAAATACAGCCATCAACATAATATTTCAAGTGTTATTATTCTTTCTTCTTGTGTGTTTGGCCTGATCCTTTGGATTCATGATTACTGAATTTGATGTCACATTCTAATCAACTAAGCGATTCTGTTAAAGAGAACCATCAATGAAATTTTACATACTTGAAGGTTCTTTGGGCTTCTTTACTTTCTTGTATTAAAAAGCAAGATAGTGAGTAGTTTTTAAATATTATGAATTATCACATTAGGTTTACTTACATGGTTACTTATCATTGTCATGAGAGCAGTTTCTATATTTTTTTTCTTTTTTACTTTTTCCTTATTGATAATTCTTGCAATATTTCCTGAAGCTCTAAAACATTATTTGCAAAAACAATTACATCATCTGCAAAATCTAGGTGACTTTATTAATTTCCATTTACTTTTACTCCCTTAGATTCCCATTTCAATCCACATAATATTTCTTGCAAAACTGCTGTAAAAAGTTTTGGAGTTGTGAAGTCACCTTGTCATATACCCTTCTCAATGTTAATTTTCCTAGTGTCATTATGTAATCTAATTATTGCTGTCACATTTTAGTAAATATTCTTCAGAATATGACTATCCTGGGTCTATACCTTGATGTTCCAATGCTTTAATCTCTGAAGAAATATAGAATCAAATGCCATTTTATAATCTACAAATCTCAAGGATAATGGTATCTCATATTCACTAATTCTTTTAATTCTTTATAACTTTTCTTACTATTTGGATATGATTCACTGTATTAAAACCACTTTTAAATTTAGCTTGCCTTTTAGTTGATTAAATCCCAAAATTTGCTATAGATAAGTTGTAATCTTGGTAAAAAATTTATATAGAACTAATAAAAGACTGATAGGTCTGTAATTTATCATATCTTCTTTATCATCTATATTAATATTAATACTTCATTCATCCAATTATCTAGTATATCTTTATCATTTAGATGTTTGGTATATAACTTTGCCAACATTTTTTATTTCTTTATTTGCTTCTTTTAAGATATTGATTATAGTACCAGCATTATCTGAAGCTTCCCCCTTCTTCATAAATTTAATTGCATGTCTCACTTTTTTCTTTAAAATTCTGTGCAATTCAGAATATTTAATAGTTGTGGAGATACTATTCCTTGTTTTTTATTGTTATCTAATTCTTGATAGAACTCTTCTCCATATTTCATGATGCCACCTCTCTTTTTAGTAATATGTTCATCTGTTTTTATTATTGCAGAAATAAGTTTCCTACCAATATCAAGATGTTGTTTTACACTATTGAGAATTTTATTCTCTTTTATAAC
Source organism: Epiperipatus broadwayi (assembly GCA_028023455.1). Lineage (NCBI taxonomy): Eukaryota > Metazoa > Onychophora > Udeonychophora > Euonychophora > Peripatidae > Epiperipatus > Epiperipatus broadwayi. The sequence continues at coordinate 2,546,022 of JAQFVV010012410.1, read as the reverse complement.
TTTTCTTGCTAGTTCACATTTATACTTTCTTATATTATTACAAACTATTTTTTGCACCATTTTACCAAAAATAAATGTATTCAATCCTTAATAATGCATCATTTTTTATATATTTTCATACTCCTTCTTTTCTTCATAAATTGTCTTGTCTCAGTAGAATTTTTACTAATCATTTGCTTCTTTTTTATTCCTGCTATCTTTGTGGCAGTTTTTAAAAGTGTATCAGTTACCTTTCTACTGATTTTGTACAAATCTGAATCATGTTCAAAATCTGTTAATATTTGAATATTTATGAGTTTTAATTTAAATTCATTGGAAAGTTTCTGAAGATTAGGAATAGGAATATCAACTGTGAATATTTTTTTTTGTTAATAATTTTTGTCTCTCTAGTTTTGCATTAATATGTATCTTACATGTCATTATTTAATGATTATTTCTTGTCTTGAATTTATATTAAAAACATTACAGTCTTGAAATGCATATTTTCTGCTAGTCAAAATATAATCCATTTCTACTATACCTTCATTTAGATGCTTTCATGTCCATTTCCATTTAACATTTTTCTCAAAGAAAGAATTCATAATATAAAGTTTTTTTTTTCTCTGCAATCTCCATATTTCTATGTTCTTTTATTTTTATCACCATAACCAAATTTACCTAGAGCATTTTAATCTTTCAATTGTTTACCCATTTTAGCATTAAAATCTCCCATAGCAGTTTAAAAATGCTGTTTGATCTGAAAAAAAAAAAACCAACCTTTTGTACATCCTTATGGAAATCCATTACTTTTTCATAACAATGGCAACTTGTTGGAATATAAATCTGATTTATATGCATTTGGTATCACTATTAAGTTGAATCTATCATTTTTCACAATGTTGTTTTTCCACTTTTTATTTATAGTGAATCCTATTCCATTTCTACTACCAATGCTTGGGCCTTTGTAGTTCAGTACAGTCTCACTTTTTAAATAAATTTTTCTCTCCATATTTTTTTCTAACTTCACAAAGTCCAATAATGTTCCATTTAATATTAGATAGTTTTTTCAATTCTTTCAATCTTTCTTCACTTGAAAATGTTCTGCAGTTATAAGTATCTAAATAAAAGGTCTTCCTCAAATGGCAGTCCGAGTCCACAGTCAGGAGATTCTTAACACCCTCCACCTTCACCTACCCTGTCTGGCGAGTTTACAGTCTCTTGGGATTTGCTTAATTTATTTTGTGATATGTCTTAATGGTAACAAACAATTGATTTTTTAAAAAATATTGAATATTATTATTATTATTATTATTATTATTATTATTATTATTATTATTATTATTATTATTATTATTATTATTATTATTATTATTATTATTATATTTAAATTGATGGCAAATTCTTATACTTTGAAATGCCACTTTGAACTGAGACTTTTGCCATTGAAACAGATGATCTTAACATCAATAATTAACTATTTTTGGATGATTAATTTGTTGAAGTAGCTAAGATTAAAATGTGAACACTCAGAATTTTCGTCTGTTTTAGTCTTAATAATTCTCATGAAATTCAAATTACTTTTGCTTAATTATACAAGATTAATTTATGAGATTAATGCTAGGTAACTTTATTGACTATAGGTAATGTATTTATTTCGTTAATGATAATATATTACAAACCTATATTTCCAGCCTTTGGACAAACAGAAATTTTCATTTGCTTAGCAGCAAAGAAAATTTTTGTTGTTGTTATTATTGTTGAAATTAATTATTAGTATGGTTTTTTTAAAACTTATCATTTCAATAAATCATTATTATGGCTTTTTTTTTTGGTGAGAAATTTTTCATTTTGAAACGAATAATAAAAGTAATAAGGATATGATTTGTTTTAAGCTAAACTATTTCATAAGTTGAGGTCAATAAATTTGAAATATGGCATTTTTTTTGACAAGTAAATAAAGAACAAAGAATACTGAAAATGAATTGGAGATCTAATTTCATATCACTGTCTATATTCATGTGTTTTTTAAAAGTCTACTTGTGTTCAAATAGAAGTGTTTATATATAGGAAATTGTAAGCCCATGTAACAATCATCTCCATAACACTTACCATTGTCTTTTTCCTAACCACTTTTTTTTTGGTTTGAATTAGCTTTGTTTTTGAAGTTATATTATTTTAGAAGATTCTTTAACAAGAGAAGGCAAGAGAAACAACACAAAATAATATTCGATGATTCAATTAATAAGATAGCTACATCTATTAAATTAAAGCAGATAGAAAGCATCTGGTGAAGTTTTTATAAAATGTGTATGTGTTTTTCCCATGGCAGATCACTTAAGATGATATGTGTATATGTGTATATAAGTATTGTAAAAACATTATAGCAAAGTTTGTATTCTACAAATTTATTTTACTAACTTAATATACTTTCAATATGTTAGGTTATACTCATATTGCCATTAAAAAACATTTATAAAAAGAAAAAAAAAACATTTTGTACTTATTTGAATACTGTTATCTCTCTGATTCATTATGTGTTCAATTTACACAATAAGCAAAGCTTCCTTCATTTTTTTATCTTTCTATCATTTCTCTTTTCACACACTACCTCAACAATAGTTGGTTGGAATCCATGTTTATGGTTTTTTTTCATGATTATTAAAGATACTAGTGCTAACATGTTGAAAGTACATTAGATTTCTAAAATAAATGATCTATTATGGTGTAAACAATATTTTTGGGGGTAAAACATTTATTACCTTGTATTACTTTCTTGTTTAATTTTGAATAGAGTTAATTGAATGGAGTCACTTTATACTTTGTTTTGCTATATACTATTTTTTTTTATCGAATTCTTGCTTTCATGTAGCTAATTGCTATGCAAAAAATAATGATGATGATTCAGATCTGTAAGTTTTGAGAAGTAGTCTAATTCTAAAATCCTTAAAATGAACAAATATTTTGGAGTGACTACTTAAGAGTATATAAAATATTGATTTTTTTGCTTTGTAATTCTTTTTATTGTAATACAACACTGCTGAATATTTGCGGTATATGCAGCAATAGTAAAGATACATCAATACCATTGACATTTTAGTTCTTTAATTAATCACAATCATGTTGTGCATTATCTTGTCAGAATCTTTTGTGTATATGCATATATATATATACAGTAAAAACTTATAATGGAAATTTTCCTTATATTAACCTAGAATAAGTCTTCTGCTATTGTGCAATCAGGCGACTACCAACTAAATTTGATAAAGCTGAAATATGTGATCTAGCAGTTGCTATTGTTTGATTTACCTTTAGTTAAAGGGTAAATCAGGAAAAATGCCATTGTTAATTAATAGATCATGTGTGGTTCAGCATGGATTATCAATTTTAATTGGTGATTGTCTGGTTATATCATATGTGAATATTTATTTTAGTTTAAGTCACAGCTAACTGCCATTCTAATTTCAGTGTTTACATCTTAGGTCCTTGAAAAAATTTAATTTAATATATTCAGTATATTATGTATTTATAATTCTTGCCTATCTGTTTTTCACATTATTTCCCATTCACACTCACAAGTACTTTCATAAATTGCATTTATACTTACACTGTATATATGTATATATGCATGTGTGTAGATATAATTAACTTTATTCTTATTTTTATTTTTAAATGCACCACTTAATCTCTCCGCTCCGTAGAATATCAATCTTCCAAAAATACCATAACAATCTATAATATGATTGGTGGGAAATAGATATATTCTCTAACTATGTGAAAGATGAGTGTGAAATTGTTTGTACATTGACACCGAAGTTTGTGATAAAATTGCTGTATTTAACTACTAATGGGTGTCTAGAAAGTTTCAGATTCCAATTCTAGTCTCTCTAAATTACAAGTCTTTTGTGCACCGTATCAACATTTTTCCTTCCATTTACTCACAACTTTGACAAAAATTACCTCAAAATACAAAGGTTTTATGATGTTTAGAAATTGATGTCTGATAAGCATTTGACATTCATATGAGACAACCTTAATTTTCAGGATCTTTCATGTCAAACTGATCAACAAAATAATTATTTTAAATATAGACCATCATAATATTACACAGCAATCCAACGGTGTCATATTGGTTAACATATTAGTTAACGTTACGAATTTTAAAGGTTAGTTTATCAATTCATTTTGATTCATACATTTTAAAATTATATCTTAAATGTAATTTATATATGAAATTACAAAGATAATAATTTTAAAAAAGCTGATGGTAATATTTAACTCGACATTTTTGTTTATTTCATACGTAATGAATATTGCGTCATTATGGCTAGTCATTTTTTAACCATTCGTGGTCTTTTATATATAGACTTATAGAGTTTATTATCCCTTAATTTACGCCTTCATTCCTTAATTAATGTGGATTGCTAAGAAACATTATAAAGACTTCCAATTTTATATGTATTTATTGATGTATACAAAAGCTGAACAAACGAATTAGTTTTTTTTTCCCAAAAATTTTTTTTAAATAAAAGTATTTTATAAAAATTATTATTCTTTTAATTGTTTTTAATAATATTATTATTATCTAGAGTTTGAATGTAACGCGCTGTTGAACCTCCTATTTCAGATTTTATTTCTTATTCATTTAGCACAAGGAATAAGATAATTTGCATTAGTGAAAATAATTGCGTGTGTTGTGGTAGTGTATTTTTATATACGTATTTGGGATATCATGCAGGTATTTCTAAAACTGAGATACTAGAATATGTTTTCGATAAGAAACATGCAAAAACAAATCGTCTAAGATGTTCAAGTGTTTGTGATCAACCTATTATTTATATAAGAACTTAATATGGTGTGATATATAATATATATGTATGCAAACACACCTTTATGAAATTTACCTGAAATCTCCAATCATTGTGCAAGAAAGTAGCAAACTTATTCCCACATCATATGAAAAATTTGCTAATCGTCCTGTAGGATTTACTTTCAATACAACCACTTATCAATGATTTTGGAGGATCAGCCTGTTTAACATCATTCAACTTATATAACTAAAGAGATGTGGAAACTGTTTATAATCATTAAGCATCACATGGTCACTATTTCATATGCTTACCTAAGCTGTTAAAACAGGCAAAACTCTCCATCAGTAGTGCCACCCAGTGCAAGTCAGAGTAATCAATGAATGAATTAGATTCTAAGATCTAGGTGCAATTATGTCGGATCTACAGCTCTTCACTGATGAAAGCCACAAGCTAGTAACTCTGGGGATATTGGATAAGTAGGCACTAGATAGGGATTCTATCCAAATCCTTCTTGCATCAATTGATTTTTTTTGGCTCACATTAGATGGCACTATTGTATGGAGAGTATTGCCTGTTTTAACTGTTTATAAAGCTAGTTTCATGCACTCTTATTGGAGATTCATAATTTTAGCTAAAATTTATTTACTTTTAACTATGTTGATTAATTATATATATATGTTCATGTGCAAACTCATATAAATATAATAAAAATAATAGCAGTATTTTTCCCCAGTAATGTTAATAAGTGGTGTGTGTGTATTTTTTTAAAAACTAAAAATGAGAATCATTATTTACATTCTGATATTAAATTAGGTTTTTCCCCAACTGTGGAGGTCATAATTTCAAAATATAAAATCCATAATTTTGTTGTTCAATCATTAAATATTGCAATCTAAAGATGATGTTTATTATCCTCATTGTCAGAAAATAATCTTTAAAAAATATATTAATATTTAAATAATTATCATATAGAATAATCACAATCACAAGAGAACATGTTAGAGTCCTGTACAGAAATATCTTTTGGTTGAAAGTGAACCAGACTAGATGTTAATACATTCTGAAATATGTCTTTACAGTTTGTTGTAAATGGAATTATTGTTTACTTTTAGTTATTATATGTAGAAAATTCCAATTTTTTAATACTAAAAAAAGTGGTGTTGATTTATAATTATTTCTTAATGAACTGAGTTACAAGTAATATAATAAAGTGTATAGTGTCTTTTTTCTTTCTTTTCTTTTTGGATATTGAAAAATTTTGTGATAGAGTGGATAGTTAAATAGATTGAATATAAAAGTAAGTAATTATTTTTAAAAAAATATTAGGGTATTATTACATAGAAAATATTATTCTTATTATGTGATTATTGCTTTAAATTAAATTTACATGTGTAACGGAAAAATGAAATTGTCTTTTGCCAAAACAATTACTTATACTATTTTAAAAAAAATTTGCAAGATTTGTTTTATCTTTATGCTAGTTATAAAGTCACTTATGTAATTGATACATAATAGTTATAGTTGATGGAGTTCTTTTAAAATAGTTCTGTGATACTTATATTATCATAGTTCACAATTCAGATTTTTGGTTGTTATATACTTAAATAATAACATAATAGAGGGTACTAAAACACTTAATCATACTAATAGTTATAATACACCTTTAATTGGATTTAGACAATACTATACTTGGCTAGCTTTTTTTTATTTTTTTACTTCCTATATAGTTGTATTAACTGCTGATAAGAAAGGCATGGTAATATTATTAGAAGTTGGCAGAGATATGGGAAAACTATCGGGAACAATGTTGATGATGAATAGGAAATGATCTCAAATTAGATTGGAAGAAGATAATAACTATACTTACTACATTCTCATACATTAACATTTAAATTTGAACAAATGTAATCATATATAAAATCCTATTCCAATTTGCTAAGTCTGTATGCTTTAATATACATAATTTACTTATATTTTTGATCATAAGCTTGTTCAGCATTTTATAATAATTGAATTATTTCCTGTAATATATCAATTATTTTTTAACAGCATTTAAACAAACAAATTAATCAATTCACCAATAAGAAATACTTATCAATTCTGATGTCATGATAAAATAACCAATCACAGTAAACTCTTCAATGATTTGGTTTCATGATGTTTATTCATGTTTTTCAGCTGGTAACATAAATGCATTGTAATATATGGATTTTTTTTACAGTACAGTCTTTTTCTTACCTGCACTTCAATATGTAATATATAGGGGATTTCAACTCAGACTTTCATACAACCCACAACAATCTATGCTATCTCATACTGCTGATACACTTGATTACACACGTCAAAAAGATAAATAATCACCAATCAATATATATATATATTGTAACCGGCCGCTTATTCAACCGATTTTATAGGGATGAGAGCTCCGAAATAAACATGATATAGCGTAAAGCTTTATTTATTTTCTTACATCGATAGTTGTTCATTATCAATACAAGGGGGCGCCAGATACGATGATTTAATTTACAATTTAATTTCTCGCATCACCTTACGTCATATCAAAACGATTTCAAAGTCTAATCCCGCCCATAAGCTCAAACTCCCAGCATGGACCAATAAGGGTCACTCAGGGTCGCGATGAAATTGTTTCAATAATATCATTTTGGTAAAAGAACGCAATAATAACCAATGGAGAGAGAGTTTGGTTGATTTATAGATCGGTCCAAATATTGGATCGGGTCATTGGTTATTTGGTGACTAATACGAATGCTTGACTTACGCATCCTTAAATTAGAAGCTTATAATATCATCCCCCCGTTATCTTACAGTCCAACAGAATTATTCATATTATCTTTATTGACATTTACTTACACAAATTAATAATAGACCCTCCCAACTCTTAAACCTATCTTAACTACATAGTAAATAAACATCGTGACTCACGGCACGATGAAGTTTAAAGAAATAAACAAAACAAAGACAAGAAAGACAAATTTAAAAAGTAAACATAATTAATTGCGTTAATAAATTTTTACTTATAATACTTAAATATATTTTTTTTATTATAGAGAATGATTTGAGGAATGCTCGACTTGTTTAAATAATAATGGAATTTATTGAATATAAAAAAATGAAACATTAGTTGATAAATTTATTTGCACACACATACACGCATTCTTGCACTCGCACAGAAAAGAACATATTAAGCATAATAAACATGGGTGATATAATATATTTTCTTCTTTTACATTTGAAGTTAGGTATGTGTTATAATTTCGTTGCGAAAAAGCAAACAATAGTTCTGATCAAAGTTCATAACAGGAAAAGTCCTAAGATTTAAATATGAGGAATTATATAACGTCTGATATTTTATTTACGGACATTGAGGTTAAAAAATATTAATATTCAAATATGAGGATTATGGATCATTTTATATTTTGATTTACGAAATATGAATTTAATTATTTATGAGATTGCCTTTTAAAGTATACTTAAAGAATGAATGGGAGCATAAAAGAAATAAAATATTTACCTAGGATTTTGCGTAATCTTCTGCTGCTTCTAATTTGATGAGGGTTCGAACCGGTTGGATACTGTTTCCATAATAAATGGTTATTTATTTTATATAATTTCAGCATAGTATATTTGGACGATTCTTGTAAGTTAGACGGGACAACGTCATTGATTGATTGGAGTACGATGTTTGGACGACACTGTTGTTGATCACTCGTAGCGGTGGAGATGTTCTGGCGGCGGAGCGTCGATCAATCACTGAGGGGTTTCTTAGCCCATCATGACTATCGACGCTCTAAAGGTTAATTTCACAGTGGTCATATTGGATAGCAAAACAATTACAGTTGTAGCTTCTGGAAGAATTTTAACAAAAACTATAAGCAAAACAAAACAAAGAAAGTAAAAAACTGTAACCAAGCATTTTAAGGTTAATCAAAGTTTTTAAGGTCAATCAAGGGTGAAGACAAAGACTAAGACTCATATTTATATGGGTTGGCTATTAACTGAGGATCCAATCTCCCCCCAGAATTCAATATTCTCTGAGTTGTCGTTGGGGTCCGTGTCCTACGTAATGTTCATTCAATCCATATGCTTGAGGCAATCTTAGGTTTAGGCAATCTCATATTGCAATCTCAGTTAAAAAATTTATACTTATTCACACCTTTGATGCATATGTGCGTGTGTGTTTTAAGAGAACAATCTTACATTAGTTTAAAAGTCGAGCATTTAATCTCAAAATCACCTCTATAAGCTTTTAACTTTTGCTATAGTTATAATTTAAAATAAAACCCTTTTTAATTACCCCCGCGGCATATACAAGTAGAATTTATTTATTGAGATTTAAAAATGACATATTAGTAATATTTTAATATTTTTATTTTTTAGAGGATATTATTATAATAGATTATATGAAAGCCTTAAATTATTTAATTAGAATTATTAACATTTTATTAACTATTTAATCAGAAATATTAACATTTATTTTATTAGTGTATTTTTATAAAGTATTGAAAGAAAATACGTTTATTTTTTATCATAGATTGAAAGTAAATAAAATATAGAGTATTTACACTGCTTGTGTGTGTGGGTATATACATGTACTGACTTTGTCTCGGTACAATATATATATATATATTTCATGCTAAACCAGCATCTCCACACATATATACAATCAATGCTCAGCTTGTATTAAGATAGCCAATTTGCATACTTTAATGGACAGGCTTCAAACCACTCCACCCCGCAACTCTTCAGCTATCCATTTCATTGAAAATCTGATGATGGAATGCTTAAAGCCCACATTGGTGTAAACTTTCTCATCCTACCCATGTTGCTTATAAGTCAGTCTGGCCCATCATGTACAGGACATAATTCATTTACATACATAAATGCATTGTCAAAGTTAGTAAGTATATGATACCAGTGTATTATTATTTAAATTTTATTAAGGAACATTTAACATATTATTACTTATGGTAGGAGTAAGAAAGATTACTATTAGTTTGAAAACTGAATTCAAGTTTGCGAATAAGTTGAAGTACTCAAATTCAAATCTGTAATCATATTGATAAGTGAGAAAATGTGTAAAAATTAAAAGTAAGGTATTAATGTAACTTAAATGTAACTTACTAGCAATTATTCCATTAAAAATAATTTAGTTTGAAGACATTTTGCATTGGTGATAGGATATATCACTTTTGTATGGGAAAAAGAAAAATACATCTTAAATTTAATAGTAAATATCTGTATTACCACACAAAAATGTTTAATTAAAAAATATTAAATCCATTATCTACTTACATTTATTTGAAATTTTGCATTATTAAATGATATAAAATTGATAATAAAATCTGAAACTTCTTGATATCTTTTTAAAAAAATTGATCTAAATTATTTTTTGTTTACATTTTAAAGACAATCATTTAGCTTAATTATTGCAAACTTTTTGACTTTAAATTCCATACAGAGTTGGGAATAAATAATGAATAAACTGACATTATTCTTAATAATTCAATGTTTTTATAAAGAAGAAATGTATTTTAATAATATATTTCTACTTTGAGTTAAGGTTATATATCCTTATGCAGATATTTAAATGTCATTTTTTACCTTTTTTTTTTTTTGATAATGAACTTTTAGCATAGATTCAGAAACGTGCAGTTCTCTCTTTGTCTGATGCCACCATTAGCAATATAGAGTAATTAGTGAATCTTAGATGGTAATGCATATAAAATTTCTATTTCCAGACTGGTGTCTGGCTTTTTAGTTTATCAGTAAGGCTTGTAATTTGAAGCTCTAAATGATGTAGTTACACATCTGTAAATTACTTTTAATCCCTTTTACTCAATCAGTCAATAGTTTTCTGACCCATGAACAAGTCCAAGATTTCTCTAATCCATTCTCTTCATTGCTTAGCTCTTCAAATCCATGTATCCTTTCCCATCTTTTAACTTCTTATTCACTTTGTTCGTCAATAGTTTTCTAACCCATTGACAGGTCCAAGAGCAGTCACATCGCAAATTCATACATTTCTCTAATCTGTTCTCTTCATTTCTTAGCTTTTCAAATCTATATATCTTTTCCTATCTCATATACTCTGCACTAAGGTCAATCTTTTCTGTATTTTCTTTTTGTTTCCGCTAACCATTCTCTCCAAAACATCTTTTATAAAAATATTCTTTTTTTTTAAATATATGTCTAATCCAGTTCTCTTTCTATCTCTAATTTCCTCAGTCAGTATTTCTTTTTTTTTATTTATTCTTTGAGATGGGGCCATGGAGAGAGATGAAAAAAAATAATTGGATAAATAAAATGACAAATGAAGAAGATTTGAAAAGGCTTCCAATCTATTCCAAATTTTTTTTATTCATCATCTATTTTTCATAACCATACAAGTTTCAGAAAATATTTTCTTTCACTTAGTAAATGCCTCTTTTGCCACTTTACTCTTATTTTGACTTCATTTATACTTCTTCCACCCTCAATTAACCAATTACTCAAATATCTAAAGCCATTTATCAATTGAACTATATTATCATCTATTTCAACTTGCAGTAATTTTGTATTCTCCCTTATCCATAAACACTTGGTCTTCTCAATATTAATCTTCATTCCATATTTTATTCATCTTTCTTCCAATTTATTCAACATATTCTGAAGACTTTTTGTCCTCTAGCATAAGGGCCATATCATCTGCAAATCTTTTATATTTTGTTTTTTAACTTCCATTTGCTCCAATACAATCTATATGTTTATTTAACATCTTCTAAATAAATGTTAAATTGGACAATATCTTGCATCCCAGCCTCACTTTCTATATTCTCTTCATCAGTATCATTATTCTCCAGTCTAATTCCTATTCTTTGCCCAGTATACATACTACAAATCAATCTTTTATATTTTTAAAATACTCCTTTCTTTTTTAAGATAGTCAAAAGTTTATTCCAGATTACTCTCAAACCCCAAATCCACAAAACTCTTCCAGAATAATCTATTAAATGCTTTTTCCAAATCCACAAAACATAGACCAAAATTCCTTTATTTTTTTTAATATCTCTCTGCAATTGCTCTACCAACACCAATAACATCTCTTGGATTTTTTTCTCTGGAAATTAACTGTTGCTCTCTATTATGTTACTCTACTTATCTTTAAATTCTTTCAGTTAAAATCTTCACAATAAAACTTTAGAAGCATAAGACAACAAACCTATTGTCTTATACTTTTAACATTTAACAACTTTTTTCTTTTTAACAATTGGCATCATTATAGTTCTCAAAAAAAAAATCTTCAGATTAAACTGCACTATTATGTATCAAATTGTAAAGTCCATCTATTTCCGTCATAGTAATTGCTCCCATTTATTCAAAAATTATTTGGCTATTGTATCAAATCTGAGAGCTTTAGCATTTTTAATTTGTTTAATTGACTTTATTGTTTCATGTCTACTTCAACATCCTTCAGAATTAATTATTTTCTTTTCTAAATAGATATTGAAGATATTCTTAATATCTTTTTACTATATCATTCTATTAATAAATCTCTTTCCATTCTTATCGACTATTTTACTTGATAATCCCCCCCCCCCCCCAGTAACATTTCTAATCTATCAAATACCAGCCCACATTTTTTTTATCCGTTGAAACATGTCAATCTCTCTACATTCTTGTTTCAACCCTTTTTCTTTTGCAAAATCTATTTTTTCCTTAGATCATTATCAATTTTTGTATATAGTCTTTGCCTTTCCTTTCTATTGACCTTCTTCCATCTTCTTCATACTTTTATTTTTTCCAACATACTTTTCATTACCTAAGATCATTTAGTTTTCTTTAATCAAATTGTTTCTATTTCATTTTTTGCTGTTTTTAATATTCTTTCTTTAATTCTACACTAAAGCTTATCTTTATCAATTCTTTTTATTATATTTTCGCATATTGAATCATATCTTCCTTTCTCTACTTAAAATTCTATCTTACATATCTTTTTTCTTATTTTATTTTTTTTAAACTCAACTTTAATTTAGTCATAAGTGAATTATGATTAAAGTTTATATCAGTTCCAGACAAAGCATGTAAACTTCTAATAGCTTTCTTATATCTATTCTGAATCAATATATAGTCAATTTGATATTGTTCTCTATCATCTAGAGCAGAGGTCCCCAAACGTTTTTGTCAATTGCTTAATATTTGAAGTCAAGTGACTGAGATATAGCCTTAAATTTCCTTGTTCAGTTATTTGCATGCAATTTTTTTTTTTGTCAGCACATTAGTTACTTTTGCTAAAACCCCTTTTTAAGAGATATGAAAATGGAAAAGCGATCAGTTTTTTTTGCAATACTCAATAATGCAAGATAAGTAACAGCTACATTTTTTTTAAAGCCACAACTGCTAATACCCCTTTTTGAACTGCACTTTAAGTTCTTTGTTAGTGCTTATTCTGATGAATTCTTCTTGTAGTGCAATATCCAATTCTCCAATTGCACTGTATAGATCTATAAGCCATGCGGTATTTCTATAGTTAAAACATCATCAAATCTGGTTTTAAAATCTGAGTGGAGGGCATTTAAATGTTGAACATACACAAAAATGTCATCATCCTGAATGTTTGTCAATGATATGTTGTGGAACTGTGAAAATTGACACCTTCCAATGCTTTGTTTGAATAGGTTAATTTTGACAAGAAAAGTTGAAATTATGAACTTTGTTTTTATTAAATTTAGGCTGTCTCCTTGTAACTGCAAGTTAACCTCATTGAATTTAGCAAGTAAACCTGTTAAATAAGCAATATCTGGTTTTCATTTTATTAGCTTTTCTTTCAAAATAGGATCTTTAGCATCCAAAACCTCTAAAATGGGTTCAAAAATTGGAAAAAATATTTTCAAACATAAGCCTATTGAGAGCTAGCGTACTTCAGTGAAGAAGTGATCCTTGAAATTCCTCATAATTTTCTTCACATAACTGCTCAAACAACCTAGAATTTAATGCATGGCTATGAATCTTGTTTACTGCTGTTATGACAAATTGGAGAGATTGATGCAATCTGGCACTTAGATTTTTAGCTACTAAATATTGTCAGTGGATGATGCAGTGAACTTTTTGTTTAAATAATTTATAAAACCATGATAGTGATTAAACATGACTGATGCTACATCTGCTGCTACTGATATTATATTTGTTAAGGGGAGAGTCACTTTGTCCATGAAATAGTATTTTAAAACATTAAATATTGATTCACCATTACTATCTGATATCAAAGTTTTCACAAAAAGCAATTCTTGATGGATTTCTTGATCCATAACAAAATGAACATATGCCATTAATAGTGCAAAATCATTACCAGTTAATGCTGACTTGTCATCAATGTGAAGGAAAAAATTGTTTGTTTTCAGATAATTACACAAGCTTTCCACATCGTGACTCATTTTGTCAGTAAATCTTTGAACTGTGTTGTCACTCAAAGGAATTTTTTTGAGTGTATCATATGCAGGTTTATGTAAAACAGTTTTTAAAACCTCAATGGCTAGAAAAATCAACTGTTCTCCAATAGTATGAGGCTTTACTGATTTTGCTATGAGTAATGAAATATTGTAACATGCCAGCAAACCATCATCTCTTTTTGATATTGAAGCAAACATGCTGTCTATCCTGATTCTCTTCTGAAGTTTTTCTTTCAGTATTTTAAAGTATATCAAATCTTTACCTGTTTTATCAAGATTCAACCTTCTCAGATGATCCTTCAGCTTAGACCATTTCATAGCATGTTTGCTGAAAACTTTGTTGCACAAAAGACACATGTGCAAATGCTTGTTTGAAAGTGATGGAATGAAGCCTAACTTCAAATAATCAATTCTATACTGCCTACATTTTTTTTAGCCTCTGCCATATTGAGTAGAAGATATCTGTTGGAAAGAAACATGCTATTTAAATCTCATAATATAAAAATTTAAAATTAATTGACTGGGGTAAGACTCTATTGAGGCACTTACATTAAAACTAAATATAATTAAAATTGAAAAAGTATCTGAACAATTCCTACTTTTTAATACAAAATCTTTAAAAAACACATGCAGAAACAAAAACAAACCTTAAAAATTAGTAGGAAATAATTATTTTTTACTATATCTGAAGCATTGACTATTTCTTGGGTTGGATATTTAATTTTTTATTCGAATATGCAATTAGAGTTTTTGGTGATATGTTTTAGCAGGTATTATCTTTATTTGAAATATTTAACTAAAAAATGCAGCCAAGATCACAATCTGAATGACTAACTAAAAGTTTGTATTAACTTTCTTTAGATACTCCTAAACAAGATATTTTTGATTCACTTTGATTTGCATATGTATTTTGCACTAAATAAAATTAATATTTTTCAACCACTTTTCTTTTTAAAATTCAGAATAGAAATAATCAATGTTTGATTCTAGCATTCCTATTTATAATTGGCTAATTTAAGTCTGAACAAACTTTATTCACTGTGCATGGTTGCTTGATGCGATGCTGGTAAGAAAACTTGTAGAAACTTGTATGTAATCATAGAACACCATGAAGCAGATATCTAAATAATCTTGTGAACCAATAATTATTTGATTTTGTCATATTTTAATAATACATGGGAAAGATTAGGTTTAAATATCAGCAAGAAATACCATGATAATTCAAAAAATTATAAATTTTCAGTAAAGAACATTTGTAAACGAGGCATTTATTTATATAGCGCTATGTTTATAAATTGTAATAAACTAAAGATTAGCCTTTTAAGATAATGTACATCTGCTTTTTACGAATATTAATAATAATAAATGAATGCCTCATTTACATATGTTTAGTTTCATTTAAGAGTGACGTTTCATAAATTCTAGTTAATTTCATTGACGTCATTCATTCAGACATAGTAAACAGTGATTTAAAGTGACTGATTTATCCTCATGCTTTCATATCCAGTACTTAAGATTTGCCCATATATAAGCATTTGGGTTGAATGAATAAGTGGATTCATTTACTCGTTCGCAAAGACTTTATCTTGTGTTGGAAATGAAAGTATTCATTTATTATTATTAACATTCGTAAAAAGCACATGTACGTTAGCTTGAAAGACTAATCTTTAGTTTATTACAATTTATAAACATAGCGTTATATAAATAAATGCCTCATTTACATATGTTTAGTTTTATTTAAGAGTGATGTTTCGTAAATTCTAGATAATTTCATTGACGTCATTCATTCAGACATAGTAAACAGTAATCTAAAGTGATTGATTTATCCTCATGCTTTCATATCCATTACTTAAGATTTGCCCATATATAAGTATTTGGGTTGAATGAATAAGTGGATTCATTTATTCGTTCGCAAAGAATTTATCTTGTGTTGGAAATGAAAGTATTCATTTATTATTATTAACATTCATATAAAGCACATGTACGTTAGCTTGAAAGGCTAATCTTTAGTTTATTACAATAAAGAACATTGTAAAACTGCTATTATCTTTATTTTTAGAAGCTACTTTGTAATATTTGTGATTTGCAAGAAATATAATAACAAAATTCAAAACTTATCGTACCTATTCATATAATTAATTATTTCAAATTTAAAATATCTACTTAAAAGTTTACGAAACACCTGGAATAATGATTTTTGTCGGCAAATCCCCATTTACACATCATGGACCCCCCCTTTTTGTCACTGACATAGATCCTCTGAAAGAGGGAATCAACCCATGGGGGGCAATATTGATCACTGTGATAATCTTGGATGATTTTTAAATCAAATGTTTGCAACCAGAAACCTATTCGCCTTACAAAATTCCACAAGCAGACTATCTCTTTCATTTATCTTTCTAATACTATAATACCAAACAACCTTTTCTTCCTTAGCTTTAACCACAACAGAATTTCAATCAGCTAATAGCAATTAATAGAATTTCAATCAGACAATAGCAATTTACTTACATGTTTACCCTCATACTGTATAATTTGCTCTTTCTTTTCATATTGCTCATAAATTTAAATATCATCATGACTGGTAGTGGGCATATAAACTTATATGAATACCAAATCCCTAGGATTCACAGTTATTCTCATCATCATAGGTCTATCATCAACACTACCTTTACCACACTATTCCAAATTTTCTTTCCAATAGCAATACTAACTCCAATTACTGTTCTATCATCACCAACATCTCCATTATTTACTTCTCCATATCCCTTCCATTTTGCTTCATTTAATCCTATAACATCTATAGTAGCTTATAATTATATAAAGCATTGTAAAATAAAAATAAAGTAAATGATATTAACATAAATATTATTTTTCCCTTTTCACATTTTCCAATTTCTATTGTTCTCAGTGATCTTACATTCTATGCATCAACTTCCAAGGAGTCTTCTTTTAATAGATTATTTGTGTGATTTCACAGGTTTACAATTTGAGTAGCTATATGCTTACTTCTGCCAGGCAAGATACCAAAGCCATCCTTCACTAAGGTCGGAACAACAGTGTGAACGAATATTCTGATATGCTAATAATACAAAATAAGATAAAGTCATTACTTATTACTAGCAGTATCCCATAATATGTTAATCTGTCTACCACTTTCCTCCTTTCTGTTGTCACCTATAATGGTCTTACATTAACTTGGAAGAATTCTTATTTAATGTCAGTCAACATTCACCATTACACAATCACCATCATAGGAATTATGGCATTTTATAGTAAACACACCAATCATCTTCACCACTTTCTGATGGTTAAAATTTACCCATTTTCAGTAACTCCTTATTTATATTTACTTTGTTTATTCACACCCATCCTTCGTATCTGAGGGCCATTCTTCTATCTGCACTCTGAGGTGCTCTGGAGGACATGGGATTATGCTCCGAAATTCAAGCCAACCCCCATTCTATTATTCAAGCTAAATAATCAAAATATCAAGGATTTAAAGCAATCCATGGTAGGAACTTAAGTGCACTATTATTTGGTAATCAGTGATTACATGACTTTATTATAAATAGCATTAAAGTAGAGAGTTGCTTTAGTTTTATCATATTGTTTGATAAGAATGTACTGATTTGTTTATTAAATATTTTGATTTCAGTTAGCATAAAAAACTGCAAATAAATACATTCATATATTTCTTCATAAAAGAATGTAATAAACAATATTATGCTCTGATGTAACCATACTCTGATATTAAAATTATAACCACATTTCTTTGTTTTTTAGTAATTGATTTTTAATGTAAAAAGTAGCAAATATTTGATTTTTGGACATAGCTGTATAGAAAATTAGGAATATCACATAATTTAACTATAATATTCTTTTTATAATGTGTTTTTGATATTAAATTTTGATGCCAAGTTTTCTCTTAATTTTGTCTAATATATACATTAGAAGTTGTGATTGTATAAATTTTTTTTTGTTTCATTTACTCTTGAAAATGAATTGTAATTCTTTTTGCTTCTGGCCTATGCAAATACATGAAAATTTTATCAGCTTAAGAATTAGTTTAATTTCTTTATAAAAATATATTACAGATAGATCTGATCATGTTTTTTTTTTCATATGTCATAGCATTGGCTGGGATGCGAACCCACACCTGTCTGCAACCAACTACTTGCTTGCAAGGCAGGTGCGATGACCTCTTGGCTAACAACGCTTGACAGATCTGATCATGTTGTTTTCCTTTTTTTGGATTTTTGCTAAATAATAATAAGTTGCTATCACGTTTTATCTTTTATTTGTTATTGAATATACATTTTTAGCATAGAATCATAACCTTTTTATTTTTGGACTATGCAGAAATTTGAGAATTTTATACAACTGAAGAATTTATTTAATTTTTTTAAAATATATGTATTATAGTGACTGAACACATAGTTTTTTATTTATTGATGTTGTCTATATGATTAGTGATCTGACATTAAAAACTGCTATATTTTTTCTGCTTCATTTATTAAATAATATAAATACATCTTGAATCTAGAATTGGATTTCCTTTTATTTGTCATATACAATTTAGAATATATATATATTGTGCCTACTGAAATTTGAGATGTATTTCAGTATGTAGTAAGATGTCACTCATAATTTTTTTTACCTTTCTTTCTTATTTGATTTTTGGATGGTGAATATGTTAACTTATGAAATATTAACTGTGTTTCTATGATAATATTAATGTAAAATTATTTATTCTTAATTGTATTGTAAGATTGTAAATTGAATTTATTGATTTAAAAAAAAAAGAAATGAATATGTAAATAATAAAGCATATAGTTTAGATAAAATTATTTTTTTGATATATGTTTCGTTTTAGTTACTGCATTCATGATAGTAAATTTTAAACAATACAAATAAATGTGTAATATTTTGAATATATTTGTTTGTCCTTTTTATTTGTACGGTATTATATATATATATTACCAGTGCAATATGTTGAAAATGTAAATTGATTGTCTTTTGTTGAAATGAAGAATGATATTTGTATATTAAAAATGTAAATGTTTATATATGTAATAATTGTGAATTTTTTTATTATTTATCATTATTGGCTAATAAGATTTTTTAAATTTATAAAACACTGCCAAAAGTTGCTTAAAGGGTGCAAATAGAGGATTGCTATAGTTATACTGACATTCTCTTTCTTGTTTTTGCTTTAAACAGAAGTATGTATAAATTTCTTTGCAAGATTTTCTTTTTATTTACCTTAAATATTTATAATTAACTGAACAAAATGGAGGGGTAATAAGAAAATTTGTCTGGCCATGGATTGAGGAAATGTTATGGAAAAATAATAAACCTGTGTTTTAGTTATTACATTGTAGAGGTGTCTGCCCATCCTTGCATATGTATTAAATGGATTATGTCTTGTACATGTGGGGTTCAGATTGACCTTAGGTCAACATGGGTGTGACAAGAATCTCAGCGTCAGGGTGGCCTTTGAGCATTCCATCATCAGATTTTCAATTTGATGGATGGTTGAAGAGTTGGTGTGTGGAATAGATTGAAGCCTGTCCATTAAAGTATGAAGATTGTCTATCTTAATATATATCTGAGCATTTATAGTATATATGTGTAGAGATAATAATCTGGACCAACTGATGATTGCTGGTTTAGTATGAAATACATATATTGGTGATTATTTATCTTTTTGAGATATATGTGTTTAGGTGTATCAGTGTTATTAGAGTTAGAGAGTGGTAGGTCATGTGAAAGTCTGTGCACATATACCCCATATATTACATATATAGATACAGGTATATAATAAGCCTGTGTTTCAGTTATTACATTGTAGAGATGTCTGCCCATCCTTGCATATGTATTAAATGGATTATGTCCTGTACATGTGGGGTTCAGATTGACCTTAGGTCAACATGGGTGTGACAAGAATCTCAGACTCGGAGTGGCCATTGAGCATTCCATCATCAGATTTTCACTTTGATGGATGGTTGAAGAGTTGGAGTGTGGAGTAGATTGAAGCCTGTCCATTAAAGTATGAAGATTGTCTATCTTAATATATATCTGAGCACTTATAGTATATATGTGTAGAGATGATAATCTGGACCAACTGATGATTGCTAGTTTAGCATGAAATACGTATATTGGTGATTATTTAACTTTTCGAGATATATATGTTTAGGTGTATCAGTGTTATTAGATAGAGTGGAGAGTGGTAGGTCGTGTGAAAGTTTGTGCTCATATACCCTATATATTACTTATTTATCTATGTAATTTAATTAAAATAATGTTGTTATTGGAAAGTTCATACAGATTCATTAATTCAGATAGTGAAAAGACATTCCACACACAGATTACAATCAAAGTTTCCAAAGCTAATTAAAGATGGCAAAAATAATCCATAAAAAAAAACTTTGTAGCTGACAAAAAAAAAGAAATAATGTGGAAGATTATAGAATAATAAAACAAAGGATAAAGGAAATATGCACAGGACTTTTCAAAAATGTTCTGGACTATAAAAGGAGCAGACAAGTTGGAAAGGGGCTTTTTCACCTGTATGTTTTGGTCAAGTTCTTGTGTGCAGCATTTTTTTTAAAATTAAGAATAAAATGTTGCCACTTAGATCTAAAGTGAACCTATTCCACATATCCAGTAGAACCAGGTCATTTGCTGACACCTCTCAGAAAAAAGTCAGCTAAACTTTCATCTAACCTGGCTTCAATCAGGATCAGAGATATGGAAAAAATGAAATCATAAAAACCAGTACTGCGGACTATCCATTGAAACGAATCAGACTACTAAGGAGATCAATAACCTATGTTAACACTTGAAACTTATCGGTAAGTTAATGGCCATAATTTCTATCTAGACAAAACATTTGTAAACTGAATTTTAAATAATAAATTGTTATCCTGGACAAAAAGAAAACATTAGTTATCTATTATTTCAAAGTGTGATATTTGAATTCAAATGGTTAAAATAATCTGAGTATGCGTGTATTTTCTTTCCAATATTATAATTTTATTATTATAGGTGTTTAAATGCTTAATGTGTTGTAATAAATCTTTACTACTAATATAAAAAAAGACTTTCATTGTACATGCCTAATTTTTTAGTTACATTGTTAATTTTGAGTGTTAGATTTTTATTATTTAGTTTTAGAGTAGTATATAAATTACCTTACCAATATTATTATTTCATAATTAAGACCAGGAAGAACATTTTTCTTAAAATAAATTGACGGGAAATCTTAATCCTGATCTTGTAATTATTACTTTATAAGTTACAATATGCTTGATGCAGAATCAGTGAGTCTAACAACTTTGGCACCCATTTTTATAAATTAAAAACTGATTGTGCCAGGAATTGAAATCATAATAATTCTTAGGTTGAGTTCATCAGGAAATATAGCTGTGTTTTTTTTAGAAATATGAGTGAAATATTTTTGTCCTTCATAGCTTGATTAACTCATGCACCCTAGTGCGTAATTGAAGACCTATCAAACATGAAAAATGGTACAATATATTAACCTCTCTTGTATCTTGGAAAGTTTGAAAGTTCAGCAACATATTTGTGTTACACACACATATATGTTTCATATATGGTATTAAATTATTTTAGATTAATAGGCAATCACATATTTAGATATGAAATTAATGTCAATTGATGATTTATTGTATATGCAATTTGCTCATGATCTATTCATATATATATATTATATAATTAATATTCATTTATTAATAGATTTTAATCTAACCTAAATCAAACTTGTCTGATGATTGTTCAATTGTGCAATATGAATTCATTGATTAATAACATTTGAGTGAGACAAGATAAATTGTCTATATCATAAAATTTATTTGAAATAACTATATCATATAATCCAGAAATCAAATCCCAGGATTAGTAAGTAAGTACGGTTATATTATTAGTTTTTGTATTTAATTTTATAGTTATTATCTGACTAGATATCAACTTTATATGATAATCATAGTCAAATATTTGCATGTTTTATCTAAATTATTATTTGGATAAGTACTCTATTGAGTTTATTGTTGTTCAATAAGATCTTAATTTTATTCAATTATAAAGCTGCTAGTAGTATATTTTGTTCTGTTATGAGTCAGAATGATTTGCTTTAATTATATTTAAATTTAGTTGATATGGATTGTAAATCCAATTAATTATTAAATTTTAATATAATAAATGGTAATAATTTTTTTTATGTCTTGATTGTTGTAATATAAAGTTTTAATAATTTAGTTACAGGAAATTTAAAATAAATTGATATGATTAGTTAACTGTACTTAAGTAAATATCCAACAGAAATCTACTGTTTCTTTTATATACTAGTATGATTGGATATTATAGATTTAAGATTATCATATAGGTTTATTGATATTATATCATTATTAAGTATTTTATCTTGTTACAAATAGCATGATTATTAATCGTAAGTTAATATATGAATATAGCATGGCTGAGTTAATATTATTAATCATTTTATTAAAGTAGGATTTAAAATTAATTATTGGGTCATATATTTATTTAGATATTAAGTAATAACCTGTATATTTATACTTTACGTTTGTCCAATATAATAATATTAAATCGTGCTTTCACACTTCCAATGTAAAGCTATAACAACAAATTGAAAATTAAATTTAATGGCTAAGCGCTTTCAAGAAGATGTACTCATATTCATAGCCAGTTATGATCCTTTCTTTGAAATCATTATATAAATAAATCTGTTATGCAAATAATATGCAAATGAGTCACTAAGACCATCTTTTAGATATCGCAAAACGTGCATCTTTACGATTAATGGCAAAAGAGTCCTCTGCTATAAAGTATGCTTCTTTTACTTTTCGCCTAACATCATGTCGCTCAGTACAAACTAATTTTGCAGATGTGGGTTCGAACACGTCCCGACAATTTTTGATGCTGAGTAAAAATTGAAGTGCATTCTGGATCTGTATGTGCCTTATTGTATTTATACCTATGTTGTGATATCCTAGTAGCTATGGTGGCTCTCGTTTCACCATAGTATGATACCTTACATCCATTATGAGGGCATGCCACTCTGTACTCAGCCTGTGGGGTTTGATCAGAAGCTATAATGTCCTTAGTGTTGTTAATAAGCCTATTAGTTGAGTTAGGTGTATGGAAACTCAAATGAAATTCCTTAGAAAAAGTCTTATAAAATGTTTTATGTAAAGAGTGCATGTAGGGCAACAATATCCAAGGCCTGTTGTCTTCATCTCTGTGTTTTCCAATATTATTTACAAAACGTCTAATTTTGCTATATACTATATTGCGCCTGTATCCTGATTTGATTAAGTTGTTAGTATAATTAATTAAGTTAGACCTTCTATCTGCCTCAAACTTGCACAAATAGTAATTTCTGAAAAGAAATGAAGTCAATCCAGCAATCTTGTGAGTCATAGATGTGTATGACTCATGGTGAATCTGTCCATGAACTTCAGGTGGCTTCGTAATCATTGCATAATTAAGCATATTTCCTTTTCTGTGTACCTTGATATCTAAATATTTTACCTCTTGCCCCATATCTTCCCATGTAATATTTAAATTTAATGCTGTGTTCGCTTGTGTCCGATCTTTGATGTGCTCAACAATATTTACTGGAGCAGCAACAAATAAGTCATCCACATATCTCGTCTATATTATATTATTATCTACTATGTTGTATTCCGATAATACTTGTTTTTTGTAAAAATTCAGATAGATGCTAGACATGATGCCGCTCATGGGCAATCCCATAGGCCACCCGTCTTTCATGTGGTACCACTTGCCTTAAATATTGTTGAGCACATCAAAGATCGGATACAAGTGAACACAACATTAAATTTAAATATTACATCAGTAGATATGGGGCAAGAGGTAAAATATTTAGATATCAAGGTACACAGAGAAGGAAATAATGCTTAATTATGCAATGATTATGAAGCCACCAGAAGTTCGTGGACAGATTCACCATGAGTCATACACACCTATGACTCACAAGTTTGCTGGATTGACTTCATTTCTTTTCAGAAATTACTATTTGTGTAAGTTTGAGGCAGATAGAAAGTCTACTATATAGCAAAATTAGACATTTTGTAAATAATATTGGAAAACACAGAGATGAAGACAACAGGCCTTGGATATTGTTGCCCTACGTGCACTCTTTACATAAAACATTTTATAAGACCTTTTTTAAGGAATTTCGTTTGAGTTTCCATACACCTAACTCAACTAATAGGCTTATTAACAACACTAAGGACACTATAGCTTCTGATCAGACCCCACAGGCTGTGTACAGAGTGGCATGCCCTCATAATGAATGTAAGGCATCATACTATGGTGAAACGAGAGCCACCATAGCTACTAGGATATCACAACATAGGTATAAATACAATAAGGCACATACGGATCCAGAATGCACTTCAATTTTTGCTCAGCATCAAAAATTGTCAGGACATGTGTTCGAATCCACATCTGCAAAATTAGTTTGTACCGAGCAACATGATGTTAGGCAAAAAGTAAAAGAAGCATACTTTATAGCAGAGGACTCTTTCACCATTAATCGTAAAGATGCATGTTTTGCAATATCTAAAAGATGGTCTTAGTGACTCATTTGCATATAATTTGCATATCAGATTTATTTATATAATGATTTCAAAGAAAGGATCATAACTGGCTATGAATATGAGAAGTACATCTTCTTGAAAGCGCTTAGCCATTAAATTTAATTTTCAATTTGTTGTTATAGCTTTACGTTGGAAGTGTGAAAGCATGATTTAATATTATTATTTAGATATTATGAATATTGTAAACATATAGGACATACTAAAACTGTTATCTCAATCATTCATGAGTTATTTTATTTAAATATGAACATCCTTAAATTTTAGTATAAATTTGTATTATTATAAGCAATGTTTGATTAATTAGGTATATTAGAATTTAGTTGTTGAATGATTTACCATTATTTTCATTTGATTATAAGTAAAATATATCTTAAGCACATATTGTTGTTTTGAGACAATGACAATTGATTTAATTGCTTTATTTTAATCTATTTTAAGTAAAGATCATATTTAGGGTATTTGAAGTGATGATTTTGTTTGTTTTTTGTTTTTTTAAATGCTGTTTGCACTCATAATGCTTTAATAAAAATTATCATCACTGTTTTGTTTTGGTATAATTAACAGTCAAATATGTGATTGGATAAAGTACTATTTTAAGAACTGAATAATTATTTATTAATTGGTATTCATTTAGCTTAGTTTATTTACTCATTTTATTATGAATGTTACTATTCTTCATAGAGTATTATGAAATTAATGTTATTTTTCTTTGATTTATATTTTATTCAGTTACAAATGATGTACCCCTTCAGGGCTTATTTTTATGCTTTTATATAGGGTGACAAATGACTGGACTATATTTTTATTCAGATTATATTAAGGTTATTATTTCCCATTACACATTTTCAATCTGTTATAAATGCTGCCCATACCAGTGGGGTTATACCAGAGATTAGAATATGCACATATTTATTCTGTTATAAATGGTATCATAATTTGCAGGGCATAAACAGAATCATTCTATCATGGCATTGTTATATTCAATTTGTTACAAATGATTCCCAAATGGAAGAGTACACCTTCATTTTATTCTATTATAAATAGTCTTCTAACTTTAAGGACAATAATGAGGGTTATTTCATCATCATCTCTTTATGTCAGTTGTAAAATGCTGCCCAAACCTGTAGGGCAACTTTTTATTCATTTACAAATTTTAACCTGATTTTTTTTTTAAGAAAATGAAAACAACACAGAAATTATAAGTTTCTTTATATATCTTTTTGATATTATGCTGGCTCATTAAAAAATATTTGCAAAATAAAATAGTTCAAAATTTATATAATTTAGAATAGTGGTAGGATATATATATATGTTAAAACGAAGATTTGCACGGGTTAAATATATAAAATACATATATATGGAGTTCATCCGATGTAAAAACTTTTAATATAAAAAAAAAAATATAAAAAAAAGGTTAGGGGAAGGTTTATGGTAAACGTGGTAAAAAGAGGAGAGGAAATTGGAAAGAGAAAAAAAAATGCCAGGGAGCGCTGAGGTGGGGGTTGTTAAATTTAAAAAAAAATAACACCAAAAAAAAAAAAAAGGGGGGGGGAGGAGGGGGGCAATATACTCGACGCTTCTGTTTGACTTGGATGGCTTGTGTGACCAAGTCGAAACGTCAGTATATTGATATTAAAAGTTTTTAACACGGATGAACCCGCAAAATATGTATTTTATATATATATAATAACTGAATCTATATTCAGAGTTGAATTCCACTATTGCAATGGTAAATTGGTGGGCAGTTAAAGGTGGAATATAATTCTCAGCTGACCAAAATAATAAAAAATATCAGTTTGGTTAGTTGGTTGTATATATTAGGCTCAGTCTCTTGTTTGAATGCTGAAATATCAAAACCTCATGCAGATTATCATATGATTTTTCTATTTATTTTATAATTCACATGTTAAAATCTATACTGAATTTAATCTATCTTTTTTTAATAAAATAATTTTTTTTAAAAAAGAAACTGCCTTTTATTATGTTTATTTTCTCTGTTTTGTTTTTCGTTTATGTCTGTATTGGTCAATAGCAGTCCAGAAAAATATTAGGTGCTAGTCATGGCAATATGAAAATATCTTTTCAAACTGTATTGGAAAAAGTATTCCGGGACTTTATGAATAGTTAAAGCAGCATTCATTTGCTTGACATTAAATACGTTTTACTATTTAGAAGAGTAAAAACACTGATTGAATAAATAAACAACATTATTGCAGTTTTACTTTTAAATATTTGTTTAAAAAATAAAAGGAGAGAGCCAAGTACTAAGAACAAGTAATTGCTTGATTAATTTCAAAAACTGAATTTTGAAAAAGATCGAAAATTGTAATAATAAAGTAGTAAATAAATATATCTCCCTTTTAAATAATTTTTAAAATGTCTTCCATAGATTTTGATGAAAATATGTAAGATTACTGAAAAAATTTAAATATTACATATTGTAAATTTATAATTATTTATTTGGCATAAAATAAAAAGTTATTTTAATTTGTTTCTGATTACAGTTAGATGTTTTTCATATTTTGGAATTTTTCATTCACATTTTTCTAAATTGAATAAATATGGAAAATGCAATTAGAATAAGAAGATCCAGAAAGAATGAATTGACTAGTTTTTTTGTTTTTTATTTGTTACTAATTTTATCACTTGATTTTGTTTGTTTTAAACACATCAAAATAATTCAATGGGGGAAAAAAATTGCTTAAAAGATAAATTTTTTCAAAAATATTGAATTTTATGATCATTACACATGATAACCTAATATACAGATGAAATTAATTTCAACATATTTCATTATGTCATTGACTATATTTTATAAGAATTATATACAGTAAACAGTTTCCTGCAAATGTTTATTATTTAAGTGTAATAATCTTTGTGCTGCTGATTCTTATTTGAAAAAAATATAGAAAATATTAAGCATAATCTTATTGTTTGTATTTTCTCTACTTTAAGAAGCACTAAAATTATTAAATTGCACATAGATAGTTACATTTTAATGATGAAATTTTTCATTGTTAATAGAATGTCAAATTATTTTAAAAATAAATTGCTAAATACAGTTTGTATATCAATTTAAAGTACTGGCATCATTTTTAATTTAGGTATTGTTATAATACTAATTTACTTCATTAACTAATGATTTTTCTTTAAGTCTAAAATTATTAATATATATATGTTTTATTTCTGATATATATATTAATTCTACATTAAAGTTTAAATATGTATAATAAACATAGATCAACAAATGATTACTCAAAATTCTAACATAGTATATCTTTTGTATTCATGAATTGCTTATTTAATTTAAATCTTATTTATTATATGTTATACTTATTTTGAACATATAGCTCAAGGTATCAGAAAAATGTAAACAATCCAAACTTCATTTTAATTGGATTTATTTTGATGCAAACATTTCCCATCTTCTGATATTTTGAATTATTTGTATTTAAAAAATCAAATTTAGTAAGATTCAATTTGTTATCCATGTAATTTAGAATAGGTTATGTGTCTAAGTTGGTAGCTATTCTTGTGCACTTTGTTCAAGTCACTCATTTTTAGCATTTCATGCT
Organism: Epiperipatus broadwayi; assembly: GCA_028023455.1. Classification (NCBI taxonomy): domain Eukaryota; kingdom Metazoa; phylum Onychophora; class Udeonychophora; order Euonychophora; family Peripatidae; genus Epiperipatus; species Epiperipatus broadwayi. The sequence goes on along the minus strand of JAQFVV010012410.1, from coordinate 2,517,547 downwards.
TTTTATTTTAATGAAATAAATCTTCATTCTATATATTCTTTCCATTATTTAAAAAAAAACAAAAACATCAGTTTTCTAAAATTAATAAATTGAAATAACCAGAATAATAATTTTTATTTTTGATATTGGTGACTGACATATATTTGGAATGAAATAAAATTTATTTAAATTCAATTTATATCGCTAAAATGAATTTTTTAGAGAATAAGAAAATTATGAAATTATATTTTGCAATTTTAAATTTATAAATTTCATTTATAAATTTAAAAAAAAAACCCATAACCACAAAAAAGAAAAATAATAGATACAATTTTATTAAGTTGTTTTAATTTTTTCCCCTAACAATTTCCTGTTTGACAGTATCATACTTATTTTACTTGGATTGTTCTAAAATCTATATATATTTAAATGAATTCTTTATTGAACATATTTTTTTTTTAAAACATATATTTTATTTAATTTTACAAAAATAATACATTGTATCATTTACATATATATGATACAAGCATATTGGCATGGAGTAAAAGTTAAAAGAAGTAAAATTTAAAAACCATCAATGAATATAATTTAGTTTTTTATTTTTATTTTTATTAGTTAGTGTAATTTTTTTGTGTATGCATACAATGAAAGTTATTTGTGTTTAAAATTTATTTAATCAAAGTAACACTAATATTGGAAAGTGCATACAGACTAATTAATCTAGATAAACAAAAAGAAATTCCTAACATAAAAGATTACAATCAGAAAAATCTTTCAAATGTTAATTAAAGATGGCAGAAGTAATTCATATAAAATAAACTTTGTAGCTGAAAATAAAAAATAATGTAGAATATTATAGAATAATGAAATAAAAGATAAAGAAAATATGTGCAGGACCTCTCAAAAATGTTTAAGTGTATAAAAGGAGCGGACAAGTTTAGAAGAGGCTTTTTCACCTGTGTGTTTTGAGCAGTTTCTCATGTATAACATTTTTGGAGTAAAAATAAAATGCTACCAAACTGATTCTATTCTCCATGTGCGAATAGAACCAGATCGTTCACTGGTACCTTCTCTCGAAAGTCACATAAACCTTTGTCTAGCCTTACCTAAATAGGGATCAGAGATATGGAAGTAATACCATAATGAAACCATAAAACAGTACTGTGGATTACTCATCGAAAGGAATCAGATTATTATAATATTCAGTCATCTACATAAACACTAGAAGCTTACCGGTAAGTTAATGATCATAACTCCTATCTATAGAAAAAGAAATTTGCAAACTGAATTTTAAATAATAAACAAAAAGAAAAGAGAGACATTTGTTATTTAAGACTTCAAAGTGTAATATTTGAATTCTATGGTTAAAATAATTATCTGAGTATGCATGTATGTGTTTTTTTCCAATATTATAATTTCATTATTACTATAAGTGTTTAACTGTTTAATGTGTCATAATAAAACCTTCACTACTAATATAAAACTTTCATAGTATGTGCTTAATTTTTAGCTACTTTATTAATTTTGAGTGCTAGATTCAGTTATTTAGTTTTAGAGAATTGTATACACATGCTTTATTAATTAAGACCCGGGAGAAATTGTTTTTTAAAATAAAAATAATTAATTGATGAGAAATCATAATCCCGATATTTATAAATTACGATGTGCTTTGCGCATAATCAATGAGTCTAACGACTTTGGCACCCTCTTTGATAAATTAAAAACTGATTCTGCCAACAATTCAAATTGTAATAATTATTAGGTCAAGTTAATCAGGAAATATAGGTATGTTTTTAGAAATATGAACAAAATATTTTTTTTCTTCATAGTTTGATTAATTCATGTATTCTAGTGCATAATAGAAAGCCTATCAAAACGTGAAAAACATTACAATATATATATATAAACTATTGAAAATCTACGGTTTTCAATTCTAATTTTTAAATAAAAGATGGCTTGTGCAATGCAATGACTACCTTTAAGACAAGGGTCCTTCATTTGAAAACACAACCACTGCCATTGAAAATTCACCCACTTTTCTTAAATTTTTCTCTTTATGATACAGACACCATAAGATTTTAGCTGGCTATAAATCAATATACAATTCATTAGCCACAAATAAGCTGTTTTAAGTTGGTAATTATCTAAATCATGGAGTAATCTACAAGATTTGCATAGCTCACAAATAATGAGTTGAAAATTTCATTACAGAAATAAGTAATCAAGCTAAATATACATATTTTAAATAAAAGAAAGTTATTAATTTCAGCAGTAAAATGAATTTTAATAAGGAATACATTTAAGTCAAATTATTTTTTGAAAAAATAAAAGTCATTTATAATTACAATAATAATAACAACCAAAACTATCATTCTTGTATGTAGATAATTTTTTGTTTAACAGTAGGGGCTTTTTAGACATTACTTGTTTGTCATTAGTAACTTTTCAAAACGACTATTTTCATGTTAAAAATAAACATTTTGCTGAGAAACAAATATTTAATTTTATTTTTAAAAATTAAAAATTATGTGTAAAGTTTTATTCTTTGATTTCACAAAAGTTTAGTTAAATGGTAAAGGTAATTTTTAATATTTCGTAAGCAAAAGTCAATTTGGGATATGGCAAAATGGCATGTGAATACTTGCTTTGATCTTTCTAAATTGATTTTTCATTGGAGATACTGGCATTTATATATTTATAAAATTTTTACCAAGATAATTACAACTTGTCTACAGAGAACCTTGGATTTTCACCAACCAAGAGAACAAGCTGGATTTAAAAGTGGTTTTAGTACAGTAGATCATATTCAAGTATTGAGAGAAGTTATAGAAAGGACAAATGAATATGAGTTGTCATTATGTTTTGGATTTGTAGATTATGAAAAGGCATTTGATTCTATAAACATTTCTTCAGTGATTAAAGCATTGGATCATCAAGGTATAGATCCAGGATATTGTCATATTTTAAAGAATATTTATAAAAATGCAACAGCAACAATTAGATTACATAATGATACTGGGAAAGTCAACATTGAGAAAGGTGTAAGACAAGGTGACTCCATATCTCCAAAACTTTTTACAGCAGTGCTGCAAGAAGTATTTTGTGGATTAAAATGGGAAACTAAAGGAGTGAAAGTAAATGGAGATTATTTAAGTCATTTAGATTTCGCAGATGATGTAGTTGTTTTTGCAAATAATGCTTCCGAGCTGCAGGAAATGTTGCAGGAGTTATCAGATGAAAGTAGGAAAGTAGGACTAAAGATAAATGTTAAAAAGACTAAAGTAATGTTTAATCGATTTGCTCAAAATATGAAAATAAAGATTGATAATGATGAATTAGAAGAAGTTAAGAGTTACAAATACCTTGGTCAGATTATTATACAGATGGAAACATAATAGAGGAAATTAATCATAGAATTAAACTTGGTTGGAGTGCTTTTGGTAGAAATAACTTGATATTAAAAGGAAATATGCCTATGTGTTTGAAAAGAAAGGTTTTTAACAAATGTGTTTTACCAGTTCTTACTTATGGATCTGAAACTTGGACACTTAATAGAAGATCAATACAGAGACTTCAGACCACTCAAAGAAGTATGGAGAGATGTATGTTGGGAGTAACAAGAAGAGATCGAAAACGCAATGTATGGGTAAGAGAACAAACAGGTATTACTGACCTCATTGAAAAAATTAAAAGATTGAAGTGGAGTTGGGCTGGACATATTGCTAGAAGAGATGATAATAGATGGACAATTGAAATTTTAAACTGGATTCCAAGCGATTGTAAAAGACCCAGAAGGAGACCACATGTAAGATGGATGGATGAAATAAGAAAATGTGTAGGGGTGATGTGGAGAAGAGAAGCTAAATATCGGAGAAGATGGATTAAACTTGGAGAGACCTTCATCCTGCAGTGGATTGATAATGGTTGATAATGATGATGATGATGATATATTTTAGTTAGAATTAATGTCAATCAAAACATTTTTTACTATCAAATAAGTGCAAAACCTCTTGTAGTAGAATGCAATGAGTACTTCGTTTAAATACACACTTAAAAAGTCTCATGGCCAATTTGGTATTTTTTTGTGCACTTTATTTTTAATTAAAAAAAAAAGTCCATTAAATTTGTACATTTTAAATAAATTTTGTTAAAGGCATAATGTAAAAAATGAAAGTTCTATGAAATATTGTATATTTTGTCCCAAGCTCCACTCACATTCAAATTGTATATTGCATATAATAGCTCTGTTTTATTGATAAAGATAGATTAGAATGTAATAGGTATGGTTTAATGAAATGCAAATTTATAGTAAAAATTTCAATGTGCATCCTCACACACACACAGACATACACACACACATATATATATAACAAATGCATGTTTATATGCATAGTATGCATATATAAATTAAGATTTTAGTATAAACAAAATTAAAAGAAATAGTTAATAATAAATTGAGGGATATTTTTTTTTTTTCTTGAGTGGGTATTCACTCATGCATTTACTGAAACAAAATGAATAAAGGGAAAAATTAACATTCTCTCGTATTTTTGTTTTTTAAACAAAGTAAATAATGAAATGTCTGACTTTTGCCTATTATTAAACACACTCTGGATAATATATATATATATTTTCAATAACTTTTTTCTCTTATAGAAACATAATAGATTAGTCACTTTATCAAGAAATTACATTCTCTCTCTCTTTTTTTTTAAAGTCAGTATTATTATCTTTAAATATGTTCTAAAATTTTGTAAAACTTTTAGCAATTTTTCTTAGAAAATATTTTATTATGCACATCAAATTTGGAAAGAGTAATAAAGGAAGATTAAAATATAAATATTTTTAACATGAACAGAATACATTTTATTAATGTATATAATCATATACAGTGATCTGAGATGGAAAAATGGCTTTTGGCATATTATAATATTTATTTACAAATTTTACTCTTTTTTTTTTAAACGGGATCATGTATAGCATTTTGAGAAGGAGAGAAATGGTGACAGAATCAGAATTTGCAGAATTCAATGGTTTTATTTATTTATATTTTTGTTACATTTTGTTTTGGATTGGTATAACTGAAGTCATGTAATATAGATACAGCATTGTTTATTGATTCATTGTAATCTTAAATATAATATATTAACATTGTAAGTAAACAGAGAGTAATGGATAAAATAAATAATCAAAATAAAAGACTATTTTAAATATTCAGGCTAAAAATGTATTTTAATGGAAAAATTATTGTCTATTAAATTTTCACAAGTTAATAAAAATGTACTTTCAAGTAATAATAATATTCTTTTAAATAGTAAAATTCAACCTATAATTACAAAAAAAGCAACCAAACATAGTGGTAACAATCGTTATAAGCCAATAAACATCACATGACCATCACCTCTTATTGTTTTAACAATAATCGTTATAGTGAATATTTTTTATATGACAGGAGGCATTTCCACTTTGTCATTAATAAAGTTTTAGTTTATTAATTTTTGCTAAAAACAAATACATTCAGATAAAGATTGAATGTAAATGTCACATACTTATTAAGAAAAAAAACTTAATTTTATAAAAATAAAAATATACATCTAAACAGATTTTGTACAAATGAGCATATTATATTTTATTATTTCAACTATAATTAGAATTATTCAAGCAAATTAAATCCCTTCTCATAGAGAGTCTACTTAATTAAACTGACTATTTTCTGATTTTGTTAGGCTTAAAATTAATGAAACACATTTTGGTTCAAGTTTTTGCTACTTTGAAATGACTGTAAAACTGGTCATTTGAATATAAGATATTGAAGATTGATTAATTTTGAGTCCAGTTGGAATGCCAACATAAATTCCACATGACTATTTGTGCTGTTTAAAATTATATGTTATATTATAATTGAAGTTCAAGTTGTTTAATTATCATCCATTTTGATTTCTGCATTTTTTATATTTGTGAATCACTGGATTGAATTTGATCTGAACATGAAATTTTTTTTATGAAAGACATCTTCACTCTGAAATATGTTAGACAAATTTGTTTAATTTTAATAAAATGTTTTTAGTCAACATTTTAATAAAAGAATGAATAACATTTTATAGTGATAATTAGTAAAATATTTTTATATTTATAAATATTACACCTATAAAATGTTTTAAAATTTATAAAAGAAATTCTAATAGCTATTAATATTGCATTTTATTTTAAAAATGTATTGCATATTGCCCAAATAAAGGTGAGAATGCATTTTTATACACTGTAAACAATTAACATGGATCCATTTTGAACATTTTTTCATAAATTTCATAGTTTTTTTTTCAATAGATAAAAAAATTCATTGCTATCATAATAATCATCTTTCAGCAGTCTCTGTATATAAATGATGTATGTTTACTCTTAAAAATTTATCAATATTATTTTTATTAAACCTTCAATAGTTTTAACTAAATATTTTTTACTTGCTTTATTAGGATTGAAATGTAACTGAGATATATGTTTAACACTGGGGGTGGTGGTGGTATGGGTGGTAAAGAGTTCACAGAATTGTTATATTTTTTGAATACTGGTGGTATGAATTATCATTAGTAAGATATTTTATTTATATTATTTTGTCATTTTGTGAGCAATGTAGTAAATTTATTGTCGAAAATGTAATTTTTAAATTCATCTATCAAAATAACATATAAATAAATAAATCATTTTGTTGCTAATCTCATCTTTTAGAAAATTATTCTTTCGAAATGCTCTTATTAATATAAATTTCAATTTATTGAAGTATTTTGTATATTAGAATAAATAAATCGAAGTGGAGATGAATGATATCCATATATTGTTTGTTTCTATGTGTATTAAACATAAGAATTTTTCTTAAGTTTTTCAGATAATTTTGTATTATTATTTTCTATTTGATTTTAAAATCTTGAACCTAATCATATTAATTACTTGAAGCATTAAGATACTTTATATTTATTTGATTCAATAAGAAGACAAATAATACAATTTTTAAATAAGAAAATGAAGATTGATGTACTGTATTGCTTTAAATATAAGACAGCCCTGATTTAAGATGCAATAGGATTTTAAGCTCAGAAAATTGGAAAAAAACATTTTAAAATGATTTTATTGAAACATAAGAAACATTTTTATTTACTTAAGTAGGAACTAATATAATAAATACAATAAGCTCACCTAATTTATTATGAATCTTCTTCAGTTACTTTCACTTTCTATATCTTCACTTTCAGAATTTGAATTCTCATCTTCATTATTCCACCAGGATTCATCATCTTCAGACCATTTAAATTGTTAGTGATGCAACATTTTAAGAACAATTTTTTTGATAATTTCTTTAGACCTATCTTTTCAAGATTGCAAGACCCACTCAAAATTATACATATATTGTTTGCATTACAAAGCATTTTTAAAAAATGTAAATACCATAATGGTTTTTTTTTCAAAGGAAAAAGAAAGATTTTAAAATATGGCGCTGACATTCACATTAATAATTTGTCCAATTATTAAAATAAATGAAAGTTTTTTAAAAATAAATTTCTTTTCATAATTGGCAAAAATAATCTATAGCAATCAACACAAAGCATATTTTTGTCATGCATTTATAAATTGCAGTCAGATATCATTGATTTCTTCTCAATTTGCTTTCATGTAAAAATACCTTTTTCTATTAGAATCTGTATCATTCTTCTAAAATAATTTATATTTTTACAAATATTTTGTGAAAAAAATTATAAATCTGTAAACAAAAGTTCTAAAACATATGTTTTCACTTTGAAATCTAAACAAAGATATTGGAACTATTAAAATCAATTACAGGCACTCACTTGTATAGAGAACATGGGACAACCAATTAGAGAGAGGAGAGACAGGTTTTTACCTCATTGTTGGATTGATTTATTAGTTGTAAAAAAATTCTAAAGGTTATTCAGTACATTTTTCTTGATAAAATAATGGTAAAATTGGCAAAATAATGGTAAAAGTAGTTGTTTGGGAGACAAAGTTGTTTAAGAAATTAATCCAAAAATAATCCAAAAAATATTAACATTTAATGTTAAAATCTTTTTTTTTTTTGATTAAAAAGATTTAATATGCTATTCTACACAAGTAATGATCATAATATGTATAGTGTAAAGCAGAGATCTGTAAAAATAAGATGTGAAAAATTTTTGTTTCCAATTTAAGATGCACCCCTTTTTTACAGGTTCAAAATTCGGAAAAAAAAGTGTCTTATATTTGAAGCAATACGGTATATATATTTAATGGTTTTTACTTAGCCTCCATGAAAAAAAAATTAAACATCAAATTATGAAATAATTCTTATGGTTAGTGTATGATAGAATAAACATGTAATTTAGTTATTTATAAATAAATTATCTATTTAATCATTAACAAATAATTTGAATAGGATTAGTAAATTGTCTCATTTTGGTTGATATGTATATTGAAGAGTTTAGCTTTACTAAATGTTTTTGTATTTTTTTTAATACTAAGATCCAATTATATATATATATGAAAGCAAAAGTGGACTTTTGAGATTAAAAGCTGAATATATACTATAAATAAGTTTATTTAAAGCAAAACATTTAACTCAGTATAGTCTTTGGAAGGAGACTATAATTGAAGTAATGTTTTATTTTGTAATTTATCAATTTTATAAAGTTTTGATGTAGTTGTGATAATTCAAACAAAATTTAAAAATTGATAAAGTTTTGTGTGAGAGTTTTGAAGATGAAGACTGCATTTTCAAGTCAGCATCCAAAATATTACATGCATATCTGAATAAATATATTAGCTATCAGTAATTTAGAAAAGGGAAATAATTTATTTAAATGAAGAAATTAGTGCTAATTCAACAAGAAATTTTTGTCAATGAAATGGATGATCAATTTACTATATTTAAATTTAATTATAAAATAAAAAAAATGGACTATTATCTAATTTTTTAAAAATGTGTATTAAGCAATCAAAGTTAAATTTGTGAAATTTAATTTTTTATACATTTTTTAATCAAAATAAAATTATTTTTTAACAACATTTTTGTTATTATTTATTTTAAACATAACTAAAAGAGCATATAAATTGTTAAAATTATAAATTTGTTTAAGAAAATACAGAGAAAAAAAACAACTTTTTAAAAATGTTAAATATAATATAATATGTTATCTCTCTTCTCCTTCTTGAAATAAGTTTAAATCCATGTAGAAACATATAAAAATAAATTCATTTTATATTTTATATAATATCTTTCAAATTATCAAAAACAAAAAAATATATTTACAATCAATTTTTCTTCATAAATAAAATATGAACAAGTGCCATCATATTGAGAAATTTGAATTCTGCAATTTAACCTTTCAACTATAAAGCTTTATATTTTTTGCTGATAATTTCTCATCTAAATAATAAAAATGAAACCAAAATATAATACTTTATTTAGAATAAAATTGTACTGCAATTATGGATATATAGAATATTCAAATGTCATATGAGTAATAACTTGATTGGAGCATTTACTTTCTATTGCTATTAAAAAAGGTGAGTGAAACAATTTATGTGTTTGCAAATGAATTAAGTGATCAATTTATCAATATATAACTCTAGATAGTCAATCATTATAATTTAATTAATAAAAAAATCAGTTAAACTTTTATCTGATATTTTAAAAATGTGTATTAACTTTTAACTAATTAATTCTTTCCACTATGATTTGAAAGCTCTAAATGCCAGTTTTGATTATACTTGAAACATTTTAGTTTTACAATTACATTTTTATTCTATATCATGTTTTGAAAATATTTATCTTATTTATTAGAAATATAAATTTTCAAACAAATCCTAAAAAACATTTTTGCAAAATTGAAAATATACTAAACTGAAATATGTAATATGAATAATAACTTTTTCCTGATTTTGTGGTTATCTTTGTCAATGGGGGGGAAAAAAAAATCAAAGATTTATTTCTTATTAAATTACATTTTTAAAATCAAAACAAATTTTTATTCAGACACCATAAACAAAATTAAAATGTAAAATTGCCCTAATTATTATTTAAATTTTATAAAAAAATTCTGCACTGGCATTTATGAAAGTATTACTTTTCAGTGATTTAATCACAGCTTCTGTCTTACTAATGGAAATCACATATTTTGGTTTAAAATACTTATTTTACAAATATGCTGTAAAAATAAGCATAAATATGTAAATAAATTACTGAAAATTGCAATCTTTTTTTCTGAAGTAATGAAAGAAAAAAAAAGCTCACTCTCAAAACTTGAAAATAAGAGAATCTACCAATCAGTGGTGCTATTATTGGTTTCTTTGTATTATTATACTAACCAGAAGTGTTGATGCATTCTTTAAATTTCTGATATATATATAATACTGATATTTTCAAATCTTTTTAAAACTAATAATTTTAGTTCCAATTTTTGACACAAATTAAATGAAAACCAGTAAAATAAAAATTATAGATAGCCACAAACTAGTGAAGAAAAGCGGAAAGCAATAGCAGCATCATCAGAATGCCTCTGAATCCACCGAAGACACACTATCGATCACTAGACTATTAATAAAGAATATGTTTTTAAAAATATATCCATCTTCAGCATGTGAATTTTTGTAAATATTAAAATGCATAAGATGTATTTTTTTTATGACTATTGATGGATTCATTGCAGGAAGGTGATAATGCAGCTTACTGTAATCTTATGAAAAGTTATTTTATGTTGGTTATTTTGATGAGTTGCCAATAAAGATATAGCTTTAATTTTTTATATATTGCAAAAGATATCAATTCTTAATTGAATGATATTATGAACTCTTTAGTTATAGGCTACCACAACATGTTTTGTGAAGAATAAAAGGTAAATCAGTTTTTTAAACTTTTAAACAGCTTTGATCCTTTATTCCGTTGGAGCTGTATAAGGTTCAGGGTGCTTCATTTTTGGTTATCTGTAGTACTTGGTTTATAGTTTTGCATTGGTTTGACTGCAAAAACTAGAACTTAAGTCATCATTTTTCAATTAAAAAAATCAATTCAGGATCAAAATGTGTAGCTTTCCAAAATTAAGATATTGTTTTTAAATTACTTTTTATTTTAAATTTATATTTGTAATAAAGTTTCTTTTAAAAATGTAAAAAATTAATAAAGAATATACTCGTATTTATTCAAAAATAAACTGAAAGAGAAGCATTAGTCATTGCTAGTGACAAATGTATGTTTATAGAGTTAAAGAATGTGGAAACAGGCCTTTCAAACTGTTTCACCCAAATCTAAATGTCATGATTTTTGTTTGCAAGATTTTGTCAGTGAGTTTTTAATCTATAAAGAAAAACTACAAAAAATTGATAAAATGTATTTTCTCATAATCATCAACCACCCATTCCTAATTTAAGAGAAGAAAAAAAATACACGAGAAAATACACGACATGATTAACAAATGAATGTGATTAATGTAAATCAATTCGTGAATTACAAATATGTTCACATATAAAACAAGCTAATCCATTATGCTTTTTATTTTACACTTCACAATGCGTTCTATTAAGTTCATCTAAGCTAATTTTTCTTTCTGAAAGGCTTTATTTTGTCTAATTATAGATCTCTATTATATTTTATTCTAAATCCATATTTATCAATGAAAACAATGAACGTTATTTTCTTTAGATTATCTTTAAGATAATCTTTTATAAAACCTTTATTATCATGCAACAAATTTGATTATTGTCATGTCAGATTTGGAGCAGATGGCAGAATATAGAGATGAGGCTCCATGGAACTTGATCCAGCTCCATCATTTCTAGTGCTGGGAATATTTATAAACTCCTGATTTGTTTATTATTTATTAGAAATTTGATTATTGTTGCTAATAATTTATTATTGTTTGCAACCATACTTACACAGTTTATAACAATACTTTAACATTTATAAGTATTTCATATATAAACTGTATGAGATTTGCTTTTAAGATAGATTTGCCTTCTTTGTGTATGGCCTATTTGATGGCCTTTGAAAGGAGAGCAGTGAAGGATAGTGTGATCCCCCACGGGTTTTTCATATGCCTGGAAATAGAAAAGTATTAATATTTTTTCATTCTTTTTTTTACTTTTTAGCTAAATATTTCTAGAGACCTATTTACTTATAATTTTTGGATGCTAGTGCACTTTTGCCATGGGCAACACTGGAACTCTGTAAAAATTTCCTCGTCTTACTGAGTCAAATTCAAACCCCAGGTGAAAACCATACATATCATCATGAGGCGATTCTCTCACATATGTAGACACACATTAACAAAGCTTATATTTGTAAATAATAAAAAAATATAGATATTTAATTCTGTTATTAACATAATACTAATGGTTACTATTTATGCGTGGCAGTTTAGATAGTTGATGATAATAGGTTTTTTTGAAATATATTCATATGGCAAAACGATAGCTTTTTAAATATTTTTTTAATCTAGTGTAACAATCGTGTAAACAATTCTATCACAAACTGTGCTTGGAGCTTACATCCGTTCATGTTTTTTTTTCTCTCTCTCTCACCTATACATATGTATGCTGTACATATATATGAGCAAAGATATATTAAACTATTTTTTTAAAGTAAATGTTTGATTATAATTCAGTAGTATGAATTTTTAAGCCACAGTATTCAAGCGCTTATTTGTAATCCCTAATTTAATCTAACTTTCAAAGCATATATTTTGAACTATTATTTATATCCTTTTTAATTCATTTAATTTTAAATTCTGAATAAGTCTTAATTGTGTATGATTTTTTAAAAAAATTATCAAGCATTAAATTTTGTTTGCTGAGTTCTTTTGATATTATTTAAATACTAATATATTTTAACTTTTTTTAAAAAGATGGAAGCATCATGGAGTTTTCATTTATATTTGTATTTTTTTTTTTTTTAACATTTAGAAAATGCCTACCTCTTACCAACTGCCCTCAGGTAATTATATGTCATAATTACGTGAAAAATACTTTTGTCAGGAAATTTTTTTTCTTCTCCTGATTTAAGTATTTAAATACTGGGAATATTTTGATACACTGTTACCTTATTGATATGAATCTTTGCATCTTCAGTCTTACTGGCGACTGGGGGTTTCTTTCCTAATGTATCTCTGATGTGAAACTCTCAGTGCCTTACCATTAACTGGGAGGTTTAGTATTTGCTGAGTACACGGTCTAGGTAATTACGCCCATGAATAGTCTATTGTACTCAAGCTTCAGTAAAATCAATGGCCAAAACAATGGCGTTCATAGGAAAACCTCCAGACAGCTGTTCATTCTTTGTGCTATTCAGGCTGATCCACTTTTCATGAAGTCTCTTTAACAAATCAGTGTTTTCTAAATAAACACAACAACAATTACAAAAGCATTATTTTCTTGCTTCAAAAAATAATCATAAATGAAATTAATTATTGCTAGTTAAGATACTTTAGCTATAATGCTCATTTTTATTTCCGTTTTTTTTTTTTTTAAATTTTGCAGCATTTTGATATCTTCTTGCTTATGTGTGTGCGTGTATATGTATACATTGTATTTAGCTTTGGAATGATATTATTCATATTTTTGTATTATTATCATTTACATCCGTTATCTATCCATTGCAAGTGAAAATCTCTACAAGTTTAATCATGTTTCTACGATCTACAGCCTCTCTTTTCTACATAATACCAACAAATTCTTTTAATTTATATATTAATATCAGGTGTGGTCTTTTTTAAGTGTTTTACAATCTCCTAGGATCCACTTTAAGCCTTCACTTGTCCATCTATTATCATCTCTTTTAGCAATATGATTAACCTAGCACCATTTTAGTTGTTTAATTTTTCCAACAATTTCATTTACTTTTGATCCTTTCTTGTTACTCCCAAGATGCATCTCTCCATATTTACTTGAGTGTCTGAAGACTCTAATCTGCTTTTCTGTTAAATGTTAATACATAACAAGAAAATGTGGATTCAGTACTATAAATGCTTTTCACCATTTTCACAAAGACTGCATTTTTAAAAAAAAATGATCATCCTATCAACATTATCTGTCCACTCCATTTGGCCAGCTATGAAAAAAAAAATCATGTCTTATTGTAAACCAAAAAAAAAAAAATTACCTAGCCTCAGATTCAAACTCCAGGTTATGAGAATATGAAACAAATGTGCTGAGCATTATGTCATGAATTTCTTTATATATATATACATATATTGTAATGGATTTAAATATAAAATAAAATTATACAAAATTAGAAATGATTAACAAAGTCACCTACATGTACATTTTACATAATCATTACTATAGTAATGATGATCAAATAACTTAGCATGTACAGTTGAGTATAATTATTCCAAAAGTATTTTTAATTTCCTTTTCTAAATTCAATTTAAAATTAATTTTTCCAAGCACCAAGCTTTCTAAGTAGAAAGATTACTTCTGGAAATGTTAATACCAATGATAATCATCATTTAAAATTACTATTGTTATTCTTAATGTTCCCCAATGGATTGCATGTATTCACAGTATTAGTGGATATTAATGGCCTATGTTTGGAATGAGTTCAAAAAGCAAAAACAAACTAAATTGATTAATAAAAAAAATAAGCTAATAATTTATTTACAATAAGTAAAACATGAAATTGTTACTTAAATTTTTGCAACGGCTACCTAATAAATATAATAAATACAATACAAAATATTAAAAAGAAAAAAAATAATTATAAATATTTAAACCTTATAAAATCAAAACTTATCACAAAAAATGTGTAAGGTTTTAAACAATGATTTTCTGAAGATATCATACATTTATTTTACATGCAAACAAGTCTTTGGCTATGCAGTCCTTATTGTGATTATTCTCTTCAGGTACTGATGGTGATAGATATTGTATATAGCAGGGGTTATGGCAGAGTTTACTTATTTTTTTACAACAGTTTTTTTTTAATGCAGGCAACATATTCTATGCAACTTCATCTTTGGATACAATTACATAGTTCAAGTCTTTTGACTGATGATGAAAGTTTTTTTTAGCTAGCCATATTAAATAGTCTTCTGTTAGCTAATGTCATACTTGTAGACATAGATAAAATATTTAAAAATACTTTAGATTAGTCAGCAAGATACAGCTTTCCAAAACTATTTGGAGGGGAAATGACTTTTAACTAGCAATTGCTCCTATCATGGAGTGAATCTGCATTGCTTGCTTCTTGAGTCAAGTTTTCAACTACAGTACTTTTGTTTTTCTTTTCTGAGCTATTTTACCTCATATTATCATATGTTTTTTTCTTTTTTTAAAAACACTTAACATATAGTTAAATCTGCTTATTTATATCTAATTGTTTTCCAAAAACATATTTATCAATATCTATTTACAAAGACTCAAAACATGCTTTTTTGTAATTATTCTCTTCATTCTTTAAATTATTTTATAAATGATTATATAATAAAAAATAGTTTTTACTTTATTTATAGTAAAGATAGTGAGTAAGAAAAATCATCATTGAAATTTGAAAATTGTTTACTAACTTTCTCAATTTTAGTGCTTTATAATTTTTAATAGTATATTTATATTTGCCATTCATTTTGCTATAAGAAAAGGCAATTTATTTCTTTAAAACCACAATCAATTAGTAGGAAAATCTGTAATGATTACAAAGTATGATACATTTTTTACAGTGCACAAATCAAATTCATTTGCATGTGCACTAAAACTAATTTTTTCTCTTCCCTTACATAATATGAATTATCATATTATCAATTAACTGATTTTTCAAAATACATTTGTTTATCAAATATTTAATAGTTGATTAATTCTATAATCTCATTTTCTTTTAATTTCCCTAACTAATGTAATTTAAGTTACACACTTATTTATTACCGCATACACACATTGTCATATCAAATTTTAATATTCAATTTATGATTTAAAATTTTTTTTTTAAGCTTTTCCTAACTGTGGTACTTTATAATGCAATTATTTCAAATTCCAATTGAATTTGTTCTGTTAAGAGTTATACCAGGGAAAATTTTGGGGTTCAGTATCATAATTGCTTTCCACCATCTTCACAAAGACTGGATTTTTTTAAAAACAGATCATCCTATCAACATTATCTGTCTAGCATATTTACTGATTAACCCTCTTGCACTATACCAACATTCTGACAGATTTCTTTGTTCATCACTAGATTTAAGTTTTCAACTTTCACTTTAATATTAAACTATTATTATTTATCAGATTATAATAAATTTGATCTCATTTGATAGATATTTTTGTTTAGATATTAAATAAATTTAAAAAAATCACATTTGATATTTGGAATTAAATCTGAACAAATTATTTTTAATATCTAGCAAATTTATCAATTTATGGTTTAAAAAGTTTATTTTTTATTTTTGTAATTTTTATGATTATCACTAAATGTTATAACAGTTTGTTGATTGACATCATTTCTAGACATTTGTATTTCATGCTACTGTAATCTCTATAGTAACATTACACGGAAAAATATATTTTTTTATACTTAAAAATAAAACATTTCTGTAAAAAATAAATATTTTTGATTTCAAATAATCATTACACAATTATGATACAAAAATGATCATAAACTTTCCAAAAAATTTTAGACAATATTTTCTTGAAGTAATCTTGCAAATTTCAAGATTGCCTAACATATAAAGACTAGATATCAATGTGTGATTTCAGATACTTCAAATTTCATGCTTATTCAATTATTCTGATTACTTTTGAATTTTTTTGAAATTAAAATATTAGAAAAAAAAATATATGTGAATTTTAAAGGTATAAAAATTGGTTGTATAATTTCTCAAAAGAGGGTGAAAATGCAAATTTAATATTTAAAATTCTCAAATGTTGGTCCATCTCTTGAGTAAATGGGTTGGTTAATAATTTGATGATTAATAAGATTAACTTTTAGGTAACTATCTGAAAAACAATCTCATGTCTTCTTGTAAATTAAAAAAAAAATCTAAATCTAATCAGATTCAAATCCCACATCATAAAAATATAAAACAAATGCACTGATTATTATGCCATGTGTCTTTTGCATATATACATTTTGCACATTCATTAATTAAATTATGATGATCAGGCTTTAATATTTTAATGTCTTTTGGTATAACTATAAGTTGTTGATAAAAATATTGAAATTTGTATGATCATTGATTTATATATCATTTACAAATTAGCATGGCTATCTTAATACTTTTATACACACAAAAAAGAAGGGTTTGAAAAAAATAGAACGTTTAATATGAAATTGGCATTCATTTTGTAAATGGTTTTATGTTCACTCTGCATGGTTTTATGCATTAATAAAGAAGCAGATTCTAAGACTCAAGGTTTGTGAATTATGGCCTAGCTCTAGTACATTCAGTCCTCAAACTTCTTATTAACTCTTAAGTAATAAACTAATTGATTATTTATTCATTTCATGTTTAGCATTCATACTCCCAGTTTATGTACTATTAATTTCTAGATAACTTCCATTTAAATTTTGATATACTCTTAGTGTTTAGTTGAAGCATTTTTATTGTTTCCCAGTTGAAAAGATTACCCCATAGAGGGTATATCTGACAATTCATGTATTCCATAGTTTGCCAACACTGTGTACTCACTTTATTTGGCAGTTTAGGAAACTCACTTCTGTATTTCTTACACACCTATCCCACCTCTCGACAGACTGGAGTTTATATTAATAGCTTCAAAATCTTATTTCACAATTAAGTGTTTAAAGGAGATGAAGTTTGATTTAAAAAAAAAAAAAACAATTTTCAGAATGGACAGTGAAGTGGTTGCAATTCACTATCCATGATAGTAATTTTAATGGTCAAATATCTTATATAATTTTTTATTTGTCCATAATGTTGTAACAAATATATAAACTCAATAATCAATCTAAATAAGATTGAAATAAACAACTATTGATAACTGTATTTAAATATTTATTGAACAGGAAGAGTGGATATAATTAATTGGTTTTATGATTTGTATAATTAAATATCTTGAGAAAGTCTCAATGGAGATGAAAGCCTGTTCAATAAATATTAAAATATAGTTATCAATAGTTGTTTATTTAAATCTGTTTTAGATGTGATTATTTAGTAGACTATCTATCCATAATACAAATGAAAGTCAGTCATATTAATTTGCAGATATTGGTCATAATAATGCATTTTGAATGTATTGTAGTTGATTTACCTTTAATTTATTTTAAAAAAAAAATTCTTAAAAATTTAGAGATGTATTTAGTAGTTATTTAAAAATAAATGGGAAGAAAGAAAAAAAAAATTGTATTTAAAATCATTTAGATGTGGTCTATAAATATTCATAATAATATACTCTGAAGCAGACCATAAATGTTTTCAAAAGAAATTTTAATGCATTTAATAGCACAATATTTGTTGATATATAATCTTTTTTGATCTATAAGTTTTTTCTTTTTTTTTCAACTATAGTTTTATCTCTCATGTGAGGATTTTTTATGCAAGGATTTTTTCGTGGCATTATCATCAATTTATATCTAATATTTCAAAAATAAGCAACTATTTCTTATATTGATCTTTCAAATTGTTTATTATTTTTTAATCCAAGAAGATAATAGAATGTTTAAATTGTAAAGCAACAATGTTTTTTTCAAAAGATAAAATGACACGATTCATGGTGAGGAAAAAAAGTACAAGTTTTATTCATTATGTAATTAAAAACAAACAAACACTGATTACATAAAGTTAATAAAGTGTAGGAAAAATAAAGTGAAAAATTGTACTTTACTTAAAATACAATTTATTAATCTTATTTTTATTTAATAACTTATGTAACAGTAGCATCATTTATTGTTAAATGAATTCTATTTTCAATACACTTCTAACAAAAAAAAAAAAAGGGACCATGCAACTGTAACAAACTTCATTAAAAATAAATTGAAAAATCTGTACTGTACATCATATATATATATTATTAATCAAATTTTTATTTAATTGACTCCTTTTCATATATGCAATAGAATTGTTTATATAATAAAACAATATGATCATCTTATTATATGAAATGTGACATTTTCTTTTAGAGAAACGCAAGTTTAAATTTTTACTCATTAAATAATTAGAAAAGAAAATATTTTATTCACATAATACATAAAATACTTAAAAAAAAAACAAAAACAACAACAACAACAACAACAAAAAAAAACATGCAGTCAACAATATTGACCTCTAATTACTTTACTATGGCTATGGAAGCCAATACAATACATAAACCTTTTGCTAAAAAAGTTAATTAAAAAAAATATCCCACAACAATAATAGCATGCTTATTAACAAACAGTTTAAAGACCATTTATATATATTTAAACAGTTTAAAGACCATTTATATATTGTACCGGTCGAAAACCACCACCCCGCATGTCAAATCGGATTCAAACTCAGCTTAACCAAAACTGAATTCAAACCCAACTCAACAGCTCAGATAGCAGAAATCGACGGCACAGTGCTATGCGCCAAGAACTAGTTCAACGGTTGGTGAGGACTAGAGACCCTTGCACTGACACGAATATCTAATAATTAATTACTTTGAATACTTTTTAAATCAAATCATATGTATGTTCGGGTTGCCAACACAGATAGCGGGTATGAACATTTAAATAATTATAAAAAGAATGATGAACTAAGAAACCAAGTATGTTAGAAATATTTAATAATAATAATAATTTGTTTTGTTCAATAAAATATAGATTGCATTAGTTACCTCTAGTCTTTAAAATAATTTATAAATATAATAAGAGTGGCGGTCCTTATCATATGCCAACAAGTATTACACAACATGGGATTCTATGTCTATGCCCCCAACGAGAAATATAAAGGCAGATAAAGGTATTCATTAAGAACGGAAATGATTGTTCTAATTTTATTACGGTGGAATGTGAGATTTATTTTCACATTCGGAAGATCTATTCATGAAGAGCAAACGTATTTTAAGGCATAACTTTAATCTTGATTTGAAAACTGATTTAAACTAAATATATTTGAGAATTGGTTCGACTTTAATTTAAATCACTCCATCACGAATTACGAGCATGGAACGGGTTTTACCGGAACAAAAATGCAACGGTACTGGCGGCTTACGAGGCAGAGAGTAAAATTGAAAGACGATCGCTAGTCGATGATCGAAGTCCTATGGCGGCTTGCATCTAACAAGTCTTACGCCCTTTGACTAATGAATACGAAAGGAAGTACTTTCTTCCTTGAGAAATTTAAATAAGAGAATATGATCACCGACCAGCCTAACGGAGCGGAAGATTGCCCGGCGTCAGCAACGTTCGATGATGATGACTTGATAGTCATCGTTGAAAAATAAACCCATGTAGAATGCTCTACGTGATGACTTGACCAATTAATTAAAGTCAAACGAGCTTTTATCGAACTATTTTAAAACATTTATAAACTATATTAATTATGCCCTAATATCGTGCCCTTCCTGAATATTAATATAAAATAACAAAAGTGGAATTAAAATACATTTAACCCTTTATCGACCCTTTTGCAAAAACATTTTAAATATATATATATGGATAAATAAATCAATATTAGTGAAGCAAGAAATAACATTTTAACATTACGTGAGTATATAAACACTTGTAACTTAGGAGCTGGGGACATAGGTGAAAAACGGAGCTAATAATTTATTATTAGCTAATTATAAAAATAGTAAACGTATAATATTTTCTTTCGACTCGATGATTAATAGAACTTATAAATTTAGTTCTAATGGGTGAGAATAACTATTTAAAATTAATATTATATTATTTGCGTGAGGCAAATGGAATCAAGGAGCTCATCGAGTCGAAAGATTATTGGCATATAATTTTAAATACGACATTAATAAAGCACACAAATATATATATTAAATGAACCGCCAAGTAAGAAAAGAGAAAGTTTAAAGACTAGAGATTTAAAGAATTACGAGATAGATTTACAGTAGCATGAATAAAAGGTTTTATAAAAAATGTTACATTAAAGAATAAAGAGCTCTTAAAAAGGAGGAGTGTAAAATAAAGTTCGAACTGGCCAGAAAGTTTAACGTCCATTATAGAAACATATATTACCCCTTCCGTGCTGGTCCTTAAGTTACACCTCCAGGTTGTTAAAAACGTAGGCACCATTGATTGATTATTGGAACAGCATTTTAGTAGCCTCCATAATTTTAGCAGAATGATCGATCCGGAAAAGGTTCAACAGCTCCAGTGAAGATTTCTCGGGACTTTAGGAACCGTAGCCAGATTCCTGATGTTCTAGCCCTCTATCATGATGTATTTAATTTTTTATACGCACAGAGTTCACTGCACTACTCTACAACAAAGCTAGCCCTCTCCTGACTTTTCAGGGCTATATATATTGTCCAGATGCCTTAAGGCTAGCGCTCATTTTATTATCAATTAGTTGTTTTCAAATACATTCCCTCGATAAGGCTTTCAAACTAATTTTTGAATTCCTTTCCTAATTAGAAAATGAATTCTTAAAATCTGAAATGATTTTAATTAGAAATTGAATTCTTATCTTTTCCAATTAATAAAACTTTACTGTTGTTTTTGAGAATTTGAGAGCTTATCGAAAGAATGTAGTTTTTAATCAACAACACTTTAACAAATTATTTAAAATTAAAAAAAAAACAAGTATTCCCGACGCAATGAAACTTTCGAACAATTATATATTTTTAATATTTACAAGTATATACGCACAATCCACGCAATTTAATATATATAAATTCATGAATATTTTCTCATGAATTTATTTAAAGAATTGATCAATTTTAAGCTAAACTAATTAATTTTAATACGCATTTGAAATAAATTATTTATTATGGAAATTAGCGTGGATTGAACGTATAAAGCCCCATTGCATCGGAAATTTAAGGTTAGTATTAGGGTAAATAACATGAAGCTAGGATCGAACTCAGATCCGACTGCTTCAATATATTAGCATTCTTTATTAATAAGATATATAATAAAATATTTAATATTTTTTATCATTTATTTTCAATTTAAACCTTTTGTAAATTTTTTTATCAGATATTTAAATTTTATGGCATATTTCGAATCTTTTATAATGAATTAATTTTTCTTTTGCTATAGGAAAATGTCATAAATACTTGCTTTGTCTGCAAGATTCTTGATTTATGATTAATTTTTGCAACTAATTGCTCTCATTCTGAGTACAAGTATAGTTAAATATGTGTACTTTCATTCTATTTCTTTTAAAAGTTAAATACAAGTTAATATAAAGCTTATTAAACTTTTTTAAAATTACTTTTAATTAGTTTCATTACATAATTACTTTTTTTTAAAATGTAATTTTAAATTAAAAAAAAAAATTCATGGGAAATAATGTATATATATTTTCAATATTGACTTTCAGTGCAGAATGCATTTTTATGTTTCTATCTTTTTTTTCCCTCATGTGTCATAGCATCAGCTGGGAAGCGAACCCGCTAACCCTGGACAACTGCTTGTAAAGTAGCTGTCACTGACCTCTCGACCACCAATGCTTGACGAACAAGATTCATTTTTATCATTTTCTTTTGTTAAAACGCTATCTTCTCTAATAAAACCACAGTTTGGATTTATCATAATATTCTTAGAAAATAACATAACATTGTGTTTAAGGAAATATGCAAGGCCAAAAAGTAAATATGTAATAAACTATAAAGTCAAAAAGCGAGCAATGTATTTGTAATAAAAATATACTAATACGAAAAATAAGTAATATATTGTTAATAACAACATTGTGTTGCATTGTTTAGTATGTAGCAGTATAGAGATAGACTCCATTGCTAAAGATTTGTACATCTAAATTCAGTTTATCACTTTATGACTTTTTGAATGATTTTTTTGGTCCATTCAAAAAAAACTTTATAAAAAAGAAGTTATTTCAAATGATCAAAATATGATTAAATTTTCGAAAATTAGAAATAAATTCACAAATATATATATATTATACTCAGATGAACAAGCAATTAAACTAATATTGATGCAGTTTTTCATTATTTTGCAAAGCTGGTCGAAGAATAATACCCTGTGTTAATGTCTGTTATTCATTTCATCAGAATAGCTTAATTGGTTCAAATAGTCATTTTAAATCCACTATTCATGACTCAAAAACTCACCAATTCAATCCATGTATTAGTCTTTCACTGGACAGGATAGCAAAGGTAGTAAAGTAGTGTATGAAATTTTTTGCTTTGTACTAGCATTGAGCATATTTGGCAAGATGTAAATAAAGTTGGAATTTTAAAAAAAAAACATTTAACAATTTGATTAGAAGATAAGTAAAAATGCCACAAGCACAATTATTAGCAGCTAAGATAAAGCATGTTATTAGTTTATTCAGAATGTTTTATTGTGGAATTAAGTTGTTGTAATTAAATCTGTTTTAAAGATTTTTGGATAATTTTTGTTGAATTTAAAAAATTACATTTTTCAAATATTTTTTTCTTTTGGTATATAATCTTAGATATACACTTTTTTTTTTAATGAAGCTGGCTGATTGATTTAAGCTTTAATCTAATAAAATTTCTAATACTTCTTTATTTGCTTATGAGAGAGGGATAAGTCTACTAAATATATATTATATATGGACATATTGGCAGTGAAGTGATCACATGACAAAAGTTTCAGAATTATTTTTTTAAGAACCCATAGTATCTCCATATGAAAGTGTTGAAATGTTAATTTATCTTTTTTTTTAAAATTGCTTTTCTAAAATTGGAATGTAGTTGCTAAATTTGATTATGATTTTTATTATTATTAAAAAATCATTTTATTTATAAGTTGAGCTGGTTTATTTCTAATTTCTAGTTTGGCTTTTGTACAATAATATGAACAGAAAACTGATTCCAAAGTATTAGTTTATTATTCAAAATTACATTTTATCTTGACTATTTTAGCTCCTTTTTTTTTTTGAACAATTTACAAACTTAATTGATTTTTTGTTCTTCATGTTTTGCCTTCACTTACATTTTTTAATGGAAAAGAAATTTTTTTTCTCTATTTTATCTTTATATCTTTTAAAAATTTCAGTAAAACATACTTCAAATAATGAAAATATTACAGATCATCTTTTAATTGCAAAAATTAAAAAGTAATAAGAAATGTATTGTCAATAGGTGGTTCCCATATGATATCAGCAAATTTTCATTTGAGTAATTTTTTCCTATAAAGAAAATATATTCAAAAACTAGATATAAAAATCATATTCTTATTAACATCTCATTAACCCATTTTTTTGAACCCTATCTAGTTGGCTTTGATTAAATTTCCAATTTTATTTTAAGGAAGGAATCTTTTTTCTACATTATATTCTCAGAATTTTTAAATAAGTTTTAGAAATGTAAGTTTGAAATAAAAACTAATCTTAAAAATAATATTTCATCTTTGCAAATATATATAAAAATTAATAAAAGGATATATGTAATTAAAACAATGGCATTTGTTATTTTGCAATTGCTGCTAAACTACATTTTGAATGAAATGAAAATTCCACTTATAATTCTTAAAAAATTAACAGCAACAACAACAACAAAAAAATAATTTTTGTCTAGAACACTTAAAGCAATGAAATTTATGTTTTAAAATTTAAAATTTTTGAAAAATAAAACCTATCATGGTTATAGAGGTATTTCTTTTTTAAGCCAATCACAACTTTTTACCATATGTTATTACTTTTTTCTTGTATTGTTTTAAAAACAAATATATTTGAATAAAATGTGAGTCTAATAATTATTTTCTTATCAAAAAAAATTAATATTACACAAATATTTTACAAAAATAATTACAAAAACACGAATAAGCTATAGAAAATGTATGGATTTTCATTTTTAAGATTTGAATAAAAAGTGAGCTCTCGCAGGAGCTCTTGCAAGTGTTTCGTTTCTAAAGAAGAAAGAAACTGCTAATTCCTGACTTTTGTGTATTAAGTTCTTTGTACAATATTGGCTTCTTGAAATTTTTTAAAAAATTAATAAATCACTATATATATGATTTTCACTTTTTACCATCAAATAAATGTGAAACGGAATACAAATGCTTCAAATTGCTGCAAGAGAGTGAATTTAAATCAAGTAATCCAAAGCTACCATATCACATCAATGAAAAACTATAAATAGTTAAGCAATCAAGAAACAAAGAAATAATTATTTTACAAAATGTAAATAATAAATAATTAAAACAGTTAAGTGTAATTTTCTGTTTTTACATATAAACAAACACAAGTCTGTCTTATGCAAGCACAGAAATATATTCTCTCCACAACAGAGTTTGCATGCAGTATTTTATTTTTTTTCATTTGGCTCACCATATTTTAGACATAAATATTTTATGAATGTCTGAGTATCAAACTCTTCAATTTTGATATGGTTTATATATTTAATTAAATGGGGAAAAAATTTAGAAATGGAATTTTATTAATTTTTGTGCAGCAAAATTGATTAAATAAAAAGATAAATGACACTCAATTGCAGAGACAATGGCATATTTATATAAAAATTGTTTAGAGAATATATACCTTTTGTGTAATCGACTTGATCTTTTATTTGAGTTTTGATTATTATTAGTTGTTGTCACTGACATAAAAGCAGTCTTTGACATTGTACTGACCATGTTTTATACTTGCCATTTAGGAAATTAAATTTTAATTCCATAACAGTAAAAATGTAAGAGCAGCTGAATTGTGAAGATACACAATACCCAACAATTAGGCAATTTAGAACAGCTAGAAGATATGCAGGTTTACATATAATTTATATATAGTCTTATCAATTTTTTTTTACTATTTCAAGAATATGCATATTTATAAGGATATTTCTTTCATATAATCCAATAGTCATAAAAATAACCATGGTTACTTAAATCTTATTGAAAATAGTATTTTTTACACTTCTTTTAGTGTTATATGAAGAAATAAAATATATTTTTTTGTGTATGATAATATATTATAATACCATTATAGTTAGATGTATTACATATTTTTTTTACTTCTGAGAAAGATTAGTCCAAATTATCAGTTGGATTGGATAATTTCATAAAGATATTTTGTATTGTATTAACTGCATAAAGGAGTGTTTAGCTATTATTTCTATGTACATAAAAAATAAAATGATTGGTTTTATGGCAAAGATTTAAATTTATTTCTAGAACGAACTGTATTGCAAAGAATCAAGTCATCCCAATTCATTTTATCAAAATTGATTTTGTTGAGCTTCCTTGATATAAATTTTTTAAATTCTATTAAGAGTCTTCTTCATGATTGATTATCCATCATGGTAATTTAAAATAAGTCTTTGAATGCTATTCTGTTAGCTCTAACAAATTAATTGTTTAAATATTTATAATTCATCACAAAGAAATAAAGTCATATGTCACACGACCTAATTTAACAAGCTTGTATTACAAATGTTATATATAGAGCTTGCAAATAAGCTCTTAATAAGCTGTACAGAATATCCCCATTTTGTACAGTTTGTTAAGAGCTTATTTGTGAGCT
Organism: Epiperipatus broadwayi; assembly: GCA_028023455.1. Classification (NCBI taxonomy): domain Eukaryota; kingdom Metazoa; phylum Onychophora; class Udeonychophora; order Euonychophora; family Peripatidae; genus Epiperipatus; species Epiperipatus broadwayi. The sequence continues at coordinate 2,491,001 of JAQFVV010012410.1, read as the reverse complement.
CTATAATATATAACATTTAAAATTCATTATATATTTTTTGATTAAGTGTGCTTTTAATTTCTTTTTTTTTTAAAAAAAAAAAAATATTGGACAACATTCTTGTATCTTAATATTTTTTTTGTTAGATTTTAAAAAAAAACAAAAACAATAGTTAAATAAAGTAAAGTACTACCAGGAAAAAAAAAATGTGTTTGACATAATTTATATCTCTATCACAATAAAAACTCTTGAAATTTATTATTTGTAATAATTGTCATGATTATCAGTTCTTTTATGGATTTTACTGAATAAGTTGCTCCCAGTCACAAATAAGTGGTTATGTGGTTTTAGAGAAAGAAGAAATATTATAGACGTTTTTTTTTTTGTCACTAGAAAAATGCAAAGACATATTTTAATATTTTGTTTTCATTAATGTGGCCAAAGCATTTGGCTCAGTTAATTGAAAATTTTTGTGGCAATTTGGTTGTCCACTAATATTTATATATGTGTTTATATATATAATAAAATAAGACCAGCTTTTTTTTTAGTGCTATCTATAGTAAGGTTGAATAATCATTATTACTAGATAATAGTTCCAGATTGATTTTTGATTTTGCATTCATAAATGAGGCTGGGATCATTTGACATAGAATGATTTGTTAGATAAAGCTTCTGATTTTTTGTATTTGAGTGTAGTGATCTAAAATATATTGTGATTCCTATAAGGCATGTTCAAGAATTTCATTAGATATTTTTTCAATAGTGTGTCATTGATGCTTTATTTTATATATGTTTTGTTGCTAAGATAGTCATCTGGCCTTTGAATACTGAAGCAATGGGCTAATTGTAACAATTTTACTTAACTGATGATCTAAATGAGATTATTTTTTTCTTCATCTCTTAGCTTCAGTTGAATATATTGCTGTATACTTAGACTTTAAATAAATATATCACTGAATGTTTTATTGCCAAGTGTTTATAATAAATTTGGGTACTAGGAGTAACAGAGCTAAAGCAACAACCATGAGTTTTGATTCTGCCATTCTATGACTGATCACACTAAGCCATCCAAGACACTTAGACAAATTATTCAAGTGCATCCAGTATCAATTACAAATACAAATTTATGAACAATTTGAATAATTTCATCACTTTGTTAGATCGAGTAATTTGGATAATTCTTTAACAACTAGTAATAATAGAAATATAGTTTTGTAATACTTTCATTTTGCCTGTAGATTAATAGTTTGCTTTAAAATAAAATAAAATAAAATTATTTGAATAGATGACAGTTTACACATTTTTGTAAGAAACCTAGATAGATTATACGATTATCTCAAACAAAATATACACATGCTATATTAACAAAATATGAAGGATCAATGGTTTATGACTAAAAATGATCATATATTGTCAAGTATATTTGAAACAGAGTATATAATACATTTAACAACCAATGATTTCTTGTAGTGATATGCCAAAAAGTGCTATTTTTATTTCATTTTTGGTCTGGATGACAAAAGATAACAATGAGTTGCCATGAACAAGTAATTCATTGCTTGATAGTCATGTGCCATAATGCCATATTGTTACACAATAGTTCTATTTATTTCACAAACTGACATAGGATAAAATGCATATATATTGTCCTATGTAAGTATATCAAAGAATGCTATTTTTATTCCACTGTAGTCATATAATCTGAAATTGCTTGGAAATCATATGCAATTTAAGCAGTGTAATGATAGGTGGAACACAATAATCCTATTAAAATGACAAAACTGAGATTGTATTTACTTACTTATTTTACTTAGCTGATAATCAAACTATAAACTTTTATCTTTGTGACTTCTCTACTTGGTATTGTGATAAAACCATACTGGATACAAGCAATAAGTCCATCATCATCAAGAGTCACTCACAAACTAATATAACCATTTAACTCTAAGAACAAAAATATAAAAAGACAAAACAAATAATAATAGTAATAATAGTGTGAATAGTAGTAGTAGTAATAATAATATACTAGAGATGAATTTTACTATGACTATATAAGCCAATGAAGATATGATCTTACAATAGTGAACTTTATTAATATCACATCCATCCAGCTAAAAATTTTATTGATTGGTCTTTATTATCTTGCGATTGCATTTTTTAGAACTTTATGTTGCTTTCTTAACTTATATTATATTGATAAAGTGTCCAACTCTTACATCCTTATAATAAAATTAGATAAAAAACAGTTCTCTGTACAGGAAATTTAGCGGCAGTAGTTATTTCATTGTGATAAAACAACAAATCTTTTAATTTGTTAAAAGCACTAGCACCATATCAAAATTCATGCTGGGTCTCAAAATCTAAGTTTACTCTTCTACTTAATAAATTGTCAAGATATTTATTTAGTTTGGCTTAAATTCTCAAGAAAGTTAAAAAAAATAGTGAAGATATTTGCCTTGAAATATTTGAGTTTTTTTGAAATGTAGTTACTAAATAAAAGTTTTCAAATTTTGCTTTCAAAATATTAAGTACATTCTGTAGATACTATACAGAAAAAGGATCAGAATTAAAACCAATTCTTTTTTTATGTTGCACTTCAAGTATACAATATTCAAATATGTTTAAAAATACATATATACAAGCAACAAAGATTACAAATTATAAAATTATTATATAAAAGCCTTTTTCGGCAAATTATGTTTTTTTGCCCTTTTCAATATGTCTCCACGATTTAAAGCACATACAGTGACATCTATATCAATACATGAGAGAAGATAGATAAACAAATGGATATCTGACATGATCTATTATGTGTTTTTTTCCCCCTCAATTCTACTACAAAATTACTCTGTTATATCTATTGAATGGATATATATCCACATATATTAATTAATTAACTATCCATTCTTTATCCATTAACCACTTATTATTTAACTTAATGGATGTTTTGTATATATTCATACAGTTGTTTTTATTATACATGATGTAGTTTGTTTCATATATTTTACGTCTATTAACATTTTTAATATAATCAAGAACACTTATATTATCAATACAATTTATTTTATGTCCATACTGCAAATAATGAACATATAACGCAGATCTATCATCCATTCAATAGATATAACAGAGTAATTTTGTAGTAGAATTGAGGGGAAAAAACACATAATAGATCATGTCAGATATCCATTTGTTTATCTATCTTCTCTCATGTATTGATATAGATGTCACTGTATGTGCTTTAAATCATGGAGACATATTGAAAAGGGCAAAAAAACATAATTTGCCGAAAATGGCTTTTATATAATAATTTTATAATTTGTAATCTTTGTTGCTTGTATATATGTATTTTTAAACATATTTGAATATTGTATTCTGTAGATAATGTTTTGAATTGGCAAAAATAACACATTCATCAGAATATTATAAATACAAAATCTAAGAAAATGAAGTTCCACTATTAAACTTATGTTTTTGTTTTAAATGTCTCAGATTTTCCATCTATAATAATAAAACTCCCTCATATAGCATCATTTAAAAGCAGTGTAATAGAAGAAAATTGTGTTAAAAATCAATTAATTTCAAACACTATCATATATCTATTTGATTAATTGAGTCTAATGCCTGGACCAAATCAATAATGACAGTATGTATCATCATTCTTCTAGTCAGCATATTTTATTTTTTTAGCAATTGTTAGTCAAACTGGATCTTGGTAAACTATTGTTCAATGATTAGAAGCACAATTCAATGCAGTCTTTGAGAGAACCTCTGTTATAGTAGATAATAATGATATTCCATGACAATTCTGCAATATTGTATTTATATTATATTTTTAAAATCGAAATACAGTATAGGCATTCTAGTCAGGCAGCACAATTTTATGAGTCATTATATTCCTAAAAAAAATCCAGTATTTTTAAAGCTAATATACCATTACCATATTAGGATCTGCAGCTTGACCATTATTGAGATTATAGAGAGCTGTTTTGATGCGACTAACATCTTTGTCCAAGTATAAATGAATATATAAAATGGATTTGTCATTAAAAGTCAACATGTCATCTCTTTTACATCAGTCAAAAGTTGCTAAAAATACTCATCCACCTATTCAAAATATCATTATCCTTACATAAAAGAAAGTCATTGCTGGATTTAAAAGGATCTGTTATTTTAAAATATAAAAAAATATTTTAAAATAATCATGATCTGCAAATGTCTGCAGCACCTTTGTAGTTTTAATCCATCAAATCAGTCATTGTACTTCTGCCTTTAAATTTCTATATATATGTAAAACTTTACATTCATTTCATTATTAATAATTCACTTTTAACAAATAGTGTCAGCAAATTAGCTAAGATTTTTTGTAGAAACCTGTGGCAGCTTTGAAAATCCGAAATTGCAACTTTAGAATTTAATAGCAATTGAAATTTAGTACAAATAATGGGCACTTTCTAAAGAATATAATCATGTGTTTCATGTAATATAGACCCCCCCCCCCACATCTATATATATATATTAATGATACTATCATTATACCTTGAAGAAAAACCCATCAACAATTTGTGCTTTTAAGTTCATGCATATTATGAACTTTCTCTTAATATTTTGATTTGTAAATATAATAGTAATCTGATAAATACCTTTATTTTGAATGTTGATGCATTAATATTCTCTTATAATGATTTCCATTCTTAAACCAAGTATTTATACTAGTGAGTCAATGAAAATTTAATAGCAGCAAACCATTTGACTTCACAGTATTAATGCTGCTTTTCCCAATAACTTTTGACCAAGATCTTCTATTTATATTAGCATTTCATTAATGTCTCAAGAAAAAAAAACATCTTTTACTGATATTAATGCTATCTAGCAAGGAATAAAAAATTTTTTTTTGAACTATTTGAATATAATCTTGGAGCATATACAATAATAAAATGAGCAAAGTTAATACCATTAGCCTTTTATTGTACATTGCGCAATTCCAAGAATAGATATTACTAAATTAGTCTTTACAGAAAATTTTAATAACATGCATTCTTCTATTGCTGTTTTGATCTGCCCTTTCAAAAAAACAAACAAACATGTAATCATCTCCCTATTTGAAATTAAACTTCCTCAGGAAGATGAGTATTATTAGTTTTAAGTTCATACATTTCTTTGTTTCAGTCTATATTTAGAAAAAACTTCCATTAGATTTAAAATAATTATCTTTAATTATCAATACTGACTCTTCCCTTACTATTACAACTGATATTATTATTATTTCTATATCCTTTAATATCAAATCCAATACTTTGAGCATTCTACCATCAGTTTTTCAATGAAATGGATGGTCAAATAGTTGTAAGGTTAAAAAGATTGAAGCCTGTCTATTAAAGTTTGAGGCATTGCTATCTTAATATAAACTCAGTACTGATTGTATATATGTGTGGGAGATTATGATGAGATTATGATCTGGCCCAAATGATGAGCGCTGGCTCTGCATGAAATATGTAAATTTTTCACATGTGTGTGGTCATGGGTATCAGTTGCTTGAAATGGAATGGAGGATGAATAGACTGAATAATCCTGAGTTCAAATCCTCTACTATCATTTTAATTAGTAATCTGTTAGACATAACCTATTCAGATTGTGTGAGATGCCATTTTTATACCATATTCCTTGCTATTTTTGTGGTAGACTGGGGATCCCTAAATAACGCTGACAAAAATATAATCTTTTTACCCAGCTAATCCAGTTTCAATCTGGTTTATTAGTGATTATCCTGCTTCAAACAAAGATCACAACTTATCAATGTCAGTTCACTTAACCTGTTTCTGCCATTGCGTGCTTAATTTTTTTGAATTAAAGAAAATGAAAAAGAGGATTAGAGTTAAAATCAGCTTTTGTGTAATTGAAAGATCGAAATTTAGTTGCACAATTGCACAGTCCTTTTTGTCATACAATATAGAGCAATGATAGATGGCATGAGAAACACATGATGTTCAATAAAGAGTTTAAGGAGAGAGAAAAGCTATAACAGTATCTAATCTTTGGTGAACCAACATCCAGACTTACAAGGCAGCGAGCGGGTGATACTTTTGATTTGATAATGTTCATGTGATTTTTATAATTAACTCTTATATCCGCAGTTCATGTAATCATTGGCTACTTAAAGAGACGATCGGTAGCCAGACAATATCACTCAACTAAGTTAATAACTAATAATTATTATAGTAATGATTCATTTTTTTACTATAGTTTGTTTTAGGATCCTAGCTTTTAAACATTGTAAGATGTTAAAACGGAACTTCTTATATTTTTAAGAAATAGTCTGTCATATACAGTATTTTAAATACTATACTTCTAATAAAACTATCATATATACACACCCGCATATACATACAATTTTTGATAAGTTCAAATATTCTATTTATAAGAGAGAATACCATCTTTTCTCTATATAAAAAAATCTACCTGAATTGCTATACTTATTATTTTGTCCTGTTAGTTTTTTATTTTTAAATCTCGATTTATGGATTAGACATACATACAGCGTCTTATTTTTCTGATTGATCAGCCTTGAATCTTAGGAGTTTTTAAAGCCAAAATTCTTTTAGCTATAAAGTCACACTTCAGAAAAACTGCCCGACTGGCAATTGTTATTTAACATCATTGAAGCATTAAGAGTTTGAGTTGTACCTCCGCCATCCAAGCCATCTCCCTCTCCTTTGCCAAACGGGATTATTGTTCTTGGTTATTGTAGTGGCTAAGTTTTTTCGTCAACTTGTTTGATCAAATTATTATTTCTGACAAAGGCTAAAGTCTCTTTAGAAATCAAATAGAAGACCCTGTTAACTGTGGAGCGGCTTTCTATAGTACCTATCTTCTTAAGAGACCTACAAGTTTATTTTTTTAAATTGTGTATTTATATTCATAACCTTGGAATTCAAATGAAATTTATCTAATGCTTGGCAATTTAACCCCTAGAAATATATTCAGAAGTCAAACTTGGTATTATTTATTTTTCTTTTTTCTTTCATTCATTGATATATATATATATTAAAGGACTGAAAAAACTAAGAGCTTTTAAATACTGTATATTAGATAATTATTATTTAATTGACTTTGGTCGTTTGTTGCTGAGGGGTGAAGTAGCAGACTCTAGAGCTTAAGGTCCTGGAATTGAGACTCATCTCTAATTTCCGGTGCTGGACTTAAAGAACTCACGGCAGTCCCTAATAGAGAAATAATGAAGAAAAATGCATTATTCACTAGGCTCATTAATTTCTGGTTGATTAGGGGTTGAACAGCGATGCATATCCCTGTTTACTTATTTTTTAGTTAAAGATAGTTGGATAGTCATTTGATGATCATGTTAGAGGATTCAGCTTTTTGAAAGAAAAATCCTGTCTCCTGAACATATTTCACTTGGCTCCAAGTTCGAACCTCACATTATAAACATTGTAGATAGATGCATTAAAACTGCACTATAATAACAACAACAACAACAACAACAACAATTTTATAAGATTGTGTGTTTATATTTATTTTCTAATGTAGCAGTAGCAGCATAATGAAACTAGTTAACTTCAGAAAATTGTTTTTAATTTAGGCAGATACACTTTGGGAAAAGTTGTACCGAAAGGTAAATGCACCAATGATTGAATAACTTCCACGATGAATAAAAGCTCCTTACTTTGTTTCTGTCTTCTAAGGAATATGAGTATTAAAATAATTCTAAAAATTTTGAGATGATTTTATGTTTGTAGTAAAGATTCCTGGATTGATTTCGAACTAAAGTAAAGAATAGAGGTCCAGTCTTAATAATTTATATTGATTGACCTCATGATAATAAATAATACCTCCTCCAACAATAATTAAATCACATCCGTCTCAATTTTTAAATAAACAAAGATGAAAGCCAAAGGTAAATACAAAGCTATGAAATTCATAAATCATAATTTTAAATCTAGAGTGGAATCAGAAATTAGTAATGCTTCTCCCAAACTTTCAATAAGTTATGCATTATGTTTAGGCAATAACTCGTAAATAAGTTAGTTATTCAGCATTAGAATCAAGTTTAATTGTATGGAATTGAAGTTGTTTTTTTTTGAAAATAAATCATTAATTGCAAGAAACAAAATGAGGCAAAGAAAGAAATGAACACTGTTGGTGATTGATAAAAGGCAAATAAATGAATGTTTATTGTTTAAAAGTTTATGTAATATTCAAGTACTAAAGAGACAGATGATGATTATATTCAGGGACTTTTATTTGTGCTTACCATGCTATTGCTAAATAAACTATATAGGTTCATATTTAAACAGTATGCTTTGACATTTTTGTATTATCCTGTCTATCAAGCTTGGCAACCCTTTTTTAATTATACAGTTTTAGGGGCCCTGCAAGTATTTTCTTTTTCCAATTTTATTTTACTGACTGTTCATTGATTACTCTGGCTTGCACTAAATGGCATTACTGTATGGAGAATTTTGCCTGTTTTAACAACAGTTATGAGCAAGTAGTAGAATTATGAACACGTATAAAAAATGGTGATCATGTGATGTTTATGTGATACTTGTTAAGTTTAAAAAAAAATTAATAAATTGATTATAAATTTCATTCAGATTTATTTATATTTTTTAAAATATTTATATTATAATGCTGACATATAGTGAACATTGTAGTAGTTTGTTTACACTTAGCATCTTTATTTTTGTCATTACTATTTTGACAAAATGATGAATGTTTTTTATCGTCCTTTGACAGAATAGCATGCAACGGAATATTTCCAAAGTTATGGAATCCTGGCCTCATGAAAGGTTTGCAGTAATAAGCATGATATATTTGATGTTTCTTATATATTTTTAATTTTTATATTAATAAGTTGAAGTCTGCGTTAATGGACATGATGTTTTAATTTTTCTTAAAACAATGTAATTCAGCAATAAACACATGTTGGGTATACTAAAAAAAGATTATTTATTGGTTTTTAAAAAATAATATGATAACTCCATTTAACATAGTATGCTAAGCATGCTTTCAATTAACTGGTGGTCATAATCATAGCAACAACAATTCTAGAGAATTAAGTGAATTATAGACGTGGAGATTTATTATGTATTGATTATAAAATGTAAATGAGTTAATTTATATAATCCACTTTTTTGAGGGGGGTGCATGACTCTTTCTTGTTAATGATATTCATATTATTGGCAATATGCCAGTTCTTTTTGACTTTATGTTTCACCCCATTTATCTCATAGTAGACAGTTCTAGTGGAGATGGGTTCATATATGTGGCCATGCTTGGTTTCATACTCAAAGAAAATAGATGTAACTTCAGCATTAGTTTTAGCCTTATTGTATTGATATTTGTGCTGGTGATCCTTGTAGTGAGACTGGCTGATTCACTCAAATAATCAGCAATATACTTTCTTTTATTGCATGTGATTTTGTACACCACTTGGGATACTTGCTTTGGAGACAATTTATCTAGAGTGTTGGTAAGTTGACTTAATACAAAAAATAAATTAAAAATATTTGTAATTAATTTTTGCAACATTAAAGAAAGCTGTAAATATTAAATATAACCATTTCTTGTCAACCATTTTGTTTTAAATATTTATTTATGCCACTGAAACTGTATAATAATAAAAAAATTCTGCCAAGCTTGGTAGACAGGAGAAAACATAAGTATCAATACTTTTTTATGCTTCTTTAATTTCTATGTAGAAATACAAAGAAAAGAAATATCTTCAAGAAATTTGTACTTCATTTAAGGATGATGCATATATTTGAAAAGTATGATAGTACCATCATAAGATCAATTAGAAATATTCTTCAACTTTCTTGATATGATGTTATAGATTTTACTCTTATAAAATCACATCTTCATTGGATTGGCAAGTGAATAATACAAGCATCTAAAAATGATTTTTTAATATTGAACTTGAGTAATGATTTTTAATGAGAAAGTCAGATCCTGTTTGTATCATAAAGATTATCTTAAAGACATTTTTAAGAAGGGAAATATTAATTTTCATTGATATGTTTGAGGATAGAGTACAGTGGAAAATTATAATTAGAGAAGATGTTGAAGTCTTTCAGAAATAATTGTTTGCTGCAGAAGAAATTAAAAGGCAACATAATGTGCCAGATAAAAAAGTAATGAACCAATGTGCCCTGTTAATTATTATTAAATATTGCATTTATAAACATACATCCCCATTACAAACATTGAAATAAATTGGATAATAAAAAAATCTGATATGTGCTTATTGCATAAACTGGAAAAGGGCACTATGATTTCTTATACTTCAGGGACAAATATATAAAATTCCAATTTTCAGTGATAGAAATAAACAATTATTCTATCTGCCATTAATTAAAGTCATTGGAGAAATAATTCTCTCCATAGAATAAGAAAGAAAAAAAAAACTATTTAGTGATGTAGAGTTTATTGTATTTAAAATAATTATTTTTAAGTCTATTAAAACTAAATTTGTTGAAATAATATGTTTTGTAAATATTGAATTCTTATTATTAACTGCTTATTAATATATAAAATGAATTATTATCATTGGTCTTTTTTTTTTCTCTTGGATTTGGAATGGCCATTCTCATTTGTAAGTTATTATTGTTTCTGATGAAGATAACTTGATGGATGTGAATCATGAGTGATGATAAGCCACTCAAATAGAACTGAATAGAAAGTTGGTTTCTTTGAAATGATAAAACTTACATGATTCCCCAAGATGTCTATTGAATAAATGGATAATATTTAGAGATGTAATATATACTCAATAATTTTATATATTGCATGAATAAAAGCACTTTTACAACATAAATTAATAGATGAAAGAAATTTAATAATATGAATTTTGTATACATTATAAGATTACAAACAAAAGTAAAAAAGTTCAGTAGTCTAAAATATAGTACAATGGAACTGCAACAATCATTTGTATTTCATTTCAAGCCCCAAGCATATATAGTATTTAGTAAATAATACTCCACGTTTTGTTTATAAGTTTTGATTACAGCACATTTTGTATTGTCATCAAAAATGGAAATTTTTGTGCAGTCCATTATGCTGGTTTTTTAAAAATTATGTATATTAATAGTAATTACACATAAAAAAGCTTTTTCAACACATGGTTATGTGCCCTTTTCAAATGTTAAATATCGATTTTAATGTTAACCAATTAGTTAACATTAAAATAGATGCTTGGGTTGATGTTAAAATAGATGCTTAACATTTGAAAATAGCATAAAATGATGTGCTGAAAAAGCTTTTTTATGTGTAAGTATTAATATATATATATATATATATAGCTGTTGTATATGATTTTATTATTATTTATTATTATTGTATTGTTTACTGTACTGTCCTATAGTCATACAGTACTTTTCAACATGCACCCACATATTATATAAACTGACACTTTTTTACATGTATATGCTAATTAATATTATAGTATAAACAAAGTGTTAAAAATGTTTATTACTAACTATATATGATTAGTGTTTGTGTTTGCATTCATTCAAAAAATAATGCTACTAAAAACACTATATTATATTGTCTTTTAAATAAAAAAATTTTGAAATTGCAGACTTTTGTCTTCTGAAGTCATTCATGTATTATAAACATTTGTTGTGGATGATATATTTTTTCTTCAATAATTTATTGTTTTATTTTATTTATGGAAATTTATTAGTAATCTTGTTATTAGCAGACATGGCTTCTTCAATCATTATGATGTTTTTATGTCCTTACTAATTTCAGAATCTAACAATCATTCTATTTGCAGTTAGCTATTTCATATTCTCAGCTAAACTCTTCACACTTTCTGATTGAATACACAAACATCAGCAGAAAGATTTTGTTTTCTGTCACTACTAAATGAGCAACTTTCATTGTATCACTTAAAGAAAGTATTTCATGGGTCTCCTAAGTTTATAGTTTTATTTTAGAAAATATATGAAATATTACACTAAATGAAATTTTTGGAAGAAAAATAAAATGAAGCGGGAACAACTTAATTTGAAAAACTTGATAAATAAGTGGGATTGTGCAATTCTAAATTCTAACATTTAAGAAATTAGATTTCATAAGACCTGTTTCAAGACAAAAAAATGACTTGCCATATTGTAAATAATAAAGACTCAAAAAATTTATGAATTTTAATGTTTTATATTTTTACACTTTGTATTGATAGTCTTTTGATACAGTACAATAATAGTTTAATTAAAAAAAATTGAATAGAACAATAATTAAAAAAACAAACAAACAAAAATGGCTATGTTTTTCTTTACTAAAGCTCAAAAAAGTTCTTATTTTCCTTCCTAAATTTATTGTTTAACATGTTCAATAAATTTTAATACTTTGATGAAAATAATTTAAGCAGTAGAGCGTCTTTTTGCATTTACTTTTCCTCCATATTATAGACTCATTTTTGATTTCTTAATTACTATTCCAGCTCTCTGCTTCCCCCATTATTTATTTAGTTTTTTTTTTTTTGGGAAATTTCAATACTTCTTGAAAAGGATGTGTTTTTATTAATGCCTATTGAAAGCATTGTCTAAAACCAATGCCTAAAATTTATGCCATTTTTAAAGGAATCTGTATGTCAAAAATATTTTTATGACTACCAAATGAAATAAATATTTTTTTATGCATAAACATGCTGCCACTCTCATATAAGGACTTTCTAGGATGCAATATTATAATCAATAAACTTAAGAGCATCATTTGAAAGTCAGGATGGGAAAAAATGGACAGAATTTCTAAGTAAGTAAATTATGGTTTAATTTTTTTTTAAAGAAATTAAAACAACACCACTGTGAATTTGTTTGTATCCTGTTTTTAATTAAATAGAATTTATTCTCCAGAAATTTTGCAAAACTATTAACAACAAAACATTAAACCCATATTGAGTACAAATGCTAGACAGTTATCGATATTGTAAGAATATTGAATATAGGATTTACTGACCCAGGTAGGTTAAATGTTTTCCACATTTAACTACCAATTTGATATAATTTCTGGAATTTAAATATTTTCACCATAATATTTAGACATATTAAATGAATTATCTAAACAAATCTTATAAATAATTGTCTATTTGTATAATCACAACCCTAACAGATTTTAGATACTTATTTTTTTTTTATAATATCAAAATAAATAATAATACAAGATATTCTTTTCACCAGTACTTATTTTCCATTTATATAAATACCTGGAATATTTTGCTAATAAAAAATTTATCCCCCATCAATGGCATAACTATCATGAAGCAAATCAAGGCAATGTGTATGATTTCCTCAATCTTAGGAACCCTTTCTCATGAGAGTACAAAAATTCTAACTATGCCACAGGCTTTCATGTTTTATATATAAATAATGCAATAAACATAATTGCATATATTGATGATATAAATATTATTTATCTGAAATCACTTTAATAAGAGATTGGAGTCAATATTATTACTAAACAAACTATCAAAAATTCAATATCTACATTTGAAGCATTATACTGTACTATTCTACTTCAGCGTTATCTATTACAAACTATGATCAATAAATATAGATTAGTTTCTGATTACTGGCCTCCATTAATAAGGTGGAAGGAAGAATGTTTGTCAGTGAGAGTATCTTTTTATTTATTCATAATCAAAAATTTATTTCATTCAGATATATATATAAATTGAATTCCATGGACTCAGTACCATTCAATAACTTAATAAAAAATCACAAATTTTATTTTATTGATATATTATAGTAAAGAATATATAGAATCTCAAGCATGTGGCAATTGCTATACATTATGCATGACTATGTGTATTCTACAAAAACTCCCCCTAGGTTATTCTAAACATGAAAAATTTGCATAACAAAAATTGAAAGAAGTTTCAAAGTTAATAGAAATAATTTTAGTATTTAAATGAATACCTAATCTTAGATATAAAACTTTTATCTAAGTAATACTATAAATATTATTCACTAAATATCAGCCTTTTACAGCTACTGTACATGCGCTTTAATGAGTGTTAAATAATAAATGAATACTTTTCAGTGCCCATACAAGATATAGCATTTAAGAAAGAATAAAATGAATCCACTTATTCTTTCCGAACCCAAATGTTTATATATGGGCAAATCTTAAGTACTGGCAAATAAAGCGTGAAGATAGATCATTCACTTTAAATTACGGTTCGCGTTGTCTGACTTAATGACATCGACAAAATTACTTAGAATTTACTTAAACGTCACTTTCAAACGAAACTCAAACATATGTAAACAAGCATCTATTTTTATAGCGCAATGTTTATAATTGTAATTCACTAAATATCAGCCTTTTACAGCTACTGTACATGCTCTTTAATGAGTGTTAAATAATAAATGAATACTTTTCAGTGCCCATACAAGATATAGCATTTAAGAAAGAATAAAATGAATCCACTTATTCTTTCCGAACCCAAATGTTTATATATGGGCAAATCTTAAGTACTGGCAAATAAAGCGTGAAGATAGATCATTCACTTTAAATTACGGTTCACGTTGTCTGACTTAATGACATCGACGAAATTACTTAGAATTTACTTAAACGTCACTTTCAAATGAAACTCAAACATATGTAAACAAGCATCTATTTTTATAGCGCGATGTTTATAATTGTAATTCACTAAATATCAGCCTTTTACAGCTACTGTACATGCGCTTTAATGAGTGTTAAATAATAAATGAATACTTTTCAGTGCCCATACAAGATATAGCATTTAAGAATTCTAAGTAATTTCGTCGATGTCATTAAGTCAGACAACATGAACTGTAATTTAAAGTGAATGATCTATCTTCACGCTTTATTTGCCAGTACTTAAGATTTGCCCATATATAAACATTTGGGTTCGGAAAGAATAAGTGGATTCATTTTATTCTTTCTTAAATGCTATATCTTGTATGGGCACTGAAAAGTATTCATTTATTATTTAACACTCATTAAAGCGCATGTACAGTAGCTGTAAAAGGCTGATATTTAGTGAATTACAATTATAAACATCACGCTATAAAAATAGATGCTTGTTTACATATGTTTGAGTTTCGTTTGAAAGTGACGTTTAAGTAAATTCTAAGTAATTTCGTCGATGTCATTAAGTCAGACAACGCGAACCGTAATTTAAAGTGAATGATCTATCTTCACGCTTTATTTGCCAGTACTTAAGATTTGCCCATATATAAACATTTGGGTTCGGAAAGAATAAGTGGATTCATTTTATTCTTTCTTAAATGCTATATCTTGTATGGGCACTGAAAAGTATTCATTTATTATTTAACACTCATTAAAGCGCATGTACAGTAGCTGTAAAAGGCTGATATTTAGTGAATTACAATTATAAACATCGCGCTATAAAAATAGATGCTTGTTTACATATGTTTGAGTTTCGTTTGAAAGTGACGTTTAAGTAAATTCTAAGTAATTTCGTCGATGTCATTAAGTCAGACAACGCGAACCGTAATTTAAAGTGAATGATCTATCTTCACGCTTTATTTGCCAGTACTTAAGATTTGCCCATATATAAACATTTGGGTTCGGAAAGAATAAGTGGATTCATTTTATTCTTTCTTAAATGCTATATCTTGTATGGGCACTGAAAAGTATTCATTTATTATTTAACACTCATTAAAGCGCATGTACAGTAGCTGTAAAAGGCTGATATTTAGTGCATTACAATTATAAACATCGCGCTATAAAAATAGATGCTTGTTTATAAATATTATTGTGAATTATCTGTTTGGAGTTTTATTCTGTTAAAGGGTTTTTGAACCTCACCACATTGCTGCTTAGGCAAAATGTATGTTTTGATGTGGGATGTGTGTATTCTTTTGATAAACTGATAGTGGTTGGTATAAGATCAATATTGATATTAGCTTCAGGTTATATGAAGATGAGATCAGTAGTATTTTTTATTTGTGGCTTTCTAAATGTATGTTAAATATTTCATAGTATCATTGTGGCCATTATGAGTATACTCCAGTTATTATAACTACTTTATTCTGTAAAATATGATTAAGATTTGTATGAACTAATAGTTTACTCATGTAATACAAGTGCTATAATTTTATTAAGATATTAACCCTTTTTAAGTCTAATAAATATAATAAAAGTCAAGTTTAAAAATGTACACTTAAGTTTATATTTGTAGATTTCAGTTTAAATTATGTTTGTAGTAAAAGTAATTTTTTTTTATCATAACTGCAAATATTTATAAAATTATTAAAAATAAATATCTTGACATAATTTAAATTTGAATAATATATTAGGAAATTGTATATAAATCATTTGAACCATTGTATTAATTTTTTCTTTTATTTTTGCCATATAGGAATTTGAGTTCTTAAAAAACAAAACATTAGTAATTATTAAAATATATTTTTTATATTTATTATAAAAATATCATTGAAATAAAGAAAATTATATTTAATTTGATTTTTTTAACATTAAAATAAATGAAAGTTTTTTTTTTTTTTTCGACAACCAAAATGTAAGAAAGAAAAACTTTTATCACAGTCTAAAATGATGGATTGGAAGAAAAGTTAGTCTTATTTTCTGTTTACAGCTTCCATCTATTTATAAAATGAAAATGAAAGCATAAATTAATTCTTGTTAAAAATAAATTATTAAACTGGAGAAAATTAGAGTGAATGATTAACTAATATCAAAATTCCGTTTGGTTTAAGAACTGTTGTTTGCAAAATAAATACAGATAGTACCATTATGATCCAGAACCAAAGTTTACTTGTAAAACATTCAAAAAAATTGTCTCTCTAGATATGAACATTATTTTTACTTTAATATTCCTTTTATCCAAATAATGAGGGCAATATATTTTAAAACCTTTTCAAATAAAATAAGTTTTGAATTTTTTTAATTACTTTTTGTATATCTATAGCATAATGAATACCTATATTTAAATATTTTTAAATTTAAAAAAAGGCAAAATAAACAATTAAAAACATTATATTTAATAATGAATAATAAATTACTAATAAATACTAATTATAATTGAAATTTAAAAAAACTGTTTTTGACAAATAGTATAAAAAATAAAGCTGAATCTGCCATGACTTCTATCTTTTGGTTATTTGATCCCACAATTCAATTTTTTCCACTACACAAATTAATTTTTTTAATTATAAGAGATTTTATTTCTTGTTGAAAAATGAAACTTAAATTTGAAATTATTCTATGATGAAAATACAAATTATGTATGAATCAATTGACAGCATGTCTGGCAAACACTTTTCACCTTTCGGATCATGCTTGTTTTTACTCCAACAATTATTCTAACCAAATTGAAACTTATATTGTAGAATTTAATTTTTCATATATATGACTCAGTTTGAATCGAGTTTATGGCAAACAAAACTTTTTAAGCATAGTTATTATTCAAAATAATTTTAACGATATAACTAAAATAATGCAATTCTATTTCACTGACCATCCAAGTTTTTAAACAATAAAGAAATCAAGCCAATTTAAAGTTTTAAATAATAAACCAATCTGATAATTTTAATGTCAGTAAATAAATAACAATTAGTAAGTATGTAATGTTTTAGAATATATAATCTTATTTAGTATTTAAAAATCATTTTAAACAATCTTATAAACATAGCTACTCTTTTGCAGTAATGTAAATTGTTTCATCCTTAAGTTCTTAAAGGATAAATAATCCAAACATTAATACTTAATTAATATTGATTTTATAAAAATTGTTGTAATATAAATTTTTCATACTTTGATAGTATTGATGCTTGATATATTTACCATGTCAAAACTTCAGCATTTGTATGTGATCAATAAATTGTTGTTTACAAGTTTGTTAAAATTATTTTTTTAGGAGTAATGTTTTGTGACTTTAGTAACATATTCAGACTTGCTTGATCTACTGATAAGTCTAAAATAATGAAATATAAAAAGATATTTCTCTAATGAAAAAAAAAAAAAAATCCTTGCTATATTAAACAAAATAATATAAAATTTTCTCTTTCACACCATATTCTAAAAGTTGCTTTTATGATGAAAATAAAGTATATTATATATTTATTATTAACAACATCTTTTAGTGTAATGAAATGAACATTGATGAAATTATTTTTTAAAAATACTTTTTTTTGTTTTACAAATGTAAAGAATTGCCAATATTTTATGCAAGTTGACCTCTATAATTTAGAGCTTTCTTATATGTTAAGAAGACCTGACATTTCAGGACAATATAGAGGCAGAACTCTCCAAATAGTAGCACCACCCAGTGCACGCCAGAATAATCAATGGGTGGCAGAAGATTTTTTCATAAAATCCTCATGTATTGCCTATTCATCTAATATTCTCAGACTAGTTTCTTGTATCCATTGATTACTCAGGCTTGCATTGAGTGGCACTACTATATGGAGAGTTTTACATCTGTGTTAACAGCTTGTGGAAGCATAAAGAATGGTGAGATCATGTGATGTTTAGTGGTTTAATCTAAGGACATAAATAAAAAGTAAAAGTCTAGATTTTCTATCATTTTATCAGAATTGTTAATAGTAAAATTACAATGCAATCATCAATACATAGATCATTCAAATGCTGCTATTAAATTACTTCAGAATATGATATGAATGAATGATGCAATAAATAAGAATAATCATTACTTGCTTAGAGAGGCTTAATGTAACCTCCCTGAAAATACATGTTATAAAGTGAAAGAATCAATAAATTTTACATACTTTTATATTATCTTACATATCTGTTGTGCATGGTTTGTCTTGTTCAAAAATTCATCTTCATTGCTGAAGTTATAGAATATTGAAGACATCTTGCTGTTTGCAGCATTGTGGAACTTGTCTTGATGGATGACTTTTAATGTTTGCTAATAGATATGTCAAGATAATTTTGTTTTATCTTCTCTAGCATGGAGGCAACAACAACTGCAGTATCATCTTCTTTAAGATAGATATGTTTTTTTTTATACTTTAACTGTGATAGTTTTCTTTAACAGATCCTCATCAAATCGTAACTTTTCTACTGCTACAATTTTTTAAATAAATATCCGTTTTTCTTTTAATGTTTTAGTATTTGCATTAAACTGTATGTAAAGTGTAAATTGACAATTTTTTAAGCCCATACTCCTATGTACACACACGCACACACACACACATTGCAAGAGCATCACATTACAAGAGCACCTATATTGTTAATAACTAATAATTATTATTGTTCGTGTATGACTATGGATTTAATATATATATATGCATGCGTAATATGCAAATGTAGCATTAATCTTCTCTTGGAAACATTCTTTTTTTCCTTAAAAAATTATAAACTATCCTCCTTGACAGGGATTTTTTATATTACTACATGTGGGATTTTATATATATATACACTATTATAATGACGTATGAATGTGGAATTGGACTATCTTTCCGGTATGGAATTCAGGAGTTCCAAGCCTCCAACTTATTGTGGTAGATTTTCTCAGAAAGAAGTGTTTGAATATTTTTACACTTGATTTGCAAGTTTTAATTTTTGAAAATGCATCCCATTACAAAATCCAACTTGATACTGTTCACATTCAACACTGCTGCCTTCTATTGGTCATTTTCATTGAATATTCATAGTTCAAAATAAAACCATTTTATTCTCTTCATTTAGTCTTTTTCATTTTTATTTTTTGATGCATTTATATATTATGGTTTTGAGCTATTGAATAAGTTAATCCTAGCTGAGGAAAGCAAATAGAAACAAATTTTTTTGTCCAATTTGTATTCTAACACAGTGATTCTCAATCACCACTTATATCCCGCATCATGATCATATGATTAAATATTTTTTTTTCCGACTGGTTTATTGCTCGGAAATCCATAAGAAGTTCGACTCCCGGAAGTGACAGATTACGGCCGCGTTCCATAAACCTTGGACCCCAGAGTTCGCGATCTACTACTACATTAAACTATGCAGTCGGTATACAATTTTTAAGAAAATGAACATTTGATGATGTCAATTATAAGTTGTTGTTTTTTCGATTTTTAAAAAATAATTGTTTTTATATTATTTGAGGAAGAAATTAATTGTGGAGTAAAAAAAAAATTTAGTATTTTTTTTTTTTTGATAACTCAAAATTTATTTTTGATTTTTTTTTAAAAATGAAACTACTTATTTTTTTTCTCATCTCTCTCTTTTTTTTAAAAAAAATCTTTTATCTTTGTTATTTTTTTTATCAATAGTTATAGTGGTCATTATTGAGATTCATTCTGACAAAAATGGTGTTAATAATTAATTAAATTCACTGTATAAAAATTATAATAACAAACCATGTAGTTTAATGCCACAGGCATTTAAAGGTTGTTACAAATATAATCACTTATTGCCTTTAGCTAATAACAGTGGTAGATTCGTGCATTGCTTTAAGCAATACACAGGAGGCAGATGCTAGAATCTACTCCCTGCCGAAAATAAGCTTTTTTTTCTTCAAAAAGTTATGCTTTCTTGGCCGTACGCCAACATTTCAAAAATTAAGATTTATTTTTTTATTATATTTATATATTCTTATCACTTTATTAGAAAAAAAGAAATAGGTGTGCTTATATTTATCCACATATCTCTATTGTGTGTGTATATGTAATAAAACCGATAAGCCTTCTAATTACTTAGCAAACTTTCTTAATCAATTTTCATAATTTTTCCCCTCTGTTGTTGTTATGTATAGAAGTTAAAGTTTATTGGTAGATTTTCAGAATTTCAAAATGTAATTTATTTTTAAGTCTATCAATAGATTTTGGAGGCATTACCTGGATAAGGATATTCTTTTTATAATAAATAAATATTTATTTTTTTAAAAAGATAATTGAATAGCTTTATTGTTCAGGAGTTTTTGAGAAATTCATGTATCAGAAGTGACTAAGATGGACTGATATCCATTGAAACTCAGCTTTTTAAAATCTGCTCATGGTAGCGCGGTCGATTCTGGAGCTCAAAGTTTATGGATTGTGCTTTAGCTGTATATTTTCTGGCATTGGATCTTAATCTACAGATTTCATCTATGCAACGTTAATAACAGTTTTTTGTTTTTTGCGTAAATGTATTAATGACTACTTATTAGGCTAGAAATAATTTTAATATTAGATCAAGTATAGACTTTAAACTCAGTTAAACGTCAGTATATTATAAAATACTATCACATTAATGGTATTTTTATATTTATCCAAAAGATGGTAAATTGTAATTGTTATACAAGTGTTGTACACTTGTAGATTAGATCATATTAATACATGATGGATAAATAATGAATATTGATGAAGAAAGTTTTTGATGATCAGGGCCAATTAATGTACATAATACAGAAGAAATATATCTTGGGAAACACTTGCTTTTTTGTAATGACTTTGACAATTATTTGAAAAAGAAACAATTTTGAGCAGTAAATTTAAAAGTATATATTTATATTAAATAATAATTATAATAATTAAAATTGTTTTAGAATTGTATGCTTTAACCAAAAATTAATAAACTTGAATACATAATGCATTCTATTTATGTGTCAAAGAATTTTATTAAACAAATGTTTACATTAAGCTTTTATTCTTCACATATTAAAGGATAATAATAGGATTTGTATAAAAGGTACATTTTTTCATATGCAGAGTTACACATATTCATATATCTTACATATTTACATTAAAAAATAACAACAACAAATATAATAATTAGTAGACTTTTTTCTTCCTCTTAAAATCAAGGATTTCAGGCTATATCCTCAGACTATAAAATATTAAGAGTAAATGTCTGAATAACTATTGTGTGATAAAATATTTTTTCCCACTCATTATCTTATTTCATGAAAATAAACATATTCATATGTTTTCTATAATTGATGTTGTGTATAAAAAAAAAAATCATTTGTTGTGCTATGTCATAAATAAGAAGAATGTGGATCCAAAACCACGGAGAATACTCACATAGAAAACTTTTGAAATATGAATTTTATATTGCCTTGAATTGTTACTGTGTATATTCTTAAAAAAGTGTAACTATTTTTGTGCAATTATGAAAAAAATCCTACACTAGTATATTGCTGTAATATGGAATTATGTTTTAATTAGGATTGTGGAATAGAGTTAGAATTGTTATAGGTGTGTTCTTTATAAAGTTTGACAATCCGAAAAAAAATTGAAATGGATATTAATATTTACTAAGGCAATAAACCTAAAGCTTGTGGGAGACAATATTTATAATATTCTCTTCATGACTTGTCGATATTGTCAAAAAGAGAGGAAGTATTTATGTGTATCAACTTTTATTTGCTGTATATTTTTCTCTTAAGTAGTCCATGTATATTTGACATAACAATATATTATTTTATTGTAGTTTTACTCCACAGAGACAAGCACTGGATTTGTATTACCATATTTTGACTTAAATAAATTAAAGAGATGCTTAAATTAAATGACATATATAAACAAGAAGAGAAAAAAAAGTATTAAGTAACTATTAATAGAATGTCTATCACTATTATTGTTTAGGTTTAACAATTTTTTTTTTTTCAGGAAACAGTTATATCTTTCTAATGACAGTTTTGACCATTTACATGATTTTAGTTTTGTGATAGGGTCACAAGTTTCCATTTTTTTTCTGTAAGTGACTATTATTTGTTGAGTTCATTATGCCATCTGAAGTTTTTTTTTTTTTATCATTTCTGATTGTGAAATTGAATTCATTTAATCGTGGATTTCATTAACATACTGCTTTATTTGACTTATAGTCTTCAAAGAATTATTTTTCGTTAACATCTGTATTAATATCAGTATTATTTTCTTCAATTGCCACTTTTTATTATGAGTTTGTATTTTTTTCAATTTGATATGAGTTTCACAGTGACACTAGATTTTTTTTTAGTTATTTTTTTTTAAAGAATATTGATGCAGTAAAGTATTTATCTGATTACAACACTGACAGTTAGTTTGGAACATACACTTATTATATGCCCACATTCTTATAATGGAATGTGTTTGAATATACTCTGTTCTTATGAAGCCTTACTTCGAATTCATATGCATTGCCATAAACTGGGACTGGTGCATCACTTTAAAACTGACAACTATTCCAAATGGTTGCATAAAATTATTGAAGTCATTAATTGTATAATTGAAGTAGGCATTTTTTTTTGATGTTCCTGTAATAAAATTTTCCCTGTTTTTATTAATTTTTACAAGTGCATATTTATCCAGTGGGTGAATCTTCTTTCAAATTTATCCCTTTGGTCTTCTCTAAAAAAATTCTATAATGATATATCTTGGATTTGAGTGATCAGTTATTTGGTAAACTGAATCCCACATACTATTAATATTTAGACTATCACAAAATAATTTTTTGGAGAATCAATATAATAAGCAGTTTCTGTCTGTAATTGCAAGCACAATTGGCTTATCTGTAAAAAAATCACTTAAATAATTAATTTTTTTTATTATTAATGCAAAAAAAAAAAAGGTCATCCTCCTCAATCTTCTAGTGTTTCCCAAGATAGCATATTAACTCCCCATCATTCTACCTACACACCCCTGCATATCCAAAATCAATATACCCTTTGCACCCATTTTCTCTGGGGTAGAAAGGTGGTAGCCATCAGCCTAAAAAGAACTTGTTTTCCTAAAAACCTCAATGGGCTGGGCCTGCACTCCATCGACACTCTTCTGATCCAGAGAACTCACAATATTATACTCATGCTCCTAAGTCACTTTCCTGCCGATCTTGTGCATATCATCATCACTCTCACTGACACTCCTCCCAATGGCAGGCACAGGTCATGGACCTTTCTCATCACCAACATCCTACAAAAGGCTGGCTTTGCTATACCTTCTATCTGTGGCAAATTAAAGTACTGGGAGGTTTTCAATTGGACCATAGACTCCTCCATTGTCTCCCCTACATTCCTCAAACTTACCAATGCTCAATCTGCAGATTCAAAAGGTGGTCCGTCGAGGCAAAATTCCTTGATTTCCTCCTCAAAATCAATCCTCATTCCCTTCCCACCAATCACTTTTGGGTCAACCATAGGGATTTCACCAATATCTCTCCCCTATTCCAGCTTTGTAAAATCAACAATGAAAACCTCCAGCATTTCCTACTCGAATGTCCCTTTTTTCTTGGAGTGACACATGTCATTAACTCCTGCCTTTCCTCACACAGGAACACCATCTTCAATCTCTGAGGATCCATTGATACAGGGCTCTTTGCAACCATCAGACTATCAGTTTTCCTCATCTATGCAATCTGGATGCTCTGGTGTGCTATTATTTTAGACCAGAGAGTACACTCAGTGAATCAAAAACTATTGGCCTAACTCACTTTCTCAAAACCAGAGATACCAAACTAGCCCCACCTCCATTCCTCACAGACACCTGGGCAATCCTCCAACTCCCATCCTCTCAGCCTCTGTCACAGGACTCATCCAATTAAATGCTTGCGACCCATGCAATTGCTTGCTCAATGGTGACATGCATCTTAGACTTGCAATCAAAGATTTTTTTTGGCCTGGACTACATACCCTTTCCACATCTCTTTCCCTTCTCATATGTATCTTTTCCCTTTTCGCCATGTTGTTCCTGAATTTCATTTATCATGTAATAATTTCTTTGTAAATCTTTTTTAACTGTATTTGTATTGTTTTTTTTTTTTTTGATGAATAAACTTTCATCACTGAGAAGAAAAAAGAATTAAAAAATTTTTTTTGGAATAGATAAATTGAATTTTTTTGTTAATTTTGATTTCTTTGAACCAGTTTTCTTGTGAATCTATTATAAGCAGCTTAGAATTACTTTAAAGGATATTCAGTTTTATTAGGTCATCAATTGTAGAACAATGAAACTTTGATGTTGAGATAATGTTATTATTAGATCTATTTGTAATAATTTTTACAACTTTAACTGTTTTTATTTTAACTTCATTATTTTTTAATTGCAATGTGTCAGAAGTTTTTGTAATATTTGCATAACTAGTAGTTGCTTCATTACAAGCTATGTTTAACTGAAATGATACTTTTGTGTTTGATAGTAATCTTAAAAATGCTGGTCAAAATACTGTAGTTCTTATCAACTTCTTGCATTTTTTTAAATCGATCTTCGGATGTTTATAAATAACTATAACATTTTTTAAATATTCTAAATTACAGATATTGTAAAATAGACAAATGAAATATTCAAAGTAGAATGACATTTGATTAACAAGTCCTCTAGCATTTTATTTAGTAAAACAAATTTTAAGAAGTTTAATACAATTAGCAAATGCTGGATGAATCGCATTGCTACAAATGGAACATAACTTTTGCTATTCAGATTTTGTGTTAATCATCATTTAAAAAGCACACTATATAAACAATAAAAACGAACAAACAAATAGTTTATTTATATTAACATTTTACAAATTTGATTACAATTTTAACACTTTAATAAAATAAATTTGAAATTCAATTTTAGTAAGACTATATAGCTATCTTATTTTGATAAAAGAGGTTTATAAATTTAAATACAATAATTATTAGCCAGTAACTTATTGCTCTATATGTGCATTAAGTTTTTGTGCTTAAAGATTGGTAGAACAACTAGATAATAGATGATAAGGGTGAACCTAGATTAATATTTGATGGAATTTATCAGTATATTTGTTACATAAATTTCAGCTATGATACTATTAAGCAAGCAAACAAACAAACAAAAAAACAAAACAAAACAACAACTTGTATTATAAACTGAAAATTTAATCAGATAAGTACTGTTACCAAATAGTGACATTCAAAAGCAAAGAGCTTTGCTAATTGTTTCTAACAAGCTTTGTTGATAAAGTGCTAGCAAGAGAAAGCATTTAAAATATCTATCAGAAACCATACCCAAATCCCAGACCAATGGTTTCGTGCTTTGGGACTCCTCAGTGTAGCGCTAGGTAACTTCAGACACTAGATCTAAAAATACTAACCCAAAGCCAGCATTTATCTAAGAATTAACTTTTGAGGAGAAAATCTGAAATTTTTAGACACCTACATGTCTTCAAACTCAGCTACCTAACTCAAATAGTTATAGGTGGCCGAGGGATCTTCAGCCAAACCATATATTAGTAGTCTTAGCAATATAACATCACTTAAGACTTAAAAGCAAAGACTATAAATAGTCAATAAAAATAAGAGTCATAAATCACATGACTCATTTTTTTTAAGCTTGTAAATAGAAACAAAGCTTTGCTAATTGCTCTAACAAGCTTTGTTGATAACATTTTGTTGATACCATTTTATCAACAAACTTGTTAGGCAATTAGCAAAGCTTTGTTTTTATTTACAAGCTTAAAAATTTGAGTCATGTGATATATAACCTTTTTTTTTTATTGACTAGTGAAATTTCAGTTTTGCTAAACCAGTTATTTATATTTAACTGGTCATTCACCTGGATAAATCAAAACTGAAAGTTATCCAAAAATATATGAAAAAATATCAGCTCATTTATTAATATTTAGATATATAATATAGGGTTGAGTTTATTAAAAAAAGGTTTTGTGGAGTAATATTTGTTCATAGGCACTGAAAACAATTTTAAATTATATTTCTTGAAATTACAAAAGTTGAAATATTTGATAAATAATTTACACTGTGTATATTAAATGGAAAAGTGATTATTCCTGAAAACTGGAATTATACTATATAGTATATTGCATTGATTAGATTTTCTTCAATCTATTCTCCATAAATCTGGTGCCAAATATTGTACAATTTTTAACTAGTTGCTTTTTTGTAGTTCAACTACAAATTTAATTCATGGAATATAATTTTGATTCATTTGACATAGATTGATGTTTTGTTTATTATGGTGTAATGTCTTATCCCCATTTTTATTAAAAGTAAAATCTTATTTATACATATTGTTAATGCTTTAGATGTGTGGTCTTGAATAGTCTTATGTGGACACTTTGTTAAACATTTTCATGAATTTTATTTTTAACAAATAAATTTTTGTTCTTCATTAAAAATGTATATTTTTGATAATATCTATTAACACTCTTGCTTTGCACTAGTATTGAGATAGTTTTAATTGGTTTCACAGTCAGTAAGCTTTAAACATTAAATTTAATATTAAACCATTATTATTTATCAGCATGTAATAAATTTGACAATTTGATAAATATTTTTGTTTAAAAATGAAGTCAATTCTAAAAAATCACATTTGATTTCCTTAAATATTGATAAAATTATATCATGATTAAAACAAAAGCATTATTTCATCATTCAACTATCAGGAAGATTTACATTTTTTTTTGTTTTTTTAGAAACAAATAAAATCTTTTTTTTTATTTGAAATTTGCTTTTAAAACATGAATGAATAAATATCAATATCTGATAAATCTATCAATTTATGCTTTTACAAGTTAAAATTTTTAAAATAATTTTTACAGTATTGCAATATTTTCTAACAGACAACCATTGATTAAATGTTAGCAAATAGCTTGTGATTGCCTTCCCTGCAATTTGATTTGTTTAAAAATATGTTCTATTTTTAACAAAATTAGAGACTGCCAAGGAATAATAAAAATCAATTGCCAAATTTTTATATATCCTGACATCTATAAACTTTTTTTGAACTTAAAATATAAATAAAAAATATATAAAATTACTGATACTTTAAAATATAATATAATAATTCATCAATTATTAAAACAGAATTTCTTTAATATAAATAAAATAATAACTAAATAATTATTGCCAAGCGCTTACAAGTCTTATGAGTCCTTATCAAGGCAGTGTAAAAAATTCTATTTTCTTCTAGGCAATGAATTCAACATTTCATGGTATTGGCCAGGAACAACTAATCTGAAAGCTGATTAATTTTGAATTCATAGCACAAAATGAATTTTGTATAAGATATGATTCTTAATCTTGCATTTGTTATCATGTGTTTCGTGTATTAATATTGTAAAATCCTTTGGACTACATGTATGGACTATACTATTTTGGTGAACATAAAAACCTGAATAAACTGTATCATCTTCTCTTGCTCTATTATACATATATTTATGTTGTTGAAGGCGATATTTAATATTTGTTTTTGTTTCTACAACATATATTGCATTACAATTTATTTGTGGGCTTCTAATAGAGTATACAGCACTGCTTTTATCTTTCTTATTTATTACTTCCTTAGAATTATTTATTAATCTATTAAGGTTAGGTGGAGTTCTCCATGCTAATCGAAAATCTTGACTTAAAACTTTTATTATATTTTTATTAATATTGGGAATAAAAGCTAATGACATCCACAGTCTATTATTCATATTTATATGATCACTATTATAACATTGTAGCATTTGTTTATTATAACCCACTTGTATTAAATCTTGCATATAACATTTTATATTATCTTTCTTAAACATTTCATTTGAACACAGTCGTTGATTACTTGTTAAAAAAAACTCTTAAATCCAGCTAATTTGTGTACTAAAGGAACATTAGATGTTGGATGAATATAACCTCTATAATGTATATGTTTTACAACCATTTTATATACTAATTTATCATCCACCCTTGATATTTGCAAATCCAGGTATTTAATACTAGATTTGTCTTCTCTTTCTATTGTCCAAACTAAACCATCCTGGTTCTGCAAACTATCAAAAAATTGTTTTATAATGTCTGGTTGCCCATATATCAAAACATCATTCACATATCTACAATACAATGTGTTCTCATTTCTTACTAATATGGGATGCACAATTTGCTGTTCTATATTATCTACAAACAAACTACTTAATAGTTCACTTACAGCCAAACCCATTGGCCATCCTTTTTTCATTCTATATAAGTTACTAACATGTGCTGCAAACAATATCATTGTCGATATGTGGATGGTGTTTTGATATATGGGCAACCAGACATTATAAACAAATTTTTGATAGTTTGCAGAATTAGGATGGTTTAGTTTAGAAAATAGAAAGAGAAGACAATTTTAGTATTAAATACTTTGTTTTGCAAATATCAAGGGTGGATGATAAATTAGTATATAAAATGGTTGTAAACATATAGATTATAGAGGTTATATTTATCCAATATCTAATGTTTTTTAGTACACAAATTAGCTGGTTTTAGAGCTTTTTTAACACATAATCAATGACTGTGTTGAAATGAAATGTTTAAGAAAGATAATATAAAATGTTATACGCAAGATTTGGTTGAGAGATCAGCGCGATTACTTTGCAGGCAGTTGCCCGGGTTGTGGGTTCGCGTCCCGGCCGATGCTATGACACTTAAAAAAAAGTGGGTTATAATAAGCAAATGCTATTATCTATTGTACTGATGCATTATAAACAACGTTATAATAGTGATCATATAAATATGAATAATAAACTATGGATGACATTAACTTTTATTCCCAATATTAATAAAAATATAATAAAAGTTTTCAGTCAAGATTTCTGATTAGCATGGAAAACTCTGACTAACCTTAATAGATTAATAAATAATTCTAAGGAAGTAATAAATTAGGAGGATAAAATCAGTTTTGTATACTCTATTAGATACCCACAAATAAATTGTAGTGCAATATATGTTGGAGAAACAAAAACAAATATTAAATATCACCTTCAACAACATAAATATATGTATAATAGAGCAAGAGAAGATGATATAGTTTATTCAGCTTTTTATGTTCACCAAAATAGTACAGACCATATATGTAGTCCAAAGGATTTTACAATATTAATGCATGAAACATATAATGAAAAACGCTAGATTAAAGAATCGTATCTTATACAAAATTCATCCTGTGCTATGAATTCAAAATTAACCAGCTTTTGGATTAGTTGTTTATGGCCAGTACAATGAAATGTTGAATTCATCACCTAGGAGAAAATAGAATTTTTTACACTGCCTTGATAATGACTCGTAAGAGTTGAAAGTGCTTGGCAATAATTATTTAGTTATTATTTATAGTTATATATTAACAGAAGTATTATTTATTTATTGATAGTTTAAAAAAAAGTTAAGTGTTACTAAATTGACACTTACAAATTGCTTTGGAAAGAAAATTAAAATAGTTAAAATCCATAATTAAAAAAAAAACCAATCACCTTAAAATAATATATGAATTTTGCAAATAAACAAAAAGAGAAATAAATTGAAATAATTAATCAGAACAAAAGGTTTCATTTTAGTCTTCAGGCTATAAAATGTTTTTCAACAAATAATATGTAATTCTGCATCGAATTTTTATTGGCAGAAAATATTTTATATTATAAGTTGAAATTTAAATGTTCAGATCATAATTAAAAAAAAAAAAATCCAGCTACAATCTTACTAATCTAATAAACATATTTTTTTTGCTTTTAATTACATCCTGGTTTGCATATTCCATTTTTGCTTGCTTTATTATTATTGTTTTTTTTTTTGTAAAAACCAAATATATCAAAATAAAATGTGAACCTAAACATCTTATACTTAACAAAACCAGTATTTCATTTAATTTTACAAAAAAAAAAAAAAAATAAAAAACAAAAAAAATAAAAACAAACAAAAAAAAAAATAAACAATCTGTTTGTAAACTAAAGAATTTTGATTTCAAGAAATCATACAAGTATAGTGAATACAATGAAATCAACTCACTTGATTTTATTTTGCTTTTCACTGAATCATGCTGATTTCTAGTAATTATAATTGTAGATGAAATTAATATCACATAATGCATATATTAGTTCAAACTTTTGGCTATCAAATGAATGCATAACTATTAAAAATAAATAGATAGCAATAAATGAGCCACTCTGGGCTCAGTTGCAACACCAAAAAATTCAAATAACATAATACAATAATCAAAGTTGGAAGGTTAATATTTTTTTAAAAAAGATTTAATACTTTTTAATGACACTGCACAGGGTGATCAAAAAACCCCCCCCCCATTTTCAAAATTTTTTTTTTATGATGAATGACTTTTTAGCGAAATCAGAGGGAGAAAAGTATGTGTTTTTTAAAAATAATATAACATATGGCGATATTTTGAAAAGAAATTAATTGTTTAAACAATTGAAATTTTTAGTCTTATTTAAAAAGTTTAATCTTTTATGTATTGTAATAGTCTTAGTGGACTGGCAGATTTCCCCTTTAACAGTTAATTTTAATAATGTCATTGGAATTTTTTAATCCTTATTAATCCATGGACAATATATCTTGCAGAAGGTACATCTATGATACAATTGGACTCTAAGTGATTCATTTGCTGCTATTTTTTGCATTTATTTGATGGCTTGGAACCTTAGTAACAATATCTCTCAGTGAAAGGTGAAATTAAGGCGAGAGAAAAATCAAGGCAAACTGCCATTCTCATTTGTGGAAATGATACTCAGAGTACATGGGCAAGTTCAGCTTGTTTTTAAAACTAAAATGTAAATTTGTACATAATTTGTTTATTATACATTCAGACTTTTTATTGAAATGTATTTGATTGATAATTGTCTGATTCTTCTATCCAATCAAAAAGGCCTACTATCAAGAAGGTTATTACTTTTTGTTCTTTTTTTTTTTTTTTTGTAATATTAAGTTAAATTTTAATTTTCAAATAATATTTTTGTTACTTGAATAAATTCTTTTTGAAATTTATATTACCTATAGAAATTTGTAGGAGATATGTGTATATTTTATTAAAACACATTTTTTAAGCCTAAAAGCTTAAAATGAAGTCTTTTGTTTTGATTATCTGTTTCTGTTTATTATTATTTTTTTTTTTTTGTTTACTTAACTAAGTTTTTACATATTATTTTCAAGTTTATTTTAATTTCTTAAATTTTTGCTTTTAATAATATCTTTGAAAAATATAAACATTTAATGAATTTTTTTTGTCCAAATAAAAATCACAAAAATAATTACCAACTTAGCCACATGGGGCAGCTCAAAAAGTGCATGGCAAATTTTCTTGAATGCCATTAAGCTGACATTTTTACTCTGTGCTGAAAGATAAATTGAATTTGATTTTTTATGCGATTAATTATCTTAGATCATTGATACAAAGATTGTTTATTTGATGTATGAAAGTAAGAGAAAATTGTGATTATGAGAAATAGATATAATTGAATTTGGAAAGATTGGGAATTGTTAACATCTAGAAAGTGTTTGTTCACCATTTTAAATATAGAAGTTAAAAAAAAAATTTTGTTGAATGTGTGTTAATGTAAGGATATTTTACAACTAAGTTGTATGTAAGATTAGTTGATTTTTTAAAATAAGTTTGCTACTAACATTTTTTTTTTATTAATTTAAGAAAGGGAATGATTTAGAGGCCTACAGACAGAAAACTCGTGGTTATTGATCGATCGTTATTGAAAGAAAAGTTTTTATCCTTCTGTGAAAAGGGGTTTGAAGAGTAGGATAGGAAGTATAAAGTCAAATATAAAGTGAGTGATTTGGAAAATAATGAATATGGATTGCATTTGTATTCCACAATGCATATATAATGGTCAGAAAGTAATTAGGCATGCTGTGGTAGTACTGTGTATGATGAGGTTTATCACTTGAAATGTTTAAATAAGACTAGGAAGGATATAACAGGTTTATGGTTGTGTAGACAATGTGTGAATGTGATAAAAGAAGTGTGTAGATGGTTTAAGGAGAAATGGAGCAAAATGTAATTGAGGAAGATAGGATAGAGTATGGTTGTAGTGGAGGTGCTAGGAGATATGGGTGGAAAAATTAGTAGTGAAATGGAGATGATCAGCCAAAGAATAAGTAAGAAAGAGGAAGAGGTAAAGGATGTAGAAGCAAAATTAAAATCATTAGAGACAAAGTGTGAGCAGATGAAGGAATTATTGAGTAGTAATGATAAGGAAGAAGTAGATAAAGAAGTCCAGAAGGTGGTAGAGAATGTTATGGATGAAGCAGAGAAAGTAGACTATGAGACAGTATTGATAGGAGATTCATTAATTAGAGAATGTGGAGATATAATTGCAAGGGAAAATAGAAACAGATATGTAAGAGTATGTTTGCCTAGAGCTAGAATTAGGGATGTTACAGATAAAGTAAAGAAGCAAGGGAGTAGAGATGTATATGTTATGGTAGGGACTAATAATTTGTCAGAGCCATCAGAGAGAGTAATGGATGAGTACATAGAATTGATTAGGAATTTGAGTAAGATTAAAGGAAGAGTAGGAATAGTTGGATTATTACCAAGATTTGACAAGAGGTATATGTTAGATAGGGCATGTTCTATAAATGAGAGATTGAAAAAATTGTGTGAGAGAAATGATGTCATGTTTGTGGATGTGTGGGATTTTTTTATTGGAAAGAGGGAGTTATATAGTAAAGATGGATTGCACTTAGAAAAACAAGGAAGTGAAGTTTTAGGGAGTTTGATTTATAAAGAATATAGTTCAGGAAACTTATAAAGAGGGGTGGGGTTTTAAGTGGCAGTGTTATCAGAAAGAAGAAGAATGGACAGAATGTAAGTAATAATCAAAGGGTAGCTGATTTAGATATAAATGTAGATGTGGAGAGGGAATGGGTCTGTAAAATTAATGGTAAGCAAGTTATTTATAAATGTAATGGAGAAGAAAGAGTCAAAAGAATTTATAAAAGAGTAGTTAGGAAAGAAGAAATTATTAAAATTGGGTATTTGAATATGCAAGGTGGTAGGAGACCAGAAAAGTGGCTGGAATTAAACAAAGCAATTAAAAATAAAGAGCTTGAGGTATTAGCAGTAGTGGAAACACATCTAGAGAAGAAGAAGAACCTATTCTGGAAGACTTGGTATGGCAGGGTATAAATAGAAAAGAAAAAGAAAAAAGGGGTGGTGGTATAGGAGTTATGTCAAAAAAATATTTAAATACTGTTAAATGTCAAGAACATTTGTGGTTTGAGATAAGGTTAGGAAGACAAGAATGGATGGTGGCTATAGTGTATATAGCCACTGGAGATAGTCAAACTATAATGGAGTGGAACAGTAGCATATATGAATGCTTAGTTAAGGATATACAGAGTTTCAAAGAAAAGGGGAAGAGAATAATGGTTATAGGGGATATGAATGGGCATATTGAAGAAATTGATGATGTAAGTAATAAGAATGGACAGCTTTTGAAGAGTTTTTGTCAGAGAGTGAATTTGACCATTGGAAATTTATCGAATATTTATGAGGGACAATACACATGGTCTAGAAATAATATATTCCACACAATAGATTATGTATTAGTAGAGAAAGAGGGAATGAATAAAGTATGGAAAATTAAGGTGTTTGATAATGAAGAGAGAGTATGTAATAGTGATCATAACTTCTTTATAATAGAAATGGTTAGTAATGTGATGAAAAATAGTAATAAAAGTAGAAAGGATAGTGAAAGATGTGGATGGAGAGTGAATGATAAGAATAAATTAGAAGAATATAAAATAAAAGTTGAAGAAACCATGGAAGAGTTGGTTGGGGATGAATATAAGGACTGGTGTGGTGAAATAGAAAAAGTGGCAAATAGGGTTTTAGGTGAGAATATTCAGAAGAATAAAAGTAATAGGAAAGTGAGAGTTAGTAAAAGTGTAAAAGAGAGGGAAAAAGCATGCAGAGAATATAAGTGTGCTATTAAGAACAAAGAAAGTGAAAAAGATGTTAATGCTAAATGGGAAAAGTACTTAGAAAAAAAGAAGTTGGCTAAAATAGATAATTATAGAGAGAGAATGAAATTGAATAGTAAACTATTGGAGGATATTAATAAAAGTGGAAGAGATGGGAGTAAAAAATTTTGGAAATACATTAAAAGAAGGAATGTAGGGGAGAGAGATAGTATTACTAGATGATGAGGGAATAGAGTGTAGCTCTAGAGAAGAATTAGAGATAATCTTAAACAAGTATGTAATGGATATAGAAAAGATGTTAGATGTGAAGGACAGAGTGATAGCAAACATGAGAGCATATAATAATGGGAATATATGATTTACAGAAAATGAACTGAATGAGGCAAGTAAGAAATTGAAAGGTGGAAAGGCAAGAGGTTTGGATGGATGGGCAGCAGAGATGGTAATGAATTTAGGGCAGAAGGCAAAATTAAAACTATTATCATGTTTTAATAAGATGGCACAGAAGAGAGATTTTCCAGGTAGTTGGAGTAATACAAGAGTAAGGCTATTATTTAAAGGGAAGGGTAAGGATCATAGAAAGTTAAACAATTATAGACCGATAGCGGTAATGTCAGTGCTATATAAAGTTTTCTCATATATGGTGGCTGGAAGGGTTGCAAAATGGATGGAAGAAAATAATATAGTGGGAGAAATGCAAGGAGGTTTTTGATCAGATAGGCATATAGGAGATAGTTTATTTGTAGTTACACAACTTATGGATATGAGTAGGAATACAGGTAGACAGTTATATATGGTTTTTATAGATATAGAGAAGGCATATGATAGAGTAAATAGAAATAGATTATGGGTAAGTTTAGTAAATTTGGGAATGGATGGAGCTTTAGTGGATATTATTAAGAAATTATATGAAAATAATTACTATATGTATCAATTAGGGAATATAGAATCAATTAAAGTTAAAAATGGGTGGGACTAAGGCAAGGATGCCCTCTGTCACCTATTTTGTTTTTGTTGTATTTGAGAGAAATTGAGAGAGCAATAGAAAGATTAGGAAGAGGGGTAGAGATACCATTAATAGGTGGCAAGGGAGTATATACATTGTCGGGTCTTTTATTTGCAGATGATGTTTTTTTGTGTGCAGAAAGAAGGGAAGATATGGAAGTTATGCTGAGGACATGCACAAGAGTGGGTGAAGAGATGGGGATTAAATTTAGTGAAGAAAAATCAAAAGTAATGATGATTAATACTGGGGAAAGAGAAGACAAAGAATTTTTATTGGGGGATATAAAGTTAAGTGTGGTGAATAGATATAACTATTTGGGAATCGTCTTAAGTAATCAGAAAAATTGCTTGGATGAATGGGAGAAAAAATTGATAAATGAAGCAAAGAAAAGAAAGGGATTGATAAAGAAATTAACAGTGTTCTCATATAATAAATATGATGTAGCTAGAATTGTATGGAAGGGAGTGGCAGTAGCAGGGTTAACATATGGTAATGATGCATTATGTGTTAGTAAAGGGATATTAGATTATTTAGAAAAAGTACAAAGAGAAGTAGGAAGACATGCATTAGATGCAGATGTGTGGACAGCAAAGGAGGCAATTCAAGGAGAAATGGGATGGTCAAGTTTTTATATGAGAGATGCAAAAAGCAAAATGAAAATGTTCAGTAGATTGCAATTTATGGATAATAAAAGAATAGCCAAAATAGTATTTAATTGGGTTATGAATAAATGGCAGGCAACAAGTTGGGTGTGAAAGGTAATGAGATATGCAGAAGATTTAGATAAAGAATTTATGTCAATATACTTATACAAAAGGTGGGATGATTGTGTTAGGAGAATTGTTGAGTGTTATAGTGTTAAGGAATGGGATAAAAGAATAGATGCATTAATAAAGAATAGGGAGTTGGAGAGATGGAGAGCTAATATGGAGAGTAAAAAATGTTTAAATATTTATAGAAGTAAACATAATATTGGGTGCGAGTTAATTTGTGATAATAGCAAGGAAAATATTTTACTGTTTAAGGCTGGAATAGGATCTTTATCAACAAGGGAATATACACATAAATGGAAAAATATGGGTGATTTAGTCTGCAAGTTGTGTAAGGAAGGCATAGAAAATATTAGGCATCTGTTAATTAAATGTAAATGCTTGGAAGCAGAAAGGGTACAAATAATGAAGTTATGGAAGATTAAATATGAACAAAGTGATTATACAGAAAGTGAGTTATTGGTTTTTATGCTAGGTTTGGGAAAAGATAAGCAGGATTTAGATATGAAGGTCATGGAGTTGACAAAGATTATGTTGTGGAAATGGGATTGAGCATGATAGAGAAGATTATGGGAAAACTTGGTGTGGGGAATGGAAAGGGAAGTCAAAGTCAGGTTTCTCTGGGCATAGTTGCTGAGAGATTCCTGACTCAGTATAAGGCAAAGTCACAGTGCATCACATCACATCACAATGGGTTAAAACATAATTTCTAATAATCAGCTTTTTTTAATCCTTCCAATAAAACAAAGCATTCATTAAAAAAACTTGCAGTCATAATCATTATTGTTTTGACTAATGATTTTTTTCTTTTTAAAATTTAGTCATACACCAAATAAAATTAATACTCGCGCTGTCCAAAAATTAAATAGAATTTTCAACTTTGTAACTTAAACCAATGTATTTATAAATAAAAATATTGTTTTAAAAATATAATTATATCACACACCAGCAAAGCAATTCTACTCTACTCAACCAAATATCACCAACTACTGTCAAGGTATATATACATTTAAACGGAACTCCATTGTTTATCGTACCCTGTAATGCATACAATGAGAACTAAATTTAGAAATAGTTTCATTTGTTATTTGTATGTAACTTAGCTTTGAAAGTAGATTGGGAAATTTGTCTGGGGGTGATTGACTTGATTTACTGGTGTATAGCTAGTTTATTACACATTCATTTTTGATGAATGGATTACATTGATATGAGAGAATCTTATAACCGACTTGTAAAGGATTTTTTACTATATATATATTTGAGGTTTATTACTTGATAAATATATATTCTCATTATTAAATATTTAACTGTTATTTTTTGTTTTCAAATTGTTAAAATTAATAAAAATTTAACTGTATATGTTATCAGTATTAATGATATTAATTTGTAGTCAATTTTTTTATTTTTACTTTTTATTACGTAATCAATAAATCCTAATTGATTTTTAATTTTATTATTGAATTTTGAGTTATTATGGCAAGTTTTTTTGTATTAAAATCTGAATGCTTCTCTTAATTCAAACTTATTATATATATATTTAATTTTACTAATTAACCTAAACATGTCACTCTTTCTAGTATGACCACATTTGTTCCAATTAAAAACTCTTTTTTTCTGAGATTTTTAAATAATTCCGTATTTGTCCTTATTACAAAAAGAGAAAGGCAATATCTGTTTATTTATTTCATGTATTTTATATTTAATTCGTATTGAATTTAATGGATCTGTTTAAATTATTTCTAATAGCAAAAGAAAAATAATTGGAAAATCATGTTTCTTTGTTGGTTTAAATTATATGTAATAATGTATTAATTTTTCTGAGACAAGCATCATTTTAATTTTGTTGTTACTCTCAAGGAAATTTTCCTTTTTCTCTTTGAATTGTGAAATAATTTTTGAAAATTAAATAAATAAATAATAACAATTACTTAACATACTGCAAAACACAAGAATTACATACTCTCTTAAGATACTGTTGCCCCCTCCCCAGGAAATCTTTTTAATATTTTCAGAAGAAATTTTGAAATTAGCCAAATATTAAGAAAAATGTCTAAAATTAAAAAAATATATATCCATATATTGTTTTAAAACTACAATTTTTTTAAAATACAGTTTTTACTTTTACTGAATTCAACAACACATAAATAAGATATTTTATTTTCTGCATTTTGCCCATTTTTATGTGTAAATTGTCCTGATAGTCTAAAATGCATAAATTTTAAAAACTAAATCAATGAAAAAAACTCATGATGTGAATGTATTTCATATATATATATATAATAACAATAAAAATAATAAATATAAAGATAATTAACCATTATATATAATCTTTCAATCCACAGAAGTTGTTTTGATTTATTTCTTAACCCTCCTCAACTGACATTAAATTTAATAGCAGTTGAGGGGGGGGGGTTTAAGGAATTAACCAAAAGTACCTCTGTCGATTGAATGACTGTATATAATAGTTAATTAACATTATATTTATTATTTTTATTGTTATTACAGTCTATTGAATGACTGTATCTAATAATTAATTAACATTATATTTATTGTTATTACAATAGTATTTAATTAATGGACATTTTATTTGTATTATATGTATATGTAGTATTATTTCCAGGAGTTTCTGTCTAATAAAAATATAATAGCTAAATAGCTTATGTTTCAGTACAATAACAAATACTTTTCTCAGAGCTTCTTTCTCAAACCATAAGAATGTGTGTAGTGTGATTTAATAAAATTAATATTAACCAGGATTGCAAAGGGAAACTATAGAGATTTTTAAAAGGCCTAAGAGCATAAATGAAAAGAGTGAATCAGAGAAAATTAACAATATTTGGAAAAAGCTCTTAGAGGATAAAATATTTTTGATCCTTCTTAACCAATAGAATTTGAGAATGAGGAGAAATAACAAAGGCAAAAAGTAACAATTTTAAATCTCACCACACACATTCTTATGATTTGAGAAAGAAGAAGCTCTGAGGAAAGTTCTTGTTATTGTAGTGAAACATCATTTGTTTAACTATTATATTTTAATATACGGAAGCTCCTGGAAATAATACTTATTTATTCATTATTTATTCTTGTGAATATTAGAATTAATATGTATATATATATATTTGTTTGAAATAAATAAACATTTATGTGTTTGGATTGAGTAAAAATGAAAATAAGCTTTAAAAACAAAACAATGATTATAAGAAGATTTATGAACATATTATAATAAGCATTATCAAATTTGGAAAAATAATTACATTATGGATGTTAGGGTGTCATTTCTAAGAATGCAACATTAAATGTAATCTTGGTTATAATTTTTAATATAATTTGTATGCAAATGTTATAGTTTTTATTGAAATCAAATGTTTGATAATAATGGCAGAAATCTGTTGTGATTGCTTAGCTTGAAAAATTTTAATTGAAAAAGGCTTTGAGAGTAATTTTAACAATTACAAATTATATAATAGTTTGTGATTTTAATTCTAAGTCAAATAATACTCAGATGTTAGCAACTATGTGAGATCCAAGAAAAAGTAAGAGAATACTCATTTTCTGTTGAAAGGAAAGTATACTTGTGTGCTCATATGACGTAGACTTGTTTACATATAATCTGTTTATTTATCGATTATTTTTTGATAAAATTATTAAATATTTGTTTTTTTAATAAGAAAATGATATTAACATTTAGGTTTTATTAAAATATATTTGTTTTATAGAAGAAAATTATCACAAAATTATTTAGTTCAAAATTTACTGATATCAAACAATAAATACCTATTATCAATAACTTTAATTTGGTTTTTGAAATTAAAATTTGATTTTTATTTGAATTTTATGTTTTAATGAAATTTGTCTAAAAAAACAGATTTGATGAATAATAAGTTTTTTTCATCGAATAGTTTTAGCCTAAAAGCTGAAAAGAATGCTTTTGTTTTGATTATTTATTTATATTTAATTTTTTTTATTTGCAAAGCTGATATTTTATTTTTCAAATTTATTTCCATTTTTGAATTTTTGCTTTTAACAAAATTTAAAAAAATCTGAAGACAAAATAGATATTAATATTTTTTTTTATTAAAAAATATAACTGAAGAGTAAACATGAAAAAAACCCTTCAATTTAGGTCTTAAGTGAAATCAGTAAAAAGCTGATACAATGTTAACTGTCTTTTTGTTTTATTTGCAAGAAAGTGTCATGGTTATATTGCTGCAGCATAGGCAAGTTGTCTGAGAAACTATGGATGTCTTTATTATTAATGCATCTGTTTAAAGCTTTTGACTTTATTCATGTAAACTTTACTATGCTTTATAATTTTGATTAATAAATGCTATTTTTCTCATAGTGAAAAATGTATTTGCATGCTAGAAAAAGTAGCAAAGATGAATATAATAAGAAAAAAATAAAAGAAATTTTTTTATTTAAAATATTTTATTGATAATATTAATGATTAAATAAAATTCATGGTTTAGTAATTGCTTTTTATATGTAATTTGAGATCATATGCTTGAAATCATAGTATTATTTTTTCCAAATTTCTTTTACTGATAGAGTTGTAAGAATAGTTTTCCATTGTTTGTAATTAGTTTAAATAATTCAATATATATCCATTCTATCTCATATAACCAATACATATGAAATAAAGTGGATAACTGAAGGGAGCTTGAAAGTCTGTATTTAAATACCCTATAATTACATCTAAACTCCAATTTTATAAAGTATACTTGTATTCAAATATATAAATATTATTTCCCAATATATTTACAAAATTTCTACAAAATCTTTTTTCTCCACAAATTGATATAAACAGATAACTTTATTGAAAATACATTGAAGAAAATCTTGGGGGGGGGGGCAATATCAAAAGAAAGAAAGTCAGTATTTGGAAAATTAATAAACAATCTAATATACTATGATTTCCAGATAAAAAAAAATTTTAATTAGAATTTTATAATTATATTTTATTTTTATAAATAAAAAAATCCTATTGTTCACATTTAATTTTAAGTTGTGTTTCATTCTCTTTTCCAACTATAGCCATTCTCAAATGATATAAAAATTACATTTTCTTAATAAATACTATTTTATTATAAAGATTTATTTGCAGAAAGTATTTTTTTGCAAGTAATTTCATTTCTTAGGTTTGTAGTTTTACATTTATCAAGATTTACCTTTGTTAATATGCTACCCTTCTCTGCTAAATTTGCTTTTCTAATTATAATTCAGTTCCATTTTTTTTTTTTATTAAAAAAAATTAAATTTATAAAGATAAAAGAAAATTAGTAATGCCAATAATAACGATAAAAAGAGAAAAATTTTAAACATTTTATCTAGCATTGTAGAAATTACATTAATTGGAGATATAAGACAATTGAGTAGATTTAATGAATATTTTTGTAATTGAATTTCCCTATCTATATATACCAAACAATGATAAAGATATGTGTAAAAGAATGTGATCTGGGTCAATTGATGAGTGTGCTGGTTCAGCACAAAATGTGCATCTTGGGGATTATACATCTTTTTCACATGTCTTTGGTCATATGTTTATAATTACACTTTTTTATAAAGTGTTAAAAGCAGGTTGAAAACAATCCCTACCGTATGTGAGAATGGTTTAGTGAAAATTAAACTATGGAAATATTATTCATTAAATGAATAATATCTAGTCGAACAAATGATTAATAAAATCTGTTAATTAAGTAGATTCCTTTTGAAAATAAAATCTTGAGTAAACCTATTGCATTCTAATACATTTCACAAACTCACTTTAATTTAGTTTGGCACTTGTGACTTTATCTCCATATGACCACAACCTTTTCTTTGCTTTTTTGGAGATATGAGAAAATCTCCCATTTACTATACATTGAGATATCCTATTATGATTACAGGTAGGTACACTTTCAAATTACCTACCTAATTATAAATATGGTCAACAGATGAAACTTCTTGTCTTCCAAAAAAAAAATCACACTCATACAATAGTAAAGATGAATGAACATGCAAAAAGCTAGATAAGTACTTTTCATTTTTAAAATCTAAAATTTTAATATATATGCATCATATTTAATACATAAGTAATGTTATATTTAAATTTAAATAATTTTTGTAAAATAATTTAAAATGTTAAGCATGCTATCATATTGTATTCTTTATTCAGTTATGTATTATTTTTAAAGCTATGTATTGTATCTACTGAAATTGAGTTTAATATGATTATATGGTGTATGATCAAGCATACATTTTTTTAAAGTGTTTCAAAAAGGTAATGTATTAATCTGGAGAGTGTTGAAATGGTAGCTATGCTAATGGAATGTGACAGAAGAGAATGTATTATTATTATTATTACATAAATTAATTTTATTCATTTGAAAAGCACTCATAAATAATATGATTTATTACTTTAATAAAATTTATTAATATTTATTTATTCCATTTTTTATTTATTGCAGAAATAATTAGCATTTGTAAATATTACAAACAAATATTTAATATTTTAATATGTATATTTTTAATCAATCAAAAAAAAAACTAGTCATATATCACATGATCCCACTTCTTTTTTAAGCTTGTAAAATATAAACAAAGAGCTTTGCTAATTGCTTTACAAGCTTTGCAATACATGTTTAGCAAGAGAAAGCATTTAAAATATCTCTATCTGAAAACCACATCCAATCTCTTGATCAATGGTTTCATGCTTTTGGCACTCCTCAGAGAGATGCTAGGATAGTTTCAGACATTAGATTTTTTGCTCAATGGTTAACTCTTAGATAAATGCTTGCTTTGGGTTGGTATTTTTAGATCTAGTATCATAGCACCTCTCTGAGGAGTGCCAAAGGAATGAAGCCATTGGTCAGGGGATTGGGTATGGTTTTCAGATAAAGATATTTTAAAAGTGTGTTGAGCAATTATCAAAGCTTTTTGTTTATGTAGATTTTTATATTTACATTATATGTGTAGTGTTTAAATTGGTGTTATATATATATATATATATATATATATATATATATATATATATATATATATATATATATATATATATATA